>OX387359.1:32500-1465000 GCA_947563465.1 Archips xylosteana
CTAACCTAACCTAACCTAACCTAACCTAACCTAACCTAACCTAACCTAACCTAACCTAACCTAACCTAACCTAACCTAACCTAACCTAACCTAACCTAACCTAACCTAACCTAACCTAACCTAACCTAACCTAACCTAACCTAACCTAACCTAACCTAACCTAACCTAACCTAACCTAACCTAACCTAACCTAACCTAACCTAACCTAACCTAACCTAACCTAACCTAACCTAACCTAACCTAACCTAACCTAACCTAACCTAACCTAACCTAACCTAACCTAACCTAACCTAACCTAACCTAACCTAACCTAACCTAACCTAACCTAACCTAACCTAACCTAACCTAACCTAACCTAACCTAACCTAACCTAACCTAACCTAACCTAACCTAACCTAACCTAACCTAACCTAACCTAACCTAACCTAACCTAACCTAACCTAACCTAACCTAACCTAACCTAACCTAACCTAACCTAACCTAACCTAACCTAACCTAACCTAACCTAACCTAACCTAACCTAACCTAACCTAACCTAACCTAACCTAACCTAACCTAACCTAACCTAACCTAACCTAACCTAACCTAACCTAACCTAACCTAACCTAACCTAACCTAACCTAACCTAACCTAACCTAACCTAACCTAACCTAACCTAACCTAACCTAACCTAACCTAACCTAACCTAACCTAACCTAACCTAACCTAACCTAACCTAACCTAACCTAACCTAACCTTTTTTTTTTTTTTTTTTTTTTTTTTTTTTTTTTTTTTGTTTTTTTTTTTTTTTTTTTGTTTACGGAGTGGAAACACATTACGTGTACCCCCGGGCCCGGGGAGACCCGGTTTAGGTTATGTGGGGCTCTCTCTCCGGTCCTCTTCTCCTAATGAGAAGGGGACAGGAGAGCATACCCACTAAAACCACTCCGACGCTGACCCTCTTGCCGAGGTTGGTAGGCGTCGTGGGATCCCTAGGATTTCACCAAAACGACGCCTCCCGGCCGCCCCAGCTTACGCCAGGGCTACCCGCGCCAAAGGAGGGAGGAGTTGCAGCGTTTCAACCCCTCCCCCAGACATGTAGGACCGTGCAATGCGGGCAAGGGGTCCCCGTCCCTCGCCCGCTGGTCCTACTGGGGGATATGACGGGCGGCAAATCGCCTCCGCCTTACCCCCCTCCGTCTGCGCCGGAACTGGGGCGCGAGGGCATCGTCCTCGCGCTCCCGCTCCGCGGCCTCCTTTTGCGAGATTACCATCTCGCAAAAGGAGGCGACCGCCTGCCAGGCCTCCTCGCTCTCCAGCATGGCCGAAACGACGCTGGAGAGCGAGAGATCGCTCCTTCCTAATGCCGCCACGAGCGCTTGGCGCTCCGGGTCCCAGCCACTGCACACCTCCAGTGTGTGCTGGGCGGTGTCGTCGTCGTCGCCACAATGGTGGCACGTCGCAGAGGACTCCCTTCCGATGCGGTGCAGATAATGGCCGAAACAACCATGTCCGGTCATTACCTGCACCATCCGAAACGTAAGGGCGCCGAACGCCCTCTCGATCCACTGGTCGAGCGACGGGAGGAGTGCGGCTATGGTGCGCGTTCCATAGCGGCTGTCCTCCAGGTCGCTCTTCCAGCGATCCCTCATGCGACGTTCCACCATCCGGCGAGCATTGGCTAGTTCTCGGGGAGCCGGCGTTTCCCCTCTTCGCTGGGCCTCCCTCCGGGACCAGTAGGTCTCGGACACCGTCTGGGCGTCGATGTCCCATGGCGGTGTACCTGCTAGGGCGCAAGCCGCCATGTGCGCCACAGTGACATAGGCCCTGACCATCCTTATGGCGCATACCCTCTGCGGCCGACGGAGCAGGGCTTTGTTGCGCTCCGTCAGCCGGCTCGCCCATATCGGTGCGCCGTAGAGCGCCATGCTCCGCACGACGCCGGCAAAAAGGCGCCGCACAGCGCCTCTGGGACCCCCCACATTTGGCAACAATTTGCCGAGCGCCGACGCGGCACCCACCAGCCGGGGAGCAAGTCGGGTAAAATGCTCCCCGAAATCCCACTTTCTGTCCAGAACAAGGCCAAGATACTTGATATTGGCCTTGACCTGGACAGATTCCCCCCCAATACTGACTATGGTGCCCGCCGGCACCCGCCAGCCAGGCCCTCCGAACACCATCGCCTCGGTCTTCGACACCGCCACCTCCAGCCCCAGCATGCGGATGCGGTCGACCACCAATTCGGCCGCCACCGCTGCCCTGCGAAGGGCCTCCCGCAGTTCGCTTCCCCGCACAACCACCAGCGTGTCGTCGGCATAGCAGATGGTGGCCATGCGGGGGAGCTGAACCCCTCTTATGGCCCAGTCAAAGCCGAGGTTCCACAAGAGGGGCCCCAAAACTGACCCCTGTGGCACCCCGCAACACATGGGCCTGGCCATGTGCTGCCCCTCGCGATCGTAGAGCACTACCCTTTCCTCAAGGTAGTGCCCTACGATCCTCTGCAGATACTGCGGTATTTGGTGATACCGCAGAGCCTCCTTGATGACGGTGTAGGGGAGAGTGCCGAACGCGTTCGCTATGTCCAGGGACACCGCTACTACACCCTCCCCTCTGCCGGCCGCAAGGTCATTGAAGTCCTTGAGGGCCTGGATCGCGTCTAGGGTGCCCCTTCCGGCCCGGAACCCAAACTGACGCTCCGATATATTGGGGCCCACGTCGTGTAGGTGCCGGATGATCCGGGAAGATATCACCCTCTCAAACATCTTCCCGGAAACATCCAGCAGCACCAAAGGCCGGTGGCCAGAAGGGGAGTCTGCCGGGCGGCCCTCCTTGCGCAGCAGGCAAAGGCGTCCCTCCTTCCACACCCTGGGGAAGCATCCTGTCTCAAGGCACTCATCGAGGAGGTCCTTGAGACGCTCCCCCAGGTGCTCCAGGGCTAGCGGGATCACCCTTGCCGGGACGCCATCCGGGCCCGGGGCCTTCTTGTTGCGCCGTATGCGGTCCACCATGGCCACCATCTCGTCCTCGGTTATGCCGGGGACAAGGTCATTGGGCTCATTTTGGTCCTCCGAGGGGGCCGACATCCTCGGGGGAGCAAAATCTGGCGCCGGCGGGAATAGGGCCTCCACCACTCTATCCAGGAGTTCTGGTTCCATGGTATCCATGGGGGGGGCGCGCTTGATCTTATTTCTGACCATCTTATATGGTCTCCCCCATGGATCCCTGTTGAGAGTCGCCAGAAACTCCTCGTGTGCCGCATCCTTTGCCCTGACGATGGCCAGTTGGAGGGCCTCCTTGGACTCTTTAAGGGCCCTATGGGCGAGCTCTTCCTCTTCTGCGGTGTGCGACCGCCTCCGCCTGCAACGCGTGTAAGCACGGCGTGCACTGTTGCTGGTGAGCCGGAGAGCCGCAATCTCCTCCGACCACCAGTACACGCTTTGCCTTGCAGGAAACCTCCTCACCCGAGGCATAGCCGCGTCGCACACCGCAGTTAACGACTCGCGGAATCGTGCCGCTTTAATTTCGGCTCCCGCTGTTGCTGGTGGGGGGTCACACCACGCTTCAATAATGGCGGCTTCTTCCGCCGCGCCCGGGTCGAAGTGAGTGATGGCCCACCGCGGGAATCTTAGGCCGGCTCCTCTCCGCCTGGGAGGCTGGGACCCTGCTGGCGAGGTGGACACTCCCATCCGGATATAGAGGTGGTCGGAGAGAGTCTCCACCTCCTCTAGGACCCTCCAGTCCACCACTCGTGCGGCTAGGGCAGGGGTCGCGAACGTTATGTCCACGATGGAACCCCCCTGCCTGCGCACGCACGTGTTGGCGGTTCCCACGTTGACCACTTGTAGGCCGGTGGCAAGTGCCCAGTCTCGCAGGACCACCCCTTTGGAGTCGGTGATTGGGGAACCCCACGCCGCGCTCTTTGCGTTGAGGTCCCCCATCACCATTGTTTGCGCCGGGGCACACCTCCCGACGACTCTTCCCAACCCCTAACCTAACCTAACCTAACCTAACCTAACCTAACCTAACCTAACCTAACCTAACCTAACCTAACCTAACCTAACCTAACCTAACCTAACCTAACCTAACCTAACCTAACCTAACCTAACCTAACCTAACCTAACCTAACCTAACCTAACCTTTTTTTTTTTTTTTTTTTTTTTTTTTTGGTGTGGAAAATGCACCTTATGCATCGTCACCGTTCGGGGAAACGGAGGTATGTGGGGCTCTCCTCTCACCAGGCATACCCACTAAAAACCACACGGATTCCCTCGTTTGCCATTGTGAACGCCACGGGAGCACAAAGAGTCACCGCAACGCCCACTGGCCGCCCCGGGATGGGGCTCCTCTGTCGACACCGTGCAATGCGGGCTCGGCACTCCCCGGCCTCCCCCGCTGGTGAAGGATTGTTTAAAGAGGTTTACTCCTCGTGGCTTCCGCAGATGCCCACGTTCCCGGCAAGCCGGGGTTACGTGCCCTCACGTTAGCTTCCGCGCCCTCATGTCCCGCTCTGAAAGCAGAGCGGAATCGAGGGCACGGTCGCCTCCGCCACCAGGCTCCCCCTCGCCTTTCCCTGTCCGCCGTGGCAGAGCAGGTACTCAGCTCGGGTTCGCCGACGTCAAAGGCGCCCGCCCAATGGCGAGACGCCGCCCTCACTGCGGACCCACGGATGGGCCCGCTGGCTCGGATCCCCCGCAACTAGTTGCGGGTTCACCTCACCACCCCTCCCCCCCAGTCGGATATTAGCCACCGGTAAGATAATGTACGAATACATTAGCTTACCGTTGTTGCCCAGGGTGCACCGTCCCAGGCGTTACCCTTCCCCACCCCATGAGGCCTACGCCTCGGATAGAAGGGAGTGGTAACGCCCGGGCACTCGAGGAGGTTTCCGACTTCGCACCCCTAACCTAACCTAACCTAACCTAACCTAACCTAACCTAACCTAACCTAACCTAACCTTTTTTTTTTTTTTTTTTTTTTTTTTTGACGGTGGGAAAATGCGTTACGCATACGACCGCGCCGTGGGGACGGCGCGGAAGTTATGTGGGACTCACCTCCCCCGTAACCTCCTTCCCTAATGGAAGGAGGGGGGGAGGCATACCCACTAAAAACCCACCGGTATTCCCTCTTTTGCCATTTGCGGATGCCATGGGAGAATTGAGAGTCACCACAGCATCCGCTGGCCGCCCCAGCCTATGCCGGGGCTCCCGCGCCAAGAGAGGGGGGGCCGGAATACTTGGTCCCCCCCCTAGACGTGTGGGCTATAACAGCCGACAGGGGATCCCCATCCCCCGCCGGCTAGCACCACTAGGGAAGGTTGGCAGCGAACTGTCGCCGCCTCCTTCCCGTCCGTCTGCGCCGGAGCGGGTTCGCGAGGGGATCATTCTCGCGTTCCCGCTCCCTCTCCTCCTTCTGCGACATAACGTCGTCGCAGAAGGAGGTGACGGCCTCCCAGGACGTCTCGCTCTCCAGCATCGCGCGTACGACGCTGGGGAGCGAGAGGTCGCCGCCAATCGTCGCCACCAGGGTGCGGCGCCGCTCAGCCCATGCACTGCACACCTCCAGGGTGTGCTGGGCTGTGTCCTCGGCGGCGCCGCACTCGTGGCACGACGCCGTCTCCTCCCTTCCGGCAACCTTGTGCAGGTACCGCCCGAAGCAGCCATGCCCGGACAGCACCTGCACAAGGCGGAAGGTGAGGGACCCGTGATCCCTCCCGCACCACTCCTGGAGCACCGGGCGGATGGCTGCGATCGTGCGCAGGCCGTATTCGGCCTGCGCAAGCTCATCCGCCCAGCGCTCCAGCACCTCCCCTCTCCGGACCTCCCTGGCCCGGGCCAACTCCTGGGGAGCGAGGGACTCTCCCCGCTCCCTGCGCTCCATTTTGGCCCGGTAGGCCTCGGCAAGCCCGACCGCCTCAATCTCCCATGGAGGGGAGGCTGCGAGGGCTCCGGCCGCCGCCCAGCCCACCGTACGGTAGGCCCGGGCCATCCTCACCGCCATGACCCTCTGGGGCCTTCGGAGGAGGGCTTTGGTGGCGGCGGTGAGGGACTCCGCCCATATAGGGGCCCCGTACAGGGCCATACTTCTAATGACCCCTGCAAACAGGCGTCTGCAGGGGGCACCAGGTCCGCCCTGGTTGGGCAGGAGCCGGCCCAGGGCTCCCGCCGCGCCCACGAGTCGGGGAGCCATCCTGCGAAAATGCTCCCCGAACTCCCATTTTCCGTCGAGGGTAAGGCCCAGATATTTAATGTGGGCCTTCACCTCGACGGCCTCCCCATTAACTCGCAGGGCGGCCCCGCGCGGCAGCCTCCATCGGGGCCCTCGGAAGCAGAGGGCCTCCGTCTTCGTTAGGGCAACTTTCAGCCCCAGCGCCTCAATCCGCCTGATGACTAGGGTGGCTCCCACCTCCGCCCTTCTTACCACCTCTTCGAGGGTGGTGCCCCGGACGGCGATGAGGGTGTCATCTGCGTAGCAGTACACCGCCATCCGAGGCAGCACCCTCGCGCGGATGACCCAGTCGTACCCGACGTTCCATAATAGGGGCCCTAGCACGGACCCCTGCGGAACGCCACTGGTCACCGGCTGGGCCATCCGTATACCCCCCCTCCCCGTGTAGAGCACTACCCGCCCCGTCAGGTAGTGCCCTACAACCCTCCGGAGGTAGAGAGGCACCCGGTGATACCGGAGTGCCTCCTCTATCACTCCGAAGGGGAGGGACCCGAAGGCGTTGGCGATATCGAGAGATACCGCCACGGCCCCCTGGCCCCTCCTGGCCGCATCTTCGGTGAACCCCTTCAGGGCGGATAGGGCGTCCAACGTGGACCGCCCTACCCGGAACCCGAACTGGTTCTCCGCAAGATCCGGCCCTTCGCTCGTCAAGTGGTGGGCGATCCGGGAAGCGATGACTCTCTCGAGGAGCTTCCCGGTCTCGTCCAGCATGACGAGCGGCCGCCACCCGGAAGGAGAGTCCGCTGGCCTGTTCTCCTTCCGCAGGAGGACCAGGCGGCCCTCCTTCCAGGCCTGGGGGAACTGCCCCGCGACCAGGCACCTGTCGAGGAGGTCGCAGAGCCGGTCCCCCAGGTGCTTCACCGCAATGGGAAGCACCTTCCCCGGGACCCCATCCGGCCCTGGAGCCTTCCGGCACCCCTTCAGCCGGCCGACCACCCTCGCCATTTCCTCCCCCGACACCGGGGGGACATCGGCGGGGGCTGCGGGCTCCTCCTCTGGGGGCGCCATCCGCGGCGGGTCGAAAGGCGGGCTTGCGGGGAAGAGGCCGTCGACCACCGCGGCGAGGACCCCCGGCTCGAAGTCCTCCGTGGGGGGGGACACCTTTAGTTTTGCCCGTACCATTCGGTACGGGCGACCCCACGGATCCCCGTCCAGCGTGGCCAAGAATTCAGCATGAGCTGAATCCTTGGCCCGCGCGATGGCCGCCTTGAAGGCGGCCTTGGCCGCGCGCAGTTCGACGAGGAGCCTCTCCTCCTCGCCCGGCACCCGGGTCCGCCTCCTTCTGCACCGCGTGAAGGCACGGCGGGCCCTGTCGCTGGCGGCACGGAGGTCCGCCAGGTCCTGCGACCACCAGTATACGGCCCGCCTGGGCGCACCCTTTCGCGCCCTCGGCATGGCCGCGTCGCAAATGGCCGTCAGGTCCTCGCGGAACCTGACGGCCCTCTCGTCGACCCCCATTGTGTCGGGGGGGTCGGCGCACCACGCCCGGACCACGGCGGCCTCTTCCGCCCGGTCCCGGTCGAGGCGGGAAACTGCCCATTTTGGGAAGTCCCCGCCTCGCCCACCCACCGCCCGGGCCGGAGGCCCGCGGGGCGCTTTGGAGACCCTGAAGCGGATGTAGAGGTGGTCCGACAGGGTCTCCGCCTCCTCCAGGACGCGCCACTGGCTCACACGAGCGCCGACAGCTGGGGTTGTGAACGTGAGGTCCACAATTGACCCCCCCTGCTGCCGGACGCATGTGTTGGCGCGTCCTACGTTTTGCAGGACCAGGCCGATCATAGCGGCCCAGTCCCGCAGAAGCGCCCCTCTGTGGTCGGTGATGGGGGACCCCCACGCCGCGCACTTGGCGTTGAAGTCCCCCATCAGGACCACTTGAGCCGGCGATGCCCTTTGCACCACCGGCTCCAGGCCCCCCAGGAACCTCTCAAAATCTGAGAGGGGCCTGTTGGGGGAGAAGTAGACGCCGATGACGACTACTTCTCCCCAATTTGCCGCCGCATACCCAGCGCCCCTCTCTCTCAGGGAGAGGCGCTGCTGCCCGGCAGCCGGCACCACCACGCCCACCGAGCCTTCCGTGTCCCCAACCCAGTTTTGCTGGGGGGGGACGAAGTAGGGCTCGGCGACGACCGCCACGTCGATGCGCCACTCGGCTAGGACCTGCATTAGCAGGTCCTGTGCGCGAGCCGAGTGGTTGGCATTCACCTGTAGGAGCTCGTAATGCAGGTGTGCTGGCATTACGACACCTGCATTACGGGCTCCTCAATGGCCAACTGGCCGCCGCCTTCGGTTGGGGCCCGGGTCAAAGGGGCCTTACCCTTGACCGACGGAGGGGCGCACTTGGTCCCCCCCATCGTGTGATTGTGCGGTCGGCCCGATTGGGCACAGACCGCACATTTCGGCGTCGCCTCACAGGCCGCCGCCAGATGGCCCTCCTCGCCGCAACGGAAGCATTTAGTGCCGTGCTCGGCCGTTGACGGGCACAGGGCCCTGGTGTGGCCCAGCGCCATGCACTTAAAACAGCGCATGGGCAGGGCCTCCACCGGCGCGACGGTGGCAAGACACCAACCGATGGCCACCTTTCCCGCAGTGGCTGCAGCCTTCGCCACCACTGCGGGGCAGCGGACGATAACCGAGCACTGCCCCCACTGGCTGGCTCTGATTGCCCCCACCTTGATATCAGTAGGGGCGCAGCCTCCCTTTGTGGCCATGACGGTGGCGATCTCCTCCTTGGTCATCGATTCGTCGAGGCCCGACAGCCTCACTTCGGCGAACTTGATGGGCCGGGTCACCTCAGCCAGGTCGCCAATGGCCTGGAGGAGCATTTCGGCGAGTTTGTCGGCGCTGGGCCCTGGGCTGTCACCTCCAACCTCCAGCATCTTGGAGCCGGTCATTGTCGTCTTTATTTTAACCGACTCCAGGCCGGCCTCCGAAAGGCGTACGGAGGCTCTGGCTTTCGCCATCACCTCCACGTAGGTGGCCCGCACATCCTTCTTCAGGGTCACCACGACGGCGGCCGTACGTGGGACCTGAATTTTCGCCGCTTTCGGTGCGGGCTTTTGGGGAGGGGTTTGGGGTTGGGGCTTCCCCTTCCCGCCCTTGGCCTTGCGGCCCACCACTCTGGTCCAGGGCGTTTCCGTCCCAGCAGGGTTGGTGGGGGCAGTTTCCTGCTGCCGGCTTGTGCCCGGGACGGGCTGCGGCTTGGGGCCAGACTGGCGCCTGGGAACAGTTTCTGGTCCCTCTCCCTTACCTCCGCTGGTGGGAGGGGCCCTATTGGGCTTATTGGCCTTGGGGGCCGTTGGGCTAGCGGGTCGGCGCGTGGCGCCGTCCGACAGATGCGGCTGGGCGCGTGGGCGGGCCGGCGGCTCCCTCTTTTTGTCCGCTGCCAGTGGCGGCCTCCGCACCGGCTCCGGGGGGAGACGGGACTCCAAGTCCTCGAGGCGGGCATTAATCATGCCCCCCAGCGAGGTCAGGAGGTCCCGCCTCATCTCCTCAATGGCCCCCTTGAGGGAATCAGGAGACGGCCCCCTCCTGGCCACGGTAGAGGCCTTTTGGGCCTCTGTGTAGGCCTCCTTAAAAGCTTTGAGGTCAGCGCGGACAAGCTCCAGCTCCCGGGAGAGCCGGGCGTTGTCGGCGCGAAGCCGCCGCTGATCCTCCTGTGGCGTGATCGCGCGCATCGCTTCGATCGCGCGGATCACGCCAGCCGTGGCCTGGTTCAGTTGCCCCCTTACAGGGCCCTGGATGTTTTGGCTTCTTTTGACCTCCTGCTGTATGTTAGTAACATACAGCAGGGCGGTTGCAGCCAGCTCCTCCCTGGTCTTCTCCCCCTCAGCTTCCGAGTCGGCTTCCACGAATCGTGCCGCAGAGACCTTACGGTATGACGGGCGGTACGTGGTAGACGTATCGCGGTCCACCTCGTCCCCCGTTCCCTCCTCGGAGCGGTATGCCAGGCTCCTGTTCGCCTCTGAGAGGAAGGAATGGGACCCCAGGGAGCGTCCCTTGGCCCTGCCCCTTGCGGCCGCCCCCAATTTCCTAGGGCATTCCGTACCCCTTTCCGGCTCCAGCTCCCCTGATAAGGGTCTCTTTTTAATAGCACCCGTTGTGTGCCTTAATTGGACCAGGGGAAGGTCCTCCTCCTCCAGCTCCATGTCCTTGGAGCCGGCATACTCATATTCACTCTCGGACGTGTCCGAGACGAGCACCGGGCGTTGCCCAGCAGGGCTCCTGTCCCTGGCCACCTCTTCCGGCCCTCGCGCCTTTGCCCTCCCTTTTGCCCCCGACCGGAGCGGTGGGAAGTCAAGGCGGTAAGCCGAGCCATCCGCGGAAAAATTCCCTGTGCGGGAACCCCCAGTGGGGCACGTGCCCCTACCCACCCCAGTGGTAGCCAGAGAACTGGCCTCCCCCCCCCCTATGCTACCCCCCCCCCAAAAACAGGTCCTTCCGGGGGTTGGAGCCAACCCCCTTCCCAGAACTGTTCTCCCCCATAACTAACCCCCCCGGTGTGGGATTCCAAAAAATGGAACGCCCACGGAGCCCTCCCCGGCCCCTTTACCCACCCCGCCTATGAAAACCCCCCCTTACCGAGCTGGTTTTGCCAGAAGGGCAAAACCTAACTCAAAACGGTCAAGTGCGAACCGTCGAAAATTACCAACTTAAGAAAAAGTTGGTAGTTTTCGCCAAGTTCCCACGAGACTATGAATGCTAGGAGTTGGTGTGAGGTGCCGTTAGGCGGCGCAAACTACCTCCTATCCAACCCACTAACAACCAAATCTCGGACCGTAATAGGACAGACGCAATTAATTTTTGAAGTTCCCGACAAACTTACAAAAGTAGTTAATTGCGCCTGTTGAAAAATATTAGCAATCAACGTTTCACCGAATAACTTCTGAATGGTAAGTTCGAAAATTATTCGGTAAACGGTATATGATTAAACTAATTTTTTCTAGTATCCCCGTGCAAAAAGAAGTTAAAGAAGTTAAGCCAAAAAGAAGTTATGAATTTTTGAAAAGTTGTGTTTTCTAAAAATTTCTAAAGTTCGACCGCAAAACGTGAAGCGTTTTGATGCCTAACTTTAAAAAATTAATTTTGAGTGACCCAGTGAAGCTGGAAACACGTAAAAAAGACCAAAATGTCGAGCAACTCACGCAGAAGGCAACGAGCACAAAAGAAACAGCGAAAAGCCACGGCAAGATAATAATTTTGGACGAAAACCAAAGCGCAAACCTCGAATTCGACCAAAATTTTCCCTCAACCTAACCTAACCTAACCTAACCTAACCTAACCTAACCTAACCTAACCTAACCTAACCTAACCTAACCTAACCTAACCTAACCTAACCTAACCTAACCTAACCTAACCTAACCTAACCTAACCTAACCTAACCTAACCTAACCTAACCTAACCTAACCTAACCTAACCTAACCTAACCTAACCTAACCTAACCTAACCTAACCTAACCTAACCTAACCTAACCTAACCTAACCTAACCTAACCCGTTTATAGTAAAAAGTGTAAATAGGGATAAGTTTTTCAAATTCTGTGTTAAAATAGCAAATAAGTTGATAATAAAAAATAAAAATAGGTAAATAGAGTATGCTGTCATAATATAGTGTATTATATTGAAGATTAGCATACAATACTATTGTTGTGAAATTGTTTAGATGGTAATTAACACATTGTATTTAATAGTAAGGTAGAAAATAAGGTTGATGGAACATAATGTTTAATATTCCATTGTGTCTTAAATGTTACACTAATTGTTAATTGTACTTGGAAATAAGTTAGTTATAGTATCATGTTAAAATTGTAAGATAAAATTGTTCATTTTTCTTTTGGTTTAATAAAGAAATAAAGTTGTACTCCGGGACCCTCTCCCCTCCTGTTAAAAGAGTGACAAAGTGGACAGCTTGAATGATATGATGGCATGATAAAGAGAATGGGGAGCTGTATAAAAGATGGAGTTATTAAGACTATGTATAAATAAAATTAGAGTAGTTAGAATAGTTAGTAAACAGAAAGTATGAATGAGGAAGGCCATAAGAAAGAAAAAGTATGCGGCATGAAAGTGCGAGAAGCATTCTTGATAGAACTGGAGTGAAACTGATCTAGTAGCCATAGACTCATGACATATGTCGGAGGTAGTGTAGTGAAAAAAAAAAAAAAAAAAAAAAAAAAAAAAAAAAAAAAAAACCTAACCTAACCTAACCTAACCTAACCTAACCTAACCTAACCTAACCTAACCTAACCTAACCTAACCTAACCTAACCTAACCTAACCTTTTTTTTTTTTTTTTTTTTTTTTTTTTTTGGTGTGGAAAATGCACCTTATGCATCGTCTCCGTTCGGGGAAACGGAGGTATGTGGGGTTCTCCCCTACGGGCCTACCCACTAAAAACCACACGGATTCCCTCGTTTGCCATTGTGAACGCCACGGGAGCAAAATGTGTCACCGCAACGCCCACTGGCCGCCCCGGGATGGGGCTCCTCTGTCGACACCGTGCAATGCGAGCTCGGCACTCCCCGGCCTCCCCCGCTGGTGAAGGATTGTTTAAAGAGGTTTACTCCTCGCGGCTTCCGCAGATGCCCACGCTCCCAGCAAACCGGGGTTACGTGCCCTCACGTTAGCTTCCGCGCTCTCATGTCCCGCTCTGAAAGCAGAGTGGTACCGAGGACACGGTTGCTTCCGTCCTGAGGCTCCCCCTCACCTTTCCCTGCTCGGGCCACAGAGCAGGTACTAGGATCAGGTTCCCTCCTTCATTCCGTCTCACTTTAACCCCAAAACTATCCCTCCCATTAGGCGTTTGGCGCCTCCAGGAACCTGCCAGTCCTTGAACCTTTCGGTAGCCCAGGCCGTGCCCGCGGCGGGGCTAGGTACTCAGAACAAGGTTACAGTATACCCTTTAGCAACCGCACGCCTGTCCCTCCTATGCTTGTCCTCCCCATATAGGGCGTAAGTCACATCCAGGCCTGTTGCAGAGCCCTGACACCTTTCGCATAGCCCAGGCCGTGTGACCAGCACGGCGGGGCTACTTACTCAGTGCAGGGATGCAGAGCAGCTTCCCGTCAGCTACCTTACGCCCGTCCTCACGAAATATATAAACATCATAAATACGTGGCCCATATAATACATATATACATATCCCCCCCGTCAGTCAGTCAACCGCCACAGGCCATGGGCCCAACCACTACTCTTCTCTCCCTCAACCACCAGGGTTAACAGAAGAGAACCGTAATGGTCGTGCAGCCCAGGCCATCTAGGCATGATGTCCCGGGCACATGTGGAGATTGCTGACCCTCCCCCGAGGCTCACCCTCACCTTTCACTGCTCGAGCCACGGAGCAGGTACTAGGTTCAGGCTCACCTCCAGACTTCCGTCCTCCTCAAAACCCCAAGGCTATCCCTCCCCAGTAGGCGTTTGGCGCCTCCAGAAACCTGCCAGTCCTTGAACCTTTCGGTAGCCTCGGCCGTGTAGGGGCACGGTGGGGCTAGGTACTCAGAACAAGGTTACAGTATACCCTTTAGCAACCGCACGCCTGTCCCTCCTATGCTTTCCCTCCCCATATAGGGCGTAAGTCACATCAAGGCCTGTTGCAGAGCACTGACACCTTTCGCATAGCCCAGGCCGTGTGACCAGCACGGCGGGGCTACTTACTCAGTGCAGTGATGCAGAGCAGCTTCCCTTCAGCTACCTTACGCCCGTCCTCACGAAATATATAAACATCATAAATACGTGGCCCATATAATACATATATACATATCCCCCCCGTCAGTCAGTCAACTCCCACAGGCCATGGGCCCAGCCGCTACCCTTCTCCCCCTTAACCACCGGGGTTAACAGGGGAGAACCGTAACGGTCGTGCAGCCCAAGTCGTCCCCTATCGACCCAGGCACATGTGGAGATTGCTGACTCCCCCCCCCCCGCCCCAGTCGGATATTAGCCACCGGTAAGATAATGTACGAATACATTAGCTTACCGTTGTTGCCCAGGGTGCACCGTCCCAGGCGTTACCCTTCCCCACCCCATGAGGCCTACGCCTCGGACAGAAGGGAGTGGTAACGCCCGGGCACTCGAGGAGGTTTCCGACTTCGCACCCCAACCTAACCTTTTTTTTTTTTTTTTTTTTTGGTGTGGAAATTGCACCTTATGCATCGTCTCCGTTCGGGGAAACGGAGGTATGTGGGGCTCTCCCCAAGGGGCCTACCCACTAAAAACCACACGGATTCCCTCGTCTGCCATTGTGAACGCCACGGGAGCAAAATGTGTCACCGCAACGCCCACTGGCCGCCCCGGGATGGGGCTCCTCTGTCGACACCGTGCAATGCGGGCTCGGCACTCCCCGGCCTCCCCCGCTGGTGAAGGATTGTTTAAAGAGGTTTACTCCTCGTGGCTTCCGCAGATGCCCACGTTCCCGGCAAGCCGGGGTTACGTGCCCTCACGTTAGCTTCCGCGCCCTCATGTCCTGCTCTGGAAGCAGAGCGGTACCGAGGGCACGGTCGCTTCCGCCCACCAGGCTCCCCCTCGCCTTTCCCTGTCCGCCGTGGCAGAGCAGGTACTCAGTTCGGGTTCGCCGACGTCAAAGGCGCCCGCCCAAGGGCGGGGCGCCGTCCTCAAAAGCGGACCCACTAATGGGCCCGCTACCCCTCCCCCCAGTGTGTCAGCAGTTCCCACAGGCCATGGGCCCAACCGCTACTCTTCTCCCCCTTAACCACCAGGGTTAACAGGGGAGAACCGTAACGGTCGTGCAGCCCAGACGGCAGTCAATTCTCCCAACCGCCCGGGCACATGTAGAAGCTGCTGACCCCCCTCCCCCCCGTCAGACAATCGCCACAGGCCATGGGCCCATCCGCTACTCTTCTCCCCCTTAACCACCAGGGTTAATAGGGGAGAACCGTAACGGTCGTGCAGCCCAGACCATCTAGTCGTAGGCCTGGTGGCCCGGGCACATGTGGAGATTGCTGACCCCCACCCCCCCCAGTCGGATATTAGCCACCGGTAAGCTAATGTACGAATACATTAGCTTACCGTTGTTGCCCAGGGTGCACCGTCCCAAGCGTTACCCTTCCCAACCCCATGAGGCCTACACCTCGGATAGAAGGGAGTGGTAACGCCCGGGCACTCGAGGAGGTTTCCGACATCGCACCCCACCCCAACCTAACCTAACCTAACCTAACCTAACCTAACCTAACCTAACCTAACCTAACCTTTTTTTTTTTTTTTTTTTTTTTTTTTTTTTTTTTTTGGTGTGGAAAATGCACCTTATGCATCGTCACCGTTCGGGGAAACGGAGGTATGTGGGGCTCTCCTCTCAACAGGCATACCCACTAAAAACCACACGGATTCCCTCGTTTGCCATTGTGAACGCCACGGGAGCATAAGGAGTCACCGCAACGCCCACTGGCCGCCCCGGGATGGGGCTCCTCTGTCGACACCGTGCAATGCGGGCTCGGCACTCCCCGGCCTCCCCCGCTGGTGAAGGATTGTTTAAAGAGGTTTACTCCTCGTGGCTTCCGCAGATGCCCACGTTCCGTCAAGCCGGGGTTACGTGTCCTCACGTTAGCTTCCGCGCCCTCATGTCCTGCTCTGGAAGCAGAGCGGTACCGAGGGCACGGTCGCTTCCGCCCACCAGGCTCCCCCTCGCCTTTCCCTGCTCGGGCCACAAAGCAGGTACTAGGCTTAGGCTCGCCTCCATCTTTTGATCCCTTAGAAACCCCAAAAGCTAACCCTCCCCATAAGGCGTTTGGCGCCTCAGCAGGTTGCAGAGCGGTGAAGTTTTCGGTAGCCCAGGCCGTGTGGCGAGTACGGCGGGGCTACTTACTAGGTCCAAGGTTGCAGAGCGTGCACTATTGGCAACCGAACGCCTGTCCCTCCTATGCTATCCCTCCCTATATAGGGCGTAAGTCGCATCGAGGCCTGTTGCAGAGCGGAGAACCTTTCGGTAGCCCAGGCCGTGTGACCAGCACGGCGGGGCTACTTACTCAGTTCAAGGTTGCAGAGCAGCTTCCCGTCAGCTACCTTACGCCCGTCCTCTCAAAATACATACATATCATAGATACATGGCCCATATAATACATATATACATATCCCCCCCCAGTCGGATATTAGCCACCGGTAAGATAATGTACGAATACATTATCTTACCGTTGTTGCCCAGGGTGCACCGTCCCAGGCGTTACCCTTCCCCACCCCATGAGGCCTACGCCTCGGATAGAAGGGAGTGGTAACGCCCGGGCACTCGAGGAGGTTTCCGACATCGCACCCCAACCTAACCTAACCTAACCTAACCTAACCTAACCTAACCTAACCTTTTTTTTTTTTTTTTTTTTTGGTGTGGAAAATGCACCTTATGCATCGTCTCCGTTCGGGGAAACGGAGGTATGTGGGGCTCTCCCCAAGGGGGGCCTACCCACTAAAAACCACACGGATTCCCTCGTTTGCCATTGTGAACGCCACGGGAGCAAAATGTGTCACCGCAACGCACACTGGCCGCCCCGGGATGGGGCTCCTCTGTCGACACCGTGCAATGCGGGCTCGGCACTCCCCGGCCTCCCCCGCTGGTGAAGGATTGTTTAAAGAGGTTTACTCCTCGTGGCTTCCGCAGATGCCCACGTTCCCGGCAAGCCGGGGTTACGTGCCCTCACGTTAGCTTCCGCGCCCTCATGTCCTGCTCTGAAAGCAGAGCGGCACCGAGGGCACGGTCGCTTCCGCCCACCAGGCTCCCCCTCGCCTTTCCCTGTCCGCCGTGGCAGAGCAGGTACTCAGTTCGGGTTCGCCGACGTCAAAGGCGCCCGCCCAAGGGCGGGGCGCCGTCCTCAAAAGCGGACCCACTAATGGGCCCGCTAACCCTCCCTACTAGTGCGTCGGCAGACCACCACAGGCCATGGGCCCAACCACTACTCTTCTCCCCCTTAACCACCAGGGTTAACAGGGGAGAACCGTAGTGGTCGTGCAAGCCCAGACGATAACCAGAAATACCGCCCGGGCACATGTGGAAATTGCCGACGCCCTCCCCCCAGTGTGTCAGCAAACCCCCACAGGCCATGGGCCCAACCGCTACTCTTCTCCCCCTTAACCACCAGGGTTAACAGGGGAGAACCGTAACGGTCGTGCAGCCCAGACGGCAGGCCGTTATTCCGACCGCCCGGGCACATGTAGAAGCTGCTGACCCCCCTCCCCCCCGTCAGTCAATCGCCACAGGCCATGGGCCCATCCGCTACTCTTCTCCCCCTTAACCACCAGGGTTAATAGGGGAGAACCGTAACGGTCGTGCAGCCCAGACCATCTAGTCGTAGGCCTGGTGGCCCGGGCACATGTGGAGATTGCTGACCCCCACCCCCCCAGTCGGATATTAGCCACCGGTAAGCTAATGTACGAATACATTAGCTTACCGTTGTTGCCCAGGGTGCACCGTCCCAAGCGTTACCCTTCCCCACCCCATGAGGCCTACGCCTCGGATAGAAGGGAGTGGTAACGCCCGGGCACTCGAGGAGGTTTCCGACTTCGCACCCCAACCTAACCTAACCTAACCTAACCTAACCTAACCTAACCTAACCTAACCTTTTTTTTTTTTTTTTTTTTTTGTTCACGGAGTGGAAACACATTACGTGTACCCCCGGGCCCGGGGAGACCCGGTTTAGGTTATGTGGGGCTCTCTCTCCGGTCCTCTTCTCCTAACGAGAAGGGGACAGGAGAGCATACCCACTAAAACCACTCCGACGCTGACCCTCTTGCCGAGGTTTGTAGGCGTCGTGGGATCCCTAGGATTTCACCAAAACGACGCCTCCCGGCCGCCCCGGCTTACGCCGGGGCTACCCGCGCCAAAGGAGGGAGGAGTTGCAGCGTTTCAACCCCTCCCCCAGACATGTAGGACCGTGCAATGCGGGCAAGGGATCCCCGTCCCTCGCCCGCTGGTCCTACTGGGGGATATGACGGGCGGCAAATCGCCTCCGCCTTACCCCCCTCCGTCTGCGCCGGAACTGGGGCGCGAGGGCATCGTCCTCGCGCTCCCGCTCCGCGGCCTCCTTTTGCGAGATTACCATCTCGCAAAAGGAGGCGACCGCCTGCCAGGCCTCCTCGCTCTCCAGCATGGCCGAAACGACGCTGGAGAGCGAAAGATCGCTCCTGCCTATTGCCGCCACGAGCGCTTGACGCTCCGGGTCCCAGCCACTGCACACCTCCAGTGTGTGCTGGGCGGTGTCGTCGTCGTCGCCACAATGGTGGCACGTCGCAGAGGACTCCCTTCCGATGCGGTGCAGATAATGACCGAAACAACCATGTCCGGTCATTACCTGCACCATCCGAAATGTTAGGGCGCCGAACGCCCTCTCGATCCACTGGTCGAGCGACGGGAGGAGTGCGGCTATGGTGCGCGTTCCATAGCGGCTGTCCTCCAGGTCGCTCTTCCAGCGATCCCTCATGCGGCGTTCCACCATCCGGCGAGCATAGGCTAGCTCTCGAGGAGCCGGCGTGTCCCCTCTTAGCTGGGCCTCTCTTCGGGTCCAATACGTTTCGGACACCGTCTGGGCGTCTATATCCCAAGGCGGTGTTCCGGCGAGGGCGCAGGCCGCCATGTGCGCCACGGTGACGTAGGCTCTGATCATCCTCAGGGCGCATACCCTCTGCGGCCGACGGAGCAGGGCCTTGTTGCGCTCCGTCAGCCGGCTCGCCCATATCGGTGCGCCGTAGAGCGCCATGCTCCGCACGACGCCGGCAAAAAGGCGCCGCACTGCGCCTCTGGGGCCCCCCACGTTGGGCAATAGTTTGCCGAGCGCCGACGCGGCACCCGCCAGCCGGGGAGCAAGTCGGGTGAAATGCTCCCCGAAATCCCACTTTCTGTCCAGGACAAGGCCAAGATACTTAATATTGGCCTTGACCCGGACAGGTTCCCCCCCAATTAAAATCGCGGTACTCGTCGGCACTCGCCATCCACGCCCTCCGAAGACCATCGCCTCCGTCTTCGATACCGCCACCTCCAGCCCCAGCATGCGGATGCGGTCGACCACCAATTCGGCCGCAACCTCTGCCCTGCGAAGGGCCTCCCTCAGTTCGCTTCCCCGCACAACCACCAGCGTGTCGTCGGCATAGCAGATGGTGGCCATGCGGGGGAGCTGAACCCCTCTTATGGCCCAGTCGAAGCCGAGGTTCCACAAGAGGGGCCCCAACACTGACCCCTGCGGCACCCCGCAACACATGGGCCTGGCCATGTGCTGCCCCTCGCGATCGTAGAGCACTACCCTTTCCTCAAGGTAGTGCCCTACGATCCTCTGCAGATACTGCGGTATCTGGTGATACCGCAGAGCCTCCTTGATGACGGTGTAGGGGAGAGTGCCGAACGCGTTCGCTATGTCCAGGGACACCGCTACTACACCCTCCCCTCTGCCGGCCGCAAGGTCATTGAAGTCCTTGAGGGCCTGGATCGCGTCTAGGGTGCCCCTTCCGGCCCGGAACCCAAACTGACGCTCCGATATATTGGGGCCCACGTCGTGTAGGTGCCGGATGATCCGGGAAGATATCACCCTCTCAAACATCTTCCCGGAAACATCCAGCAACACCAAAGGCCGGTGGCCAGAAGGGGAGTCTGCCGGGCGGCCCTCCTTGCGCAACAGGCAAAGGCGTCCCTCCTTCCACACCCTGGGGAAGCATCCTGTCTCAAGGCACTCATCGAGGAGGTCCTTGAGACGCTCCCCCAGGTGCTCCAGGGCTAGCGGGATCACCCTTGCCGGGACGCCATCCGGGCCCGGGGCCTTCTTGTTGCGCCGTATGCGGTCCACCATGGCCACCATCTCGTCCTCGGTTATGCCGGGGACAAGGTCATTGGGCTCATTTTGGTCCCCCGAGGGGGCCGACATCCTCGGGGGAGCAAAAACTGGCGCCGGCGGGAATAGGGCCTCCACCACTCTGTCTAGGAGTTCCGGCTCCATGGAATCCATGGGGGGGGCGCGCTTGATTTTATTTCTGACCATTTTATATGGTCTCCCCCAAGGATCCCTGTTGAGGGTCGCCAGGAACTCCTCGTGTGCCGCATCCTTTGCCCTGACGATGGCCAGTTGGAGGGCCTCTTTGGCCTCCTTTAGGGCTCTATGAGCGAGCTCCTCCTCTTCTGCGGTGTGCGACCGCCTCCGCCTGCAACGCGTGTAAGCACGGCGTGCACTGTTGCTGGTGAGCCGGAGAGCCGCAATCTCCTCCGACCACCAGTACACGCTCTGCCTCGCAGGAAACTTCCTCACCCGGGGCATGGCCGCGTCGCACACCGCAGTCAACGACTCGCGGAATCGTGCCGCCTTTACTTCGGCTCCCGCTGTTGCCGGTGGAGGGTCGCACCACGCTTCGATGATGGCGGCTTCTTCCGCCGCAGCCGGGTCGAAGTGGGTGATGGCCCACCGCGGGAATCTCAGGCCGGCACCTCTCCGCCTGGGAGGCTGCGACACAGGTGGTGAGGTGGACACCCCCATCCGGATGTAGAGGTGGTCTGAGAGGGTTTCCACCTCCTCCAGGACCCTCCAATCCGTGACACGTGCGGCTAGGGCAGGGGTCGCAAACGTAACGTCCACGATGGAGCCCCCCTGCCTGCGCACGCACGTGTTGGCGACACCTTGGTTCACCACTTGGAGGCCAGTGGCTGTGGCCCAGTCCCGGAGTGCTGCTCCTTTGGGGTCGGTGATTGGGGAGCCCCACGCCGCGCTCTTTGCGTTGAGGTCCCCCATCACCATTATTTGCGCCGGGGCACACCTCCCGGCGACTCTTCCCAACCCCTCTAAATAGCTCTCGAAGTCGGAGAGCGGCCGGTTGGGGGAGAAGTAAACCGCTATGATCACGGTTCTCCCCCATTTGACGGCCACATATCCTGGGCCGTCCTCCGACTTCGTGAGGGGAGGAAAGTCCCCCGCAGCCGGCACAACGACCGCAACCCCGCCGTCTGTCGCCCCGGCCCAGTTTAGCTGGGGGGGGATGAGGTACGGCTCGGCGACCACGACAAGGGCCAACCCCCACTCCGCCATGACCTGCATAAGCAAGTCTTGGGCGCGGGCGGAGTGGTTGAGGTTGCACTGTAGGATCTCTAAGTGTCGGTGTGTTGACATTTAGAGATCCATATTTCGTCCCTCTGGTTGCCCTTGGGCGGTCGCCTGACTCACAGGTGCCCTCTGTGGGTCGTTACGGCCCTTTGTCTGGGGGGGCGTGCACGCCCTCCCCCCCATCACGTGCCCCGCTGGGCGCTTTGCGGCGTGGCACACACCGCAGAAGGGGTCCGCCTCGCATTCGACGGCTTTGTGCCCCAGCCTGGAGCAGCGGAAGCACTGGTCCCCCCTGTCCACCGGAGAAGGACACAGTGCCCTGGTGTGCCCTGTCCCCAGGCACCGGTAGCACCGCATAGGTTGGGGCTCCAGTGCCTTGACCTGTGCGGCCGACCAACCCATCAGTAATCTGCCCGCCTTAATGAGGGCATTGGCGGCAGTCACCGGGCATCGCACCAGCGCTGTCCCTGTGCCGTTGTTAAGCAGCCTTATTGGGCTCACTTTTACCTGCTCAACAGCGCAGCCACCCTTGAGGACCACTGCCGTCCTGACGTCCTCCGGCGTTACCGACTCGTCAAAGCCGGTAACCCGGAGATCCGCCGTCTTAACTGGCCGATGGACAGTGGCCACATCCCCTATCAGGCCCTCAATTTTATGGGCCAGGTCGTCAGCGAGCCGGCCGCTGCTGGCCCCCGGAACCTCAATGAGTCGGGCCCCGGTGGCCGACTTCCGGACCCTCACGCTCTCGATCCCCACGTCCGCCAGTTTGAGCGATGTGGTGACCTTCTGCAATGCGGCCAAGTAGGACACGTTGGCCTCCGGCTTCAGGGTCACCACGACCGCTGAACTCTTGGGGGTCGCTAGCGCTTTGGCCGGGGAAGCCTTTTTTGGCTTGGCGGCTTGGGGTTGCGGTTGGACGGGTTTCCTGCCCTTTGCCCCCCTCCTGACCACCTCCGTCCACGACTCAGTAAGCACCGCTGGTTGTGACTTGGGCTCCTCTTGCTTGCCTTTAGGCCTGGCACCAGCCTGCGCCCTCGGCGGTGCTTGCGGCTGCCTTTGTGGCCGCTCTGTCCGCTCTTCCCTCTCTGTTTTAGCTCGCTCTTGTGCAAGCTCGGGCTGGCTGGTGGAACGTTTGCCAGCCCTCCCTTTATTGCGCCCTTGCTGAGGGGCGGCCGCCAGAGGCCTGGTTGCCCTGTCAGCAGCCAGCGGTGGCCGCATGATAGGCTCCGGGGGGAGGCGCTTTTCCAGGGCCTCCAGTCTAACGTTGAGCATATTGCCCAGGCTCTTAAAGAGCTCCCGGCTGTGGAGCTCCAGGCACTCCTGCAGGCCCTCAGGGAGACCCTGCTGCGTGATTCGCCGGGGGGCCTCGGGGGCTCGCTCTGCGAAGGCCGTGCGCAGCGCCTTCGTCTCAACCGTCAAGAGAGCGAGTTGCTCCCGCATCCGCTTGTTGTCGGCCTTGAGCCTGCGGATTTCGTCGCTCTCTCGACGGTTTTCTATGAAGTCCATGGCTTCAAGGATCTCGCGGCAAGAGGAGTTGATTTTCCCCTTGACCACCCCATTGAGGTTGCTGGACTTGGCAGCCTCAGCCAGGACCACACGGGCCGCTTTCCGCGCGCTCTCCACTACTCCGACCTCGTCGGCCGTCAGCTGCCCGTCACATGCGGCCGGAGTCGCCGCGCTGGCAGTTACCGGCCTGTTATCGGCAGACCGGTCCGGTTGGTAGTTCGGACTGTCCACCTCGCCCTCGTCGTCCGAGACGTCCACTGCCGTTACCGCGTTACCGTCGGAAGCGATTGCCGTTCTAATGGGGCTCCTATCTTTAGTAGGTGAACGCCGATCTTTGGGCTCTCTCTGACTTCCCTGAGAGCGGGAGCGAGTAACAGGGCGCAGGAGAGGAAACTCCAAACGGTAAGCCTTGTTTTTCTCCGCTTCAGGTGCAAAATCATCGTCGTCCGCCGAGGCCAGTTTTGCTTTGGCAGCAGCCAAGCCGGCATATGCCCCTACCGCAGCAGCAGCACGCCCTCTTGCTGCGGAACTTATTTTAGGGCAGGGCTTGCCCTCCCCTATGTTTTCCTCCTCTTCAATGGCCCTCTTGTTGGGTTTGGAGACCATTTCCATGGCCTCCCCCTTTGGGTCCACATTTGGGCTGCGATCACCCATATTTAAAGGTTTTTCACCCTTTAAAAATCGCCCTTTGGCGATTAGGTCCCGCTTTAAGTGCCACTATTTAGCACTCATTGTGCTCTATTTTTTGAAACTTAGAGCAGATTTTTAGCTCTAGAGATAAGGTTTATAGGGCCGAAAAACCTCCAATTTTACCAAAGTTACCATAAATTTGTATGGGGATCCTCTTAAAAATTATTTGCCGAGCAATGGAAAGTGCCACCTACCCGTTGTTGGTGTCAAAAGAAGGAGCTTGACGAGCTCTATCCTTGGACACCAAAAACAGATTTTTAGGCCGAGAGGTTAAGTTTCCACTGCCGGTGATAGTTTTCAAAAAAGTAGGACGAAAATATGAGATCAAAACAATGTTGACGTCCTATGTAATCACCCGAATTTTTTGCAAAAATCGTATCTCCTAAACTATGGGAGGTAGATTTTTAAAAGTCAAGCCAAAAATAGGGCGAATTAGATGTCCTATTTTAAACTACAAACCAAAGATTTTTAGCTGTAACCGTTTCCGAGTTATAACTAAAAATGTCCGTTGCTCGTTAAAAAATTTTAGGCGCCGAATAAAATATTCTATCAGGCGCCTGAAAATTTCGAACAGCAATATTAAGAAAACCGCTTAATTGGCAACAATTCTAACGGTGCAGCGCACTAGAGCCACCCGAATTCTACCCACAACCAAAATTTGGTAGGGGTAGCTCAACGGGTATGGCTGCTGTGATCGCGCAAATTTACGACTTTTTACCAATTTTACGTAAAATCCAAACAAAATGAAAAATCGAAATCCGAAATATTAAGCCAAGTCAACAGGTGAGAGAAGAATCAAGTCAGGGAAACGTTAGCCGAGGTCAGTTTACGCCTATACTCAAAAATTCGCTCAAATCCGTCAATTAACCCACAAGTAAGGAAGATTTTTTGCCTTAGTAAGGAAGATTTTTTGCCTTAGTAAGGAAGATTTTTTGCCTTAGTAAGGAAGATTTTTTGCCTTAGTAAGGAAGATTTTTTGCCTTAGTAAGGAAGATTTTTTGCCTTAGTAAGGAAGATTTTTTGCCTTAGTAAGGAAGATTTTTTGCCTTAGTAAGGAAGATTTTTTGCCTTAGTAAGGAAGATTTTTTGCCTTAGTAAGGAAGATTTTTTGCCTTAGTAAGGAAGATTTTTTGCCTTAGTAAGGAAGATTTTTTGCCTTAGTAAGGAAGATTTTTTGCCTTAGTAAGGAAGATTTTTTGCCTTAGTAAGGAAGATTTTTTGCCTTAGTAAGGAAGATTTTTTGCCTTAGTAAGGAAGATTTTTTGCCTTAGTAAGGAAGATTTTTTGCCTTAGTAAGGAAGATTTTTTGCCTTAGTAAGGAAGATTTTTTGCCTTAGTAAGGAAGATTTTTTGCCTTAGTAAGGAAGATTTTTTGCCTTAGTAAGGAAGATTTTTTGCCTTAGTAAGGAAGATTTTTTGCCTTAGTAAGGAAGATTTTTTGCCTTAGTAAGGAAGATTTTTTGCCTTAGTAAGGAAGATTTTTTGCCTTAGTAAGGAAGATTTTTTGCCTTAGTAAGGAAGATTTTTTGCCTTAGTAAGGAAGATTTTTTGCCTTAGTAAGGAAGATTTTTTGCCTTAGTAAGGAAGATTTTTTGCCTTAGTAAGGAAGATTTTTTGCCTTAGTAAGGAAGATTTTTTGCCTTAGTAAGGAAGATTTTTTGCCTTAGTAAGGAAGATTTTTTGCCTTAGTAAGGAAGATTTTTTGCCTTAGTAAGGAAGATTTTTTGCCTTAGTAAGGAAGATTTTTTGCCTTAGTAAGGAAGATTTTTTGCCTTAGTAAGGAAGATTTTTTGCCTTAGTAAGGAAGATTTTTTGCCTTAGTAAGGAAGATTTTTTGCCTTAGTAAGGAAGATTTTTTGCCTTAGTAAGGAAGATTTTTTGCCTTAGTAAGGAAGATTTTTTGCCTTAGTAAGGAAGATTTTTTGCCTTAGTAAGGAAGATTTTTTGCCTTAGTAAGGAAGATTTTTTGCCTTAGTAAGGAAGATTTTTTGCCTTAGTAAGGAAGATTTTTTGCCTTAGTAAGGAAGATTTTTTGCCTTAGTAAGGAAGATTTTTTGCCTTAGTAAGGAAGATTTTTTGCCTTAGTAAGGAAGATTTTTTGCCTTAGTAAGGAAGATTTTTTGCCTTAGTAAGGAAGATTTTTTGCCTTAGTAAGGAAGATTTTTTGCCTTAGTAAGGAAGATTTTTTGCCTTAGTAAGGAAGATTTTTTGCCTTAGTAAGGAAGATTTTTTGCCTTAGTAAGGAAGATTTTTTGCCTTAGTAAGGAAGATTTTTTGCCTTAGTAAGGAAGATTTTTTGCCTTAGTAAGGAAGATTTTTTGCCTTAGTAAGGAAGATTTTTTGCCTTAGTAAGGAAGATTTTTTGCCTTAGTAAGGAAGATTTTTTGCCT
Source organism: Archips xylosteana (assembly GCA_947563465.1). Taxonomy (NCBI): domain Eukaryota; kingdom Metazoa; phylum Arthropoda; class Insecta; order Lepidoptera; family Tortricidae; genus Archips; species Archips xylosteana. The sequence goes on from OX387359.1 coordinate 58,296, forward strand.
TAGTAAGGAAGATTTTTTGCCTTAGTAAGGAAGATTTTTTGCCTTAGTAAGGAAGATTTTTTGCCTTAGTAAGGAAGATTTTTTGCCTTAGTAAGGAAGATTTTTTGCCTTAGTAAGGAAGATTTTTTGCCTTAGTAAGGAAGATTTTTTGCCTTAGTAAGGAAGATTTTTTGCCTTAGTAAGGAAGATTTTTTGCCTTAGTAAGGAAGATTTTTTGCCTTAGTAAGGAAGATTTTTTGCCTTAGTAAGGAAGATTTTTTGCCTTAGTAAGGAAGATTTTTTGCCTTAGTAAGGAAGATTTTTTGCCTTAGTAAGGAAGATTTTTTGCCTTAGTAAGGAAGATTTTTTGCCTTAGTAAGGAAGATTTTTTGCCTTGTAAGGAAGATTTTTTGCCTTGTAAGGAAGATTTTTTGCCTTGTAAGGAAGATTTTTTGCCTTAACCTAACCTAACCTAACCTAACCTAACCTAACCTAACCTTTTTTTTTTTTTTTTTTTTTTTTTGGTGTGGAAAATGCACCTTATGCATCGTCTCCGTTCGGGGAAACGGAGGTATGTGGGGCTCTCCCCTACGGGCCTACCCACTAAAAACCACACGGATTCCCTCGTTTGCCATTGTGAACGCCACGGGAGCAAAATGTGTCACCGCAACGCCCACTGGCCGCCCCGGGATGGGGCTCCTCTGTCGACACCGTGCAATGCGGGCTTGGCACTCCCCGGCCTCCCCCGCTGGTGAAGGATTGTTTAAAGAGGTTTACTCCTCGTGGCTTCCGCAGATGCCCACGTTCCCGGCAAGCCGGGGTTACGTGCCCTCACGTTAGCTTCCGCGCCCTCATGTCCTGCTCTGAAAGCAGAGCGGAACCGAGGGCACGGTCGCTTCCGCCCACCAGGCTCCCCCTCGCCTTTCCCTGTCCGACCAACAGAGCAGGTACTTAGTTCGGGTTCACCGACGTCAAAGGCGCCCGCCCAAGGGCGGGACGCCGTCCTCACAAGCGGACCCATAAATGGGCCCGCTACCCCTCCCCCCCGGTGTGTCGGCAAACCCCCACAGGCCATGGGCCCAACCGCTACTCTTCTCCCCCTTAACCACCAGGGTTAACAGAGGAGAACCGTAGCGGTCGTGCAGCCCAGACCATGCAGTCGTTGGCATGATGGCCCGGGCACATGTGGAGATTGCCGAAACCCCCCCCCCCCCAGTCAGTCAGTCAACCCCCACAGGCCATGGGCCCATCCGCTACTCTTCTCCCCCTTAACCACCAGGGTTAACAGGGGAGAACCGTAACGGTCGTGCAGCCTGAACCATGCCTTAGCGGTAGCTTGGTGCAGGCACATGTGAAGATTGCTTACCGAACCCCCTCCCCCCCAAGTCGGATATTAGCCACCGGTAAGATAATGTACGAATACATTAGCTTACCGTTGTTGCCCAGGGTGCACCGTCCCAGGCGTTACCCTTCCCCACCCCATGAGGCCTACGCCTCGGATAGAAGGGAGTGGTAACGCCCGGGCACTCGAGGAGGTTTCCGACATCGCACCCCAACCTAACCTAACCTAACCTAACCTAACCTAACCTAACCTAACCTTTTTTTTTTTTTTTTTTTTTTTTGACGGTGGGAAAATGCGTTACGCATACGACCGCGCCGTGGGGACGGCGCGGAAGTTATGTGGGACTCACCTCCCCCGTAACCTCCTTCCCTAATGGAAGGAGGGGGGGAGGCATACCCACTAAAAACCCACCGGTATTCCCTCTCTTGCCATTTGCGGATGCCATGGGAGAATCGAGAGTCACCACAGCATCCGCTGGCCGCCCCAGCCTATGCCGGGGCTCCCGCGCCAAGAGAGGGGGGGCCGGAATACTTGGTCCCCCCCCTAGACGTGTGGGCTATTTCAGCCGACAGGGGATCCCCATCCCCCGCCAGCTAGCACCACTAGGGAAGGTTGGCAGCGAACTGTCGCCGCCTCCTTCCCGTCCGTCTGCGCCGGAGCGGGTTCGCAAGGGGATCATTCTCGCGTTCCCGCTCCCTCTCCTCCTTCTGCGACATAACGTCGTCGCAGAAGGAGGTGACGGCCTCCCAGGACGTCTCGCTCTCCAGCATCGCGCGTACAACGCTGGGGAGCGAGAGGTCGCCGCCAATCGTCGCCGCCAGGGTGCGGCGCCGCTCAGCCCATGCACTGCACACCTCCAGGGTGTGCTGGGCTGTGTCCTCGGCGGCGCCGCACTCGTGGCACGACGCCGTCTCCTCCCTTCCGGCAACCTTGTGCAGGTACCGTCCGAAGCAGCCATGCCCGGACAGCACCTGCACAAGGCGGAAGGTGAGGGACCCGTGATCCCTCCCGCACCACTCCTGGAGCACCGGGCGGATGGCTGCGATCGTGCGTAGGCCGTATTCGGCCTCCGCAAGCTCTGCCGCCCAGCGCTCCAGCACCTCCCCTCTTTGGACTTCTTTGGCCCGGGCCAACTCTTGGGGAGCGAGGGACTCTCCCCGCTCCCTTCGTTCCTCCTTGGCCCGGTAGGCCTCGGCAAGTCCGACCGCCTCAATCTCCCATGGAGGGGAGGCTGCGAGGGCTCCGGCCGCCGCCCAGCCCACCGTACGGTAGGCCCGGGCCATCCTCACCGCCATGACCCTCTGGGGCCTTCGGAGGAGGGCTTTGGTGGCGGCGGTGAGGGACTCAGCCCATATAGGGGCCCCGTACAGGGCCATGCTCCTGATGACCCCTGCAAACAGGCGTCTGCAGGGGGCACCAGGTCCGCCCTGATTGGGCAGGAGCCGGCCCAGGGCTCCCGCCGCGCCCACGAGTCGGGGAGCCATCCTGCGAAAATGCTCCCCGAACTCCCATTTGCCGTCGAGGGTAAGGCCCAGATATTTCATGTGGGCCTTCACCTCGACGGCCTCCCCGTTGACGCGCAGGGAAGCCCCACGCGGCACCCTCCACCGGGGCCCTCGGAAGCAGAGGGCCTCCGTCTTGGGGAGGGACACTTTTAGGCCCAGCGCCTCGATCCGCCGAATCACGAGGGTGGCTCCCACCTCCGCCCTTCTTGCCACCTCTTCGAGGGTGGTTCCTCGGACGGCGATGAGTGTATCGTCGGCATAACAATACACCGCCATCCGAGGCAGCACCCTCGCGCGGATGACCCAGTCGTACCCGACGTTCCATAATAGGGGCCCTAGCACGGACCCCTGCGGAACGCCACTGGTCACCGGCTGGGCCATCCGAATCCCCCCCCTCCCCGTGTAGAGCACTACCCGCCCCGTCAGGTAGTGCCCTACAACCCTCCGGAGGTAGAGGGGCACCCGGTGATACCGGAGTGCCTCCTCTATCACTCCGAAGGGGAGGGACCCGAAGGCGTTGGCGATATCGAGAGATACCGCCACGGCCCCCTGGCCCCTCCTGGCCGCATCTTCGGTGAACCCCTTCAGGGCGGATAGGGCGTCCAACGTGGACCGCCCTACCCGGAACCCGAACTGGTTCTCCGCAAGATCCGGCCCTTCGCTCGTCAAGTGGTGGGCGATCCGGGAAGCGATCACTCTCTCGAGGAGCTTCCCGGTCTCGTCCAGCATGACGAGCGGCCGCCACCCGGAAGGAGAGTCCGCTGGCCTGTTCTCCTTCCGCAGGAGGACCAGGCGGCCCTCCTTCCAGGCCTGGGGGAACTGCCCCGCGACCAGGCACCTGTCGAGGAGGTCGCAGAGCCGGTCCCCCAGGTGCTTCACCGCAATGGGAAGCACCTTCCCCGGGACCCCATCCGGCCCTGGAGCCTTCCGGCACCCCTTCAGCCGGCCGACCACCCTCACCATTTCCTCCCCCGACACCGGGGGGACATCGGCGGGGGCTGCGGGCTCCTCCTCTGGGGGCGCCATCCGCGGCGGGTCGAAAGGCGGGCTCGCGGGGAAGAGGCCGTCGACCACCGCGGCGAGGACTCCCGGCTCAAAGTCCTCCGTGGGGGGGGACACCTTGAGTTTCGCCCGTACCATTCGGTACGGGCGCCCCCACGGATCCCCGTCCAACGTGGCCAAGAATTCAGCATGAGCTGAATCCTTGGCCCGCGCGATGGCCGCCTTGAAGGCGGCCTTGGCCGCGCGCAGTTCGACGAGGAGCCTCTCCTCCTCGCCCGGCACCCGGGTCCGCCTCCTTCTGCACCGGGTGAAGGCGCGGCGGGCCCTGTCGCTGGCGGCACGGAGGTCCGCCAGGTCCTGCGACCACCAGTATACGGCCCGCCTGGGCGCACCCTTTCGCGCCCTCGGCATGGCCGCGTCGCAAATGGCCGTCAGGTCCTCGCGGAACCTGACGGCCCTCTCGTCGACCCCCATTGTGTCTGGGGGGTCGGCGCACCACGCCCGGACCACGGCGGCTTCTTCTGCCCGGTCCCGATCGAGGCGGGAAACTGCCCATTTTGGGAAGTCCCCGCCTCGCCCACCCACCGCAACCTAACCTAACCTAACCTAACCTAACCTAACCTAACCTAACCTAACCTAACCTTTTTTTTTTTTTTTTTTTTTTTTTTTTTTGGTGTGGAAAATGCACCTTATGCATCGTCTCCGTTCGGGGAAACGGAGGTATGTGGGGCTCTCCCCTACGGGCCTACCCACTAAAAACCACACGGATTCCCTCGTTTGCCATTGTGAACGCCACGGGAGCAAGATGTGTCACCGCAACGCCCACTGGCCGCCCCGGGATGGGGCTCCTCTGTCGACACCGTGCAATGCGGGCTCGGCACTCCCCGGCCTCCCCCGCTGGTGAAGGATTGTTTAAAGAGGTTTACTCCTCGTGGCTTCCGCAGATGCCCACGTTCCCGGCAAGCCGGGGTTACGTGCCCTCACGTTAGCTTCCGCGCCCTCATGTCCTGCTCTGGAAGCAGAGCGGTACCGAGGGCACGGTCGCTTCCGCCCACCAGGCTCCCCCTCGCCTTTCCCTGTCCGCCGTGGCAGAGCAGGTACTGAGTTCGGGATCGCCTACGTCAAAGGCGTCCGCCCAAGGGCGAGACGCCGTCCTCTCTGCGGACCCACAAATGGGCCCGCTGGCTCGGATCCCCCGCAACAAGTTACGGGTTCACCTCACCACCCCTACCCCCCCAGTATGTCAGCAAATTGCCACAGGTCGTGGACCCATCCGCTACTCTTCTCCCCCTTAACCACCAGGGTTAACAGGGGAGAACCGTAGCGGTCGTGCAGCTCAGACGATAACCAGAAATACCGCCCGGGCACATGTAGCAATTGCCGACCCCCTCCCCCCCAGTGTGTCAGCAAACTCCCACAGGCCATGGGCCCAACCGCTACTCTTCTCCCCCTTAACCACCAGGGTTAACAGGGGAGAACCGTAACGGTCGTGCAGCCCAGATGGCAGAGTTACCCGTCTACCATCCGTGCACATGTGGAAATTGCCGACCCCCACCCCCCCAGGATGTCAGCCAACCCCCACAGGCCATAGGCCCAACCGCTACTCTTCTCCCCCTTAACCACCAGGGTTAACAGGGGAGAACCGTAACGGACGTGCAGTCCAGACCATGCACTCGCTGAAGTGCTTGGCCCAGGCACATGTGGAGATTACTGACCCCCCCCCCAGTCGGATATTAGCCACCGGTAAGATCATGTGATAATCATGAGCTTACCGTTGTTGCCCAGGGTGCACCGTCCCAGGCGTTACCCTTCCCCACCCCATGAGGCCTACGCCTCGGATAGAAGGGAGTGGTAACGCCCGGGCACTCGAGGAGGTTTCCGACATCGCACCCCAACCTAACCTAACCTAACCTAACCTAACCTAACCTAACCTAACCTAACCTAACCTAACCTAACCTAACCTAACCTAACCTAACCTAACCTAACCTAACCTAACCTAACCTAACCTAACCTAACCTAACCTAACCTTTTTTTTTTTTTTTTTTTTTTTTTTTTTTTTTTTTTTTTTTTTTTTTTTTTTTTTTTTTTTTTTTTTTTCCTGGGGAAAATCCTTTATGGATTCGACACCGGCCCGGGGAGGCCGGTGGATATGTGGGATTCCCGCCCCAGAAGGGGGCGGTGTACCCACTAAAAACCCCAGGGTGTTCCGCTTCGTCGCCGCTAAGCAACCGGGCTGTGGGAACTTTATGCATCCACGGCCCGGCAGCACAGCGGTATGTCCGCTCACGGACCCATCTCCAGGAGACCTGCGCGTCTCCTGTCTCCTCCTCTGTAGGCGCGCCGAAACACTTGACGCGCCTACCAGCTCAACAGGACCTTAACGGCGGGGACGGGCATCCCCGTGCCCATCTCCCGCAGTCCTATTAGGGCGGTATTTGGCGGTTATGGATTAACCGCCTGCGCCCGACACGCCTGCGGCGCAGGGGCTGGGAAGATGGGTCTTCCTCGCGCTCCCGCTCCGCACCCTCTTTGAGTGCCATGACCTCCTCACAGTAGGAGAACACGGCAGTCCACGATCTCTCGCTCTCGGTCATGGCTTTGACAACGGCCGGCAGCGAGAGGTCGGATCCAATCACCGCCGTGAGGCGGGCTCGCTGCTCGTCGAAGGCGGGACACACTTGCAGCGTGTGCTGCGCCGTGTCCTCCGCCCCACCGCAGTGGTGACACATTGGCGTTGTTTCCCTCCTTGCAACCTTACACAGGTATCTGCCGAAACATCCGTGTCCCGACAGTACCTGCGTTAGGTGGAAGGAAACAACGCCCCACCTCCTTTCGACCCATTTCTGCAGGACGGGCCGCACTCCCGATATGGTCCAGTGGCCGGCGCTCGGCTGCTCCAAGGCCACCAACCATTTCCGGAAGAGGGTTTGGCGAGAGATCTCTCTCCATCGCCTAACCTCTTCCGGACACGGATGTTCTCCTCTGGTGCGCGCCTCGGTTACCCGGCGGTAGACCTCGTTCAGCACCTCGGCATCCAACTCCCAAGGTGGGGTCCCTGCCATCACGCAGGCCGCCTCGAACGAGGTGGTGCGGTACGCCCTCGTTGCCCTTACCGCCATGACCCTTTGCGGTCGCCGCAGTTGGGTCTTGTTATGGGCGGAAAGAGCATTTACCCATATGGGTGCCCCGTAAAGGGCCATCGACCGCACCACACCCGTGTACAGTCGGCGGCAGCCCGCCTTCGGCCCACCCACGTTCGGGAGGAGCCGGCTCAGTGCCGACGCTGTGCCAAGTAGTTTTGGAGCCAAGCGCCGGAAATGCTCCTCGAAGTTCCATCGGCTGTCGAGGACGAGTCCCAGGTACTTCATCGTCTTCCCGACGCCGATAGAAACTCCGCCCACCATTATGCTGGCATTTCCTGGAGGTGCCCTCCGAGGCCCATGAAAACAGATGGCCTCAGATTTGTGCAGGGCAACCTCTAGTCCCAGCCTCCGTATCCTGTCCACGATTAGGGCCACCCCAGCAGTGGCCAAGATGGACGCATCGCGAAATGTGGCCCCTCGGGCCGTTACAAGGGTGTCGTCGGCGTAGCAGGTTACGTCTACCCCCCGCAAGTTGGCGCCACGTAGCGCCCAGTCGTAACCAATGTTCCACAGGAGCGGTCCTAAGACTGACCCCTGTGGGACCCCGCACGACATCTCGCGCTCTACCCATTCATCCTGTGTGGGGTAGCGGATCGCCCTCTCGAAAAGATACGACCCAACCACCCTACGCAGGTACTCCGGCACGTTGTGGTACCTGAGGGCCTCCTTGATGGTTTCCCAGGGAAGGGTGTTGAAAGCATTGGCGATATCTAGAGATACCGCCAACACCACCTCCCCCCGGGAAACCGCGTCATCCGCCAGAGCCCTCACCCGCGCAATGGCGTCGATGGTGGACCTGCCCCGACGAAATCCGTACTGGCACGCACTTAGGTTCGGCCCTTGTTCCTCTAAATGCCCTATCAGCCGGGAAGCCACTATCCGCTCAAAGAGCTTCGCTCCCTCGTCCAAAAGTACGATCGGCCTGTATCCCGAAGGGGAGTCACCCGGTCGCCCTTCCTTCCGCAGGAGCACCAGCTTTCCGCACTTCCACGAACGTGGGATGCACCCCTGCTCCAGGCACGAAGAAAATAGTGCCCTCACCCTTGGCTCCAAGGGGCCCAGCGCCAACCCCCAGGCTCGGCCGGGAATACCGTCGGGACCAGGGGCAGTGTTTTTGGCCTTAAGCCTCAACACTGCGGCTCCCAACTCTCCCTCTGTCACCTCGGGTGCGACTTCTCCCTCCGTTGGGGACACTGAGGCCATGCACGGGGGCTGGTGTTCACCCCGTCGTGGGAAGAGGGTTCCCACGATTCGGCTCAGAAGGTCCGGCTGGAGGCTTTGCGTGAGTGGAGGGGCCCAGGGGCGAAGTTTGCACCTCACCGACTTGTACGGCCGCCCCCACGGGTCGCTGTTCAGAGCCTCCAACATTTGCTCCTCCGCCAGGTCTTTGGCTTGGCCAATGGCTAAGCTGAGGGTTTTGCTGGCCGCTCTGTAGCTTTCGTATAGCTCATCCTCTGCCGTCACGTCTCGCCTCCTCCGCCTTCGGCTCCTGGTGTACTGGCGTCTCGCAGCCACGCATGCCTTGCGCAACTGCGTTAGCTCTGCGGACCACCAGTACACGCTCCGCCTCGGCCCTGTGGGCTTGGCCCGCGGCATTGCGGCATCGCATATTTGAGCCATGGCCCCACTGAGCCAGGATGCTTCTTCCTCTACACTTCTTGGTCCTTCGGGCGTCTCCGGCCAGGCTTGGACCAGGGCCGCTGCGTGCAGCAGGTCCCGATCGAGCCGTTTCGTTGCCCATCTGGGACTGTCGTCTCTTCGGAGACGGCTCAGGTCGTCCGGCGTAGCGTGGTGGGCGCAGACTTCGTACCGGATGTATCTGTGGTCCGATAACGTTTCCACGCCCTCCAACACTTCCCAACCTTGGACACGGCGCGCCAGGGCAGCATTTGCAAACGTGATGTCCACGATGGAGCCTCCCTGTTGCCGCACGCACGTGTCGACCGCCCCTCGGTTAAGAACCTCTAACCCTACGGCCACTGCCCACTCTGCGAGCGCCTCACCGCGTACGTCAGTCGCAGTAGAGCCCCACACCGTTGATTTTGCATTAAAGTCCCCCGCGACCAGCAGCAGTTCGGGGCCACTTCTGCCAATCAGGGCCTGCACATCGTCGAGAAGCGCCTCGAAGTCGGCTAGGCTCCTGTTCGGTGAGAAGTACACTCCCACCACCATTATACCCCCGATGATGGCAGCCACGAAGCCGTGGCCCCGCACCACGCTTTCAAGCGGAGCAGAGCCGGCTGATGGTTGAGTGGCCAAGGCCACGAGGTTGTCGAGGTCCCCCACCCAGTTGTCTCTGGCCGGGACCGAATACGGTTCGGCTACCACTGCGACATGGATCAACCACTCCGCCATGCTCTGGAACAGGAGGTCCTGAGCTCTGGCGCAGTGGTTGATGTTCGCCTGTAGATATCGGGGTGTATTAGCCATGGTGTCCCACGATAATCACCTCCTCCTCATCCGGGTGTTCAGTTGTACTGCCCTTCCGGGTACGCGGCTGTGAGGGGAGCCTTGGTCCCTCGCCAGCCTTAGCCTTCCTGGTTTTGGGTGGGTTGCACATCTTGCTTCCCACCCTGTGATTGGCCGATAACCCGGCCACCTCGCAGATCACGCAGTGTGATGCTGCTTCGCACGCATATGCCATGTGCCCGGGAGCTCCGCAGCGGTAGCACAGTTGACTACGATCCACCGCCGCCTTGCATTTCGCCTGCACGTGGCCCACCTCGAGGCAGCGGAAGCAGCGCAGGGGGCGGGCATCGAGCAGCTTGACCTGCGCTGACACCCAGCCCACCAACAGCCTACCCGCCTTCACCAACTTCTTTGCTGCCGGGATAGGACAGCGAAGCCAAACAGTTCCAAGCCCGGAGCGTCCGCAAACAATATCTCCCGACCTGACTTCCGCTTCTGAGCAGCCCCCAACCCGGGCAACCGCCGCCACCACGTCAGTGAACAAGACGGACTCGTCCAGGCCAGAAATGCGCAGCTCAGCGCATTTGGTGGGCCTAGCCACTCGTACCACCGCGGGGTCCGTGACCTCTTTGAGCTTTTGAGCCAGGGCATCGGCCTTCTCCCCACTAGCGACACCAGGCACCTCCATGATATACGCTCCGGTTTGGGCCTTTCTGAAGCGGAGTCCCGAAATACCCAGGTCTTCCAAACGCACCTTCCTCTTGGCTTCTGCAAGGACAGTCCCGAAGTCTGCCCCCTTCTCCTGTGCTTGTGGTTCAAGCAGCGTGATTACAACAGCCGAAGAACGAGGTGGGCGAAGCTTTCGGGCCTTTCGTTTCTTCGCCTGGGGTGGTGCTCCGCGCACATCGGCCGTTGTTTCGTCCCTCCTGTTGTCTCCAACTTTATCCCCTTTCTTCTTACCCCTCCGCTTCACCTTGGTCCACTCTGTCGACATGGCCGCTGAAACGGGAGGCGGAGGTAGCGGAATGGGTTCTGAGGCTTCCTCTCTATTAGGGATCGTTTTCTTCCTCTTCTTTCTTTTGGTTTTCCGCCCCGGACCGGGAGGAACAGCTCCGGAGGTGGAATCATTTCCAGCCTGATCACCTGTCCCGGCTTTTATCGCCAGAGTAGGTCTCACGGGCTTCTCAGGGAGTAGCCGGTCCTGAATACTGGCTAAGCGCACGTCAAGGTATGAACCGACGTGGTCCATGACCGCTCGGCAGATTCTGTCCATATCAGACGCCCCCGGGGTGTTGGAACCCTGCCTATCTTTTCTCTTTGAGGAGGGCTGCGCATGGGACAGCTTCTCCCCGTCATGTCTAGGGGGAATGGGTGGCGGACTACCATGCTTCCGCATCCCCTCCAGGGTCATTTTCAGTTCAGCCAGCTCCTTTCGGAGGCTGGCCATGTCACTCTGTAACCGTGTGTTATCGGCTTGTAGCCGAGCCGTCTCTTCGGTTGCCGTGCGTCTGCTGAGCTCCGAAAAAGCGTCAGAGATCGCAACAGCTGCCTCCTTTAGGCACTTTACATAGCCACCTGACAGATTTTTAGATTTGGCCGCGACTTTAGAGATGACAGCCACGCTGTCTGCCACTTGCTGGCCAAGATCTAGGTTTGGCTCTGCATCCTCTGAGTCAGTCCTTGGTTGAGAAATATTGTCCATCTGGTACCCTTGACGGGTCCTGATGGCCATCTCCTGTACCTCCATCTCGGCCTTCAACCGGAGCTCTTCCCTGAGAGCCCGGTTGTAGGCTTCTTTCGCTCTAGCCAGTCCTACATATTTGCCCGATGTTGGTGGGCGGCCTCTCCCTTTGGCCTTTGGCTGTCCTTCCCCAGCCGAGGGGCATGTAGATCCTTCGTCACTTGAGCTGAGAACGGATGAAGCAGGGCGAAATCGCTTCCGCTTCCGCTTCACCCGCTCAGCTACCTCCGGGTCGTCCTCAAAATTGCTTCTCCCAGTGGACTCGTGACCTGCAGTCCCCTGGGAAGCAAAATTGGCTCCTGAGCTTGTGTTTGCCCTAAGTTCGGGCTCATGGCAATCTATTTGCCTTGTAAGGCGTACCGTGCAGTCGCGCACTGATATGCCAAGACGATTGTGGTCCGCGATCTGAGTCGCGGACGAACTAAAATTAAAACGTGGGCTTTCAGGGCCCACGGAGCGACAAGTGCCCCCCCCAGAATACGATGGGGCTGCCCGCGAGATGGTAGCGGGGAGGGATTCTCCTCGAGACGAGGTACCCTCCTGGGGTAATATATTTTTGTTGTCACCCATGCTCCTTTGATTGAGGGGTGCGGTCCCCTGCTCCTTTTAAAGAGGGAGCACTCTCCTCTTTTTTAAGGGGTGAGTTCCCCTTGTGTTGCAGTTACGCTAACCCGTTCGCCACTGAAGTGGCACATCCGGCAAACCGCTAGCCCAGGCCAGACCCGTTCAGTCCACAGGACCTACTTGTCTCCGGCCTGGTACTTAACCTAACCTAACCTAACCTAACCTAACCTAACCTAACCTAACCTAACCTAACCTAACCTAACCTAACCTAACCTTTTTTTTTTTTTTTTTTTTTTTTTTTTTTTTTTTTTTTTTTTTTTTTTTTTGGGGAAAATCCTTTATGGATTCGACACCGACCCGGGGAGGCCGGTGGATATGTGGGATTCCCGCCCCAGAAGGGGGCGGTGTACCCACTAAAAACCCCAGGGTGTTCCGCTTCGTCGCCGGTAAGCAACCGGGCTGTGGGAACTTTATGCATCCACGGCCCGGCAGCACAGCGGTATGTCCGCTCACGGACCCATCTCCAGGAGACCTGCGCGTCTCCTGTCTCCTCCACTGTAGGCGCGCCGAAACACTTGACGCGCCTACCAGCTCAACAGGACCTTAACGGCGGGGACGGGCATCCCCGTGCCCATCTCCCGCAGTACTATTAGGGCGGTATTTGGCGGTTATGGATTAACCGCCTGCGCCCGACACGCCTGCGGCGCAGGGGCTGGGAAGATGGGTCTTCCTCGCGCTCCCGCTCCGCACCCTCTTTGAGTGCCATGACCTCCTCACAGTAGGAGAACATGGCAGTCCACGATCTCTCGCTGTCGGTCATGGCTTTGACAACGGCCGGCAGCGAGAGGTCGGATCCAATCACCGCCGTGAGGCGGGCTCGCTGCTCGTCGAAGGCGGGACACACTTGCAGCGTGTGCTGCGCCGTGTCCTCCGCCCCATCGCAGTGGTGACACATTGGCGTTGTTTCCCTCCTTGCAACCTTACACAGGTATCTGCCGAAACATCCGTGTCCCGACAGTACCTGCGTTAGGTGGAAGGAAACAACGCCCCACCTCCTTTCGACCCATTCCTGCAGGACGGGCCGCACTCCCGATATGGTCCAGTGGCCAGCGCTCGGCTGCTCCAAGGCCACCAACCATTTCCGGAAGAGAGTTTGGCGAGAGATCTCTCTCCATCGCCTAACCTCTTCCGGACACGGTTGTTCTCCTCTGTTGCGCGCCTCGGCTACCCGGCGGTAGACCTCGTTCATCACCTCGGCATCCAACTCCCAAGGTGGGGTCCCTGCCATCACGCAGGCCGCCTCGAACGAGGTGGTGCGGTACGCTCTCGTTGCCCTTACCGCCATGACCCTTTGCGGTCGCCGCAGTTGGGTCTTGTTATGGGCGGAAAGAGCATTTACCCATATGGGTGCCCCGTAAAGGGCCATCGACCGCACCACACCCGTGTACAGTCGGCGGCAGCCCGCCTTCGGCCCGCCCACGTTCGGGAGGAGCCGGCTCAGTGCCGACGCTGTGCCAAGTAGTTTTGGAGCCAAGCGCCGGAAATGCTCCTCGAAGTTCCATCGGCTGTCGAGGACGAGTCCCAGGTACTTCATCTTCTTCCCGACGCCGATAGAAACTCCGCCCACCATTATGCTGGCATTTCCTGGAGGTGCCCTCCGAGGCCCATGAAAACAGATGGCCTCAGATTTGTGCAGGGCAACCTCTAGTCCCAGCCTCCGTATCCTGTCCACGATTAGGGCCACCCCAGCAGTGGCCAAGATGGACGCATCGCGAAATGTGGCACCTCGGGCCGTTACAAGGGTGTCATCGGCGTAACAGGTTACGTCTACCCCCCGCAAGTTGGCGCCACGTAGCGCCCAGTCGTAACCAATGTTCCACAGGAGCGGTCCTAAGACTGACCCCTGTGGGACCCCGCACGACATCTCGCGCTCTACCCATTCATCCTGTGTGGGGTAGCGGATCGCCCTCTCGAAAAGATACGACCCAACCACCCTACGCAGGTACTCCGGCACGTTGTGGTACCTGAGGGCCTCCTTGATGGTTTCCCAGGGAAGGGTGTTGAAAGCATTGGCGATATCTAGAGATACCGCCAACACCACCTCCCCCCGGGAAACCGCGTCATCCGCCAGAGCCCTCACCCGCGCAATGGCGTCGATGGTGGACCTGCCCCGACGAAATCCGTACTGGCACGCACTTAGGTTCGGCCCTTGTCCCTCTAAATGCCCTATCAGCCGGGAAGCCACTATCCGCTCAAAGAGCTTCGCTCCCTCGTCCAAAAGTACGATCGGCCTGTATCCCGAAGGGGAGTCACCCGGTCGCCCTTCCTTCCGCAGGAGCACCAGCTTTCCGCACTTCCACGAACGTGGGATGCACCCCTGCTCCAGGCACGAAGAAAATAGTGCCCTCACCCTTGGCTCCAAGGGGCCCAGCGCCAACACCCAGGCTCGGCCGGGAATACCGTCGGGACCAGGGGCAGTGTTTTTGGCCTTAAGCCTCAACACTGCGGCACCCAACTCTCCCTCTGTCACCTCGGGTGCGACTTCTCCCTCCGTCGGGGACACTGAAGCCATGCACGGGGGCTGGTGTTCACCCCGTCGTGGGAAGAGGGTTCCCACGATTCGGCTCAGAAGGTCCGGCTGGAGGCTTTGCGTGAGTGGAGGGGCCCAGGGGCGAAGTTTGCACCTCACCGACTTGTACGGCCGCCCCCACGGGTCGCTGTTCAGAGCCTCCAACATTTCCTCCTCCGCCAGGTCTTTGGCTTGGCCAATGGCTACGCTGAGGGCTTTGCTGGCCGCCCTATATCTTGCGTACAGCTCATCCTCTGCTGCCAGGTTTCGCCTCCTCCGCCTTCGGCTCCTGGTGTACTGGCGTCTCGCAGCCACGCACGCCTTGCGCAGCTGCGTCAGCTCTGCGGACCACCAGTACACGCTCCGCCTCGGCCCTGTGGGCTTGACTCGTGGCATTGCGGAATCGCAGATTTGAACCATGGCCCCACTGAGCCAGGATGCTTCTTCCTCTACACTTCTTAGGCCTTCGGGCATCTCCGGCCAGGCCTGGACCAGGGCCGCTGCGTGCAACAGGTCCCGATCGAGCCGTTTCGTTGCCCATCTGGGGCTATCGTCTCTCCGGGGATGGCTGAGGCCATCCGATGTAGTGTGGTGGGCGCAGACTTCGTACCGGATATATCTGTGGTCCGATAACGTTTCCACGCCCTCCAGCACTTCCCAGCCTTGGACACGACGCGCCAGGGCAGCATTTGCAAACGTGATGTCCACGATGGAGCCACCCTGTTGCCGCACGCACGTGTCGACCGTCCCTCGGTTAAGGACCTCCAACCCTACGGCCACTGCCCACTCTGTGAGCGCCTCACCGCGTGCGTCAGTCGCAGGGGAGCCCCACACCGTTGATTTGGCATTGAAATCCCCCGCGACCAGCAGCAGTTCGGGGCCACTCCTGCCGATCAAGGCCTGCATACTGTCGAGAAGCACCTCGAAGTCGGCTAGGCTCCTGTTCGGCGAGAAGTACACCCCCACCACCATTATACCCCCAATGATGGCAGCCACGAAGCCGTGGCCCCGCACCACGCTTTCGAGCGGAGCAGAGCCGGCCGATGTTTGAGTGGCCAAGGCTACGAGGCCGTCGAGATCCCCCACCCAGTTGTCTCTGGCCGGGATCGAATATGGTTCGGCTACCACTGCGACGTGTATGAACCACTCCGCCATGCTCTGGAACAGAAGGTCCTGAGCCCTGGCGCAGTGGTTGATGTTCGCCTGTAGATATCGGGGTGTATTAGCCATGCTGTCCCACGATAATCACCTCCTCCTCATCCGGGTGTTCAGTTGTACTGCCCTTCCGGGTACGCGGCTGTGAGGGGAGCCTTGGTCCCTCGCCAGCCTTAGCCTTCCTGGTTTTGGGAGGGTTGCACATCTTGCTTCCCACCCTGTGATTGGCCGATAACCCGGCAACCTCGCAGATCACGCAGTGTGATGCTGCTTCGCACGCATATGCCATGTGCCCGGGAGCTCCGCAGCGGTAGCACAGTTGACTACGATCCACCGCCGCCTTGCATTTCGCCTGCACGTGGCCCACCTCGAGGCAGCGGAAGCAGCGCAGGGGGCGGGCATCGAGCAGCTTGACCTGCGCTGACACCCAGCCCACCAACAGCCTACCCGCCTTCACCAACTTCTTTGCTGCCGGGATAGGACAGCGAAGCCAAACAGTTCCAAGCCCGGAGCGTCCGCAAACAATATCTCCCGACCTGACTTCCGCTTCTGAGCAGCCCCCAACCCGGGCAACCGCCGCCACCACGTCAGTGAACAAGACGGACTCGTCCAAGCCAGAAATGCGCAGCTCAGCGCATTTGGTGGGCCTAGCCACTCGTACCACCGCGGGGTCCGTGACCTCTTTGAGCTTTTGAGCCAGGGCATCGGCCTTCTCCCCACTAGCGACACCAGGCACCTCCATGATATACGCTCCGGTTTGGGCCTTTCTGAAGCGGAGTCCCGAAATACCCAGGTCTTCCAAACGCACCTTCCTCTTGGCTTCTGCAAGGACAGTCCCGAAGTCTGCCCCCTTCTCCTGTGCTTGTGGTTCAAGCAGCGTGATTACAACAGCCGAAGAACGAGGTGGGCGAAGCTTTCGGGCCTTTCGTTTCTTCGCCTGGGGTGGTGCTCCGCGCACATCGGCCGTTGTTTCGTCCCTCCTGTTGTCTCCAACTTTATCCCCTTTTTTCTTACCCCTCCGCTTCACCTTGGTCCACCCTGTCGACATGGCCGCTGAAACGGGAGGCGGAGGTAGCGGAATGGGTTCTGAGGCTTCCTCTCTATTAGGGACCTTTTTCTTCCTCTTTTTTCTTTTGGTTTTCCTCCCCGGACCGGGAGGAACAGCTCCGGAGGTGGAATCATTTCCAGCCTGATCACCTGTCCCGGCTTTTATCGCCAGAGGAGGTCTCACGGGCTTCTCAGGGAGTAGCCGGTCCTGAATACTGGCTAAGCGCACGTCAAGGTATGAACCGACGTGGTCCATGACCGCTCGGCAGATTCTGTCCATATCAGACGCCGCCGGGGTGTTGGAACCCTGCCTATCTTTTCTCTTTGAGGAGGGCTGCGCATGGGGCAGCTTCTCCCCGTCATGTCTAGGGGGAATGGGTGGCGGACTACCATGCTTCCGCATCCCCTCCAGAGTCATTTTCAGTTCGGCCAGCTCCTTTCGGAGGCTGGCCATGTCACTCTGTAACCGTGTGTTATCGGCTTGTAACCGAGCCGTCTCTTCGGTTGCCGTGCGTCTGCTGAGCTCCGAAAATGCGTCAGAGATCGCAACAGCTGCCTCCTTTAGGCACTTTACATAGCCACCTGACAGATTTTTAGATTTGGCCGCGACTTTAGAGATGACAGCCACGCTGTCTGCCACTTGCTGGCCAAGATCTAGGTTTGGCTCTGCATCCTCTGAGTCAGTCCTTGGTTGAGAAATATTGTCCATCTGGTACCCTTGACGGGTCCTGATGGCCATCTCCTGTACCTCCATCTCGGCCTTCAACCGGAGCTCTTCCCTGAGAGCCCGGTTGTAGGCTTCTTTTGCTCTGGCCAGTCCTACATATTTGCCCGATGTTGGTGGGCGGCCTCTCCCTTTGGCCTTTGGCTGTCCTTCCCCAGCCGAGGGGCATGTAGATCCTTCGTCACTTGAGCTGAGAACGGATGAAGCAGGGCGAAATCGCTTCCGCTTCCGCTTCACCCGCTCAGCTACCTCCGGGTCGTCCTCAAAATTGCTTCTCCCAGTGGACTCGCGACCTGCAGTCCCCTGGGAAGCAAAATTGGCTCCTGAGCTAGTGTTTGCCCTAAGTTCGGGCTCATGGCAATCTATTTGCCTTGTAAGGCGTACCGTGCAGTCGCGCACTGATATGCCAAGACGATTGTGGTCCGCGATCTGAGTCGCGGACGAACTAAAATTAAAACGTGGGCTTTCAGGGCCCACGGAGCGACAAGTGCCCCCCCCAGAATACGATGGGGCTGCCCGCGAGATGGTAGCGGGGAGGGATTCTCCTCGAGACGAGGTACCCTCCTGGGGTAATATATTTTTGTTGTCACCCATGCTCCTTTGATTGAGGGGTGCGGTCCCCTGCTCCTTTTAAAGAGGGAGCACTCTCCTCTTTTTTAAGGGGTGAGTTCCCCTTGTGTTGCAGTTACGCTAACCCGTTCGCCACTAAAGTGGCACATCCGGCAAACCGCTAGCCCAGGCCAGACCCGTTCAGTCCACAGGACCTACTTGTCTCCGGCCTGGTACTGGATACGCTGCAACCCGCATCCAGACCGCGATAACTTCTGCGATAACCTCTGCGTCCCCGTAGTCCCCTGCTGCAGGGGAGACAGGAAGCAGGAAAACGACGCACCCTGACACTAGGGCGCGCCCGCCTCTCTTGGCCCAGGATGGGCTCCACCGAGGCTGTGCCGCTCTTGGTCACCCTTTCACTTCGAGCTTAAAGGCCCGAAGATCACAAAGGGCTCAAGCCCCCCCACCACGACAAGGTAGCGACACCCGGGGGGGAACCTAACCTAACCTTTTTTTTTTTTTTTTTTTTTTTTTTTTTGGTGTGGAAAATGCACCTTATGCATCGTCTCCGTTCGGGGAAACGGAGGTATGTGGGGCTCTCCCCTACGGGCCTACCCACTAAAAACCACACGGATTCCCTCGTTTGCCATTGTGAACGCCACGGGAGCATAATGTGTCACCGCAACGCACACTGGCCGCCCCGGGATGGGGCTCCTCTGTCGACACCGTGCAATGCGGGCTCGGCACTCCCCGGCCTCCCCCGCTGGTGAAGGATTGTTTAAAGAGGTTTACTCCTCGTGGCTTCCGCAGATGCCCACGTTCCCGGCAAGCCGGGGTTACGTGCCCTCACGTTAGCTTCCGCGCCCTCATGTCCTGCTCTGAAAGCAGAGCGGCACCGAGGGCACGGTCGCTTCCGCCCACCAGGCTCCCCCTCGCCTTTCCCTGTCCGACCAACAGAGCAGGTACTCAGTTCGGGTTCGCCGACGTCAAAGGCGCCCGCCCAAGGGCGGGACGCCGTCCTCAATGCGGACCCATAAATGGGCCCGCTAACCCTCCCTACTAGTGCGTCGGCAGACCACCACAGGCCATGGGCCCAACCACTACTCTTCTCCCCCTTAACCACCAGGGTTAACAGGGGAGAACCGTAGTGGTCGTGCAGCCCAGACGATAACCAGAAATACCGCCCGGGCACATGTGGTAATTGCCGACGCCCTCCCCCAGTGTGTCAGCAAACCCCCACAGGCCATGGGCCCAACCGCTACTCTTCTCCCCCTTAACCACCAGGGTTAACAGGGGAGAACCGCAACGGTCGTGCAGCCCAGATGGCAGAGTTACCCTTCTACCATCCGGGCACATGTGGAAATTGCCGACCCCCTCCCCCCCAGTCAGTCAGTCAACCCCCACAGGCCATGGGCCCATCCGCTACTCTTCTCCCCCTTAACCACCAGGGTTAACAGAGGAGAACCGTAGCGGTCGTGCAGCCCAGACGGCAGTCAATTGCTCCGACCGCCCGGGCACATGTGGAGATTGCTGACCGAACCCCCTCCCCCCCCAAGTCGGATATTAGCCACCGGTAAGATAATGTACGAATACATTAGCTTACCGTTGTTGCCCAGGGTGCACCGTCCCAGGCGTTACCCTTCCCCACCCCATGAGGCCTACGCCTCGGATAGAAGGGAGTGGTAACGCCCGGGCACTCGAGGAGGTTTCCGACATCGCACCCCAACCTAACCTAACCTAACCTTTTTTTTTTTTTTTTTTTTTTTTTGGTGTGGAAAATGCACCTTATGCATCGTCACCGTTCGGGGAAACGGAGGTATGTGGGGCTCTCCCCAAGGGGGGCCTACCCACTAAAAACCACACGGATTCCCTCGTTTGCCATTGTGAACGCCACGGGAGCAAAATGTGTCACCGCAACGCCCACTGGCCGCCCCGGGATGGGGCTCCTCTGTCGACACCGTGCAATGCGGGCTCGGCACTCCCCGGCCTCCCCCGCTGGTGAAGGATTGTTTAAAGAGGTTTACTCCTCGTGGCTTCCGCAGACGCCCACGTTCCCGGGCAAGCCGGGTTTACGTGCCCTCACGTTAGCTCCCGCGCCCTCATGTCCTACTCTGAAAGCAGAGTGGTACCGAGGGCACGGTTGCTTCCGCCCTGAGGCTCCCCCTCACCTTTCCCTGCTCGGGCCACAGAGCAGGTACTAGGCTTAGGCTCACCTCCATCACTCGATACCTCTAAAAACCCCAAAAGCTAACCCTCCCCATAAGGCGTTTGGCGCCTCAGCAGGTTGCAGAGCGGTGGAGTTTTCGGTAGCCCAGGCCGTGTGGCGAGTACGGCGGGGCTACTTACTAGGTCCAAGGTTGCAGAGCGTGCACTATTGGCAACCGAACGCCTGTCCCTCCTATGCTATCCCTCCCTATATAGGGCGTAAGTCGCATCGAGGCCTGTTGCAGAGCGGAGAACCTTTCGGTAGCCCAGGCCGTGTGACCAGCACGGCGGGGCTACTTACTCAGTTCAAGGTTGCAGAGCAGCTTCCCGTCAGCTACCTTACGCCCGTCCTCTCAAAATACATACATATCATAGATACATGGCCCATATAATACATATATACATATCCCCCCCAGTCGGATATTAGCCACCGGTAAGATAATGTACGAATACATTATCTTACCGTTGTTGCCCAGGGTGCACCGTCCCAGGCGTTACCCTTCCCCACCCCATGAGGCCTACGCCTCGGATAGAAGGGAGTGGTAACGCCCGGGCACTCGAGGAGGTTTCCGACATCGCACCCCAACCTAACCTAACCTAACCTAACCTAACCTAACCTAACCTTTTTTTTTTTTTTTTTTTTTTTTTTTTTTTTGGTGTGGAAAATGCACCTTATGCATCGTCTCCGTTCGGGGAAACGGAGGTATGTGGGGCTCTCCCCTACGGGCCTACCCACTAAAAACCACACGGATTCCCTCGTTTGCCATTGTGAACGCCACGGGAGCAAAATGTGTCACCGCAACGCCCACTGGCCGCCCCGGGATGGGGCTCCTCTGTCGACACCGTGCAATGCGGGCTCGGCACTCCCCGGCCTCCCCCGCTGGTGAAGGATTGTTTAAAGAGGTTTACTCCTCGTGGCTTCCGCAGATGCCCACGTTCCCGGCAAGCCGGGGTTACGTGCCCTCACGTTAGCTTCCGCGCCCTCATGTCCTGCTCTGAAAGCAGAGCGGAACCGAGGGCACGGTCGCTTCCACCCACCAGGCTCCCCCTCGCCTTTCCCTGTCCGACCAACAGAGCAGGTACTCAGTTCGGGTTCGCCGACGTCAAAGGCGCCCGCCCAAGGGCGGGACGCCGTCCTCAATGCGGACCCATAAATGGGCCCGCTACCCCTCCCCCCCGGTGTGTCGGCAAACCCCACAAGCCATGGGCCCAACCGCTAATCTTCTCCCCCTTAACCACCAGGGTTAACAGAGGAGAACCGTAGCGGTCGTGCAGCCCAGACCATGCAGTCGTTGGCATGATGGCCCGGGCACATGTGGAGATTGCCGAAACCCCCCCCCCCCAGTCAGTCAGTCAACCCCCACAGGCCATGGGCCCATCCGCTACTCTTCTCCCCCTTAACCACCAGGGTTAACAGGGGAGAACCGTAACGGTCGTGCAGCCTGAACCATGCCTTAGCGGTAGCTTGGTGCAGGCACATGTGAAGATTGCTGACCGAACCCCCTCCCCCCCCAAGTCGGATATTAGCCACCGGTAAGATAATGTACGAATACATTAGCTTACCGTTGTTGCCCAGGGTGCACCGTCCCAGGCGTTACCCTTCCCCACCCCATGAGGCCTACGCCTCGGATAGAAGGGAGTGGTAACGTCCGGGCACTCGAGGAGGTTTCCGACATCGCACCCCAACCTAACCTAACCTAACCTAACCTAACCTAACCTAACCTAACCTAACCTAACCTTTTTTTTTTTTTTTTTTGGTGTGGAAAATGCACCTTATGCATCGTCTCCGTTCGGGGAAACGGAGGTATGTGGGGCTCTCCCCTACGGGCCTACCCACTAAAAACCACACGGATTCCCTCGTTTGCCATTGTGAACGCCACGGGAGCAAGATGTGTCACCGCAACGCCCACTGGCCGCCCCGGGATGGGGCTCCTCTGTCGACACCGTGCAATGCGGGCTCGGCACTCCCCGGCCTCCCCCGCTGGTGAAGGATTGTTTAAAGAGGTTTACTCCTCGTGGCTTCCGCAGATGCCCACGTTCCCGGCAAGCCGGGGTTACGTGCCCTCACGTCAGCTTCCGCGCCCTCATGTCCTGCTCTGAAAGCAGAGCGGAACCGAGGGCACGGTCGCTTCCGCCCACCAGGCTCCCCCTCGCCTTTCCCTATCCGCCGTGGCAGAGCAGGTACTTGGTTTGGGTTCGCCTCCATCAAAAGGCGTCCGCCCGAGGGCGAGACGCTGTCCTCACAAAGCGGACCCACAAGTGGGCCCGCTACCCCTACCCCCCCAGTACGTCGGTCAATTGCCACAGGTCATGGACCCATCCGCTACTCTTCTCCCCCTTAACCACCAGGGTTAACAGAGGAGAACCGTAACGGTCGTGCAGCCCAGACGTTTATCACCGCCGAGCACATGTGGAAATTGCCGACCCCCTCCCCCCCAGTGTGTCAGCAAACCCCCACAGGCCATAGGCCCAACCGCTACTCTTCTCCCCCTTAACTACCAGGGTTAACAGGGGAGAACCGTAGCGGTCGTGCAGCCCAGACATGTATACAAATTTACATGGCCGGACACATGTGAACGTTGCTGACCCCCCCCCCCCCCAGTCAGCCAGTCAACCCCACAGGCCATGGGCCCATCCGCTACTCTTCTCCCCCTTAACCACCAGGGTTAACAGGGGAGAACCGTAACGGTCGTGCAGCCTGAACCATGCCCTTTCGCGTAGCTTGGTGCAGGCACATGTGGAGATTGCTGACTGAACCCCCTCCCCCCCAGTCGGATATTAGCCACCGGTAAGACAATGTACGAATACATTAGCTTACCGTTGTTGCCCAGGGTGCACCGTCCCAGGCGTTACCCTTCCCCACCCCATGAGGCCTACGCCTCGGATAGAAGGAACCTAACCTAACCTAACCTAACCTTTTTTTTTTTTTTTTTTTTTTTTGTTCACGGAGTGGAAACACATTACGTGTACCCCCGGGCCCGGGGAGACCCGGTTTAGGTTATGTGGGGCTCTCTCTCCGGTCCTCTTCTCCTTATGAGAAGGGGACAGGAGAGCATACCCACTAAAACCACTCCGACGCTGACCCTCTTGCCGAGGTTGGTAGGCGTCGTGGGATCCCCAGGATTTCACCAAAACGACGCCTCCCGGCCGCCCTAGCTTACGCCAGGGCTACCTGCGCCAAAGGAGGGAGGAGTTGCAGCGTTTCAACCCCTCCCCAGACATGTAGGACCGTGCAATGCGGGCAAGGGGTCCCCGTCCCTCGCCCGCTGGTCCTACTGGGGGATATGACGGGCGGCAAAACGCCTCCGCCTTACCCCCCTCCGTCTGCGCCGGAACTGGGGCGCGAGGGCATCGTCCTCGCGCTCCCGCTCCGCGGCCTCCTTTTGCGAGATTACCATCTCGCAAAAGGAGGCGACCGCCTGCCAGGCCTCCTCGCTCTCCAGCATGGCCGAAACGACGCTGGAGAGCGAGAGATCGCTCCTGCCTATTGCCGCCACGAGCGCTTGGCGCTCCGGGTCCCAGCCACTGCACACCTCCAGTGTGTGCTGGGCGGTGTCGTCGTCGTCGCCACAATGGTGGCACGTCGCAGAGGACTCCCTTCCGATGCGGTGCAGATAATGACCGAAACAACCATGTCCGGTCATTACCTGCACCATCCGAAACGTAAGAGCGCCGAACGCCCTCTCGATCCACTGGTCGAGCGACGGGAGGAGTGCGGCTATGGTGCGCGTTCCACAGCAGCTGTCCTCCAGGTCGCTCTTCCAGCGATCCCTCATGCGACGTTCCACCATCCGGCGAGCATAGGCTAGCTCTCGGGGAGCCGGCGTGTCCCCTCTTAGCTGGGCCTCCCTTCGGGTCCAGTACGTTTCGGACACCGTCTGGGCGTCTATATCCCAAGGCGGTGTTCCGGCGAGGGCGCAGGCCGCCATGTGCGCCACGGTGACGTAGGCTCTGATCATCCTCAGGGCGCATACCCTCTGCGGCTGACGGAGCAGGGCCTTGTTGCGCTCCGTCAGCCGGCTCGCCCATATCGGTGCGCCGTAGAGCGCCATGCTCCGCACGACGCCGGCAAAAAGGCGCCGCACTGCGCCTCTGGGGCCCCCCACGTTGGGCAATAGTTTGCCGAGCGCCGACGCGGCACCCGCCAGCCGGGGAGCAAGTCGGGTGAAATGCTCCCCGAAATCCCACTTTCTGTCCAGGACAAGGCCAAGATACTTAATATTGGCCTTGACCCGGACAGGTTCCCCCCCAATTAAAATCGCGGTACTCGTCGGCACTCGCCATCCACGCCCTCCGAAGACCATCGCCTCCGTCTTCGATACCGCCACCTCCAGCCCCAGCATGCGGATGCGGTCGACCACCAATTCGGCCGCAACCTCTGCCCTGCGAAGGGCCTCCCTCAGTTCGCTTCCCCGCACAACCACCAGCGTGTCGTCGGCATAGCAGATGGTGGCCATGCGGGGGAGCTGAACCCCTCTTATGGCCCAGTCGAAGCCGAGGTTCCACAAGAGGGGCCCCAACACTGACCCCTGCGGCACCCCGCAACACATGGGCCTGGCCATGTGCTGCCCCTCGCGATCGTAGAGCACTACCCTTTCCTCAAGGTAGTGCCCTACGATCCTCTGCAGATACTGCGGTATCTGGTGATACCGCAGAGCCTCCTTGATGACGGTGTAGGGGAGAGTGCCGAACGCGTTCGCTATGTCCAGGGACACCGCTACTACACCCTCCCCTCTGCCGGCCGCAAGGTCATTGAAGTCCTTGAGGGCCTGGATCGCGTCTAGGGTGCCCCTTCCGGCCCGGAACCCAAACTGACGCTCCGATATATTGGGGCCCACGTCGTGTAGGTGCCGGATGATCCGGGAAGATATCACCCTCTCAAACATCTTCCCGGAAACATCCAGCAACACCAAAGGCCGGTGGCCAGAAGGGGAGTCTGCCGGGCGGCCCTCCTTGCGCAACAGGCAAAGGCGTCCCTCCTTCCACACCCTGGGGAAGCATCCTGTCTCAAGGCACTCATCGAGGAGGTCCTTGAGACGCTCCCCCAGGTGCTCCAGGGCTAGCGGGATCACCCTTGCCGGGACGCCATCCGGGCCCGGGGCCTTCTTGTTGCGCCGTATGCGGTCCACCATGGCCACCATCTCGTCCTCGGTTATGCCGGGGACAAGGTCATTGGGCTCATTTTGGTCCTCCGAGGGGGCCGACATCCTCGGGGGAGCAAAAACTGGCGCCGGCGGGAATAGGGCCTCCACCACTCTGTCTAGGAGTTCCGGCTCCATGGAATCCATGGGGGGGGCGCGCTTGATTTTATTTCTGACCATTTTATATGGTCTCCCCCACGGATCCCTGTTGAGGGTCGCCAGGAACTCCTCGTGTGCCGCATCCTTTGCCCTGACGATGGCCAGTTGGAGGGCCTCTTTGGCCTCCTTTAGGGCTCTATGAGCGAGCTCCTCCTCTTCTGCGGTGTGCGACCGCCTACGCCTGCAACGCGTGTAAGCACGGCGTGCACTGTTGCTGGTGAGCCGGAGAGCCGCAATCTCCTCCGACCACCAGTACACGCTCTGCCTCGCAGGAAACTTCCTCACCCGGGGCATAGCCGCGTCGCACACCGCAGTCAACGACTCGCGGAATCGTGCCGCCTTTACTTCGGCTCCCGCTGTTGCCGGTGGAGGGTCGCACCACGCTTCGATGATGGCGGCTTCTTCCGCCGCAGCCGGGTCGAAGTGGGTGATGGCCCACCGCGGGAATCTCAGGCCGGCACCTCTCCGCCTGGGAGACTGCGACACAGGTGGTGAGGTGGACACCCCCATCCGGATGTAGAGGTGGTCGGAGAGGGTTTCCACCTCCTCCAGGACCCTCCAATCCGTGACACGTGCGGCTAGGGCAGGGGTCGCAAACGTAACGTCCACGATGGAGCCCCCCTGCCTGCGCACGCACGTGTTGGCGACACCTTGGTTCACCACTTGGAGGCCAGTGGCTGTGGCCCAGTCCCGGAGTGCTGCTCCTTTGGGGTCGGTGATTGGGGAGCCCCACGCCGCGCTCTTTGCGTTGAGGTCCCCCATCACCATTATTTGCGCCGGGGCACACCTCCCGGCGACTCTTCCCAACCCCTCTAAATAGCTCTCGAAGTCGGAGAGCGGCCGGTTGGGGGAGAAGTAAACCGCTATGATCACGGTTCTCCCCCATTTGACGGCCACATATCCTGGGCCGTCCTCCGACTTCGTGAGGGGAGGAAAGTCCCCCGCAGCCGGCACAACGACCGCAACCCCGCCGTCTGTCGCCCCGGCCCAGTTTAGCTGGGGGGGGATGAGGTACGGCTCGGCGACCACGACAAGGGCCAACCCCCACTCCGCCATGACCTGCATAAGCAGGTCTTGGGCGCGGGCGGAGTGGTTGAGGTTGCACTGTAGGATCTCTAAATGTCGGTGTGCTGACATTTAGAGATCCATATTTCGTCCCTCTGGTTGCCCTTGGGCGGTCGCCTGACTCACAGGTGCCCTCTGTGGGTCGTTACGGCCCTTTGTCTGGGGGGGCGTGCACGCCCTCCCCCCCATCACGTGCCCCGCTGGGCGCTTTGCGGCGTGGCACACACCGCAGAAGGGGTCCGCCTCGCATTCGACGGCTTTGTGCCCCAGCCTGGAGCAGCGGAAGCACTGGTCCCCCCTGTCCACCGGAGAAGGACACAGTGCCCTGGTGTGCCCTGTCCCCAGGCACCGGTAGCACCGCATAGGTTGGGGCTCCAGTGCCTTGACCTGTGCGGCCGACCAACCCATCAGTAATCTGCCCGCCTTAATGAGGGCATTGGCGGCAGTCACCGGGCATCGCACCAGCGCTGTCCCTGTGCCGTTGTTAAGCAGCCTTATTGGGCTCACTTTTACCTGCTCAACAGCGCAGCCACCCTTGAGGACCACTGCCGTCCTGACGTCCTCCGGCGTTACCGACTCGTCAAAGCCGGTAACCCGGAGATCCGCCGTCTTAACTGGCCGATGGACAGTGGCCACATCCCCTATAAGGCCCTTAATTTTATGGGCCAGGTCGTCAGCGAGCCGGCCGCTGCTGGCCCCCGGAACCTCAATGAGTCGGGCCCCGGTGGCCGACTTCCGGACCCTCACGCTCTCGATCCCCACGTCCGCCAGTTTGAGCGATGTGGTGACCTTCTGCAATGCGGCCAAGTAGGACACGTTGGCCTCCGGCTTCAGGGTCACCACGACCGCTGAACTCTTGGGGGTCGGTAGCGCTTTGGCCGGGGAAGCCTTTTTTGGCTTGGCGGCTTGGGGTTGCGGTTGGGCGGGTTTCCTGCCCTTTGCCCCCCTCCTGACCACCTCCGTCCACGACTCAGTAAGCACCGCTGGTTGTGACTTGGGCTCCTCTTGCTTGCCTTTAGGCCTGGCACCAGCCTGCGCCCTCGGCGGTGCTTGCGGCTGCCTTTGTGGCCGCTCTGTCCGCTCTTCCCTCTCTGTTTTAGCTCGCTCTTGTGCAAGCTCGGGCTGGCTGGTGGAACGTTTGCCAGCCCTCCCTTTATTGCGCCCTTGCTGAGGGGCGGCCGCCAGAGGCCTGGTTGCCCTGTCAGCAGCCAGCGGTGGCCGCATGATAGGCTCCGGGGGGAGGCGCTTTTCCAGGGCCTCCAGTCTAACGTTGAGCATATTGCCCAGGCTCTTAAAGAGCTCCCGGCTGTGGAGCTCCAGGCACTCCTGCAGGCCCTCAGGGAGACCCTGCTGCGTGATTCGCCGGGGGGCCTCGGGGGCTCGCTCTGTGAAGGCCGTGCGCAGCGCCTTCGTCTCAACCGTCAAGAGAGCGAGTTGCTCCCGCATCCGCTTGTTGTCGGCCTTGAGCCTGCGGATTTCGTCGCTCTCTCGACGGTTTTCTATGAAGTCCATGGCTTCAAGGATCTCGCGGCAAGAGGAGTTGATTTTCCCCTTGACAACCCCATTGAGGTTGCTGGACTTGGCAGCCTCAGCCAGGACCACACGGGCCGCTTTCCGCGCGCTCTCCACTACTCCGACCTCGTCGGCCGTCAGCTGCCCGTCACATGCGGCCGGAGTCGCCGCGCTGGCAGTTACCGGCCTGTTATCGGCAGACCGGTCCGGTTGGTAGTTCGGACTGTCCACCTCGCCCTCGTCGTCCGAGACGTCCACTGCCGTTACCGCGTTACCGTCGGAAGCGATTACCGTTCTAATGGGGCTCCTATCTTTAGTAGGTGAACGCCGATCTTTGGGCTCTCTCTGACTTCCCTGAGAGCGGGAGCGAGTACAAGGGCGCAGGAGAGGAAACTCCAAACGGTAAGCCTTGTTTTTCTCCGCTTCAGGTGCAAAATCATCGTCGTCCGCCGAGGCCAGTTTTGCTTTGGCAGCAGCCAAGCCGGCATATGCCCCTACCGCAGCAGCAGCACGCCCTCTTGCTGCGGAACTTATTTTAGGGCAGGGCTTGCCCTCCCCTATGTTTTCCTCCTCTTCAATGGCCCTCTTGTTGGGTTTGGAGACCATTTCCATGGCCTCCCCCTTTGGGTCCACATTTGGGCTGCGATCACCCATATTTAAAGGTTTTTCACCCTTTAAAAATCGCCCTTTGGCGATTAGGTCCCGCTTTAAGTGCCACTATTTAGCACTCATTGAGCTCTATTTTTTGAAACTTAGAGCAGATTTTTAGCTCTAGAGATAAGGTTTATAGGGCCGAAAAACCTCCAATTTTTCCAAAGTTACCATAAATTTGTATGGGGATCCTCTTAAAAATTATTTGCCGAGCAATGGAAAGTGCCACTTACCCGTTGATGGTGTCAAAAGAAGGAGCTTGACGAGCTCTATCCTTGGACACCAAAAACAGATTTTTAGGCCGAGAGGTAAAGTTTCCACTGCCGGTGATAGGTTTCAAAAAAGTAGGACGAAAATATGAGATCAAAACAATGTTGACGTCCTGTGTAATCACCCGAATTTTTTGCAAAAATCGTATCTCCTAAACTATGGGAGGTAGATTTTTGAAAGTCAAGCCAAAAATAGGGCGAATTAGATGTCCTATTTTAACCAATAAACCAAAGATTTTTAGCTGTAACCGTTTCCGAGTTATAACTAAAAATATCCGTTGCTCGTTAAAAAATTTTAGGCGCCGAATAAAATATTCTATCAGGCGCCTGAAAATTTCGAACAGCAATATTAAGAAAACCGCTTAATTGGCAACAATTCTAACGGTGCAGCGCACTAGAGCCACCCGAATTCTACCCACAACCAAAATTTGGTCGGGGTAGCTCAACGGGTATGGCTGCTGTGATCGCGCAAAGTTACGACTTTTTACCAATTTTACGTAAAATCCAAACAAAATGAAAAATCGAAATCCGAAATATTAAGCCAAGTCAACAGGTGAGAGAAGAATCAAGTCAGGGAAACGTTAGCCGAGGTCAGTTTACGCCTATACTCAAAAATTCGCTCAAATCCGTCAATTAACCCACAAGTAAGGAAGATTTTTTGCCTTAAGTAAGGAAGATTTTTTGCCTTAAGTAAGGAAGATTTTTTGCCTTAAGTAAGGAAGATTTTTTGCCTTAAGTAAGGAAGATTTTTTGCCTTAAGTAAGGAAGATTTTTTGCCTTAAGTAAGGAAGATTTTTTGCCTTAAGTAAGGAAGATTTTTTGCCTTAAGTAAGGAAGATTTTTTGCCTTAAGTAAGGAAGATTTTTTGCCTTAAGTAAGGAAGATTTTTTGCCTTAAGTAAGGAAGATTTTTTGCCTTAAGTAAGGAAGATTTTTTGCCTTAAGTAAGGAAGATTTTTTGCCTTAAGTAAGGAAGATTTTTTGCCTTAAGTAAGGAAGATTTTTTGCCTTACAACCTAACCTAACCTAACCTAACCTAACCTAACCTAACCTAACCTTTTTTTTTTTTTTTTTTTTTTTTTTTTTTTTTTTTTTTTTTTTTTTTTTTGCGGTGGGAAAATGCATTACGCACTATCCCTGCGCCGTCGGGGAACGGCGCAGGGGGTGTATGGGACTCTCCTCCCACCTTCTTTCCTTCCAGAACTGGGAAGGAAAGAAGGTAGGAGGCCTACCCATTAAAAACCCACCGGTATTCCCTCACCAGCCAATTATGCGGATGTCGTGGGAGCAAATTTGTGGCACCACAACATCCGCTGGCCGGCCCGGCCTCCCCCGCTGGTGAAGGATTCTTTAAAGAGGTTTACTCCTCGTGGCTTCCGCAGATGCCCACGTTCCCGGCAAGCCGGGGTTACGTGCCCTCACGTTAGCTTCCGCGCCCTCATGTCCTGCTCTGGAAGCAGAGCGGTACCGAGGGCACGGTCGCTTCCGCCCACCAGGCTCCCCCTCGCCTTTCCCTGTCCGCCGTGGCAGAGCAGGTACTCAGTTCGGGTTCGCCGACGTCAAAGGCGCCCGCCCAAGGGCGGGACGCCGTCCTCACAAGCGGACCCACTAATGGGCCCGCTAACCCTCCCTACTAGTGCGTCGGCAGACCACCACAGGCCATGGGCCCAACCACTACTCTTCTCCCCCTTAACCACCAGGGTTAAAAGGGGAGAACCGTAGTGGTCGTGCAGCCCAGACGATAACCAGAAATAACGCCCGGGCACATGTGGAAATTGCCGACGCCCTCCCCCCAGTGTGTCAGCAAACCCCCACAGGCCATGGGCCCAACCGCTACTCTTCTCCCCCTTAACTACCAGGGTTAACAGGGGAGAACCGTAACGGTCGTGCAGCCCAGATGGCAGAGTTACCCTTCTACCATCCGGACACATGTGGAAATTGCCGACCCCCTCCCCCCCAGTCAGTCAGTCAACCCCCACAGGCCATGGGCCCATCCGCTACTCTTCTCCCCCTTAACCACCAGGGTTAACAGAGGAGAACCGTAGCGGTCGTGCAGCCCAGACGGCAGTCAATTGCTCCGACCGCCCGGGCACATGTGGAGATTGCTGACCGAACCCCCTCCCCCCCAAGTCGGATATTAGCCACCGGTAAGATAATGTACGAATACATTAGCTTACCGTTGTTGCCCAGGGTGCACCGTCCCAGGCGTTACCCTTCCCCACCCCATGAGGCCTACGCCTCGGATAGAAGGGAGTGGTAACGCCCGGGCACTCGAGGAGGTTTCCGACATCGCACCCCAACCTAACCTAACCTAACCTAACCTAACCTTTTTTTTTTTTTTTTTTTTTTGGTGTGGAAAATGCACCTTATGCATCGTCTCCGTTCGGGGAAACGGAGGTATGTGGGGCTCTCCCCAAGGGGGGCCTACCCACTAAAAACCACACGGATTCCCTCGTTTGCCATTGTGAACGCCACGGGAGCAAAATGTGTCACCGCAACGCCCACTGGCCGCCCCGGGATGGGGCTCCTCTGTCGACACCGTGCAATGCGAGCTCGGCACTCCCCGGCCTCCCCCGCTGGTGAAGGATTGTTTAAAGAGGTTTACTCCTCGTGGCTTCCGCAGATGCCCACGTTCCCGGCAAGCCGGGGTTACGTGCCCTCACGTTAGCTTCCGCGCCCTCATGTCCTGCTCTGGAAGCAGAGCGGTACCGAGGGCACGGTCGCTTCCGCCCACCAGGCTCCCCCTCGCCTTTCCCTGCTCGGGCCACAAAGCAGGTACTAGGCTTAGGCTCGCCTCCATCACTTGACCCCTTAAAAACCCCAAAAGCTATCCCTCCCCATAAGGCGTTTGGCGCCTCAGCAGGTTGCAGAGCGGTGGAGTTTTCGGTAGCCCAGGCCGTGTGGCGAGTACGGCGGGGCTACTTACTAGGTCCAAGGTTGCAGA
This sequence comes from Archips xylosteana, assembly GCA_947563465.1. Lineage (NCBI taxonomy): Eukaryota > Metazoa > Arthropoda > Insecta > Lepidoptera > Tortricidae > Archips > Archips xylosteana. The sequence goes on from OX387359.1 coordinate 89,973, forward strand.
GCGTGCACTATTGGCAACCGAACGCCTGTCCCTCCTACGCTATCCCTCCCTATATAGGGCGTAAGTCGCATCGAGGCCTGTTGCAGAGCGGAGAACCTTTCGGTAGCCCAGGCCGTGTGACCAGCACGGCGGGGCTACTTACTCAGTTCAAGGTTGCAGAGCAGCTTCCCGTCAGCTACCTTACGCCCGTCCTCTCAAAATACATACATATCATAGATACATGGCCCATATAATACATATATACATATCCCCCCCAGTCGGATATTAGCCACCGGTAAGATAATGTACGAATACATTATCTTACCGTTGTTGCCCAGGGTGCACCGTCCCAGGCGTTACCCTTCCCCACCCCATGAGGCCTACGCCTCGGATAGAAGGGAGTGGTAACGCCCGGGCACTCGAGGAGGTTTCCGACATCGCACCCCAACCTAACCTAACCTAACCTAACCTAACCTAACCTAACCTAACCTTTTTTTTTTTTTTTTTTTTTTTTTTTTCGGTGGGAAAATGCATTACGCACTATCCCTGCGCCGTCGGGGAACGGCGCAGGGGGTGTATGGGACTCTCCTCCCACCTTCTTTCCTTCCAAAACTGGGAAGGAAAGAAGGTAGGAGGCCTACCCATTAAAAACCCACCGGTATTCCCTCACCAGCCAATTATGCGGATGTCGTGGGAGCAGAATTGTGGCACCACAACATCCGCTGGCCGGCCCGGTCTAACCGGGTCCTCCTCTCCGAGAGGGGGGGATCGGGAATACATGATCCCCCCCTAACACTTGTGGGCCGTTTGACTAGCGGTGGATCCCCTATCCCCGCCAGTCGGCTCCACCTTAGGGTGGAAGAGCGGCGGCAAACTGCCTCCGTCTTCTCCCCGTCCGTCTCCGTCGAAGCGGGTGCGCCAGAGGATTACTCTCGCGCTCCCGCTCCCTCTCCTCCTTCTGCGAAACAACTGTTTCGCAGAAGGAGGAGACAGCCTCCCAGGAACTCTCGCTCCTCAGCATCGCAATTGTGACGCTGGGGAGCGAGAGGTCACCCCCGATTTCCGCCACAAGTGTGCGGCGCCGATTCGACCAGGCTGGGCACACCTCGAGGGTGTGCTGCGCCGTATCTTCAGCGGCACCGCACTCGTGGCACGTCTGCGTTACCTCCCTTCCCGCCACCCTGTGCAGGTACCGTCCAAAGCAACCATGCCCGGACAGCACCTGCACAAGGCGGAATGTGAGGGATCCGTGACCCCTTTGACACCACTCCGGGAGCACTGGGCGGATGGCTTCGATGGTTCGGGTGCCATACTCGGCATCCGCCAGCTCTTCCGCCCAGCGCTCCATCACCTTCTCTCTCCCTACCTCCCGGGCCCTCGCGAGCTCCTGTAGGCGTCGGCCAGCATCCCTGCCTCAATCTCCCAGGGAGGGGTGCCGGCCAAGGCACAGGCCGCGGCCCAACCCACCGTCCTATATGCCCGGCACATCCTCACCGCCATCACCCTTTGTGGCCTCCGAAGGAGGGCCTTGGTCTTGGCGGTGAGGCTGTCCGCCCATATCGGAGCCCCATACAGGGCCATGCTCCTGATGACCCCTGCAAACAATCGTCTGCAGGGGGCATCAGGTCCCCCTGTGTTCGGTAGGAGCCGACTGAGTGCTCCGGCCGCCCCTACAAGTCGAGGAGCCATTCTGACGAAGTGCTCCTCGAACTTCCAGCCTCCGTCGAGGGTAAGGCCCAGATATTTAATATGGGCCTTCACCTCGACGGCCGCTCCGCTAATTTGGAGATGGGCCCCCCTTGGGATCCTCCATCTGGGGCCCCTGAAACAGAGGGCCTCAGTCTTGCTGAGGCTCACTCTGAGTCCCAGGGCCCCAATTCGGTCGATCACCATTGAGGCGCCCACCTCCGCCCTTCTAACCACCTCCTCATAGGTGGTGCCCCGGACGGCGACAAGCGTGTCATCAGCGTAACAGATTACCGCCATCCGGGGCAGCACCGTCCCGCGGATGACCCAGTCATAACCGATGCTCCAAAGCAGGGGTCCTAGCACGGACCCCTGTGGAACACCGCAGGTTATAGACCTCGTCATCCGCACGCCTCCTCTCCCCATGTAGAGCACCACTCGGTCTTCCAAGTAGTGCCCCACGATGTTTTGGAGATAGAGAGGCACTCCGTGATAACGGAGCGCCTCTCTTATCACCTCAAAAGGAAGCGACCCGAAGGCGTTGGCGATGTCTAGTGACACCGCCATCGCCCCCTGCCGCCTCTCGGCCGCCTCTGCAGAGAACCCCTTCAGGGCGGACAGGGCGTCCAAAGTGGATCGCCCCGCCCGGAACCCGAATTGGTTATCCGAGAGGTCTGGGCCTACGTCTGTCAGATGCTGGATGATACGGGATGCTATGACTCTTTCGAGTAGCTTTCCCGCCTCATCCAGCATCACCAGTGGTCTGTAACCAGAAGGAGAGTCTTCTGGTCGACCCTCCTTCCGGAGCAAGACCAATCTACCCTCTTTCCAGCATCCCGGGAACCGCCCCGCCGCCAGACAATCGTCAAACAGGTCGCAGAGGCGGTCCCCGAGATGCTTCAGCGCTATGTGAAGGGCCCCCTTCGGCACCCCATCCGGCCCCGGTGCCTTATGGGCACCTTTGAGTCGGTTTAAACCTAACCTAACCTAACCTAACCTAACCTAACCTAACCTAACCTAACCTAACCTAACCGGTTACGTTCCAACCGCGCTCTTGGAAGTCACGTTTTTACCCATCTCCGCACTTAAAAATTCCTGGAAGTGGCATTTCTGGTCGTAGCGACAAGTGCGATACACCATTGTGTTCGTCTCTCCGCCGCGCATGTGGGCGAAGTGTTTCCAAGTGTCTCCAGTGAAAACTGGAAAAGTTTGTGTTGAATAACCTCACTTTTAGAGGTTAAGTGTGAATTTTTCAACTTCAACTGCGTGCGGCGCGCGATTAGTCGCTGTGACCTATTGGTTGCGGCGCATCGCTGTGTGCGCCTCAGCGCCCCCTTTCTGCCGAGCCAACTCGCGGATTTTTCCGCTGAGGAAATCCGGCGGAAATTGAAGAAAACCGAAAACCACGTGTCGGCGTGCTCGGACTTCCGGCCGTGGCAGAGCATCGCAACTTGCAGGGAACGAGCATAGCAGTAACACCAGCCTGGAACCGCAAGTTGCAGATTTTTATCCCTTTTGGTTTTCGAACTATAATTTATTTAATCTTTGAACTTTGACCCTTAATTGTGCCGAAACGCGTAGAGTCGCGTGGGTTTTGACACCTGTATTTTGTGCGGGCTAAGTGGCTTTACGTAGCTGTATGTTTTTAAAATTTTTAATTCGGCTCTATACTTAGAGTTTTTTCGGAAAACCAAATTTTTCGTTTTTCCGAAAATTTTTCTCTATTTTAATTATTTTTAAATTGCTTTCTATTGTGTCTTGTGCGCCTTATTTTCCTGTATTTTTAGTGTATTTTTTCATAATTTTGTGGCCAGTAGTTCGGGATTTATTAAATTTTTTCTAAATTATCTTATAAATTCTAAATTATTATTATTTTGTATTTTTTGACACCGTGACGGTGCTTAGGAAGGTGGTTTCCATCGACTGAAGCACCAACGCGGGTTGGTTATCTCTTATTTTAAAGAAATTAGACTTTTTCGGCCATTTTGTTTTTAGGTACCAGTTTTTATTTCCTAGTTATCTCCCGAACCCCTGGCCGTAGAATTTTGGGAAAACTTTTCATAGCTTCTATTTTTCGGCCCCTACGCGCTCCCACCAAAATTTTTCATTTCTGGCGCACAAGAATTTTTTGGGCTGGAAGCACTTTAGAGAGCAAGAGGAGGTCGTGGGAATACTGCTGGAGAAAGCCCGGTAGTTCTCCGACGCCTGGTTCCAGAGTTATCAACTCCTAAAGTTGGAGTTTGACAGCTCGGCGGCCATTTTTCTTTTCTTTCAGCCGCTATAACTCGGGAACTAGGGGTCTCAGCGATCTGCGGTTTTCTTCAGCAGATCCGGGGGCTTGTTGAATACCCGCCCCTCTACTTTTCAGGCCATTTCAGGCCCTGAAAAATTTGTCTCCCGGAAGTGATTCCAGCGGCTAGAGTAGATAGAGCGAAGCCGGACAGAGGAAATCCCACTGTTCTACGACCACCGGGAGCGGAGTTGCTGGCGGTCAAAACTTGTGTTTGACAGTTCTGGCCGCCATCTTGGGGTTTTTCCTCCTCCGATATCTCCGGAACGGTGAGTCCTAGAGCTCTGCGGTTTTCTTTGTTAGGGAGCCCGGTCGGAACTCTACCCGACGAGACTTTTTTCAGGAAGGATCTGGACACTTTGTTCCTGAAAAATTTTCAGGACTCCGATCTTCCTGAAACAAGTCTCCAACGAAGCGTCTCGAAGAGCTCTCTTAGGGGAAGGAAACCGCGTTCCGATTGGACCACTGGTTCCCGAGATACGTCCTGGTTTCGGTTTTCGGCGGCCATTTTGTTTTTGGTACCGAAAGCTGTGACCGGTCATATCTCTGGAACCCTTGGGGCTAGCGGGACGTGCTTGGTGTCCCCTGAAAGCGCTTGGGGAGAGCTATCCTTTGGGTGGAGTCACGTTGCTCTACATAGAGCCGAATTAGGTTTAAGACGTAAAAATTTTTATTTTTACACTTTTGTTAATTTTAAGTATTTTTAAGACCTGTGCTATATAGTACAGTTATATTGTAGCTCTGATACTAGCTCTACATAGAGCTAAGTTTTAATAAACTCTTTTTTGACTTGGTTTTTCTTATAATTTTGTGTACTTTGTCTCATTTGTTATTATTGTTTTCGACTGACTCTTGTAGAGTCGAGTTGACAAAAATTTTTCGTGATTTTCTTTTTAACTGACGGGCAGTCCCTGTACAACTGCCCATTTGGTTGACTGAGTCTGGGACTCGCTTTTTCAATTCTGTTTTCTTTTGTTGATTTGGACATACTTTGGGGGTACAACTGATATTATTATAAAACTTTTACAAATTGACTGGAGTCGGTTGTATCTACCTAACCTTCTGTGATTATCTACCTCTGACATGTTTGGCATAAGAACCCCTATTAAGAAGGGCGCCGGGGACAAGTCGCCCCCTAGTAAGCCGAGCCCGGTACCTAGTGTTAGGCGCAGTATCGGGAACTGGGAGGCCGGTGTGCTTAACACTACCCATACTTTGTCGGATGATGGCGTCAGGGCGGGTCCCTCAGGGAGAGTACCATCTACCGTATCAGGCGGTAATAAGCCTGTCGTGCCGAAGACTTCAACCCCAAGTAAGGAGATAGTCTCTGATAGGGTAGCTGAGGCTAGGCGCGTTTTACACAAGGCGAAAACCCACCTTGGCGATGCCAGAAATTTGAAGACTGAGATAAGGGTTGAAGTGACTGTTGCTTTAGACAGGTTGTACCAGCTGGTCAAAAGCGCCGACGGGGCGAAGGCTGGAGGAAAATCTAAGGCGAAAAAAGAACAGGAAGGTCCTAAACCCGAGCCCGGAGTGCCTGTTGTTGCCTATGAACCTCCTACCGACCATGTATTGGCGGAAAGTATTGAGAGCGGTCCCTCATCCGACGCTCCACCATGCGGCGGGCAAACTCGAGCTCTCTGGGGGCAGGCCTTTCCCCCCTTCTCAGCGCCTCTTTGCGCTCCTCGTACACCTCCGCGGCCGTCTGGGCGTCGATTTCCCAGGGCGGTGTTCCGGCTAGGGCGCAAGCAGCCATGTGGGCGACAGTAACGTACGCCCGTATCGCCCTGATGGCGCACATCCTTTGCGGCCGTCGGAGCAATGCCTTATTACGCTCCGACAGCCGACTCGCCCAGATCGGCGCCCCATATAGCGCCATGCTGCGCACTACGCCCGTGTAGAGCTTGCGCACAGCTCCCCTCGGGCCCCCTACATTAGGAAGAAGATTCCCCAGCGCTGACGCAGCACCCACCAGTCTGGGAGCGAGTCTGGTGAAGTGCTCCGTAAATTCCCACTTCCTGTCCAGGACAAGGCCAAGATATTTGATGTTGGCCTTGACCTGGACAGATTACCCCAACCTTTTTTTTTTTTTTTTTTTTGGTGTGGAAAATGCACCTTATGCATCGTCTCCGTTCGGGGAAACGGAGGTATGTGGGGCTCTCCCCAAGGGGGGCCTACCCACTAAAAACCACACGGATTCCCTCGTTTGCCATTGTGAACGCCACGGGAGCAAGATGTGTCACCGCAACGCACACTGGCCGCCCCGGGATGGGGCTCCTCTGTCGACACCGTGCAATGCGGGCTCGGCACTCCCCGGCCTCCCCCGCTGGTGAAGGATTGTTTAAAGAGGTTTACTCCTCGTGGCTTCCGCAGATGCCCACGTTCCCGGCAAGCCGGGGTTACGTGCCCTCACGTTAGCTTCCGCGCCCTCATGTTCTGCTCTGGAAGCAGAGCGGTACCGAGGGCACGGTCGCTTCCGCCCACCAGGCTCCCCCTCGCCTTTCCCTGTCCGCCGTGGCAGAGCAGGTACTTAGTTCGGGTTCGCCGACGTCAAAGGCGTCCGCCCAAGGGCGAGACGCCGTCCTCTCTGCGGACCCACGAATGGGCCCGCTGGCTCGGATCCCCCGCAACAAGTTACGGGTTCACCTCACCACCCCTACCCCCCCAGTATGTCAGTCAATTGCCACAGGTCGTGGACCCATCCGCTACTCTTCTCCCCCTTAACCACCAGGGTTAACAGGGGAGAACCGTAACGGTCGTGCAGCCTAGGTCGTGTATTCCCGTACCGACCCAGGCACATGTGGAAATTGCTGACAACCCCCCCCCCCCCCAAGTCAGACAATCGCCACAGGCTATGAGCCCATCCGCTACTCTTCTCCCCCTTAACCACCAGGGTTAATAGGGGAGAACCGTAACGGTCGTGCAGCCCAGACCATCTAGTCGTAGGCCTGGTGGCCCGGGCACATGTGGAGATTGCTGACCCCCACCCCCCCAGTCGGATATTAGCCAACGGTTAACTAAATCCCTAAGGAATTAATTAACCGTTGTTGCCCAGGGTGCACCGTCCCAAGCGTTACCCTTCCCCACCCCATGAGGCCTACGCCTCGGATAGAAGGGAGTGGTAACGCCCGGGCACTCGAGGAGGTTTCCGACTTCGCACCCCAGATTACCCCAACCTAACCTAACCTAACCTAACCTAACCTTTTTTTTTTTTTTTTTCTTTTTTTTTTTTTTTTTTTCGGTGGGAAAATGCATTACGCACTATCCCTGCGCCGTCGGGGGAACGGCGCAGGGGGTGTATGGGACTCTCCTCCCACCTTCTTTCCTTCCAAAACTGGGAAGAAAAGAAGGTAGGAGGCCTACCCATTAAAAACCCACCGGTATTCCCTCACCAGCCAATTATGCGGATGTCGTGGGAGCATAAATTGTGGCACCACAACATCCGCTGGCCGGCCCGGTCTAACCGGGTCCTCCTCTCCGAGAGGGGGGGATCGGGAACACATGATCCCCCCCTAACACTTGTGGGCCGTTTGACTAGCGGTGGATCCCCTGTCCCCGCCAGTCGGCTCCACCTTAGGGTGGAAGAGCGGCGGCAAACTGCCTCCGTCTTCTCCCCGTCCGTCTCCGTCGAAGCGGGTGCGCCAGAGGGTTACTCTCGCGCTCCCGCTCCCTCTCCTCCTTCTGCGAAACAACTGTTTCGCAGAAGGAGGAGACAGCCTCCCAGGAACTCTCGCTCCTCAGCATCGCATTTGTTACGCTGGGGAGCGAGAGGTCACCCCCGATTTCCGCCACAAGAGTGCGGCGCTGATCCGACCAGGCTGGGCACACCTCGAGGGTGTGCTGCGCCGTGTCTTCAGCGGCACCACACTCGTGGCACGCCTGCGTTACCTCCCTCCCCGCCACCCCGTGCAGGTACCGTCCAAAGCATCCATGCCCGGACAGCACCTGCACAAGGCGGAATGTGAGGGATCCGTGACCCCTTTGACACCACTCCGGGAGCACTGGGCGGATGGCTTCGATGGTTCGGGTGCCATACTCGGCATCCGCCAGCCTTTCCGCCCAGCGCTCCATCACCTTCTCTCTCCCTACCTCCCGGGCCCTCGCGAGCTCCTGCGGGGCGAGGGTCTCACCCCGGTCCCGCCTCTCGAGCCGCGCCCTGTAGGCGTCGGCCAGCATCCCTGCCTCAATCTCCCAGGGAGGGGTGCCGGCCAAGGCACAGGCCGCCGCCCAACCCACCGTCCTATATGCTCGGCACATCCTCACCGCCATCACCCTTTGTGGCCTCCGAAGGAGGGCCTTGGTCTTGGCGGTGAGGCTGTCCGCCCATATCGGAGCCCCATACAGGGCCATGCTCCTGATGACCCCTGCAAACAATCGTCTGCAGGGGGCATCAGGTCCCCCTGTGTTCGGTAGGAGCCGACTGAGTGCTCCGGCCGCCCCTACCAGTCGAGGAGCCATTCTGACGAAGTGCTCCTCGAACTTCCAGCCTCCGTCGAGGGTAAGGCCCAGATATTTAATATGGGCCTTCACCTCGACGGCCGCTCCGCTAATTTGGAGATGGGCCCCCCTTGGGATCCTCCATCTGGGGCCCCTGAAACAGAGGGCCTCAGTCTTGCTGAAGCTCACTCTGAGTCCCAGGGCCTCAATTCGGTCGATCACCATTGAGGCGCCCACCTCCGCCCTTCTAACCACCTCCTCATAGGTGGTGCCCCGGACGGCGACAAGCGTGTCATCGGCGTAACAGATTACCGCCATCCGGGGCAGCACCGTCCCGCGGATGACCCAGTCATAACCGATGCTCCAAAGCAGGGGTCCTAGCACGGACCCCTGTGGAACACCGCAGGTTATAGACCTCGTCATCCGCACGCCTCCTCTCCCCATGTAGAGCACCACTCGGTCTTCCAAGTAGTGCCCCACGATGATCCGTGATAACGGAGCGCCTCTCTTATCACCTCAAAAGGAAGCGAACCGAAGGCGTTGGCGATGTCTAATGACACCGCCATCGCCCCCTGCCGCCTCTCGGCCGCCTCTGCAGAGAACCCCTTCAGGGCGGACAGGGCGTCCAGAGTGGATCGCCCCGCCCGGAACCCGAATTGGTTATCCGAGAGGTCTGGGCCTACGTCTGTCAGATGCTGGATGATACGGGATGCTATGACTCTTTCGAGTAGCTTTCCCGCCTCATCCAGCATCACCAGTGGTCTGTAACCAGAAGGAGAGTCTTCTGGTCGACCCTCCTTCCGGAGCAAGATCAATCTACCCTCTTTCCAGCATCCCGGGAACCGCCCCGCCGCCAGACAATCGTCAAACAGCTCGCAGAGGCGGTCCCCGAGATGCTTCAGCGCTATGTGAAGGGCCCCCTTCGGCACCCCATCCGGCCCCGGCGCCTTATGGGCACCTTTGAGTCGGTTTACAACTCGGGCCATCTCCTCCTGGGTAACCGAGGGGGGGACGTCCCGAGCTGCCCCCGTTTCCACTCTAGGCCCCGTCATATGCGGCGCGTCAAAGGGGGGGTTCTGAGGAAAGAGGCCCTCCACAACAGCACTCAACAGAGACGGTTCGAAATCTTCCGTGGGGGAGGCCGTCTTCAGTTTGGCTCGCACCATGCGATACGGCCGCCCCCACGGATCCGCATCTAGCGTCGCAAGGAAGTCGCGGAATGCGGCGTCCTTTGCTGCGGCGATGGCGGCGGCGAACGCCCTTTTGGCCGCCCGGAGGTTGGCCAGGAGACGTTCCTCCTCTCCGGGCACTCTCGTCCTGCGTCGGCGGCACCTAGTGAAGGCGCGTCGCGCGGTGTCACTGGCGGCTCGCAGGACGGCGAGGTCCTGTGACCACCAGTACACGCCGGCCCTAGCCATGTGGCGCTTCGCCCTCGGCATCGCCGCATCGCAAATAATCGTGAGGTCCTCCCGAAAAGAAGCAGCCCTTTGTTCGACCCCCACCTCCCGGGAGGGCCCGGGGCACCACGCCCTTACGATGGCGGCCTCCTCAGCTCGATCGCGATCGAGGCGAGAGACCGCCCATCGCGGGAATCCCCCGCCACTTCCACCCAATTGCATGGCCCGTGGTCGAGGAGGGGCTTTGGAGAGCCTGCATCTGATATAGCGGTGGTCAGACAGGGTCTCCACCTCCTCGAGCACGCGCCATTCGCCGATACGTGCGCCGATGGCAGGCGTTGCGAAAGTAAGATCCACTATGGATCCTCCCTGCCACCGGACGCAGGTATCAGTTGCGCCCACGTTCTGCAGGACTAGGCCGTTTATGACGGCCCAGTCCCGCAGAAGCGCACCTCTCTGGTCTGTGATAGGGGACCCCCACTCCGTTGATTTGGCGTTGAGGTCCCCCATCAGGATGACTTGGGCCGGCGCCGCCCCCTGCACCACTCGCTGAAGGTGGGTCAGGTGGACCTCGAACTCCGAGAATGGCCTATTTGGGGAGAAGTATGTGCCAACGACAACTACCTCTCCCCAACCGACCGCTACGTAGCCGGGGCCCCTGTCCCTCAGCGAGAGGCGCCGAGGGGCGGTCGTCGGTACCACTATGCCAACCAAGCCCCCGGTGTCCCCAGCCCAGTTTTGTTGGGGGGGGACAGCATAGGGCTCGGCGACCACCGCAATATCAATTCGCCACTCTGCCATGGCGTGCATCAGAAGATCCTGCGCCCTGGCAGAGTGATTCAAGTTCGTCTGTAGTAACTCGAAATGCAGGCGTGCTGGCATTAGGACAACTGCATTTCGAGCTCCTCTTCAGCCGTTTGGCTGGGTGCACGGGGTGGGCCATTCGGGGGGGCCTTGCCTCTGATAGAGGGGGGGACGCACTTCATCCCTCCCATAGTGTGCGCATGTGGGCGCCCCGCCTTTTCGCATACTGCGCACTTCGGTGGCGCTTCGCACGAGGCCGCCAGGTGTCCATCGGCGCCGCAACGGAAGCATTTGTCGCCGTTTACCACCTCCGACGGGCAGAGCGCCTTTGTGTGACCCAGCGCCATGCATCTGTAACAACGCATGGGCCGGGTCGCAAGCGGCGTGATGGTGGCCGTGTTCCACCCGACGGCCATCCTCCCCATTTCAGCGACGTTCTTGGCGGCTGCCGCTGGACACCTGGCTAGGACAGAGCATTGCCCCCAGCGACTCGTCCTCACCACCCCGATTTTGACTTGGTTGGGGGCGCACCCCCCATTCGCCGCTATGGCGGCTGCCACCTCCTCTTTACTAACAGTCTCATCCAGGCCGGAGATCTTTAGGTCGGCCGTTTTGGTCGGCCTAGAGACCTCCGCCTCCTCGCCAATCACCATTTGCAGTTTCCCGGCCAGGAGGTCAGCGGTCACGTCTGGTTGCTCTCCCGCTACTTCCATCAGTCTGCAGCCGGTCATGGTGGTCTTTACCTTGACCGACTGCAGACCGATGTCCGCCAACTTGATGTTGGCCCTTGCTTTGGTCAGGACCGAGGCGTATGATGCTGTTGTGTCTTCCCTGAGCTTCAGCACTACCACTGCTGTGCGGGGGGCAGTTATCTTCACCGGGCGCGGCTGCGTCTTCTTTGTTGGTGGGGCAGTTCGGGAAGGGGTCTTACCTTTCCCGCCCTTCTTCTTTACCACGAGAGCCCATGACATAGGGTCATCTTCCACGGGTTTTTGTGAATTTTCTACCGCCGCTTGGGGCGCGGGAACCTCTCGCCGGCTAGGCCCGGCCGTGGGTTGGGGCTGGGGCTTGGGCCTTGTCTTTGGCCCGTCAAGCCCCTTGCCGGCCGCTTTATTGCCCCCCTGTGGCGGAGTAGGGGGGGGGGGCCGGTTGCCTCTTTCGCCCTCTGCTGCGGCTTACCAAGCCCCGGTTGTGTACGTGGGCGTGGTGGCGGCGGTGTTATTTTGTCTGCTGCTAGGGGGGGCCTTAAAACCGGCTCTGGTGGGAGCCGCGCTTCAAGGCCCTCCAGTCGGGCATTGATCATCCCGCCTAGGGAAGTGAGGAGGTCACGCCTGATTTCCTCCATCACTTCCCTAAGCGAGTCAGCATCTGTCATTTGTGCGGCCGATGTTCTGGCCGCCGCGGATTTCTCTCGGCGGAGCTCTGAGAAGGCATCCTTGAACGCCTTCAACTCTGCACGGACAATCTCCAGTTCGCGGCCGAGCCTGGCGTTGTCCGCGCAAAGGCGGCGTAGCTCGTCATTCGTCGTCATATTGCGCATGTCTTCGATGGCGCGGACTACCCCAAGGGAGGCCGTATTAATGGCACCGCGCACTGTCCCCTTCAGCTTGCCACTTTTCTGCACTTCTTCATATATTTCCGCCATATGGCGTAGGGCGGTGTCAGCCAGCATTTCACGCGTCTCCGGGGGAGGTGCTGGGGTAACCTCATGGTTTTCGGCAACTTCGGACTCCGACCCGGACAGCGGCAGTTGTTGGGTCCGCGGGTCCAGCGTCGGCCGGCGTGAAGATCTGGGTGTCAATTTGGGTCTGGTAGTAACGCGACCCTTGGTCGTCCTACGAGCAAGCACCGGTGTTTCGTCTTCTTCTGTACACTCCGGTGCATGTGGCCGCTTCTTAAGGATGGCTTTGTCCGTGAAAATTGCCTCCAAGAAGGCCCTCTCTTTGTTATCTAGGCGACTGTTATCGCATTCCGCCTCTTCATCGGACTCATCCGACACATAAACACTGTCCGAGTCCACCATTTCGGCTTAGAAAGGCAACACAACAAAAGTCAAAAGAATGTCAATTTGAGTACCTTTTTAGTCCAGGGGGGACCGCGACTATAGCCGGTAAGACCGGCGCTAGCCACGGCAGACAACACAACACTTAATTGTCACTTAGCGTGTCCGCACTGTTCACTTTCACACTCACTGTTCACTCACTCACTAAAGAAAACTAGGCGAGGGTAGGAAAGGAAGAGAAAGGACAGGGAAGAGAGAATAAGAAAGTACTACTGTACTTCTTTTGAAAAGAATGCAGACAGAAAGAAAGAAGGAAGGACAATTCCTAACCTAATTTTTCACAGCACTTTCACACAAAAAACTTGTTCAGACTCGATTTTTAGGCAAAACTTATGCACCAACGGGTGCCCCGCATCGTTCCGCAACTTTTAAACACATCCTCAGGGAGCTGGGTCCCGAAAAACCCAGCTTTTGAAATAAAAGTACGGAGCAACGGAAAAAACGTGGCGCACTCAGTGGTGGGTAGTTTCCAACTAACCTTTTTTTTTTTTTTTTTTTTTTTTTTTGGTGTGGAAAATGCACCTTATGCATCGTCGCCGTTCGGGGAAACGGAGGTATGTGGGGCTCTCCCCAAGGGGGGCCTACCCACTAAAAACCACACGGATTCCCTCGTTTGCCATTGTGAACGCCACGGGAGCAAAATGTGTCACCGCAACGCACACTGGCCGCCCCGGGATGGGGCTCCTCTGTCGACACCGTGCAATGCGGGTTCGGCACTCCCCGGCCTCCCCCGCTGGTGAAGGATTGTTTAAAGAGGTTTACTCCTCGTGGCTTCCGCAGATGCCCACGTTCCCGGCAAGCCGGGGTTACGGGCCCTCACGTTAGCTTCCGCGCCCTCATGTCCTGCTCTGGAAGCAGAGCGGTACCGAGGGCGCGGTCGCTTCCGCCCACCAGGCTCCCCCTCGCCTTTCCCTGCTCGGGCCACAAAGCAGGTACTAGGCTTAGGCTCGCCTCCATCTCTTGACCCCTTAGAAACCCCAAAAGCTAACCCTCCCCATAAGGCGTTTGGCGCCTCAGCAGGTTGCAGAGCGGTGGAGTTTTCGGTAGCCCAGGCCGTGTGGCGAGTACGGCGGGGCTACTTACTAGGTCCAAGGTTGCAGAGCGTGCACTATTGGCAACCGAACGCCTGTCCCTCCTAAACTATCCCTCCCCATATAGGGCGTAAGTCACATCTAGGCCTGTTGCAGAGCGCTGACACCTTTCGGATAACCCAGGCCGTGTGCCCAGCACGGCGGGGCTACTTACTCAGTGCAGGGTTGCAGAGCAGCTTCCCGTCAGCTACCTTACGCCCGTCCTCACAAAATATATACATATGATACATAACTGGCCCATATAATACTTATATACATATCCCCCCCCAGTCGGATATTAGCCACCGGTAAGATAATGTACGAATACATTAGCTTACCGTTGTTGCCCAGGGTGCACCGTCCCAGGCGTTACCCTTCCCCACCCCATGAGGCCTACGCCTCGGATAGAAGGGAGTGGTAACGCCCGGGCACTCGAGGAGGTTTCCGACATCGCACCCCTAGTTTCCAACTAACCTAACCTAACCTAACCAAGAGCTATTGGCTCGCCTCTGTCAAGTCTGCCATACGTTAAGCTATTGGCTCGCCTCTGTCAAGTCTGCCATACGTTGAGCTATTGGCTCGCCTCTGTCATATGTAATTTCGCACAAAAATTCTAAAAAATTCAGAGGTGCGAGTCCGGACTCGAACCCACGACCCGGTTGAGAGAACATAGGGCAAACCACTGGGCCACCGCGCACGCTTATTCGTATTAAACTTTGTTAGCAAGATTCATACATGTAAAATATCATTATTAAACTTTTGATCGCGTTCAATCTACGGTGACCCAGACGAATAAACGTGTAATCGAAAAACGACAACTTTACAGGAAAAATAAAATCAACTTTAACAAAGATAACTGACAGTTCTGGCAGCCGTTATAGTAATATATTATGTGCTTATAGTATACCATTAGATAGATACGATAGATATCAAAATTACCTACAAAACTATGTGAATATTTGACCCTTATTTTTAACCATTTTCCCGTAAATAGTGAAAAACCTCTTTATTTCTCTTTCTTGTTTATCCGCACTAGCAGACTACCAAGATACAGGCTTTAGCCTAGTTTGGAGTCTGATGGATAACTACCCTTATGTAAAAGGTGTTTTTGTGAAATAAAACATTATTATTATTTATTCGCCCGTTCGGCTTAAAAGATTTTATCCTCCTATTTCTGTTGAATTCACGCCAACTAGGTACAGGCAAAACAGCTTTCTCAGACGCGCTAGTGGTAATATAAACAACCTGATGAAAGAGATGGACATTTTTAACTGTAGCATCCCATCTGTGAGACGAGGTTTGGTGGCGGGGTGTTTTGATTGAGCGCACTGTTGCCGCACTGGATAGTTAGGTATTTGGTTTTTTTTTGTGTTATTTTGATTAATGTGTTGTTTGGCATAGTGCATGTCACCTTGTTTAAACTTAGCTTAAACTTTTGTAATTTATTTTATCATTATTTGTGAGTTCCTGTAATTGGCTTTGTGTTGCTATGTCGATAACTTACATTGCATTTTAAGCTGTTGGTTCTCTATAAATAAATAAATATTTTATTTTTATTTTTATTCGAATCATAAATCTTCAGGTCATTTTGTGTTATGGCTCATTGCACCATTATTCGTGTTAAAAAGTGTAATTGCCGTTAGCGCAATGTACATTAACGTTTATTTTTGTATTTTATTTGATTTCGCATTCGGCGTTTGCAATTTTGTTCGTGTTAATTTATTAAAATGTTTTTTTTCTATGACTCAAACATTATAGAGTATGTGAAAGGTAATATAACTATTTGGCTGACAAGAATGAACGCGATCAAAGGTTTAATGCTAGTTTACACGAATCTTGCTAACAGAGTTTAATACGAATTTTCAAAGTAATATTACTAAAATTTAAACAAAAAAAAGTCAATGTAGAAAACCATTGCACGTTTAATTCGTGTATAGTAACAAAATTGTTAAAACGGCAACACTCTCTCGGAATCTTATTCGTGTTAATTTATATGGAAAATTACCTACGAATAAAAATTAAATACATATTTTCAACAAAATCGGATTGGCTTAAAAAAAAATTTACAACGTGCCTTAGGGTTAGGTATGAAGGCATAAGAAGAAAAAAAAATTTTTTGTGTAAGGGCCTTTGCAAGTTTATTCATCTGGGCCATCGTCTTGTCAACCAAATTTTATTTATAGCTATATCACATACATACATCTCAATATGCGAAAGAAAAATACTTAGGTAGGTACCTATCAAATAATTAAAAGCCCGTGTCGCTTTAATAAATAACACTGTAATATCTGGAAATTAAATTACGCTTAAAATTACATTGTGTAATTTGTCGGTCGATTACAGCGGCGTGTGCGTGACGTCACCGGCATGCCGGCTACATAAGCGGGCGGCGTTTGGCGCGCGCACCGCCATGGGCCGCGCCGCGCTGCTGGCACTGTGCGCGTGCGCGCTGCTGGCGCCGCCGTGGCCGCTGCCGGCGCTACCGGCGCTACCGGGGCCGGGCGCCGCGCGCGCGCAGCCGGAGCTGGGCCTGCTGTCGCAGCTGTACTACCCGCGCCTGTCCTACTTCACCTACATGCACCCCGGCTACCAGCGCCGCCCCCCGTCCCCCCACCAGCAGGAGCCGGACGTCCCGCGCCCTCGTCTGCCGCTGTCCCAGCGAGTGGCAAGAATCGGTCCGGACGAGCGCCTCGTAGCTGCGGGGGCCGGCTGGCTCGCCGCCCAGTGAGCGGCAGAGCGGTACTGTCTGACGGCCGCTGTTTTCGTTGACATTAGGTTCCGTGAAAACAGATCAAGTACATCAGCCCTGGCGAATAAAATGCCCACTTTTAAATTTCCTATTTTATGTTTACAAATCCTTGAAACAATTTCCTTCAGCGCACACATTGTCTGATAATAAAATAGAGAGTTGTAGCTGGACAAAATCAGCCCCTTGGGCTAGTGCGAGCCGACTTAACGGTATCTTATAAGGTAAAAGAGCAGTACGAGTATGCTCTTCGTTTAAAAATTTTTAGAGGTTAGACATTTAATTAATTTGTGATTTGATTGCTTTTGTCACGTGGCTTCGGTTGGGTTACCTATCATATTCTCGAAAAGCTCATTTCCGAATATTAAAATTCCGAAAACGAAACTTCTTTTTTTCATTTTCCAAATTATTGTTTGTCCGAAATTTTATTTACCATATTTTCTTTTGCCAAATGTTTTAAAATCCATTTTTTTATTTGCCAAATGATTCAAAATCCAACTGCATGAAATTCCATAGAATCATTTGCCAAATATATATTTATTCCGCAAAATTATTATTCCGCAAAGGTCAGGGATACAAAAGGCGACCATGCAATAATGTGTGGAGCGTAATATTCATTTTGTTGTTTAATGTTGCCCAATTATTTTATTGAGTTTGCTATGTGGGTAGGGGGTTTTGAAGGTGGTTATAAAAAAAATAACTAACACCAAAGGCTAATGCGGGAGCTTCGCTCCGCTACGCTCCCGCATTAGCCTTTGAACCTAATCTCCGAGTCGCTTCCGCTCCAAACCGTCTTGCTCGCTCGCTAAAAATTAAGCAATGTTGTCTTACTCTGATGTTAGGTTAGGTAAATAATAAAAACTTACTTTCGGCTTTTCGTTACATTTAGATTATGAAAACTGATTAGGTTGGCAAATAAAAAAATGGATTATTGTAATTCGGGATTTTGAATTTGTTGGCAAATAAAACTGTGATTAAATGAATCCGTGGCATTGTGAAGTTGTGGAAAAACAAAACATATGGATTTTAAAAAGTCGGAGAACCGTTTTCGGATAAATGAAATTCGAGTAAAGGAGTTTCTAAACATCGATAGGTTCCCTTCGGTTGGGCGGCAAGTTAGCAAGCCACGAGGATAGAGGCACGGACGAGTCTTGGGGAATAACTTGGGGGTCAATGTATCCCAAACTGGCCGAGTTATAGATTTAAATCATAATATAAATGTAAATGTATCGTATATCGTGCGTATATCCGAAATAAATATTTTTGAATTGAACTAAATAATATAATTGTTTGATTAAATACTGTTACTGTGTGATCTTATACAGTTTTATTTTTTTAAATGCATACATCTAGGTATAGTCGAGGACACTGAATTACTTACGAGAGTAGAACGGTACCTTTTCATTTCACAATCAATGTTAAGTTGTTTTTTTTTTTGGCAGATGTATGCAATGTCAACATGACATTTGCAGCGAAAAGGTTCCACTCTGGTACGTGATTCCCTTTCTTCGACTGTACTAAAGTTTAACTATTTAAAAGCGAAAAAAGTTTTTCGGGTGCGCAGCCGTATACGTATGTACGTATAATCATAATCTTAGATTCGGTGAGTAGCCGTACTGCTAATAAAAAATAAATAATATTTAAAGTTTAACTGTAGTAAATTAGGGGCCATTCATTTATTACGTAAGACGATTTTTGCCAGTTTTGTCCCCTTCCCCCCCTATGTAAGAAAAAATAAGAATCGGCCGACCCCCTCCCCCCTGTGTAATATTTGTTAGTTTTATTACGTAAGAATCTAAAGGAAAAAATTAATACACTTTTTTTTTATTTTTTTGGTAATAATTAACTTTGGTTTTATTTTCGAATTTTCCTTGCCATGGTAATCGTTTACCTATACACATATTATCCGAGCGCGCGCTTTTTCAAAGTATAATCTTACGTAAGAACTATCAAGACCCCCTTCCACCCCCTTGTAAGAAAAAATAAGACATGGTCGACCCCCCTCCCCCCTAAATCGTCTTACGTAATAAATGAATGGCCCCTTACAGAATAACTTTACTAAGTAACCGTTTACCAAAACTGCTCGGTTCATAGCGCTATCGGTTCAGTCGAGTGAAACAATATTATGTAAAGGAAACAAATAAATAGTTAATCCATTTTCAAATATGAGGGAGGGACACCGTCTATGAAGGAGGGAATGAGTTCTAACTCATTTTGAACCTTAGGGAAAGGAATTTCTCGGTCGACGGTCGAGTTTCTAGGTAGGTATACTCTGACTTTATTCTGTGATAGTGGTACATTGTTGCGCTTGCGCATCGTTCCCCGCCGCAGCGCCGCCAGTCGCATGTGACCTGTGGCTGTGGCCTGTGACCCGTCGGACGGTCGCGGCGTCACCGCTGCGCGCGCGAGCAGCCAGGGGTGGCCGAGCCCGCCGCGGGCGCGGGTTCAGCACTCTGCCCGACCTTTCTACGTCCTACTAATATCTATTAGAAAGGCGAAATTTTGTGCGTACATTACTTGACTTTCATGTTAAATGGCTGGACAGATTAGAATGAAATTTAATGGTTAAGTAGCGGCCCTCTCAAATATTACACTGGCTATTTTTTTATCCCGACATTCCCTCGGGATCGATTCGACTATTTCACTAATGCAAAGTCTATTTAACTGATGTCAAGAGGTAGAGACACGGAATTTTGCACGTTCTTCATGCGCATATGAAGATCACGATAAACTTTTCGGAAAATTCTCATGAACGTTTTTAATTCCATCCTGTATTGGGAAAATTTTATGACTTTTGCTTGCTCTTTCAAGTGGTCATGCGTGTTCGAAACTCCAAAGTAAGAAATGATCTTTAAGTTCCTTTAAATTCACATCGACTAGTCATACGTATCGTATCGCTACTGAAACCTACACACACACTTATTTATTCAGTGTAATCAAATATCTAAACACAGTGAACTTTACTATGATTTAATTGCAGTGATGCATCGCCGCGCCGCAACGAGGAAAAGTGTCGGCCGCGCAGCAGCGCGCTGGATAATCCCGAGGTGGCTCACGCGTATTTTATCGAGGACATTCCTTATCATATATTCAGTGACGCACCATCGTTCAACGCTTATTTTAAGCACCGGTTTGGAAGTGCGGGCTGGGCACTGATAGTGGGGCTGGGTGGGACGCATGATGCACGATACTGCGTTTACATTGCGGCAGCGTTTTTTGAGCATGCATAGGTAACTATGGGTGATTAAACCTTAAATTATGTCGTCGTTAATTACTGCATATACAGGGTGATAAAAACAAACGCCACATGGAGGGTAACTACCTTAAATATTGGAAATAGCACATTCTATGTAAAGGAGACTTTATTTAGAAAAATAATAAATCTGGAATTATCTACACAAGACCAAAAACGGTGGCGTCATCATTAGCACTGACACCAAGGCTGGTATCGAGATGCTGAAGCAGTCTGCGCAGCTCACCTCGTCGGGGCTCACTGTAGATGAACCGCATAAGCGCAAACCGAGGATTGTGGTTGTTGGAGTGCCCTCAGATATGCAGGAAACGGAAGTGTACAACTGCATCTTCCAACAAAATTATCGAAGGTATAACACTCGAATCATTCAAGAGCTCAATTAAACTCAGCCATAAGTCAGGAAAAAAGGAGGCCGAGACCTGCAACTACGTATTAGAAGTACCTGCTCAGATACGTAAGGCCCTAATTTCAAAGGAGAGAGTGTTCGTGCATTGGTCGTCGTGCCCTGTAAGAGACTTTACTTTGGTGACGAGGTGTTTTAAGCGCCAGCAGTACGGCCACGCCGCAAAGTCGTGCCGACGAGAGACCTCTACTTGTGGACATTGTGGAGAAAACGGGCACGACATCAAACAACGCACCAAAAAAGCCGAGCTCCCAAAATGTGCTACTTGTCTGCACTTCAAAAAACCGAGCGGCCACAAGACGGGCGACTCCGAATGTCCTGCAAGATTACTTGCAGAGAGGAGGTACTTTAGCACCATTGACTATGAAGGCGTCTTAGAGCACCGTAATTAAATTAGTATTTTTAGAAGTTTATTTATTTATTTATTATTACATTATGTATAACTAATCAATTGATTGACGACCTCGATAATTTCTCAGTGTTTGAGTCATCGGCTTAGGAGCGTATTTTCTTTAGTCAGCAAACTTTGCACTCGATGTTGACCCGGTTAAAAACGGCACTGACTATGTGGTTTATTGGACCTTAATAATAAACATGATGTATACCTACTTAGACTGTTAAATTCTATTGATTTATCTGTACTATTGTACCTAATCACTATACATAATTTGTTACTGTTTTATTGTTTTTGAATTTCATGTTATTTTATGTCTGTATACTTTTATAATACTTATTTGCTCTGTTAAGTTTAGATAATTATTTTTAATTTTAATTTATATTAGCTCGTTAAGCCTGCGACACAGAGTTCCCTAGTAACCCTAGTGCAGGCACGCGT
Organism: Archips xylosteana; assembly: GCA_947563465.1. Classification (NCBI taxonomy): domain Eukaryota; kingdom Metazoa; phylum Arthropoda; class Insecta; order Lepidoptera; family Tortricidae; genus Archips; species Archips xylosteana. The sequence goes on from OX387359.1 coordinate 110,935, forward strand.
GTTACATAGGCCTTTTGTAAAATAATCGTATTTCTAGTTATTTGTACTGAAATTATTTGAATAAATTATCTTATCTTATCTTATCTTATTGATTTTTGAGAAATCGCTTGTCTTAGTCGGGACTCAAACCTGGTCAAATAGGTAAGACAAATAATAACATGCCGTATTTTATGATGCAAATAATTACGTGTCAATTTTATTAATTCGCCCGTCTCGTAAAATGGACCGCAGATATCTTAAATATTGGAAATAGAAAATTGTAAGTATGGAGGCTTATTTTTATATTGAAATTAAAAAATAATGCATTTATGGAGTTTTGAAAATCGCCAGCCTTAAAAATAAAATAGAAGTAATTGCCCTCCATGTGGGGTTCCACCCTGTTTTTCCACCCTGTATACCTACTATGTTAACATTAAAATTTATATTCTTGAGGAGAATTCTCGTGACTAAATCCCGTTCTTTGTTTTGCAAATCAAATAATATGTATTGAAAGAAAATTATCTTGAAATTATCGATAAGCAATAAACTCGGAGGAAACAAAGCAATAAAATAGCCATAAAACTGCCAGCGCAAAACATCTGATTAAGTAAGTGGCATGTGACGAGAGGTGACACCTGCATACCTACCTTCCGATGTCCTTCTGCAGTGTGAACTATTACAATAAAGGAAGTTAATTGCGACGCATAGACATCACGGTGGTTTCTATAAAATGGACAGACCGAGCGTGCGCGAAGCGTCTCCGTTTAAGAGCGCGCGCAGACAGAGAGCGGTCTGGCGTTCCGCGTTCCGCGTTCAGAGTTCTGCGTTCTTTCGAATGTACTAGGTCCCTTACGACAGCGCACACAGCACGCGGTCAGACCGCGGCGGTCAAAGCGGAACGCCGCTTTCTTGCGTTCTTTTGCCGCCGAGACTGAGAACGCCGCGTTCACCGCGATGTCTGAAGTTACAAATACAGAAAAACTGGTCAAATTAGTTAGAAAAAGGTAATTATTATATGATTTAAGTCATGTACACTACAAAAACGTGACAAAAAAGCAGAAACTTGGCTTGAAATGGCCGCGTCAAGGGAGTCTTCTCGTGTTGTGTTAATTAGGTGCACCCAATATTTTCTACTTTTTTAGAAGTTTCTAGGCTCCACAAAATTAATGCTTCTTCTTTGAAAGATGAACTTTCTAGCGACATATTGTTACACAACACATGTATACAAAAACATGGAACGCAAGAATTTGACCGCCTCTTGTGTGCGTTAGAACTCTCAAGCGGTCAGAACGCAGAACTTTAGCTTGGCCAAAAACACTTTTGTAGTAGGTAGGTGTACACTAGTAATTAGTCTGACTGTCCAGCTGTCCAGCTGTTTGTTCTCCTCTACATATCGCATTTACAAACCGATTATCGTAAAATTTCGTTCAATTTTTTTAAAAAGGTTATTGTATTATGTTATTTATTTATTTATTTATTTATTGCAGTATGGGTCTTACAAGATGTTATGTACACTAAAAAACAGTTCCAACATAACCCTGTTAGGGCACAGCAACATTAAAATTTTAAATACCTAATAAAAAAAAGACAAATTGAAATAATAAGAAAAAAAAAAAATACTTAGTCTAAATTAGTGCATGCAACACGTCACATGTATGTACAGTGTACACACACATAAGAACTAATTCAATACTTTTCCAGTTTGAAATTAAAATACAAAACACATACACAAATCATCTTACAATTGTACATAAAGATATTAATAAGTATAATTATAAGAATTTAATAATTTAATAATTTGTCATTATTTAACTAAAATTTATGTTTATGGTAGGCAGTTCAGCTCACAATTCTGTGTAGATTACGCCACAATAAACATTGTTTTCATGTTTTTAATCTTTAGTCCAATACTTGGTAGGGAGGTAACTACCTAGGTACCTAATTTTCGTGTAGGGACGTGTACCTGAACGGCTAAGTATAAAAAACCGGCCAAACGCGAGTCGGACTCGCGCACCGAGTGTCCGCTTGCTTATAATGTAGGTCTTCAAGTAACGACGCAATCGATTGACCGCATTTACAATAAGTACAAACCCATACACAGTTGAATACAATGTGGGAAAACAGTCAACCGATTTGATTCCTAGGCCACAATAGAACCATGTCACAATGACTAAATTTGTTTATCTTCTCCGCAGTGATCATTGCGTGAAGTATTTCATGATGACATCTCGATTTTGCGAACATTTGTCAACGATAATAAATAGGAAAGGAGTTTGCTTATGTATTAATAACTTGAACAGTCACATGGAGCGAAAACGTTTATAAACACTTTACGTTTATTGCATGTTGTGATCGGCAAGTTGATAATCCTTTGACCCGCACTGACGTTGTATTATCTTGTAGTTAATGCGACAAGGTTCTATAGTGGCCTAGGAATCAAATTGGTTGACTGAACCTATAGTAAAGCAATTAGCAAAAATTTACCACCGTACAGTTTCGCCCTTTTGCCATAGGTGTCCATAATATCTGTCTGTAACCAGTGGCGTAACTATTAGGGCGGCAGGGCTGGCTAGATGCCACGGGCCCCTAGAGGGCCCCGGCCCAAGAGCCCCAAGAGGCCGCGAGCTCAGAAATAACATTAAAATTAAAACAACGTGACGATTTTTACTGTGAGGGTCCCGCCTACAGTATTTGCCGCAGGCCTCAGATAGTATAGTTACGCCACTGTCTGTGACCCTCACCCTGAGGGTCCCTCAGAACCGCCGTCAGTTTACGATTTACGATCGTTGTGTTTTTAAATAAAAGGGAGGCCCAAGAAGTACTCCCACGGAGTCGTAAGCGGCCACTATCATTATTATCTGCTGTCTATGCAATGAAACTCAAAGAACTTTTTCAGGAGTGGTATTTTTTTCATTAAAATTTAAATGGGACCAAACGAGAAGTAAGTACCTATACCCTACCAAAAAAAAAGTTCTTAAATAACGGAGTTCTGGGATCTCCTTTTCTTGAGTCGATTAAAATGAATTAACCTCGATTCGAAACGAACAGGTAAAACGCATCTCGAAATCATTGATCTAATTAACGACTGGAAAACCCATATCCTGGAAAATTTGGAAAGATATGAATGCGGGCGGCGCGCGCCGATATAAGCGGCGGCGGCGGCGCGCGGCCGCAGTCGCTCCGAGCCGCCACGCGACATGCGCATGCGCGTCGCGACCGCCCTGGCCGCCGCCGCGCTGCTCGCGCTCGCCGCCGCCGCCGCCGCCGCCGCCGCCGCCGCGCCCGCGCCGCCGCTGCTCGGGCACCTCCGCCCGGCAGCTGGGCCGCCCAGACTGCGGCGCAGCACACGCGTCCTGGTCGAGGCGCCAGCGCCATGCGCGGACGCCGCGGGTGCCAGGCGCGCCAGCCGCCTCTGCCCCACCGAACTCTACGAATTCGTTCTGTGGGGAAAGGACGCGAGGAAACAGTTGGGCAGCTGATTGCTAAAAAAGTAATATTTTCTAGTGAATTTTATTATTTATGTGTTTAATTTTAATCTTAGGTAGTTCATTTTAAAAAGAATTTAAAGATTCTAAGAGGGTTTTAGTTAAATAGTATGTTAATAGTAAAGACTGACTTAACAAAATGAACTTAATTTTATTAGTTACTTAGGTAAAGGTTCGACAGTGAGAATAAAAAAACGAATTAAACATTTTTACATAAAATGGTTGTCTTATTTTTTGGACCGACTTTTGCTGTTCTTTGATGGGTTTTAAGGCCTCCACAGACCGCAGCGCGGGACGTGCGCGCGACGGCGACGGAGCGTGCCCAGCGAGCTCTATAAGGGAGAGCTCGCTGCGCATACATGCGCGCACGAGCAACTTAGTCGTAAGGCGATTTATTTGTGTTATGTGTATTTGTATCCCGGGAGTCGCGGCGCTACGTGTGTACACTTCCATACTGACCCAAAGACTTGATGTGAGAGACAAAATAGTCGCGGAGACAAAAGTTGCTCGTGCGCGCATACCCTTACACTAATCAAAGACGGTGTCCGCTGGTATGTCACCGTAAATTTGATTCAGTGTTATATGTAGAGCGCGCTAGGCACGCTCCGTCGCCGTCACGCGCACGCCGCGCGGTCTGTGGAGGCTTTTATAGCGTGGCGAAGAGAAGCTGACTGAGCCTGAGGTTTGGACTTATACGTACCAAAGGAGGGATTGATGTCAATCTTGGACTTTTGGACGCTGATATTTTGACACTACTTAATCCAGGGTACTTGTACTATTAATTATTATACCTATGCCCAGGATTAGAACGGGAACGTATCGATGTTTAGAAACTCCTTTACTCGAATTTCATTTATCCGACAACGGTTCTCCGACTTTTTAAAATCCATATGTTTTGTTTTTCCACAACTTCACAATGCCACGGATTCATTTAATTTTAATCATAGTTTTATTTGCCAACAAATTCAAAATCCCGGATTAAGTACAATAATCCATTTTTTTATTTGCCAATCTAATCAGTTGCCATATTTTCATAATCTAAATGTAACGAAAAGCCGAAAGTAAGTTTTTATTATCTACCTAACCTAACATCAGACTAAGACAACATTGCTTAATTTTTAACGAGCGAGCGAAGCGAGCGAGCAAGACGGTTCGGAGCGGAAGCGACTCGGATAGATTAGGTTCAAAGGCTAATGCGGGAGCGTAGCGGAGCGAAGCTCCCGCATTAGCCTTTGGTGTTAGTTATTTCTTTTATAACCACCTACAAAACCCCCTACCCACATAGCAAACTCAATAAAATATTTGGGCAACATTAAACAACAAAATTAATATTACGCTCCACACATAATTGGCTACTTTCCTAACTAGGTAGTCAGTCTTTTAGATTATCAAAAAATATTGGACACGTATTTTTTATTTTGTCAATTACGTGTTTAATATTTTTTGATAATGTAAAATACGGACTAATAAGAATTATTATTTTTTTAACTAGGAAACATCCCTATTGTATGGTCGCCTTTTGTACCCCTGACCTTTGCGGAATAATAATTTTGCGGAATAAATATATACAGGGTTATTTGTAATTCACTAGCATCCTTTTAACGTTAATGTTTTTTGTTTTACGGCTTTTGTCATAACTTAATATTTTTGGTGTAACAACGTTTTGAAAATTTGAGATTTCCTCTTATTTTTACGATAGGTACTCTGTGTATTTGTATGGGAAAAAAAGTGCTTCATTTTAAAAAGTCGTAAAACAAAAAACATTTGTTTGAGTGATAGGAATTCAGGGTTAAGAGGATGTCAGTGAATTAAAAATAACCCTGTATTTGGCAAATGATCCTACGGAATTTCATGCAGTTGGATTTTGAATCATTTGGCAAATAAAAAAATGGATTTTAAAACATTTGGCAAAACAAAATATGGTAAATAAAATTTCGGACAAACAATAATTTGGAAAATGAAAAAAAGGAGTTTCGTTTTCGGAATTTTAATATTCGGAAATGAGCTTTTCGAGAATATGATAGGTAACCCGACCTGATAATTCAAACCCTCATGTTATTGGCATAAAGGTCTGAATTATTATGTCAAGCATGCCTAATTGTCTTAATTTCATTCAAGGTCGGCAAATATGGGGTTAATGGGGACCCTGATTCGTGCAAGATCGCTTGGAATGCATGACTATAATGCACATCCTAATAATAATTCATGCCATTACCAGATTTACCAGGTCGTGCATAGTGATTATTGTCGTACATTTCGGGTCGGTGAATACACATATCAGTCGTAACTTGCACATTAATTAACCGCACTCCCTAGATTTATATTACACTGGTAACTCTTCTTGACTTGCCAATAATCAAGTTCTGTTAGAGTATGCGCGCACGAGCAACTTTGTCTCGGCGACTATTTTATCAAGTCTATGGGTTAGTATGGAAGTGCGCACACGTAGCACCGCGACTCCCAGGGTACAAATACACAGACTTGATAAAATAGTCACGGAGACAAAGTTGCTCGTGCGCGCATACCCTTAGTATTAGTAAAATAGCTCGTGCGCAGGGCTTTATTTAACGTTATTTTTGCATAACGCTATTTTTCATAACGTTATATTACCGAATAGCGTTTTTTAATAAATTTTTCATAACGTTATATTACCGAATAGCGTTTTTTAATAAAACGATATTGTGTAGCGGTATTCATTATAACGTTATTAATAGATATACAGGGTTATTGGTAATTCGACGTATTCCCGTTAAGGGGTTATGGGGGAGGTCATTTGCAATCATTTTTGTCCCATAATGCCTTATGCAAAAATGAACCATTTCTGAGATAATTGAAATTTAAGTTTTTTGAAAAAAAAGTCGGAAACGCATCTTCTAAAATTTATTTAAAAAAAAGTTGGCCATTTAAGTAAACTTTTTTTATTTTTTTATGTACAAGATAAAATAGCTGTTTTTATGCAATATTAAAAGTATAATTATCTGTACACGTTTAAGAACGCAAGACCAAAAAGTAAAAAAAATATGATTTTTTTATAAGGTTGTTCAAAATGAATGGCACAATAACAGAAAATTTTATTACTACATTTGGCGTGCAGATTGTACGGAAAACATGCACGTATTTCTAGCTTTCTATCAAGCTACTAAAACTATCATTTTTGTAAATGGTTGCCAGAAAAAAATAATCACAAAGGACGTAGGAAGAAAATCACGACCGAACATTTCTCAAAATCAACTCATCAATGAAAAATTTATTAAAAAAAAAGTTGGCCATTTATGTCATTTTTTTTTATTTGGTTGTGTACAAGATAAAATAGCTGTTCTTATGCAATATTGAAAGTGCAACTATCTGTACACGTTTATGAATGCGAGACCAAAAAGTAAAAAAATATATGATTTTTATCAGGCTGTTCAACATTAATGGCACAAAAACACAAAAAATTAAAATTTGTTGTTTCAAATTATGAGAAATAAAGAACTTATTTGAAAATAGAACTTCTTACTTTGATAATCTTATAAAAAAATAATAAACTGTGTTTATTTTTCGTAATTATTATGATCCCAGACATAGTAATCTGCTTAGTAAATAAAATGTTGTGCATTAACTAAACGAATTTGCCGCCGATTTTCAAAAATACACAATGTTTTTTTAATAAGATTATCAAAGTAAGGAGTTCCATTTTCAAATTGCTTCTTTATGTCTTATAATTTGAAATGGAAGTTCTTACAAATTTCGTAGTCAGCAACTGCAACAAATAAGGAACATTTATGATGGGTATCAAATGTAAATAAAATAAAAACATCGTCGGATATCAAACTTAATTGTTTTTTGTTTCAATTTGGTATTTTACATTAGTTATTGTTGTTAGTTGTATTTATAACAGTTATTATTGATAGATTCAGTGTGAGTTAATTTAAAAAAATGTTCGGACGTGATTTTCTTCCTACGTCCTTTGTGCTAATTATTTTCTGTCAAGCATTAACAAAAATCATATTATTACTTAATAGCTTTTTAGAAAGCTAGAAATACGAACACTTTTGACGTATAATCTGCACGCCAAATGCATACGTAAAATTTTCTGTTTTTGTGCCATTAATGTTGAACAGCCTGATAAAAATCATATTTTTTTTTTACTTTTTGGTCTCGCATTCATAAACGTGTAAAGATAGTTGCACTTTCAATATTGCATAAGAACAGCTATTTTATCTTATACACAACCAAATAAAAAAAAAATGACATAAATGGCCAACTTTTTTTTTTAATAAATTTTTCATTGATGAGTTGATTTTGAGAAATGTTCGGTCGTGATTTTCTTCCTACGTCCTTTGTGATTATTTTTTTCTGGCAACCATTTACAAAAATGATAGTTTTAGTAGCTTGATAGAAAGCTAGAAATACGTGCATGTTTTTCGTACAATCTGCACGCCAAATGTAGTAATAAAATTTTCTGTTATTGTGCCATTCATTTTGAACAACCTTATAAAAAAATCATATTTTTTTTACTTTTTGGTCTTGCGTTCTTAAACGTGTACAGATAATTATACTTTTAATATTGCATAAAAACAGCTATTTTATCTTGTACATAAAAAAATAAAAAAAGTTTACTTAAATGGCCAACTTTTTTTTAAATAAATTTTTGAAGATGCGTTTCCGACTTTTTTTTCAAAAAACTTAAATTTCAATTATCTCAGAAATGGTTCATTTTTGCATAAGGCATTATGGGACAAAAATGATTGCAAATGACCTCCCCCATAACCCCTTAACGGGAATACGTCGAATTACCAATAACCCTGTATATCGATACTTCGGCAAGCGATATAATAACGTTAGCGATTATAACGTTATAGACCATCTCTTTCTTACACTCTATTTAACCCGCTCCTACGCTGCGGGCGCGGCGCGGCGCATGGAGCATGGAATAGATTTGTTATTGGTATAATCGGACTAATCGGATCGGATTGTCGGCCACTCGGTGTAAAACACATTATGGTAAGCAGATTATTTGTACTTTGGATTGATAAAAGTTAACGCAATAAGAAAACAGTGGCATTTCGATGTTTAATCAATCAAGTACCGGAAAACATACAAAAATATGCCCAATAACATAGTTTTAAAGTTTTTAATGTCAATCATTTCAAATGTTTAATCATAACATAATAGAGATTTTTTTTAATTAACACAGAATATAGTTATAATCGAAATTGACGTTGCGTTGAATAAGTACAAAGTTTGTATAGTTTTATTCATACATACTCTATGAAAAATTGGACGAATACAGCATATTAGGCAAAGCTCGCTGCGCAGGGGCGACACTAGCGCAAACCCATGAATCCCATGATAACGTCAGTTCTCTTTATATTTTGTCTCCATGACAGATCATGACCAAAGAGTATTATATTAGTACCTATAGAAATCATGATATATTTTTTAGTAGGACAATTTTATTTTTTTGTTGTACCTTTTGACTTTTTTTATGTTCGTAAAGTTTTACGTGATTTCTGCTCCGAATCACGAGCTCTTTCGATCCTACTAGGAGAAAAAAAGTGTCGCAAGTTTTTTTCCCGTTCCGTTACCATTTTTCATAGACTTTATATGACCGTAACGGAATGAAAGAATCGAAAATTATATGAAAGTTTTGGGACACTTTTTTTCTCCTAGTAGGATCGAAAGAACTCGTGATTCTGAGCATAAGGAACATAAAACTTGCGGAATTAAAAAAAAGTTAAAAGTTACAACAAAAAATAAAATTGCCCAGTAACAAAATAATATGATATTTCACAGCTATAGAGCTATCGTATTATTCCAAAAATTTAATTGAAGTAATACGATATTATGGCATTTAAGATACTCAAAAAAACTGTTTACGGTTTTGTGCTAGTGCTGCACTCTGACGGGAGAAAATTTCAATCGCTATTGATTTTCCTTGTTGATGATAAAGTTTAATTACTTATTTCAACGCGCGTCATCTTATCAAATGCTGAACTTTCAGTTACTGATCTGTCAAAATATCTAATGATTACGATTAGTACAAATAATTAGAAGAATTGGAAAGAATTCAACTATCACAGAACATGATTATAAAATCAGAATAGAGGGTCAAAGTTTTTATTTATAAAAGTGCTGCGATAGTAAGAAGATTTCGCAGCAGTCTGTAATTTTTCGGTACGAACCAGCAATATGTCTTCAATTATATCATTTTTTGAAGAATGCATTTTTTAAAGAATGCCTTTTATTACAACAAATTTCAGAGACGAAAAAAGTCTTTTTGGGTGTATCAACTTCGTGTTGTTTACTCTGTCCCCAGTTGTCCAAGTGACACTTCATACTGTTTCATAGAAAATTCTAGGTTGTCCAAGGGACGTAACCATAGCAACGGGTGTCACTAAAAAGTTGATTCACCCTTCTACGCTTACTTGAGTCATTGGACTGGCCAAAACGACAGTAGCTAGTTTATGCAGCAATGGATAAACATGTCGTTTCTGTTTCCACCAATCTAATACATTGGCATCTTGAGAGACAAGAGGTTCTTCAAAAAATCCATCAAAAGATTGGTTTTATAAGAAATATGGATAATATAAGAAATAGTTTTAACACTTGGCTCATGAGGCTAATCGTCCTAAATTCTTCACATTATCTCGCATTTTTCTTCTTGGATAGTGTGATGAAAGTTGATTTTAACCAATCGATTGGTATTCGTCCCGAATTGTATATGCCATAAAATAAGTCTGTTAGAGCGTCCATATGTTCATCTTCAAAATCATATAATATATTACAACAACAAATTTTAATTTTAACAATTAACAAGTCAGCAACTCCGTAGAGTAATCCTAATCATAATCAGTCTTTTATACCAAATGTTTTTTACCATACAGTCATATTAATTATGTTTTTAGTTTTTTTGAAAGTAATGTGTACAAAAAATTAAAACAAGCTAATCAATAAGAACATAACTAAGCATCATTAGCTTTATGTAACAAATTACAAATACAAACATAACATCACCTCACCTCTCGTCTCGTAAGAATAGAATAGTATTTGAAAGAATACCTACTTGTCTGATAAAATATTACTATTATTATAAAGTGCATTAAAATGTGAATGACACAAAAATGAAAATGAAATGAAATGATGATGAAATGTGACATTACATTGCAATTTGTAGTCAATTTTATACCTGTAATTGTGTAATAAATAACATACAAATCATAAAATCACTAATACCGGGATCCCGGTATTAGACTTTTCAATACCAGTATTGAAAAATGGCGAAAAATTTCCGGGATCCCGGTATTAGCCAATACCGGGATCCCGGTATTGGAAGCCCTAGTGACAACCTACTGCCATACGCCTGCCCGGTAGGCGCGCGCCGGCCGAACAACGCCACCAGAGTATAGTACCTATAGCAAATGTAAAGCTGGCAACGTTGCGCAATCCATGAATCCAGCGCCGTGTGCGTGTGCCCAACCCAAAGTATACGGAGCGGCAACAGCACGTATTATAACGTTATTATACAGGGTGTTTGGTAGCTAAGTACAAAGCTTTGAGGGGGTGATAGCCGAGGTATTTTTGAACATTTTTAGCCATATATGTCTTAGCCGAAATTTGATATTTTTTTTTTAAATTGAAGACTTAGAAATTTTAGGAAAATACCCAGAATTTGATAGTCACGAGTCAATATTGCCCCAATGAGCGTTAATTTAGAAACCAAATCTTTTATTTCGGATAGTTTAATGTGTATTGGACCAAATGAAATAATTTTTAAGTGTCTTTCTTGCCACAAAAACAAAATGGAGGCATTCGAAATTACTAAAAATGTCTTAGGTTGGAACAGAGTCATTTTTCTGTGCCATAAAAAAAAATTAAAAAAAAATCCTTGAAATGTTCAAACATTTTTAGAAACATGCCTGTTTATTGTTCTTTCTTTTAAGGTATCACTCATTGACATTGCTTGCTAAATTTGAGATAAAAAGTAAAAACCAAACTCAGGGAGCACTCGCTAAGAATGCACTAGTCTTGAAATTTAACTAGTAAATAGCATGTGAAAAAGACAAGTCTGCGTCATTTTTCTGTGCCATATTTAAAAATTTCCAAATTAACGCTCATTGGGGCAATATTGACTCGTGACTATCAAATTCTGGGTATTTTCCTAAAATTTCTAAGTCTTCAATTTAAAAAAAAAATATATGGCTAAAAATGTTCAAAAATACCTTGGCTATCACCCCCTTAAAGCTTTGCACGTAGCTACCAAACACCCTGTATTACTATAACGCTATTTTCATAACGTTATGGTTTTCTTTCCGTTATGATATGATATAACGTTATGAAGGAATATAGAATTTGTTTGAACGAAATTTTAAACACAAACGATATATACCGGTATTATATCGTTTTTTTTCATAACGTTATAAAGCTCTGCTCGTGCGTGACAAAATTAGTAAAATTAAATTTTAAATATATAAACTTGTCGCACCTATCCTTTCATTTTGTTTGATTTAACAATCAATGTATTTTTCCAAAGTTAGGCAAACGAAAAACGCCCATCGCAGTAATGCAGCAACACCGCTCGCTCGCTCTCAGCTCACAGCTATCAGGCGCGCCCTGTCATGTCAATCCTGTCATTGTCATACGTTCATTACTCGTACTCGCGTCGAACGCTCGTATCGAGCCCAGCTCCAGTGAAATTGATTTTCGTCGTAGTGTATCACGTAAAGGATGGTGTGTCAGTGAGTGAGCGTGTCGGGGGGGCGCCGCGATCATGGGCTACGACATCGGCTGGATCATCCCGCGGCTGCGCAGCCCCAGCCGCCTGTGGAGCTGCGCCAGCTCCATCACCGTGGCCGTGGTCGGGCTCTTCAGCAAGTTCATTATCGGTGCGTGCCCTCAGTCTCTCCCACACACAGCTCCACCCGAGGACTCGCGACCACGCACTCCCTCAGTACACAAACGAGTTCATTGCACCCTCATTCCCTCACAGAATATTCTCATTGTACAACTGGTTGTTGAATGTTTGTTTGCTAATAAGTAATTCATATAAAATAAATATTTTAGTGAGTGTTTACTCGTTGATTGTTTGCGCTGATCAATGGTTAAATAGGTATTGTTTAATATGCACATATTTTAATGTTAAGTGTATGTATAAATCCTATATTATACAAAAGTAAAGAAACAAACACAATTGATCCTAATTATAATGTACAAATAAAAAGATGAACTTATCTCAGAAAGGATCTCTACCAGTAAATCTTTAATGATGTTATTGCAAAACAGAAAAGAAATGAGCTAGATGGGCAGTGTGGTCCATTATCTGCTGCACATTGAGTGCACTTCCTGCTTCACCAACCAGAATGCATTAATATTTATGAACAGTTATTGGCTCTCGACTAGAACTGAGGGAATAAATCTAAATCTATTAGTTCTCACGGTTATTAATCTCATTTGTACATTATTTACCAATAACTTCTAATATTAAAGTTTTATCACTATTTAGCAGTTGCTAATTATGTTAGTGGGACTCCTCAGTCCAAGTTGGTCTGGTCACACTGTCCAAGAGAAGCAGACCGATCATGAGGTTAATTATTGCTATCATTACCAGGACCCATATATCAAAGAAATGAGCTATTGTTTGCATGGGGTTTCAATGAATTTTTATTTTACAGCGAGAACACTGTATCAAGTTACAAAAATCTTCCGTTTGGTGCGACTTATTTCTTCACTATTTAGGACCGGAAACGATGGCGGTTGAGACGCTCGTATAATTAGCCGAGCAGGAGTAGCGTTACTGGAGCTGGTCGTCAGCCACCCAGCTGCAGGTGAAGGGCAGGGCTCAATTGTTTTCCAGCATTATACCCGCTCAACTTACTTAATTTAATGAGACAACCAAATGGCTTAGTGGTTAGAGAACCTGGCTATGAAGGTTGAGGTCCCGGGTTTGATTCCCGTTTTGGGGGCAGATATTTTTGTAAAAAATATGAATGTTTGTTCTGGAATCTTGGATGTTTAACCCTTTATAAGGCCTCATGTATTGGAGCATACTACCACAGAATCAAAAGCAGCTATCGAATGCATACCTGGCAAACAATATTTTTAAAGCTAGTTGTATTTTCAATAATTACAATGGAAATTGTGACGTATAATGTAATCAATAAAGTTGAAATTCCAATTCAATGCATGTGGTTGCTAAATTGCTTCTGCCTTATAAAGGGTTAATATGTATTTAAGTATGCATATATCTTTATAAGTATGTTTACCCATAACACAAGCTTTGCTTACTTTGGGACTAGGTCAGTTGGTGTGAGTTGCCCTGTGATATTTGTATATTTCATACCTTCCCTGTCCAGGTGCCCCCAATGTGGGTCATGAAGCTTTTTCAGGAATCCATGCTTCCACTATGGGCTCACAACTTCAAAGTGGAAGCACACTTGGACAAGTGTCTTTGCCAAATCATTTTGTATGGGGACAGTGAATGTGTTAAACACTTGTCTCAGCTTTAAAAGTTCATTCCAAACCCAAACTAGTATCAAGTTTTTTTGTGATGAAAATTAAACCATCACCATCACCACTGTGTGATGAGATGATTGATAGAAGTGTTATGACTACTGTTAGAGTGCGTCCAGAAAAAAAAATAGTATGTAGCATCTTATTGATCTGTTCCTTGAGTAGGCACCTGACTAAGCACCTATGAGATTGACATGATCACTTGGAGTGTTCAAAGAATCGACAAAACTTTGAAACAATAAAAAAACCCTTGTAGCAATTGTTATCATGTATGTAAACAGGAATAGATAGCTGCCTGATTTGTCAGGCAAAATAAAGGCCAAGTAAGGATGTTAATGATATCATACACAGATAAAGGGTATGGGCCAAACAAGATCAGCACGTCACATATAAATAATGTCAACAATACGTTTTTGTACATTATTGCATGAGGGCAGGAAAGTCGCCTGATGGTTGTAAACAAATAGATAAGGCGGGTATCATAATCTGCGTACCGTGAATACAATCTAAGGTTCTTAGTCATATGAGGTGAAATTTAAAATTTGATACAAATTTAGTATTTTCTAGCTCAGTCAATGCTTGACAAATATGTGACACATTTTTTTTTTAATTTGTCTTGTTTGATTTGTGTTGTGCATTGTAGGATTGAATGTAAATTAGTTTCACCAAAGTGTGAACATCCTAGATTTTATCAGACATTGTAATAATTGAGGTAATGCATTGTATTGTCCCGTGTTAACTGAGCTAGACACACTAATTTTTGAGTTGCATTCAAGTTCCACCTTGTATAAAAATATTTCAATTTCAAATTATAGTGAGTGGGGGGGTAAGATGAAAAACTACTCGTAGTACCAAAGTGTTTTTCATCTTACACTGCTTTTCATCTTACCCCCACTCACCCTACTTGATAATTTGGTGTAATTTATATGCCTCCCGTAAATAATATGGGCTCCTATTATTACCTATTTGTTATTTATTAGGAGAATGTTTACTCAAAAAAAAATAAAGAAACTTATCTTAGGTACGAGTTGTATAATCAAATTATTGTTTCATGGTGTCATCTACCCAATTCAATGATGGAGACTTAACCGCTCCTTTAAACATACATCGGATGGTTCAAAATGTAAAACCTGGGCCATAAAATTCATTGAAAAGTCCTTTGACAGAAAAATTAAAAAAAAAACCGCCGCATCCATTATAGGATGGCACAGCGCCGAAGCTGACACCGGGGTCTATTTGTCCCACTTGATGTCACAATGGAAAGCAAACGTGTGAAAGTGACGGATGGTTTTTGCGCAGAGTTCCTGAACAAGACGACGGTGTACAACAAGGAGCAGCTGACGGCGGCCATGAAGCGGCCGGAGGGCGTGCCGCTCATCACCGTGTCCAACCACCACTCCTGCTTCGACGACCCCGGCCTCTGGGGTGAGTGTCCCCCCCCCATCGCAGGGCCCCCTCAGCCCCAAGATGCTTAAACTTAGAGTAAACTAGTACGCAAAGATCCAGCTCAATGATCCCGACTTTTAATTCGTAATCTCCGTGCGTGTAATGTTTTTGCGAGGTGCTACCTAGCAAGGTATGCCTGAGGGTGGTAAAGGACCTATACCTAGGTACGGAACCCGTCTCGCAGAATGTTTTGAGGGGTCCATTCCTAAACCTTGCTTAGCGCGCACTCTGGACTGCCTCTGACTGGTAGTCAGTCATACTCTGCCTCTTAAGACTTGTACCCGACTTGCATGTTTACCCGAAAATAATCTTGCTCTTTACAATAGACTTATTAAATTGTAACAAAAGTAGGTTTTGTCGACGAAATACTATATTTTCCGTGGAAGTTTAGCTGTAAATAGATGAGTGCGCAGTTTTAGTAATTCGACCAACGCGTGGCGCAACAATACCTACACGAGCGCAGAACTGATAATACGAGACAGAGAAATGATACGTGCGCTAAATGGATGTGTCTAAGCTATGTAATTATTGTCTAGGCGAAGACTAATCAAATCAATTACTTAATAAATTAAATATTTTAAAAACCCCCAACGCAATTATGTCATAGGTACGTATGTTTGAACATAAAGTAAATGCCCATTATGCGTCTAAGATCGCTTCCGCAGCTAACAAAAGAGCTGATAACTTTGGAACGGCAGAACCGATTTTGATGAAACATACATATCTAACAACCATCGCCAAGAAACTTGCTTTCTAATAAAAAAAACCGCATTCAAATCAGTTCACCCGTTTAAGAGCTATGATGCCACAGACAGACAGACAGACACACACACATAGCAGTCAAGCTTATAACACCCCTCTTTTTGTGTCGGAGGTTAAAAAATGGGTGATAAACGTTACATTGGTGAGCACCGTGATCTACACCATTGCTCCGTCCCTCCACACGATGCAGTAGGTACATACCTGCTTTCCCGGCGCCGCCGCTGTCTTTATACGTAGGGAATCAAAAGTCTTTGGCATTTGCTACGCGAAAATATACTCTGTGAGTGCTACTCACCGTCGGCGAGCCGGCGGGCAGGTGCCTATAGCGGCCGTCAAATGCGAGTGTCGGATCGGTTACGTGGTTACTGTTACGTGATCTTGTGCTAAAACCTATGGAAACACAAAATTACGTGCGCGCATTAATATTAACAAGCCGTAGTAGTCCAGTGGTTTCTCAAGTCAAGGATCGTCGGTTCAAACTATACATTTTGACACTATTTAACCCTGGGTTAGCAGTTAACTCGGAGTTACATGATAAGGTTAACTCGGATCTGTGCAAGTCCGCCTTATTAGTAGTTATGTGGGGAAACCCAAACAAGATTATATCATGAATTCATTTTAAATAGTATGTCGACTGGTTTTTCGCATATAGTCGACCAAGTAAAGTAAGTGCTTTACCATTTTTTGACAGAAAATCCTTAGTTATCCTTACAAAAATTATAAATGCAAAAGTAACTAAATCTTAAACCATAACTCTCTCTGTCTGTTTGAAAGCCTAGGCAACCTAGGTTGACTGTATCCCAGAAAATTGCACAGTTTCCGTGGGATGGCGATAGCTAACTCTTCGCAGGCGGAGTCGCGGGCTACAGCTAGTATAATAATTTATTGTCACATTATACCACATTATGTCACATTGTAGACTCTCTTAATACTGTCTGTTAATTTCATGTGTTTTATGTCCAGTAAACAGTTTAATCCGTAATAATTTATAACTTTAGGGTGGTAAAATAATATCTTGGTCGACTATACTCAGCATACTTGCGTACAGTCAAGGGCAAAAATATGTATACACTTTAGTACCTTGTCACTTTAACCACTGTGACAGTTCATACATATATGGCAGTTCAAGTATGACGAAAATAGACAAGGTACTAAAGTGTATACATATTTTTGCCCTTGACTGTACCTAACCTACCTAGTTCCGTCGCTGCGATCGTGTTGCTCAATCAGTACTTAATGCTCCCAATATTTGACCCGCGACGTGAAATACTGATTATTGTATATTACTGGAAATACCAGTCATCGTTTGGCTTAGCGGACTTTAGACACACGTACCAGCCGCTCCGCCAACCGAATAATACGAGTACTACGAGTTGTGAGTAGCGCTGCGAAACATGAGACATAAGTATAGTCGACCAAGTAAGTGCTTTACCATTTTTTGTGACAGTTCCTACATCAGAATAAAAACAATAAGGCTGATTGTCACATTGACTTGTAAGAGAAAATAGCCTTTGATGTCTTAAGTCATACAACTGACATTGAACTTTAGGGTGGTAAAGGAGTTTTGTGGTCGACTATACATAAATGCATGGTTAGGTTGTAAGGCCGCCTTTCCACCAGAGATGTGCGAGGATGTGTTGCGAGGGATGTGTCTGTCATGAACCAATAGAAACACTTCATTCACTTAGCTCCAGACACATCCCTCGCAACGCATCCTCGCACAGCTCCGGTGGATACGCAGCCTAATGTCGCCGTCTGTCTTTATTTCGGAGCACAGCAGCGCAAGTACTGGTGGTGAGTGACAGGATTAGTTGTGGGATGGCGGTAGTTCCCAGCGGATCTCGAACGAAGTCTGAAAGAACAAAATACTCAAATAAATATGTAATAATAATCTACTTAGACTGTGTCATATGGTTCTTGTAACTACCTCCACTAATAAGAATACCTACAATTGAAACCTATCTCAATGTTTTGGCCACATGGCAGCGGTCGAGATAATGTAAAGAACCAATTCTTCTTTACGTGATTGCAACCCGTGAGTGCTACTCTGTAGTCATGTGACTATTATTACAGTCAATTAAGACTACGTTTTAGAGCATTGTAAAGATAAAGAAGATGCCCATTACTGAACGACCCCAGCCACTCATCTGTTTTATCCCGGGAAAAAATAAAACTGTGTTATAGGTAATAAGATTTAATAAGTTATTGGCTAATCTGGATTATTTTTAATGGTATTCAAATTGTATCATTTAGTTCTATTATTTATTATGACTGTTTTTTGAATACCGTATGTCCCTATTTCTTATTTTTTTATTGTGAGAGTGAGGCAAATGAGCAAACGGGTCATGTGATAGAAAATGATCACCACCGCCCATAAATATCAACAACTCAAAGAGAGTCGCCAATCTGTTGCCGGCCTTTAAAGTAAGTATAAACCCTTTTCCTGAAAGCCCCGATGTCATAGTTGTCTGGAAACACTGCTGCCGGAACTCTCTAAATAAACAATATGTAAGTATGTAAAGTCTTTATTGCTCATCCCTATTACGGGATGTCTGCCAGCTAACCTAATATAAAGGAGACAATTTCAAAGATAGGCAAACACAGAAACAAACAAACAGTGTAGTGTTATAAAATGACTAAGCACAACCTATCGCCACGAGTGCCAAAATCAATGCAAATTAACGACAAAGTGCAACACAATTAATTTTGAATAATTGATTGAATCGGGCGTTACGGAGGTTCATGTTGATGAAAAAAGTTTGTACTTTTGCCTTGTTCCGCCGCTGCCACAACAATTTGTTATTTTGTACCAAAACGCGAAATACTTCGCTGCGCGTGTGGCTCATGGGGATGATGATGAGTGTAATCGATTCTGTTGTCGCGATGTGATACGGGTTCATTTTGTGGTCGCGGAGGAGCAACGTAAAAGCTTATGGTTTAACTTGACGCATGCTAGAGACAGATATAGCAGAGGACAGGTTTGGGTAATCCTTCGATGACAAACAAAGTATCACCCGTCTCGGTAGCGGCGCTGCGGAGGCGTCCGCTGGCAGCGCCCTAATCTTAATCTGTGATTGATAGTGATAACCCGCCTATCGCCCGCTATCTGCCGTGCCTTAGTGCCGATTGTTTTTAAATTTCATGCATTGTAAATTTAATATTCATCATTTCTAATGCCCGCAGAGAAACCCGTAAGAACAAAAGTCACCGACATAGCTCGAACAATCGCTAGACTCAAGTGACAGTGGGCAGGGCACATCGCTCGTAGGACTGATGACCGGTGGGGCAAAAAGGTTCTCGAGTGGCGTCTACGGACCAGAAGACGCAGTGTAGGTAGGCCTCCAACAAGATGGAGCGATGACCTGGTTAAGGTTGCGGGATCGCTTTGGATACGGATGGCACGGGACCGATCTGTTTGACGAGCCTTGGGGGAGTCCTATGTTCAGCAGTGGACGTCTTTCGGCTAAAATGATGATGATGACATTTATTATTTTGGGCCACTTTCCAGGAAGGGCCATTTGATACGTCTGGTATAATGCAGAAAGTCTTATTTGGCTCCGTAGACGTCGCGAAGACTAACCAGCGAAGTTTCCGTTTGCCACAAATGAACATTTCTTAGAGAAAGAAATTCGTGAAAGAAAAGAAGTTTGTGGTATTTTCTCTGTGTTAGAGCCGTCACTCCTCTCCAACTTTTTTGTTTATTACGAGAGGAAGGTAAACGAGCAAGCGGGTCATCTGATGGAAAATGATTACCACCGGCTATAAATATCAATTACTCAAAGAGTCACTGATCTGTTGCCGGCCTTTAAAAAAGGAGAGGGAAGAGGGGCGGGGGAGAGGTATTGGGCCCCCGGCGCTCTCACTGACCGTACGAAACGAAGCAGGAGTACTGCTGCTTCACGCCGGTGTTCTGTGAGAGCGTGGTTCTGCCCCTGATGAGCCGGCCCATTCGTAATTCAGCGGCTAGCTACAACACGGCTCTACCACTACAACTTTCTTTTGCAAATGTTATAAGACCAGCTGGTCCCTGGTGGCTGTTGAGCCTCAACATTATCTGAATATCATTATGGCGACTAGTTGCTACTTACCTTCCGTCAATGCATCCGTGCGATAGGGACGTTCATTCTGAGCGTGTGTCGCGTCGCGTGCCATGATTGCGTGGGGTCCTCAGACAATAACATCTGACAAATTAATCAGATAGCTGATAGCGCGCACAAAGGAAAAAAATAGCACAGATATTTTCATACAAACATTTCAAGGATACTTGAAATATGTACATACAGTATGTAGGGTCAAGTGCAAAAACAAGTATCTATTTGAACCACTCAAAAATATGTTACTACGGCCTTATTGCGTCGGAATAAGAGTCTGTGGTACTTATTTTTGAAACTTTGATTAAGTTCATATTTTTACACTAGACTGTACATCGCATGCTTCAAGGTAAACAAGGTCATTCTATGCTGTTAATTAGGGTAGGTACCTGAACAAATAGCAGTAACACACCCATTACCCACAGATATGCTTTGCTAATTAGACGTACCTATATTCGTATGCAAAAAACGTCCTTAAGTAGGTTGGTACGTACTTCAAAGATATCTGCAATAATATGTTTGAGAATGGACATTCGTACCCTACTTTCAAAAGATATACCTACGTGTATATCACACATCGTGATGTGTTAAAATGAATCCGGAGTATTTCAGCAGGCATTGGGACTGAACGCCTCTGTAAATATTTATTAGGATTGTTTATTTGTGTGTCGAAAAAGATTCCATACTTTGATCGATATTCAAAGTGTACCTGCCGCGTCAAACGCGTAACTTAATCTTGAATCAAAAATTTCGATGAAAGATACTGACCCGAAGTGGTCTATAATGTCTATATCGGCCCCCGGAGGTCGTCAAAGACCTGCGAGGGGGCTACGTATGCGAGAAAACCACATTTGAAGTCGATTACTTAGCGATAAATCAATATTAAGTACAGGTCGATTCACAAGAGCTGGCACGAATGGATCGAATGAACGAATGAAAGTATCTATGTGTTACCTATTTGAATACACTTCACACAAATGTGAAAATGACATGCATCAGTCATTTTCCTACAAAAACGTCATAGTGACATCACTTTCGTTCAATCCATTCATGCCAGCTCTTGTGAATCGATCTGTAAGCAGGAGGATCACTTAAAATTGAAAAAAAATGGCTTCGGGTCACCTTGAACAAGAGCGACAAGCGAATTCTTCGCAAACGAGCTTCCAAGGTAACAGCCAGACATTAAATAATTGTTCGTGGTACGTCTACCTACCTGACATAAGCAAATATAATAGGACGCGAAGTTTAGTAAACGATTATGAACGTTTTGGAGATTCTCACAGTATGTAAATGAACCAACACGTGTTAGACTTGACCCAGTTTGATCGCAGACGAAGTAGCGATATCTTGCGTTGACGTCACGCGTGACGTAGCACGGAAAAGGCGCCCACGAATAGTAAACGATAGTTGTAGCGGCCATCGGCGCGGGCGCGGCGCCCGGGGTCGCCAGCGGCAGCCGCCGTGGCCGTGGCCCGGGACGCCGCGCGGCTCCACGGCCCTGGTCGCTCCATACCAAAACAAACCACTCGGGTTGACTCGCTGACGCGTTCCGTCCGATTAGGGTAGTCTAGTAAGTATAAAATAACGGCGCCGTGTCCGATTTTAGATAGGACGTACACGTCTCTTCCCGAGGGTGTCGTAAAAGTGGAGTAACCGCCCCGATATGAGAGGCAGCAGCACTCACTATGCCAACTTCGCCCTCCGGATTCCAACACTGCGGTGTGGAGCGCAAAGGGACACCACCACCCTACTTGCCCATGACAGTCGTCACGTCATAAAGGTCCGCGATCGATCCTCAACCGACGACCACGACAGCATAAAATATTACACAACAAAAATGTTTGAACATTTAAATATTAAGCAAGTTCCTTTTAAATGCCAAAAATGCATTGGACTAATCACCTCGTGTCCCAGTACAATAACCCGGCACATGCGTGTCGTGCCCGCTGCAGTGAACTAACTCGAGCTACTCTGACACGCCCGACGTGTCGTGTCTGACGACCTGACTCACCTGACTAGGGTCGCATCCGTACGCCGAAACATAGGTTTAGTCGACCAAGAAATTCCTTTACCGCCCAAAGGTTCAACATCAAAGGCTATTTCCACTTACAAGTCAATGTGCCAGTCGCCCTTATTGTTTTTATTCTGATGTAGAAACTCTTAAAAATGGTAAAGCACTTAGTCTGCTATACAAAAAATATCTGACTATTTCTTAAAAAGTTGTCCATTTTCAAGTTGTTGCTATATTAAAAAAGAAAAAATATTTCCTGACGCTATTTCAACACAAAAAATAAGTAATATTGTGTTTAAATGTAAACATAACCTTGTGGTAAGGGTGATAAAAAGTCAGATAATCTTTGTTGTTGGATCCAATAGAAAGTTTTGATGTAGTTACAAAGTTACGATTTTTTCCTCACAAGATTGCGTGAAGTTTTCCTGACGTCAAGAAGTTTTGGATGTTTTATGCAGTTTATGCTTTATGATCTTGTCCTTAGTATTGATAATTTTTTGACAAAACTGATTTCTTGTCAATTTCGTTCAGGACAACTTTTTGAGAAATACTCATCTGCGAGATTCGAAAGCGGTATAGTATAAATCTTCCCAGGTGAATTTTTCGCTTCGAGCCATTACATTAAATTTGAACCTTAATACTATACGATACCGTTTGTTTTGAAAGATAAGGGCTCGAAGCGAAAAGTTCACCTGGGAAGATTTATACTATACGTGGGAATTTGTTGCACTGCAGTGTCATGTAAATTTCACGTTCCGTGGCTATTCTTGTTTCGACGGTATCCTGACCTGGCGACGGGACCCACCCTCGGGTTAGGTACCACCCAGCCTGTAGCCACGCCCGTGTTTGACGTTTGACCTCGGTTATTTTTTATGGGAGTGTAGTGTCCGCATTGATTTTTCCAAAAGTGTACGGAATCAATCTTTGCGACACCCCGTGTACCCTATGGATGAATCAGTGGTTGAAGTTTTATAGTTTTTATCAAAACTAACACTGACATGATGTAATTAGCGGTGTTAGTTATCAATCAATAAACAAGTCTATCGCCCTTTTGATAAGAATAAAAAGAATTAGATTTATTGACACAATTGTCATTATTGATTAGGGATTAGGCAGATATTGTGGCCTGGTTCCATAAATGCGCCGGGAAAATTAAGCTTCAAATCTAAAAGAACATTGAACTTCTAGCTAAATATCACGCGATCACAGCACAGGGACGTACAGTCGCCATCGTAAACATCGGAGCATTCTGGGTAGTCAAAAATATCTGAACACGGCCGTATTAGCAAACGCGTAGGTATGTACGGGCTCAGATATTTTTGAGCACTTTGACTGTTCCGGTATTTATGATGGCGGACTGTGCCTATCTATGGCGTCATGCTATTATAGGTATTCCACTTCGCCTCAAATTTGTAGAGTTTTAAAACAGTGTGGAAATGGAACACAAGTGCCGGAGTCGACAAAGTCCTAGTTTCCAATCGGTGATAGATAACATTTTACTGTCGGTTCAATGTTTACAAATATCTTCGGGTGCAAAATATGCCTGTATAATTCGTGGCGGAGAGGGACGAATTGTAACATGAAAACTGCACGAGACACGAGATCGCATAAACATTGCCTCACGAAACGAGTATGCAATATTTTGGCCGGCGGTTGGGGAAGTTTTAAAAATATTTAATCAGGGTTGACATCAGCCGATGTTCAAAGTGCAATGCGCTAAAGAAGTGAAAAATCTTTACCGTGGTGTTCATCTGGTCTCGCTTAACCAATGGGGAGATTGTAGATTCGTTTAGTATGTTATGGCAGTACCGCCGCCCGACGGCGACGCGATGAGTACAATGGGCCCAGACGCCAGATTGACACCTTAAAGGCCCAGTTTGCGTGCAGTGGCTAGACATCTGTCCATACCAATCCATACCAATAAACTTCAACGGCTGCAAGCAAATTTGTTTTGAAAATGGCAAGCTGACGTGTGGGGCGATTGTACATGAGGGCGTCGTGTTGCAGGCGTGCTGGACTTCGGGACGCTGGCGGGCGGCGGCGGGCGGCGCATGCGCTGGTCGCTGGCGGCGCACGACATCTGCTTCACCAACGCGCTGCACGCCGCCTTCTTCGCGCTCGGCAAGTGCGTGCCCGTGCAGCGCGGCGCCGGCGTCTACCAGGTACAATACGTTTACTTCTAGTTTACCACTCTGACAGATGGCTTGCCTTCATTTCATTTCCAACTTTAACGCCATAGGTACAAATAAAGTAGCTATTACAAAATCTGCAAACGTGGGTAACAGTATTCTAAAATTGGCTTTGTTTGTAGGTCGTTAAAGTTGAATATGAAATGAAGGCAAACCATCTGTCAGTGGTAAACTTTATGTAATTTTACTGTACACACCCACACGCCCCAGCACCCCGGCTGTTCTACAGAACCCTACCTAATTTTAGCCTCTCCACACTCGCGCAGGATCGCGAATTTTGGCGCGATATGAATAGGAGGCCTACGGCCCTACATCCAGCAGTGGACGGACAATGGCTGTAGATAAACACTCGTGTCGCGAAATATTCGGACCGAATCCACGCACGGATCGCGGGCGGTTCCCGGTGAATGTGGAAAGACTAGTCGTTGTATGATTTCAATTTCACTTGATTGGTAATAGAATTTTATACTGTGAATGAAAATCGAGGTCATCAGTTGGCTGCAAGCGCTCGAGTGGATTGTAAATAAATTTAAATAAAACGAACATTGGCGTAATTTTTAGTACTTACGTGTAGATGAACAGTTAATGTATAGCCAATTCATTAACAAATCAATCAATCAATTGTTTTGTGTGCAAGGGATATCGAGTCGTTTTTAGGGTTCCGTACCCAAAGGGTAAAAACGGGACCCAATTAGGGCCCTCGCCCACGGCGACTTTTTGTAGCGATGCAGTAGCGATGCTGTCGCGCGTTCGCATCGATACAGTCGTGATGCTGTCGCTAGCTGTGTACCCTCGCCCACATAACACGATTCAGTCGCGATGCAAACGCGATACCGTCGCGCTTCTGACGCGATGCAAACGCGATACCGTCGCGCTTCTGTCGCGATGCAAACGCGCGGTTCTCTACTAACGCGTCACCCTCCCTCCGTTCCCTCCCCGATGTCGTCCGACACGGTCGCGCGTTTGCATCGATACAGTCGCGATGCTGTAGCGCGTTAGTAGCGCGTTGGCATCGCTTCTATAGCGCGTTACAAATGCGATTAACGCGCGTTAGTAGCGATGGCATCGCTACAAAAAGTCGCCGTGGACGAGGGCCCTTACTGAGGCTCCGCTGTCCGTCCGTCTGTCCATCTGTCACCAGGCTGTATCTCGGGAACCGTGATAGCTAGAGAGTTGAAATTTTCACAGATGATGTATTTCGGTTGCCGCTATAACAACAAATATTAAAAAATGGAATAAAATAAATATTTAAGGGGGCTCCCATACAACAAACGTGATTTTTTTGCTCGTTTTTGCTCGACATTGATAACCGCAACAGGTAGACGCTTGAAATATTCACAGAATATTTAATTATGTATTAACTTTAAAAATAAATCATTAAAATAAAATAAAAAAAATATTTAAGGGGGGCTCCCATACAACAAACGTGATTTTTATATGTACGGAACCCTTCGTGCGCGAGTCTGACTCGCACTTGGCCGGTTTTTTTTCACAAAGCTGCTTACGAGTTAGGTAGAACAGGCCAAACAGCCAAATCTGGAAAATAGTTGGTAATCTTTCTTTAGATTGGTGCAGTCGATGTAAAACCTTGACGTATGGGCGTAGGTACGTAACAAATAATACACGATGTCGTTGTCCGTTTTTGCTTCCGCTCTACTAGTAGAAAGATTAATTGATTTGATTTCTTTACAAGTGCCGTAACGTTTGGTTCGTGTGACCCCGGGATTCCGGGAAGTCGTCCCTCTATTTTGTTCAGATTAGTTTAATAGGGTAGTTGACACCATAAAAGAATGATTCCAAGACGCTATTCCTAATAAAAATAAGCTTTATTTTAGCCTTGAAAACTACATTAATTCTCAACAAACTGCCAAATTAAATTTTTACATGCTTTGAAACAAATAATTAAAAACCTAAGGGAGAATCGCGTTTTGACAGCTCATAAAAAGTACCTCAATTGATTGGTGGTGGCAACTAGGTACTGTACACTATTGTTTCATGCCGTTAAGGGCCTCCATAGACGGACTGCTTAGAGCAGTCAGTGCCAACAGTTTCAAGCGGTCACTGTTGGGTGATCTGCAGTTTCAATACACAATTCAGAGCATTCGGGTTGAAGTCGACTCCGACCGCGACATGACTGCTCTCGTGCCGTTGGTCTCGACTGCTCTAAGCAGTCCGTCTATGGACCAGGCGTGGCCTGGTCCGCGCGACGCCGCGCCGGGTTCATTACCAGCCGGGAGTGACATAAGACGACCAATAATAAACCACCCACTTGCTCCAATTTACGCGTCGCCTCAGCTACGTCTACGTATTGTAATTATGCGTGCGCTAAACGCGCTCCACGCTGTGTGGAACGTTCTTACGCAATAGACCGCCTGCGCAGTGCACGGCCATTCTTGCCTTAAGTACCTGTTTGTTGCTAATAACTTAAAAACGGGTCTTTTACTGCGGAATATTCCAAACAGTGATTCGTTATTTTTCATTTTTCACAATAAATGCGTAATAAGGTTAAAACGTCTCGTCTCTACAGGGAAAAAATCAGTGCACATAATCTAATACCTTTAAACGAGCAATTCTTGTATATATATAATCAGGATCTCGGAAACGGCTCCAACGATTTCGATGAAATTTGGTATGTGGGGGTTTTCGGGGATGAAAAATTGAGCTAGAGCTATGTTTCATTTTCAGAAAATCGCTTTTACTCGTGTTTTCCGGCTATTTTTGTTTGCATTAGAATATAAAGCTAAATTTCGCCGACTCCGAACAGATCATAATGGCACATTAGAAATCGGGTGGTCGCGGATCCAGCCGACCTCGGTTCGAATCCACGTTTTTTTCAAGATTTTTAGTTTTTTTTTAAGTTTATTTTTCATGAGAAAACGTCAAGTTTCTTCTTTTGTGAGAAAAACTTACTTTTTTGTGAGAAAAAGTTACTTTTTTGTTAGAAAAAGTATTATAGGGAACGTGCAGTAACTATAGGCGGCAGCACTAATGCGACAGAAGAGACACTATGCGGACAGTAAAACAAACTTATCAAGGTAAAACATTCAAATTGATGGCACCCTTATGGCACCAGTTGGCAGCACCGTCTATGTGCACGTTCCCTATTGGGAGCACAGAACAGGAAAAGCCGGTTGTCTGTAAAGTCGGTTCCCTCCCCCGCATCCCCTCCCCCCTCTCACCCCCCCCCCCCCACCCCTCCGGTGTTTTGATCTCGGAAACGGCTCCAACGATTTCGATGAAATTTGGTATTTGGGGGTTTTCGGGGATGAAAAATTGATCTAGCTTGGTCTTATCTCTGGGAAAACGCTTGGTACCGAGTTTCTGCCCGAGCAGAGCTCGGTCGCCCAGGTACTTTATATTTAATGCGGCACACTTACATAAATATCATTATCGTGTTAAAAACATGTTTTTTCATATATTTTTTCTACAATTTAGAACTTGATAGAATGACACTAATACTAAATGATAAAAAATAAAAGATAGTTAAAAACGTTATTTATTTAGACAGGCCAGCAATAAGTAGGTACAGAAACAAAACATTATAAAGAGTTATGTACAGTCACGAGCATTAATATACAGGGTTATTGGTAATTCGACCTATTCCCGTTAAGGAGTTATGGGGGAGGTCATTTGCAACCATTTTTGTCCCATAATGCCTTATGCAAAAATGAACCATTTCTGAGATAATTGAAATTTAAGTTTTTTGAAAAAAAAGTCGGAAACGCATCTTCAAAAATTTATTTAAAAAAAAGTTGGCCATTTAAGTAAACTTTTTTTATTTTTTTATGTACAAGATAAAATAGCTGTTTTTATGCAATATTAAAAGTATAATTATCTGTACACTTTTAAGAACGCAAGACCAAAAAGTAAAAAAAATATGATTTTTTTATAAGGTTGTTCAAAATGAATGGCACAATAACAGAAAATTTTACTACTACATTTGGCGTGCAGATTGTACGGAAAACATGCACGTATTTCTAGCTTTCTATCAAGCTACTAAAACTATCATTTTTGTAAATGGTTGCCAGAAAAAAATAATCACAAAGGACGTAGGAAGAAAATCACGACCGACATTTCTCAAAATCAACTCATCAATGAAAAATTTATTAAAAAAAAAGTTGACCATTTAAGTCTTTTTTTTTTATTTGGTTGTGTACAAAATAAAATAGCTGTTCTTATGCAATATTGAAAGTGCAACTATCTGTACACGTTTATGAATGCGAGACCAAAAAGTAAAAAAAAATATGATTTTTATCAGGCTGTTCAACATTAATGGCACAAAAACAGAAAATTTTACGTATGCATTTGGCGTGCAGATTATACGTAAAACGTGTTCGTATTTCTAGCTTTCTAAAAAGCTATTAAGTAATAATATGATTTTTGTTAATGCTTGACAGAAAATAATTAGCACAAAGGACGTAGGAAGAAAATCACGTCCGAACATTTTTTTAAATTAACTCACACTGAATCTATCAATAATAACTGTTATAAATACAACTAACAACAATAACTAATGTAAAATACCAAATTGAAACAAAAAAACAATTAAGTTTGAAATCCGACGATGTTTTTATTTTATTTACATTTGATACCCATCATAAATGTTCCTTATTTGTTGCAGTTGCTGACTACGAAATTTGTAAGAACTTCAATTTCAAATTATAAGAAATAAAGAAGCAATTTGAAAATGGAACTCCTTACTTTGATAATCTTATTAAAAAAACATTGTGTATTTTTGAAAATCGGCGGCAAATTCGTTTAGTTAATGCACAACATTTTATTTACTAAGCAGATTACTATGTCTGGGATCATAATAATTACGAAAAATAAACACAGTTAATTATTATTTTATAAGATTATCAAAGTAAGAAGTTCTATTTTCAAATAAGTTCTTTATTTCTCAAAATTTGAAACAACAAATTTTAATTTTTTGTGTTTTTGTGCCATTAATGTTGAACAGCCTGATAAAAATCATATATTTTTTTACTTTTTGGTCTCGCATTCATAAACGTGTACAGATAGTTGCACTTTCAATATTGCATAAGAACAGCTATTTTATCTTGTACACAACCAAATAAAAAAAAATGACATAAATGGCCAACTTTTTTTTTAATAAATTTTTCATTGATGAGTTGATTTTGAGAAATGTTCGGTCGTGATTTTCTTCCTACGTCCTTTGTGATTATTTTTTTCTGGCAACCATTTACAAAAATGATAGTTTTAGTAGCTTGATAGAAAGCTAGAAATACGTGCATGTTTTCCGTACAATCTGCACGCCAAATGTTGTAATAAAATTTTCTGTTATTGTGCCATTCATTTTGAACAACCTTATAAAAAAATCATATTTTTTTTACTTTTTGGTCTTGCGTTCTTAAACGTGTACAGATAATTATACTTTTAATATTGCATAAAAACAGCTATTTTATCTTGTACATAAAAAAATAAAAAAAGTTTACTTAAATGGCCAACTTTTTTTTAAATAAATTTTTGAAGATGCGTTTCCGACTTTTTTTTCAAAAAACTTAAATTTCAATTATCTCAGAAATGGTTCATTTTTGCATAAGGCATTATGGGACAAAAATGATTGCAAATGACCTCCCCCATAACCCCTTAACGGGAATATGTCGAATTACCAATAACCCTGTATATACGTTTCCTAATTTGCAAAATAATATATCTATGTAAGATTTCCTAACTAAATACACATACATAACGTTCAAAATATTGTATCCAAAAAACCCACCACAGTAATGTACACGATATTTGAAGCAAAATTAAGTCAACAACCTCGATCACAATATTGTATACGCCATTGCTCCCTTTTTGAAATATACGCGACAGTTTCTAAATAATGTCTACAACGCAGTGCCATTAATATGTTAACAATTACGTTTGGTTAATTTATCATAACAATGTATACGCGTGGTCTTAGCGTTGCTCGTAATTTGCAAGGAAAGGCGACAGCCTATTTTTTTTTGTGAATCTACCAGTGGCGAGGCGTGAATTTTTTTCCAGGTAAAGCCGGACGGTACAAAAGTAAACAAAAATCATACCCCATTTAGTACTAGGTTATATTCTTGAGAAATAGTACTTGCGTGTAGTAATTCGGTCCATAAGACTGCAGCATACTTATCCTTTCACTGATATCAGTATCAAAACAATATGTTACTTATACATGAATTAGACACTGAATTATAATCAGATTTAAACCTGACAGACGATAATATGTACGATTAAATTTCACCGACATTGCGTATCAACACTGATCTAATATTGTGTTTTATCTTAAAATATTTCACATAATTTTATTATAATATAAACTGAGAATATAAATAAACAATTTACGACAAAACACTGAGCGATTGACATGACATTACCTAATGTTGCCATTTCAATAAATACCACACCACAAGCAAATCGACCGCGCTAGCGGATCACGTCCGGCACGTTCTATGGCTCCGAATCGTACATACAGTGCCACATTCCGGCAGCGTGGCGCAGCGTATACGATTTGGTTTTGTGCAGCGCGCTGAGCGCAGCCTGTGGCGGTTTAATTTTGTCTGTTTATAAATCTTATTATAAAAATAGATCAAATATCGTACTTTTTGTTTTACACTAAAACTCGATATTTTAAAATTCAATTTCGCTCCAGTAATTTTAAATAAGTTTACGAATGGCTGTATGAATGTCAATTCCGTCGGTTATTCCAAGAAGGATAAATTAATTAAAAAAAAAATATTCTGTCAAAGTGAAATTAAGCCTTATGCACAATATAGAAAGTCTTTTTTTAAATGTGATAAGCCGATAGAGACCGGCTTATTTTGAGCCTATTCTTACAGTAGACGCTTGTAGTGAATCTATGGTTTTATGAATGAATATTTACATGTGTGAGTGTAAGATTCCTGACGGCATACTGAATTTATGAATGACTCATTGGTCTTGTGGATTTTGTCTTAGTTGTGGATATTTTGATGCGTTTTGTAACTGCACCATTTTAAAAATACTTAAAAGTTTATTAAGGAAGAGTAAGTCTCTATACAAACAATCGGTTACTAAGAGAAGCGTTTGGTTACTTCAAAATTTTAGGCAACCCGCCGGGAATCGGGTTGTTAGTACCCTTCGCCACTGGAATCTACCCTCAAGTGAATGAAGTATAAGAGATAGATGCAGATCAAATATTTCAAATTTGTCTACGTCACGTTTGTTTGGATGTGTCACACAGAATAGATGTGTTACGTGGATTAACTAACACAGGATAAATTCGGGAAATGTAGGTAAAGTTCCCGCGCGATAGGAATAAGTGAATTCTATAGAAAGTTAAACTGTCCCTGATTGAAATAGACTTATTTTTTCCCGGGAAAATGCAACGTTCCCGCGGGATAGAAATATTTTTTTAGATCGACATAAAAAAAAATCACTAATAGATAAGCTACAGTTCTTGACTGACATTGGATAACTACTTTTCCCCCGGGAAAACGCAAAATTCCCGGGGCACAGAAATAAGAGAATTCTACATTTAGACAAATCAAAAATCTTTCACTCATAGAAAGCTGCACTGTTTTTGATTGACGTAAGCTGCTTTTATCCCGAGAAAGTATAATGTTCCCGCGGGATAGATGTAACTGTTTTGACCTATTTTGAAAATTCTCAAATGTCAATCAAAGGCAGTGTATTTTTCTATTAGTGAAAGATTTTTTTTTTTAAATCAGTTCCGAAATTGAATTCACTTAATTTTGTCCCGCGGGAATTTAAATGTTGGAAAAACCATTCTATATCCTTTCCCCGGACTCAAACTGTCTATATACCAAATTTCATTTAAATCGATTCAGCGGTTAGGTATATGTCCCCATACAAACTTTCACCTCCCTTTTTGCCCCCTTAAAGGGTGATTTCTGAAATAAAAACCACCTTTGTCCTTTCCCGGCATTCAAATTATCTGTATACCAAATTTCATCAAAATCGGTAAAGCGGTTTAAGCCTTAAGAGACACACACACTTTCGCATTTATAATATTAAATATACATTAAAGAAAGAAGAAAAGAAGCTATAGATCTTGAACCGTAATAGCTAAACATTTCTGTGGCCGCTAAAACAACAAATACTAATCTATATATATCGGCATATATATATATACAGTTGTGGCCATATAATTAAGAACGATTATTTATTGAGATGATTTTTTCAAAGTAACAAGTATAACTAATTGCCCGTATTTTTTTTATTTCTCTCGGTATTGCAAAACTTTTCCGTACTACCGGTACATTCATTTATGCAACATTGTTGGCTAAAAAATTAATAGAGAAACTTTATACATTCGATCTGAACCTAGTATTAGTACTTACTGGCTGGTCACGTAATTAAGAACGCTGAATAGTTTATTATTTTTTCAAATTTAAATAGAGAACACTGTGTGGCTCTGTGGTTGTAGATTATTATTCGTATAATTTTGGCGCCATTTCGTGCTGTTAAAGTCTTAAAAGTGATTACTTCGTATAAAAACAATGGGGAAAAATAATAGTTGTGATAAATCTACAAGAGAAGTAATAATAAAACTTCGCGAGAAGAATTGGTCGTATAAAAAGATAGCCGACCATCTGCAATGTTCAAAAACAATGGTTTTCCATGCCGTAAAGCATTTTTACACGTATCAAACTACTTCAAACGTTCCGCGTGGACCTAGACAGAGAAAGTCATCTCGTCGAGATGATCGAAATATCGTTCGTTTGGCAAAACAAAATCCTTTTAAAGGGTCTAATGAGTTGAGAAAAGAATATTTTGGCGAAAACAACCCTTCAGCAATCTCTGCACACACTATTCGAAGGCGTTTGGTAGAAAATAAGTTGAACGGAAGGATAGCAAGAAAGGTGCCTATGTTGAAACGATGTCATAGGCAAGCCCGACTTGCATTTGCAAGAAGGTATGAAAACTGGACAGTCAGACAGTGGAAAAACGTTCTTTTTTCTGACGAGACAAAAATAAATAGGGTATGTTCTGATGGAAAACGATATGTACGACGCCCTCCGAATAAAGCATTCGACCCAAAGTACACAAAAGTGACATTAAAGCATGGCGGGGGAAATGTGAAAATTTGGGGGTGCTTTTCTGGACATGGCGTTGGACCTGTTAGGCTGATAGAAGGAAACATGGATCAATTCCAATACAAAAATATACTGCAAGAAACAATGTTACCATATGCCGAAGACGTGCTTCCGGTTATTTGGACATTCCAGCACGACAATGATCCAAAGCATACTGCACGCACCGTTAAGGAATTCCTCACATCACAATCAGTTTCAGTCTTAGATTGGCCAGCCAACAGCCCAGATCTTAACCCAATAGATCATCTTTGGTGCGAAGTCAAGAAAAAGGTTTCAAATCGACAGTGTGGCAATTTGAGAGAGCTGTACGACGTTTTCTTAGAAGAATGGAACTCTATTTCTCTTGCGAAATGTCAAAAATTGATAGATTCAATGCCTCGCCGGTGTAAAGCCATAATTAAAAGCCGCGGACATGCTACTAACTATTAATTTTAGTTCAAATGTATTAAATTGCTTTTTTTTCTATACCAACTTCACATTAATATGATTTATTTAATCTAAGTTTCATATAAAACAACTCTCGAGCAGTTTAATAAATCGTTCTTAATTATTTGTCCAGCTTCATTACTATTTGAATTTATTAGTATAGAGAACAAATAAAATTTGTAAAAAAAAATGTTAGCAATTATACACTATTATTATTAATCCTGTTTGCTCTATCCATGTGGCTATTTTATAACATAACTTGTTACTTCTAAGAAGGAACACAACTAGACATATGACATGATTTAGATAAAAAAAAATCGGAAACTTCAAATCGTTCTTAATTGTATGACCACCACTGTATATATATATATATATATAAAATAATAAATAAAGTTAAAAACTAAAGGGGGTCGTCATACAACAAACATGCTTTTTCAGCGTTTTTAACTCCGGCGACGGTTGCTAGGTGACAGCTGCTAAGCTGTTCAGACGTTTACCTAGCTATAAGTTTACGATTTTGGTGCTTACATTTGGCGATTTTTTACTGAACAGTATTTTTTTTCCGCGTGGGAAGTACGGCCCAAGCCCTCTCAGCCTAAGAGGAGGCCTGTGCCCTGCAGTGGGACGTATATAGGCTGAAATGATGATGATGATGATTTAAAAAACTCTGTACGGAGGTAAGAAACCCTTCATGGACGAGTCCGACTCGCACTTGACCGGTTTGTATAATGACTTAAGAAATGAACAAAAATGTTCCAATCATTGTATTGGTATACATTGTTATGAAATATTGAGCAATCATAATTGTTTACATATTAATGGCACTGCGTTGTAGACATTATTTTGAAATTATTACGTATATTTCAAAAAGGAAGCAATGGCGTATACAATATTGTGATCGAGGTTGTTGACTTAATTTTAATACAAATATCGTGTACATTACTGTGGTGGGTTTTTTGGATACAATATTTTGAACGTTATGTATGTGTATTTAGTTAGGAAATCTTACATAGATATATTATTTTGCAAATTAGGAAACGTATATATATTAATGCTCGTGACTGTACATACGAGTACAAAGGTATGACGCCGTTCTTGCACCAACAATAATGGCTTGCGACAGCAAATACTTACATGGAACGATACGGAATCACAATGACATAAGTATCTGTTGATTAAAAATTTGCCCAGTCGGAATTATGCTTTCAAAACAACTTAGTGTTCTGGTTGTAGGAATCGATTGACCTTTAGGTATAGTCGGGGTAAGAAAAGGTTCGTCACTTTTGGACTCTATGTCAACGAATTAAGGTCGAAAAGTGACGAACCTTTTTTTACCCCGACTATACATAAATTATGTACGTTAGTTGACACCATCAAACACTAATTCCAAGAAGCAACTCAAATAAAAATCTTTATTTTAGCTTTGATACCCAAATTAATTCACAATTAACTTTAAAATTTGATTTTAGTTGTTTCGAAACAAATAAACTGTCAATCGAATTGGCAGATATTTGAGTGACGTACACAGTCAAGGGCATAACCATATGTAAGTACGTTACCAAGTCTTCAAAAATATTTATATGTATAATATTTATACAGGGTAATTTTTTAATAAGTGCACAAATTTTAATATGTGATACAGTGTCGTTAAAATAACAAATTTCAGTATTTTTCGTTATAATATTTAACACTTATTTTTTTTATTTTTCATAGTAACTCAACCAATTTATTGGATGAATTACTATGAACAACCCAAATATCAAAATGTAAAAAAAAATTTTGAACGAATAATCGTGATCTATTAACGATACTGAATCACGTATCAAACTCTGTATATGTAATCATAAGGTTGTTGTTTACATGTAAAGTATTAGACGCGGTGGCTGTAGGTATAGATATTTACAGTTGTGGCCATATAATTAAGAACGATTATTTATTGAGATGATTTTTTCAAAGTAACAAGTATAACTAATTGCCCGTATTTTTTTTATTTCTCTCGGTATTGCGAAACTTTTCCGTACTACCGGTACATTCATTTATGCAACATAGTTGGTTAAAAAATTAATAGAGAAACTTTATACATTCGATCTGAACCTAGTATTAGTACTTACTGGCTGGTCACGTAATTAAGAACGCTGAATAGTTTATTATTTTTTCAAGTTTAAATAGAGAACACTGTGTGGCTCTGTGGTTGTAGATTATTATTCGTATAATTTTGGCGCCATTTCGTGCTGTTAAAGTCTTAAAAGTGATTACTTCGTATAAAAACAATGGGGAAAAATAAAAGTTGTGATAAATCTACAAGAGAAGTAATAATAAAACTTCGCGAGAAGAATTGGTCGTATAAAAAGATAGCCGACTATCTGCAATGTTCAAAAACAATGGTTTTCCATGCCGTAAAGCATTTTTCCACGTATCAAACTACTTCAAACGTTCCACGTGGACCTAGACAGAGAAAGTCATCTCGTCGAGATGATCGAAATATCGTTCGTTTGGCAAAACAAAATCCTTTTAAAGGGTCTAATGAGTTGAGAAAAGAATATTTTGGCGAAAACAACCCTTCAGCAATCTCTGCACGCACTATTCGAAGGCGTTTGGTAGAAAATAAGTTGAACGGAAGGATAGCAAGGAAGGTGCCTATGTTGAAACGATGTCATAGGCAAGCCCGACTTGCATTTGCAAGAAGGTATGAAAACTGGACAGTCAGACAGTGGAAAAACGTTCTTTTTTCTGACGAGACAAAAATAAATAGGGTATGTTCTGATGGAAAACGATATGTACGACGCCCTCCGAATAAAGCATTCGACCCAAAGTACACAAAAGTGACATTAAAGCATGGAGGGGGAAATGTGAAAATTTGGGGGTGCTTTTCTGGACATGGCGTTAGACCTGTTAGGCTGATAGAAGGAAACATGGATCAATTCCAATACAAAAATATACTGCAAGAAACAATGTTACCATATGCCGAAGACGTGCTTCCGGTTATTTGGACATTCCAGCACGACAATGATCCAAAGCATACTGCACGCACCGTTAAGGAATTCCTCACATCACAATCAGTTTCTGTCTTAGATTGGCCAGCCAACAGCCCAGATCTTAACCCAATAGAGCATCTTTGGTGCGAAGTCAAGAAAAAGGTTTCATATCGACAGTGTGGCAATTTGAGAGAGCTGTACGACGTTTTCTTAGAAGAATGGAACTCTATTTCTCTTGCGAAATGTCAAAAATTGATAGATTCAATGCCTCGCCGGTGTAAAGCCGTAATTAAAAGCCGTGGACATGCTACTAACTATTAATTTTAATTCAAATGTATTAAATTGCTTTTTTTTTCTATACCTTCTTCACATTAATATGATTTATTTAATCTAAGTTTCATATAAAACAACTCTCGAGCAGTTTAATAAATTGTTCTTAATTATTTGTCCAGCTTCATTACTATTTGAATTTATTAGTATAGAGAACAAATAAAGTTTGAAAAAAAAAAATGTTAGCAATTATACACTATTATTCTTAATCCCGTTTGCTCTATCCATGTGGCTATTTTATAACATAACTTGTTACTTCTAAGAAGGAACACAACTAGACATATGACATGATTTAGATAAAAAAAAATCGGAAACTTCAAATCGTTCTTAATTGTATGACCACCACTGTATATGCCCTCGACTGTGCCAAATGGGAGTGTGGTAGCTCTTAAAAAGGCCGTCAGTTGATTGGCTATCGATGTCCCTGTGACGAGGTGTATGCGTGGCGTGATGATGATGATGATGACCGTGGGTGTTGCAGCCGGCGATCGACTTCTGCATCGAGCGGCTGACGCGCGGCGAGTGGGTGCACATCTTCCCCGAGGGCCGCGTCAACGTCGAAAAGGTAACCACCACCTTCACATCCACCAAACATCCTACCTACTTCATTAAGTACCTAAATGCGAGGTGTCTATCATTTCCTGCAAATTTCTTACATCGATTTTCATTTCGCCAAAAACTATTCTACGAATTTCATTACTTTTTTTTAAATTCAGTGCTTTTTAAATAATTGAGCAACTTTTTATCGTCAATCGTTTCGTCTCAAATCATAGTGTACCGATTCATCGAATTTACCTGTCATGTAATTACTGTCATGCAATTTATCGGATCATATTCACAGATGGTATGCTCCATATACATATTATTATTGCCACGAAAAATGTTA
Organism: Archips xylosteana; assembly: GCA_947563465.1. Lineage (NCBI taxonomy): Eukaryota > Metazoa > Arthropoda > Insecta > Lepidoptera > Tortricidae > Archips > Archips xylosteana. The sequence continues at coordinate 149,104 of OX387359.1, forward strand.
ATTTCGTTGCAATAATGTTTCATCGAACGATGCATTTAATTTTGTTGTTATTGCAGCGCGTTTAGAAACAATATTGCGGTCAGTCAGTTGCGGTGAATACCTAAACCTATAGGTACAATTACCTCCAATATGCATATTTTACTGTTCATCACTGTATGCCATTCAATGGTTGTTTACGAGATTGAATGATTAGTTAAATTTTTAAACACCTATAGTGGTTTCACCTTAACTTGAAATAACTAACGTACTAATGAATTGTTCCATTTACGTAAACAAAATATTTAATGAACGATAAACAATATTTAAAATATATCCCACAGCTTTTCATAAAATTGTAGGCCTGCTGTGAACTACCTCCGCTTCTTGGAGCTCCTATGCCGCGCAGTTGGGGCGGCTTCGCACCTTGACGCAGTACTAGCCTAACCTACCTAACCTTGACATTTACCTAACTCTGTCAAATGGTGGTGTTATGGCGGCGGGCTGCGCTCCCCGTGCTCCCCTTCTGCTGGCGGGCAGTCGGTGCGAACTAGAGCGTCGCGATCAAAATAATGACAATGCTGCCGATGTTCTGTATAATATTTTTTGGAGCTGAAACTTACGTTGTTACGTTATGAAGTAAAATTCGATGAGGTTATTCTTTTGTAAAAGGTAATTTGAGCAAATTTATGAGCTACCTAACGAAGTTCGATGAATGATTCCTAAATGATGATAAAATTCTGCGAATAGTGTTGTGGGAAACGATTTTCGATAAAATGATGGGCTTTCGTAAATACGAAAGCTTTTGCGTATTTGTTACTGTCTCATACTAGAATGGCGCTAGGATGGATTTGAATCAAAACTGGTATTCAGACGGCTGAATCTCTGAAATACTACCTATAGGCTACTTTTTATCCCGATATTCCCATGGTATCGGGATTTATTCAGTTAAAATCCCAAAATCCGTTAAGTCTGGACCGCTAAGTTGGATGTTTTCTTTTCATGCAACGTAAATTAAGGATCTTATTATATTTTGAAATAAGTAAAATCCCGGGTTTCAATAGAACCGTCGCATGTGCTAGCCAGCCGATGCTGCGAGCACGGCGTGCCGCGCCTGGACAACATTCCTCTGACGGTTTTAACCGCGTCGGTCGGACTTAAAAATAACCATTAGTTGGTCAAACGGTGGCCGCGCCGATGCGTATTTATCCGCGCCATTAGCGAAGCGGGTCGCGCGTCTATTCAAGACTTGAAACTATTGTCTGCGGCGTCCTACCATTAGCAGAAGAGTTCTCGAAACCCAAATATTCAAACCAACCAAAAAAATAAGTATTTATTTGTTAAAAAAATATCTTTAACACAAACTTTATCTGCTGACTACTTGCATTGTCATCCGACTTGAGTATAGGTACCAAATGTGAAGTACCTTGTAAAAGAAAACTTCGCCCTGAAAGTGAGCCATAAAGGCTTTGATCAATTATAACTGAAGATACACATTGCCGAACAAAATCCCCTTCAAAGAATGTCCGAACTTTTTTATTTGTTTGCATAACAATTAAAATCATCACCTACACAGAATTTTTTTTTTTTTTTTTTTAAATTAAATTACAATCTAGCTCACAAAGGCTAATAAGCAATATTCATTTAACTTAATCGACTATTTTGTTTAAAGTCTCTAAGAATAACGTCCATTGACTTTTCTTAGTGTCTATTAAGGCGAAGCACTTTGTTCATGTGTTCTTCATTTACGTCACTATCACTGTAACACTATTTCGAGTATGATTAACACTACACTAACTCAAAGGGTTTAGTCCTTTTCAGTCTTCTCACTAGGTCCGTGTTGTCAAGGAGTTGGATTGCCTCAACATTCACATGATGATGAAGTCTGCGTTCATGAGCTTCGGCGTATTTAGATATTACCTCGTGGACGAACTCAACATTAAGGTCCCGATGGAGATCGTCGTTTCTTATGTACCAGGGCGCGTTTACTATGTCCCTGAGCACCTTATTTTGAAAACGTTGTATTATTTGTATACTAGCTTTTGCCCGCGGCTTCGCTCGCGTGTACCATGAGAATTCCAAAGCACCAAGATATCAAGCAAGCAAGCATACAGGCAAGCAAGCAAGCATGCAAGCAAGATGCAAGCATGTATGCACGCTTGCTTGCTTGCGTGACAATGGGACCATCTCAGGAGTATATTATATGCTTTCGAATAAAAAAATAATTTTTAAAATCGGTCCACAATTGACCGAGAAATCAGTGAACATACTTACATAAAAAAAAATACTTTAAGTGGAATGCATAACCTCCTCCTTTTTTTGAAGTCGGTTAAAGAGCCCTTTGCGGCCTACTTACAGTATAAACTTATGAATTTTGAAATTTTAGCTTACAATCAGTAAAACGCAAAATCCCTTATTTTCCCGTTCCCGTAAGAATTTCGGGAAATAGTTTCTTAATACTCCCCTACACTCCCCAAGAAACCCACTTGCCAAATTTCAGCTTTCTACGGCCAGTAAAACGAAAAATCCCGTTTTTTCCCGTTCCCGTGGGAATTTTGGAAAGTCCTCTCTCAATGCTCTTCTACACTCCACAAGCAACCTCATGCCGAATTTCAGCTTTCTATGACCAGTAAAATGAAAAATCCCGTTTTTCTCGTTCCCGTGGGAATTTTGTATAGTCCTCCCTTAATGCTCTTCTACACTTCCCAAGCAACCTACATGCCAAATTTCAGCTTTCTGCGACCAGTAAAACGAAAAATCCCGTTTTTCCCGTTCCCGTGAGAATTTTGGAAAGTCCTCTCTTAATCCTTCTCTACACTCTCAAAGCAACCTAGATGCCGAATTTCAGCTTTCTACGACCAGTAAAACGAAAAATCCCGTTTTTTCCCGTTCCCGTAGGAATTTTGGAAAGTCCTCTCTCAATGCTCCTCTACACTCCCCAAGCAACCTACATGCCGAATTTTAGCTTTCTACGACCAGTAAACCGAAAAATCCCGTTTTTTCCCGTTCCCATGAGAATTTTGGAAAGTCCTCTCTTAATCCTCCTCTACACTTTCCAAGCAACCTAGATGCCGAATTTCAGCTTTCTACGACCAGTAAAGCGAAAATCCCGTTTTTTCCTTATCCCGTGGGAATTTCCGAAAATCCTTCAAATAATTTTTTACTATTATAATTACCTACTTCTATGCCAAATTTCAAGAGTCTAGTAATTATACTTCATAGGATCCCGTTGAACTGAATATATAAATCCCGTTTTTTCCTTATCCCGTGGGAATTTTGAAAAATCCTGAAATCAGTGTTTTAACTAATGTAATACCTACTTGTGTATCAAGTTTGAAGAGTCTAGTTATTATAGTTAATGAGATAGGGTCACTCGGAATCGAATATATAAATCCCGTTTTTTCCCGTCCCCGTGGGAATTCCCAAAAATCCTGGATGCCTAAATTGTATAAGGTATCTATGTGCAAAATTTCAAGTCTCTAGGTCCAGTGGTTTGGGCTGTACGTTGATATATCAACAGTCATTTAGTTTAATTAGACATTTCAATCCCATCCAGGGAGATGGTATTTTACGTCCGCCACATCGGATTTTAAAACCGTTGTTGTTTTCATAACCAGCGACCCGATAAACCATAGAAACAACACCCAGTTGATTTTCAGACTTTGTTACCCCTTTCCCCCTTTTAGGGGTTTAATTCTCAAAAAATCTGAAACACGTGTTTACTCATTTACCATTAGGAGTACTTCTGTGAAGTTTCGAATAAAATAGTCGAACTAATCTTGTTTCCCCATACAAACTTTGGACCCCCTTTTCACCCCCTTAGGGAGTGAATTTTGAAAAATCCTTTCTTAGTGCACCCCTAGACCTTATAAGGAACCTACATGCCAAATTTGGAATCTCTAGGCCCAGTGGTTTGGGCTGTGCGTTGATATGTCAGTCAGTCAGTCAGTCAGTCAGTCAGTTTCTTCTTTTATATATATAGACTAGCTTTTGCCCGCGACTTCGTCCGCGTAGAATTCTAATTTGTGGTAAAGCTTCTTCATCTCTTTCATTGTATAAAACATAAATCCGGCAACGGCAACATCCATCATTATTATCATTTCATCATCATCAGTATCAGTTAGTGGGGTATGTATTACAATACCGAAGTACGAAAGACCGAATGTATTAAACCATCGAATCGGTCAAAAGACCGACACGATTTTTTTCTGAAACCGTTAACTTTTTAAGATTGTTATAAAACAAACCTAACCTAACCTAATGGGTTCTGTATGATGCCGTTTTAATAAATTCTGAGAAGTTTACCGTTTCAGAAAAAAAACGTGTCGGTCTTTTGACACATTCGATGTTTTAATACATTCGGTCTTTCGTACTTCGGTATTGTAATACATAACCCAATTAGTGAATATTATAAATCCCGTTTATTCTCTATCCCGTGGAAATTTCAACAAATTTGTCCTTATTCTATGCAAATTTTCGCTTATTTTTATCCCGCGAGAATTTTGCATTTTCCCCGAGAAAAAGTAGCCTATGTCCTTAAAGGTGTAGCTTTATACCGGTAAAAGAAGTTTTAAAATCAGCCCCGTAGTGGAATTCACTTATTTTTTTCCCGTGGGAATTTTGCTTTTTCACGGAGAAAAGTAGTCTATGTAAATAATGGTTGGTGTAGCTTCCTATTGGTGAAAGAAATTTTCAGATCAGCCCTCAAGTGATATTCACTTCTTTGTATTCCACGGGAATTTTGCATTTTACCGAATAAATAGTAGGTAGCCTAGCCTATACCTACCGATAAAGGATAGTGTAGCTTTCTATTGGTCATTTTTTTAAACTCAGCCAGTTTACTATTTTCTATACCGCGGGAATTTTGCATTTATCCGAAAAATAGCATCCTATGTAAATCAAGGACAGTGTATCTTTTCTATTGGTGAAAGACATTTTAAAATGAGCTCCGTGGTTGAATTTTTTTTCTATCCCTTGGGAATTTTGCATTTTCCCGGAAAAAGTAGCCTATGTCAATAAAGGATAGTGTAAAGGATGCACGGAACTAATGGGCATATGATTATTGTATAATCATACAATACTAGCTTTTGCCCGCGGCTTCGCTCGCGTGTACCATAAGTATTCCAAAGAACCAAGATATTAAGCAAGCAAGCATACAGGCAAGCAAGCAAGCAGGTCCACAATTGACCGAGAAATCGGTGAACATACCTACATAAAAAAATACATAAAGTGGAATGCATAACCTCCTCCTTTTTTAGAAGTCGGTTAAAGAGCCCTTTGCGGCCTATTTACAGTATAAACTTATGCATTTTGAAATTTTAGCTTTTTACAACCAGTAAAACGCAAAATCCCGTTTTTTCCCGTTCCCGTAAGAATTTCGGGAAATGTTTTCTTAATGCTCCCCTACACTCCCCAAGGAACCCACCTGACAAATTTCAGCTTTTTATGACCAGTAAAACGAAAGATCCCGTTTTTCCCGTTCCCGTGGGAATTTTGGAAAGTCCTCTCTCAATGCTCCTTTACACTCCCCAAAGAACCTATATGCCGAATTTCAGCTGTCTACGACCAGTAAAACGAAAAATCCCGTTTTTTCCCGTTCCCGTAGGAATTTGGGAAAGTCCTCTCTCAATGCTCTTCTACACTCCCCAAGCAACCAACATGCCGAATTTCAGCTTTCTACGACCAGTAAAACGAAAAATCCTGTTTTTCCCGTTCCCGTGGGAGTTTTGGAAAGTCCTCTCTCAATCCTGCTCTACACTCCCCAAGCAACCTACATGCCGAATTTCAGCTTTCTACGACCAGTAAAACGAAAAATCCCGTTTTTTCCTTATCCCGTGGGAATTTCCAAAAATCCTTAAAACTGTTTTTTACTATTATAATTACCTACTTCTATGCCAAATTTGAAGAGTCTAGTAATTATAGTTCATAGGATCCCGTTGAACTGAATATATAAATCCCGTTTTAACCTTATCCCGTGCGAATTTTGAAAAACCCTGAAATTAATGTTTTAACTAATTTAATACCTACTTGTGTATCAAATTTGAAGAGTCTAGTTATTATAGTTACTGAGATAGGGTCACTCGGAATCGAATATATAAATCCCGTTTTTTCCCGTTCCCGTGGGAATTCCCAAAAACCCTTCCTTAGTGGATGCCTACATTGTATAGGGTATCTTTGTGCAAAATTTCAAGTCTCTAGGTCCAGTGGTTTGGGCTGTGCGTTGATATATCAACAGTCATTTAGTTTATTTAGACATTTCAACCCCATCGCACCCCATCCAGAGATATGGTATTTTACGTCTGTGACGTCGGATTTTAAAACCGTTGTTGTTTTCATAACCAGCGACCCGATAAACCATAGAAACAACACCCATGTTGATTTTCAGACTTGGTTACCCCTTTCCCCCCTTTTAGGAGTTGAATTCTCAAAAAACCTGAAACACGTGTTTACTCATTTCTCATTAGGAGTACTTCTGTGAAGTTTCGAATAAAATAGTCGAACTAATCTTGTTTCCCCATACAAACTTTGGACCCCCGTTTCACCCCCTTAGGGAGTGAATTTTGAAAAATCCTGTCTTAGTGCACCCCTAGACCTTATAAGGAACCTACATGCCAAATTTGGAATCTCTAGGCCCAGTGGTTTGGGCTGTGCGTTGATATGTCAGTCAGTCAGTCAGTCAGTCAGTCAGTTTCTTCTTTTATATATATAGATTAGTATTTAATTGAATGCTTTGTTCCGCGGAACTATTGGGAAAAAAAGTCTCACTAGTTCCGCCACGGAACTTCTTCCACGGAACTACTGGGAATAAAGGATGAGAATGCACGCAACTAATGGGATTATACAATACTAGCTTTTGCCCGCGGCTTCGCTCGCGTATACCATGAGTATTCCAAAGAACCAAGATATCAAGCAAGCAAGCATACAGGCAAGCAAGCAAGCAGGTCCACAATTGACCAAGAAATCGGTGAACATACCTACATAAAAAAATACATAAGGTGGAATGCATAACCTCCTCCTTTTTTAGAAGTCGGTTAAAGAGCCCTTTGCGGCCTATTTACAGTATAAACTTACAATACTTATACTTACTACTTATTTTAGCTTTTTACAACCAGTAAAACGCAAAACCCCGTTTTTTCCCGTTCCCGTAAGAATTTCGGGAAATGTTTTCTTAATGCTCCCCTACACTCCCCAAGGAACTCACCAGCCAAATTTCAGCTTTCTATGACCAGTAAAACGAAAGATCCCGTTTTTCCCGTTCCCGTGGGAATTTTGGAAAGTCCTCTCTCAGTGCTACTCTACACTCCCCAAACAACCTACATGCTGAATTTCAGCTTTCTACGGCCAGTAAAACATAAAGTCCCGTTTTTTCCCGTTCCAGTGGGAATTTTGGGAATGCCTCTCTTAATCCTCCTCAACACTCCCCAAGGAACCCACTTGCCAAATTTCAGCTTTCTATGACCAGTAAAACGAAAAATCCCGTTTTTCCCTTTCCCGTGGGAACTTTGAAAAGTCCTCTCTCAATGCTCCTCTACACTCCCCAAAAAACCTACATGCCGAGTTTCAGCTTTCTACGACCAGTAAAACAAAAAGTCCCGTTTTTTCCCGTTTCCGTGGGAATTTTGGAAAGCCCTCTCTCAATCCTCCTCTACACTCCCTAAGCAACCTACATGCCGAATTTTAGCTTTCTACAACCAGTAAAACGAAAAATCCCGTTTTTTCCCGTACCCGTGGGAATTTTGGAAAACCCTCTCTTAATTCTCCTCTACACTCTCCATGCAACCTACATGCCAAATTTCAGCTTTCTATGACCAGTAAAACGAAAAGTCCCGTTTTTTCCCGTTCCCGTGGGAATTTTGGAAAGTCCTCTCTCAATGCTCCTCTACACTCCCGCAACCTACATGCCGAATTTCAACTTTCTACGACCAGTTAAACGAAAAATCCCGTTTTTCCGTTCCCGTGGGAATTTTGGAAAGTCCTCTCTTAATGCTCCTCTAAACTCCCCGAGCAACCTACATGCCGAATTTCAACTTTCTACGACCAGTAAGACGAAAAATCCCGTTTTTTCCCGTTCCCGTGGAAATTTTGAAAAGTCCTCTCTCAATGCTCCTCTACACTCCCCAAGCAACCTACATGCCGAATTTCAACTTTCTACGACCAGTAGAACGAAAAATCCCGTTTTTTCCCGTTCCCGTGGGAATTTTGGAAAGTCTTCTCTCAAGGCTCCTCTACACTCCCCAAGCAACCTACATGCCGAATTTCAGCTTTCTACGACCAGAAAACGAAAAATCTCGTTTTTTCCTTATCCCGTTGGAATTTCCGAAAATCCTTGAAACAGTTTTTCACTATTATAATTACCTACTTCCATGCCAAATTTGAAGAGTCTAGTAATTATGGTTCATAGGATTCCGTTGAACTGAATATATAAATCCGGTTTTTTTCTTATCCCGTGGGAATTTTGAAAAATCCTGATTGTAATATTTTAACTAATGTAATACCTATTTGTATATCAAATTTGAAGAGTCTAGTTATTATAGTTACTGAGATAGGGTCACTCGGAATCGAATATATAAATCCCGTTTTTTCCCGTTCCCGTGGGAATTTTGGAAATTCCTCTCTCAATGCTCCTCTACACTCCCCAAGCAACCTTCATGCCGAATTTCAGCTTTCTACGACCAGTAAAACGAAATATCCCGTTATTTCTTTATCCCGTGGGAATTTCCAAAAATCCTTAAAACTGTTTTTTACTATTACAATTACCTACTTCTATGCCAAATTTGAAGAGTCTAGTAATTATAGTTCATAGGATTCCGTTGAACTGAATATATAAATCCCGTTTATTCCTTATCCCGTGAGAATTTTGAAAAATCCTGAAATCGATGTTTTCATTATTGTAATACCTACTTGTGTATCAAATTTGAAGAGTCTAGTTATTATAGTTACTGAGATACGGTCACTCGGAATCGAATCTATAAATCCCGTTTTTTCCCGTTCCCGTGGGAATTCCCGAAAATCCTTCCTTAGTGGATGCCTACATTGTATAAGGAATCTATGTGCAAAATTTCAAGTCTCTAGGTCCAGTGGTTTGGGCTGTGCGTTGATATATCAACAGTCAGTCAGTCAGTCAGTCAGTCAGTCAGTTTAGAATTTTATATATTAAGATTACTTTGTTTGGTACAGCCCCAGAGCTGTATACCATAAGTCTATACTGGCATCAGGACTTGCTTATACAACAGTAATTTATTGTGCACTGACAACGAGGAGTGTCTACCGAGTAGCCAGTACATCCTTTTGTATCTTATTCCTAATTCTTCACGTTTTTTCTTGACATGAGCTTTCCAACGCAGCTTCGTGTCAAGCGTCATGCCAAGATATTTGGCTGTATTTGCGTACGGTATGGGTTGCCTATTTATACATATCGGATGGTAAACACAGAAATTTGAACCTAGTCTTTACTTCATTACAGTCGAATTTCGGTTGACACTTGACAGCTAATCTTGACAATTTCACACAACGTACTGAGAAAAAAGAAGGCCACTTTTATCAAAGTGGCGCTCATTTGGCTCGGACATTTTCGGGCGCGCGACTGTGGATCTACAGTTATAATTGATCAAAGCATAAAGGGCTCTTTTACACGTCTCTTTTTATACTACAAGCGCTTTCAAAAAGACATCTTACATCTTAGCTCTCGGTCTGCGCGGGCTCTAAATTTGTCGTAAGAGCTCGTTCCCACTTTGTCGTGTGTCGGCGCCTCTGTTCACGCTAGTCGGCTGTCGGCCACGACCGCACAGTCATTTCGAGGCTTCTGTACACTATTTCCGGACGAGGGCTGACAAAACACACGATATTTTTTGTCGGATCCGACACAAAGTCGTTGTCGGACGAGTGTGAATAGCTTCATATAAAATGATCTGCCTCTGGAACGCCCGATTAAAAAACGGACCGACACACGACATAGTGGGAACGAGCTCTAAATAGTATTGTAGGCACTTAGGCGCCGTAATTCGGTCGCGTTGCGTGATTTAGTCCAAGCGTCGGTGTCGTGTTGCAGGAGCACATCCGGTTCAAGTGGGGCGTGGGGCGCATGATCTGGGAGTGCTCTCTGGCGGGGCGCGCGCCGCTGGTGCTGCCCGTGTGGCACGAGGGCATGGACGCCGTGCTGCCCAACGCCGAGCCCTACCGCCTGCGCGCGCGCAACCGCGTCGTGCTCGGCGTCGGCGCGCCAGTGCCGCTGGCGAGCCTGCTCTCACGGTAAACATGTCTTCAGGCACACTCACCTTGGATTTGTAGTCAGCAGCAGAAGTGGACGAGCGGTTACGGTGCTCACAATGATTGGCGAATACCGATTCATCCCAACACTAGACAAAATTTTTACCCTTATTTTCCTTACCAACCCAATCCAACTTTCTACGGTCCCGGGGGTAGAAAAACATTCTTTCACCTTCGTTTCATCACGGCGGCGCGTTGGGTCGAGCTCCTGCTCCCTTCGACGTTTTCCCATAAATAAGTTACGAATTTTACTACAAATCACCCTGGGGTGGAAGAAGCCAAGAAGAGAATCAAGCGTCCAACAAGATCCAGCGCGCGAGGGAAAGAACATCGAACCAGGTACTCTCGAAAAATTCCTTCTATTTCGCCTCCCCAATTGATTTACACACGACTCTTTGAGCACTAACTGTTCATCCACTTCTGTTGCTGGTGCGACTGGTTAGAGCAATTTACCAATATCGTAATTTACTTGTAGCAAAATTTCGGTTCGCAGATTTTCCTAAATGTGTTTTTTCTCACCATAGTTTTTTACTGTAGCTTATTTTCACAATCTCGTTTTTTCCCAACTTTAATCCACACAGAAACAGGTTTAGGTTATGTTAAGTTTTCATCGGCCCGAAAAGCCAAAAGCACACAGAAGAGGAGCTCCGCCGCGGAGCTCCGTCGACACTGTTTCTGTGTCAATTCAAATTGGGAAAAACGCTACTGTGAAAAATAAGCTTCAGTAAAAAACTATGGTGAGAAAAAAAGCATTTAAGAAAATCTGGGAACGGAAATTTTGCTACAAATGGCTGAATTTGTGCATGGTACTTTATTGCTTTTGCTTTTACTTATATACACATACAGTTGTGGCCATATAATTAAGAACGATTATTTATTGAGATGATTTTTTCAAAATAACAAGTATAACTAATTGCCCGTATTTTTTTTATTTCTCTCGGTATTGCAAAACTTTTCCGTACTACCGGTACATTCATTTATGCAACATTGTTGGCTAAAAAATTAATAGAGAAACTTTATACATTCGATCTGAACCTAGTATTAGTACTTACTGGCTGGTCACGTAATTAAGAACGCTGAATAGTTTATTGTTTTTTCAAATTTAAATAGAGAACACTGTGTGGCTCTGTGGTTGTAGATTATTATTCGTATAATTTTGGCGCCATTTCGTGCTGTTAAAGTCTTAAAAGTGATTACTTCGTATAAAAACAATGGGGAAAAATAAAAGTTGTGATAAATCTACAAGAGAAGTAATAATAAAACTTCGCGAGAAGAATTGGTCGTATAAAATGATAGCCGACCATCTGCAATGTTCAAAAACAATGGTTTTCCATGCCGTAAAGCATTTTTCCACGTATCAAACTACTTCAAACGTTCCGCGTGGACCTAGACAGAGAAAGTCATCTCGTCGAGATGATCGAAATATCGTTCGTTTGGCAAAACAAAATCCTTTTAAAGGGTCTAATGAGTTGAGAAAAGAATATTTTGGCGAAAACAACCCTTCAGCAATCTCTGCACGCACTATTCGAAGGCGTTTGGTAGAAAATAAGTTGAACGGAAGGATAGCAAGGAAGGTGCCTATGTTGAAACGATGTCATAGGCAAGCCCGACTTGCATTTGCAAGAAGGTATGAAAACTGGACAGTCAGACAGTGGAAAAACGTTCTTTTTTTCTGACGAGACAAAAATAAATAGGGTATGTTCTGATGGAAAACGATATGTACGACGCCCTCCGAATAAAGCATTCGACCCAAAGTACACAAAAGTGACATTAAAGCATGGCGGGTGTTCGGTTTTCAACCTTGATAGGAAAATACACCTCTCAGTGTATCCTTCAGAAATACTCTTCTGACCTGTCAAGGTGACAGTTCTAAGGCTCTCGAGATTCGGTCGGTACGCGCCGAGTGCTTGTGCGCAATATAATTACTAAAAGTACGGTTTTCGGGCTATATCGGACATAAAACAGACACACACACACACCCATACATCAACTCAAAAGTGATCAAGCTGAAGAGCGCCGTGGATGCAAGCAGGGCCCTGCGAGAAGCGACGCAGTGGAAGCGAGGTACACTTTTCCCCCCAGTATTATATCTATGTATTTATCCCTGTCCAACTCTGCCTAGCGCAGATCCATACATTTTTGGTAGCAGAGCGTGGTTGTTTCGGCTTTATTTCGGTTTATTTTGGTTATTTCGGTCGGATTGACCTTATTTTATCTTCGAACAAAGGATTTTATACCTACCTTCGAATTTCAATTCGGTTTATATTTTTAATAGTGGGTTGGTAACTTGGGTGTATTCGGGCTTGTGTTAATAAACGCTGTCATATATGACAGTTCGGATTTCTATGGTGTCACTTGAATTTGACGTTTGACGTTTGACAATTCTTATCAATCACTTGTCTGTGTTATCTACTGGTAATTTGTTATGTTTGTTTTGGTTTATTGGTGTTTATTTACGGTTTAAATAAGTGTTCAAGTGAAATAGTGAAGTGAATAAGTGAATTTCGGCTTGCGTAATACGTACAACATTCGGTGTTTTCTGTTTGACAAGTAATATACGGATTTAATTGCTTATTTTCGGTGAGTGGATTGATAAACATTGCGATGTCGTTTAAACATAGTTTCTCGGTATTTAAAGTTAAATTACAATGGTTGATTGATAGTGCGGACCTTATTACGCGATCGGAGCATGCGGGTCGATTGAAAATGCGCCTATTAACGGTAAATACGGAATTTTTAAAATTTGAAGAGGCGTTTCAACGGATTATTGAACTAGCGGATTTGGACGTGCAAGCCCAGGCGGAAATTCTTGCTGCATGTCGCCTTGAGTATACGCGCGGTTTAGAGGCTTTCGATAAGCTAATGGAGGCGAATTTCCAATATAAACAAACTATCGATAGGTCGGATAGTAAGTCGGATTCAAGTCGGTCGGAGTCAGATGGACTATTATCTCGGTTGCCTACATTACAATTACCGTCCTTTGCTGGGGCAATGGACCAATGGGTGGGATTCAATAATTTGTTTGATAGTTTGGTGGATTCACGTTCGGACTTATCGGGGGCTCAAAAGTTGGCCTATCTCATGTCGTGCCTCTCCGGTGAGGCTCGGGGTTTGATCCAACATTTGCGGATATCGGATGAGGGTTACCAAATTGCAAGGGAACTTTTAATGAAAAGGTACCAAAATACCCGTCGGCTGGCAGACGTGCATGTGGACCAAATCCTTAACCTGCCGTCTGTGTCTCCCAAACTTATCGGTCTGCGGGCACAGTTTCTCAATCCAATCATTATGGCAGTCAACTCATTGGAGCGTCTCGGTTTTCCTGTCATTGAGTGGTCCTTTCTACTTGTCCATATCTGTCTGGCAAAATTGCCTATTAATCTCAAGACACGGTTTGAGCAAAAGTGTGGGAATGAAGCGGAGACCATTCCAACATTTTCGGATTTACAGGAATTTCTCGAGGTAGAATGTCGATTGTTGGAGTGTGCCAGGGCTGACCCTGGGCATCCCGTTCAGGAGCCTGTTGCGAGTCCATCTAGGCCACGTCGTAGGGCACCGCAGTTCACAGGAGTGACACTTATCCAGCCTTGTGGCTTTTGTGGAGATCGGGACCATCGGGATCTTCCACACTGTTCGGAGTTCAAAGCGATGTCCCCATATGCTCGGAAGGATTATGTGCAGAAAAATCGGTTTTGTTTCTTTTGCCTCGGACCACATGGATATAAATATTGTAATCGGGTTCCTAACTGTGCATCGTGTGGGAGTAGGAAACATCATCCCTTATTGTGTTTCAATCGGTCGGGCTCTCATCAAGGCCACCCTAACCAGCGACGTTCGGCTGAGCGGTCACCGGCCCGTACGGGCGGGGGTCATATTGCTTCAGATCCACCACGGCCACACCGTGGTTCTCCTTCACGGTCGCACCGTGGCTCGCCTTCTCGGTCTGGACGAAGAGTGAATCCGTCTCGCACTCAACCTCCGTCTCCTCATCAGGCTCAACAGCGGAGAGAGTATGACCAAGATGAGGGTCAGGTTCGTGATGGTCATGACCAACGTCGTCATGGCGAAAGAGATACTGCCCGTCGTCACGACCAGCAGTATACTAGACCATAGGATACGGTTTCTCTCGGTCATACTGCCCCGGGGCTACTTCCAGTAACAGTGCTACTGCCCACGGCTTTAGTAAAAGTCTATTCTAATTCGGATTTGGATAAGGGCATTGAAGTTCGGGCGTTACTGGACGTAGGCTCGCAGGGGTCTTTAATAACTTCGGATTTAGCTCGCAGGCTAGGATTACGGCTAGAGCCATCGGACAACCATATTCGGGGTATTGGTAATACAAAGGCTATTGGTATTTGTGGGAAGGGTTCGTTGACCATCTCTCCGGTTACTAAGCGGTTTCCTATGGTTACTACTCCGGTGGTTAGTATGAAAAATATAATCGGTCACATGCCTGCACTTAAATTAAATAATTCGGTTCTTCGGCTTACAGAGGGTTTAACTCTGGCAGATCCACATTTCGGTTCACCGGCACCTATCGATTTATTACTAGGTTCGGATGTTTTCGGCGCACTAGTAGGAGGATATAAAATAGTATTACAGCCTGACGGGCTGACGGCTTATAATTCGGTTTTCGGTTATGTGTTGTTAGGCCCGGTGCCAGTGCAGCCGGCTGCCTCAACTCTAATAGATGATTCGGAGTTTTTTGGTGCGTCAATTTCGGATACCTTAGAGAAGTTTTAGAAGGTGGAAGAGCCACCCCAAGCGTGCCAGTCTAATCCATTAGACCAGGAGTGTGAGCTTCATTATAAAAATAATACGGTACGGTTGAATGACGGACGGTTTATGACTAAATTGCCATTTATATCATCGCGACTGGGTTTAGGGGATTCCCGCGCCATTGCGGAGAAACGGTTTCTGGCGTTAGAACGTAGGCTTAAGGCGAAGCCTGCCTTACGCGAAAAGTACATCAACTTTATGCGGGAATATTTAAATCTCGGTCATATGTCACTTTCAAAGTTTGACTTTCAATCGGGTCAGGAGTTCTACGTCATTCCTCATCATGCTGTAGGTACAGTTAACGTGGGACGACGAAATCGGTGGGAGTCTAGCGAGAGACTGGATTCGGTTTAAAATGGATTTATGTAACCTCAATCGGATCGCTGTTCCGCGATGTATGTTTCCCAAGTCAACGTGCCAAGTTTCGGTTCACGGATTTTGTGACGCGTCGGAATTAGGATACGCAGCAGTGGTCTACTTACGTACCATCACAGAGGACGGTTCTTCTTCGGTTCACCTGATCATGGCAAAGAGTAAGGTCGCTCCCATCAGATCTCGGCTCACCATTCCAAAGTTGGAATTGTGTGGAGCCGTGCTCTTAGCTAAGCTCCTGCATCATGTTTGTCTTTGTTTGCAAAGAACCATGGATGTCTCGGAGGTTTACGGATGGACGGACAGCTCCATTGTCCTGTCGTGGCTTAAAACGCCACCTCATACTCTACAGGTATTTGAAGCGAATCGCGTGTCACAGTTACAGAATTCTGCGGTACACATTTCGTGGCGGCACGTTCCAGGCCAGATGAATCCGGCTGACTGTGCATCCCGAGGTTGTCAGTCATCAGACTTGGTTTCCCATCCTTTATGGTGGGGTCCGAAATGGCTCCAGGGGCCTGAATCCCATTGGCCTGTTTCGGTAGTACAGGCGCCAGCTGTGCTACCTGGTTTGCGTTGCTTAGTAGCAACCAGCGGTAAGGATCAAACGGTTTCGGATTTTGATGTTTTAAATCGGTATAGTTCTCTCGACAAATTAATCGGTGTCGTAGGTTGGATACGGAGATTTTCTCATAACTGTCGGAATAAAGATAACAAAATCAAATCGGAATATTTGTCACCTGAAGAGAGGGAAGAATCTTTGTTGGTTTGTGTAGCTTTAATTCAAAACCAGAACTTCGGCGAGGAAATTGATACTCTGCGGAATAATCGAAGGCTTAAGGGCCACTGGAAACGTCTAACCCCCTTCCTAGACTCTAAGGGGTTGCTTCGGGTAGGTGGTAGACTACAAAATTCGGACTTACCTTACGATTCGCGACATCCGTTAGTGCTTCCTAAATCGGGTCACTTTGTAACTATTTTGATTCGGGATTTACATTTAAAAAATGCACATGTCGGTCCAAATACGTTGTTAGGTATTCTGCAACGCAAATATTGGGTATTATCGGCTCGACGAGCGGTTAATAAGGTCACCACTAACTGCATACCGTGTTACAAACTGAAGGGATCTACCACTCAACCGTTAATGGGTAATTTGCCTCGCGATCGGGTTGTAGCAGCCAGACCTTTTGAAGGTGTTGGCACAGATTTTGCAGGGCCGTTCCTTGTGAAATCACATAAATTGCGGAAACCGAAAATCACTAAGGTCTATCTATGCGTTTTGGTTTGTTTGGCCACTAAGAGTGTCCATCTGGAAGTAGTCTCGGAACTTTCCACAGAAGCTTTTATAGCAGCTCTTTCTCGGTTTGTGTCTAGGCGTGGGCTGCCTACTATCATTCGGTCGGATTGCGGTACCAACTTCAAGGGTGCTAACAATTATTTACGAGAAGTTCAAAGTTTTTTGACTGAGAATCAAAGAACAATCGGTCATGAGTTAGCTTGTCGTGGAATTTCATGGATATTTGACCCCCCAGCATGCCCTTCATGGGGAGGTTTGTTCGAGTCAGCTGTGAAGTCAGCCAAGACTCATCTCAAACGGGTAATCGGAGAGACCATTCTCACTTTCGAGGAGTTAAGTACCGTATTTTGCAAAATAGAGGCCGTTTTAAACTCGCGACCTCTGTGTCCCCTTTCTTCGGATCCTAACGACCCAGAGGTTCTAACTCCGGGTCATTTTCTAATCGGTCAGCCTTTAAATGGTGTTCCTGAATTCCCCCTCCAAGAGGAGAAACTGCATCGGTTAACTCGGTTCCAGCTGTTACAGCAAATTTCACAAAGATTTTGGCATCGTTGGCATTTGGAGTATCTCCATACTCTACAGCAGAGAGTCAAGTGGAATGACCCTGCTGCCCCTCCCAAGGTGGGAGATTTGGTTCTATTAAAGGAGGAAAACGCCCCTCCTCTACATTGGCGTCGTGGACGTATCGTCCAGTTGTACCCAGGCAAAGATGGTACGGTTCGGGTTGCTGACGTTAAGTTGGCTCAAGGCACGGTCTTACAACGAGCGATTGCCAAGCTTTCTCGGCTGCCTGTGGATTAGGCTTCGGTTTCTTCTATTCGGATTGTTTCGGGATTAAGCCATTGGAAATGGCTTGGGCGGGGGAATGTTCGGTTTTCAACCTTGATAGGAAAATACACCTCTCAGTGTATCCTTCAGAAATACTCTTCTGACCTGTCAAGGTGACAGTTCTAAGGCTCTCGAGATTCGGTCGGTACGCGCCGAGTGCTTGTGCGCAATATAATTACTAAAAGTACGGTTTTCGGGCTATATCGGACATAAAACAGACACACACACACACCCATACATCAACTCAAAAGTGATCAAGCTGAAGAGCGCCGTGGATGCAAGCAGGGCCCTGCGAGAAGCGACGCAGTGGAAGCGAGGTACACTTTTCCCCCCAGTATTATATCTATGTATTTATCCCTGTCCAACTCTGCCTAGCGCAGATCCATACAGCGGGGGAAATGTGAAAATTTGGGGGTGCTTTTCTGGACATGGCGTTGGACCTGTTAGGCTGATAGAAGGAAACATGGATCAATTCCAATACAAAAATATACTGCAAGAAACAATGTTACCATATGCCGAAGACGTGCTTCCGGTTATTTGGACATTCCAGCACGACAATGATCCAAAGCATACTGCACGCACCGTTAAGGAATTCCTCACATCACAATCAGTTTCAGTCTTAGATTGGCCAGCCAACAGCCCAGATCTTAACCCAATAGAGCATCTTTGGTGCGAAGTCAAGAAAAAGGTTTCAAATCGACAGTGTGGCAATTTGAGAGAGCTGTACGACGTTTTCTTAGAAGAATGGAACTCTTATTTCTCTTGCGAAATGTCAAAAATTGATAGATTCAATGCCTCGCCGGTGTAAAGCCGTAATTAAAAGCCGTGGACATGCAACTAACTATTAATTTTAGTTCAAATGTATTAATTTGTTTTTTTTTCTATACCAAGTTCACATTAATATGATTTATTTAATCTAAGTTTCATATAAAACAACTCTCGAGCAGTTTAATAAATCGTTCTTAATTATTTGTCCAGCTACATTACTATTTGAATTTATTAGTATAGAGAACAAATAAAATTTGTAAAAAAAAATGTTAGCAATTATACACTATTATTATTAATCCTGTTTGCTCTATCCATGTGGCTATTTTATAACATAACTTGTTACTTCTAAGAAGAAACACAACTAGACATATGACATGATTTAGATAAAAAAAAATCGGAAACTTCAAATCGTTCTTAATTGTATGACCACCACTGTAAATATTTCCCTTAAATTATTTTAGTAATGTAATTAGTCATTTGTAAAAATAAGTCTTTCTGAGCAACCATAATGTTATAATTCACTAGTGGAAACTTCTTTGGCTTTTGTATTATCTAAATTTCAAATAATCACAAATGTTATTTTTCGCTGTTTGTTTCCCATTATCAACAAAATAAAAAATAAAATAAATACAAGGAAATTACGATTTTGGGGAAATGATCTAACCAATCACCGGTGCTCAGTGAGATAGTCGGTGTGGTGTCTTTAAGCTGCGCTGCGCACCCACCAGAGATCTGTGTGGAGAATATTTACTAAAAGGATTGCTTCACTTCGGTAGGTACACTCGGTACTATTCTCCTATTAATGAATTTCATCGCACACCTCCTTTTCATGAATCTCCGGTGAATGCGCAGACTTATCTCGTCCCGGTTCCGCCACGACCCAGCGCGGCGAGCGGCTTCTCTGTTCATCGCGGGTGTGCCAGCCGATTACTATGCGATGGGTCTCTGCTGCTCAACGAACTGAGAACACGCTCGCCGTGCTGCCGGTCGCACGATGTTGTTGATACCGATATTGTACTTAAGTAGAGCCTGTCTAATTTAAAATGACGTGCCCCACCACCACATTTACGCACAGGATTTGAAAGTAGAAAATGACCCTAAATACGGCTTCAATAGGTTCAAAATCTTGTGCGTAAATGCGGTGGTGGGGCGCGTCATTTTAAATTAGACAAGCTCTACCTGCATCCGTGAAAGTGCATCGTCGATGATTCGATAAATATAGGTACAGTCAAGGAATTTAATTCCCTACCCTTTTCGTAAAAAATGTCGTGTAATATTCGCAATGCATTAAGGTCGAAATGTCAATTGCAACACGACACAACAGCATCGTTGCCAGCTCTTATGGTGACAGTTTGCCGCACGATATTCAAACTTAGGTGAATACGAAATTAAATTCCTTGACTGTACTCGACCGAGGGGCCGCTTTGTATTTTTGTACGACAGTTTGTATATACTTCAGAACAGAAACAAAAAGGCCGATTATCCCATCGACATGTTTTTTAATTTTTAATTTTGTCTGAATTTTTCTTTCTTTTACTGTATCCTGTATTTGTGCTTATCTGTGCATAATAATATCTTCGTGCATATCTGTGGAAACCTTTAATTGGCTCTATTGTTATTTATTTCGTATTAATATGTATTAGTAATTTTAAGCTGTTGGTTTTCCAAATAAAATAAATTACGCTGACATCGGTCGCTGACGTCGGTCGAGCGTACCGTCGGTAGCAATCTACAAATGCGCGGCCATCGGCGTCGCCGTGCGGTGCCCCATAGAATATTGTGTTTAACTATTAATAGTAGATTGTTCAACAAGGGACTAAAACAAGCCATAATGACACGAGATATTTAGCCACCCGAGCGATAGCGAGGGAGGCTATAATTCGAGTTGTCATTATGGTAGTTTAGTCCCGCGTTAAACACTCTACTTTTCACTTTGAATGCGAGGAAAAAAACGACGTACAAAATTACTTTTTTACAACGTATGCTCAATATGAGCAATGGACATCTGTTCAAAATTCAAATAGCAAAAAAAATACCGCTGTCTTTTCTTTTCTTTTATATTTTTTTGTAAAGTGACGCTTTAAATGCTTGCATAATTAGCCAACAGATTCTAACTTAAAGACTATGTTAAAACTAATTGGACTATGCATGTAAGAATGATAATTGTTCGTTCATTAGAATCGGCAAATAAATAAACCTAATTGATCTAAGTTCACACACAAAATATATTGTTACTGAAACACTTACCCGTGAATAAAGAAACGACTTTTTAAGTTTATTTTCTATATGCCAATTCTTTATTAAATTATATCTAATTATACTTTCTATTTACTATTAAATGCAACTGACATCGCATTATTTTGAAGTCACGCCATATTAACATTCAAACTTACATTCAAACGTAACTGCTCTATCTACCGTACACTCCAGCACTGCTTTGCCGACAGTGCGGATTGCTATTTTATCGACAGAGCAGGGAACTGCTTTGCCGACAGCGTTTTTAAAAAAAAAAACAAATTAAAAACACCTAAGCTAAAGGAAATCTTTCTTTACGTGCAAAATAAAATGAATTCATCTTTAATATTTTATAATTAAACAGATTCGTAATTATTCAATGTGTTTCACGAAATTATTATTTTTTAAATATTTTTTATACAGTTGTCATTTTGAGGTTATTTCCACGCCCTAAAGGCTTCCACAGACCGAAGCGCAGGGCGCTACAGTGCGTCCGCAGCGCGCTTCGGTCTGTGGAAAGCTTTAAAATTGTCTATACCCAGTTACTGAAAATGGCGATAATCCTCCATTCACAAACACCGTGATTGGCAGTTTAGGGGTTTCCATAGTCAATTAAAAAAATTTTACTTTAATCCCTTGAGATCAAAAAAGAGCTTTAGTCCCAATATGCAGAGACTAAAGTAACATTTTAAGAGCATGAGAAGTGAAAAGTACTTTATTGTGCTTATGTACGAAGTAAGCTTGAATATGCTTCTCAAATATGGAACCCTTGTTATAGGATCTATATTGATAGGATTAAACGCGTTCAGAAAAAAATTGTTAAATTACTTTGTTTTAAATTAGGTCACCCATATAATTCTTTTAATTACGTAGATATCTGTAGGAAGCACCATCTTGTCCCACTTTCTGAACGTCGTGAAATTGCAGATACTATATATTTGTTAAAAATTACTAATGGCAGCATTAACTGCCCTGAACTGCTAGCTAATATATCATTCAACACTCCATCCAGACCGAAGAGATACGCGCCCCCTATTTCTGTGCCTTTTGGCCATTCTAACTATAGGCGGAACAGTTTTTGTATACGTGCAAGTAGACAATTGAATAAACTAACGAAGGAGCTTGATATTGACGTGTTTAATGTTAACACTGACACCTTGAGACGTACTTTGGTGAATCGATTTTTTGAGAGCGTGCATTGAGCGTTGTACCTTACTGTAGATTAAGTTTGTTAGGTTAGGGACTTGATTAATTTTTCTCCTCCGATAAAATAGTGCTGAATTATTAGTCACTAAGTAGTTATTTTCTCTTTTTTCTTTTTTGTGTGTCCGAAGGGGCTCTGTGTGGGCATACTGCCTTATTGTTACACTGTAATTGTCGGCGAGAACCTGTAATTGGCTTGCTGTATTTACTGTAATGTTTAAGATGATGTATAAGCTGTTGGTTCTCCATAAATAAATAAATAAATAAATTCGTTCGCTCGACCGACGTCAGCGACCGATATCAGCGCAGGACCGGTCAGCTTCGCACCGAGCGCGCGATAGTGGCGTACGGCGCGGCAGCGCACCGACGCGCGCGCTGACGAGCGAGACCGACGCGCGCCATCAGCGGCGCGTAGCAATAAATCTGCCGCGGACGTCGGCGTCGCTGTGCGGTGGCCCATAGAGCATTGTGTTTATTCGTACGCTCGACCGACGTCAGCGACCGATGTCAGCGTAGAAGGAAATCAAGCCTAGGCTCACGATGGACGCGTGGTCGGGTTGCAGGTTAAAGGAGGGCAACGCGAGCGAGGAGGAGACGCGGCGCGCCATCACGGAGCGCGTGCAGCAAGAGCTGCTGCGCCTGCGCGGGGACACGCACCGCGCGCTGCGCCACCAGCTGGGGGGCGCGGCCACCCTGCCCCCCCACGAGGAGGGGCCGGCGCCCCCGCGCGCCAACGGACACAAGGACAAGGAGCTGTAGGGCGCGCCGCCCGCCGCCGAGCCGGCCCGCGACAGCTAAACCTGTCGTCGGTCCCGACGGGTATGTATTACAATACCGCAGTACGAAAGACCGAATGTATTAAAACATCGAATGGGTCAAAAGACCGACACGATTTTTTTCTGAAACCGTTAACTTTTTAAGATTGTTATAAAACTTACCTAACCTAACCTAATGGGTTCTGTATGGTGCCGTTTTAATAAATTCTGAGAATTTTACGGTTTCAGAAAAAAATCGTGTCGGTCTTTTGACCCATTCGATGTTTTAATACATTCGGTCATTCGTACTTCGGTACTGTAATACATACCCGTCTCGTCGATGGAACTGGTTGCAATTTTTATTCCCGGTACCGTTCGTTGGACCGAAGTTTTTACATAAAACCGGTCGGACTCTTTAGAATGGTACCATTAAAGATGCCGGGTTCGATTTGGTGGAACCGGATGAGACTTTAGCCGCCTTTATACAGTCTATCGCGCGTGAAACAGCAATAGTGTGCGAAATAATGCGCGTGTAAAGATGTCGGAAGGGGAAGGGATAGACCACGCGTAAAACTGTGTAAATTGCACACGCGCCAGTTCCACGCGGTCTATCGCGCACGATTAGCCTTTACACGTTCGCTCTTTCCATTCTCAAAAACGTATACTTGAAATTGCGCGCGAATGAACGTTAAGTTTAAAAAACTAACAAAACATAATCGCGCCCGATTGCGCGCACAGGCTCTGGAGAATGCGCGATAGAGCGACTGTATAA
Source organism: Archips xylosteana (assembly GCA_947563465.1). Lineage (NCBI taxonomy): Eukaryota > Metazoa > Arthropoda > Insecta > Lepidoptera > Tortricidae > Archips > Archips xylosteana. The sequence goes on from OX387359.1 coordinate 172,355, forward strand.
AGGCGGCTTTTGAAAGAAAGTCCGACCGTTTCGACTGACTAAAGACTTTGGTCCGACGCAACCGCCGCCTCACTGCCGACAGAAGCGGCGGGAGCGCTCGAGGCCGCGGCGGGCGGCCGCAGCCGGCAGTATTGGAGCGGCCGCGCCGCTTAGCTAATTTTAAGAAAGTATCTTTCTAGTGTTCCGTTCCCCTAGAGTTTCATTCCCGCGCCGCGCCCCCGGTCGTTGCGAGCGTGCTTGTGTGCGTGTGTGTCGTGTCGTATGTCGTGGTCGATGTCTCGTGTTCGGTGTGATGTCCCCTCCGCTCCGCCGGGTCGGACGCGAGCGTGACATATTTTGTAATGAAGTTTTTGAAGTATTTTTTACGAACGTTTACCCCCTTCGTGTACCGGCGTCGCGCCCGCGCGCGGCGAGCCGCCATATTGTCCGCACCAAAGACGTTTTATAGCGAATTATATCGAACCGGTTTCACCCCGATCTGCGAGTATTTTTTCACATTTAAATCATGTAAATATTAGCTGGAACGGGGCCGCGTTACTTAACGTAGGCGTTTATACATTTGTAAAGCAGTCGTCGCGCGCGGCCCGCCGACCCGCGCGGGCGGCCGCGTCCGAGCACAAATAGGTTACCTTAAGTGTAAGTGGTGGAATCTTCCAATGGGTTGCCCGATTTTTATGACGGCGTAATATTAATATTGTGTATTAAATCGTTGTCAACGCGTCCGCACGGTGGCGACGCGGAACTATCTTCTGGGATCCAAGGCCGGTTGCAATATCAATTGATAACGATAATGCATTTACTTTACAAGTATCAAAACTTTGTCATGTGCTATACGATGAAGACGACGACATACTGAACTAACCAATAAAGACGAAACTCAAAGGAATCTACGGTTTTACTAAGGAATGGTGTGTTAGTACTGTGTCATTGACGCGTCCGGCCCTGCCCGTGGGCTGTGGGCAGCGGCGTGGCAGTGCACCCCCCCTCGGGGCGGAAAAATGTCCTTTCTATTATTTGTAATGTCTTGTAAATATCTGAACCATTTCATACTATAGTCTTTTTTAATTAGAATGTCTAAATAGAGGGTGGCATGAGGTTCTGCCGCGCCGCTGCCTGTGTTTGTGCCGCGCCGCACATAGTTAGCTAATTCCTCTGCGCTCCGTCTTTAGGTAATGGTTAATTAAATATGTCTTAAATTTCACAAGTTTTGATCTGAAACGTTTTATTAGTTTTTACTATATATTTTTTATAAAAAAACCTTTACTGCCGAATGCACCCGCATCGTACTTTAGGTATGGTCTTGAGTTCGAGAAGATACATTCAAGGCGTAGGCCCCATTTGTTCTATACAAGTGACAGTTTTCGCACGATTTTGAACTCTGTTACTTCACTGTTTGACAGCTGTAGAACAAAATGAGACCTACGCGTCCTGGACCAATGAAAGCGGGTCGGCTTATAGTGTAAAACCGAGCAGATTTCATTGGTCTGGAGCGTAGTTCAATTGAAATGCAGCGGTGAGGGCCGAGGCCGCCGCAACGCACTCGCGGGAAGATCGCACTCGGGACGCCGTTGGTATGAAAAGCAGATTTTCTTTCTTCTGATGCAGGCTTATTGTCTAACGCCTCTGGCGCTTGCCTTCGCAATCACTATTTCTTTCTGTCAAACGATGAAAGGTGATGACAGACAGATGGTGCAAGCGAAGGCAAGCGTCAGAAGCGTTAGACAATACGGCCTCTGGTCTGTCGTGTGGAGCCCCGCGTCATCTTCCAGCGAGCGTCGGCTGCCGGCTGCAACCCGCTTTTTGATCGTTGTTTAAATATTTATTTCCTAAATAAAAATTGATGGACTTAATTTTCAAAGCGTCTTTTTATTCAACGCCTTAGAGCCGTTACAGACTGACTGCATTCTAATTGCAACGTAACAGTCGCAGCTTGCGTGCAGTTTTACCGACTGCAGTGGGAAATGTATGAAGTTGCCAGAAACCAAACTACTACTATAGAATGCAGTTACGATGCAGTACGTCTATAATGGCCCTTACCTCGCAAAAATATTTCAAACGACAAAGTTTAATTCTCGATATTTAATTCAAAATTAATGTACACATAAATGCAAATTATACAAGTCTTCTTACGGTGCGCATAGTCCAAATAAACAAACTAACGTTCTATGCACGATGCATAATAATAATTGCATCGACTACATAAATCTACCCAAAGATTCGGTCTTGCTTCCTTCGCAACATTCTAACAAACCAATTTTTTTATTGTAGAATTTTCAGTTCTAATTTAAGACTGGGTTTGAATTACAAACTTTTAGAAATTTTGCCTAGTTTTAGGGTTAATTAGTTCTTCATGGGTATAAATATAAACCTATGATTAATTTTGTAGTAGTTTGTCTCAACACTCAACTGGCTGGGCGCGAACAAGGATTTACTAGGTACTTTTGGTGTAAACGGAGACCATGTTTCAAAGCTTTCTTTCGTCGTTTGGCGGTTACTGTTACTTCATTGTGCTGTTCATACACTCATTCAGTTCAAATCAAAAAGGAAAAAATGCTCGTGCTCTTACGTTAGCTTCTTATTTTGGTCTAAACGCACCATTACGAACCACACAAAGTGTTGTCGTTTACAACGTAAACCGCCACGGCGGGTGTCGACTGCACCCAAGCCAATTCCAATATAGATTAGAAATCAAATTAATTCATAACTGTCTCACTTTTAACATAAAATACTCGAAAGTAACAATTGCAAAAGTCCAACTTATGTACTTTTTCTATCCGATTTCTACTCCTAATGGTCGTACAGACACCGTGCCAGACCTGAGCACTACAACTTATAATCATTATCGCCTGCCTCTTTACGTCCCACTGTTGGGCACAGACCTCTCAGGATGAACGGGCTTGGGCTGTAGTTCCCAGATCATGCCTAACACGCACACCATTGTCTCATGGTAGATTTCAAATGTTATTTCCCGCATAAATTCAAAAACTCAGAGGTGCGAGCCTAGGCCCGAAGCCACAGCCTTCTACTTGCGAGGCCGCAGTCAAACCCACAACAATAGGAGGAGCAGAAATGTCCCGCGGGCTGCCAGCGCGAACCGCCTGTGTGGGCACAAGCTCAAGTATTAACTAATTGTTTTAAGTCACACTCTGTTACGAAGCAATTGGCCCAAAAAATGGATTATTATGCAGTCGCGGAATGAAAAGGTTCGTCATATTAAAGTTTTGCTTGTCGACAAGTTCACGCGAAATTACAATAAAGATATTGACAAGCTATTTGCATTCTGTTTTAATCATCCGTAAGCAAATAGGTGTTACGGCAGGTCAAAATAATAAAAGGTTTTAGGTCAACTATTCACAGGAACATCCATGCGGATGGCACGGGACCGGTCTGTTTGGCGAGCCTTGGGGGAGGCCTATGTTCAGCAGTCGACGTCTTTTAGCTGAAATGATGATTCACAGGTTTAAAATTCAGTCGAACCAATGTGTGGTTCAACTAAATTTTAAACTTGTTCTATGCAACAGTCTGGTGTGTTATGTTATATGTATAGCTTAGAGAGGTAACATGTGCCCGCAGAGTTAAATTAAAGTAGACATATTTGAAAACCGTCGAACCTTTTCGTTCCGCGACTGCACGTTGCACTGGGACGTGTAAAATATTACAATCTTTGAAAACACAAGTTGTGCGCATATATAGCAGCAGGAAAAACCAGCGATATTGACTTTGGAAGAAAATGCACGCAATAACATTTCTATTCTTCTTATTATTAGTTCTGTTGGTCGAGCCACTAGCCTACCATTCCTTTATCACAGCTATAACTAAGTTAACAATCAATCACGGTTTTAATTTATAAACCGCATTAGTCAAATAATTAAACTGCAAAAATATATCGATACCTTTAGGTTCATTTGGCGTAAAGGACAAAATGGCACTTTTCAGGAGAGCCAAAAAACAAAATTTTTTTTAGACAAACTTTTGTAACTTTTTTCTTTGTTGACCTATATTTTCGATGTATATGAGAAAATTGCTTAGAATTCTTGTCTCTATGTAGTTATTTGGTACCTATTACGTTAAATATGAAACTTAAAAAGTTAGTGTCCTTTACACCACGGTAAAAAGCGTTATAAAGTCACATACGACCACACCATTTTAAGAAATTTAAGATAGTTGATTGGTTGATTGGCCGTAAAGGTCATTTTTGTAAAAAATAATGCAATTTTTAGGTGTATAGACCACCATAACATACTAAATTTATATTGTTTTCCTTAGATTTATGTCATTACAGGAATGTATTATGCGAAAATATTCATCATTTGTCGTAATTATTCGTTAGTAGTTACTTACCAATAATTTAGTAGTTGGTAGTAGCATAAAATATCATTAAATACATGCAATAAAAGTTTTACGCCTTGAAAATATTAAAATTACATCCATGGAATTTTATTATTATTGTAATAAAACAGGTAGGTTAATCAAGGTATGCAGTGAATGAAAGGATGGAGTCATTAGTCTGTAAGAAATCACTGTAAAGTCAACTTTGGTATTCGCTAAATGCACTTTACTAGAGAAACGCTACACAATATAGGTTCAATCACAAAATTACTTTACCTACTAGGAATTTAATAACGTCATTTTCTTTGTGTAAGAACTAATTACCAGGTATGTTGTACCTACAGCTCTAACGTTACACAAAATCATCCAGTATAAATCAAAACAAATTCTAATAAACAAATCTCTCCGGATAAAACCGCACTAATTATTGTTTTGTAACTTGATAATATTAATAAACTGGTTCTCAGAAATGACTAACTAGCTTTAGGTAGACCTTAAATAAACGAGTTAGTATCAAGTAGGTAGTAAGAATAACGCAAAAATTCTTTAAAGCAACTCGTCAGAAGTTTTTTATTTCGTCTACTGCATTGTCACTGTAGACGACTGCTGACGACTTGCCTCAAAAACACTACTCGATAATAATTCAATCGAACAGCGTTAGAAAATATTTCTATAATAATAACTGAACTAAACAAAACAATCATCCGATCTGCATGCGTATGCATCGGGGACTAGGTATAAGTCCGTACCGTCATAGACACATCACCTATCTTGCTCTTAAGGCCACCACAAACTGCAGCGCGGAGCAAGCGCGCGACGCCGATGGAGCGTGCCTAGCGCGGTCTATAACACTAAACCATATATACGGTGACATACACCGGCAGTGTTGTGCAGCACGCTGGGAGACAACCGGCATGAGGAATTTTTTACCGCGCAAAACTGTCGCATGTTTTGTTACGACGCAAACTGTTATTAGTAAGTAAAGTACAATTATAATGAAAATAGAAGAACATCAAATGTTTAAACAACCTAAACCTATTAAAACTTGATTTAATTACGATGTGACATCATTACAGGAATGGAAAACTCTTTTACGCCTTTAATTTTATTCATCATGTTCACCAATTTACAAAAAAAAGAGTAGTAAAGCATTAAAAAGTCCTTTACGCTGCATCATAAATATACCTTGGCATTTATGTAAGTGCTTTAAACCACGTTTTATAATGCTAGGAAAAAAATATACGTCCTTTACGCCCATAGTTTAGCTACGTTATGAAGTAAGTATAGTACGTAAATGAAGAACAGTAAAGGTCGTAAAGGACAGAATAATAAAAGAAAGCTCCAAATATAGGTCTTAAAGGGCAACGTGTATAAAATCAGGACTTTACGTCGTGGTCTATATTTCATAACGTCCTTTACATTCCATGTGATTTTGAGTGTGATATTTACACCCACTAAACAAAGCAGTTTTGATGTTGAGCTATGGAAAATTTTGGGGTGTAAAGGTCAAATTTTGCGAGATATCAAAATTCTAAGTATACAGATCGATAGAGCTTGAAATTCTGAACAAAACTGTATATATAACTCATTTTCGGCATTTTGTCCTTTACGCCAATTGAACCTAAAGGTATCGATATCTCTGTGAAGGGTGCCAGCAAACTCTCTGGTAAGTTGGTAACCCGCCGGAAGTCTGCCTTTTACGGCTGTTATTTTTAGTTATACCTAAACAGATAATAGGGTCAACGTCATAAATAAGTGATTACTTTTGTACCTTGTCACTTTAACGTCATGTTTGAAAAGCCATACGAAATTATGTAAGCAACGACTGAAAGCGACAAGGTACAAAAATGATCACTTATTTATGAGGTTGACTGTACAAGTACGAATGTCCAACAGCGAGCCGTCGGTCCCAATGGACGCCCACCATCGTCATCATCACCTGTGACTGATACAATTTGTCAACAAGGAAAAACAAACTTTACCGAATGTAAAGTAGAATGATTCTCTGTAGAACCGAATTGATTAACAATATGGAAAATTCAAGCACGAATAAATGTGCAAATTATCAAGAAACGAATAAGTTTCATAATTTATTGTTTTACAATTATATTCAAACTAAAGATAAGCGAATACATAGGAGCGAGAGTGACAGAACTCAGTGCGGCGATAAAGGGTAGAAATTATATGAGAATGCTACGTTTTCTGAAACCGTTACATTTTAGATATTTAAAATTTTTCATTATTGTATTAAGTGTTTATTTTCTACTCTACTCTCGAACTGTAGTTTTCTTAAACTATGCTTATTTAAAGTTACACAGCAGGGGTATAAGCAGAGTCGATACAGTCGAAGAAACTGAATCCGGTAGCAGGATAGAACGTTTCGCCGCAAGTATTAGGTCGAAATTCCATACATCTGTCCAAGAAATTATGAAAGCATAGATAAATTACCGAGAGCGTATCGTGTGTTTATAAGTATCGGAGAGAGAGATCTCTATACTCAATTCTCTATGCGCAATTCTACGCTCTCGGTAATTTGTCTATAATAGGGAAAATTTGCATCTTGGCACGGTATTCAGTGAGGTCGACTTTACATGGGGTACGATTTGGACGTGGTAGTTTATGGTGAGACTGTCGTGGAGGGGTATATCCCATTTGTTCTATAGAACTGATATATTTGGTATGATTTTGAACTCTGTTGGTTCACGATTTCGCAGTTGTATAGAATAATTGGGAGCTATAGGTAACGCCACGAGGGTTGAGGCGAATGATTACACACACTGCTACATAAAGTACTGATTGCAGAAAAGATAGTGAATGAATGAAATGACAGAGTGAATGGAAATGTGAGTTATATGATCTTATGATGAAATACTTACGCAATACTATGCATATAATATATTTTTTTCATATAACTTATTTTTGAAATAAAACAATTTGAAACTGTTAAGAAATATTCGCAAGAAAAATCGGTATTTTATAAATAGCGAAAAATATGCTTATAGCGAGCCGTTTTACCCGAGACGTTCGTTATCAAGCTCTTATATTTCATGCATTGCGATTTCTACAATAATGCACTGGATTTGTCTAGTTTTGTCAATTTTGTAATACAAAACGCCAGTTAAAAGGAAAATAAAAACTATTTTATGAAAGTGAAGCTGCTTTACGATGATGAGAAGTGAATAATTATTTGTATAAAATGGGTAAATGTACTTACCTGCAGCTAAATCAATTTTAAGTTGTTGTCTAGTTTAGTTAAGGATCTGCTGCTATTTTTGGACTTATAGTTTTAGTTTAAGTATAGTATCTATTTGGGTTAATGTATGGACTTATGTTGTTGTCTGAAATAAATGATTTATTATTATCTATTTGGGTAGTGTGACATTGTTTTATTTGACAGCCACCACCACTACCACTACCACCACTACTACCACTTTCCTCGTTTTGGGTAAGGACTGAAAACCAGCAACTCTGCTGAGTCCTCAGGCTTGGGACTTATGGATGCTCGACGTGGTTCTAGAATCCACGGAGTCGTCATTATGTTAAAATATTTTTTTCCAAGTCAAAGTCAAAGTCTAAAAATAAAACGATATATTAGATACCATGATAATGTTGTTAAATCGTAAATTAAACACATTATAATATAGTGCAATTAAATTATCATAAATCTTTATAATTAATTTAGGCTTTCGACTTTTGGATGCTCGCCGTGGTTCTAGAATCCATGGTGTCGCCATGGGTTAAAATAAAATTAAGTAGATAAGCACATATTAACTGGTATGTATATAATTAACTAAAACACTACTATTAGTAAACAAAATAAACTAAAACAAATACTTTAAGAAACAATAACAAAAATGTCTTCTTCAATCTAATATTAATCTGCACTTCTAAATCTCCGATGAGGTACTTTTTATTGAGGGGCTTTTGGAATCAGTGCATCATAATCATCATCTATTACTATTTCTTGTTCATCATTAAAATGGTAGTAAGAATGGATCATTATTATTATTTATACCAGAAATTGCTTAAACAGTCTTTAATCAAAAATGACAATTTATTACTAGTGTTTTTTTTATTAGATGTCAGTTGTGTGTCACAACACAAATGCCTATCAAAGAGGATGCATAATTAAGTAAATTATAGTAATTATATATGTATATTTCATATAACTATATAACACTATTGAGATTAGCATGAGTTGGTGTATCAGGTGTTGCAGACATTTCCACTATGATGACTTAGATTAAGACTCTTAATGGATAGCTGTTATTGGCCTCATATGATGTAACCTTTTGTATGTTTCTTTTATTAATTTAAGGCTGTTGTTATCCTGAATAAATAAATAAATTAAATAAATATATGCATATCGCGTCACCTGTGAACTACTGTTACTTGTGTTTAATAGATTTATTATAAAATTAATTGCTCTTATAATAGGTAACGTGTTTATCATACAGCATAAATCGTGTATGACATCTAATAAAATGCTTTATTTTTACAAGCTTTTATTTAGTTTCACCTGTCCCGTTGTCTGTCTGTCTGTAATAGAATCTTGCAAGTTAAATTTGACCAACTTCCAGTAGTCAGATTGACTTGAAATTTGGAACACTTATGTAAATCGCGTGACAATACAATAATCTAGTAGTGACATCCTGGGACTCCAGGCAGGATCGTCTCTGCAGGACGGAGCTCTTCAACAGTTAATAGCATCGACTTGAAATTTGGTATGCGAATGTAGTTTGGGTGACAATGCAAGTACAGTCAGCAAAAAAAGCTTGTATTATAAATGATTTTTTTATGGTTAGGTTATTACACTTTGACTTTGACTTCGAAAAAAATATTTCAACATAATGACGACTCCGTGGATTCTAGAACCACGTCGAGCATCCAAAAGTCCCAACCCTATCCTCACCTTTTCACAAAATTGTTTTTTTTTTTGTTTCATTGTTTTTTGTTTTAAGTTTGTGAATAAACATTCTTTTATTTTTTTTATTTATCTGATATATATAAAATAGATCAAAACATTTTATTTTCTGTTTCGTTTGAACTAGATGTATTTTCCTAAATTATTCTTAAAGAAATGTTGAAGAAATTTTTAGTCAATCTCGTAATTCTATGTCGAATCTGTTGAACTCGCTGTCTATACGAATAAGCGTCAAAGTCCCGCTGTCATGACATGGCGTGTCGCGTGCGCGACCTCGAGTCTGACGGCGTCGGCACTCGGTCGGGGAGCGGGTCGGGTCAGGCGGGGCGGGGGTCGGGCGGGGGCGGGGGCGGGGGCGGGTCGTGCGGGTGCAGCGGCAGGAGGCTGTGCGCGCCGAAGGGCGGGCGGTAGCGCGCGGCGGCGCCCAGCGCGGCGAACACGCGCGGCGCCGGCGCCACGTTGGCCAGCAGCAGCCGCGCCGCGCCCGCCCCCGCGCCCCCCGCGCCCGCCGCCGGCCCCTCGCCGGGCAGCAGCGCGGCCAGCACGGCGCGCGCCGCCGCCGCCAGCCGCGCGCCCCGCTCCCCGCCCCCGCACCCCTCCACCACCAGCAGCGCGCCGCGCCCGCTCAGACCCCACTCCACCATTTGCCTGGAACGACCACACACCCACGCTATAGATCGAGTCGTTCACGATGACGCGTGCCGTGGCTCTTATTGCAGAGTCATTAAGAGGGTTTATACCTGCTGAGCTGGCAACGTTGCATTTTTGTTAGTTTTTCTCGATTATTCCATAAAAATTGAATTAAAATTAAAAATGTTTTGAATACAAATTGTTCTAATATATAAGTTAATGTGTCTACTGCAGTGGCGAACCTTACATAGAAGCCCAAAAGCCGGGCTTGCCTTATAAATCTCAAATCAAGATTAAAAATAAAAAAACCAAACATCGTCCAAACGAAAAAAGTTCTAATAAAATCACTTTCATAATAACGCGCTTTATTTTACGTAAAATACTAAGAATTGCATAACAAATCCGCTGCGCGGCCCGGCGGCGCTGAACGGCGATAGTAGCGACGTTATACAGTGGTGGTCATACAATTAAGAACGATTTGAAGTTTCCGATTTTTTTTTATCTAAATCATGTCATATGTCTAGTTGTGTTCCTTCTTAGAAGTAACAAATTATGTTATAAAATAGCCACATGGATAGAGCAAACGGGATTAAGAATAATAGTGTATAATTGCTAACATTTTTTTTTACAAATTTTATTTGTTCTCTATACTAATAAATTCAAATAGTAATGAAGCTGGACAAATAATTAAGAACGATTTATTAAACTGCTCGAGAGTTGTTTTATATGAAACTTAGATTAAATAAATCATATTAATGTGAAGTTGGTATAGAAAAAAAAAGCAATTTAATACATTTGAATTAAAATTAATAGTTAGTAGCATGTCCACGGCTTTTAATTACGGCTTTACACCGGCGAGGCATTGAATCTATCAATTTTTGACATTTCGCAAGAGAAATAGAGTTCCATTCTTCTAAGAAAACGTCGTACAGCTCTCTCAAATTGCCACACTGTCGATATGAAACCTTTTTCTTGACTTCGCACCAAAGATGCTCTATTGGGTTAAGATCTGGGCTGTTGGCTGGCCAATCTAAGACAGAAACTGATTGTGATGTGAGGAATTCCTTAACGGTGCGTGCAGTATGCTTTGGATCATTGTCGTGCTGGAATGTCCAAATAACCGGAAGCACGTCTTCGGCATATGGTAACATTGTTTCTTGCAGTATATTTTTGTATTGGAATTGATCCATGTTTCCTTCTATCAGCCTAACAGGTCCAACGCCATGTCCAGAAAAGCACCCCCAAATTTTCACATTTCCCCCGCCATGCTTTAATGTCACTTTTGTGTACTTTGGGTCGAATGCTTTATTCGGAGGGCGTCGTACATATCGTTTTCCATCAGAACATACCCTATTTATTTTTGTCTCGTCAGAAAAAAGAACGTTTTTCCACTGTCTGACTGTCCAGTTTTCATACCTTCTTGCAAATGCAAGTCGGGCTTGCCTATGACATCGTTTCAACATAGGCACCTTCCTTGCTATCCTTCCGTTCAACTTATTTTCTACCAAACGCCTTCGAATAGTGCGTGCAGAGATTGCTGAAGGGTTGTTTTCGCCAAAATATTCTTTTCTCAACTCATTAGACCCTTTAAAAGGATTTTGTTTTGCCAAACGAACGATATTTCGATCATCTCGACGAGATGACTTTCTTTGTCTAGGTCCACCTGGAACGTTTGAAGTAGTTTGATACGTGGAAAAATGCTTTACGGCATGGAAAACCATTGTTTTTGAACATTGCAGATAGTCGGCTATCTTTTTATACGACCAATTCTTCTCGCGAAGTTTTATTATTACTTCTCTTGTAGATTTATCACAACTTTTATTTTTCCCCATTGTTTTTATACGAAGTAATCGCTTTTAAGACTTTAACAGCACGAAATGGCGCCAAAATTATACGAATAATAATCTACAACCACAGAGCCACACAGTGTTCTCTATTTAAATTTGAAAAAATAATAAACTATTCCAGCGTTCTTAATTACGTGACCAGCCAGTAAGTACTAATACTAGGTTCAGATCGAATGTATAAAGTTTCTCTATTAATTTTTTAACCAACTATGTTGCATAAATGAATGTACCGGTAGTACGGAAAAGTTTCGCAATACCGAGAGAAATAAAAAAAATACGGGCAATTAGTTATACTTGTTACTTTGAAAAAATCATCTCAATAAATAATCGTTCTTAATTATATGGCCACCACTGTAAATAGCATGACATCTCGCTCGCTCTTGTGGGCTTTTACGGGGCTTCCAAGCGCTCTCTTCATACTTAGGAAAACGTTAGTTTTGCAAATATCTATGTATAGCTGCATATACATATAGCACTTTCTTTGCAATTTTGAATCTGGCTTACGGTGTGAAGTTTGTTGCGTTTGGTTTGTTTGGAACGCGAGTGCGCGGACGAGATGAATAACTTCACGTTTGTTTATATCGAATCGTGGGCCATGCAAGGCGTTGTAAAATGCGTGATTTGATGCAATTACAAAATAAATATTCTCGTTTAGTGCGGTGTACAGTGCGGTGCGTGTGAGAATGAGTCTGTAAAATTCTGTCTAGTAAAAGAATGTTTAATGTTTAATGATTAATGTTTATTTCGGCAAAAAACGGCACAAAATAATGAGTGAACTTAAAAAAAAATAGAATGAAGTGTGCTTTGGTAAGCTTGTCCAAACTGAAGAGTAAAGCGGCAACAAGATGGATTTACCTACATTAAATTATAAAAAAATAATAAAACATATCTCTCGGCTTGCCATAGCTTGATACCCTAGGCACGCCACTGGTCTACTGCAATAATAATTCGTGATATGACTTTTATTTGCTTTAAAAACCGTTAGGTAATAATTTGTTCGTTTTTAAAGAAAATAAAAGTCTATCACGAATTATTATTGCAGTAGACACATTAACTTATATATTAGAACAATTTGTATTCAAAACATTTTTAATTTTTATTCAATTTTTATGGAATAATCGAGAAAAACTAACAAAAATGCAACGTTGCCAGCTCAGCAGGTATACACCCTCTTTACGGATATCACGGATATCACGATATCCTTGATCGAAGGCTTGGACCGAACTAAAACCAAATAAGAGCTCACGTTGAAAGTGAGCTCTTATTTGCCGGGCCGTTTTTGTTGCGCTGACCCGTTATCTAGTTGTATTGTTGATCGAAGACGATATCCGTCAGTTATGTTTTTGGTCAGATGCAGTTTGTTTACAATACCGAAGTACGAAAGACCGAATGTATTAAAACATCGAATGGGTCAAAAGACCGACAAGATTTTTTTCTGAAACCGTTAACTTTTTAAGATTGTTATAAAACAAACCTAACCTAACCTAATGGGTTCTGTATGATGCCGTTTTAATAAATTCTGAAAAGTTTACGGTTTCAGAAAAAAATCGAGTCGGTCTTTTGACCCATTCGATGTTTTAATACATTCGGTCTTTCGTACTTCGGTATTGTAAAACACACCCGTTTGAGTCGTCAGTTTAGCTAATCGTCAGATCATTTATTTAACAGAGATACGTCCAATTGATTATTCATTGTGTGGCTTCTAAACAAATCTGACCATAAACTGGGCGATCGTATAATCGTATGATAAGCGAATGTATCCAAAATCGTGTCTGACCAATAACGTATCTGACGAATATCGTGATACCCGTCATTAACATTAACCTTTTCAACGCTCTGTCAAATACAACAGCTCTCACTCATACGCCATGACATCGGAATGTCAAACGCGAAATGCGTATATCAGTCGTTGGCGTAGAACCTGCGGTGCTGATATACATATGTGTCGTTGGCATCGAAAAGGTTAATGTCTAATTTTGACAAATTCACATCTTCATGAATGGCACTAGCTATGCAGCCCGTGCCGGAACCCGCTATCTATGAGCCCGGATCCGATTCGTATATTTATCGCATTCCCTTCTTTTATCGGTGTTTATACCGTGAAAAAGAGTTCGCAAGGCGAGGTTTGCTATGCGCGCGAGCGCGAAGCCTCTAGCAGTTTTATCATTAATTATTTGACTTGCGCTCGATGCAAAATAGTAGATTGTACAACAAAAACATAAAACGAGCCATTTATGATTAATTTTCCTACAGTGGAAATGAAAAGCAGAGCAGAGTATTAAACTCGTGCATTAAACCCATTTTCCGCTCGATGTGGCTTGAGTGGCTATATTAACGTCTCGGATAAAATGGTTTATTTTGTGCTCTTGTTATACAATTTACTATTGCCTACATGCTGCCCGAGTGTGTTGTCAAGCTCAAAGCTAATTTAGCTCCTTAGTATTTTATCATTACTCAAAAAATGAACTTCTGAACTGGTAATACCCTGCTGATGTATAAATAGAAATACTATAAATATTGATTAAGATTACGTACGAAATGTTAACACCTCTAAACATGAGTAGCCGAAAAATAATTGGCAGATGTTACTCCCGGAAAGGAGCTATGGCTACACTTGCATGAAATATGGTATGTTTATTTTCACGGGATCGTGATAAAATCCTAAAATTTCTATGTTAGAAATATGAAATTTGGTAGAGATGTTTTTATCCACCGTGAGCGAGGACTTCATCGTAATTTTCAGAATTTTGACTAAATCTGTACTTGCAGACGTAATGGTTTCGGCCTATTGTCCACGTAAACCGCACGTCATACGCACGCTTTCGTCAATTGACGATCGCAAGACGAACGCTTGCATCTTGCGTAGAAACCTTCAAAACTATGTCCACGGAGCGGCAACGAGAAGCTGACGCGACGTTGGCGCTCCGCGGACACAGTAGGTATAGGGATGTTGACACCATCAATCAATTGACGTACTTTCTATGAGCTGTCAAAACACAATGCTCCCATATAATCTATGCAATAGCAGCTTATGACGTCACTCGTTCGCCTTCAATCTACTAACTATTTATTTGTTTCAGGCCGGCTCGCGCGGACCTAGGTTAGCTACTTAACTCCGAGTTAACTGCTAACCCAGGGTTAACGAGTGTCAAAAAGTAAGGAACTGTCATTCTTACCGATTTAATTTTTTAACCCTGAACTGTGAAAGAAACAAAAATCTAATTTTGCAGTCAATTGAAAATGAATCTGGCTTTGAGGGCTAAAATAAAGCGTTTTTTTACTAGTCGCGTTTTCTAATTATTTTTTAATGGCGTCAACATCCCTACTGAAGGTTTCTATGCAAGACGCAAGCGTTCGTTTCGCGATCGTCAATCGAAGAAAGCGTGCGCATGACGTGCGCTATACATGGACAATGGGGCTGACGCGAGCGCCGATGCGGGGAGGGTCAATGCGGTACAATACGTTTACTTTTAGTTTACCACTGACAGATGGCTTGCCTTCATTTCATTTCCAACTTTAACACCATACAAATAAAGTAGCTATTACAAAATCTGCCTGCAAACGTGGGTAACAGTATTCTAAAATTGGCCTTATCTGTAGGTCGTTAAAGTTGGATATGAAATGAAGGCAAACCATCTATCAGTGGTAAACTTTATGTAATTTTACCATTAACGTACTATAAAACAACTAGACTCCCAATCGCTTAACAAAAGTTCCTTAAAAAACGTCCGAGCGGCGTTGTGTGTACGTATACATCAATTTATACAGATAACATTAACAGCATTAATTCAAATTAACACCTTATTTCGTAGCAGTAATGTTTAATGTCAATTGTATACGATCGTTAGAAGTAATGACATGACGTCACGCGCTGGAAACCGCCTAAAGAGTAAAGTATGCAGTGGAGTGGTCATGAGAAGCGGAAGCTAGACTGTATATCTCTTTTGTTTTCGTGAGTTTGATTACGATGCGAAAGAGACATATACGAATACGGGGCGAGAAGTGACGTTGTAATCAACGCGCGGTCGAAACACAACTGAACCAAAACTCTGCACAATAGACGCGTGTGCAGACTTTTGCTTCTGACAATTTTTGAGTGTTATCGGGAGTCTAGTTGGTTTTCATCACATTTGCTCGTCAATGGTGTTATTCCATGCCTGTATACTAAATGACAATGACCTAAATTGTTCTTAAGGGAGTTATGGATTTACGTACAGTTTTTCTACCCAAGGGAGTTCTAATTTTAGTTTTTAAATTTGCAAACAAGTCATTTCAGACTAAGGAGGTTTCAAGTCAGCCAAAGTTTTATTTATTATCTTTAAAACTTAGCTATAACCCAAATTTTACAACACAAAACTTATCTACGCTTCATGAAAATTCGTTATTTTTATATTTTAAATTTATATTAAGGTGTAAGGGGGTTCAAATAACATCTCTCGAACCCCAAGCCAACCTCACCTGCTCGTGGTGCACCCTGCTGAATAACGAACGAGGCACTGGCGACCCACCAACCCGTCTTGGACCAGCGTGGTGGGCTTATGGTCCAACCCTCCTCTATGATGAGCAACTCCCCGTATCGGCCCCGAGTGCCCGGCCGCTCCAACGACCCCGGTAGTGACGGAAGCCGGACTAGTCTTGGAGCAAGGGGTGCTAAGAATCCCCGGGCGAATCGATTTCCCCGTCAAACGACTCCCGCTACGAAACTGGACAACGATGAGTTTAACGTTTTAACCTACAATGTGCGAACTTTATTAAGAGATGAGCGTCTGGTTGAGCTGGAACATGCTTTGAAAGATATCAAGTGGGATGTTGTGGGTCTTTCAGAGGTTCGCAGAGAAGGTGAGCAAACGATGGAAAGGGATACCAATGTGTTTTATCACTGTGGCACAACTGGAGGCCTCTATGGAGTTGGATTCATGGTTAAAAAGAAATGGATAAACAACATTATAGAATTCCGTGGCTATTCGGACAGGATTGCTGTGCTTAAGTTTTATGTCACGAATAGGCGCATCCTCACTCTGGTCCAAGTTTACGCACCAACATCTACCTGCAGTGATGACGAAATGGAAGAGTTTTATGATACTCTAAATAAGGCATGTGAGGAGAGCCGAGGAACATGGACCATGGTCATTGGCGACTTCAACGCTAAAGTTGGAAAAAGACAGGATATGGATGATTCTGATGTTATCGGACCACATGGATTGGGAGACCGAAACGATCGTGGAAATAGACTTATCCAATTTGCCTTGGGACAACGCTTTAGTATAAGTAACTCCTTCTTTTTCAAAAAACCTAGTCGTCGCTGGACTTGGGTTTCTCCGAATGGTATCACCAGAAACGAAATAGATTTTGCTCTTTGTTCCCATAAATACGTAATTAAAAACGTTTCCATTATAAATAACATAAATTATAGCTCTGATCATAGGCCTCTTAGAGTAAAAATGAAATTTGACATGAAAATGCATCGAAAAATCATATATAAAAATAAAATCAAGCTATTACATAGAGACACGTTAATTACAAACCATAGTCAATTTAATTCAGAATTGCGCAACACTCTTAACATTTCAAACTTAGACACAAACGCACAAGCCCAATATAGCGATATTGTGGAATGCATTAGATCAGCCAGTGCAAAAATAAAAAGTAAACAGAGAAATAGCTTTAAACTAACAGATTCTACCACAACATTGATAAGTTTGAGACAACAAAACAGAGGAAATAGAGATCAATACAAATTTCTGGACAAACAAGTAAAACGAAGCATAAGACGAGATATCAGAAACTACAACACTAGACTTATAGAAGAAGCTCTTAAAACCTATGGTTCCCTAAGATCCGCTAAGCAGGGCGTAACTAACAGAAAAGTCTGGATCACAAATTTGCAGGATGACGCAGGTATTAAACAAAGTAGCCGTGACAAAATTACAGATATCTGCACACGTTACTATAAGGCACTTTATTCAGATTCAACCCGTTCGGATACCATGGAAAGTTACCGCCCTGATTGTGATGCCATTTCTCCTATTACGTGTGACGAAGTCAACGCAGCTCTAAAGACTATGAAATACTCAAAAAGTCCAGGAGACGATGGCATCACAACGGAGGCTCTTAAAGCAGGAAAGGAAACGTTACTACCCCACATCACAAGGTTTTTTCAACAACATTTTATATACCGGCCTACTTCCTGAGAGCATGTGTCATTCTGGCATTATCCTACTCTACAAAAAAGGCGATAAGACCGATGTTGGGAACTATCGCCCAATTAGCCTGATATCTCACTTATATAAACTTTTTATTAAAGTTATAGACAATAGAATAGCCCCACTGCTGGATAGACACCAACCACCCGAACAGGCGGGTTTTCGACCTAGTTTCTCCACTACCGACCACCTCCATACGCTCAACCAACTGATGGAGAAATCTAACGAGTTTAACAAACCTCTGTATCTGGGTTTTGTTGACTATGCCAAGGCTTTTGATAGTGTTAAACATCCAGCTATCTTTTCAGCCTTGTGCGTTCAGCAGATCCCATCCACGTATGTTGATCACGTTAGATCAATCTATAACAACAGTACAGCCAACATCAAACTGCAGACTTCCGGCCCAACGTTTAGAATAGAAAAAGGTGTCAAACAAGGTGACCCGTTGTCTCCCAAGTTGTTCACCAGTTGCCTTCAGGAGATCTTTCAAAAATTGGCCGTCTCATGGGAGAACAAAGGCATCGAAGTTGGCGATAAGAGGTTAACAAACCTCCGATTCGCCGATGACATTGTCTTGTTCTCGAACACAGCACTAGAACTCGAACAAATGCTTCAGGACCTCAGCACTGCGAGCCTTGAGATTGGACTTATCATGAACCGAGCTAAAACTAAGGTCATGACAAATAGCATCAAACGTAAAATTGCAGTGGATGGACGGGACATACAATACGTCGACGAGTATATTTACTTAGGCCAGATAGCATCCTTCGAAAACAGGCAAGACAAAGAAATCGATAGACGTATCGAAAACGCCTGGAAGAGCTTCTGGTCTATGAAGTCGCTAATGAAGGGGAACCTTCCAATGTCTCTAAAGCGCAAACTCGTCGACATGTGTATCCTGCCCGTCCTAACCTACGGCGCGCAAACGTGGTCACTTACAGAGGCTCAAAAGTCCAGACTCAAGGTTTGCCAACGAGCAATGGAGCGAAGCATTGTGGGAGTCCGAAGAACCGACCGGATTAGAAATACTGAGCTGCGCTCTATGACTCGTATTGCTGATGTGGGCGTAAAGACGGCCAAGTTGAAGTGGAACTGGGCTGGACATGTATGTCGAATGAACTCGGAACGTTGGGCCAAACTTATCACGGAATGGATCCCTAGCGATGGATATCGTAATAGAGGCAGACCAAAGCGGAGATGGAGGGACGACCTAGATGTGTATCACGTGGGATGGCAGGAGCTTGCGTTGAATAGGCAAGAATGGAGCAAGAGAGGAGAGGCCTTTGCCCAGCAGTGGGACACCAAAACAGGCTAATAAAAAAAAAAAAAAAAATTTATATCAAATTGTTTTGCAATAATTTTAGTAAAAATATTTTTTAAAACATGTCGGCAGAATCTGGCTGTATGACCTTTCGAATTCTAAACTGAACACAGTTTACATTATCTATGGTAGATGATTCGAAAAAAGCGACAAAGATTGGCGGGTAGCCATTATTTTATTCAATTTACTTAAGTGTTTAGAGACAAAATAATTTTATTTTTGGATTTTTTTTCTCGCAATGTGATGAAAATCATTGTGTGTATCACGGGCAGTAAGGGAATTACAAACTCGAGTCATCAAAAAAGTATTGACGTATAATAATAGTTCATTGTGCATCTAGGGCCGTAAGTAAGGGATCACTGACGAGAATCTATCAGAAGCCCTCCGCCTTCCTTCCTTCCTTCGGCGTCGGGCTTCTAATAGATTCTCGTCAGTAATCCCTCAGTTACGGCCCAGATGCACAATGTACTATTATTGTACTATTATGAATGTGAGTGTATACTGACTGGTAGTGGGGCGGCAGGTCGTCGGTGTCAGCCTCCGGGTCGTCGAGCGCCAGCAGCAGCAGGTCGGGCGCGGGCGCGGGGGGGGCGGGGGGGGCGGGGGGCAGCAGCGTGCCGCCGGCCGCCTGGTAGGCCGCCAGCGCGGGCTGCAGGCGCGGGCAGCGCGCCCAGCCCGGCGGCGCGGCCACGGCCGTGCGCGCGCCGTGCGCCGCCAGCAGCCGCGCCGCGCCCGCGCCCGCCGCGCCCGCGCACCCGCGCCCCACCCCCGCCACCACCAGCGGCCGCTGGTGCGCGTTGCGCGGGTCCAGCCTGCGACACGACCACACTGTGAGCCCACTACGAGTACTCCCATCGAAACGGACGACACCTATTAACAGGGTGTATACCTGCTGAGCTGGCGACGTTGCATTTTTGTTACTTTTTCTCGATTATTCCATAAAAAATTGAATGAAAATTAATAATGTTTTGAATACAAATTGTTCTAATATGTAAGTTAATGTGTCTACTGCAATAATAATTCGTGATAAAACTTTTATTTTCTTTAAAACCATTAAGTAAATAAGTAATTTCATCATTTTTAAGGAAAATAAAAGTCTATCACGAATTATTATTCCTGTAAACACATTAACTTATATATTAGAACAATTTGTATTCAAAACATTTTTAATTTTCATTCAATTTTTATGGAATAATGCAACGTTGCCAGCTCAGCAGGTATAAACCCTCTTAACTATCAACAATTTTCTTGCTCACGAACGAAACGAACAGTGACGATAAAAGAGAGAGATATAGAGTGCTAATAAATTAGGTACCAATATTTCCAGAGCTTAAAGCGGAGTTTACACGGGTGAAAAGCCGCACGATTTTTGCCGCGCGACTAAAATCGACCGTCTAAATGGCAATTCGGCTAGACTAAAGCCGCAAACCCCAAAGTTGGGTAGCATCCGACTTTGGCCGCGCGACTAGCCGCACGGCGAAAATCGACTCGTGTAAACCCCTAATATCTTCCTCATCAAAACGAGTCACTTTCACTCGGACAACTTTTCAAAATTTTAAAAAAACGCAATCTTTTCATACATACAGTTGTGGCCATATAATTAAGAACGATTATTTATTGAGATGATTTTTTCAAAGTAACAAGTATAACTAATTGCCCGTATTTTTTTTATTTCTCTCGGTATTGCAAAACTTTTCCGTACTACCGGTACATTCATTTATGCAACATTGTTGGCTAAAAAATTAATAGAGAAACTTTATACATTCGATCTGAACCTAGTATTAGTACTTACTGGCTGGTCACGTAATTAAGAACGCTGAATAGTTTATTATTTTTTCAAATTTAAATAGAGAACACTGTGTGGCTCTGTGGTTGTAGATTATTATTCGTATAATTTTGGCGCCATTTCGTGCTGTTAAAGTCTTAAAAGTGATTACTTCGTATAAAAACAATGGGGAAAAATAATAGTTGTGATAAATCTACAAGAGAAGTAATAATAAAACTTCGCGAGAAGAATTGGTCGTATAAAAAGATAGCCGACCATCTGCAATGTTCAAAAACAATGGTTTTCCATGCCGTAAAGCATTTTTCCACGTATCAAACTACTTCAAACGTTCCGCGTGGACCTAGACAGAGAAAGTCATCTCGTCGAGATGATCGAAATATCGTTCGTTTGGCAAAACAAAATCCTTTTAAAGGGTCTAATGAGTTGAGAAAAGAATATTTTGGCGAAAACAACCCTTCAGCAATCTCTGCACACACTATTCGAAGGCGTTTGGTAGAAAATAAGTTGAACGGAAGGATAGCAAGAAAGGTGCCTATGTTGAAACGATGTCATAGGCAAGCCCGACTTGCATTTGCAAGAAGGTATGAAAACTGGACAGTCAGACAGTGGAAAAACGTTCTTTTTTCTGACGAGACAAAAATAAATAGGGTATGTTCTGATGGAAAACGATATGTACGACGCCCTCCGAATAAAGCATTCGACCCAAAGTACACAAAAGTGACATTAAAGCATGGCGGGAGAAATGTGAAAATTTGGGGGTGCTTTTCTGGACATGGCGTTGGACCTGTTAGGCTGATAGAAGGAAACATGGATCAATTCCAATACAAAAATATACTGCAAGAAACAATGTTACCATATGCCGAAGACGTGCTTCCGGTTATTTGGACATTCCAGCTCGACAATGATCCAAAGCATACTGCACGCACCGTTAAGGAATTCCTCACATCACAATCAGTTTCAGTCTTAGATTGGCCAGCCAACAGCCCAGATCTTAACCCAATAGAGCATCTTTGGTGCGAAGTCAAGAAAAAGGTTTCAAATCGACAGTGTGGCAATTTGAGAGAGCTGTACGACGTTTTCTTAGAAGAATGGAACTCTTATTTCTCTCGCGAAATGTCAAAAATTGATAGATTCAATGCCTCGCCGGTGTAAAGCCGTAATTAAAAGCCGTGGACATGCTACTAACTATTAATTTTAGTTCAAATGTATTAATTTGCTTTTTTTTTCTATACCAACTTCAAATTAATATGATTTATTTAATCTAAGTTTCATATAAAACAACTCTCGAGCAGTTTAATAAATCGTTCTTAATTATTTGTCCAGCTTCATTACTATTTGAATTTATTAGTATAGAGAACAAATAAAATTTGTAAAAAAAAATGTTAGCAATTATACACTATTATTATTAATCCCGTTTGCTCTATCCATGTGGCTATTTTATAACATAACTTGTTACTTCTAAGAAGGAACACAACTAGACATATGACATGATGTAGATAAAAAAAAATCGGAAACTTCAAATCGTTCTTAATTGTATGACCACCACTGTACATATACATCCAAACGGATTACTGCTTTAGTAACGGAAAATTATCATTTTTTTTTTCAAGACTTAAAAAGTTGTTAAAATAAAAATGACTATGTGTATATGAATTTATAGTTGATCGCTAGCTCTTCACACTGTCGGCGAGGACTTTCTCTTCACTAGTTGATAGCAGCGATAAAAATCGCTCCGCGGTACTTACTTAGCGGTGAAAAATCATGCTGAGAGACCGACCAGCAACCATTCGTGTACTTCGTCGATTTGTGTACTCGTATGGACTGGACCGTACACTCGGCCGCCTCGCCCCGCCCGAGCGAGTGGTGCGAGTAATCGTCCGTCATACTCGAACTCTCGTTTATAGCTGAGCGACAAATCTATCGGAACTACACACTCACTTCTCGCTGCTTGCCAAATCAGGTCCAGCTACTCGCTTCTCGCTCATCGTCAGCGGTACGACCAATGCTAAGCTGCGTATCAACAGAGCGCCGCCACCGGAACACCATTGCCCGATCGCAACAAACCTGTATTTTGGCTCGCGAGCTTTTTGTAGCACACAATGATACTGTAGAGCGAGGCAGCCGCGCGCGGCAGCCAATCCTCCAAAGTGGTCGTTGTTTGCGCGGTAACCATGGGCGTTTTACGTCGGCAACGTGCAACTGCAGCTTTCATTATTTTATTATTTATAATTGTACGGGTTACCGCACGATAATGTATTAAGTGTGAAGTCAATGATTCTTTAATTTAGGTCATTTCGTAATAATATTATAGCTATTTACGCACACATGTATGACATCGGCGCGCTGCCTAAGTAAGCATATTTTTATTGTTAATTGTGAATAAAATCAGTGTTAGAACAACTACCATTGGGTTTGTTTCGTACATTAACTTTCCCTTACAAATTATCTCGCACTCATCTTATAAATTGTAGAACACACTACATTTTTTTTGGTTCTTCGAACCGGATCTACCAGTGCTGTGGAACACATCTCTCATCGACGCTTGAGAGCTACAGTGATCTACAACCGTCAATCCTGTGACATTCCATCGACATTTGGAATACAATAAACTACGTATACCATTCTGTCCGCTGCGGATTTAAACGACTGCGAATCGGTTGGCTGGCTTCCCAGAAGAGGGTTTCACCAGTTAATTGAGAAGGCGCTACAAGGTCGAACTTGGTTCGCTAGGACAGGGAACGTTTCATTAATTTTGTGATAACAACCTACCACTACCACCACCATACCACCATGGAGAGTTTACTTCAGCAGCAATACGACATTGTTGAAGCGATCAAGAAGTTAGAGCGAAACTTTAACAAGGATACTGCAAGTCGGAAGACGCGTAAGTACTTGCACTTACAAATCGATAACATATTACAAGGTTCGAATACACAGTACGATGATGAGTTTTACGCCTATGAAGACTCTTACAAGGCCGTTAAGAAAGCTCTAAATCTTAAACTGGCATCTACTGCTCATCGTCAACAGTCAACACCTCAAATTGAGATACCAACATTTACTGGCAAATATACACAATGGCCAACTTTCTTTGATCTCTACGTAGAGAGTATACACAACAACAATATTCTATCTAACACTCAGAAGATGCAACACTTAAAAAGTAAATTGCGAGGAGATGCCGAGCGGCTTATTCAACATCTTCACATTTCTGCAGACAACTATGAGACGGCGTGGGAACTTTTAACGCATAGATACAATAATCCGCAAATGTTATTTACTAAACAGATTGAGATTTTCATTAATCAACCGGCGGTGCATAAGCAGTCGGCTTACGAAATTAGACGTCTCTACGATACATCTATGGAGTGCATTTATGCCATACAAAACTTAGGTATCGACACACGTACCTGGGATCCCATACTTGTTCATCTCATTGCTAAGAAGCTGGATGTTGAAACATACAGTGCTTACAAAGAGGCACGAAAATCTCCACGTGACTTGCCGTCTCTCTCCGAACTAATGGACTTCTTAGAGAGCAAATTCACTGCTCTGGAGCCCTTAATCGCAAGAGAAAGAGAGCCTACGACATCATCCAACAAGCTCTACCAACATAAGCCAGCGTATAACAAGTCATATAAATTTCATTCCCAACCATCTACATCTGGTCCGCGCTATGGAAAATTCCAAGGCAGAGAATTTCAAGCTATTGCGACATGCTCGTCGAACTGTCCTATTTGCGACAGTAACCACTACATATATGAATGCAACAACTTCAGAAAAATGACTCCGGACGAGCGGTTAATGACCGTCATGAAACTTAACTTTTGTCATAATTGTCTGTACGCACACAATGATAATCAGTGTACATCGACTAAAAATTGCAGAGTTTGTCAAAACAATCATAACACTCTACTTCATGGAGCTTACGCAAATGTGAACCTTATGCAAAAATCACCGAACAAATCAACCGAGGCCGCGACGCCGTCACATGTGCCTACTGCTCCAATTACGCAGAACCCTGCAATTTCACTACAACCATATAATAAACAACATAGCGTGAATCACGTAGCTACAGCTGATGAAGAGATCTTACTGACAACTTTATCTATCAAAGTCAAAGCTGCTGATGACACTTACGTGACCTTGAGAGCCCTTCTAGACCAAGGCTCTCAGATATCACTTATATCTGAAAACGCTGCTCAGATGCTGGGCTTGCCTCGACAGCGGTATCATGCGTCGGTATCTGGCATCGGAAATGGATCAAAACATGGCAAAGGAGTCGTCACGCTCGCTTGCCGATCGATTTACCAGGATTATGAATTTACGACGGAAGCATTGGTCATTAAACATGTCATTAATAACCTGCCTAACATATCATTCAGTAAACAGTCATGGCCACATCTGCAACACATACAGCTGGCGGATCCGGAGTACAACGTCTCCAAGCCCATTGACCTGCTTTTGGACGCAAGCGTGTACTCCGATATCATCATGAGTGGTTTAACGAAGGGTCCGAACATGGCGCCTATCGCTCAACAGACACGATTGGGTTGGGTACTCTCAGGAAACGTGAAAACGTTTAAATGTCACGTTGTCATTAACAATCTGTCTGATATAACTCAATACTGGGAAATTGAAGATATCAATAACTCTTCTACCGAACTGTCACCGGGCGAGGAATACTGTGAAAGATATTACCAGTCTACAACGACCCGCTTGCCAACTGGAAGATACGAGGTTGCTATCCCGATGAAGCCTGGATTCGAGCAAGATCTAGGTCAATCAAAACCAAAAGCAGTTGCACAATTTCATAACTTAGAACACAAGATGTCAAAAAATGAAGAATTCGCCGAAACCTATAAACATTTCTTACGAGAATATGAAGAACAAGGTCATATGTCTCCAGTTACACAACACATCGAACCATCGTGCTATCTCCCTCACCACGGTGTGTTAAAAATTGATTCTACTACAACCAAACTACGAACGGTTTTTAACGCATCATCGAAGACATCATCTGGCCACAGCCTTAACGATCTAATGGAGCGTGGCCCAAATCTTCAAAAGGATCTGCAGCATCTCATCTTAGTATGGCGTCAACATAGATACGTCATAACAGCTGACATAGAGAAGATGTTTCGACAGATAATGATTCGAGAATCTGACCAACACTTGCAACGCATTGTATGGAGAAGCACACCTGCGGAGCCTTTGAAAGAGTACCAGCTTGCTACTATTACGTATGGGACTAAAGCAGCCCCCTACCTAGCAATGCGCACTTTGAAACAGTTAGCTACCGATGATGCCGACAAATTTCCCTTGGCGGCTGCCGCATTGAAGACGTCATTTTACATGGATGACTTACTTGAAGGCTGTGATACAATATCTGAAGCTAAACAGTTGCAACAAGAGTTAATTGACATTCTACAAGGAGCTGGAATGAATATTCGAAAATGGTCCAGTAATACCGGCGTACTCCTTGAAGATTTACCAGCTGCTCAACTAGACGCGCCACTTGACTTTAAAGATTCAGAGAACAGGAAGACATTGGGTCTTCGTTGGAATCCCAATTCAGATACGTTTACATTCAAAAACATGTTCCAAGATGAGACAAGCAACGCTGTGATTACCAAGCGACGTCTATTATCACTTATTTCTAAAGTTTTCGGTTCGTTGGGATGGCTATCGCCGCTCACGGTACGAGCAAAGCTTTTATTCCAACGGACGTGGGCTGAACAAACAGCTGATTGGGATAGCCGTTTAAATGAAAATCTCCATAAGGAATGGATACAACTGAGGCATGATTTACAAGATATAGAAAAATTCAATATTCCTAGATATTTGGGAGAGAAACAACATTATTCACTTCATGGGTTCTGCGACGCATCGGAGAAATTATACGCTTGCGCTATTTACGTTGTCACATGCAATTCTAAGGGCGACTTCACATCGACACTGATGATTGCAAAAACAAAATTAGCACCATTGAAGAACAAGCTGTCACTACCAAAACTCGAACTATGCGGCGCACTTCTTCTATCGCAACTCATGAAGAAAATCTTGGACACTTTACCAGGAAATGTTCAGACTTATGTTTGGACCGATTCTATGGTAGTGCTGGGATGGCTCCATGGAGACCTCAATAGATGGAAACAGTTTGTAGCCAACAGAGTACAAACAATACTCAACACTATTCCGTCTTCATCATGGCACCACGTTCGATCTGAGGAGAACGCAGCAGATTGCGCCACGAGAGGATTGACATCGCAACAATTGTCAGAACATTCCTTGTGGTGGCACGGCCCGCAATGGTTATCTACATTCGATCCGCACATGATCAAAGATAACACATATCAACCAACTACAATAGAAGCAAAGAAAACCAGTGTGAATGCGGCCGTATCTCACGTAAACGATTTAGTTATTCAATTATTATACGAATGCAGCTCGACACGGCGCATAACAACAACGATCGGTTGGCTATCACATTTCATACAATGGTTGCGCAATAAACAAACATTGCAAGAAAGATACCTATCTACAAAATATCACAATAATCACAAATATCACAATCAATTTGTAACTTGAGCATTCATAACAAAACATTTTGCAGCGCAAGGGATGCGCCGTGCGCCGAGCGGTGGATCAAGTTACATCACAGTAACAGGTGGCTATTCTCTTGTTGTGGGAATTGCGCCGTGCGCATATTTTGTACCGACAGTGGAATGACCATGAAAACGCTGATTGGTAACGGTATAATAGAAATTGGGCAAGGCTGTACCATAAAGGGTGAAATTTTCTCCATACTCGGACATAATGATTACATCAGCCACGTCGAAGTTCAAGGAAGCTATCAACTATTATCTGAGACATCTGTCCTAAACTCCATCTTGAATGCAACTGACTTCAAACCATATATTACTGAAAATCACGAAGATGAGTGGCGCCAAATGAAGGCCCATATATCAAGCCTTAAAGAACAAGAAAACGCACCACTCTCCGTACACGACGTACATCAATATTCAGTTTTATATTTAATTCTGATACTGCTGATTGCCGGAGGAGGCACCTACGTAATTAAACGATTGCGCAAAAACAACGGCACCTTCAACACTACGGACACCACCGCGATCACAATCCCGATGACGGCGAGCGCTGATCAGCATAATGTCGCACCGAGAACCCGACCACGGACTGTGCGACTGGACATTCCTGCTACGAGTGTACTGTAGTGTTAAATTTTAAGTACATACTCGTAATATTCTTATGTATATTATTTTTAATCACTTTATAATGTCAGTGTTACTTTATAAGTTAAGCTTCTTCTCCTTTTTGGTCTGGCAAGATGTACGGGTTACCGCACGATAATGTATTAAGTGTGAAGTCAATGATTCTTTAATTTAGGTCATTTCGTAATAATATTATAGCTATTTACGCACACATGTATGACATCGGCGCGCTGCCTAAGTAAGCATATTTTTATTGTTAATTGTGAATAAAATCAGTGTTAGAACAACTACCATTGGGTTTGTTTCGTACATTAACTTTCCCTTACAAATTATCTCGCACTCATCTTATAAATTGTAGAACACACTACAATAATATTATTCACAAGAAACCGAAGCGAAAAGTACGTTGGTGGATGAAAAAAATATGTATGAATAGAATGCTAATTGAAGTACAATACTTGTGGTTATCCCTGTTTACGCCGCACGCACTAACTAAAGTGACGTGAGATCCGAACCAACCGCACGCGGTGTCGTTACAAACTGATATGAACTGATTCGTCTTGCGGCACGGTCGAGCCAGCCGCATACGGCACACGGCGCGCGGTACCTGCGGGGCCCGCCCATGAGGCGCAGCGCCACGTCGGCGGCGGCGCGCGCCAGCAGCGTGGTCGCGGCCGCCAGCTCGTCGGGCGCGGCGGCCAGCGCGCGCCACAGCCGGCGCCGCCCCGCCGCGGTCACCGACGGCACCAGCACGCCCTCGTCCGTCACGTACCACGTCTCGCCGCGCCACTGCGACATTAAGCACGACGTCTCATTACCCAATCCCTTGTACCGGTATGCGTACGCGTGTATGAGCGTGTAGATACCTCAGCGGGCACGGTAACCGGCAGAGTGTCGGGCTTGGCCTGGCGCAGCACGTGCTCGTCGTGGCGCAGCTTTCCCCCCGCCCCCGCGCCCGCCCCCGCCGCCGCCAGCTCGTCGCGCGCGGCCGCCACGCGCACCACGTCGGGCCGCATCTGCTGCCACAGCGCCTGCCGGCGGAAGCGCACGTCGATGGTCAGTACACGTTAACAATTGTGAAGCCGCAAACTCACCGCCAACACTAGCACGACGTAGAGCACCGTGCGAGACCCGATTCGCACGAAAGCCTATAAAACCGCGCGTCAAAACCCGTTTGCGCTATTTTTAATTCGCTTTAACCTATCGTCCCCCACTTTACGGCTCAACTCGACGGACGTTGAAAAGCTTTTGTGCAAAATAGGCCTAAACAGTATCTGTGCCAATTTTTCGCGATGCACCAGCGCTAGCACGCAATAGAGATCTACCACTGGTGCGGATTAGTTTAGTTAAATTCATATTTACAAGCTTAGGAGGAATCACATGAAGGGGATGCGATAGGTGTATTCTTAAAGCCTTTGATTGTGTCAATCATAACACTTTATTCCGTAAATTAATGGTATTTGTGATCATACTTTCGAACTCATTATACCTTACCTTTACGCGATTTTTTTTCGTGTCCCGCATACGGTTTTTTTGTTGTTATACACGAACTGGGGTTAACCGCATACGGTTTTTTATTAAGTCTCAAATCGCCCGAAATCTATGATGGTGATGATGATGATTTTGTCCTATATCTCCCAGGTGGAGCTAAGGGCCGCTGATGTCCGTCTCCACGCCTCCCTATCCTGCGCCGCCTCCCTCACGTGATCCCACGTGGAACCCACACGCCTCAGCTCAGCCTCCACAGATCGCCTCCAACTATGCGTGGGCCGCCCCGGCCTTCTTCTACCACCGGGCCGCCATTCAAAAGCAACTTGTGCGGCGTTGCCTTCCTGCCTTCTCATGGTGTGGCCAATCCATCGATGATGGTACTGAAATAAAATTAATCAAAACACCAGCCGCAGCACGTGGTGTATGCGGTTTGGCGTTTTCATTTTCAAGCATTCCTAAACCGAACGCGTTTAATCGCAGGTCATGCTAAATCTGACAGTGAGGACGCGCTCTATTATATGAGAGTAAGGTGCAAGCCATACAAAAGAGATGTGGGACGGTGGTACGTCGCAGTCGCAGCACCCTTCAAAGGTTCGGCCATACCGCTGCTTAAAATACGGAAACGTTACGGAATCGCAGTGACGCACCGTAATCGTCAGAATTTACCGCATGCTCTCCATAGTAAAGTTGTGACGTTTACGGTGCGTCACTGCGATTCCGTAACGTCACCGTTTCTTAAGCGGCCGTTCGGTCGCACCTTTAATCAGTTTTAATACTAAACGCATAGAAGCGTCGTGATCCAAAGCAGAGAGAAGAGACGGGGCGGTGACGCGGACTGCGACGCGCCCCCGTCCCACGTCTCTTCCGTGTGGCTCGCTGAGGGGTCTCGTACCTCCTTGTCGAAGAGCGCGAGGTTCCCCTCGAAGTCGAAGTCCTGCTGCAGCTCGTCGAGCGCGTTTGCGCCGAAGCACGCCTCGTTGCGGCGCCGCGCGCGCTCCCCCGCGCCCCCGCCCCCGCCCCCGCCCCCGCCCCGCCCCACAGGCGCCGACCCCGACGCGCCCGCGCTGCCTGACAGTTACGATCACTTCAACATTTCTGATCATAATCACAAAGTATTAACTATGAATGAGGTTTTGAGTACATTAGGGTTACCATCTCCAAAATTCGGCAACTAGGACAAAAAGCGTATAATCCCCGGATTTAGAGCTCAGAACCCGGACACGCCAAGGTTTTTTTTTAGTCTTTGGAGGCGCCTTTTTCAAACTCCACTATACTTAAGGATGCGGGAAAATAAGAAAAAAAGAATATGGCTTCGATTGTACTTAACTCCTAGGCACAAGGAAATGGAAATAATGGACTGTATACGCGGCAAATGAATATAGAAACATATATAAAATCTAGTACTTGCATTAACTTCAGTTTAAGGACCGAAATAGGCCGAAGAACGGGAAAGAGGTACAGGTCATGCGCACTCACCTTTAAAATCCAGGGATTCTTCTTGTGCCGACACTGTCAACTTCCACAGCTGTTTACAGTTCTGGTAAATCGCGGATGAAAAATAACACAGCAAAAACACATAAGATCACGTCACCAATTGATGCTGATGCAACGAAGGTCAAACGAAGAGTAAAGTCTCGAAAATCACTATCCATACGTCGCGGCGATAGGGACAGCCGCACACGCAAGTGCACATGTGTGATAGGGATGGAAGATGGGAAGGTTTAAGAAAATGCAAGTACCCTATTTCACAAATATAAAAATACAAAATCCACCATCCCCCCGGCCTTGAAGTAACCCTTCAAAGCAAGATACAACACTGCTGTACATAAAGCAGCTCAAGGACTTGAACAAGATCCTCGTGGGAATATAAAAATAATAATAAAAAAAAAAATCTAATATGTAATAAAAATATAGCCACACAAATGTGAACAGTTGAAGTGGAAAGTTTAGTGTTATTAAAAACTGCTCTTAAAAATGTGGTTCTAAAATTAAAGCAAACTTAGCCACTCACTTGCTTGAAATCACTTGTCAATAAAGGACAGTAAGTAAATGCAAAAAAGCAACTGAGTGGTTTAGATAAAGGAGTCTACTGAGTTGGTAAAGGGCATAGCCGTACAACGGGACGTTTGTACGTGCCAACCTTTGTCTTTACTTCCGCAACGCGTATAATTCCGTCCTTACCGGGAAATACATCCGTGATAATTCCCAAAGGCCACTGTAAAGGTGGAGCATTATCCACATTTAATAAAACTACGGTACCAACGGTGATAGGATTTGATAAGGTATTCCACTTTTCGCGTTGCTGCAAGTTATGTAAATACTCCATTTTGAACCGCTTCCAGTAGGATTGTACAAGCGAATCCATTAATGAAAAACGAGACAGTAAATTGGTCTGTTCATTAGACAAGTCGGTCGAGGGAATATATCCTAATGGAGAAGTAGTCAGGAAATGAGAAGGTGTGAGAGCTAGCGGCTCTGAAGGATCAGAGCTTAAAACGTAGAGAGGTCGGCTATTAAGCACTGCCTCTATCTGTGCAAGCACAGTCGACATCTCCTCGAAAGTGAGAATTTGGTTGCCAATTACACGAAATAATAGCGATTTCGTACTTTTTATATTCGCTTCCCAAATCCCACCAAAATGGCTAGCTGTAGGAGGGTTCATTTTCCACGTTATGCGGTTCTTCGCTAGCTCGTCATTGAAAGTTCGATAGTAATCGTCAGATGATAAAAAGTCGTAAAGTTCATTAAAGTACGCTTTTGAGGAAACGAAATTAGTCGCGTTATCGCTGTATAAAAAAGTACAAGGACCGCGTCGCGAAATAAAACGCTTAAAAGCGTCCATAAAACTAACTGAAGTTAAACTAGAAACAAGTTCTAAATGAACCGCTTTTGTCACTAGACAAATAAAGAGACACATGTAGGCTTTAATACTACGAACACCACGTTTGCGATAAGGAGTAACATAAAGCGGTCCCGCATAATCGACACCCGTGTGTAAGAATGCTTTACATTGTTCTAGTCGGCACTTAGGCAAATCAGACATAACTGGAAATGTACCTTTAGGATTTAACCTGAAACAAGAATTACATTTTTCTATCCGTTGCCGAACAATACTACGCGCAGCAAGAATCCAATACCGAGATTTTAGAATGCCCATTAACAATTGCGGTCCTGCGTGGAAATTGTCGCGGTGGTAAGAATCTATAATTAGTTGCGAAACGTGTCCTTTTTTTGGCAGTAACATGGGGTGTTTAGCGGAATAGTCTAATGTCGAATGTGATAAACGACCTCCGACGCGTAATATTCCATCTTCAATAAACGGATATAATTTCCGAAGCTTTGAAGAACATCTTTGACCTCTTGAAATATTTTTCATGTCGTCAGCGAAATATTTGGACTGTACAACTCGTATAATTTCTAACTCAGCTACATTTAAATCGTCAGCATTTATTATATCATTTCGGGATAGCTTCCCTGTAAAGCGGAGTACATAAACAAAAATCCGGAGCAGCTTATTCCATGTGGAACACCTAGCAGCTAGTGTCAAAACGGGATGTTCAGTTTCAGCGACTGTAGCAGTCACGTGGGCTACAGTTTTTTCTTCTGGCAGCGACGACAATCGGTTCGGCACAAATTTTTGTATTGGCCAGTGTAGTACAGGCTGAGCTAGCCAAGAAGGTCCAGTGAACCATAGCTCATGCTGTATAAGCTGCGAGGGCGTGAGTCCTCGTGACACACAGTCAGCGGGATTTTGTGAACCAGCAATGTGATATAAATTGTTAGTCGACAAATTTGTCTGAATTTGTGAAATGCGGTTGGCAACGTAAGTGTCAAACCTATGTGGCGAGGCAACCGACCAACACAGGGCGACCTCGGAATCTGAGAACGCAAAAATATTATTTATTTCATGTCTTTTCGATAAAATATCGTGAACTTCTTTAAGAAGCCGTGAAAGTAATAAAATTCCGTTTAATTCTAGCCGAGCCAGAGTAATTTTCGGTTTAGCTGACGCGACTCGCGATTTAGAACAAATGAGTGTAACCTTTGGTGCCTGACCGCCATTCACGACGTGTAGGTATATTACACATCCATAAGCAGATTCGCTTGCATCTGAAAATGCAACTAAAGAGACTTCGGATCCATTCTCGATGCCTAGATGGCGAGAAAATTTAAGCTGCGATATCTGAGGCAATTCAGAGACATATTGTTGCCATAAATTTATGATGCGGAAAGGGGGTACATCGTCCCAGTCAAGGTTGATTAGCCAAAGCTCTTTTATTAATAACTTAGCGTATAGAATAATAGGCCCGACTAGTCCAAGAACATCGTACAGCCGAGCGGTCGCGGAGAGAATAGCGCGTTTAGTACAGATAGGCGGTGGGCTCGAGGTATCGAAAACAAAGGTATCCTGATTGGGTAACCAGCGCAAACCTAAAATCTTGAATATATTTCCTTCATCAAAGGAAATAGATCCAGATTGTCGGTGCGACTCCGGTATGTGCCTGAGCAACTCGGCCGAGTTGGAAGACCATTTCAGCAGGTCAAACCCGCCAGCCTTAAACAGATCGATCAACTCATTGGCTGTCTGAAGTGCTTCCTCGAAAGAAGAAGCACAAGAAGCCAGATCGTCCATATAGACGTCCCGCTCTAGCACGGTAGCTGCTTTTGGCCATTTATGCCGTTCATCAGCTGCGAGCTGACGAAGTGTGCGAAGAGCCAGAAACGGCGAGGAACGAAGGCCAAACGTGACTCGGCTGAACTCCAGCACCTCGAGCGGATCAGTATCGGAGAAACGGTATAAAATTCGTTGATATTTGCGATGCGGAGCATTTGTATAAATGCACAAATACATTTGTTTAACATCGGCAAAAAAAGCGATTTTAAAAATTCGTACATTTAATAGAATGTGAAAGATATTAGCTTGTAGATTGCAACCGGAATGTAGAATATCGTTTAACGATAGCCCGGTGTCCGTCTTTGCGCTCCCGTCAAGGACGGGACGAACCTTGGTAGTAGCCTTATCGCTGCGTACTACCGGTCGATGCGGTAAATAAAAACCGGAAGAAAAATGCTCCTCAACGGGCACGCGAGATAAAATACCTTTACTTAAGTAGTCATCAATAATTTGGTCGTAATTTAATTTTAGTTCTGGATCTTTAGCCAATTTTCTTTCGAGATATAAGAAACGCCTTTTTGCGGCTATAAAAGAATTACCTAATTTATTAGGGTCGTCCTTAAATGGAAGATCAACCGAATAACTGCCGTCAGCATTACGAACAGTCGTAGAAGAATAAATATGTTCACATTGCTGTTCATCTGCGCTCAAAAATGTTTGCGATGGCAGTTCCTCGACTGCCCAAAACCTTTCGACAAGTTGATGAAGTGGGTCAGAAGTAAAGGCACAAAGCGTGTGTGACGCGGGTTCTGGTGTGATAATAGGAGCATCACCCATAATTAGATAACCTAAGGTCGTTTCAAAAGCGGAGGGAATATTAGCATTTGAACATTTTATTTTATTACCTAATAAAATCTCACAATATAAATTCACACCTAAAAGCATGTCTATTGGCCCAGGCTGGGAAAAGTCATCATCCGCGAGCGGAAGGTTTAATATTAAACCAATAGACGCACGGTCAACGCGCGAGGTAGGTAGCTGTGACGTAATCTGCTCGACTACCAGCGGCTTAACGGCATACTCGCGTTGCTCATCTAATCGAGATGTGAATTGCAGTGAAGTAATTCCAAGAATTTTGTGTGAAGTTCCTCCAATACCCTGAACTTCCGAATAACGGGTTTGTTTATAAACAGGAAGCGAAAGACGCTTACAACAAGAAGCGGTTATATAATCACTTTGAGATCCTGGATCAACAAGACATCTCAAGTAATGAGTGCGGTTAAAAGAATCAAGATATCTAATTTTTGCAGTCCCTAACAATGTTGTTGTTTGACAACAACTCGCCCGATCACTAGAAACTATACATATTGAGGCGTTATTATCAGAACTACAATGAGGTGAACTAATATCGACCTTATCTGCAGCATTTGCAGGGTCGATAATGGCGGAATGAGTCACAGTTGACTCGCTCGGCGGCGCCCGCGCAGTGTGGGTCACGCCATGAGCAGAAGCGGTAGCGGGATCATAATTATTACTAACACTAACAGCGGGAAAAGTAGCAGCGGGGTCGGACATCGACGCCGCAATATTACAGTGTGATTTGACATTTACATTAAAATGTAATAAAGAATGATGTCTTAAAGAACAATGCGAACAATTGTGCTTAGATGTACAAACCAATGTTTTGTGTTTCACACTTAAACAGTTGTTACAGTAAGCGTTTAATTTAATGTAATTATATCTTTCATGAGGAGTTAATTTCATAAAAGATGGGCATGAATATAAATGATCATGTTGTTTACTTTTGCACAAAGCACAATTATCGCCAGCGCTTGTGCTGCCAGCCACATCCTTAGCGCCGACGAATGTTTTTGTTAATGCGTTGGACTGCCGCATAGGGCTACTACGTGATCTAAAAGAGGAATTATCAACCGGTTTATTAGTGCCCGCAGACGGGGACCTGGACAATACTTTGCTTTGTTCCTTAACGAACTCAATTAAATTTTTATAAGCGGGAATTTTCTCTTTTCGATGGGTAATTTCGAATAATTTAATAGTATCTACGTCTAATTTTTGCAGCGCTAAATGCAAGAAAATAAAATCAGTTAAATCACCAATTTGCAGTTGCTTGAGTGCTTCCACAGATGAGTTAAAATTATTTATAAATGATTCTAGTCCCGTTGCACTAGTGTTTAAAATTGGTTTAAAATGTAACAACTGGTTTAGATATGTACATGCAAGCGAACGGGGGTCGTCATATTTTTGGACGAGCGCACCCCAAATAATATGATAGTTTTGCGGCGTCGGTGCCAGCCCCGCACAAACACTCGATGCCTGACCCGTTAGTCTACCCACGAGATAATAAACCTTTTCACTATCAGTAAGCGAGGAATTATCATGAATCATACTTTTAAACTGCTCGTAAAATAAGGGCCAGTTTTTCACATCTCCATTAAATGACATTAAATCAATAGGTGGCAGATGAGATTTTGATCTGGTAGGAACTTGCGCTTGCGGTTCAGAAAAGCTTTTATTGTTTACATTTTCCAATAAAACTTCTTTAATATAGCAGTACATTTCCTCAAAAGATGTCCATGTTTCATAATCAATGTCAGAACCCGGGTGTAATTTTAGAAATAACAAGTTATATGAATCCAAAATATTTTGATATTCATTACGAATCAAATCTATGGTTAATGCGCTTGTTTTAAATGCCCTATACTGCTGGGGATCTGCTTCCGCTTTATGAGCGAGTTCTAGGATATTCTCAACGCGTTTAAATAACACCTCGCGTTTAATTGAAAAAATAATCAGCTGATTTTTATCAATATCGCAGTCCGTTCCGCCAGACAAACCTTCACCGCCCACCTTGTTACCAGATTTAGCCATTGTAATTTATTAAAAGTTTGTAATTTGTAATTTAAAAAAGTTATGCGATAAAAAAATGTATGTATTTCAATAATAGCGAACCAAATATGAACAAGTTTAAGTGGGATAATAACAAAAGACTCTTCGTTGGACACGTAAATAAGTAGTGGTTTTTTCAACGCAATTATAAGCGGATGGATAGAAGAATATATTTATTGCTACCCGACAATTGCTGTTTCAAAACAAAAAAATACAAACGAATATTATAGCGCGCGATCGTGATTGGTTAAAGTGGTTGAACCGAACGTACCGATGATACCCGAAGTTTATCGAACAGAACCGAACCAAGCTACGTGTCTTTCAAAATGGCCGAAATGGTGTATTCAATGAACAAAGAAATAATGCAACACTTGTATCAAATTGATCACGAAAAATGAAATAAATTAAGAAATAACTCACCATACGTCGTACAAAGCAATACGGTGCGGAAATAAAGTGAAATAATTGCCGATGCGGGAGTTACAAAAAGATATTTCGACAATATATTTCTATTAGGTAGGCACTTAGCACAACGATAGTATAAGTTAATTACTTAGTAATTTTAAATTGTAATCCGATCCGGTCGAAGTGACCAAAAATTTATGGAGGCGCCTTTTTCAAACTCCACTATACTTAAGGATGCGGGAAAATAAGAAAAAAAGAATATGGCTTCGATTGTACTTAACTCCTAGGCACAAGGAAATGGAAATAATGGACTGTATACGCGGCAAATGAATATAGAAACATATATAAAATCTAGTACTTGCATTAACTTCAGTTTAAGGACCGAAATAGGCCGAAGAACGGGAAAGAGGTACAGGTCATGCGCACTCACCTTTAAAATCCAGGGATTCTTCTTGTGCCGACACTGTCAACTTCCACAGCTGTTTACAGTTCTGGTAAATCGCGGATGAAAAATAACACAGCAAAAACACATAAGATCACGTCACCAATTGATGCTGATGCAACGAAGGTCAAACGAAGAGTAAAGTCTCGAAAATCACTATCCATACGTCGCGGCGATAGGGACAGCCGCACACGCAAGTGCACATGTGTGATAGGGATGGAAGATGGGAAGGTTTAAGAAAATGCAAGTACCCTATTTCACAAATATAAAAATACAAAATCCACCAGTCTTTACTAGATAGGTAATTTTGACAATCGTCCAGCGGCAACCAAAAACTAAAAAAAATTACACCCAAACTACAAATGGAACCCTGCCCGGCCCGGACGTTCCCCGGACGCTCTCTAAACAAATCCGGGTAAACCCGGACGGATGGCAACCTTAGAGTACATCAATGTAGAACCTTTCTATAAATTCATACTGATAGAATAAAGGGCTCGTATAATGTAGGTATCGTGTTACGGAAAATATAAGGATAGCAGAGCAAAGGATAGTTGTCACACACTGTCGACGAGTTACACGCCGTCGACGAGTCGCCGTCTCGGCCCGTCGGTCGAATCACTGCAAACATCCGGTTCGAAGGACCACAAAATGTTACGGAAAATATAAGGATAGCAGAGCAAAGGATTGACAACACCAAGTTCCTGACACAACTGAATATATTCATATGTTTCACAACTTTTTTAAAAAGAATATCAAAAAAGGTTACAAAAACTGAGTTCGTAACATATCGTTTGATAGAAAGAAATAGTGAATGCGATAGTAACCGTCCGTTCGTTAGCAAATAAGTGGACCGGTCACATTGAAGAAAAATACTTACATTCCAAGTGTCTCGCTATTGGTAACCAATGTTAAATTTAATATGGCCCATTTTTATTGGTCTTATTGACTCGAAATTTGGTACATATTACACACTACACATTTAGGCACTAGTCCCACCAAGGGAGTGAAAGCGAGTAGCTATCGACTATTATACTGCCGGCGAGGACTCTCTCTCTCTCTTTTCACTAAGTAGTCGATCACAGCGATAGAACTCACTCAGCGGTACTCGCTCAGCGATGCTCGCTTGGCGGTCCGAACTAACGCTGAGAGACCAACCAGCGATCATTCTGCTCTACAGCGTGGAGCCCCGCCCGAGCGAATTATGCGAGTAATCGCCCGTCGCTTAACTCGCTTTAAGTCGAGCGACCAAACTATCGGAACTACACACTCGCTTCTCGCTGCTCGCCAACTCGTTTCTAATTCTTCTAGTGCCTTAGATGACAATACAACTCCAGTGTTCAGCGTGCCTGATTCTGAGCGTATTACAATAAGTTTACTTTTAGTTTACCACTGACAGATGGCTTGCCTTCATTTCATTTCCAACTTTAACGCCATACAAATAAAGTAGCTATTACAAAATCTGCAAACGTGGGAAACAGTATTCTAAAATTGGCTTTATTTGTAGGTCGTTAATGTTGAATATGAAACGAAGGCAAACCATCTGTCAGTGGTAAACTTGATGTAATTTGACTGTACCTGGATGCGTGTTGGTCCTGACTGGGCGCGAGCCCTGGATGTCGATGGGCTTGCTGCGCGCCGGCTGCCCCGCGCGCCCCCGCGCCGCGCCCGCCCCCGCCCCCGCCCCCGCCCCCGCCCCCGCCGCCGGCGCTGCATTACTACTTGAACTGCTTGCTGTTTAAACAGATACAATCTTAAGATCACTTTGAATTAAGTACTTTCCTTAGGGGGTGTTTCACCACCTTATTGTCAAACTACTGGTTACGTAACCAATGAATAAACTAAGTACTGCACAAATCTGTCGGCCAGTTTTATTTCAGTTTCACCACTCCGGTCCTGTGCAAACTAAGTACCACTTAACTAATCGTCAGTTTAACAAAAAGTCGGAATAGCAACGTCCCATTTCACGACCACGGGTTCCTGTTCGCATATTTTCGTTCAAAGAGTCGCTCATTATTAAAGCAAAATAAATCGTAAACTATGTAATTTTTAAACACATCTATTTTTTTGCATAAACAAATAACATTATAATTAATCCAAAAAGGGTATTTATTTACGATACTTTGGTTAACAATAACAAAGAAAAATAAAATCACGTAAAACGAATCGAAAAGTGGCGCCAAACCCTTTGACAGATTAACTTTTTTTTTTAATGGCGATGTACAAGTTCAGGTAGAACAAACGATTGTGCCACTGAAAAAGTCTGTAATTAAAAAATATTACGAATTTTTGGATTTATTTTTAAATACTAAAAGCGTACCTATATATTTATTCAAATCTTGATATTTAAATTCTCGTTTGCAATTTAGCATGACTTCTTTCTTTAAAAAATAAAAAATACTTTGATTTATTTTTCTGAAACCGGCTGAAGGGCTCTCCAACCATGGCCGCAAAAAAATATACTAACTAATTAAAAAGATATGTGACGGATAAAAATGCTAAATGCCACCTGATCTGATGGTCAAATTAAGAAATAGTTTGTCCGTCACTTAGCGCTAATCAAGACTGGTGAAACAGAAATTTTTATTCCATGTGACAAATAAGGTTATGATCAAGCTAATCCGAACTTTAAAAAAAGTGGTGAAACAGCCCCTTAGTGTAGTTTAGCTGTGTAAACCGTATCGTCTAAACATCCCAACGTTCGTGATCACATTCACCATCTCTTTCTATCCTTGCCAGTATTCCACTTTAAATGTAGTTCTTTGAGCCAAACAATTTTGAATTTGTTTGAGGCAAGTTCTGCGTAAGGGCACACATTTTCAACAGAATATCTCTTGATATACGTTGATTCACGCGCGAAGCCGCGAACCAACCGCGATCTACGAATATGGATCCGATTAGCCAGGTCTCCACTGAGCGAGCCGTCTCGCGAGGCAGCCATTTTCGGTGCGATTTTGAGTTTTGTGTAGAACAAATCATGCCTCATGTGCTTGCCTCGCTTGCTCGCTCAGTGGAGACCCGGCTATTCATATGTTTGTCGCGGCTTCTCGCCTCGTTCCTGTCTGCTATCAGTTTTTGTCCTGTGCCATAGGATTCACCAGGCACTGTTTGATAC
The DNA here is from genome assembly GCA_947563465.1 of Archips xylosteana. Classification (NCBI taxonomy): domain Eukaryota; kingdom Metazoa; phylum Arthropoda; class Insecta; order Lepidoptera; family Tortricidae; genus Archips; species Archips xylosteana. Next base: position 213,599 of record OX387359.1, read on the forward strand.
GCACAATTGTGGAAACTATACTGTATGGTCGACCAAGAAAGTGGTTTACCAGTTTTGACAAAAGTTTCTGTGACTGTACAGTCAGCCAAAAATATGGTCTACCTCCCTACGGTCGAAGTTCATTTGCACATTTTAACGACCGCTTTAGCCTAGTTGGTAGTGACCCTGCCTACGAAGCAAGAGGTCCTGGGTTCAAATCCCGGTAAGGGCATTTATTTGTGTGATGAGCACGAATATTTGTTCCTGAGTTATGGATGTTTTCTATGTATTTAAGTATTTATTTATTTATATAAGTATGTTTATCGTCGTCTAGTACCCATAGTACAAGCTTTGCTTAGTTTGGGACTAGGTTGATTTGTGTAAGATTGTCCCCTAATATTTATTTATTTATTACATCATGATACAACGAGGTCGATTTTCCCTTGCAATAACATGATGACAGTGACTTAGGGATATTTAGATGTCACAGAAACTTTTGTCAAAACTGGTAGACCACTTTCTTGGTTGACCGTACAATATGTTCACTTTTAGTTTACCACTGACAGATAGATGGCTTGCCTTCATTTAATTTCCAACTTTAACACCATACAAATAAAGTAGCTATTACAAAATCTGCAAACGTGGGTAACGGTATTCTAAAATTGGCTTTATTTGTAGGTTGTTAAAGTTGAATATGAAATGAAGGCAAACCATCTGTCAGTGGTAAACTTGATGTAATTTGACTGTACTAGTGTTGAGCACCTGGTTTGGGCGCGGGCGGCTGCAGGCTCTCCCCGACGGTGGCGCGGGGGGCGCGGCGGCGGCTGCCCCCCGCGGCCCCCGCGGCCCCCGCGGCCCCCGCCAGCACCATGCTGTGCGCCGGCGCCGCCTCCTCACGCTCCGAGATTATCTCCAGGGACTCGATGTCCGTCGCTCTGTGGACAGCACATTGATCACCCATTACATATTTGACATTAACAGGAAGACACAGATGTAGTGCAATAGTACATTGTGCATCTAGGGCCGTAAGCAGGGGATTACTAAAGTGAGTCTATTAGAAGCCCGACGCCGAAGGCGGAGGGCTTTTAATGACTCGAGTTTGTAATCCCCTTACTGCCCGTGATACACACAATGATTTTCATCACATTGCGAGAAAATAAAACCAAAAATAAAATTAATTTGTTTCTAAACACTTAAATTGAATAAAATAATGGCTACCCGCCAATACAGATTGTCACTTTTTTCGAGTCACCTACCATAGATAATGTAAATTGTTTTTAGTTTAGAATTTGAAAGGTCATACGTCCAGATTCTGCCAACATGTTTAAAAAAATATTTTTACTAAAATTATTGCAAAAATATTTGATATAAATTTAAAATATCAAAATAACTAATTTTCACGAAGCTTAGATAAGTTTTGTGTTGTAAAATTTGGGTTATAGCTAAGTTTTAAAGATAATAAATAAAACGTTGGCTGGCTTGAAACCTCCTTAGTCTGAAATGACTTGTTTGCAAATTTTAAAACTAAAGTTAGAACTCCCTTGGGTAGAAAAACTGTACGTAAATCTATAACTCCCTTAAGAACAAATTAGGCCTTTGACATTTAGTATACAGGCATGAAATAACACCATTGACGAGCAAGTGTGATGAAAAATGATTTTCCATCGGGAAAACTCGGATCTCGATCAGATTCGGAATATGATGGCACCCAAACTGTCAATCAATGATTGTATTTAGAGATGCGCCGAGTACAACTTTTACCGAGTAACCGAGTATACTCGGTTCAAAGTTTCTCAAACTAAGTACTCGGCCGAGTTACTTGGTTCAGTTTTGGGGCGCGAAAACAGGTTTAGACAGGTCACCACCACCAGGCTACCAGCCACCGCGAACGAACGTCGCGGGGATCTCCGCCTTCTCCCTCGCAAATTACTCAGTTGTTGTTTTATTTTAATACACATGATTCCTTTTAAATAATAATTTTATTTAGGCCAAGTATACTCAATATTTGAACCGAGTTATTCGGCCGAGTATGAGTATCAAAAAAACTGCCGAATACACCGAGTAGTAAACGAGTACTCGGCCCATCTCTAATTGTATTAAAGGAGTGACATTTTCATATCCATTGATATGGAACTTTATTGTTTAGTGTCAAATGTCAAAGTAAGATAAGATAAGATGGCTACTGAAGCTATTTGAGAGAGTACAATAAATACAAACTTTTCCAAAGTACGAAGGAAAATCATTTTGCACTACATCAGTAGTGAGATGACCAACACTTGCTATTGTTACCATGGCACTGGGATACCTATTTATTGATAATTAGCTGTTGCCCGCGACTCCGTCTGCAAAGAATTTGTATTACGCAATTTTCCAGGATAAAAAGTATCCTATTATGTTAAACCAGGTTATAAACTGTGTGCCAAATTTCATCAGAATCTGTCAAACGGTCAGGGTCCAGCAAAGGGGGCTCCATACAAAAAAGACTTAAAAAAATTTTGCCAAAAAAAATTTGAAATCCTATACATTTTACATTTTCATCTGTCTAACGTTTAATCGCAGACTTACAATGGACTGCGTTGGTCCAACACGTACAAGGGACATTATGGTAGTGCTGTCTTACTTGAGCGTGACAGTCGGCTTGGGGTACGGGAAGCCGTTGCGAAAGGGCTTGGTGAGCGTGAGCGAGCCGCCGTCGGCCGCCGCCACCGTGCCTTGGTAGCAGCCCAGCGCGCCGCAGCGCACCGACACGCCGTAGCCTTCCCAGCCAGACATGGTCACACGAAGCGCGCTCGCTGTGCACTCCCAAACCACATCACCCAGTCACCACGACGCGTGAACCACTTTAGCTTTGAAATAGCTTGCGTATAGGCACGAACAGAGCCACTCACATAGCTCACAACGAAGACGAAAACGGAACGAAATCACACAACAAAGTCGAACGAAGCCGTGGAGCTTTACCGTGGAGTGGAGTGACAGTGACACGCGTTGGTTGACGTTGACAGAGCCTGGCCTGACTGACTTGACAGACTTGACAGTTAAATGTATAGTCGGGTCAACTTTTTGACCGTCGCATCTAATCACTCTATTTTTCTGTACAGAAAAGTGTATGATTTGTATAGTATGTCAGCTGCTCTAGTCATCGTTCGTTAGTTCTATACATATAGTGTCAAACGTACCTGTGTAAAGCGTGTCGAGTTAATGAAAGGGTGACACACTCAACCCTTTCGTTGACTCGATAGGCTATTTACGTCAAGTGCAGTGGCTCGTTTTGCACACGGCTGATAATGACATTTGTTGACGTTTGTTTTGTAGTGAGTTAGTCTGTGGTCGACTGTCGTTCGGGACGTCCGGTCCGGTGTCAGTCTCGAGTCGGAGTTCTAATTAGTTTTGTGCAATTTGCGAAAGGAAATTCTGAAACAAAACTGTGGCAAACATCGGGCGAGTGAACAGATCACAGAATAAAGTCCCCGGGCTTCAGCCGTCGAATACACTCGGGTGGTTCACCTCGCCGATACGGTCCGGTGATATCCTCCTTGACCAAACCAATTCTTTCATTTATTCTTACTACCGAGACGATTCTAATGATTTTATAAATAGGACAGTTTAATTAAAAGAAAAACCAATGTTCTTTTTTTCAAAATTGTAGCCATTATATTACACAACTCGGTATACCTGTTTCGCTCGTCGGTCGTTCGTTTTTCGATTGATAATAACAACTGATAGCTCTAAGCGCTACGCCAATCGCTACAAAACTAGTCACAAAATTGTCAACAAGCCTAGTAATTACAATAGAAATCATAATTTTGAAATAAAAAGTAAAATAGGTGCGGTTTGAAGGCGGTTCGGGATGGTTCGGTCGGGGCTGGTGAAGGAGAACGTGCCTCCGGGGCCGGTGCTGGGCGCGCGCTGGCTGGCGGCGGGCGCGGCGGCGCTGGCGCTGGCGGCGCTGCTGCTGCGCGCGGCGGGCGAGCGCCTGCCCGCGCCGGCGCGCCGCGGGGCGCCCCCGGACACCTTCATCGCCGAGATCGCGCACGAGCACCTCGTTAACCTCACGTCCATCGGGCCCAGGGTATGCTTTCCGTCGAACCGGTACTGTGTTTCCCATCAGGGCATATGTAAGCATATCATGCCCTGATATGGCTCCGCACCTGAACCATTAAAACTTTCTATTGAGGTTGATTCATATCTACAGTAGACATTGAGCGTGCCAGATGCGTGCTGTGGCAGACAAAATAATATTCTTCTATGTTAACGGTGTCTATTAACGGATTTGTATCTATCAGAACAAGGCTGCACAGACGCTGACAGTCCACACCGAGCCTGGCCGGTATGCGTCAAAAGAATAATTAATTTGTTGGTGTCTGATACGGCATGTGTCTGGTATGCTCAACGTCTGTAGATGTGAATGAATTAACCTTTAATTTTTATTTATTGGCTTTCCTTATAGTGATATCGCTTAAAACTGTTGTTGCCACCTTTGTACTTCATTTTTTTTCCCTTCGTCTACTCCATACATTCACAAAAAGTATTCCAAACATAACAATGGAGGAACTTCCGCCAGAACAGTTCAAAGAAAGATTCACTTATCAGTCTACTGATATGGTTTGTGCTTCAATCAGTTTCTTAACTTTTTGTATGTTCAGAAAGTAATGTTGTACGGTGCGGGTAGGTGGCGGGGAGCTACGAGAACGAAGTGGCGGCCGTGCAGGTGGTGCTGGCGGCGCTGCGGAGCATCCAGCGGGGCGCCGCGCCGCACCACCGCCTGGAGCTGGACGTGCGCAGCGCACACGGCGCCTTCCCGCTCGCCTTCCTCGACGGTGCGTCCCCCCTGCCTCCCCCCCACAGTACAGTGGCGCTGCGGGCATCCAGCGGGGCGCCGCGCCGCACCACCGCCTGGAGCTGGACGTGCGCAGCGCACACGGCGCCTTCCCGCTCGCCTTCCTCGACGGTGCGTCCCCCCTGCCTCCCCCCCACAGTACAGTGGCGCTGCGGGCATCCAGCGGGGCGCCGCGCCGCACCACCGCCTGGAGCTGGACGTGCGCAGCGCACACGGCGCCTTCCCGCTCGCCTTCCTCGACGGTGCGTCCCCCCTGCCTCCCCCCCACAGTACAGTGGCGCTGCGGGCATCCAGCGGGGCGCCGCGCCGCACCACCGCCTGGAGCTGGACGTGCGCAGCGCACACGGCGCCTTCCCGCTCGCCTTCCTCGACGGTGCGTCCCCCCTGCCTCCCCCCCACAGTACAGTGGCGCTGCGGGCATCCAGCGGGGCGCCGCGCCGCACCACCGCCTGGAGCTGGACGTGCGCAGCGCACACGGCGCCTTCCCGCTCGCCTTCCTCGACGGTGCGTCCCCCCTGCCTCCCCCCCACAGTACAGTGGCGCTGCGGGCATCCAGCGGGGCGCCGCGCCGCACCACCGCCTGGAGCTGGACGTGCGCAGCGCACACGGCGCCTTCCCGCTCGCCTTCCTCGACGGTGCGTCCCCCCTGCCTCCCCCCCACAGTACAGTGGCGCTGCGGGCATCCAGCGGGGCGCCGCGCCGCACCACCGCCTGGAGCTGGACGTGCGCAGCGCACACGGCGCCTTCCCGCTCGCCTTCCTCGACGGTGCGTCCCCCCTGCCTCCCCCCCACAGTACAGTGGCGCTGCGGGCATCCAGCGGGGCGCCGCGCCGCACCACCGCCTGGAGCTGGACGTGCGCAGCGCACACGGCGCCTTCCCGCTCGCCTTCCTCGACGGTGCGTCCCCCCTGCCTCCCCCCCTGCCACGCCTGCTGCGTGAGAGCTCGTTCCCACTATGTCGTATGTCGGATTCCGATTTTAATCGGGTGTCGGCGCCTCTGTTCATACTAGTCGGCTGTCGGCCACGACCGCAGCTGGTTTCGAGGCTTCTGTACACGATTTCTGGACGAGGGCTGACAAAACACACGATATTTTTTGTCGGATCCGACACAAAATCGTTGTCGGACGAGTGTGAATAGCTTCATATAAAATGTTCTGCCACTGGAACGACCGATTAAAATCCGGATCGACGTACGACATAGTGGGAACGAGCTCTGACCCGCGCGTGGGCAGACCGCAGCTGAGCGCCGTGCTGTTGCAGGGCTCAACAACGTGTACCGCGACGTGCAGAGCGTGGTGGCGCGGCTGTCGGCGCGCGGCGGCCCCCCCGCGCCCCCAAAGCGCCGCACCGCGCTGCTCCTCAACTGCCACTACGACACCGTGCCCGACAGCCCCGGTCAGTCCCACACGCACACACACACGCGGCTGTCGGCGCGCTGCTCCTCAACTGCCACTACGACACCGTGCCCGACAGCCCCGGTCAGTCCCACACGCACACGCACACACATCTCAGCCTGCGCCCAACGTAACTGCAACAACCCCTATATGAACCGAAACGCATATACAGTTGTGGCCATATAATTAAGAACGATTATTTATTGAGATGATTTTTTCAAAGTAACAAGTATAACTAATTGCCCGTATTTTTTTTATTTCTCTCGGTATTGCAAAACTTTTCCGTACTACCGGTACATTCATTTATGCAACATTGTTGGCTAAAAAATTAATAGAGAAACTTTATACATTCGATCTGAACCTAGTATTAGTACTTACTGGCTGGTCACGTAATTAAGAACGCTGAATAGTTTATTATTTTTTCAAATTCAAATAGAGAACACTGTGTGGCTCTGTGGTTGTAGATTATTATTCGTATAATTTTGGCGCCATTTCGTGCTGTTAAAGTCTTAAAAGTGATTACTTCGTATAAAAACAATGGGGAAAAATAATAGTTGTGATAAATCTACAAGAGAAGTAATAATAAAACTTCGCGAGAAGAATTGGTCGTATAAAAAGATAGCCGACCATCTGCAATGTTCAAAAACAATGGTTTTCCATGCCGTAAAGCATTTTTCCACGTATCAAACTACTTCAAACGTTCCGCGTGGACCTAGACAGAGAAAGTCATCTCGTCGAGATGATCGAAATATCGTTCGTTTGGCAAAACAAAATCCTTTTAAAGGGTCTAATGAGTTGAGAAAAGAATATTTTGGCGAAAACAACCCTTCAGCAATCTCTGCACACACTATTCGAAGGCGTTTGGTAGAAAATAAGTTGAACGGAAGGATAGCAAGAAAGGTGCCTATGTTGAAACGATGTCATAGGCAAGCCCGACTTGCATTTGCAAGAAGGTATGAAAACTGGACAGTCAGACAGTGGAAAAACGTTCTTTTTTCTGACGAGACAAAAATAAATAGGGTATGTTCTGATGGAAAACGATATGTACGACGCCCTCCGAATAAAGCATTCGACCCAAAGTACACAAAAGTGACATTAAAGCATGGCGGGGGAAATGTGAAAATTTGGGGGTGCTTTTCTGGACATGGCGTTGGACCTGTTAGGCTGATAGAAGGAAACATGGATCAATTCCAATACAAAAATATACTGCAAGAAACAATGTTACCATATGCCGAAGACGTGCTTCCGGTTATTTGGACATTCCAGCACGACAATGATCCAAAGCATACTGCACGCACCGTTAAGGAATTCCTCACATCACAATCAGTTTCAGTCTTAGATTGGCCAGCCAACAGCCCAGATCTTAACCCAATAGATCATCTTTGGTGCGAAGTCAAGAAAAAGGTTTCAAATCGACAGTGTGGCAATTTGAGAGAGCTGTACGACGTTTTCTTAGAAGAATGGAACTCTATTTCTCTTGCGAAATGTCAAAAATTGATAGATTCAATGCCTCGCCGGTGTAAAGCCATAATTAAAAGCCGTGGACATGCTACTAACTATTAATTTTAGTTCAAATGTATTAAATTGCTTTTTTTTCTATACCAACTTCACATTAATATGATTTATTTAATCTAAGTTTCATATAAAACAACTCTCGAGCAGTTTAATAAATCGTTCTTAATTATTTGTCCAGCTTCATTACTATTTGAATTTATTAGTATAGAGAACAAATAAAATTTGTAAAAAAAAATGTTAGCAATTATACACTATTATTATTAATCCTGTTTGCTCTATCCATGTGGCTATTTTATAACATAACTTGTTACTTCTAAGAAGGAACACAACTAGACATATGACATGATTTAGATAAAAAAAAATCGGAAACTTCAAATCGTTCTTAATTGTATGACCACCACTGTATTTACTAACCACATCACACGCTCTCAGTACGCCGAGATTCAACACGCAAAAGTTTTATTTCCCAAAGTCTCTAACGCATTGCAAAATTTTATTACACGGCTTAGCGTTTCGTCAATTAGCCAGTCTGCGAAAAATCGATAGGTAGGCGTGTAATGTAAATCACCTTTGATCGGTTGTCAATTTATCATTTAGCATCATTTTGCATAAGAAAAGTTCCTTTTACCATCATGTTACAATGTATACATTCATTGTTTCTGATTCAATTATATCAAACAAAATGATTATGACCAGGAGCCACGAGGAGTATTTGGTTTAACTGTGTCAATGTTGATCAAAGGTGTCAAACATGCAGCACTAGGTACTTACTACAGTACCATTATTAACAAATACCTTTGTAATTTTTTTACTTTCACCCGTGTAAAACCCATTGTTCCATTCTGCATACATTAAATGTTAATTAGTGGATGATAAATGTATTGTATTGTTTCTAGTTTTATAAGTACTAATCTATTTTTATTTTATTTTTTAATACTAATAACCTATGGAGAATATCTGAAATAAATGAAATTATTATTATTATTATGTTGGTACGGATTTCCGATCACGGGCCCATGGGGACCCGGTCATTTGAAAGGCATTCATGGGGCCGAAGCCAACATGAAGAGGCCTTTGGTACCATATAATATAAATGAGATGGGCGCAACTATGGAGGTCTATCCCCTAATACACCATGAGGATGTGCTAGCGGACAGTCCTCCACAGTTGCCAAACTATTGCCAGGTAGGAAGCGACATGGAATTGGCTATGGGGTTGGGATGTTGTGGACAGGATTACCGGGCTATGGAGTGAGATAACGGACACCTACCGTTATTATTATTATTATTCTAAATGGTTTTTAATCTCGACATAAAGTCGGTTTTTTTTTTGATTCATGATACGGGCATAAGCCAAGTACCATGTAACTATTGTGTAAATTATGTTCTTTGTGTAGTGTCTGTGTTTGTGTTAGTGTGATTGTCTTGTTGGTTGCTGTGTTCTGGTAGTGAGGTAGGATTTAGAAATCGGCGTCTATATGAGGTTAGGTCGGTTTCGCATTGTGTGACTATATAGTAGCAACGAAGGAGCTCTCGGTTAAATTATTATTATTATTATTAAATTCTTAAATTAAAATAACATATAAAGTAATGTTTTAAGTAAACGAAATTTTGTACAAAATGTTTGGAGTGGCGTGCCAAGTCCGCGTAGATAGAACAACGAATATTAATCGATGAAAAAACGGGCCAAGCGAGAGTCGGAGTCGCGCACCGAAGGCTCCGCACGTTCCACCGATTTTTATGAATGATTAGCAGCGTTAAGCCCAGTTTAGAACTGCAACAATAATCGTGCCAGTTGCATTACATTGCGGGACTGGAAAGCGAACGAGTCGGAAGTGGTCAGTCGAACTCTGCAATGTAACGCAACCCACACGGTTTTTCTTGCAGGTCTGAACTGGGCTTTTAGATTGCGGGCTACCGAACTAGTTATAATGTGGTGGATTATACAAGGCCCGCAATGTATCAATGTCCGAATTAAGCATGTAAGTATTCTAATCGTCACTCGTATCGTGAAAATCCTCTTAAGCCTCCGGCGTCTGGCTGTAAAAAAGGAACGACCAACGTTTAATCAACATTTTTTTTTTTTTTTTATCTTGTCGTCAAAAGGGTTACGTAAAAAGTGTCTGAAATGAATCCGGTACATTTCATCGGGTTGTGACGCTAGTCTAAGCTACTTGGATGATTTTTCTCGTATTGAGAAATCCCGGATTTTGCTAAAATCCCGCAAACTTGGGGCGGGGAACCCCAAAGCGCGCGGCCGCTGCCCCGCGCCGCGCCTTTTCCGGCAACGCGACTGACCTGCATCTACTTACTTATTTTACATTAGGCATATGATGGAAACATCATAACAATCCATCTAAACTCCATACTTAATATTATAAATGTGAAAGTGCATTTGTTTGTTTGTATGTCCTTCTTTCACGTCGAAACTGAGCGACTGGACATAGTAGAAAGGCTGGAGAGAGACATAGGCTACTTTTTACCACGGGAAAATATCTCATTCTCACGGGAAAACACGTTTTAATCTACTTCAGCGGGGGCGAAGCCGCGGGCAACGGCTAGTTACAAATGATTATCTATCTGTAGGTATACCTGAACCTCTACCATGAGTTACACTAGTTTACAGTGACCGTACTCGCTAGCGACGGCGTAAATGATTTGTATGGAGAATTCTACTTCCGTAAGTGACTATATAACAATCTTAAAAAGTTAACGGTTTCAGAAAAAAATCGTGTCGGTCTTATGACCTATTCGATGTTTTAATACATTCGGTCTTTCGTACTTCGGTATTGTAATACATACCCCTTTGTAAATTGTCTTCTTTCTACAAGGGTAGCAAGGAAGAGATTTGGGATAAGTTCGCCTTTGTACTTTTCCTGTTTATCTATGGCCTCTCGAGCAGAGTGGGTTTTATCCCAGGCTCGCACCTCTGAATTTTTCGGAATTTACGTGCGATATTACATTTAAAATCTACCATGAGCTTTACGGTGATGGAAAACATTGTGATAAAATCTACACACACCTGTGATGAAATTCAATGGTGTGTCTGAAGTTTCCGCACCGCGCGGGACACGCGTGGGAACTACGGCCCAAGCACTTTCATTTTGGTAAAAGACCTCTGCTCTGCAGTGGAACGTATACATATAGACTGGGATGATGATGATGATGATTATTGCAATTAAAAAGGTCAGTTAGGCCTTGATACTATTAGCGCGCTCGCCCCACGCGCCGTGTGTTCTAGGGGGCTGCTATGAAATTGGAAGTTATCTCGCCCCGTCCCTATCACTCTTCTATTTGAACTATTAGCGTGAACGGAACGGCACGAGGCACGACACTAAATTCGAAAATCGAATTTGGAAGTATGAGGCTGTCCGCGCGGGAAACTCGTGCCTTCGGCAGCTGAACTTAATTTGCGGCGGTTAGCGCTTCGTGCGCTATTGATTCGATTAGCAGCTGTTACAGTTCTTACTGTTCTTTGATGCAAGGTGAACAATACGCACAGACTCAAAGCTAATTAAAATACCACGCAGATGAAATATCGCTGAAGATCTAAAATTTGAATGCAAGTAGGCTCTAGTAGGTACCAATCCAAAAAACAAAATAGACGTGGCATACCCGACAGAAGTAACTAACGCAGGTGTACTCAACTTGAACCCGCGGGTCACATGCGGCCCGCCAATCTTTAATGAGTATCTACGCCTAACCGGGATAAAATTATCCTTTACCTAATGTAGATTATATCCTGGCGACCGGTAGTGCAATTTTTCGACGCAAGTATTACATGGATATGATTGAGCACTTATATTTAAATTTCGTGAACAATTTATATGCATACTCTTTGATCAATTATAACTGAAGATACACATTGCCGAACAAAATCCCCTTCAAAGAATGTCCGAACTTTTTTATTTGGTTGCGTAACAAATAAAATCATCACCTACACAGAAATTTGAACCTAGTCTTTACTTCATTACAGTCGAATTTCGGTAGCGGCAAAACTCCACTTGACAGCTAAACTTGACAATTTCACGCAACGTTCTGAGAAAAAAGAAGGCCACTTTTAATTATCAAAGTGGCGCTCATTTGGCTCGGACATTTTCGGGCGCGCGACTGTGGATCTACAGTTATAATTGATCAAAGTGTATACTTTAGACGACCAGATGGCCTAGTGGTTAGAGACCCTGACTATGAAGCTTGAGGTCCCGGGTTCGATTCCCGTGTCGGGGCAGATATTTGTATGAAAAATACGAATGTTTGTTCTCGGGTCTTGGGTGTTTAATATGTATTTAAGTATGTATCTATCTATATAAGTATGTTTATCCGTTGCCTAGTACCCATAACACAAGCTTTGCTAAGCTTACTTTGTGACTATGTCAATTGGTGTGAATTGTCCCGTGATATTTATTTATTTTATTTATTTATACTTAGGACCTCAGTGCGATGCTCGCTGACCTCGGAAGTGTCTCCGAGAAAGTTGGTCTTAAATTGAACATGGACAAGACGAAGGTCATGTCGAACGCCCATGTTGTACCAACTCCCGTCGTAATCGGAGATACTTTGCTCGAAGTTGTTGACGACTATATCTATCTGGGACATACAATCCAATTGGGTAGGTGCAACTTCGAGAAAGAGGTCAATCGACGAATTAGACTCGGCTGGGCAGCGTTCGGGAAGCTCCGCAATATCTTGTCATCCGATATACCGCAGTGTCTCAAGTCAAAAGTCTTTGACCAGTGTGTGTTGCCAGTGATGACTTATGGCAGAGACGTGGCCGCTAACGATGGGTCTTATAAGGAAGCTCAAGGTCACTCAGAGGGCGATGGAGAGGGCTATGCTTGGAGTTTCTCTGCGGGATCGCATTAGAAATGATGAAATCCGCGCGAGAACTAAAGTCACGGACATAGCTCGAAGAATCGCTAGACTTAAGTGGCAGTGGGCAGGGCGCATCGCCCGTAGAACTGACGGCCGATGGGGCCGAAAGGTTCTCGAGTGGCGTCCGCGGACCGGAAGACGCAGTGTGGGTAGGCCTCCAACAAGATGGAGCGACGACCTGGTGAAGGTAGCGGGAACGCATTGGATGCGGATGGCACAGGGCCGATCTGTTTGGAGAGCCTTGGGGGAGGCCTATGTTCAGCAGTGGACGTCTTTCGGCTGAAATGATGATGATGATGATACTTATTACTCGGTAAAAATGTGTTTATTATCCAGTTTTATTATCGTCGATAATTTATCGAGGTTAACATTTCTATCATGATTATGAAGTGGTCACTTATAATTATCTGTTGAACGAATGTGTTATGTCTTGCACTTACATGGACGTTCCTATTTATCATTATGTGCAGTTTTTTTTAACAACACAGACTTATCCACATCCATATTAGTCATTACGTTGGACGTCAAAGTGACATAAGATCATAAGATGCTCCCGGTCGCCGATCACTAATGCTGTCGTAATTGATCACTCCCATCGCGCAACTCGCTGCAATGATTAAAGAAAGAAAATACATTTATTTGCAACAACACAACCCACATAGGGTGAATGAGCATTAGGTTAGGCAAGCGTGCTCCATCGTAGGCCTCATCTTCGCTTTCCATCAAGCGTGATTATAGGTCAAACGCAAGCCTATATTGCATAAAAAAAAAACAACACGAAAGCTAAAGATAGTGTGTCATTGCGGTTGTAAATTTGACTCTGGCTCAGCTTAATGCTGAGGCGTTAAAGCGCCCCAGCGCTGATTTTCAACCAGCACCGTCGGTGACACCGGATTGCTGTAAGTATAGAATTCGTATTCAGTTCTGGCCGCTTCTCGCGCATCGTCGGCGCTGCTGGGCCAAGTGCCTTGTTTGCGGGCAGCAGAGCCGCAGCCGGCGCGCCCACCGCGTGGCCCTCTTATTGATTGATTAAAGAAACAGATTGACCCAATCACGGTAATAGAAAACAAGCGATCAATTCGTCCGCGGCCTATTTTTTTATGGCTATATTAGTCTGCTTCATTAAGATTTAAATTCCATTGCGTTGTAACTCTGATTGAAAAGCCTTTCTGGTGTGTTCGTTCAGTCCACGTTCAGTCAGCACAACTATATGCTAAAATATTCTAAATTAGAAAAATTCATAACACTGCGTATTAGAGTTCGTCGGAGCTCTGAACTCCGAATATCAGAAATACAAATTAGGGCCCTCGCCCACGGCGACTTTTTGTAGCGATGCTGTTACGAAACGCGCGACAGCATCGCTACTAACGCGCTACAGCATCGCGACTGTATCGATGCAAACGCGCGACCGTGTCGGACGACATCGGGGAGGGAACGGAGGGAGGGTGGCGCGTTAGTAGAGAACCGCGCGTGTGCATCGCGACAGAAGCGCGACGGTATCGCGTTTGCATCGCGTCAGAAGCGCGACGGTATCGCGTTTGCATCGCGACTGAATCGTGTTATGTGGGCGAGGGTACACAGCTAGCGACCGCATCGCGACTGTATCGATGCGAACGCGCGACAGCATCGCTACTGCATCGCTACAAAAAGTCGCCGTGGGCGAGGGCCCTTAGAATGCAATACAATATTTTACATTACCTACTGACACCATTGACTTGAGTTGCTGAGAGCATTCGCTTAGTTACCGATTAGAAGTGTTCATTGTCAGCCTAAACATGGATAATGATTGAAACGACCCGAGGTATTGTTACTTTTATTTTTTACCGTTTAGTTAGACTTTAGAGTAGAATACTTAAGTAAAAGTATTAGTGTCTAGAATAAGCGTGTGTCGTAAAACGTGATTTGGCGATGTAACAAACAACACGTCATCTGTGTGAAGGACGCGTACTTTAAGGATCCAGTTACCGGTTTCTCCATTTTCAACAGATATACCTTATTCTAAAAGCAGGCGAAAATTTTTTTCCGAATACTTAAAATCCCGAATGCTTCATTTATCCGAATGCATTTTTTTTCTGAAACTAAATATTTCAGGATTTTTATAAAACAACCTTAACCTAACCTAAAGGGTTCTACACGATGGTCCTGAAATAAATCCTGAAATATTTACAGTTTCAGAAAAAAAAGCTTTCGGACAAGTTAAGTTTTCGGTATTTTAAACCTTCGGAAAAAAAAATCTAAATTTCGATAGGTTCCCGATTTTCCCACTATCGTCGATGAGCTCAATAAAGCAGACGCTAAAACAATAAAATAAAATAAAATGCATTTATTTAAGACTATTTGATTCCATATAATTTACTAAAATTTGTATAATGTTTTTGTAGCAAAATTCTAAAACAGAATCGCAGAGATTTAGAGCCTACGCTAGCTGACGCGGACGCCCGCCGCATGCGCACGCTCGCGGGTCCCGCTCCGTAAAAAATCTACCTAAAATACGTCCGCGCCCGCGCCATTTAAACACTGTTCATACATAAATAAATAAATCATAAATCATTTATTAATTGTCAAGACTGTGTACACAAGCTCACATTTCAGAATTAGAGTTCCAACAGTTTATCCATTTCGGACGTACAATAAAATTTAACTTAACAATAGCCTAAACTTAATCATCTGAACTAAAATATTCATTCAAATTATAAAAACACCTAGTAGCTAGCCATTCTCTAAGTTTCCTCTTAAAATGGGCACCTTCAAGTGACTTAATACATTCAGATTAATGGTTTTTTTTATTATTATTTGATTACAATTTCTTATTAGACGGGCGTCCGTTCCGGGTAATCCGCGTCAGCTAGCGTAGGCCCTTAAATTCACCGAGAATGATATCCTCGCACGACGGCAACAATATGATCGTTCATTCACTACATATTTAATTTTCCTAGTTTGCTTAACCTTGCATTTTACTAGTGAATTTTTCCTTGCACATTGTTGGTGGGTGCGCAGCCTCAAAATAAAATGCGACTGAAAAGAGAGAAACATCCAGTCTCGCCTTGACGTCCGTGTCCGTGACTCGTGAGAGAGAGAGCTAAGAGATGGGTGAAAAATAACGTCACGACGAAAAAATCACAGTGATAATCCGCCGCCTAAAAGTATCACCGTGACACGCGACGGAGGAACAACGTTACAAAATAACGTAGATCGTTCCTTGAGTTCCTATGTTATCTCAGTCACAGCGTTACCATTAGGTACTCACTGTAACTATCTCTCACGCACACAACGGTAAGTTTATGGTAGCGCGCGGGGTGTAGTAGCGTATCTATTAATAATGGGGTGTAATAGCGTATCTTAACGACCGCTTTAGCCTAGTTGGTAGTGACCCTGCCTACGAAGCAAGAGGTCCTGGGTTCGAATCCCGGTAAGGGAATTAATTTGTGTGATGAGCACGAATATTTGTTCCTGAGTTATGGATGTTTTCTATGTATTTAAGTATTTATTTATCTATATAAGTATGTTTATCGTCGTCTAGTACCCATAGTACAAGCTTTGCTTAGTTTGGGAACTAGGTCGATTTGTGTAAGATTGTCCCCTAATATTTTTTTTTTATTCGGCAACTCGGCGGCTGCGAGTGAAAAAGCGATAGCCTTCTTGCTCGCACACGACGCGTTGCACAACTGGCTGAAGTGATTCGAAACGCAAGTGATTTTGTAACGTGAAGCGCTCTAGAGTGACAGTGACTAGCGTCTACTGAAACTAAGGTTGCCATCCGTCCGGGTTTCCCCGGATTTGTCCTAGTTTAGAGAGCGTCCGGAGAACGTCCGGGCGGGGTTCCATTTGTAGTCAGGGTTTGAATTGTAGTAGTTAGATTGTAGTTCCGCTAGTAGTAGTACAGATTAAAATAAAACAAACAAAAAACGATAACGTGGTCCGGTTTCTGAGCTCCAAAATCCGGGGATCGTACGCTTTTTGTCCTGGTTGCCGAATTTTAGAGATGGCAACCCTAACTGAAACGCATATCGTTATGCGAGTGACCGTCGTGAACGACACGACAAAGTCACGATTATTTTTCACTGTGATTTTTTTGTAACAGTAACGACAGTCACGGTGATAGTTTAGTAACGCTTTTAGCCTTATCTGGTGCTTCGTGTCGCAGGCGGCAGCGACGACGGCGCGGGCTGCGCGGTGCTGCTGGAGACGCTGCGCGCGCTGGCGGCCGGGCCGGCGCTGGCGCACGACGTGCTGGTGCTGCTGAACGGCGCCGAGGAGAACATCATGCAGGCCTCGCACGCCTTCGTCACCGAGCACCCCTGGGCGCGCGCCGCCCGCGCCTTCGTCAACCTCGAGGTACGGATCAAACGATACACGATACCATCAAGGTACCGATACGTTTACTCGATACGGTATCGATACTTACTCGTATCGGATAGGTTTTGGAAAATTTAGAGTTAAAACCGTAACAAGTGTTAGTATTCTTTATTGGTAAGTACAAAAGTAAAGAATTTATGAAAAAAAAGTCTGTTTTCGTACTGCTTCTCAAAAATATTAATTTTTCCAAATGTTTGCCTGTTAGGCGATTTCTGGAAGCAGTGACTTGACTGTTGCCAGGTACCTGATAATTTGTAAATAAATATGTACAAAATGACGTATATACTTACTTAGAAAACATGTCGTTATCATTAACGGGCGAAACTATGACTAGGATGCGTTCAAAAACTTTAATTTATGCTAAGCAATTTTTTTAAATGAAGTAGTGACACACTCATGCATGCCACGCCACTTTTGACCGATACCTACTCGACATTTAATTTCAAAGCATCGATACTAAAAAGTAGTCGGTATCGGAGAAAAGTATCGAGTATGTAGTTGTATTTAGTCGTATTCGTATGTTGTTGCGTTCCTGGAGGCGTGCGGCGCCGGCGGGCGCGAGGTGCTGTTCCAGGCGGGGCCCGGGCTGCCCTGGCTGCTGGAGGTGTACGCGCGCAGCGTGCCGCGCCCCTTCGCGTCCAGCCTCGCGCAGGAGCTGTTCGAGAGCGGCCTCATCCCCGCCGACACTGACTTCCGCGTCTTCCGCGACTTCGGGAACCTCTCCGGTGAGTACGCATGTCGAGCAGGGCCGAACCCTGTCATGACACCCTGTCACAGGCGGGTATTCCTTGGTTGCGCAAAGGCAATCTTATTGTTTCGAGTTTCGATAGTCAGAAAAGGTTACATGTCTTTAAAATATGACACTGAAAAATGAAAATTATTACACCTAACCCTGAATTTATACCCTAATGCCTTTACTCGGTACGTGTGATCAAGGCATAACTGGTGCCTTGCTAGCAGCGAGCGAGCAAAACTTTTCAGCGTGAAAACGACTCAAAAAGGTTAAATTCGAAGATTATGGCGGGAGCGAAGCGGAATTAAAATTTTATGCGAAATCTTAGAGACCCGTCACAGGTGATGTACTATTTATGCTGCTGTGATCGCTCGAGTCTCACGCCTCACCGACATCACCTCCGACGCCTTATATGTACGAAATAGCGGTAATCAAATTTTTTCTTCCAATCTAACCACGAAAAGGTAGGAACACTGCCAATTTCTTTTATACTTTCTTCTCAACTTCAACCAAAAAAATAGGATGTATGATCTGAAATTGGCGCGCGGATGTTGCAGGCGTGGACCTGGCGTGGAGCGCCAACGGCTACGTGTACCACACGCGGCTGGACACGGCCGAGCGCGCGCCGCCCGGGGCGCTGCAGCGCACCGGCGAGAACGTGCTGGCGCTGGTGCGAGGTGGGTGCCGGTGCAACACACAGGCTGGTGCAGGCAGGGCCTGGCGTGGAGCGCCAACGAAAAACCGTGCTATTTTGCATAATAGTAAATGTGGTCAAAAATGTTTACCCCTTAAAACCCCTACACTCGACTGCCAAACACCCTGTATACCTACCTAAATATCGGCGAGTGCGGGAACCCTGCGCTTTCGGATTCGGATCAGCGGTGCCCAACGGAATATGAACGCTCGTATCACACGATAAGTTTCAATTTCGCGTGCAAGCATTTAACGGTCGGAAGAGTTGGCAAATTTTTATACGTAAAGTTGACTTTTGATCGATAGCGATCCTTCTGTATGTCAGTAGCATCAGTTATCGTGTGCGATGCAGTGCGGAGTGCAACTCCCCCGGCTGAGCCCGTGGCGTGACGCGGCGGTGTGATGGTGTCGCAGGCGTGCTGGCCAGCGGGCGGCTGGGCGGCGCGGACGGGCCGGGCGCGGACGCGGGCGCGCCGGTGTTCTTCGACGTGCTGGGGCTGCGCGTGGTGCTGCTGGGCGCGCGCGCCGCCGCCGCCGCCGCGCTGGCGCTCGTGGCCGCCGCGGCCGCCGCGCTGCACCTGCACGCCGGCGCCGCCAGGGACCAGCGTGAGTCAGACAACCTGTAGCTTCACTTTCTTGGGTCGCGGCTGATGCGACAGTCCCGCGCGGCTGATGCTTAGGTTCTACTTTCGTGGGTCGCGGCTGATGCGACAGTCCCGCGCGGCTGATGCTGAGGTTCTACTTTCGTAGGTCGCGGCTGATGCGACAGTCCCGCGCGGCTGATGCTGAGGTTCTACTTTCGTAGGTCGCGGCTGATGCGACAGTCCCGCGCGGCTGATGCTGAGGTTCTACTTTCGTAGGTCGCGGCTGATGCGACAGTCCCGCGCGGCTGATGCTGAGGTTCTACTTTCGTAGGTCGCGGCTGATGCGACAGTCCCGCGCGGCTGATGCTGAGGTTCTACTTTCGTGGGTCGCGGCTGATGCGACAGTGCCGCGCGGCTGATGCTGAGGTTCTACTTTCGTAGGTCGCGGCTGATGCGACAGTCCCGCGCGGCTGATGCTGAGGTTCTACTTTCGTAGGTCGCGGCTGATGCGACAGTCCCGCGCGGCTGATGCTGAGGTTCTACTTTCGTGGGTCGCGGCTGATGCGACAGTGCCGCGCGGCTGATGCTGAGGTTCTACTTTCGTGGGTCGCGGCTGATGCGACAGTGCCGCGCGGCTGATGCTGAGGTTCTACTTTCGTGGGTCGCGGCTGATGCGACAGTGCCGCGCGGCTGATGCTGAGGTTCTACTTTCGTAGGTCGCGGCTGATGCGACAGTCCCGCGCGGCTGATGCTGAGGTTCTACTTTCGTGGGTCGCGGCTGATGCGACAGTGCCGCGCGGCTGATGCTGAGGTTCTACTTTCGTGGGTCGCGGCTGATGCGACAGTGCCGCGCGGCTGATGCTGAGGTTCTACTTTCGTAGGTCGCGGCTGATGCGACAGTCCCGCGCGGCTGATGCTGAGGTTCTACTTTCGTGGGTCGCGGCTGATGCGACAGTCCCGCGCGGCTGATGCTGAGGTTCTACTTTCGTGGGTCGCGGCTGATGCGACAGTGCCGCGCGGCTGATGCTGAGGTTCTACTTTCGTGGGTCGCGGCTGATGCGACAGTGCCGCGCGGCTGATGCTGAGGTTCTACTTTCGTAGGTCGCGGCTGATGCGACAGTCCCGCGCGGCTGATGCTTAGGTTCTACTTTCGTGGGTCGCGGCCGATGCGACAGTCCCGCGCGGCTGATGCTTAGGTTCTACTTTCGTGGGTCGCGGCTGATGCGACAGTCCCGCGCGGCTGATGCTGAGGTTCTACTTTCGTAGGTCGCGGCTGATGCGACAGTCCCGCGCGGCTGATGCTGAGGTTCTACTTTCGTGGGTCGCGGCTGATGCGACAGTGCCGCGCGGCTGATGCTGAGGTTCTACTTTCGTGGGTCGCGGCTGATGCGACAGTGCCGCGCGGCTGATGCTGAGGTTCTACTTTCGTAGGTCGCGGCTGATGCGACAGTCCCGCGCGGCTGATGCTTAGGTTCTACTTTCGTGGGTCGCGGCCGATGCGACAGTCCCGCGCGGCTGATGCTTAGGTTCTACTTTCGTGGGTCGCGGCTGATGCGACAGTCCCGCGCGGCTGATGCTGAGGTTCTACTTTCGTAGGTCGCGGCTGATGCGACAGTCCCGCGCGGCTGATGCTTAGGTTCTACTTTCGTGGGTCGCGGCTGATGCGACAGTCCCGCGCGGCTGATGCTGAGGTTCTACTTTCGTAGGTCGCGGCTGATGCGACAGTCCCGCGCGGCTGATGCTGAGGTTCTACTTTCGTAGGTCGCGGCTGATGCGACAGTCCCGCGCGGCTGATGCTGAGGTTCTACTTTCGTAGGTCGCGGCTGATGCGACAGTCCCGCGCGGCTGATGCTGAGGTTCTACTTTCGTAGGTCGCGGCTGATGCGACAGTCCCGCGCGGCTGATGCTGAGGTTCTACTTTCGTGGGTCGCGGCTGATGCGACAGTGCCGCGCGGCTGATGCTGAGGTTCTACTTTCGTGGGTCGCGGCTGATGCGACAGTGCCGCGCGGCTGATGCTGAGGTTCTACTTTCGTAGGTCGCGGCTGATGCGACAGTCCCGCGCGGCTGATGCTGAGGTTCTACTTTCGTGGGTCGCGGCTGATGCGACAGTGCCGCGCGGCTGATGCTGAGGTTCTACTTTCGTAGGTCGCGGCTGATGCGACAGTCCCGCGCGGCTGATGCTTAGGTTCTACTTTCGTGGGTCGCGGCCGATGCGACAGTCCCGCGCGGCTGATGCTTAGGTTCTACTTTCGTGGGTCGCGGCTGATGCGACAGTCCCGCGCGGCTGATGCTGAGGTTCTACTTTCGTAGGTCGCGGCTGATGCGACAGTCCCGCGCGGCTGATGCTGAGGTTCTACTTTCGTGGGTCGCGGCTGATGCGACAGTGCCGCGCGGCTGATGCTGAGGTTCTACTTTCGTGGGTCGCGGCTGATGCGACAGTGCCGCGCGGCTGATGCTGAGGTTCTACTTTCGTAGGTCGCGGCTGATGCGACAGTCCCGCGCGGCTGATGCTTAGGTTCTACTTTCGTGGGTCGCGGCCGATGCGACAGTCCCGCGCGGCTGATGCTTAGGTTCTACTTTCGTGGGTCGCGGCTGATGCGACAGTCCCGCGCGGCTGATGCTGAGGTTCTACTTTCGTAGGTCGCGGCTGATGCGACAGTCCCGCGCGGCTGATGCTGAGGTTCTACTTTCGTGGGTCGCGGCTGATGCGACAGTGCCGCGCGGCTGATGCTGAGGTTCTACTTTCGTGGGTCGCGGCTGATGCGACAGTGCCGCGCGGCTGATGCTGAGGTTCTACTTTCGTAGGTCGCGGCTGATGCGACAGTCCCGCGCGGCTGATGCTGAGGTTCTACTTTCGTAGGTCGCGGCTGATGCGACAGTCCCGCGCGGCTGATGCTGAGGTTCTACTTTCGTGGGTCGCGGCTGATGCGACAGTGCCGCGCGGCTGATGCTGAGGTTCTACTTTCGTGGGTCGCGGCTGATGCGACAGTGCCGCGCGGCTGATGCTGAGGTTCTACTTTCGTAGGTCGCGGCTGATGCGACAGTCCCGCGCGGCTGATGCTTAGGTTCTACTTTCGTGGGTCGCGGCCGATGCGACAGTCCCGCGCGGCTGATGCTTAGGTTCTACTTTCGTGGGTCGCGGCTGATGCGACAGTCCCGCGCGGCTGATGCTGAGGTTCTACTTTCGTAGGTCGCGGCTGATGCGACAGTCCCGCGCGGCTGATGCTGAGGTTCTACTTTCGTAGGTCGCGGCTGATGCGACAGTCCCGCGCGGCTGATGCTGAGGTTCTACTTTCGTAGGTCGCGGCTGATGCGACAGTCCCGCGCGGCTGATGCTGAGGTTCTACTTTCGTAGGTCGCGGCTGATGCGACAGTCCCGCGCGGCTGATGCTGAGGTTCTACTTTCGTAGGTCGCGGCTGATGCGACAGTCCCGCGCGGCTGATGCTGAGGTTCTACTTTCGTGGGTCGCGGCTGATGCGACAGTGCCGCGCGGCTGATGCTGAGGTTCTACTTTCGTGGGTCGCGGCTGATGCGACAGTGCCGCGCGGCTGATGCTGAGGTTCTACTTTCGTAGGTCGCGGCTGATGCGACAGTCCTGCGCGGCTGATGCTTAGGTTCTACTTTCGTGGGTCGCGGCCGATGCGACAGTCCCGCGCGGCTGATGCTTAGGTTCTACTTTCGTGGGTCGCGGCTGATGCGACAGTCCCGCGCGGCTGATGCTGAGGTTCTACTTTCGTAGGTCGCGGCTGATGCGACAGTCCCGCGCGGCTGATGCTGAGGTTCTACTTTCGTAGGTCGCGGCTGATGCGACAGTCCCGCGCGGCTGATGCTGAGGTTCTACTTTCGTAGGTCGCGGCTGATGCGACAGTCCCGCGCGGCTGATGCTGAGGTTCTACTTTCGTAGGTCGCGGCTGATGCGACAGTCCCGCGCGGCTGATGCTGAGGTTCTACTTTCGTGGGTCGCGGCTGATGCGACAGTGCCGCGCGGCTGATGCTGAGGTTCTACTTTCGTGGGTCGCGGCTGATGCGACAGTGCCGCGCGGCTGATGCTGAGGTTCTACTTTCGTGGGTCGCGGCTGATGCGACAGTGCCGCGCGGCTGATGCTGAGGTTCTACTTTCGTAGGTCGCGGCTGATGCGACAGTCCCGCGCGGCTGATGCTTAGGTTCTACTTTCGTGGGTCGCGGCCGATGCGACAGTCCCGCGCGGCTGATGCTGAGGTTCTACTTTCGTAGGTCGCGGCTGATGCGACAGTCCCGCGCGGCTGATGCTTAGGTTCTACTTTCGTGGGTCGCGGCTGATGCGACAGTCCCGCGCGGCTGATGCTGAGGTTCTACTTTCGTAGGTCGCGGCTGATGCGACAGTCCCGCGCGGCTGATGCTGAGGTTCTACTTTCGTAGGTCGCGGCTGATGCGACAGTCCCGCGCGGCTGATGCTGAGGTTCTACTTTCGTAGGTCGCGGCTGATGCGACAGTCCCGCGCGGCTGATGCTGAGGTTCTACTTTCGTAGGTCGCGGCTGATGCGACAGTCCCGCGCGGCTGATGCTGAGGTTCTACTTTCGTGGGTCGCGGCTGATGCGACAGTGCCGCGCGGCTGATGCTGAGGTTCTACTTTCGTGGGTCGCGGCTGATGCGACAGTGCCGCGCGGCTGATGCTGAGGTTCTACTTTCGTAGGTCGCGGCTGATGCGACAGTCCCGCGCGGCTGATGCTTAGGTTCTACTTTCGTGGGTCGCGGCTGATGCGACAGTCCCGCGCGGCTGATGCTGAGGTTCTACTTTCGTAGGTCGCGGCTGATGCGACAGTCCCGCGCGGCTGATGCTGAGGTTCTACTTTCGTAGGTCGCGGCTGATGCGACAGTCCCGCGCGGCTGATGCTGAGGTTCTACTTTCGTAGGTCGCGGCTGATGCGACAGTCCCGCGCGGCTGATGCTGAGGTTCTACTTTCGTAGGTCGCGGCTGATGCGACAGTCCCGCGCGGCTGATGCTGAGGTTCTACTTTCGTAGGTCGCGGCTGATGCGACAGTCCCGCGCGGCTGATGCTGAGGTTCTACTTTCGTAGGTCGCGGCTGATGCGACAGTCCCGCGCGGCTGATGCTTAGGTTCTACTTTCGTGGGTCGCGGCTGATGCGACAGTCCCGCGCGGCTGATGCTGAGGTTCTACTTTCGTAGGTCGCGGCTGATGCGACAGTCCCGCGCGGCTGATGCTGAGGTTCTACTTTCGTAGGTCGCGGCTGATGCGACAGTCCCGCGCGGCTGATGCTTAGGTTCTACTTTCGTGGGTCGCGGCCGATGCGACAGTCCCGCGCGGCTGATGCTTAGGTTCTACTTTCGTGGGTCGCGGCTGATGCGACAGTCCCGCGCGGCTGATGCTGAGGTTCTACTTTCGTAGGTCGCGGCTGATGCGACAGTCCCGCGCGGCTGATGCTGAGGTTCTACTTTCGTAGGTCGCGGCTGATGCGACAGTCCCGCGCGGCTGATGCTGAGGTTCTACTTTCGTAGGTCGCGGCTGATGCGACAGTCCCGCGCGGCTGATGCTGAGGTTCTACTTTCGTAGGTCGCGGCTGATGCGACAGTCCCGCGCGGCTGATGCTGAGGTTCTACTTTCGTAGGTCGCGGCTGATGCGACAGTCCCGCGCGGCTGATGCTGAGGTTCTACTTTCGTGGGTCGCGGCCGATGCGACAGTCGCGCGCGGCTGATGCTGAGGTTCAACTGTTATTTTAATTTTGAATAGAAAGTCACTTAAAATTTAAATAATCTAAGATTACCTATATGAAAAAGGGCGCTGCGCAACCAAATTAATCAGAATTTCTTCTTGCATAGAAAATGGTATAATATTCGCCATTTTTTACCGCGCGTCGCACGTCAATAGAAGACCAGCCGAACACGGCCACGCGCGGCTCGCGACTGTCGCTACTGACGCGAGCCGCTAGCCACGAATGTGGCGCCATATAGTTACATAGCACTGACGCGAGGCCGGGCGACTGTCGCGGGGTGTTAGCCGCGCGCGACTAACACTCAGCGACCGCTACCCATGAAAGTCAAGCTTTAACGCTTCAAGTCGCGGTGCTACCGCCGGAACCGTTATCCTTTCATACGTTCTTGCTCATTGGACGCATATAACTTCAGTACAGAACCTGCTTGAGCGTATTCCGATTTTTGGTTTTATTACCTGGAGCCCGATTGCCAGTCGACCATGAATCGAATATAAAGATCGATGTAGTTGCAGAGGTGTAAAAACATATCATCAAATATGAGGTAAACGAGTGACGTATCACTTTATTAGTTTGACTTGTCATTCATGAATGCCCAGAATAACATTGGACTCAAAAGGAAACCCTGAGAGACCCCCGAAAGAATATTAACATTTTGATTCATTACGATGTCCCCATTGCACACTTATTACCCTTTGTGATTTGGGAGTGAGGAGATCCGAAGACTAATCTGGCAGACGACCATGCGTCCCAAACTTCATTGCTTTTAAATGAGCTAGTCACGATCGAGTTAATCGAAAGCCCTCCTAATGCCAGTATGTCTTTAGACAATCGGAAATATACAGTACTACAATACAGAGTGCTAGGAAACAAACAGTCGATACATTTCCATGAAACCCATGCCGTGTGGTTTGATATCCTCGATGCGACCGCACGGGGCGAGCTCCTCTATCCGTGCATCCACTCTCATCTATCTGTCAGTGTCATCGCTGGCGGACACGGGCTGAATATATTTCGATCGTAATATTGAAGCGAGCAGACGCATCAGAGGGTCGTGTTGCAGTGTACATATCGCGGGGCGCGTGGTGGCGGCTGGTGGGCGGCGAGCTGGCGCGGCAGACGTGTGGCGCGGCGGGGGGCGTGGCGGCGGGGGCGGCGGTCGGGCTGGCGCTGCACGCGCTGGGCGCCCGGCTCTCCTTCTACAGCGCGCCGTGGCTGCTGGCGCCGCTGTACGCCGCCCCGGGTGAGTGGGGGGCGGCGGGGGGGCGGTCGGGCTGGCGCTGCACGCGCTGGGCGCCCGGCTCTCCTTCTACAGCGCGCCGTGGCTGCTGGCGCCGCTGTACGCCGCCCCGGGTGAGTGGGGGGCGGCGGGGGGGCGGTCGGGCTGGCGCTGCACGCGCTGGGCGCCCGGCTCTCCTTCTACAGCGCGCCGTGGCTGCTGGCGCCGCTGTACGCCGCCCCGGGTGAGTGGGGGGCGGCGGGGGGGCGGTCGGGCTGGCGCTGCACGCGCTGGGCGCCCGGCTCTCCTTCTACAGCGCGCCGTGGCTGCTGGCGCCGCTGTACGCCGCCCCGGGTGAGTGGGGGGCGGCGGGGGGGCGGTCGGGCTGGCGCTGCACGCGCTGGGCGCCCGGCTCTCCTTCTACAGCGCGCCGTGGCTGCTGGCGCCGCTGTACGCCGCCCCGGGTGAGTGGGGGGCGGCGGGGGGGCGGTCGGGCTGGCGCTGCACGCGCTGGGCGCCCGGCTCTCCTTCTACAGCGCGCCGTGGCTGCTGGCGCCGCTGTACGCCGCCCCGGGTGAGTGGGGGGCGGCGGGGGGGCGGTCGGGCTGGCGCTGCACGCGCTGGGCGCCCGGCTCTCCTTCTACAGCGCGCCGTGGCTGCTGGCGCCGCTGTACGCCGCCCCGGGTGAGTGGGGGGCGGCGGGGGGGCGGTCGGGCTGGCGCTGCACGCGCTGGGCGCCCGGCTCTCCTTCTACAGCGCGCCGTGGCTGCTGGCGCCGCTGTACGCCGCCCCGGGTGAGTGGGGGGCGGCGGGGGGGGCGGTCGGGCTGGCGCTGCACGCGCTGGGCGCCCGGCTCTCCTTCTACAGCGCGCCGTGGCTGCTGGCGCCGCTGTACGCCGCCCCGGGTGAGTGGGGGGCGGCGGGGGGGGCGGTCGGGCTGGCGCTGCACGCGCTGGGCGCCCGGCTCTCCTTCTACAGCGCGCCGTGGCTGCTGGCGCCGCTGTACGCCGCCCCGGGTGAGTGGGGGGCGGCGGGGGGGCGGTCGGGCTGGCGCTGCACGCGCTGGGCGCCCGGCTCTCCTTCTACAGCGCGCCGTGGCTGCTGGCGCCGCTGTACGCCGCCCCGGGTGAGTGGGGGCGGTCGGGCTGGCGCTGCGCGTGCTGACGTCCGCCTGTCTGTGCGCAGCGGTGGCGGTGAGCTGGCTGGCGGGGTCCGGCGGGGCGGGCGCGGGCGCGGGCGGCGTGGTGCGCGGGTGGTGGCGCGTGCGGCTGGCGGCGGACGCGGCGACGGCGGGCTGGGCGCTGGCGCTGCTGGCGTGCGCGTGCGGCGCGCTGCGGTCGGGCTTCGTGCCGGCGCTGTGGGCGGGCGGCGGCGCGTTGGGCGCGCTGGCGGCGCGGGCGCGGGGCGCGGGCGGGCGCGGCGAGCTGCTGCTGTGGCTGGCGGCGTGCGCGCTGCCGGCGCTGCAGACGGGCTACGTGGCGCTGGACGCGCTGGGCACGCTGGTGCCGATGGCGGGGCGCGCGGGGCCGGGCGCGCCGGACGCGGCGCTGGGCGCGGCGGCGGCGGCGCTGGCGCTGGCGACGGGCTCGGTGCTGCGGCCGCTGGCGGCGGGCTGCCGGGCGCGCGGGCCGGCGCTGGCGCTGCTGGCGCTGGCGGCGGCCACGGCGCTGCTGGTGGCGACGGGCCCGCTGTACGCGCCCTACAGCGCGACCCGGCCGCAGCGCGTCATGCTGTTCCACACGAGGCGCACGGACCACGTCGCCAACACCACCGAGAACCTCTTCTGGATGCCCGACCTCGACCCCAACTCGCCCGGCGACATCGGGAAATACGGTGAGCGACCCCGCTCTCTATGTTATCTATTATACTGTATGCCGAACGATCTCGTCTCTGTTTAATATTGCAAAAACATGGAACCGACGAATCGATCAAATTAATAAATTATTTAGGAATGGAAGACGCAAATCGCATTCAGTGTGAATGATGTGGCGGAAGCCACAAAATGTAGCTTGTATGTTAAGACGTGCCGGTAAGTCACTAGGGCATACGGCACGAACCTAAGATAAGTAGATTATATTGATGCTGGCGTGACGATAGTCAACTCTGATATCTGCACGCCTAGCCTATAGCATAAGGAATAGATTGTATATATACAGTTGTGGCCATATAATTAAGAACGATTATTTATTGAGATGATTTTTTCAAAGTAACAAGTATAACTAATTGCCCGTATTTTTTTTATTTCTCTCGGTATTGCAAAACTTTTCCGTACTACCGGTACATTCATTTATGCAACATTGTTGGCTAAAAAATTAATAGAGAAACTTTATACATTCGATCTGAACCTAGTATTAGTACTTACTGGCTGGTCACGTAATTAAGAACGCTGAATAGTTTATTATTTTTTCAAATTTAAATAGAGAACACTGTGTGGCTCTGTGGTTGTAGATTATTATTCGTATAATTTTGGCGCCATTTCGTGCTGTTAAAAGTCTTAAAAGTGATTACTTCGTATAAAAACAATGGGGAAAAATAAAAGTTGTGATAAATCTACAAGAGAAGTAATAATAAAACTTCGCGAGAAGAATTGGTCGTATAAAAAGATAGCCGATCATCTGCAATGTTCAAAAACAATGGTTTTCCATGCCGTAAAGCATTTTTCCACGTATCAATCTACTTCAAACGTTCCACGTGGAACTAGACAGAGAAAGTCATCTCGTCGAGATGATCGAAATATCGTTCGTTTGGCAAAACAAAATCCTTTTAAAGGGTCTAATGAGTTGAGAAAAGAATATTTTGGCGAAAACAACCCTTCAGCAATCTCTGCACGCACTATTCGAAGGCGTTTGGTAGAAAATAAGTTGAACGGAAGGATAGCAAGGAAGGTGCCTATGTTGAAACGATGTCATAGGCAAGCCCGACTTGCATTTGCAAGAAGGTATGAAAACTGGACAGTCAGACAGTGGAAAAACGTTCTTTTTTCTGACAAGACAAAAATAAATAGGGTATGTTCTGATGGAAAACGATATGTACGACGCCCTCCGAATAAAGCATTCGACCCAAAGTACACAAAAGTGACATTAAAGCATGGCGGGGGAAATGTGAAAATTTGGGGGTGCTTTTCTGGACATGGCGTTGGACCTGTTAGGCTGATAGAAGGAAACATGGATCAATTCCAATACAAAAATATACTGCAAGAAACAATGTTACCATATGCCGAAGACGAGCTTCCGGTTATTTGGACATTCCAGCACGACAATGATCCAAAGCATACTGCACGCACCGTTAAGGAATTCCTCACATCACAATCAGTTTCTGTCTTAGATTGGCCAGCCAACAGCCCAGATTTTATCCCAATAGAGCATCTTTGGTGCGAAGTCAAGAAAAAGGTTTCATATCGACAGTGTGGCAATTTGAGAGAGCTGTACGACGTTTTCTTAGAAGAATGGAACTCTATTTCTCTTGCGAAATGTCAAAAATTGATAGATTCAATGCCTCGCCGGTGTAAAGCCGTAATTAAAAGCCGTGGACATGCTACTAACTATTAATTTTAATTCAAATGTATTAAATTGCTTTTTTTTTCTATACCAACTTCACATTAATATGATTTATTTAATCTAAGTTTCATATAAAACAACTCTCGAGCAGTTTAATAAATCGTTCTTAATTATTTGTCCAGCTTCATTACTATTTGAATTTATTAGTATAGAGAACAAATAAAATTTGTAAAAAAAAATGTTAGCAATTATACACTATTATTCTTAATCCCGTTTGCTCTATCCATGTGGCTATTTTATAACATAACTTGTTACTTCTAAGAAGGAACACAACTAGACATATGACATGATTTAGATAAAAAAAAATCGGAAACTTCAAATCGTTCTTAATTGTATGACCACCACTGTAAGTTGGCATATGTAATGATTTAACTGGTACTAGTTCTTCAGTTCTTCAGGGCAGTACAAGTAGACATGTCAGTCATGGCAGTCTCATATAGAACAGTCACGTAGTAGTTTCTTTACCCTCTGCTCCCTCCAATATCCGGCAAGATGTAGTCTGCCAGTGGAATTACATTTAGCCGGTAAAAATGACTATGTAATTAGTACGAGAACCCGACAGGGAAAATCGGACAGTGGTTATATTTCTTGATTTTGCGAAATCTTTTGACACTGTTTCTGTGCCCATACTAATACGAATACTCGAAATCCTAGCAATACAGGCACCCGACTAATATTAATTTCGGGCTATCTTGATGAACCGGGTAGGACGTGAAAATCTGCAATATCGTCAGCTCTGAGCTGAAAAATTCTTCTCGGGGTTCCCCAAGGAACTATATTGGGTCTTATTCTATTTTTAATTTACATCAATGAGCTTCGTATAGTAGATTAGGGCTGTGACAAAACTATTATTCTCTGCAAAATCAGATCAAATCAAAGACTATAAAATTCTCGTGTCCCGCATTATTTGTCGTCCGTTCACTGCCCCACTCCGCTTCAGTGCACAGGCAGGCTGAGTCCCGAGAAATATTAATTGTGAGCGTGTGTGCGGGCGCAGTGCCGGAGCTGGCGGACGCGGTGCCGACGGCGGCGGCGGAGTGCGCGCGCTGGGTGTACTGCGGCGCGCCGTACTACCTGCCGGCGCTGGGCTTCATCCCGCGGGGGCACTGGGCGCGGGCGGGCGCGCCGCCGCGCACGGCGCTGCACGCGTCGCTGGCGCGCTCTGGCGCGGCGCTGCGCGTGCTGGTGCGCGGGCCGGCGCACGTGGTGCTGGTGCTGGCGGCGGCGCGGGGCGTGCGCGTGGCGCGCTACGAGGCGCGCGGCGCGGGCGGCGGCGTGCCGCAGGAGGCCCACCCGTGGGGCGACCGCCGCACCTACTTCTTCACGCTGCACGACGCCAAGAAACCGCAGCTCTGGAACATCACCATATACTTCGAGGTGAGCGACTCCTCCGTGACGTGACTGAATTCAGACATTGTGTTGCCCTACGTTACTACAAGAAAAACGAGCTCAGATGTTATAAATGTTACGAAACTTTTCGTACGGTCTCGGGTAGCGGGGCGAATGTTTGAATGAAAAAAGAGCGGCAAGGAGCTTTTTCTGTGCCTTACAATCGTGGGTCGCGGTCATACCATTATCACTATCATCATTTCAGCCGAAAAACATAAAGGCTCGCCGAACAGATCGGTCATATACTACATTTTAAGACCCTTTTGCGACATGCATTCGTAATTTTGACATACTAAGTTGATAATTTTTGCCGTCTTCTTGTGTCTCGCAGCCACCCAGTGGAAAATAAGCTGCTGTTTACACTTTCATAGAGGAGTCGCGTTCGTCAAGTCTTGGCCTAAGAACGCTCTAGAAGCGAGAGCGGGTCGAAGCGAATCCACGAGTCACGCAACTCGTCTCGCGAGTGTAGGGCGGGCTGTCACGTGTACTGTTCTACTACGGCTACACACATCGCGATAGAATTATCGCGATAAAACGTCGTCTTCGGCCTACGGCGAATGTGCAGCCACACTGCTATAGAGAGTGATGCCGCAGAGTTTAGTTTAGCAGCCTTTGATGTGCGCAAATTTACCGACAGCGGGGCGAAGGGTCTGCGACTTGGGGCGAAGTGCCGAAGTATTCGCGAATATTCGGCTACATACATCGCGATAATGCGAATATTCGCGGTATCGCGATGTGTGTAGCCGTAGCATTCTGGCAGTCGGGTTAGAGGTTGATGTGATCGTGTGTCGGCAGCACTCTCTGGCGGAGCCGCCCGTGCACTGGGCGGAGCTGTCGCTAGCGGGGCACAGCCTGTTCGGGGCGCACAAGGAGGCGCCGGCGCTGCGGGGCGCGCTGGGGGGCCTGCCGCCGCACGCCGCGCCCGCCGCCACCGGCTGGGGCGTCGACCTGCACCTCTACCGCGTCTAGCGATAAAACACCTCATCGACACAGACGCTCTTGTGACTATCAACTACATATCATTTGACTCTAACCGGACATCGATAATTGTCTAAAGTTTAGACTCTAAACATATTTATAACTATGCAGTTGGAGCCGTTTTAGATGGGCTGCATTCCGACTGCGACTACCTACGGTCGGTCAAGAAAGTGGTCTCCAGTTTTGACAAAAGTTTCCGTGAGACCTAAATTTCGCTAAGGTTGACTTTTCTAACTGAATCCTCATCAAGGGCCGGGAGAGGTGCGGGCGGCAGCACGAGGCGCGCTCGCCGCCCGCACCTCTCCCGGCCCCCTTTGTCGTCATACCCCAGCCCCTGTACCGCGCGGGCGGGGACTCGTTTAAACGGTCTAGCTATAGTCACTGTCATCTATACATATAAAATCCTTTGTCCTGACTGACGGATCAACGCACAGCCTAAACCGCTGATCGTAGAGACCTGAAACTTGGAGGGTGTGTTCTTTGTATGACGTAGGCATCCGATAAGAAAGGATTTTCCGTAGTTCTACTTCTAAGGGGGTAAAAAAGGGGGGCAAAGTTTGTATGAGACATCGTGATTCCTTGGTCCAATCTACTTCAAATTTTGCATAAACATTCTTTAACAAAATTGATGGAAGACGTGTTTCGTATTTTATTGAAATTCATCCCTTGACGGGGTCAAAAAGTAGTAGAAAGTTATTTTGGGGGTGATTTGCTTCGAAGTTGATATCAATACTCCTTAGTGCTTTTGATTTAAATTACATTTTATTTTGACACATTGTAAACGAAACGAAACTTCAAATATTGCAAACCATTTTTGTCTACGTTTGTCAACCACGTCTTGATCTGATCTCTGATAATAGCTAATTATATGTATTAAGTATTTGCATTTCACCAAGCTTTTGCTTTTACAAGCGCAGCGTGGGACGTCCACCAACGAGATGGACGGACGTTTTGGTGAAGGCCGCAGGTTCAGGGTGGATGCAAGTCGCTTCCAACCGTAATGATTGGACGTCAATGAGGGAGGCCTATGTCCAGCAGTGGACGTCCTACGGCTGAAATGATGATGATGATGAAGCTTTTATGCGAGTTCAACCTTTTTCGAATAAAATCGAATTGAGTATTCAAATATCATTGTTGAACTCGCATAAAAGCTTGGTGCAATGCAAATACATATAAAATGCTTTGTCCTGAAGTCCTAAATGACTGACTGCCGGATTAACGTACAGCCTAAACCGCTGTATGTAGAGACCTAAAACGTGGAGGGTGTGTTCTTTGTATGACGTAGGCATCCGATAAGAAAGGATTTTCCGGAATTTCCACGGGATAAGGAATAATCGGGATTTATATATTTCATCAAGAGTGACCATAGGGTAACGAAGATTACTAAACTGTACAAATTGGGCATGCAATTAGACTATTAGAATATAAAGCGAATATAAAGAATTTTGAAAATTTCCACGGGATAAAGTTAAATCAGGATTTATATATGTAGGTTCTCAAATCAACTGGACCATATCTCCGTAACTACAATTACTAATCTTTTCAAATACAGTATTAACGAAAATGACCATAACAACAAAAAAACTTATTGCAGGATTTTTGGAAATTCCTGTGGGATAGATAATCTCTGAAACTTCCGAGCCGATTAAAAAAAAAAACTTTTACCAGTAAAAAGTTACACTATCCTTTATTGACATAGGCTACTTTTTTCCGGGGAAATGCAAAATTCCCAAGGGATAGAAAAAAGAAAATTCAACTTCGGAGCTCATTTTAAAATGTCTTACACCAATAGAAAAGATGCACTGTCCTTGGTTAACATAGGATGCTTTTTTCCGGATAAATGCAAAATTCCCGCGGTATAGAAAATAGTAAAATTAACTTCGGGGCTGAGTTTAAAAAAAAATCACCAATAGAAAGCTTCACTATCCTTTATTGGTATAGGCTACCTACTATTTATTCGGTAAAATGCAAAATTCCCCTGGGATATTAAGAAGTGAATTTCACTTCAGGGCTGATTTGAAAATTTCTTTCACCTATTAGTGAGTAGCTACACTAACCCTTACTTACATAGACTATTTTCTCCGTGAAAAATCAAAATTCCCACGGGAAAAAAATAAATGAACTCAACTACGCGGCTGATTTTAAAAGTTCTTTTATCGGTAGAAAGCTTTAAGGACATAGGCTACTTTTCTCGGGGAAAATGCAAAATACCCGCGGGATAAAAATAAGTGTAATTTTGCAAAGAATAAGGACAAATTTGTTGAAATTCCCGCGGGATAGGGAATAAACGGGATTTATAATATTCACTAACTGATACTCATGATGAAATGATAATAATGATGGATGTTGCCGGTGCCGGATTTTTGTTTTATACAATGAAAGAGATGAAGAAGCTTTACCACAAATTGGAATTCTACGCGGACGAAGTCGCGGGCAAAAGCTAGTCCATCATATTATTGCAACGGAAAATCGACTTCGTTATGTCATGACGTGAAAATGAACTTCAACCGTAGAGTGTTAGACCATATTTTTGACCGACTGTACAGTCGACAAAAGCGAGGGCTGCCCAGTTTCAAAACAAATTTGCTTGCAGCCGTTGAAGTTCATTGTTATGGATTGGTATGGACAGATGTCTAGCCACTGCAAGCAAAATGGACATTTAAGATGTCAAGGCGACCTTTTGTTCGACTGTACCTATACGTCTTCGATAACAGTTCCAATGCAGTCGCCAAAACTGCTCGCAAACTGCATGCCAGCTACGCGATACAGTTGTGACTTGGAATGCAGTCCGTTTACTAACGGCCCTAACACCGGAGCGAAGTTTCGCTGCCCGAGGTGCCATAAGTAAGTCGACGGAACAGTGACATCTGTTGTAAAACGTTGGAACTAAAACGTTCAATTTAACACATCGGGACGCACACGCACGTGGTGCTTCGATTATCGATTCCAAGAGGGAGAAAAAATAGTGTACGCTGTTGCATGACTCATTAATAAGTGAGAGTAGTTTAATTATTACTTTGTTTATTGACTCGCGGCGGCGGTTAGATTTAGTCAGCTGAATATCTAGATAGCGCGAGGTTACTGATGGGGCGGGAAGCACCAGTGAGTCGGTTTCCATTGGCGCGGAGGGCAGCAGAGACGTGCCAGATCGGCTTATCTCAATACCAGGCAACGAGATGTGGGTACTGCAGCTCTGCTCCGCCTCGATGGAAGCGCACCTTTACCCTGCCATGACACGGTCGGTACAAGCGACGGGCTTCACGATACTAGCGCCATCTAGCCTGCCATGACACGGTCGGTACAAGCGACGGGCTTCACGATACTAGCGCCATCTAGCCTGCCATGACACGGTCGGTACAAGCGACGGGCTTCACGATACTAGCGCCATCTAGCCTGCCATGACACGGTCGGTACAAGCGACGGGCTTCACGATACTAGCGCCATCTAGCCTGTCACAGAAACCTCTAGATAGAAATGCCTTATAGCCTTTAAGCTTCAAACGCACAGACAGCGGCGGCGTGGCCGGTTGTAATATTGTAACTTGTATGAACGGTGTTGCAGTACCGTACCGCGAACTCGTTCATACAAGTTAGAATATTACTACCGTCACCGCCACGCCTCTGCTGTCTGTGCGTTTGGAGCTTTAGGCGTGTCACGAGACAATAAAGACAGATGATTTTAATTTCGGCTTTACAGCCAATTAGGTGAGCCTGAAAGAGGTTTCATTGCGCCTTATCAATAATGCTTTTATTAGGCTAAAATTCCACAAAGGCTTATTTGTAAAAATGACCGAAATATCGAATAATTTTTATTCATTGACATTCTCAAAAAACCGGCCATGTTCGAGTCGGAGTCGTGCACCGAGAGTTCCGTACAGAAAATAAAACTGACTACTTACTTGTTTATGTTCACAAAGTGCAGCGGCCGACAGACAAATTACAAAGTTTTATTTTTCCCTAAGACTGACTCGCGCTTGGCCGGTTTTTATTATTTCTTGTTATGCAGTAATTTATTTCTAATATCATTCCGAGTTTAAGGTTTGTATGTAGACTTGTTATTGAGATATAACATACGTACGTTTCTTGTATGGGGACCCCTTTATTTTTAATTTAATTTAATTTTTATTATTTGTTGTTGTAGTGTCAATAAGAATACATTCTGTATAAATTTCGTCAATTCTATTATGGTTATGGTGATTGGGATACAGTCTTGTGACAAACATAGAGATGGACAGCTTAGCGACAGTACACTCGGCGTCAAAAATATCGCCCCTCCTATTTGTGCACTTTTATTCCGAGACGCTCTGATTCACAAGCCATTATGTTTCGTTTATATTAGCTACACTGGCTCAACGACCCAAAGAGGATCTTGGCCTCCGACACCAGAGAGCGCCACTCTTCCCTATTTTCCACCACCTCGCGCCAATTGGCTGCGCCGAGGGCGGTCACGTCCTTCTGCACTTCGTCAAACCAGCGGTATCTAGGGCGACCCACCGGACGTTTTCCGCTCGGTCGCCCCATAAACGCTCTCTTCACTGCCCGATCCTCTCCCATCCTCTCTAGGTGGCCGAGCCAGCGCAGTCTCGCCGCCTTGGCTTCTCCAATTACATTGGGCTCAGACACCAGGTCTTCCAGCTCCCGGTTCTTTCTCCTCCTCCACTTGCCATCTTCCTCCTGAATCGGCCCTAGCATCTTCCTCCAGATCTTTCTTTCAGCCACTAAGAGCTCGCTTTTTTTTTTTTTTTTTTTTTTCGTTTATATTAAACATTGTTAATTTAAAACAATATTGTTAAATCTGATTTTCGCGGAGGGGCGATATTTTTGACGCCGAGTATATTAGGATTCCGTTTGTTAGGTACCCTTTGGGTACGGAACCAAAAATCGGGTTGGTGTTGGTTCAGCACGACGAAAACCTGGGTTTGATCCCCGGCACCAGCATTTTTAGTTACAGTATCATTAAAAATAAAATGATTAGATTACGTACTTGTTGACTTATTCTCAATGAAAAATGCAGCAGCGCGTCTCACAGTGTGGTGCGGTTAATGTAGGTACAGATCAATTCACAAGAGAATGAGAGAATGAATGATGAATGGATCGAATGAGCGAATGAAAGTGTTTGTGTTACAAAATTGTCAAAATGACATTACTTTCGTTCAATCCATTCGTGCCAACTCTTGTGGGTCGACCTGTACGCTATGTAATTGTCGACCCGAAATATACGACAATAATGTACGACCTTATAACAGTTATAACTCATGCCCTTTTAAATATGGAATTTGTGTGCAGTGCACGAATTATCAGGTCGTATGTGGCACATTCCAGGTCAACAAATGCAGGGCATACAGTCAAGGAAACTGATCGCATATTAGGATGGAACCTTTTCACAACCAATTTCACGATGATTTCTATGGCAGATGATATGGAATGTAGGTACAATGAAAAGGGTCACTGACGTGACGTGATCCATTTTCTTCGACTGTACCTACATTAACCACAACGTCGCTGTAAACTGGGAGCTACTACGAAATCCGAAGTTCGTATCATGCCGTCCCTTTCACTCTTCGGTTTAAAACAATTAGCGTAAACGGAACGGCAAGATACGAAGCAAAGCACGAAAATCAAATTTCGTCAACGCGCGTCGTCTGCGCGTAAATATTCGCCGTGTGCATCCCAGGGGGACATAAATCGAGCGGTTCCAGAACGACAGTATTAGCATTGTTAATTAAATACCACTGGGTACATTTTAGGTTATATTTATTTATTCTAATAATTATGTAATTAATTGCATCCTATGTTATTTTGTGGAGATAACAAAAACTGCTCCATGACTACACGTGCAAGATAGCTATGCCTGCGCTACACACATTTATACCAGCCCACTCACTAAAGCCGCATTCCTCATTATCTGACGTGTTGTGTCGTGATGCATCAGAACAGTATCGGTTTCGTACATTTAACACAAGCCATCATCGGAGAAAAACAACCATGATAAATGTAAAAAACCAATACTGCTCTGATCGTCACGACAGAACACGTCAGATAAATGTGATTGCGGCTTAACCGCTTGCACGTCACGTAATAATATTATTGTCACACAGCGAGCTATCGCTAAACTAAACTGACGAGTTTTGGGTTATAATGGCATAAACTCGTGCTAGTCTCATAAGTTCGTTTTTGTTATAATGCTGTAAATAAATGTTATTACTGATATTATTGATGTTTTTTAATTTAGCTAAGTAGGTACCCAGCCTTCCCAGTCTTCGATCAACAATACAACAAGTTGTATTGTTGATCGAAGTTCCCAGTACAT
This sequence comes from Archips xylosteana, assembly GCA_947563465.1. Taxonomy (NCBI): domain Eukaryota; kingdom Metazoa; phylum Arthropoda; class Insecta; order Lepidoptera; family Tortricidae; genus Archips; species Archips xylosteana. Next base: position 251,728 of record OX387359.1, read on the forward strand.
AATATTCGCTTAGGTTTTCATATTGCGTTCGGGAGCAATCAATGTCGTAGAGTGGCTCCGCTCCGTGCTGAATTGTTCGTGACTACGTTACGTTGTCATTCGACATCAAATCAAATTTATATAAAAGAAAGTACTTACTTAAGTACTCACTTTGTTTAGAACTACTCTACTACAATTTACAGAATAAACGCTTCTGTGAACATTAATTCTTACCTGTTTTTCGAAGAAGCTAAAATAACAAGTTTTAAAAGTAGGTACCTAAGGTCTATGTGCTCGACACTGACCCAATAGATATTATGGCACCTCCGATCTTATGTGATAGTTAGAGAGGTGACAGATGGGTGTCGACCTGGTTCTAGCTCTCAAATAAATTTCGGTTTCGCCTGAATTGCAAACCGATATTCGGCTTCTTTTGCAAATAGTAGTTTCAGTCGGTCACTATATTATAGAGATAACCGTTTACATCCAATTAAATATATTGTTATCTATGTATAGATAGATTTTTATGAACAAGAAAGTGACAAGGGTTCTAACTATGCTTTGCCGTGTAAAAACATATTGACACGCACACATGTCAAACAAAACTAAGCCTTTCATCTCCTTGAGTTCGACAGTCTGGCTATAACAGCGCGACAGCGACAGTGCGTGTAACACACATCTTTATAAACCCGGCGCCATGTTCTTGTATCTATCACTGGAGTTTTATTGGATTTGAAGGTGGGAGGGACACTCAGGCATAAACGGCTATTATTTTTGAGGAAATTACTATTTATGATTTTAATTCAAATTGATTCTCAAATCTTATTCTTCATCTTCTATTTCCACTTGTCCATCTAGAGTGTTTCTTTCAAATCTTGGTTTAAAGTAAACTGTAGAAATACGAAAAGGTTCGACAGAAGTTACTACTATGACAAAACGACCTCTCAATTCTCTCGAGTAAACTGTTAACTTAATAATTTTTCTAGGATGTTTCTCATCAATTAACTCTTTATATTGAGGATAGCATTTTACTATAGCAAGTAACTCACGACAACGTTCCAAATATTCAGCGACTGTCAAGTTTTTACCATTTACAGTTCTATGCTTAAAGTAGTGGTAAACTTTCTTAAAAATGTCACCGAAATCTGGATCCAAAGCTTCGCCTGCATCTTGTAAAATTTCGTCCTTTATTGTCATAAATAAAGTAGTAATTTCTTCTAAATGTTCACTTATTCGTTCTCTATCAGTCAATTTCTTCTTGCATTCATTTAGCAATACTTCAAAACTGCTTCTGTTACCAGCAACTATTTCATTGTTCGTGAGATTTTTAAGTTCGTTTGTTAAATATTGGGCTACGAATTCCAACAGGCTTATAAAGTTACCATAGGAGATGTCTTTAGAGAAATAATCTGTTTTGAACAGCTCAACAACTATAAGTAAAACATCTGTGACAGGATATTGCAAACCATTTGTTACACTAGAGAAATTATCTTCGAGTTTTTTTTTTTGTTCCTCGTTTTTGGTATCGAAGATAGCCAAAATTTTTTCTTGCAATTCTTTTGGCACTTTGCGACTTTCGAAAACAGCTTTCAACATTTTTATAAACGAGGTTAGCCTTCCGTAATCCTTTTCTACTTTTTTGTTATTGTTTTTTTTATTATTGTTGTTGTTGTTATTATTGTTGTTGTTGTTATTGTTATTTCGTTGTGATTGAGAGCCAGAACTTGACGCTGTTGCAGAGTTAGAATTCTGCTTCGATGCTCCAGAAGTATTTCTATTGGAACTTTGATTATTGCTAGGAGAACGCCTATTATTAGTCCTTTGATAATCATTTTGGTTATTATCTTGAGTGAACGGTAGAGGTACAAACAAATCGGCTGCTGATGAGCGGACCTCACAAGGAAAGCAGCTTCGACAACCACAACTTTTCCATTCTTCTTTTGGCTTTGGGCTTCTCTTTTCTCTGCAATCATAACAGTTACATCCGAAATAATAATCGTGGTCTGATTCCCAAGAATCATCGTCATCGTATATATTATAATTACTTCTGAAAGAGTAAACAGTGTTTCTTAAACGTTCTTCTGCGGCTTCTGCTTGCTGTACTCTTCTGATTTCATACTCGCGGATCCTTTGTTCTCGCATCTCTTTCAACTCATTTTGTATCTGAATTTCATTCCACCTCTCAAGCTCTCTCTGTCTCTCTCGTTCTTCTTTCCTTGCATCCCTTTCTCTTTCCTTTTCTCTTTCCCTTTCTCTTTCCCTTTCTCTTTGCCTTTCCTGTCGACGATATATTCTGCTGTTTTCTTGTGCCTCTGCATGTTGTTGTCTTATTCTTTCGCTCTCTCTTAGATAAGCAGCATAGGCACCTGCAGCAAGTACACTTAGCCCAACTATACCTGTCACTGGATCACACATATTTAAAAATGCCGATAAATTAAATGTAACAAAAGCTTAATAAGTTTGCAGGTTTTATAATAATATACAGAAAATTAGCCTTTTATCTTCCTGTATGTATATTTAAAGTATTTTTGTAATGTTGCTCAGAAATTCTGGTTTTCTTTTAATAAACTTTACTTTGTCTGTCGTGACCATCTGCTGGATGCACTTCGCTGCAATTATTGTTTCCACCAAGTGTGTGAAGCTGGTAGCTGGTCAGCCTCGTCGCAGTCAGAGTCCGGATCCTCAGGGTCCTTGCGACCTTTCCACGTCGAAATCAGATCGTCTACAATCCTGATATACTCCTGTATATCCGGAAACAACTCTGACAATTTTTTCCCAGGTGTATTCGTTGGATACTCACCAAAATGTTCAATCAAAAACTGTAAAGCTGATCGTTTTCTGAAAACGTCTGTGTCCAATCTCCTTCTGTATTTTAGTGCGACGCTATTTATGGCGATTTTGATGTAAACAAGTGATTCTTCGAGCAACGGGCCTATGATGGCTTTGTCTTCGTGTGTGATTTGAGTTTTGTCGACGACCAAATCGTAGATGAGCTCTAAAACTCTGTCGGCTAGGTAGTAGGTACTCGGAGAGTTCGCTCGAGAGTCGTATTTAGCTGACTGCAGTTCTTTTAAGCACAAGACAAGTTGTTCTATATCCCCTGACATATCAATTGATGATTTCTGGGCTGAAAGGAAAAAAAATATGAAAGAAATAATTAAATAAGTAGGAATTTAGTTTTACTGCTATGTAACAGTCTCTTTTTTTGCTTGCGGTGAAGAAAAACATTGTTAGGAAACAATATAATAGGTACAGGGTGGCTCACAGTGGCGTAGCGTGCCTTTGCGGGGCCCCATATAAAAATTTGTTTGGGGGCCCTTAAGAAGGGTAAAGATTTCTCACAAAAGAAAAAAAAATGTTTGCATAAAATTAAAAGAAATATTTATTTTCATCATAATTATCTATCTGTCACTTTTGCTTTTTTTGACTTTTGTCATTTCTGAAATAAAAAAAAATTTGGGAAGTTTCCCGAATTCTTTTCCCGAAAAATTGTGTATTTCTATTTAGATACCGATTGTGTAGGTCTTAAGCAAACAACACAAAAGTAAAGTAGCGTATTAACAAATTGCGACACCAGCAAAGAGCTACAAACAACCATAGAGACAATTTACGCACCTAAACGTGTTGAATATTGTATGAAAAAGGCGCTGATCATTTTCAACACTTACTAAAAAAATTAAACAACATGAAACAATGCATTTTATTCACTTTAGACATCATGTTTTATAGTAAAATTAACTGCTTAAAACATACACAAATAAATTACCATTTACTCACACAATCTACAACACATCCTACAGTTGTAAACAAATACTAACACACGCACACACACACTTACACGCACACAGTCACACACTTATACAACAAACTCTGCATTTACATAATATTTTAACTAAGGAATAGTCAGTAATTTCTTCTTTTTTTTCAATAATTTGTACTCAGTTTTGTAATTTATTGTAAATTCTGAGGACAGAGCGGGTTACGCCGGACACAGGCGCTAAGCTTACTTGGTGGACCCTGTGTTAATTCTTATATGTAACCACACGCTGAAACAAATTATTGCCACAGAACTGAAATAAATTATTTTATTTAATCAATATCTAAATAGAAATAGTGTTAATTTTATTTTTACAAACGTCCGGGTTCAATTCCTGAGCCGAGTAAAAGAATTTTTTAAAACGTATAAATGCACTTATTCTTATTATTAAAATCGATGACATGATTCCTAAGAAGACATCTTCGTAAGTCGTATAGTATAGTACAGACTTTTTCATACTGACCGATCTAAATGAGGCATCCTGTATAATACAAATATTCTTTATTGCACACAAGAAAACAATACAGTACAGACTCAAACAAGTAAAGAAGAAGCAACGCGGCCTTATTGATAGGCAGTAATTATCTTCCAGGCAACCTTCGGGTAAGGAATTGCTAAGTCATAATGTTTGCGACTTGTGCAATCAGTTTTGTAACACATACCTAACTGCAGCCTATGGAAGTCGACAAAACAGTTTAATATATTTAAGGTACCTTAGCGTGTCTAACTAAGATAAGCCAAGTTCAAAGTTCACATTCAAGTATACGTCCCTTATCAATGCACTAAGTGAGTCAGGTATGGTGCAATCTAGAAATAGCTACATATATATGTATATCACTACGTATTTGTTAGAATAGGTACTACTAACCTATTTCTTACCGTGGATATTCTAAAAGGCGACTAAATTAACAAGGAAATCAGTAAGACGGACCGCAGCGTCTTTCAACATTTTCAAGCAAGGCGATTATGGCAATTACTCACAAATATTTCAAATACGAACAAAAGCTAGTCGCATTATTTATTATCGTATTTGACATTTCGATGGTTTACGAGATTACCAAAACGAACTACAGTTTAATAATTACTTACCTAAATTGCTTTGTCACCGACAAAAAATAAGAACATAACTTTAAAATCCAGATTGATTAAAATTACGCACAAATAAATACGTCTGTCTTGAAAATCTTACAAAATGTTAAAACAACGGCGCCAGCCAGCGCCAGCGCCGGCCAAAGGCCAAACCACAGATTACTTAATAGTTATACCACAGATTACTTAATAGTTACATCGTAACAGATACTGCATCCCGTACAAAATCTTGGTACTTACCGCGATTGTAGCCACAGATTATACTACTCCGTCTCCTTAAGAATGTGTGCGTGCCGACAGTGACAAGGGCTGGCAGTTTGGATTAAAAATTTTTTTCTACATGTTGTTTTACCATTTTGTCGGGATAATTGCTATATATTATATCCATGCAAACTTTCTAGCACTAATATTCTTTAAGCTAAGCCACGGATGGACAAAGAGACAGACGGTCATGGCGAAACTATAAGGGTTCCGTTTTTGCCATTTTAGCTCTGGAATCCTAACAAAAAAGGATATTTATTGTAATGCGTAGAACACATTGCCATGCTCATAGTACCCTAGCGTTATACTAAATACGAAGGTTAACTTTCGAATTTCGCATCGTGCCATCCCGCTCACGCTTATAGCTTTTTATAGAAGAGTAAGAGGGACAGCACGATACGAACTTCCAAATTGTTATATTAGCTATTAATTCTAGCATAGTCATATTAAAATTTGCCCCCTGTTTCACCATTCACTTATAAAAGTTCAGGCGGCATATTTTTTCCGTGGAACACGAATGAACGTGCGTAGGCGCGCGCTTGTGACAACCTACTGGAATTTCGATCGCAGGCGATCGTCCCCGCGGTAGGTAAATATCGCGCGTAAGTACATGGCATGCATGAGGCCTGGTTATACTGCATCCATTCTTGCTGCATCCCGTACAAAATCTTGGTACTTACCAAAGAGTATTGTAATATTATATGAACAAGAGTGGTAACTCTATGGTCAAATATGCATGTATGGAAGGTGCTGCCGCCCTACGGCTGGCTACTCAAGAACTAATGTGACGTATCTATAGATGTATACCTATCTATATGTATATATTGGTAGTGATGTACAGCTATAGATACGCGTAATTTTAATTGATAGGCTAATTGCCACTATTCGTATTTTAGCCGTCTAATTCAAATCAGCATATACGAAGTATAAGCAGCTAAACCCGATTTGCATTATACGGCTAAAATACGAAAATTGGCAAGTGGCCTATCAATTAAAGTCCTTGACCGTACAATTTGGTACGCCATGGCCATGGCCGATGAATGACAACTGACAAGTTTGATAAGTCAACCAAGATGGCCGCTAATTTAGTTCTTCGTCAAACACCTAACACCAAAGGTCGCTGCAGTCGCATGAAAAGTGTGATATATGTAAGTGTGCCCCCCCTGGTACTTACCGCGATTGTAGCCACAGATTATACTACTCCGTCTCCTTAAGAATGTGTGCGTGCCGACAGTGACAAGGGCTGGCAGTTTGGATTAATTTTTTTTTTCTACATGATGTTTTACCATTTTGTCGGGATAATTGCTATATGCAAACTTTCTAGCATTAATATTCCCTAAGCTAAGCCACGGACGGACAAAGGGACAGACGGTCATGGCGAAACTATAAGGGTTCCGTTTTTGCCATTTTAGCTCTGGAATCCTAACAAAAAAGGATATTTATTGTAATGCGCAGAACACATTGCCATGCTCACAGTACCCTAGCGTTATACTAAATACGAAGGTCAACTTTCGAACTTCGCATCGTGCCATCCCGCTCACGCTTATAGCTTTTTATAGAAGAGTAAGAGGGACAGCACGATACGAACTTCCAAATTGTTATATTAGCTATTAATTCTAGCATAGTCATATTAAAATTTGCCCCCTGTTTCACCATTCACTTATAAAAGTCCAGGCGGCATATTTTTTCCGTGGAACACGAATGAACGTGCGTCGGCGCGCGCTTGTGACAACCTACTGGAATTTCGATCTTAGCAGATCGTCCCCGCGGTAGGTAAATATCGCGCGTAAGTACATGGCATGCATGAGGCCTGACGTAGTGTTGACGTTTAACGACAACACAACGTCAAAATCCCGCTGTCATTACATGAGATGTGGTTGTGTGCATGGCCTCAACTCTGGTGGCGTTATCTATATCCACCGGAGCTGTGCGAGGATGCGTTGCGAGGGATGTGTTTGTCATGAACCAATAGAAACATGTGCGTAGTGAAGGCACCCTACGCACCGCACCTATACTTCATTTAATTTAGAATTGAAAACCACAACATCATTATATTGCGGCTCGTCAACTATTTCTTACCTAGCAAATAGTACAGTACGCCTTTACCTTTTTTGATGGCCAAGCTATTCGAGACTTTCTTTTTAACTTCGTTATGATGTTGCTTCGAGGGCAGGAGTTTTCGATTCTATTCGAGCTATAATTTTAGTTTAATCTGTGGCGCGACCTCGTTTCCGGCTTTTGACGTTTGTCGAATCGAAGTTGACTGAAAATCTTTATTGATTGCGCTGAGAAGTAATTTATGATAGAAAACGAGTCGCGAGCCACCACGAACTCCGGGAATGGTCCTCGCGTAGCGTCAGCGTCGGTGAATCTACGGGTGTCCCTGCGGGTGGTAGGCGGCGACGCGGCGGGAGTCGCTCGGGCCGCGGCGGGGCTGGGCGGCTGGGGCTGCGGCGCGATGCGCGCGCTGTGAGCGGCAGGCTGGCGGGCGCGGGCATGGCGGCCGACACGGCGGGCGCGGCGGGCGCGGGCGCGGCTGGCGCCAGTCCCGAGGACACGCTGGAGTCGCTGCTGCGCGAGGCCGAGGCGCTCAAGCAGAAGCTCGAGGAGGAGCGCCAGAAGCTCAACGATGTCACGCGTGAGTGCGACCACCTCGGACACCTTAGGGCTGCCCCGACCCCACTTTAAACTCCACCAAGAAATTCCTGTCCAACCTTGCAACCCCAAGGTTCAATGTCCCAGTTTCGTTGGTAGCTCCATCGAGTAGTTTCTTCAAGTCAAAGTTTGTAGACTTGAAGAACATAGTTGGTAGACTAAGCCACCACAAACTTTTCTTGATTGAGCTAAAAACTAAGCCAGTAATACATAAATGAACTAAAACAATTACTTTGCTCACCTGTGACCTGAAGCAGGTGAACAAAGTACTTTAAACATGAAACTACCTACTACAAACTACTATGTGTGAGCAAAGTAATTTCTGATCCAATAAATTATCCAGCAATAGGTGGCTGTATAAATTAGCATAATTTTATAAATAGGTTTTTGTAAAATTATGCTATGTTTGTGGGTAAAAAAACCTTTTAGCTGTCCCTACAAAACTATTTGGACCTTCATAACAGTGGCTTTCCAGTTGAACAAAGACATTTTCATGCATAAAATTGTTAATAGAAATCTAGTGAAACTTGAACACTTGTTTCTATATTGTTTTTTTATATTGTGCACATTTATCATATTTCATTTGTATTAGTACAGTCAAGGGCAAAAATATGTATACACTTTAGTACCTTGTCTATTTTCGTCATATTTGAACTGCCATATATGAACTGTCACAGTGATTAAAGTGACAAGGTACTAAAGTGTATACATATTCTTGCCCTTGACTGTATAAAAACCGGCCAAGAGCGTGTCGGACACGCCCAAGATAGGGTTCCGTAGCCATTACGAAAATATCAAGTAATATTTTTCTAAGGATTTCATATGTGTACGGAATCTTCCAAGGTTAGGTATGTTTTATACCTTAGGCAACTATTTACTCTTAAACTACAAATAATTCCCAAGCAATCTTAGCCGCTATATTTTTCCTTGTAAATTTAATATATTTACTACTATTCTGAATTTTTTCAAATTTTTCCACCCAACAGTTTAGATTTTAGAGGGGGGGATGGTCGATTTTAATAAAAATTTTCAGTTTAAAGTTGAATATTTCGCAAACAGATCACTGAATTGAAAAATCATGTTAGCAATCCCTTAATAGTTTTAAAAGACGTATCCAACGATACCCCGCACTATAGGGTTAGATGAGAAAAAAAAAATCACCCCCACTTTACAGTCCCTGAGCTTAGCCGCGGACAGACAGACAGACAGACAGACAGACGGACAGACATGGCGAAACTATAAGGCTTCCTAGTTGACTACGGAACCCTAAAAACAGGTCACGTGAACAATTATCAAATAGAGCAATTTGCAATTTTTAACTGACTGACTGGTGCTGTCTGCTATATTTTTGCCAGTATAGTCGGGGTAAGAAAAGGTTTGTCACTTTTCGACTCTATGTCAACAAATTAAGGTCGAAAAGTGACAAACCTTTTTTTACCCCGACTATACAATGCAAATAGACAAAGTTCATACTGTAAGGCAGAGGTGACCAACCTGTTTACTGATGAAACCTTGGGTGATCTACCAATGACATAAATGCAACAATTATTGATTAAATATGTAGTGCAGTCTGTCCTCTATGTATTTATACTTTTTGCCTTGCCATGATGGACTGGACTAATACCCGCGATTTATCAGTTGGCCACCTTTGCTGTAAGGTAATTGACTGAGAAACAAGGCATATCCATTATGTTTATCTTTGTATTTTAAGAATTAATACTTGTAAAAAACCTGAAAATTTTAAGTGTTAGAAAAAATTTAGCTTGAAAAGAAAGTCAGGAACTCTTAAGAGAAACTTTAAATTTATCATGAAATTCATTTGCATGAAGGGCCATTATGGATAAACTGCAATGAGGTAACTGTCGACTGCCCATGGATACATTTTTCATTGCAGTTAAACTGCATGCTAGTTACAATTGGATGCTGATAAGCAATAACGTGTCAACCCACAAAGTCACGAAAATTGAGATATGAATGCAAAGTTTGTAATCTCTCTGTTTGTAACAGCTATAGCCATAAATGAATAAACAAAACATGATTAGTACCAGGCGCTTTACTACAAAATTCGATTTTTGAGCTTTGTATCATGCCATTCTGTTCACGCTATTAGTACACAATTGGGAATGTCTAAAAAAATTACCAGTGGTTTTATATATTTTTTTGTATAGAAAAGTCAATTATAAGAAACTAATTTCAATATTTTGTCATTTAGTTCTTTACTTTTTTCAAAATTAATTATTGAAACTATTTTGCTTGATGACGTCAGATTATAATTAAGAGCTCCCACACTGCCAAATTTCTAAATCTATCTAAATGCGTACGATAAGGCAACCCCTCTAATTATTTTTTGCGTAGTGGTACACTGTAACTAGTGTCACTTTACTGGTGCTGTCAAAGTGCTAGATGTCAGACAGCGGGTCCAAATCAAACTCGTAGTATAATCCACGCGTTAATTGTGAATAATTCTAACCACACAGAATAAAGTACGACTTGGACCGGTCACGCAATTTACACCAATGTCAAATGAAGGTCATTGCTTATTTGTTATTGTAATAAATTCATTACATAATATTAAAATTAAATAACTACAGAAAACGAGTTAAAAAGCATTTATTTCGAAATGGTTTTCGAATTACTATACATTGCAAAAAAATAGATATCCCCAATTAGTATTATAACACAATCATTGCTAGTGGCACAATGTGACACACACAAACTGACTCCTATGCCAGTAACACTCACTCATAACTACAATCAACTCGGCTGACATAGCTTAGCGGAACATTGTCCGAGCCAAATGTGTTACAGTAAAATTACATAAAGTTTACCACTGACAGATGGTTTGCCTTCATTTCATATTCAACTTTAACGACCTACAAATAAAGCCCATTTTAGAATACTGTTACCCACGTTTGCAGATTTTGTAATAGCTACTTTATTTGTATGATGTTAAAGTTGGAAATGAAATTAAGACAAGCCATCTGTCAGTGGTAAACTAAAAGTAAACGTATTGTAAACTGCAGAGTGAAAGGGATGGCACGATTTAAACTTGGAATTTCATAATAACCTCCCAGGCAGGGGTGTGTGGGGCGCCTAGTGATTGCGTGTGTTTGTGTCTGCAGTGGCGAGCGTGGCGGAGCGGCTGGAGGCGGTGAACTTCCCGAACCTGAAGCCGCGCCGCGTGCTGAAGGGCCACCAGGCCAAGGTCCTGTGCTGCGACTGGGCGCCCGACAAGCGCCGCATCGTGTCCTCCTCGCAGGTGAGGCTGGGAGCGCCCCGCAAGAGCCCCGGACGAGCCGGGACGCGTTTTTGCCCATTTGCGGTCCGGGTCCGATTAGCTTTCGCCAGATTCTCTTTCTATGTTGTTTCACTCTTGGCAGGAGTGGTCGTGGTCACGTTGAGGCGTCAATATCAGTAAACGCGGAAACAGCTCTCTGCACGATCACTACCACTCCCTGTTGGTGGACTGATACGCAGATTAGTGGCGGATTTATGGTCCGGCCACGACTTCACGCGACCGAGCGGCGAGCGTTTTCTCTGTTCATCTCTCAGCCTCTAGGCTCTACCTACGGTACTGTACAGTGGTCACCTGGTGGCAAACGCAATGAACTGATACCGGATACTGATGCCGGTCGCGCGAAGTCGTGGCCGGGCCGTTACACATTTGTCGCCAGTAGGCTATTCAATTTTTGTCCCCCGTACTAACCTCTGCAACGTTACCCATAATTGAAATTGAAACAGTTTTGGAATATTTCGAAAAGTCATGCTCAAAAAGTATGCCTTGTAAATCATTGTAATTTTTCAAATACAGACTGCTCAAATACTGTTGGAGTATTAAGTATACTAAAATATTGAAAATTTTGATAAATTTTCGAGACTTTCTCAGTGTGTATAATAATAATGTTTTTTTTTAGTTCTGTAAGATAAGAAAAATTTAAAAGCCAAATTTGCCGCCCAGGCTCTAGCTAGTCTACCCGGCCTGCTGGTAAATCCACCACTGCGCCAGGTTCAGTCAGCTGCAGCGAAAAGGTTACCCCTGCAACGGCGATAACTACATGGGGGGGGGGGGGGGTCCCTTTTCTCTATTACTGACTGTACTATATTAACTAATTTTGCTAATCTTCAGATCATATACCACTTGTGTTCTTTGTAAGAAACAGGTTATCTTACTTACAAAGTATTTGAGGAAAAACAAATCTGTCCGTAAAATGGTCAAACAGAGACCGCATCTGGTAATTCAACTACTTGAGGATTCGCGAATCTGGTTACTGTAAAAACTGTCGGTCCAAAAACATGTGACGGACGGATGTCGTGTTTTCCCCGCCGCCCGCTCTCACGTAATGGTGGCACTTCATTTGGCGTTGCGTGTTCGCGTTGCGCTATTGCCAACTCCGTCTTTCACGCTAGAATCGGCATAGTGCCCATCTCTCGCACACGCAACTATTTCGTGAAATACGCCAAGTGAAGTGCTAGCATAACGTTGTGGTGTTGCATGTTGCAGGACGGCAAGGTGATCGTGTGGGACGCGTTCTCGGCCAGCAAGGAGCAGACCATCGCCATGCCCAGCACGTGGATCATGGCCTGCGCCTACGCGCCCTCCGGCACGCTCGTCGCCGCCGGGTGAGTCCCCCACACCCCACATCCCACACCCCACAGCCCACAGCCCGTCGTCCGACACCGACACGCGACTCCCGGCACGATACTGGTGACATTAAAACATTTGGGATGGGATATTTTACATATAAAAAAATGTTTGTTATAAATACATTACATAACAGGGGGTACTCACTCACATGCGCGCAAGTATTCGTACTTTGAACAAATGTTTGCACTCAAAACAAAAGTGGGGATCAAATCCACAAACCTGTAAATAAAGTTTACTACTGCATCATCTGGTTAGTCAAAAAATAATATTCGCCTAAGGCCCAAGGTCCTACGCAAAGTACTTATTAACTTTGTTATTCAGACCCAGCTCCTTCGACAGTTGTGTGGTCATAGCGTACCACGGTCCTACCAGTAGGACTTAATAGAAACCCACCATTTTGGTTTCAGAGTTCTGGTCCTGGAGTACAATTACATAAAAAAAGTCTTCTAAGTGCTTGGGTCTGAATGAAATAATAAAACAATAGTACTATTGGTAGGACTACGTGTAGTGACTACATGCCGAAGTTTTCTTTGGGCCTTAGGAGGTTAAAAGTGAGAGAGGATGTCGTCCTAAGACGTCTCGTCGGTTCACGTATTCGTGCGATTGTGAAAAAGCAGACTTCCATTTGTCGCAATTCAATTTTGATTTACATTGTTGCTCGTCAGACTAATTTTTAGGGTTGCCAAGACGAGGTTTGCCATCGATCGTGCCAGGAGTATTCCGTACAGGGGGTGATCCATTGGCGAGCAAAACCGTCGGTACGCCAACGAACTCGCGAGCCAAAGGTCTAAACCGCCAATGGAGCACTTAAAAGTCTGCAGACTTTAGAATTTCAAGTATGCATAAAGAGCCAGCGAGCAAATCCGACGGTGTTTAAGTCCGTAAATGGATCACCCCCTTGCCGTTATCACGGGGCAGGGGGTCTGACCGCGCGTCGCTCGTGTTGCAGCGGGCTGGACAACAAGGTGACGGTGTTCCCGGTGGGCGGCGCGGGCGCGGGCGCGGGCGGCGAGGAGGAGGGCTGCGTGCGCAAGCGCACGGTGGCGACGCACACGTCCTACGTGGCGGCGTGCGTGTTCCCGCGCACCGAGCGGCAGCTGCTGACCGGCTCGGGGGACGGGTCGGCCGCGCTGTGGGACGTCGAGTCGGGCCAGCTGTTGCAGACGTTCCAGGGGCACGCGGCCGACGTGCTCGCGCTGGACCTGGCGCCCTCCGACACGGGCGACACGTTCGCCTCGGGCGGCGCCGACCGCGCCGTGCTCGTCTGGGACATGCGCTCGGGCGCCGCCGTGCAGGTACGCAAAAATACTGGTTTTTTTTCTATTGTGAAAAAAAAACATGAAAAAAAACACGTTTTTTTTCTGGAGCATGTTTTTTCAAGAGTACAGAATTTAAAATTAAAAAGCAGTTTACGTAAAAGATTAATATTTAACAGTTAATATTAGAGTTTTTATTTATTTATTAACCTACTATACCGTTTTGGTTGAATAGTATTATGTTTACATGAATATAATATTGGCAACATTGACTACTACTGAAAGCGGTACTGACATTGACACAGAGGAAGATTCGATTTTTGTTTAAAATTGATTCATAAGTACTTAATTTGATTGTCTTATTTTAGTAGAATGTAAGAAATTAGAAAACATACCTCAATGAAACAATTAATTTCCTGTTGATTTTGTTTCTGAAAAAAAACAAGGCTACCAAGTTTTTTCATGTTTTTTTTCAAAATTGTGAAAAAAAACAAAGTGGTTTTTTTCATGTGTTATCACTACGTGCAGGCGTTCGACGCGCACCGCAGCGACGTGACCAGCGTGCGCTTCCACCCCGGCGGCGACGCGCTGGCCTCGGGCTGCGACGACGCCGCCTGCCGCCTGTTCGACCTGCGCGCCGACCGCGAGGTGGCGCGCTACGCCAAGGACTCCATCATCTTCGGCGTCAACAGCGTCGAGTGGTCGCTCAGCGGCCGGCTGCTGTTCGCCGGCTACAGCGACTACACGGCCAGCGCCTGGGACGCGCTGCGGGCGACCCGAGTGTGCGTGCTGTGCGGCCACGAGCACCGCGTGGCGCGCGTGCAGCTGGCCCCGGACGGCGCCGCGCTGGCCACCGCCTCCTGGGACAGCACGCTGCGGGTGAGTGCCCCCACCCCCCACCCCCCACCCCCCCCAGCACCGCGTGGCGCGCGTGCAGCTGGCCCCGGACGGCGCCGCGCTGGCCACCGCCTCCTGGGACAGCACGCTGCGGGTGAGTGCCCCCACCCCCCACCCCCCACCCCCCCCAGCACCGCGTGGCGCGCGTGCAGCTGGCCCCGGACGGCGCCGCGCTGGCCACCGCCTCCTGGGACAGCACGCTGCGGGTGAGTGCCCCCACCCCCCACCCCCCACCCCCCCCCAGCACCGCGTGGCGCGCGTGCAGCTGGCCCCGGACGGCGCCGCGCTGGCCACCGCCTCCTGGGACAGCACGCTGCGGGTGAGTGCCCCCACCCCCCACCCCCCACCCCCCCCAGCACCGCGTGGCGCGCGTGCAGCTGGCCCCGGACGGCGCCGCGCTGGCCACCGCCTCCTGGGACAGCACGCTGCGGGTGAGTGCCCCCACCCCCCACCCCCCACCCCCCCCCAGCACCGCGTGGCGCGCGTGCAGCTGGCCCCGGACGGCGCCGCGCTGGCCACCGCCTCCTGGGACAGCACGCTGCGGGTGAGTGCCCCCACCCCCCACCCCCCACCCCCCCCCAGCACCGCGTGGCGCGCGTGCAGCTGGCCCCGGACGGCGCCGCGCTGGCCACCGCCTCCTGGGACAGCACGCTGCGGGTGAGTGCCCCCACCCCCCCACCCCCCCCCAGCACCGCGTGGCGCGCGTGCAGCTGGCAGCACCACCACCACCGCCACCGCCACCGCTGACCGCGTCCGTTTTCTGTTCCAGATCTGGGCGTGAGCGTCGTCCCGGCAGCGGCTGCGCGTTCTTTTTCTCTTCCCCGGTCTTACATATTTATTCGAATACGATACGTAGCTAGCGAGTAAGTGGCGCTCCGCGTCGTTTTCGTGCAATGTTATACCTAACTGTATTTATGGGTAGCGGGCCGCCGGCGCAGCTGCCGCGCCGGTGTTGCCGCGGCGGCGCCGGCGGCGGCCCGGCCCGGCGAGACCGACCGGACGGGCTTAAGAGCGTTTATACCTGCTGAACTGACAACGTTGCATTTTTGTTACTTTTTCTCGATTATTCCATAAAAATTGAATGAAAATCTTTGATCAATTATAACTGAAGATACACATTGCCGAACAAAATCCCCTTAAAAAAATGTCCGAACTTTTTTATTTGTTTGCATAACAATTAAAATCATCACATACACAGAAATTTGAACCTAATCTTTACTACATTACAGTCGAATTTCGGTTGACACTTGACAGCTAAACTTGACAATTTCACGCAACGTACTGAGAAAAAAGAAGGCCACTGGCGCTCATTTGGCTCGGACATTTTCGGGCGCGCGACTGTGGATCTACAGTTATAATTGATCAAAGATGAAAATTAAAAATGTGTATACGAATTGTTCTAATATATAAGTTAATGTGTCTACTGCAATAATGATTCATGATAGACTTTTATTTTCTTTAAAAACGGACAAATTATTACCTAACGGTTTTTACAGAAAATAAAAGTCTTATCACGAATAATTATTGCAGTAGACACATTAACTTATCTATTAGAACAATTCGCATACACCACATTTTTAATTTTCATTAAATTTTTATGGAATAATCGAGAAAAACTAACAAAAAAGCAACGTTGCCAGCTCAGCAGGTATAAACGCTTTTAAGGCTGCGTTTCCACGAGAGATGTGCGAGGATGCGTTGCGAGGGATATGTTTGTCATGAACCAATAGAAACACTGCACTTAGGACCTTTTAAATGAAGTGTTTCTATTGGTTCATGACAAACACATCCCTCGCAACGCATCCTCGCACAGCTCCGGTGGATACGCAGCATTAGGCGTCGCCGGGCCGCCGTTTCGAACGTTTCTTTTGTATATTAGCAATATTAGTTAGTTCAGTGATTCCGCGTGAAAGAAGACTGTGGGCGCGTTGAGAAACCAAAGAATGAGAATGAAATAATGAAAGCAAGAACTGACGTAGACGATGCCAAAGGTAACCGCGCTTGTCGGACACGGTCGAGTATTATGTATTATGTAGCGTATTGTATGTACCTCTATATTAAGGATAAGTTTAGTGACGTGTTCTGTGCGCCGCGAGCGCCGCCCAAGCGGCCGCTCCGCGCCAGAGAGACGCGTAGGATCTGATCGTGTGCAGAGATTATTACGTGTAAATAATTAGTGACCTTGTTGAGCGGCGCTGCTGCGTCCCGCCAAGCGGCCGCCGCTCGGTGTCGTAGTTGCAGCCTCCTCTGTGTCATCATAAACAATAAATAAACAAACTTACATGTTCACTACTCGTTTCACTCCGCCTGGTGGCGGTTCCTTTCGTGTACTTGTCGGACTCAGACCTTTGCGGGAACCGGACGAGCGATATAATACTGGAAGAAGACTTAAGAATTTTTAAACTTTAGCCAGCTTGGTTGGCTAGGGATAACATCTGGCCTAAAAATTTTACTGGCGCATGGTCTGCTCGACTCGTACTCGCTGTTACGTTCTATTAAGCGGGCTACAATCAGTTTTAACTGTACAGTCGAACTGTGCAGTTAAAACATACGTATGTGTGTAGGCAAAACTGGGAACTGCAGTTGAACTGACGATCTAATCGAAATTTCATTAACCTACACAGTTCGACTGTACAGTCAAGGGCAAAAATATGTATACACTTTAGTACCTTGTCTATTTTCGTCATATTTGAACTGCCATATATGAACTGTCACAGTGGTTAAAGTTACAAGGTACTAAAGTGTATACATATTTTTGCCCTTGACTGTACAGTTAAAACTGATGGTTTGTAGCCCGCTTTAAAAGTCCATGGATAGTCCGGGGCGACTGTGCAAATTTGCAGCTAATTATCAGTGATCGGTTATTTGGATTCTCCCTCGCGGGATATCAAGTAGAAAAGTTAATAGATACGACAGTTTCCCGCGATACCGAACAAACTAGCGAACAAACCGTACAAAAATAAAACAATTTAAATTATCTCTAAGGAATTTTAACTATATTAACATTACTTGATATCCCGCGAGGGAGAATCCAAATAACCGATCACTGCTAATTATACTGCACCATGTCACCCTGGCAGCGATTTTCACTCTGTTTTTCGGAAGCCAAAGCTGTTGATGAAAAGAGTTCACAAAGTCAGTGCATGGACGCGAACACCAACGAAGTTCCTAGCACAGTGCAGACACACAGATGTCGCCTTTTGGTCAGAGCCGGATTAACCCTTTAGGCAGAGTAGGCAACTACCCATGAGCCCCGCATCGCCAAGGGGCCCCGCGTGCGCAACGAAGGAATTAAAAAGGCTTCGGAGTGATGGGCATTTATATTTTTCGTTGTACCCAAAATTAAGAAATTGTTAACAGGGAGTTAAAGTTAGTCTGTTTGGTTACGCACTTTTCAAGCCCTTACAATAAAAAAACTTAATAAGAAGTGAAGAATTGTCCGGTTTGTTACGTTTTTTTTGTAAAGACTTGAAAAAGTGCGTAACAAAACTGACTTATTTTAACTCCTTGTTAGTTAACAATTTCTTAATTTTGAGTAGGTACAACGAAAAATAGAAATGCCCTGATAATTGAATTTGAAAATTTGTATCCTCGATGACAATAAGTATGCTTGCTATTTTTTAATACATGCTACCAGTTGATTTGATTTGTATTCTTGAATAGTGCGGTTGATATTTGACTGAAAGGGGGTCCCGAAAATTGCATTGCCTGGGGGCTCATTGTTAATCCGGAATCCGGCCCATGCCTTGGTTACCATTTGGCTACGCAACCAACCGGTAGGTAGATTTTCTTGGTGTCGGCGACTGGTTACTGAAAACATGAACCGATGTTGCTGTGGCTCCTTGACCGAATTTTTGATATCGTGTCACTCAAAAATACATTTCGGTGTTGACAAGCTTAACAAGATTAGGGCTGTAGTAAATATTAACCGTGCATTATTTCACCAGAAAGGCTAGCAAGTATTTATTTTACAGCTTAGCAACTAAAAAAAAAAAGTTACTAAGTAAACACAGTGTAAGTATTATAACAGTTTCGAAATGACCGAAGACGACCAAAAATTTTTGTTAGTTTAGCTATTCGTCAAGAGATGGCGCTAGGCATTAACCCCTCGTATAAAAAAATATGCTTAAGACACTGATCCGTGCTCAATAAAGGCATTCTTTTTGTTTTTTTTCTTAATCTGTATGATTGGATTTATATGAAACAGTTGAGACTAGAATGCACGATTTTTTTCACTTCCCGCATTTCTAAGTACATTTACAATGTACGCATTGTACGTGCGCGTATATTCTGTAGATTCGTTACTCACTGTGGCATAGACGTACTATACAAGAAAGGCATTCTTTTTGTTTTTTTTTTTCTTAATCTGTATGATTGGATTTATATGAAACAGTTGAGACTAATGCACGATTTTTTCACTTCCCGCATTTCTAATTACATTTAGAAACGTGCGCGTATATTCTGTAGATTCGTTACTCACTGCGGTTACTATTGCTACTGACATTGACAAGTGACTCGTAGCCTACTTCAAGGCGTACGCCATCTTGTTCCCATCCATTGTTCGCCTGTCATTCAGTCGGAATAGTTGGTTGCTCCTCTTGGATTACGATCCGCCCAGGAGATCCCATCGATTGACCGAGTTGCACCGCAAGCTGCCCGTTCCAGCCCTGCCCCCCAAGGGAGACGGCCGCACCATGCGCCGAGCACTATCCTATTTGCCGTTGGCTCTGCTATTAATAGCCAATGTAGTTCCATCAAAGGCACAAAGTAAGTGAATCTACTAGATTTTGATGTAATTAGTTTTATTTATATCATTGATTGGCCTTGGATATTTGTGCCGTTTTCCGATAGTAGTGGGTCTCTCGCAGACGGGTCGCATGTCGATTAACGTCATTGATGCTAAGGCGTAGAGAGACGTCTGGAACAGAACGTTATCGCAGTCCGTCCTCCGTTGGCTCGGCAGCCCTACCACGCACCTAGCCGCTCCGGGCGCGGACGAGTGATGTCACGCTTACATACAAAGACCTGTCCTTAATATTTTGTTTAATTGTTGTTGTGTATGATTCATTCCATCGCTGAACTGCTCTAATTTGCACTTCCAATTTATTATTTTTATTTTGTGTAGTATATTAATAGTTAGTATTAACCATCTTTTGTGCTAATGAATTGTTATAATCCGTTTAGGGATTGAAAGAACAGTTTAGTGACAACAATTTTATTAATATTCCTAGTACCTAGTCATGTTAACTTGCAAGTCCTGCATTGTTGGATTATTTGCAGTAGTTCCGTCACTAGTACCTTTAATGGAACTACTGTGTTATTTTTTCGCACAAGATCCATTACAAGTGAGGAAGGGAAGAACTTGTAGAGGAACAAAAGCAAAAAAAGAAACTCAATAGTTCCATCAAAGGAACTACAGTGAATAATTATAATTATTGCTGGCCATCATCAGCCGGCCACCTCATTGCCTGTTTAGAGGCATGGTTTAGTTCTCTATGCGTATAATTCACTGGATGAGGGCTGGCAGAAAAACATTACTTTACAATGCCTGTGTGTTATCTGAGTAAATAACTAATGTCTTTATCATTTCATTGACTTGTTTGTTAGTTCATTTCTGTGATAACACAAAATGATGAAAACTGTTAACCAAAGATGCTA
The DNA here is from genome assembly GCA_947563465.1 of Archips xylosteana. Taxonomy (NCBI): domain Eukaryota; kingdom Metazoa; phylum Arthropoda; class Insecta; order Lepidoptera; family Tortricidae; genus Archips; species Archips xylosteana. The sequence goes on from OX387359.1 coordinate 271,985, forward strand.
ATGTTGTCTTGCAGATAAATTTAGCAGTTTGTATTTAATAATATAATTTAGGTACAATTTAGATAACATAATCCCATTTTTAAGATTCCATAGCAAAAATATCAAAAAAAGAACTCTCATAATTCATAAAGCTACGTGTAACAATAATAATCACATTTGACATGTACAATAAAAAAAACTAAGGTATTACCCTAACCCTATACATAAAGTGGGTATGAATTTAATTATCTATTCCATAATGCAGTATATTGTTGGATAGGAATTTCATAAATACAAAATATTTTCAGAAACCATTTTTTGACTCTAAAGATCTTGAGCTTTGTACAAATATTGCTAAAGTTCATACTCCCCCCCCCCCCCCTCTCTTCACTATGACTGGAAACTGCTTCAAACATACATATACTTGGATAAAAGAACTATGATCTTATTGGTTGGTGGTTTCAATAACAAAATTATACCTTTTAATTAAAAAGTTGAGAAAATGGTCAAATTGTATTACAGCTATGTAGCTACATTAACCAACTTTTATTAAAAATCACAAAAATTTCGTAAATTTTTCTGTAGTTCCAGTACAACCATATCATTGACATTGATTTTGGTAATTGTTTGGATCTAAATTATGTCTTACCAAATAGTATTCAATAGAAATCTGGAATAACAGCTATCAATTTTAGTCTACTTTTAACAAAACAAATATCAGGATAAAAGCTCAATTATTTAATAAACCAGAACTAACTGAAGATGCAGGGCCGAAATAAATATTTTTATAAATATCAACAACAAAGTGTCAAAGTTCAAAGTGTCAAACTCACACAAAACTATCTGGTATCTGAAGTTTAGTCCGTCAATGGTCAGAGTACCATAACTAGCTGACTGCTACAACTGAAAAATGTAATATTTTGTCCAAAGCTTCAAGCATTATTTACACAGTTTTCAGTCATTCATCAACACTCTTCATCATGTGGGCCAGATTTATCGTAATGGTCTAGAATTTTAGATGCTCAAAGCAATCTCAACACATCAGAGTGCAAATACACACAGTAGATTTTTTTTTATCGTATTTTCAAGTGCCTTGGACACCTGAGATGACCTAACAAGTCTCCGCTCAGGGACTCGACCCGTTTACTGTAGAATTATGTCAGAGTGTGGCAAGTCAGCAAGCGTGCGTCTGTATGATGCTACGGCTACACACATCGCGATAACGCGAATATTCGCATTATCGCGATGTACGTAGCCGAATATTCGCGAATACTTCGGCACTTCGCGCCAAGCCGCAGACCCTTCGCCCCGCTGTCGGTAAATTTGCGCACATCAAAGGCTGCTAAACTAAACTCTGCGGCATCACTCTCTATAGCAGTGTGGCCATGCAGATTTGCCGTAGGCCGAAGACGAAGTTTTATCGCGATAATTCTATCACAATGTGTGTAGTCGTAGTATGTGTAGCAGAGTACTATGTGGTGTGCAGATGAGCGGGGGAGCGTCAGCAGGCGAGAAATAACAAAGCCAAGATATCGTGATAGAGGTTCTTGTATTTACGGTACAATGAAATTGGACAGTAGCGGCAGGATTACATTAGATATGTGTTGATAGAGTTCCACAAAACAAAGGACAATCAGTTTTACATGTTTACACCACGGAAAGAGGAAACGAACAGAATTTGACAACTGTTACAGTATTGCCATAGTCTAAATTCATCAAAATTATAAACTATGAAATACTCATGTATTGCCGTGTTAATCCTCAATGCTATAAGGCTTAACATTCATTAACAGTATGAGCGCGGCGGTGGTAGTGAGGTAGTGAGGTGACAGGAGGTTGGAGACGGCGGCGTCATGGTGTGCGCCCTGTGTAGAGTCGGCGGAGGGCGAGATAGAGGTGCGCGTGCGCGAGGGCGCGCCGCTGGAGCTGGAGTGTCTCCTGCGCGTGGAGCAGCGCGCGTCGTGGCGGCGCGAGGGCGGCGCCCTGCCGCCGGAGCTGCGGCCAGCGGGCGAGGCGCCGGCGCCGGCGGGGCTGCTGGCGCGGCTGCGGGCGCCGCAAGCGCGGGCGCACATGGCCGGAGTGTACGCGTGCGCGTCCGGCCCCACAGCCCAGCGCCTGCGCGTGCTGATCGACCCCGCCCCCGCCACCGGTACTTCCGGCACCGGCTGCACTTGAGCACTTCTCTTTGCTAATTCGCTTCGCTGCTCGTACTTTGGCCGTAGTTTGGATTTACTTGATTAATATTCGATCGTCGTACACGTACAATACGTTTACTTTTAGTTTACCACTGACAGATGGCTTGCCTTCATTTCATTTCCAACTTTAACACCATACAAATAAAGTAGCTATTACAAAATCGGCAAACGTGGGTATCTAACAGTATTCCAAAATTGGCTTTATTTGTAGGTCGTTAAAGTTGAATATGAAATGAAGGCAAACCATCTGTCAGTGGTAAACTTTATGTAATTTTACTGTAGTGTTTCTTTGTAGGTGCGATGTAGAGTTGGATGAATAAAATGAGACGTTCTCTTGTCGAGCACATTTTTTTTTATTCCGAGACCTCGCCTTTGATTTTCTTTCCGGACTGGGCTCACCGGGGCCGAGAGTACCACTGGGGGTTGCGTTTCCGTCGCCGATTATCGGGTTAAAAAAATTAAATCAAGAGTTTGTAAGTTTGATAATGATAACGTTTCCCGTGATCGGTTTCGCTGAGTTACCTACTGATAATCGAGTACGATACCGTCGTCGTCGAAATTGGTTCCAGTTAGTTCATTAACGAAGACTAGATCGGTGCGTTTGGTGATTAGATAAACTACTTTCCGTCGGTAAACGCGATCAGATTATTGCGGATGGAAATAGGTACACGGTCAGGGCCGCGCCCGGCGCGCGACTCGTGGCCGCAGCGGCCTGGCCTGCTGCTGCGGCGAGCAGGAGACATTCATTAATTAATTCCTAGAGAACGCCATCTCCTGACTAAAAGAATTAAAACAAATTAAACTACTGACTTCCATTTTGGGCATGACGAAATAAAACTTTCCGTGCTACTCTGGTAAATGTGATGCAATAATTGCCTATTAATATTTATTTTCTGCACCGGAGCGAGCGGTAGTGCCCTTGCCGATTAGCGAACTTATCTTTATTTACTGTCGTATTTGATTAACTGATTTACCTTACTGGATGTTGTGGTCGATTAATTACATATCTAAAGTATTTAGACGTGTCGCTGTCCCTAATGTTTAGAGTGTGTAGTTAGCGCGTAGTGCGTGAGGTCGATAGTTGCTCGTCGAACCTGACTCTGGCTTCCGTCGCTGTAGGATAGCGCTCTGGCCGTGCTTACCTTTTATATCTGTAATATCTGAATAGAACGTTATTCCCATTAGCCGCCTAATCATAGCTAGTTTGAATTGTACCTATAACAGAGTGAGACCGCACTGGAGCGCGGCGAGCGGCTCCTCGTCTGCGGTATGTCACGAGAGATGTCCGGCCTATTGTATCCGAGAGCCGTTTAAAGTACATATACATGCTCGGTCGGACCGGGCGACTCCGTACATTGATAAGGCCTTTAAGATTCAACTCAATTTACTTGAAATTTTTTGCCTGATCAAATCTGAAATCAGAACGGCGGTGACGAGCTCCACCGTGGAGCTGTTCGCCGCGCCCCGAGCGGCGTGTGTCTGCGTGTCTGTTCATCTCGTGTCTCGTGTATGCTTCCAGAGTTCAATCATAAGCTCACCGGCAAAAAATTTGGGCCACAGACCACATTTCATACAAACGAGGCTACTTTGATGCCTTATTTCTACACCAGGGTAGTGCCCCGGTTGAGATCTGATGATGGATATCCAGAGCATCGATAATGGTGGATCACACAACATGATTCAACAACCAGTTTACACCACAGCGAGAGAATTTGTACAGCACTGAGATTTTCAGTCATTTTATTGCCATTTTAGCTGTTTTTCTAAATGTCTATAATTTCCGTGTTAAACGCAAAATCAATCAGATGGGTATCTTAGGAACTCTGAATGTCCTTTATCAATGCTCGGAGTAACCATCATCAGATCACAGCCAAAGCACCGCCTAGTGGAGAACCAACAAAGACATCAAAGTGAACTCGTTTGTATGAAAGGTGTAAGCAACAATATACAAACATTTGATAACTGCGTGTCAAGTAAATTTTCGTATCAATTTCATATAGCTTAAATTTAACCAGCGAAATGATTATAAAAAGCCATATTATTATGTACGTTCTTATCGAGCCGTGACGTTTGTGAAGCAGTCTCGTCTGACTTGTGCGGCGTGTTGCAGGCGTGGAGACGACGGCGGCGCCGGCGGCCCCGGCGGAGGCGGCGGGCGAGGCGCAAGCGGAGGCGGAGGCGGAGGCGGACAGCGAGGCGGGCCCGATCGTGTACTACGACCTGCTGCGCAGCGTCGCGCTCAACTGCACGCTCGACAACCCCACTAAGCTGCCCTACGTCTGGTAAGGAACACCCCTTGCCTGCCCTTGAGTGGCATCACTGACGCCTTTCGGAACGTTCTGTCCGTTTCCCAAAACATCCGTTCCCGTCACCGCCTTTTCCCAAATAATCCAATTCCCGACATAAGGGTTTCCCAAAATGTGCTTCTCCTAAAATACACGTTTGACTTGATATCCGTACCTATCCCAAAAAGACCTAATCCCGAAATGACCGTTCCCGTGACTACCTTTTCCTAAATAATCCGTTTCCCAAAATGTGCTTCTCCCAAAAGATACGTTTGTCTTGATATCCGGTTCCCAAACCATGTTCCTGTCACCACCTTTTTTTGGAAATACGGGTGTCATGAGAGAGGCATCTTTTGGCATACGAATGCTATGATAACCGGGTGTTTTGACTTACTGATGCGATGACAAACGGGTCTTTTGGAAATACGGGTGTCGTGAGAGACGGATCTTTTGGCATACGGATGCTATGAGAACCAGGTGTTTTGACATTCAGATGCGATGAGAAACGGGTTTTTCGGGTTCATTTTAAGAAACTTTTATTTTGGAACGGATGTTTTAGGAAACGGACAGAACGTTCCGAAAGGCACTGACGCTGCCATGCCACCTGACAGTCCTCTTCCTCCCCTCCCTCCCTTCGCATTCGCGGGATCAAAATTACCGTTTTTTCACGACATCAGCCGACTCTTCACGTAGGAATATATCTTTGACAACTTGAGACGCGGTTATACGGTAAAGGAATAGAAGTGTGGTCGACCAAGAAATTCCTTTACCACCCTGAGGTTCAATGTCAGTGCACGACTGAAAATATCAAAGACTGTCATCGGCTTTCTTGTTTTTATTCTCATGTATGAACTGTCATTAAAATGGTAAAGCACTTCCTTGGTCGACTACAGATGGTGCTGACTCTAAGGGGTAGTTCACAGAGAGACGAGAAACTTTTGACGTATTTTTTGAGTTTAATGCAGCGTCGCATCTCTGTATAAAACTGGCCCTAAAGATATCAGCATTCCTCAGTTGTGGAAGATACTACCACGACAGATTCCAGTAGTGTAGACGGTGTAGTGGCCCTCTCCTTTGAGTGGCAGGTGGAAATTCGATGCGGACGAACTTAATTATTCAATCATTCGTTATTGACGTGATGCCTAAATACAAGTTCATCGACCGCATTCGTCGTTCATTTGTCATACCAAGAATGATATAGACTGGATTGGCAGTACGCATCGGCCGCGGTTTTTGTAGTTCGATTATTAAATCTAGATGGCGCTGAAATATAGCCAGAGGAGGCGGAGGAGAGATATTACTACAAATGTATTATTTTTCAAAAATATTGCATAATAATACATTTACAGTGATATGAAATATCTGTAGTCTTATTGTTTTGCCTTCAAAGCCTCTGGCTATATTTCAGCGCCATCTAGATTTAATAATCGAACTACAAAAACCGCGGCTGATGCGTACTATGGCTACTGCCAATCCAGTCTATATCAAATCTTAAAAATATTGTACACCATGCATTATGGTAGATTACGGTCATGTGCATGCTAAATTTATTTTTACCATCTTTCCTTCTGTACCCGTTTTCATGCAATAAATGAATTATTTATTTTATTTATCCTTGGTCATACCTAGCTTTCATTTCATTCGTAACGTTCGTTTGTGTGAGGGAAGCCCACACCAGAGAGGTCTCTCTCCACGCAGTTGTTATGCCTGGGGACCGAAGTCTGAAGGCATTGAGTTAGAAGTTACCTATATTTATGCAGCCGAGATGAGAAAATTCGATAGCGCGATGTAGATTGTAGCCGTTTCTCTAGTTGCTGACTAGATAGCACTAGGTCGCCGGTCGCTACATAATACGTATCCGATTGAGCTGTAATTTGGCATACTTGTGTAAGTTCGGTGAAAATACAATAATTAAATAGTCCGTCCGGTCAGCATCGTGCCCGTAAGAATTATTTAACGGTTAATAGCAATAGACTTGGAATTTGGTACGGATATGTTGTTTGAATGACAATCCAAGTACAGTCCGCAAAAAAGCTTTGTATTAAAAGTAATTTTTTTAGCATAAACTTCTTAGTTAACTCTCTAAAGTACATGCAGTGACGTTTATTTGGATAGTAACAGCTCGATTGGGTTCAGCAGTTCCTCGCTATCTCTCCATCTGCATTATAATCATATCTTTTGATTCGGCCATGAGGGGATTGCGCAGCCCCCCCCCCCCCCCCTTATCGCGCTGCGGCGCCGGCGCGCGCGCACGTCGCTGCTCGTCTGTTTGCACGCTTTACAACTTCCTTGACGCGCCAGAGAGCTCATTCCAAAACTGAGGAGATTTAATTTATAAACGCGAACAAACACCAATCAAGCGATGACGCCAATATAATCTTATCTACGATTTGCATTATTTACTATCTTATTGACATACTTACTTAGCTCTATTTCGCTACGTGTTTTTAATCCACACTTGTTGCGATTGTAAATACATAATACATAATACCTAAGAATAGTATAGTATTTAATTTGGATAGGTCGGTACCATCTCGGCTCGTCTCATTCTGTACTCGTCACTGATTCGTCATTCGTCACTCTCGGTGTTTGTATAATTGTCTTTGCGGCATGATTTTGCAAGACACTCGTGCGGCGTCGCGTGCTCCCGTACCATGCCCACGCGGGACCTTTGATTTTTGTTTTTAACAACCGCTTTAGCCTAGTTGGTAGTGACCCTGCCTACGAAGCAAGAGGTCCTGGGTTCAAATCCCGGTAAGGGCATTTATTTGTGTGATGAGCACGAATATTTGTTCCTGAGTTATGGATGTTTTCTATGTATTTAAGTATATATTTATCTATATAAGTATGTTTATCGTCGTCTAGTACCCATATTACAAGCTTTGCTTAGTTTGGGACTAGGTCGATTTGTGTAAGATTGTCCCCTAATATTTTTTTTTTTTTTTTTTATCAAATAACAGAAAAATGCAGAGTTAAAATCGAAGTCAAGTTTCCATTTAAGGATGGAAAATTATAATGACAGGACACCGGATAGGTCTGACCGATTAAGTTTTACAAATGTATGCTGAGTACTATTATGAACACTGGACAATGAGGGTTTTCTATGAGAGGCTATTTGGCGCTAGTATCGTCAGGTCCGTTTGACAACTTTGACATTTGTTGTATGGGTGTAACGTCAAATAGACCTTACGATACTACATTGTACTTCATTGTACATGTTGCGAAATGTAGGTAAATGTATGGAATACGAAAAATGTATGTAACTAACATGTAAATAACAGTTGCTAGATCTAGTTACTGTGAGGATGTGAAAGCTAGGTTACGAAACTATGCGACCGTTTCACTAATGTTAAGCTATGTAGCCGTTAGAGAAAGATTCGGAGCATGCATCTAATACCTTTAAACGAGCAATTCTTGTATATATGTATATATATATATATAATCAGGATCTCGGAAACGGCTCCAACGATTTCGATGAAATTTGGTATGTGGGGGTTTTCGGGGATGAAAAACTGATCTAGCTATGTTTCATTTTCAGAAAATCGCTTTTACTCGTGTTTTCCGGCTATTTTTGTTTGCATTAGAATATAAAGCTAAATTTCGCCGACTTCGAGCAGATCATAATGGCACATTAGAAATCGGGTGGTCGCGGATCCAGCCGACCTCGGTTCGATACCACGTTTTTTTTCAAGATTTTTAGTTTTTTTTTTTAAGTTAATTTTTTATGAGAAAACGTCAAGTTTCTTCTTTTGTGAGAAAAAGTTACTTTTTTGCGAGAAAAAGTTATTTTTTTGCGAGAAAAAGTTACTTTTTTGTTAGAAAAAGTATTATAGGGAACGTGCAGTAACTATAGGCGGCAGCACTAATGCGACAAAAGAGACACTATGCGGACAGTAAAACAAACTTATCAAGGTAAAACATTCAAATTGATGGCACCCTTATGGCACCAGTTGGCAGCACCGTCTATGTGCACGTTCCCTATTGGGAGCACAGAACAGGAAAAGCCGGTTGTCTGTAAAGTCGGTTTACGGACGATAGTTTAACGTGACTCACCCCTCCACCCCCTCCGGTGTTTTTGTCAAATATCTTGAAAACGGTGCATCCTACGGCAAAATCAATGAAATTTTCATCCCCCCTTTAATACCCCCGCGCTCCCTCCCCCGCATCCCCTCCCCCCCTCCGGTGTATATAATCAGGATCTCGGAAACGGTTCCAACGATTTTGATGAAATTTGGTATTTGGGGGTTTTCGGGGATGAAAAATTGATCTAGCTTGGTCTTATCTCTGGGAAAACGCTTGGTACCGAGTTTCTGCCCGAGCAGAGCTCGGTCGCCCAGGTACTCTTTCCTAATAAGAAAACGTAGCTCAGTTGAACCATTTTATACCAGAGCTATGGAATGTGTGATGACTGGATATCAAACGCATCCATAGCGACGTACAATCGGCCCAGACGCCGGCTTGACACCTTAAAGGCCCAGTTTGCGTGCAGTGGCTAGACATCTGTCCATACCAATCCATACCAATAAACTTCAACGGCTGCAAGCAAATTTGTTTTGAAACTGGCAAGCTGGCGCTTGGGCCAATCGTGCATAGCATAAAAGATAAGATAAATTTATTAAAAATTTGATTTTTACAGAAATAACTTAAATAGGTACAAAGTTTCCTTATAAATCTAAGAAACTAACTCATGAGCCCGAACTAGGAAATCCTGTGTTTTGGACTGTAAGAACTAAAATATTAACTTTAAATAATCAAACACACTGTGAAAAAGGGTATGTATTACAATACCGATGTACGAAAGACCGAATGTATTAAAACATCGAATGGGTCAAAAGACCGACACGATTTTTTTCTGAAACCGTAAACTTTTCACAATTTATTAAAACGGCATCATATAGAACCCATTAGGTTAGGTTAGGTTTGTTTTATAACAATCTTAAAAAGTTAACGGTTTCAGAAAAAAATCGTGTCGGTCTTTTGACCCATTCGATGTTTTAATACATTCGGTCTTTCGTACTTCGGTATTGTAATACATACCCGTGAAAAATGCAAGTCAAGCATAGCATAGCACATCCCTGGCGGTAAGGCTAACGGTGCGGGGCGACGTTCGCAGGTTCAAGAACGGGTCCGCGCTGGCCGACTATCCGGCGCTGAAGGACCACTTCAAGGAGTCCGCGGGCGGCGCCGTGCTGGAGCTGCCGCGCGCCGTGGAAGAGGACTGGGGCAACTACAGCTGCGGCGTGGGCGTGGAGAGGCAGCCGTGGCGGCTACACGCGCGCGTCTACACGCGCCTGCCCTCCGCCAACACTAACGTGGTGGAGGGGCAGAAGCTGCGGCTGGTCTGCAAGGTACACACACACACAAACGCGCACTCACACGCATACTCACACATGCACACAAAAATATGATCGTGAACTTGCTATATAACGTTACAATACGTTTACTTTTAGTTTACCACTGACAGATGGCTTGCCTTCATTTAGAGACATATAGTCTAAATTTAGATGAAGTATTTTCTATTTATTATTAACTCAGGGACTTTATATATCCCTTTGCTATATTTAAGCAGTGGTGTAGCTACCGTGGGGCAAGCGGGGCAGTGCACCGGGGCCTCCCAGCTCAGGGGGCCCCTCGGACTCTGACTTACAAACTATAAACGCGGACCTATGAGAAACGCGGCTATAAAACGCTACTAGTGACAAGCGCGCGAGTCTAGTGAATTAAAAGTGCATTCATCCTTACTTGTCTTATGTAAACAAACACGGGTTGGGGCCCTAGTTTATTTTTGGCCCCAGGGCCTTTGGTTAACTAGCTACGCCACTGTATTTAAGGCTGTATATTGTTAAGCTTATGGATTTAAGCTTTTATATTTTAATTAATACTTTATTAACTAGTCACTGGCCCGCGACGTCGAAGTTCCTAAGACGGTCCCATAAGGCTTATGGGAACGGAAGCGATACATGCCCTCGGTACCGCTCTGCTTTCAGAGCATGACATGAGTGCGTGTGAGCCAACTTTGGGGGCGGCAGGCGTAAGCGTTTGCCTTTGGAATCCAAAAGTTTAATGGTTACTTGACCTGAAATGAGTTTTTAACACAATAATTTTTAATTATTGTGACATTGGAAGACATCTCCAATATTTTTATTTTTTCCTTTTTAATTTTTTTTTTTGACGGTGGAAGCATTCTATACTTCCACTTAACGTAGATATAGTTAAGATGTAGGTATTGTTTTAGTTTTTTAACTAAGGGACCCAATACATCCCTGTATTGTTTTTTTTTATATATTTTTTTATTTGCTTAATTCTATATTTGTATGATTTTTTTTAACTTGTAATTTATTATTTATTTGTATTTTAATTTGAAAAGATGACTTTCTGCCAAGTTTCTTGCGGCGCATTCTTCTTGGCAATGATGGTCCTTACGAAAGCGCTGGTAGTTTAAAAAAAATGTCATGTAAAAGAGCCCTTTGCGGCCTACTTGCAGAATAAACGTTTTGATTTTTGATTTCATTTTCCAACTTTAACACCATAGGTACAATTAAAGTACCTATTACAAAATCTGCAAACGTGGGTAACAGTATTCTAAAATTGGCTTTATTTGTAGGTCGTTAAAGTTGAATATGAAATGAAGGCAAACCATCTGTCAGTGGTAAACTTTATGTAATTTTACTGTATGTGATTACTTCTATTTTTAGTTTTATATAATTTTTTTAAGAGGGTTTATACCTGCTGAGATGGCAACATTACATTTTTGTTAGTTTTTCTCGATTATTCCATAAAAATTGAATGAAAATTAAAAATGTGGTGTATACGAATTATTCTAATATATAAGTTAATGTGTCTACTGCAATAATTATTCGTGATAGACTTTTATTTTCTTTAAAAACAAAAAAATTATTACCTAACGGTTTTTAAAGAAAATAAAAGTCTTATCACGAATAATTATTGCAGTAGACACAAATTTTAATTTTAAATTGTCCAGTGATATTTATTTAATTATTGCAGTAGACACATTAACTCATACATTAGAACAAGTCCTATGCACCAAATTTTTATTTTTCATACAATTTTTATGGAATAATCGAGAAAAACTAACAAAAATGCAACTTTGCCAGTTCAGCAGGTATAAACGCTCTTAAGGTTTTTATTGAACAATAATAGCTATTTATGACCTCGTAATAGGGGTCCTTAAAACACGAATGTGGTGTCATGAAACGAGGCGTAGCCAAGTTTCATAAAGGGTCACATGAGTGTTTTAAGGCCTAATTACGTACAGCTGCATACAATATTTTATCTTCTCTCACACATTTTTCCAAAAACGAAGCCTTTTTGCATTTTCCATGCCATAAAATCTTGATAGCATTTATCGTATAGTTTTGTGGACTTTGCTAGTAATAAATTTTGAGTCATTTCCTTCGCCGCATCTAAAATATCGGGTGGAGTCAAATTTTCTTCGCATTCACTGATATCAGATATTTTTAAGCAGAAACAAAATTTTCCCACGAAAATTCGTACAACAAAACGACACGTATGAATGGAATGGCGCTAAAACCAAGAGTGCACGCATCGCATGTGCGCATGCGCTAAAGCGGGCGCTGCCACAAACAAGTGAAAATTGGTATCAAAATGCCCTGTATCGTAATGGTAAAAAAAAATGTATTATAACATTATTTCGTTAGAAGAAAAGTGTTAATAATGTTTTTTTTTTTCGGTATTGTGTTTAAAAAGTATGTTCAATATAAACTCTTTGAATTTTACGATATGAGAGTAGATAATAGTAGATTGTTCAACAAGGGACTAAAACAAGCCATAATGACACAAGATATTTAGCCACCCGAGCAGATTGAGGGTGGCTATAATTCGCGTGTCTCGCGTTAAACACTCTACTTTTCACTTTGAATGCGAGGAAAAAAAACGATGTTTTAGGTGTACTAATCTACAATATTACTTTTATAAAATGTACGCTCAATACGAGCAATGGACGTCTGTTCAGAGTTCAAATAGCAATTTAAATTTGTTCCGCGGTTTTTTTTTGTTGAGTGACGCTTTAAATGTTTGCATATTTAGCCAACAGATTCAAACTTGAAAATTATTTCATAGCTAATTGGACTAAGTATGCATAATTAAATTATTTTATTTATTAATAAAATGAATTCATCTTTAATTTAATTAAATAGATTAATATTCGTAATTATTCATGGTGTTTCACGAAATTATTATTTTTTAAAATATTTTTATACAGTTTTCATTTTGAGGTTAGGTATTTCCACGCACTAAAGGCTTCCACAGACCGAATCGCAGGGCGCTACGGAGCGCTTCGCAGCGTCCGCAGCGCGTTGCGGTCTGTGGAAAGCTTTAAAATTGTCTATGCCCAGTCACTGAAAATGGCAATAATCCTCCATCCACAAACACCATGATTGGCAGTTTAGGGGGTTTCCAAAGTAAATTAAAAAAAATTACTTTAATCCCTAGAGATCAAAAACGAGCTTTAGTCCCGATATGCAGAGACTAAAGTAACATTTTAAGAGCATGAGAAGTGATAAGATATATTATTATAATGAAGGTGGTGGGTCGTCCGGCGCCGCGCGTGGAGTGGCGCTACAACGAGTCGCTGTCGGAGCCGGGCGCGGCCACGGCGGCGGCGGCGGGCGCGCTGGGCTTGGGCCGCGTCACGCTGCGCGACAGCGAGGCCGGCGTGCGCGACGGCGAGCTGCTGCTGGACGCGGCGCGGCGCAGCGACGCCGGCTCCTACGTGTGCGCGCCGCTGGCTGCCGACGCCGCGCTGGCGACCGCCGTGCCCTACGGACACACCACGCTGCGCGTCAAAGTATAGTACATTGTGCATCTAGGGCCGTAAGTAGGGGATTACTAACGAGGATCTATTAGAAGCCCGACGCCGAAGGTGGAGGGCTTTTAATGACTCGAGTTTGTAATCCCCTTACTGCCCGTGATACACACAATGATTTTCATCACATTGCGAGAAAAAAAAATTCCAAAAATAAAATTATTTTGTCTCTAAACACTTAAATTGAATAAAATAATGGCTACCCGCCAATACAGATTGTTACTTTTTCGAGTCATCTACCATAGATAATGTAAACTGTGCTTAGTTTAGAATTCGAAAGGTCATACGGCCAGATTCTACCAACATTTTAAAAAAATATTACTAAAATTATTGCAAAACTATTTGTTATAAATTTAAAATATAAAAATAACGAATTTTCATAAAGCGTAGATAAGTTTTGTGTTGTAAAATTTGGGTTATAGCTAAGTTTTAAAGATAATAAATAAAACGTTGGCTGACTTGAAACCTTCTTAGTCTGAAATTACTTGTTTGCAAATTTTAAAACTAAAGTTAGAACTCCCTTGGGTAGAAAAATTGAACGTAAATCCATAACTCCCTTAAGAACAATTTAGGCCTTTGACATTTAGTATACAGACATGGAATAACACCATTGACGAGCAAGTGTGATGAAAAAACTCTTTATTTATTAAGGCCCTACCGCGTTTCTGGCGCATTTATTGCATTCATTTAAACGCGTGCTGTATCATTACTAGCGATGCTATAGTCTGAAATTCATATGTGAGATGTTTGAGGATTCACTCTAGTGACAAGTATTTATCGAAACACGATTACTTGTAGTTCGCTCGATAGAAAAAAAATCCAAAGTCGTCTCTAAAAATAAAATAAACTCGTAATACGACGCTAATACTGTACGGAAGGTCATGACTTTTTGAATGTTAATAATAGGGCGTAGTTTTGCTACATTTTTAAAATATGCATTTGTTTTAGTAATAACATGAAAATACCCAAAAACACGCGCAGTCCAACCGACCTATCTTATTTTATTTATTTATTTATTTATAAAAGCCATCGTGCCACCCCCACGCGGCCCCACGGCCGAAATCGCCCACCCAAAATTGATTAGCGCGAAAAACTCGGTAGGCCCTTAAGGGCAACTCATAGCCTAGCAATTAGAATTTTTAAAAATAAAGATTAGCTAGGTATGTCATAATTGTATAATTATGAAATAAACAGATATAATTTTTTTTTAGGACATGTACGCCGCGCTCTGGCCGTTCCTCGGCATCTGCGCGGAGGTGCTGGTGCTGTGCGCCGTCATCCTGGTGTACGAGAAGCGCCGCACCAAGCCCGAGCTCGACGACTCCGACACCGACAACCACGACCAGTGAGAACGCCCCCCTCCCCTCCCCACCAGGGACCGGGAAACCCCTTCATTTGCTTAAGTCTTCGAGATATAACTACAAAATATCTAATTTCATATTAATAACGTTCACAAGATATAACAGCTAAAAGTATAATTTTATAACGTATAACGCTTAAATTGTATAACGTTATTTTTATATAACTTCAATTTGTATAAGATTTATATGGACTAATTTCTTTTAACATAACAAACATTAGATATAACAGTCATGATATATAATATTATACAGTGGTGGTCATACAATTAAGAACGATTTGAAGTTTCCGATTTTTTTTTATCTAAATCATGTCATATGTCTAGTTGTGTTCCTTCTTAGAAGTAACAAGTTATGTTATAAAATAGCCACATGGATAGAGCAAACAGGATTAATAATAATAGTGTATAATTGCTAACATTTTTTTTTACAAATTTTATTTGTTCTCTATACTAATAAATTCAAATAGTAATGAAGCTGGACAAATAATTAAGAACGATTTATTAAACTGCTCGAGAGTTGTTTTATATGAAACTTAGATTAAATAAATCATATTAATGTGAAGTTGGTATAGAAAAAAAAGCAATTTAATACATTTGAACTAAAATTAATAGTTAGTAGCATGTCCACGGCTTTTAATTATGGCTTTACACCGGCGAGGCATTGAATCTATCAATTTTTGACATTTCGCAAGAGAAATAGAGTTCCATTCTTCTAAGAAAACGTCGTACAGCTCTCTCAAATTGCCACACTGTCGATTTGAAACCTTTTTCTTGACTTCGCACCAAAGATGATCTATTGGGTTAAGATCTGGGCTGTTGGCTGGCCAATCTAAGACTGAAACTGATTGTGATGTGAGGAATTCCTTAACGGTGCGTGCAGTATGCTTTGGATCATTGTCGTGCTGGAATGTCCAAATAACCGGAAGCACGTCTTCGGCATATGGTAACATTGTTTCTTGCAGTATATTTTTGTATTGGAATTGATCCATGTTTCCTTCTATCAGCCTAACAGGTCCAACGCCATGTCCAGAAAAGCACCCCCAAATTTTCACATTTCTCCCGCCATGCTTTAATGTCACTTTTGTGTACTTTGGGTCGAATGCTTTATTCGGAGGGCGTCGTACATATCGTTTTCCATCAGAACATACCCTATTTATTTTTGTCTCGTCAGAAAAAAGAACGTTTTTCCACTGTCTGACTGTCCAGTTTTCATACCTTCTTGCAAATGCAAGTCGGGCTTGCCTATGACATCGTTTCAACATAGGCACCTTTCTTGCTATCCTTCCGTTCAACTTATTTTCTACCAAACGCCTTCGAATAGTGCGTGCAGAGATTGCTGAAGGGTTGTTTTCGCCAAAATATTCTTTTCTCAACTCATTAGACCCTTTAAAAGGATTTTGTTTTGCCAAACGAACGATATTTCGATCATCTCGACGAGATGACTTTCTCTGTCTAGGTCCACGCGGAACGTTTGAAGTAGTTTGATACGTGGAAAAATGCTTTACGGCATGGAAAACCATTGTTTTTGAACATTGCAGATGGTCGGCTATCTTTTTATACGACCAATTCTTCTCGCGAAGTTTTATTATTACTTCTCTTGTAGATTTATCACAACTATTATTTTTCCCCATTGTTTTTATACGAAGTAATCACTTTTAAGACTTTAACAGCACGAAATGGCGCCAAAATTATACGAATAATAATCTACAACCACAGAGCCACACAGTGTTCTCTATTTAAATTTGAAAAAATAATAAACTATTCAGCGTTCTTAATTACGTGACCAGCCAGTAAGTACTAATACTAGGTTCAGATCAAATGTATAAAGTTTCTCTATTAATTTTTTAGCCAACAATGTTGCATAAATGAATGTACCGGTAGTACGGAAAAGTTTTGCAATACCGAGAGAAATAAAAAAAATACGGGCAATTAGTTATACTTGTTACTTTGAAAAAATCATCTCAATAAATAATCGTTCTTAATTATATGGCCACAACTGTATGTAAATATAAAATTATGTGGCGGCGAGCAAGCGAAGCGAGCGAGCAAGACTTTTCGGGGCAGAAGCGACTTGGATAAGTTAGGTAAGTTAGGCTACGCTACGCTTCGCTCCCGCCTTAGCCTTCAATGTTAGGTATTTTTTTTGTAACAGAGCGGAAAAAATGAATGGATTGCTTGATTGTTTGCTTGCATCAAAGTTTTTAATGAATTTATACGTTTAAATCTTAGGTGTTATGAATATTATACGCAAAGAGAATATAACCACTACGTTTTAAGAGACGGGACTCCCATACTAGCGAATAGATTCAGTTTGCATGGCAAACCATTACCAACATTAACGCCAAAGATCCGTCAAAGAACAGTAATACCAACATAACAGACTAAAATAGTGTTGCATGATGAACACTTGCGTTTATAATCGATATCGATAAAATGGTGAGGGTTGAAATATGGGCTCACAGTAACAATTTTCTTAATCACAATTAGGTTAGAATCGAGTCCACATTTAAGTCGTGTCGTGTGATATTTTATATTTATATTTTAATATATGTTTGGACTTAAATGTGGACCCAAAATAAAATAAACTTTTGCTGCTGATTTCATTTATTTATTTTTTATGATTTTGCGAAAGAAAGATTTATACAATTTTTTTTTACTAAAAGCTCTGCCTTCAAAGTGATCTTCACAAATGTATTTTAATGTATGTATTTTTTCTATTGGAACATACACTAAATCTTCTTTTCCAACTAGTTTGACCCACTGTCTGCATCTGAAAATATTTTATCATTAAAACGTGTGTCTACCCATGATCATGATGCATGCAAGTCATACAACTGGGTCGAAATATCGGAAGCTTGAAAATCAGCAAACGTAATCACAATCTATATCCCGTAGTAATTATAAATATATTTTGTTATTAGCCGTAAATGTTTTTAAACTATTATCAAATAAAAAGTTAATTACGACTGGATGGCAGACAGATTTTGAATGAAATTCTGCTAATAATATGGTCATACTGCATGCAAGTTGTCACAAAGTTCAGCTTCTTTTATGTAAAGTAATTATGAATTTGCAATGATAATGAAATAAGCGTGTAGTAATCGATAGTTTTCGTACATCCCTAATAGACAATGATAAGGAATATAAAATATCTATTTTCCTTTGTTTATATAGCTTTCTGCTCCAAAATATGGCTCGAATTATCTAAGGAGATACTTACCGGTCTTCATCCGAGGGAAATTTTGCCATAAACATCCTTTTTTCGCGATTTTTTCGACTAGCCCGATTTCCACAAATTTGACACGTTATAAACCATCTCTTCGATTCAATTTTCACAACACATGTTCACGTCAATCACTTTTCACTACAACATTAGAAAACAATTAAGACTAACTTGAAATAAATCTAAAGAAATTAACTAATAAAGTATTATGCGAGCCGCAATGACAAGCTAAATAAGCAATGTGGCATGTGGCTGACAGTTGACTTGACAGATAAACTGTACTGACATTTTGTTTTAGTATTGTGGTAATGGTTTGCCATGTTAAGTCCATACAAAAGTTTTTTTGTTCCTAGTTGCGTGAGTCTGATTATACGCTTTGATCGTTATATCAATTATATTATATATAAACAACGCTATACATTATAAAATTAGATATTTTATAATTATTCTTTTCATTCATTATATCCAGTGAACGTTATACTAAACGAGTTTATATAAAGTGAGCGTATATATTATGAATATTAGATAATAAGTTGTTATATCTCGTATTACTTACCCCTTTTCATAGGGTAACCCTATTAAACTTTTACCCTATGATATGGTAAGCTTATCGTTGTGCTAAACCTATCATTACGGAAACCGTTTTGAATAAGGTTAACCGTTTTCTATATGGTTTCCGAGTCGAATAGGATGTAGACAACTTGATTATTTAACCACTTACCATTTGGGTCGATCAACTTTTTTTATCACTTATTGCTATAGTGACGGTCTCCTGGGTCACTTTTTAAACCGTAAGTTTATGTGATTAAAATTTGCCAAACATTCATTTTTGTGATAGTTTTCAATTGTTACACCCCTTCTACAATTATTCATCTAATAAGAATGTTAGTTAATGTGACACAATTACTTCTAATTAAACTTAAAGTTTAACCCTTCGTATGCCTTGTACCGGATCCGTACCCAATTTAAGGCTTTCTTTTTGTATTTTTTTTAAAATCTGTATCATTGGATTTATATGAAACTGTTGAGGCTAGAATGCACGACTTTTTTTTTTTTTAAAATTCCGGCATACGAAAGGTTAAAATAGCTTGATCGCGTTTTAAAATCACGGAATACGGTAACCCTATTTAGGGTTTTTAGTTTTGGTAAGCGCTTACCAGAATGAACTATGTTATTAAGGTCAGTCTTTCTTTCGGGCTTACCAAATTGATACGGTTTGTGAAAAAAATTGTATAAAATAGTCCTTTAATGGTAACCGGTTCCGGTCCTTGCTCCCCACCCTCCCCTTTCCCGTGCGCCCCCCCCCCCACTACAGACGCGCTCTCTCGTGTTGCAGGAAGAAGTCGTAAGCGGCGAGCGGAGCGGAGCGGCCGGGTCGAGACTTGTTGTGTTTTTTAGTAGTACGAGTTTTTTTTATTGCGCATTCTAACCCAAAGTTACTTACTTACATGTTATTTAATTAAGGATAATTGAGAGTGAACGAATAATCGATTTAGTGCTGTTCGACGCGGCGCCGAAGAGCGAGCTGGCTTGTAAAAAATGCGACTTCCTTTATTTTCTATTTCTTTTGCAAATAATTCTTCCTTTTGTCTGCTAGTTAAATCTCGCTTGCATCGTTAATGGCGTGGTCGACACGCCCCCGTGTTACCCGCACCCAGTACCTACTAATATTACGAGACCTATTAGAGATCGATACATTAAATAAATTATGTTACATCGCTTGTTTTATTTCTATCCCAAGTCTCGATACAATGCAACACGTCTGAAGTACAGGTTGTAAAAATAGTATAATGTGTACCGCAACGCTAAGCACAATCTTCTATAATATAAAAATGAATCGCTGAATGTGTTGCTAAGCGCATAACTTCCGATCGACTGCACCAAATTGGATAATTCTTTTTCTGAACTAAAACAATTACTTTGCTCACCCGCGACCTTACAATAGTTACGTTTATGCAAGAAATGTGTGTTCATGCAGTTCCTCCACCTCCACACTGTACGAACACACACAAATCACATAAACACAACTATCACCACCACCAAGCTACACTGACGCGTTTCGAACTCAACCAGAGCTCATCCTCGGAGTTACCACAACCGTATGCTATGCTACCAAATGTTAAACTGACACATTTCGGTTTAACATTTGGTAGCATAGCATACGGTTGTGGTAACTCCGAGGATGAGCTCTGGTTGAGTTCGAAACGCGTCAGTGTAGCTTGGTGGTGGTGATAATTGTGTTTATGTGATTTGTGTGTGTTCGTACAGTGTGGAGGTGGAGGAACTGCATGAACACACATTTCTTGCATAAACGTAACTATTGTAAGGTCACGGGTGAGCAAAGTAATTGTTTTAGTTCATTAATATGGACCTCCGCAAAGTAACGCCTGATTCAATAAATTCTTTTTTTATTGCGTTTGTTATTCTCAGGAGAAGGTTCTTATGAAAGAAATTTTTTAAAAAAATACAACGGGGCGAAGCCGCGGGCATCAGCTAGTTTTTACTATAAAAACTACACGAGAGTGGTACAGTCGGTACCATGCCATTTTCCGCTCGTTCCCTAAATATCAGAATTGCAAGTTAATGTTTGTTTTATGCAGACAAATAAGTAGGATTCGAGCAGAACATAAATTGTACTTACTATTTTGGAGAGCTAATGGGTAAAGCTTCGATTATTCCTTTTTGTTATTTTTAAAAGAACTAACAAAAATTGAAGTCGTCTATAGTTACTTTTATTCAACTTTTCAATCTTGCACTCTTTTTGTTCACCCGCCGAAAACAATATATACAGGGTTATTTTTAATTCACTGACATCCTCTTAACCCTGAATTCCTATCACTCAAACAAATGTTTTTTGTTTTACGACTTTTTAAAATGAAGCACTTTTTTTCCCATACAAATACACAGAGTATCGTAAAAATAATAGGAAATCTCAAATTTTCAAAACGTTATTACACCAAAAATATTCAGTTATGACAAAAGCCGTAAAACAAAAAACATTTGTTTAAGTGGAAGGAGTTTAGGGTTAAAAGGATGCTAGTGAATTACAAATAACCCTGTAGTCTGTAAACAACCAATTTTTTTTAAACTACCACCCTATGACTTCTGTCACACGTTCAGGAATAAAATCAAATCCGCCCAATCAGTATTTTGCAAACAAAAATTTACTTTTCAAATAATATTTTAAAAATATCAAAAATTTTAAAAGTTTCTTTATTCCAGAATTGGAATGACATATTACTTAAGAGTATGCGCGCACGAGCAACTTTGTCTCCGCGACTATTTTATCAAGTCTATGGGTTAGTATGGAAGTACGCACACGTAGCGCCGCGACTCCCAGAGTACAAATACACAGACTAGATAAAATAGTCGCGGAGACAAAGTTGCTCGTGCGCGCATATAGGTAACGCCACCAGAGTTGAGTAAACTCTGGTGGCGTTACCTATACCCTAAAGAGTCTACCCCAAACGGTACATTTAAGTAAAGCCTTCCACACACCGAAGGGCGGGGCGTCGCGCGCACGCCCTGCGCTTCGGTGTATGGAAATCTTTACGGGCACATTTACGCCGTTTTGAGGTGTTCAGCCGCAGTGGCCGCCACACCTGCTCGGATGGAAGTACTTATGTTGTGACAACGTGAGGAGTTGCCTCCGTATCTACGCAAGTCGCACCCCAAACGAGACTCCTGCCCTGCATCCAAGGGTATGCGACATTCCGTCGGGCGTCTTGAGGTTGTCATGTGCGATACCGTTCGGCTATAGAACAGCCGGCAAGGGCTCTCCGAAGTAAGGTGCGTCGTTTGTTCGCATGCCGCGTCTCCGCCCCATCTCTTCTGTCTGCTTTGGATCGCGAGGGTTCTATACGTTGTATAAAAACTAATTCAAGGGGCGCCGCGACTGAGACGCGCCCCCGTCCCACGTCTCTTCTGTGTGGTTTGCGCCTGAGTCGTTCAGAGATACCTCTAATTCTCAAGCAGAAGGGGCCGTGATAGCGTAGGGCCAATAATGAAATAAGGGTATAATTGTAAGTATACTTTACTTACCTAGGCGATCAATCGGATCTCACGATACCAACGCCATCTAGCGGTATTCCACCAGAAAACCCTCATTAACGAAGTAGGTAAGTATGTACAAATAATACTTAGTTTGATTGTTTGAACACCTTTCAAGATGTAGTCACGCCTTAAACAATTTAAAATATCTGAAACAGGTTCAGGATGCTCAGATTATTCAATGAAACGTTATTTTATGACAGTATGTAGTCAGTTCTCTAAGATAAGTACCTATCTAATTTTCCGTACTCCAAAAAGTGGGTACTTTAGTGCGTAGATATAAGATAGAGGACAGTAAATGGATAAAAAACTAAAATAAACTGGTGTGAAATTGCACCCTCTTTTGACCCTCTTTCTTTTGGTGCGGAAAATGCGCATTATGCATCCAGCTCTGTTCGGGGAAACGGAGGGTATGTTGGGCTCTCCCACAAGGAGAATACCCACTAAAAATCACACGGATTCCCTCTTAGCCAATGTAACTGACGCGGGAGCATGTAGTGACACCGCGACGACAACTGGCTCCTCTGACCAACAGCGTGCAAAGCAGCGGGCCTCGGCTATATTAATAATCGGAAGCGGTCAGATGCGCAGGACGACGACCAGATGGCCTAGTGGTTAGAGAACCTGACTACGAAGCTTGAGGTCCCGGGTTCGATTCCCGTGTCGGGGCAGATATTTGTATGAAAAATACGAATGTTTGTTCTCGGGTCTTGGGTGTTTAATATGTATTTAAGTATGTATCTATCTATATAAGTATGTTTATCCGTTGCCTAGTACCCATAACACAAGCTTTGCTGAGCTTACTTTGGGACTGGGTCAATTGGTGTGAATTGTCCCGTGATATTTATTTATTTATATTTTAACCACTCTACCTCCTTCTCCTTGGCTCAGTGGAACGGTAAACCGCTACGATGGAAGGAGAATTCCTGGCCAATGTTAAGTGCACGGCCTCTACCACCACCTTAGGACATTCACTTTGCCTTGCTGAATCGCAAATCCGCCAAGCCTCTTTGCATATCTGCGTGAGGTAGCCATCCTCGCCGAATCAGACTTTGAGTGCTTCGCGCGCGGGAGTGGACTCTGCTCATTCACAAGCCCGCACAAGCTGACCTGTGGTGACTGACTAGCGGCGACACCAGCGGGCGACGGGGTCGTCACATCATTACGCCTTAGCTCGGCAATATGCTTAGAAACATTGTAACCAAGCTGGTCACTTAAGTTAATTTAACCAGCGCTGTTTGAAGGTAAGCTAATAAGCTGCTTTACTACAGTACTTGCTTATTCGAGTGTCAAGCTGTTATTACCTAGTTAGTGTAGTCAGTATTTACGCAGTCACGGTCTGACAGCGCCTCGTCTAGCACTTTGTAATTTGCTAACAGCTGCAAGTAAACAAAGTAAACAGTCTCGGCCCTCGCCTGCCGCTAATGCTGGGTATTAATGACCATTACAGGCCCTCCCTGGGTTGCCAGCAGACTGATTTACCTGAACACATCAGGTTTCGTGGGCATAATATTGAAAGAATGGTCGAAGTAAGCCAACAAGGCACATCAGTTTTTTGGTCTAGTATAAAATACTTAAGTCATATGATTGCTAATCTAAGGTTAGGTTAGAATTGTGACAACGCGCGAAGCTCTTAACTAGGCAGAATAGGAGGCAATAGGAGCTCCGCAAAGCAGAGCTTTGTCGACTTCGCCTAAGACTCGTTAACTTCATTTAAATCTTAGTTTCCCAGATATTTAACATAATATAAAAAAAAATGATTTATTGTACAAACAACATCAAATTAGTTACAGTGCTCAATACATAAAGTAGGTTTGTACAGAGAAGTCACAAGAGTTGTCATACAATCTGACCCCCCAAACTAGGTAAAGACCTGTGTCTTGGGGGACAAAATATATCTACATAGGAAATTACTGGTAATGTAAAAATTACTTAGTGGAATAACATTATACTTATAATACAGTATTCGCTAAACGTTATTCCATACATATGTTATACCAAACAAATTTTCGACTGAAAAATATTAGGCAAAACATTTTCGATCAAACAATTTTCGACATTTTATAATCATTGGATCGACAATCCAATAAGCGAACAGGCTGCCTGTTGCTTACCTTATATTTTATAATCATTGGATCGACAATCCAATAAGCGAACAGGCTGCCTGTGGATTGTTTTATCCATTTTCTATATTTTTTTTGTGGTGTACAATAAGAGTTGTTGTTGTATTGTATTTTTTTTTTTTGGAGATTATGGCTTGGTTGCATGACCTTTAAGCCAATTGTTGTATTGTATAGACCCGTCGATAGTGAGAGGCTTGCCATCTCTGGCGACTAGTAAGAGCCTTTTAGCTGCGCCCTGGCAACCCAGCAACACGCAGGCAGCTGATATATCAGCCCGCTGCGCCTGCGCCGAGGCAAACATGTGCGGGGCTGCGTTGGGACGCGCGCTGGCGCTGGCGGCGCTGCTGGCGGCCGCTCGCAGCACCGTCGACGTCATGAAGGATGTCACCCTCGGCTTCGGAGAGGCGCTCAAGCAGTGCAGAGAGAGCGTAAGAGCGTTAGAGATAATCTACGATAATATAGCCCGCCCCTCCAAAATTCAAGAAATCTTCAATGAATCTCATCAAATCTTACCTCGCACAGAGAAAACAAAAGGTAGCGGTTAATGGAACAGTGTCGGAGGGATCTGTGGTCGAAATGGGAGTGCCTCAAGGATCTATTCTAGCGCCATTCTTGTATTTGATTTACGTTAATGACCTAATTTATACCGTGAGTCAGAAATCAGGGATAGTTATGTTTGCTGACGACACCTCTTTACTGTTCAAGGTTAGTAGAAAAGACACCGGTTTCACTGAACCCAATGAAACTCTGTCCATGATATCCGCATGGTTTGCTGCCAATAACTTGTTACTAAACCCTAAGAAAACAAAATGTATTAAATTTTCATTGTTAAATCCGCCTCATTCAAATTCGGTCTCAAATATTAAACTTAATAACGGTCAAAGTAGTAGTAAGTAGTGGTAGAGCCATGTTGTAGCTAGCCGCTGCATCACGAATGGGCCGGCTTGTCCGGGGCAGTACCACCCTCTCACAGAAAATCGGCGTGAAGCAGCAGTAATCCTGCTTGCGTTTCGTACGGTCAGTGAGAGTGCCGGGGGCCCAATACCTCACCCCTTCCCTCTCCCCCTTCCCCTATTCCCTCTCCTTAAGGGCCGACAACGCACTGGCATCGCGTAAAGCGCAGCAGGTGTCTATGGACAGTGGTGATCATTTAACATCAGGTGACCCACTAGTTCGTTTGTCTGGCCTTTCTTACATAAAAAAAAAAAAAAAAGTATTGAATTTGTAAAATCTACGGTATTCTTAGGAATAACACTGGACTCTAAATTGCAGTGGGGATCGCACACCACAGCAATTGCGAATAGGTTGAGCTCTGCTGCGTTTGCAGTCAGAAAGATACGGCAGCTAACCGATGTGGCGACGGCACGGTTGGTGTATTTTTCCTACTTCAATAGCATCATTTCATACGGCCTTATTTTATGGGGATCTGCTGCAGACTTGGAATCAATTTTTATTTTGCAAAAGAGGGCTATCAGAGCGATATATAACTTAAGGACACGCGATTCTTTAAGATTTTTTTTTAAAGAAATAGGTCTCCTAACCCTGCCGTCGTTGTATATATTTGAAATAATCATGTATGTAAGAAAAAACATATGTGATTTTCCCACAAGCCAAAGGTTACTAGAAACACAGGGAAGCTTAAAGTTCCATCTTACAGACTGGCTAAAACTAAAAAGTCGTTTCTGGGAAGATGCATACGTTTTTATAATAAAATTCCGAAAACAATAACCGAACAAACTGATACAAAATTCAAATCCATTGTGAAGAAGACATTAATATCTAAGGCGTACTATAAAATTAATGACTATATAAATAATTCCGATCCGCATTGGCGATCCCTAGTCTCAAATAGCGTATCTACTGTGTTAAAAAATTTAATTGTATTAACGACGTTCATAGGAGCATCAATATTGATGCCTAAATTGAATAAAGAATATTGACTTTGACTTTTGACTTTGAATGTATTTGTGAAAGTGTTTATAAAGCACCACCAAAACTTTCAACGCATGTGTGCGTGCTGAGACAGCAATCAAACAAAAGCAGACTACTACATACACACTCTTTCGTAAGGATGTGACATAACACATTGAAATAGTAGGTAGTTTGGAGGGGCGGGCCATGTCATCGTAGTTTTATCTCTATCACACTATGGGTCGCACTCAGAGTAAACAAAAGTTGTCTCCCCTCATTATCATCCTAGCCTATATACGTTCCAATGCAGGGCATAAGCCTTCTCTCAGCATGAAAGGGCTTGGGCTGTAGTTTCCACACGCCCCAGTGCGGATTGGGAACTTCACACACTCCATAGAACTTCTTCTCAGGTTTCCTTACGATGTTTTACTTCACCGTAAAGCTCATGGTAAATTTCAAAAATAATTTCACACAAATTCCAAAAAAATCAAAAGTTATGAGCCCGGATTCGAACCCACGACCCTCTGCTTGAGAGGCAATAGGTCAAACCGCAAGCCCACCACGGCTCCACGGCTTTTTTAGCTGTGACTTTTCTGTACCTCTTAATTCTGCGGGAGTCAGGAAATCCAAAGATGGAGTAAGATGTCCTTCAAATTGTCTGATCCAATATTGGATGTTTAGCGATTACGATTGGGGATCGGCCTTCTTAAGACTGAGGACAGCGAGCGCAACAGTTGCGGGCAGCTGGTCGATGCAGGTGGTTGGTTGCCGTTCGTCGTAACCTTATAAGAGGGTGGCGTTTGTTCAAAAACGCATGACTTTTAGCTGATGATGAGTATCTGATAAACTTTCCCGAAAACGCCTCTTGAGAACCTCCCGAACGTTTATCTATTCCCCAAGCGCTTCCCGTTGCCAATCAACTGTAACCTTCATTGGTTGTATGTAATCATAGATAGATAGACAGTAACGGGCTATTTTCCGCAACTCGACATCTCTGTGCGCCTGTTTTGCGTGACTGGCTGTAGACACTATTTGTGCCAGCCCAACTCCTTAAGGAAGCCTAGCAGACCCTTCACGTTGCCGACGACTTCCTGGAGCGACCTCGGTGTCCCGAGGTGTAGTGCCCTGTAGCTCTCCACACTAGCGCATTCCAGCAGGATGTGTGAGGCTGTTTCTTCTGCCTCCATGCACGCTCTGCATAGGGGGCTGTCTGTAACACCTAAATTGTGTAAGTGTTTGTTAAGCAATGTAATCATTCGGCAGACCCAATTGACGGAGGAGAAGATGGAAGAGTTCTTCCACTTCTGGCGCGACGACTTCAAGTTCGAGCACCGCGAGCTGGGCTGCGCCATCCAGTGCATGACGCGCCACTTCAACCTCCTCACCGACGGCGAGCGGATGCATCACGACAACACCGACAAGTTCATCAAGTCTTTCCCCAACGGTACGTAATGTCTGAACATCCCAGAACAGTTGGAAGAGCTCCAAGCCTATACAAACGCTTGAATGCCATGTACACGCAAACAAACTAAGGAGTTACGTTATTGTTCTCTTATAGCTTCCTTCGATCTGTGTTCATAAACCGACTGGCCCGGATCGGTGACAAGGTCTTGCAAGCTTACGCAAATAAACCAAATACCCCTTCAAGCTTGAGAGAAGTGTGTAAATGCAGCATTTAGGCGTCTTGTCTAGTCTTGGCGACAAAAGATTCGCAAACTAAGAACTATTAACTGTCCGAGAGCACGTGCGGTAATTTGACCGAGATGTAAAAAAAAAACTTGGACTGGTGTAGGTAGTGGTCTAGGACAGCGTTCCGGATTGACGAAGATCCGGGTTCGATCAACGGCTCCAGCACATAATTTCTGGTCTTTTCAATGTATTTTAGAATATTACCCGTTTAGAAACGTAATAGTAGGATTTTACTTTTTACGCTCTATCCCGCATACGAATTTGTGTTCATTGGTACCTCGTCTTCCGTATTCAGGCGAGGTGCTCTCGAAGCAGATGGTGGCCCTGATCCACGCGTGCGAACAGCGCCATGACGCAGAGCCTGACCACTGCTGGCGCATCCTGCGCGTCGCCGAGTGCTTCAAGGCCAGCTGCCAGGAGCAAGGCATCGCGCCCACCATGGAAATGCTCATGGCCGAGTTCATCATGGAGTCCGAGGCTTGAGGGCTGGTCAGGGGAAGCAGACCCTTTAGTGTAGTTTTCAACGTTTTTCAATGGCTTTGTAGATAAAACTACCGCGAGACTCGCTCATCTTCTTCTTCTTCTTCTTGTATTCTGTATAATATAAAAGGCGACCGTTACTGACTGATCTATCAACGCACAGCTTAAATCACTCAACGGATTGTGCTGAAGTTTGGCACACAGGTAGTTTGGCGTAGTAGGGATCCGCTAAGAAAGTATTTTTCAAAATTTCCACGGGATAGAGAAAAAATGGGATATATATTTTCGCATCCTTAGCATTTTAATTAATATATACTTAAAAATAAAATTAGTTGTTACAAAAGGAATATTCTATTATTCAGTAACCCCGAGTTCTCACAGGTTATGGGCCGCTGATGCCTTAATAGTTTAGTTAGAAATTAGCCAGTTTAGTTAATCGAGCCGTGCGCGTTTCCAGACACACAATGGCGACCACGCCGGCAAGTTTTCCTCAAAATAGTTGAGCTAAACTCGGAGGAGTTATCTGTACATTTCCCGATTTCAATGGATTGTTCGCACTACTTAATAGTTTCCTCCGCCGTACTTTTAATGCAATATAGGTGGGAAGGTCTGGAAGGGTGTGGCATTTGGGTATTTTTACTCACTCACTATTAATTTTCATAAAGAAATATTTTTTGTTATAAATTTCATTTTCAATGCAAGCTTTTTCGCTGACTGTACTTTTTGTTGACTTTATTTGCATTGTCATCCTACCTACCTAAGTATACTTACTAAATTTCAAGTAAATCCGACCACTGGAAGTGGGTCAAATTCAACTTCCAAGATTTGACCCGTACATACATACTTACATACATTGCAGTTTAGTAAAAAGCTTTTAAAAAGTTCTTCTATATAGTTTGCATGGCTCGTTACGAAACGAACACATATTGTATGTAAAATTAGGGACATCTTTGTTAATCATCAAAATCAATAGCGGTAAGAAAACACCATTTTATTATTAATTCATTATTAAAAAAGTTTAAAAATTTTTCTGCGCATTTCAAAGTTCAAATGCCCTGTTTCGGAACCCCTGATTTTATTGTATTCGTAATTATGTTGCATTTTTAGAATGATTTGCTATTCGATTTTTTTTTGGTGTGCAATTGTTAGCAGCAAAATGTTTTTCCGTCATGCGGGTACTAAATTCTGTATTGTAACTAGTTTTATTTTAGTTTAATAAACTTGTTATATGTATACGTTGATAATAAATACATTTACGTATTTTGCTACACGGCGACTCGGCTATTCCCAGGTTATTGATAATGATTTAACTAGAAAATAAATCTTAGAAGTATCAAATACACTTTTTGTATTATCTATGTTTTGGCTTTTATTTGTATACAGTAAGTAGAGCACACCCTAAAAATTGAGTTGAATTTGAAACACGAGTGAGAAAATTGTTCAAATAGCCCAAATAAATATTTGAACGGTTATTTATTTTGTAGCAATTTACCGACTTTTATTAGCGAACAGTATTTTCACAGCTGTGCTATCAAAAATCGGCCCCTGTTCTCATTTTGTATGTCATGTGTACACTTATTGCCTCACTTGTCGGTTGACAACCATAATAATGGTTTATCGGTGGAACATCAATTTCAACAACTGTCGTAAGCGGGGATGTAGCTCAGTGGTAGAGCGTTCGCTTTGCATGTGAAAGGCCCGGGGTTCGATCCCCCGCATCTCCAAACTTTTTTTTTAAGTTTTACCTGACTTCTGAGATTTTGGTTTTCATTTGCATTTTCAATTTGGATGAAACTTTAGATAGGGCCAAATGTTTTAAACATATTGTTATTGTCACATTGACTTTTATGTGCTAATAAAATAATAAATATTCATTTTTTTTAAATATAGCTCCATCGATACTATCGATGATTCTGCCAATGTCGAGGTTGAGGATGACACTATCGGTTGACCGTTATTCAGTAGCTTCGGTTTATTTAATTAAAAAAAATCTCGTGTCACGGTGTTTGTTATCGAACTCCTCCGAGACGGCTTGACCGATTTTTATGAAACTTTTTTCTCTGTATTCGGTAGGTCTGAGAATAGATCGTACTATTCTTCGCGGATGGAGTCGCGGGCAAAACAACCTTATTATTAGCTTTATTTTTTGGTCGACTAAGAAATTTATGTAATTTCTGTTCTAAAAGCAAAAACAACTGTATTAAAAGAGAGCAGCGTCAGTTAATAAATACTGTTTTTTTTACTCAAAATAATAAGGAAAAAAAATATAAAAAATTAGTATTTCATTTGACCCCGACGTGATTTGAACACGCAACCTTCTGATCTGGAGTCAGACGCGCTACCGTTGCGCCACGGAGTCGTTGAGAATCAGATTGAAATTTGTCATCATGTCACAACAGCACGCTTACTACAGATATTAATGCCATCTAGCGGTGACGCACGGAAGTACAGCGTAATAAAAGTCATCCCAAGGTTAGTATGTGAACTGAGTAGAGCATTTTGTGGTAGGTAGAGCGGCGACGTATTAGTTCCACTATTGACCACCAGGCGAAATGACTGTATGGCGCTTTACCTCCGAGATTGTAATGTATTATTATTAAAAGTACAAAGTGTGTTACTTTGAGATAGTGGCCCCAGAACTAAAAGCAATTGCTCGTTTGATTCGGAAGCAAGTAAAAAATAAAAATCTTAAACTTAAGCGATAGCGAAAATTAAAAACAGTACATCTCAAATAAGAGAAAATTTCATGCAAAAAAAAATATTGAAAAAAAAAAATTGTTTAATTAAAACATGGTTAATTATTTTTAATCAATTGCGGTCCACTTGCGTGTTACAATGACAAGGTTATATGGTGGCTTAGGAATCAACTAAAGCCAGCAGGACCATAAAAAGTTTAACAAACGTAAATTACCTTTATTTTTAAAAGATATATTATTAAATCAATGTCATCGATCGGTAACCGAATGTCTCACGGCGGCGAGGAAATCATCGGTTAGCGAGCAATTAACATGTTGTTAATGGACCCGCGGGAATGCGGCTCGGACTTAAGGCTTGTTTAAATCATGATAAACTAGCGACGCGTCCCGGCTTCGCATGGTAATCTTAAAAAAAAGTAGCATCACATGTCACTAAGTACTTAGGCAAAGGCAGGACTGGTCATTAGTAGTATTATTATACCTTTTCAAAAATGCTGTAAAAATAATGAAATAACTTTTAATTAATAATCGAATCGAATAGAATATTGCAATGGTATCGGATATCAATATTCATTAAATCACAATAACAATTATCGATAGTTTTAATTTCAGTAAAACGTATTATTGCGACATTTTTTCAACTATTACGTAAAATTCATCAATTTTCATACAGGGTGTCCCGTAAGTAGTACGACAAACGTAGGTGGGCATGTCATATTCTACCAAATCATCAAAAAATTACCTCAGTAAAAGAGCAAATAAAAAAAGTAGCTCAAGTTATTCTGTTCAAACAGAAAAGTAGCATTTTGATCCCTGTCGTTGGGGAGCAAAAGCTACTTTTCCGAATAAAAGGTGTGAAAAAAATATTTTGACTTTGACTCTACCTATTTTGACTACAAAAAACACTTTGTTACTAAAACCAGCTATAAAAGTATTCGTGGTACGGATTGCTATGTTACTTCTAGTAGGAATAGGCAAGTCTTAAAAATATGATTAGTACGTCCGATAGATTATAAGAAATATTGGAAATCTATTTTTTTATTTTGTTCCGAGTGATGTCACGCCTTGGTACAGTCAAGTGTAAAATATGGGTAAACAACTTGCTCATAAATTGTCGTCAAATTAAGAGGGTACGATGGCTGAGGGACTTTTGAGAAATAGGTATTTTAATGAAATGTCGCTGTCTCGCCCGAACCCCTCCGTGTCAGTACAGCGAGAGCGGGACAACTGCAGCTCAGACCGTTAATAGGCGCGTAAAATTGATCAAAACAGCATTTCGTAATCCCCTGTTTTCTTCTCGAAAACTGGACCAATAAAATTATTTTTTTCAAATATAATTAGAGGATAGATTTAGCTATGCCCCTATGTTTTCCTTTTTTTGTTTATATGAGGGATTCTTTTCTGACGAGTGTCTGAAAATGACGTTGAAATTGGGCAATCTTTTCAGTTTTTGAATGCTCATATTTCTTATGTTAATTGAAAAATGGAAAAAAACGAAACCTAGGGGCATAGCTGTGGTAGATACAGATTACACAGTAAAAAAAATTTTTGGAAAAATTCCAGGGAGGAAACAGGGGATTACGTTTGTATGGAGAACTGGTGCGCATCGTATCCTCTTAAGGACGATACATATTGTTGCACTTGGCTGTAGGTACACTTCTCACTTCTAAGTAACTTTCATACGTCAAAAGACGAGTCGTCACGGCCCCCACTACCGAACTTTGACGCGATTTGTCTTTATATATTTTTTTATTTTCAATAAGTAGGTATACCGTTTCAGTAGGTAGGTATAGGTACACCACTGTCGTAGTTGTTTTGCACTTGCACGTATGGTGGAAGTGAATAGATTATACTCTAACATTTGTAAAATGCCAAGCACCTTGGTAACCGATGGAGGAAATTTCTCATACGCCACCGCCAATTAAGACGGGATTTCGCAATACGTGTGAAATTATAAGACTGGATAGATGGCGGGGTTGCCGGACTAAGTAGTTACCTATTTTGTGAAGGATTCAAGGCCCGCAATGTATTGCAAAAAGGCGGAAAACCCGCTTAAGGCCCACTCGCGCCTCGTGCTATTTGACATTCAAAGTTATTTGTACTCATTAAGAGCGCTTAAATCTCAGTACAAATTCCGATAGCCTTTACTTTTTTATTTTTCTAGATTTTTTATGTTGATCTTTATAGCCGCCGCTATAGTGATAAACTGATAATTGATAATGTGTTGGATTCTCTCAATTTTTTTTTTATTAAAAATCTACTATAGTTACTAATTTATTTATTTATTTATTTATTTCTTTGCAAGAATGTAGTTTTACAAAACAAGGTGTTATTTTTAATTTATGTCCAATACATTCTGCTTTGATAAACATGCAAAGTTTGTGTTAGATTAAATTATACCAATAAAAAATAAACAGTTCATGTCATAACAAAACTTAATTTTAAATGTCCAAATGCAACAAGAACATCAATAATAAGTAAAATAACAGTCAAGATAAGTAAATAGGAATTAAATTATTAATCAAAGGAATGTCATGTTACAATTTATAAAATGAAATGAAATCATCAGAAGTCTAGTACCTAGTGCCCATGTAGTTGTAGCTAAAATATTCGTCCAGACTATAAAAGCAATCTGTAACAACCAGTCTGTAAGTTTTCCCTTAAATTTGTTTACAGGCATTTCTTTACATTCTGATGATAACTTATTGTATATTTTAATGCACATGAAATAAACGTTTTTTTTTTGTGGAAGCTAAATGGTACAATGGGACTATAAGCTTGTGTCTATGTCTCTGTGGTCTGTTTGGGAAATATGAGTGCTGCCCAAATAAATCGAGATTTTTTTTGACAAAAAGACATACTTCCCTTATATACAGACAAGGAAGTGGCAGTAATAAAAGTGAAGCGAAAGCCTGGATGTCTGTGCGTGTGCGCACTTGTTACTATTTTGCGCTAATAGCGGATTCGGATGAAATTTGGTATGTAGCTAGTTGGAATGCTTGAATGACGCATTTCCCTAGCTTTACGGTGAAGCAAGACATCTTGGGAAATCTGCACAACCCAATGTGAAGTTCGCAATCCCGCCCGCTTTAATTGGGAACTTCACATTGAGCTGTGCACCCAAGCCATGTGCCCAGCTTAGAGACGTATTTAAAAGATGATGATGATGACGGCCTCTGAATACCAATAAGTCCCAGCAGAAGTAAGTAACAGTCTCACCCCCTACCACGGTGTTGAGCGATCAGCAACGCGGCGCGTCTTATAATACATTGCGTGTGTTTCTAACTAACCGCTACGCAGCTCGCGTCTTTCCCGCGCAATGAAAAGAGAATTAGCTCTCACGCCGCACGTTTATGGCAGTAATTACTGGGTGCGCAAGCGCAGGGCTAATTGCGGGGCAGCAGTTGCGATATGGACCTACTAATTCCGACAAATTTAATTTTAAACGCTAAGGCTCTCGGTTCCCAGGTACGGTCGAACCTGTTATTTGGACTTTAACGTTTGCGTGATGCTATGCATGCAGTTTTATTTTAGACTAGCATTTACCCCACGCTTTTTCGCTTTGCGCGCGTGAACCTTTCGACCCGACAGTTGAACTTGAATTTGATTAAGATTTCCAAAAATTAATACTTACCTACCTGTAAAAAAATTCATTTTGGCCAGTTGTGGCGTAGGGGTTTAGCACGCTGCACGGAATGCTGAGGACCTGGGTTCGATTCCCAGAGCTGGTCTTTTTTCTGGGTTTTTCTGTGCATCCATGTTTCAGTTTGTATTTAGCATGTATTTTTCATAATTGAAAAATTCAATCAAGAACGAGTTCCTTTTCTTTTTCTTGAAATCCTGTACAGTTCTCTGTACAGAACTTTAATTAATTTTTCGATACAAATTATTATTCTGCCTTTCACTTAAAATGATCTTATTGTACACTTCTGATTACATTTTAATGCATACCGGTTAAGATTACCGGCAGATCACCAGCGTTAGTAGGCTTCAAGCCTTCCATTTAAAAGTAAGCACACTTTACTAATCGGTATCTCCGTAATTAGCATAAACAGTGATAATGTAAAGCGCGGTTTAATTTCGCGACAGCAGCGTTCGTGGGCGGTCGGC
The DNA here is from genome assembly GCA_947563465.1 of Archips xylosteana. Classification (NCBI taxonomy): domain Eukaryota; kingdom Metazoa; phylum Arthropoda; class Insecta; order Lepidoptera; family Tortricidae; genus Archips; species Archips xylosteana. The sequence goes on from OX387359.1 coordinate 306,931, forward strand.
GCATGCGCCAGTGTTGCCACAACACTGCCTCATTTTCCCTCTAATGTGATGACAATCAGCTATTGTAAAAAAAGTCAAATTTTTTTTAATATTCAGGCTTCAATTGAAACTCTTGAATGAATGTTGAAGAATCTACCACCGGTTCGCAAAAACCCTGTTACGAAGAATTCGGCAAGAAACTCAACAAGGTATAATTTTTCATCGCGCTACTCGCAACCGACTTTCTTTCTACCCTCATCACCGCAATAGCTGGCAGTTCACTATAGTCCGCACTTTCTGCCACGCACGGTGAGACTTTGGAATCGGTTTGCAACGGCGGTATTTCCGGACCGGTACAACTTGAGGATCTTCAAAAAACGAGCCTACTCTTTTCTCAAAGGGCCGGCAATGCATGGTAACTTAGCTTGTGTTATGGGTTGCCCCTATCTTATATAAAAAAGAAAACTTTTTCAAACGCGTCCAACGCTTTCCCGCAACCTAAATTAGGTAGTCACGCCATCTTGTTGGAGGCCTAAATTCACTGCGTCTTCCTGTCCGTGGATGCCATCCAAACCTTTTGGCCCCAACGGCCATCAGTTCTATGAGCGATGTACCCTGCCCACTGCCACCTTGAGTCTGGAGATTCTTCAAGGTATGTCTCTTCTTCTTGTATGTTTCTCGGAAATGCCCACGAAAATTTTGAAATATAAAATTTCGCTAATATTATAAACGTGAAAGTTTGTATGGATGGATGTTTGGATGTTTGTTACTCTTTCACGCTAGAACGGTTTGACGCCTCATAATGAAATTTGGCACACAGATAGTTTATAACCTTAGTTATAACATAAACATCTTTTTATCCCGGAAAATTGCATAATTAGCGATAAACGAATTCTTCGCAGCTAGAGACGCGGGCAACAGCTAGTTAAAAAAAATTCGAGCCAGATCCCATTATTACATTAAATTTAAAATATAAAAATAAAAGATAGTTAATTAATTCATACAAGTCGAACAGAAAAAATTTGCATCACGAATGGGCTGGCTCGTCCGGGGCAGTACCACCCTCTCACAGAACACCGGCGTGAAGCAGCAGTACCTACTCCCTGCTGCGTTTCGTACGATCAGTGAGAGCGCCGGGGGCCCAATACCTCTCCCCCTCCCCTATTCCCTCTCCTTTTTCCTTAGGGCTGACAACGCACTGGCATCGTGTAAGGCGCTGCGGGTGTCTATGGACAGTGGTGATCATTTAACATCAGATGACCCACTAGTTCGTTTGTCTTGCCTCTCTAACATAAAAAAAAATATTAAATAATAATTGCGCGGCACTGAGTGAAGATCGTCACTTAATTTGACCAGGACGATCTTCACCCAGTACATTATCTATCATAGTGATCATAGGTAGTCTATAAGCTTTTAATTAGGGGGAATTCCCCTCAGTCTGGCAACATTGGCGGACGTCGCAGTGATGGCCGTCTCGATAGTTAATACCGCTTTACGATACTGCTAATGTGGAGCGGCGATGGGAAAGGTTAAGAATACCGCCGATTGCAATTTTATTTCACGATATAAAAAATAAAACAACCCGTGCGAAACCGGAGTGGGTCGCTAGTTATATGTTTTATACTGGCTTTTGACCATGTCTTCGTCTGCGCAGATTTTTTTTTTTATTATTTTGAGAGGTTGATCACCACCGCCCAAGAATATCAACAACTCAGGAGAGTCACTGATCTGTTATCGGCCTTTGAAGGAAGTATAAAACCTTTTCTTGGTACTGTTATGACCACACGTGGGTCCTGGGATGTAGCTCTTCTTATAATAACGACTATGATTGAAAATACAAATATAACTTTAGCTCATGTTTATTCTATGGCTCTTCTCTTCCATTACAACTGTACAGATTCATTTTATGTTTCAGTACTGACATTCGGCTGCTCTTCTTAATTTAAATTTGAAAATATTACCATAGAGCTTCCGCGTTGCTTGCCCAGCAATGCAATATCGAAAAATCCATCGTCATTAAGTGATAACGATGTATCAGCTACCTACTTAGTGAATTATTGTTGCGGCGTGGGAATTTCCAAAAATTCTAAAATAAGTGTTTTATTTATACTGTCATGATTAAGAAGGTACAGTCGAACCAACTAAATCAAGACCTACTGCGGAACCTCTTTACAGAAAATGATACTGTGACATCGCATTGCTTGACTAGGAAATCATTATGCCGCTTACTGTCCAACGATGGGTCTGACATGAAATAGTTCGACTGTACCTAAATACATTTATGCCTGAAGAGCCTAATAATTATAGCTACCTTCGTAACCATAAATAAATAAATAAATATTAGGGGACAATCTTACACAAATCGACCTAGTCCCAAACTAAGCAAAGCTTGTACTATGGGTACTAGACGACGATAAACATACTTATATAGATAAATACATACTTAAATACATAGAAAACATCCATAACTCAGGAACAAATATTCGTGCTCATCACACAAATACATGCCCTTACCGGGATTCGAACCCAGGACCTCTTGCTTCGTAGGCAGGGTCACTACCAACTAGGCTAAAGCGATCGTTAAATAAACATCATAGGGCCCGGTTGAATTGAAATAACCATTCCGTGGAGATTTCAACTAATCCATTCTTATCCCTTGCCCACATTATATATTATAAATGTGACGTGACACGCATCTGGTCTGCGCCAGCCGTAAAGGTTATCAATAATCAATAATCAATAATCATATTTATTGTGATAACGGGTAAAACAATATGATGTAACAGACAATTGAGAACACTGCCGTAATCTACCATATGCATGGTGTACAATATTTATGTCCAAAAAGCATTCAAAAAATAAAATAATAATAATCAGAATCATGCAAATATTGAAATTGATACATTATAATAAAAAAAGTCAAAAATATAAATCAATAAAAAATATTTTAAGTACACAATAATGTCAATCAAAATATAGTGATTCAAATTCAATTAGGTACATAACATTACATTAAATATTGTCTGCAAAAGGCTTCGTCAATAAGGAAAAAAATAATAATAATAATTAAGAAAAATTCAAAGAAAAATAATTGAGCTGAATCAGATTCTGATAAGCTGATAAGAATAATATTACCTACTATTATATTACATTTATCAACATTCAATTTGTTGGAAAGGTATCATCGAACTAAATTAAATTGTCTTTTATTGACGCCATAATTGAAAAATTCATTCATTGTGTAAAAACAATTATTCAGAAGCCATTCAGTCAACTTATATTTAAACTTAGGGCCCTGAAAAACCCTTACATGTTCCGGCAAGGCATTATATACCTTTGTGCACATATGATAAGAATTCCTCTTGTAAATATCTGTGTGACTGGGTGGTTGATATAAAAGATTCATTACACATCCTTTACAATTTAGTTTCATCTGTTTCATTAGACAGATAACGCCAGCCCATGATTCGGATGTTCCTACGGTCACCGGCCAAACCGAATCCGTTAGTAAAATATTGAACACTCAATTAATTATTGGACATCATAATTTTTTATAATTTATGGCATCAGCGGCGTAAGTTTTCAAGTAGCTAATGATATCGGAAATGGTTCTAATTGCTACTGATGCGCTAACGAGATCCGGAAGCCGAAACGGCGAGACAAAAACCGGCGAATAGCAATTCCGATTCATGCCGAGGGTTCCGTCTGGGGCCGTTTCTAAGGTACCAAATATACTGGTATTAGGACCGGTATTTTCAAGCACTACTTAATACCGGAAATACCGATACTATAGCGGTATCTGCCGGTATTTTTTGGTATCGGTTTCAAGCACTGGTCGACAAGTCTCAGAGAACACATATTTACATATTAGGCAAACAAGCTGGCAAACTTTCACACTCTTTTAATAAGGACGTGTTTAACGATGATCCAACCCTCAACAAGTTTTTGATTTTGGATCTAGTTTCAGTACCAACAAAAGAGAAATTAAAGAAGAAAATGTCAGTAGTTTGGATCCTTTTCGTTAAACTACGTCTTTAATGAAAAAAAAAGTATTACATACCTACTTTAGTTAGTTGCATGTAATTTAAAATAACATTAGGTACGTAGATATTCTTGAAAAAAAAAATTCTTCATTGAGTTTGTTGCCGTATTTTTCTCAACAGGGTTTTCCGAACCGGTGGTAGATTCTTCAACTTTCATTAGTGCTATAGTCTAAATTAAATAAAGATAAGCATTTAATTTTTTCAAATCCCGGCTCGCACCACTGAGTTTTTCGGAATTTATGTGCGAAATTACATTTGTAATTTACCATGAGCTTTGCGGTGAAGGAAAACATGCAAGCATGGTGTATGCACACCTGCAAAGAAATTCAATGGTGTTTGTGAAGTTCCCAATCCGCACTGGGCGCGCGTGCGAACTACGGCCCAAGCCCTCTCATTCTGAGAGGAGGCCTGTGCCCTGCAGTGGGACGTGTATAGGCTGGGATGATGATGATGATTTAATTTTTTTACTGTTTTTGATAAATTCGAAAGTTTGTGAGTGTGTGCGTGTGTTTAATGGTTTTGTTACGCTTTGACGCTAAAGCGGCTGAATAGATTTGAATTAAATTTAGTATGTAGAAAAAGTAGGTGTAATAGAATAGGGTTTCTCACGAAAAGTAACCAAACCCGAACCCTAAAAACAGAATAAATCGATTTACGAAAACCAGCATGTTATTTATGTTAGCCGTCTTCACATAAGAACTTTGAGCTAACGGGAGACGGCGTTGACGTTATACAAATTAAACCGTCTTTAAATATTAATTAGAAACCGTAATTAATTGTATGCTTTTACGTCTAACCAGACGTAAAAGCATTGGTTTAGAGTTAAGACCTCGTAGAATGAACGAGTATCACGATAAAAAATAAGTTTTTGTTAAAAATAACATTTTTAAGCAAGACAAATCGTTCATATTGTTACACTGCGGCGCTCGATCGACCACTTTATATAGGTAAGGAACTCGTTTGCTTTGCGGCCCCGCAATGTAAAGCACAGTTGCTTCAGTTACACAATTTCCTTCTGATCTAAACTGAGTTCAAGTAACCGCAAAAAAACACCAATCTCGTTAATTCATTACAATAAATCACCTGCTCCTTGTCACGCAACTTGATAACTTGAGGCATTAAGCAGTAATAGCTGGTGTCATCGCAGATGGAAGGTCGCATTACTACAATTGCGTATACAGTGCAATTATACTATTAATTCACGATTACCCATTTGCCCAGTAAATGATAGCTTTACCTCGTGGCCCGGCGTTAGAATTAGAAGTACAGCTCGCGCGATAAGAGTTTGGCTTTGACCTTCGGGTGGAGGGAATTACTGCGCATGGGCTGCGCATACCCCGCACCCCGCTGATACCCAATTTCTGATTTCTGCGCAATAACGGTCAAAGCCAAACTCTTATCGCGCGAGCTGTACCTTCACGAAAAATATATACGAAAAAGGGTGTCTCTGAAGCGTTTCAACCGTCCGCTATAAGCGGGGCTTTTTCCCACGCACGACGAATTTATGGAACCAGCTTCCTAGGACAGCATTCCCGGAGCTTGGAGATCTTTAAAAAACGAGCCTATTTATCTCTCAAAGGGCCCGAAACGCACCGGTGACACCCTTGTGTTGCGGTTGCCCATGGGCGACGATGATTGCTTCCCATCAGGTCACCCGCGTGCTTCTTTCCCCTTTCATATAAAATAATAATAATAATATAAGTGAACTAAAACCAATCGCAATTCTACGACCACAAGGCACGCCGAGCGTGGTGGTGGCCAATTGGCCATTGGGATTTTTAGTCGACGGACACATTAATATTAGCCGATTATCGGATACGGCGGTTGACGCTTCAGAGGTCCACCCAAAATGGTTATCGTAATATGTTTAACCCTTAAATCGATACCGGCAATAATATATTTGCCGTCAAACCGAAATCAAAGCCGATTTTAATTATCTACGTTTACGGTCCAAAATCGAATGTCTTGACAGGGTTGTCAAATTGTTTAACGTTCTTTCAGACATCGCCATCTGTTCATTTCAGACGAAGTCGCGTCGTCTTATCATTTTTTCTCATTTTTTACTTTATTTAAAACTAATCAGCAATTTCACCTTTTTTTTTTTTTTTATTTATTTAAATAACAATTACACAGCGTATACATTAACACATTTTTCGTCAAACTGCATGACAGTTTGTTGGCGAAATGAAACACTCAAAACACTTCCATATAATACTGTGCAAAAACTATATAACTAACTACATAAACTAGAAAAAAAAAAAATCTTAGCTTACATTTGCATGCATAGTTGGAGTTATATAAAAAAAAAAAAAGCAGGTGGGTACTTATTAAATTTGATACCAGGTGATAGTGGGTACATCTGTGGGCTATATCTATAATTACTTAATAACTTAATAACTAACCTCTGCTTGGTATTTAAGTAAGTACTTTAATATTGGATTAATCAGTCTTACTAGCCCGTTTACCATTCTATCATAAAACAATTCGCTTCTGACTTCTGACCTCTGATGTCTAGCCTGTTGTTGATTCCACAACCAACTAACCCGTTTGCTACCTTGTCATAAAACAACGCAGGACGGATCAGAATTCCGGACCGACCGGACGAAGGCCGTCCCGCCGTAATTGAAGACGTGGGCATCTCCCGCCGGACGTGACATCATACGGATCGTGCTGAGCCGTGTATAGCACACTAAATTATCTTCAGCCAAAAAAATTATAGCCTAAAAAACGATACAAAAAACCAGCTGGTGTGGTCGGAGTCGCGAATCGAGGATCCCATACAAATTTGCAAGTATCAAAATATTTATAGACGGCCTATCTGAGTACTTCTACTAGCTCATAGGTTCCCTTCCCAACCTTTTGTGGACTACCGCCATTTAAAAGACATAAAAAATTCGAGGCCTTCTTTACATATCGTCGATGAAACTACAATACCGCGTAACCAACAATTGCTAATGCCGCGTAACCACTGACTTGTGGCAATTTTTACAGGATAGCATTAAAAATTAACATCATTGTGTTTATGTCAGACTTACCCAAACTTAAATTTGACACTCTCTTCTTAGTCGGACACTCTTGTCAGAGTGGTCGTGGTTGCGCAGACGAGGTACACGGAGAGATGTTCGGTGGGTCGCAGACTTTTTCGAGGACAACCCTCTTAGTAATTTGCTTTCCATTTCTGCCGGTTAGAGGCGTTGCGAGTACACTGGACCATGGTGGACTCAGTAGCTTTTTTAATCAGGTCAGTCCAGCGAGTTGGTGAACGGCCACGTGCCCTCTTGCCTTCCACCTGACCCTGGACCGCCAACCTCTCTATTGAGTTCACATTCCTGGAGATGTGACCAAAGAACTTCAGTATCCGCAATTGCATAATAGTCGACGAAAGCCAAAAAAGAAAAAAAATTGACACAGTTAGCTATTGTTGGTTACGACGCATTGCATTTTCATCGACGATATATTGAAGAAATGAGCCACAGATAACAGAAGGTTTACATAAAACAATACATACAATTAAGATTAATTAATATTTCATGCTAAGTTGTAGCATTTTCAATTTCCGCGACAGAAAACTCTTTAAGAAGTGCGGTTTGTGTATAACCCTGTATTTGTCAGCTCGGAATGAACGACATTAATACACGACCTGATAAATTTCATGGCAATAACATTAGGGTTTGAATTATTGGGTCATCCATTATTGACATCCATTCGGGGTCGACAAGTACAGCATAAACCGCACCCAAAAAAAATAGAACGCACTCCTAATCATTCTACTTCACGAATCAATTGCCGTTCAAACGTATTTATTACTAACCACTAATCATTAATCACCTGCAATAACCACTCGTACAAATCACTAATCAATGTGTCAACAGGCCCTAATGATTGCGTCTTATATCAATCCACTTTCGCTCCCGCAGCCTTCTTGGGCATGCAAGTTCGGTACCCAAATATTCGTTGATTTCAAAGCGTTTAATGAGCAAAAACTCGTTCAAAAATGTGCCTAATTTTCCTACTTTCAGGAAACCTAATTAACTGCCTGCGACATACTTCGATAATCGATTCCTCATACTGCTGCGTACGCGCACGCCGCCCGTGCAATTAACGAGTCATTAGCGGAACTATCCCTTTGAAGTGGCCGCCGCACAGCCAGCTAAAACACACTCTGCATTTGAAGTTACAAAGATTTTTTAAATGCGGACCTTTTTGACCAAGCGGGCGTGAAGCGCGAGCGAATCGTCTCCGTTTTGGCAAAAATGCTAAAATGTCTGTCCTCCGTCCGCCATCCGATTATCTTGCTGTCTGGTCCCCTATAATATTATATTTTCTTTTGTCGGTTCAGTTTTAAAATTGATGACTGTGTGGGTAACTTTGTATGGAAAGTGGACCAAAAACCAACAGAGCTGAGTTGGTTGCAAAGTTGAATTCCATTGGATAGCTGAGTTATACCTAGGTATATTATTTTAGTCAGTGTAAGTACGATCTACGAGAAACTGTGTTTTGCTGGGACAGGTTCACTTTGTAATGTTCACCTTATCACATTTTGACGTTTGGTCCTTTGTTTCATCGGACAGCTCATAAGCGCTTCATCTTCCATCTCAGTTTTAAGTAGAATTGTTTAAAGGCGCCTGTACATTTATCTCTTTATGTATGTTTATCTTTGTCACTCGCTTTTGGTTTTTATCAGCAAAATGTTTGCTCTACGAAATCACAGATCGGTTTGTCTCCTAACGCTAACGCTATGGTGTAATTGGATTCAGCATGCTCGGTACGTTCAGCCATAGGGTTCGGGTTCAATAGGGATGTTGACGCCATTAAAAAATAATTTGAAGACACGACTCCAGTAACAGTAAAAAACGCTTTATTTTAGCCCTGAAAACCACATTAATTTTTGATTATTTGTTGCTTTAAAACAAATAAATAGTTAGTTGGTTGAGTTGACAAACAAGTGATGTAATAAGTTGCTATTGCCATTCAAACTCTCTCTCTCTCTCTCTCTCTCTCTGTGTTTTGACAGCTCATAAAAAGTACGTCAGTTGATTGGTGGTGTCAACATCCCTATTGCGGCTACCGCACAACCGAACAAAAATCTAAGGTACCATGATATTTGCTTAGTTTAAATCCTAGCAGCTACTTAATGGCAGGTCACTTTGACGTCAAAATTGTCCTATGATGTATATTTAATTATATCTATGAGTTTGTTGGATTGTTGGTTTGTCTTGTTGCTGTGTCGAGTGGCTTCGTGTGTGTCCCGCATATAGCCGGGCGGTGACAGCGGTATTACAACCAGTCATACAACAGATCATAACGAATCCGCAACATACACGGCGGCCTTTTCGGTCTCTCTCTATCCACTGCTCAGTCTCCACACGCATAAAGAAGAGTCTTCTTTGAAACACAAGCAATGTATTAGAAAACTGCTGCCCCACCGCTGCTCGCGCGTAGTCGAGGCTGTTACAAAGATACTAGATTTTATAAGAAAGTTTATTGCAATCTTAAATGTCGAGCTGCCATCAGGATGCAGTTCACATAGTTGGACACCTTAATTTCGGTGTTTAGCCGGTAATTAGTATGAAAGTTTTGAAAAAATAACCACGATTTTTTTTTTATTATGACAGGGAGGCAAACGAGCAAGCAACCGCCCATAAATATCAACAACTCAAAGACACTCGCTGATTTGTTGCCGGCCTTTAAAAAAGGAGAGGGAATAGGGGAGGGGGAAGGGGAGAGGTATTGGGCCCCCGGCGCTCTCACTGACCGTATGAAACACAGCAGGAGTACTGCTGCTTCACGTTCGTGATGCAGCGGCTAGCTACAACACGGCTGAACCACTTCAAAAGAAATTGTGTTTGTAAAGTTCGTGTCTTGTGAGATCGCAATTAAACTGCACGAAAAAAGTCCCAAAATTGTCTCAAAAAACAAAGGACACTTTTTTTCTTTAAGAAAGTGACTAACTAAAAGAAAAAAACAAAGTGAAAGTGAGTAACTTGTGATTTCCTCATCAAAAAAAATCTTGTTTTTAACACAAACGTCCATCCGCCGCTAGTGTTCTCTAGCCACTACACTTCCAAGCCGGCTTTTCCAATCAATTTTGTTTTCCTAATAGAGCACGTTTATTCCGCGACGCCGGCGCATCATTACACCAATAGGCCCATTTCTCTGCTGCCACCGCCACTGATTTATTTTCCCGCATCCCACGCCGCCAAGCGAGCACCAATTGAATTTCGACTTGGCCACGAACATCAGAACACGTCTCTATTAAGGCATTTTGAGACTGAGACGTTTGCTTTCCCGGTGTTTCTGATTTATGATGATTATGTCAGCATCATTATCATTTCAGCCGAAAGACGTCCACTGCTGAACATAGAGCTCCTCTAACGTTCGCCAAACCTCTGTTTCTGCGCCATCGGCATCCAACGCGCTCCCAAAACCCTAACCAGGTCGTCGCTCTATCTTTTGGAGGCCTACACTCCGTCTTCCGGTCCGTCAACGCCTTTGAGAACGTTTTGACTTCATCAGCCAACAGTTTTACAAGCGATGTGTCCTGCCCACTGCCACTTGAGTCTGGCGACTCTTCAAGCTACATCGGTAACTTTAGTTCTTGTACGGATATCATTATTTTTAATGTGATTCCGTAGAGAAACTCCAAACATAGCTCTCTAAATCGCTTTCTGAGTGTCCTCGTGCTTTCTTATAAGGCCCATCGTTAGCGCAGATTTTTTTATTACACTGCCATGGGTTGTTTAAAGCTGACTGTCCACGTTTTTATGTTTTCATATAGGCGAAAATTACTTGGCATTAGGATAAACTACGATAACATGGCCAGCCCCTCCAAATTACTATTTCAATGTGTTATGTCACATCATCCTTAAGAAAGATTGTGTATGTAGTAGTCTGCTTTTATTTGATTGCTATATCAGCACGCACACATGCGTTGAAAGTTTTGGTGGTGCTTTATAAACACTTTCACAAATACATTGAAGACTTCTTGGATTTTAGAGGGGCGGGGAATGTTATCGTAGTTTATCTACTTCGCAGTGGTTCAACCAATTAGCAACCGTGAGTCCTTCATATTCTGTAGACAGAGTTTATTACACGATAACACGACATTATTAAGTTATGGATTTAATTTAGAACAACAGTTTGCAGTTTCCGCATTGCGATCAGACAGACGGACTGGCAAACGAGGGACCGCCTGGTATACAAAGCAGCCTTTATAATGGTGAAGTAAGGATCATTTTTCAATTGATTGGTCGGTAAAAAGGGGCTGTCTGAGATGTCAATAAGTTATTATGGGGATAAATCGACCACCGTGGAAGATGGAGGTGTTTTTTGTGCGGATAAGGCAGCTGCAGAGGTATTACGACGAGAGTAGGCAGCGAAATTCCCCGAACGAATGAACAATCGGTGATGGTTTCTGTGACACGTTAGTTGACAGAAAAATTAGAGATTTTACAGCTTTGTTTCTTCGCCAAATACCGATTCACTTGAGCTATTATTAAAATCAAAAATCAAAATCAAAACGTTTATTCTGCACTTTTACATGTCATTTTCATTTACGTAGACTACCAGTGCTTTCGTAAGGACCCTTCATTGCCAAGAAGAATGCGCCACAAGAAGCTTGGCAGAAATTCATCCTTTCAAACGAAAACATAATAAATAATTTCAAACAAAAAAACATACAATTATAGAATCAAGGAAGAATTATATAAAAAAATACAGGGATGTATGTATATAAGTATTTTGATTTGTTCAAGCAATACATTTATCTCTATCCATCCATACATTATTATAAATGTGTTATAAACGGCTCAACCGATTAAGATGAAATTTGGGGTAGAGGTAGTTTTAGACCCTGGGAATGGCATAGGATAGTTTTTATCCCGGAACATAGTTCCCGCGGGATAGCGATAAAATAAATATTCGCGGGCGGATTTTTTTTTATAACTCTCTATGGTAAAAATAGCCAAACCATGGCTTTTTATTTTAACGCGAGGTATATATAGGTACATTAACAGTACTCTTTATTTACCTAATTGGCCACATCCTTGGTCTACTCCGCGCAAAGGTCCTATGAAAGCTTATGTATTAAGGGGGTACCGCGTTTTTCGCGCTAATCGGGCCGCTTGGGGGAGGCACGATGGCTCAAGATAGGTTGGTTGAACTGCGCGTTTTTTTGGGTATTTTCATCATTACGAAAACAAATACATATTTTAAAAATGTAGCCAGATTACGCCCTAGAAAACATCTTGTTTTATTAACATTCAAAAGTCATGACCTTCCGTGCAGTATTAGCGTCGTACTACGAGTTTAATTTATATTTTAGAGACGACTTTACAAGCGAACTACAAGTAATCGTGTTTCGAAAAAGACTAGTCGCTAGAGTGAATGCTCAAATATCTTACATATGAATTTCAGGACTATTATAGCATTGCTTTAATATTTAAATTAGTTTTAGTTTAAAGAAAAAACACGGTACCCCCTTAAGCTTAAGGCACCTCCGGCCATAAGAGCTTTGCACGGGTCGATACGTCCATGCCGTATGCGGAGAACGATAGCTGGTGCTTTATAGGCCAATCAGTCGCGCACTGAGGGTAATGGTAATCTTAGGACCGCGAGTTCACGGCACTCATCAACTTAATGAGGCCTTTGTTGCGCTTAAAATATAGCTCTTGCTTAAATGCAATGGAATAATTGAATTTCAAACTAAGGCGGCGATGTGACGAAAGAAATGAGGATCTCAACGGACATTTTTACCTCCCTATACTAATTTATAGTTCACGCTAAGACGGCTGGATGGGTTTGGATGACAGTGCTTTACCACTTTTAATGTCAGTTCCTACCTAATCACAATGAAAACAATAAGGCTGATTGTCATAGCCTTTGATGTTTTAAGTAAGCTTTACAACTGACTCAGAGGGCGATGGAGAGGTCTATGCTCGGAGTTTCTCTGCGGGATCGCATTAGAAATGATGAAATCCGCGCAAGAACTAATGTCACCGACATAGCATACTTAGTGGCATTGGGTAAAGCACATCGCTCGTAGAACTGTTGGCCAATGGGGCAAAAAGATTCTCGAGTGGCGCCCACGGACCCAAGCTGGAGCGACGACCTGGTTAAGGTGAACGTCTTTGTTCCAATTTTATTTGTATTTAAAGGAAGTGTCTCAATTAAACTTATCAATTTCAAGCTTCTAGTTTTAGTCACCGTTAGTAAAAAGCCGGTTCGTAGATCGCGACAGATATCGAACAAATCAATTCAACACGCTGATTAAATAGCTTCCTTAATCTAGATAAAGCTTCCTCCTAGTAAAGATGCTCTACGACACGCACGCGATCTGATGGATGGGTCGGAACTGATGCTGATGATATCTACAAGCATTGGCGAATTTATTTCCCAGCAGGTTGAAAGGACCGGGGTCACCGACCCCAAACGGATTAGCTCGTTGAAATGGCAATGGGCGAGCACCGGGCAGGCCATATAGCACGCAGAACAGATGGCCGTTGGGGCCCAAAAGTTCTGGAATGGAGACCACGGACTGGCAAGCGCAGCGTGGGACGTCCACCAACGAGATGGACGGACTATTTGGTGAAGGCCGCAGGTTCAGGGTGGATGCAAATCGCTTCCAACCGTAATGATTGGGCGTCAATGAGGGAGGCCCTATGTTCAGCAGTGGACGTCCTACGGCTGAAATGATGATGATGAGGCTGAAAGGGCTCGAAGGGCTATAGGGGGGCGGCAAATATGACTTAATTTTTTTTTGTCTTAGACAAATAAAAAACTATTATTATAAGTATACACGGAAAAAGAAGTATCGAAAATTAAAAGGAAAATACAATATTTTAGTAGGTAAGTATACCGACGTCCCGTAGGCGTCGTAACGCGTTATGGTAGAACAAACTGTCCAGCATACCAACATTGCAAACTGCTGCAAACTGTACACAGTATACATAAATTACACATATAAATTTCAGCTGTTTATGTATTACGGTTCTCATTATTAGAACATTAATAGGGTTATATATTTGTCTAGCTAGAAACATAAAAAATAAATCAGATTATGTCAGCTAATGAGTTGATGGCGTCACTCGGGCGCGGGCGGGGCGTGTCGCGAGCACAATGGCGCGGGAGGGGCGGGGCGTGGCCTATCGCGGCGCGGGCGCATCATACTGTTCTATTGTCGAATTCGGCGAAAGGACACGCTCACTCTTCCAACTATGGTTTGTATACGGTGTTTAGGTATTTCATTGGATTTGGACGCTCCACGAAGATCCATTTACCATCTTAATATTCTAAAATAAAAGTAGGCACATATAAAGAATTGCCTTAGTTCTTCATACGCTGCAAACGCTGCCAGTATGTTTGCCTATTCGAAAGTTGCCTTTTTGTTTTAGTTTTTTTTCTTTTTAGAATTAGAATTGCTGTGCAAACGTATGTACATGATTGATTACTGAAAGGTAAAACCTTTGTACACTTAACTAGCTACACCGCAAACGCACGTAAAACACTGCTCCGTCTCTGCGATAACTTATCGTACACCAAGTCTATCTTTATCCTAGGGTAGATCCCTGTCAATACAAAACTGAAACTGTTGATGTATTATTTCGAGTTAATACGCTTTCGACCTATATTGTGCATAGTTATGTGCAAAAACCCGTATTCCTTCACTCTGACAAGCCAACGTTTACACAAACCCAACTATCACCAACATCACATTAAGACTGTATAGCGTTTCGAACTCTATACGACTTCGTTCTCAGCTCACCACTTTCCAAATCATCTCGTAAGAAAACTAATCGCGAGTGCCGTCTCATAAAAAAAGGTGTGTCGCAGAGGCACATATTGGTGGCTCGTATTATGGCTAAATACACACAAAATACACGCAAAATACATACAATCACGCCTCATTCCCAGCAAAGGGGTCGGCAGAGACTATTTGTTTAGTCTTTTCATACATGCTCGCCGGTTTCGGTTACTCTTGACCTGACTTTTCTTCAAGACATCCCCAATCTATAATCAGGAATGTAATTCTTGCCCCCTTTCCAACATTTCTATCGACACATGGCTTCATACTTTGTGTTATTGCTTCAGAAGCCCACCTTGCCTTTTTATTCAGCATGATCCCGACCAAACAGATCAGTCCTGCGCCATCCGCATCCAATGCGTTCCCGCAACCTTAACCAGGTCGTCGCTCCATATTATTGGAAGCCTACCGACACTGCGTCTGCCAGTCCGTGGACGCCACTCGAGAACCTTTCGGCCCCAACGGCCGTCAGTTGTACGAGCGATGTGCTGTGCCCTGCTTGGCGAGCCTTGGAGAAGGTCTATGTTCAGGTGGACGTCTACTCTTTCGACTTAAATAATGATGATGATTCCAACCAGCCCTGTTTGTGCTCCTGTCAGAAAAGCCACAATTAATCAGCGACTACAAGCTGCGCGGAACGTGTTTGATTACTGTATACTTAATAGGGATGTTGACACCACCAATCAACTGACGTACTTTTTATGGGGTCTATAATGACTCCAATAAAATTTTAAGTCATAATTTATCATTAGTTATAATCAATACAGTCAGTGTCATCAGTGATTTATTTCGGAAACAATTTATTTTTCGGAATTGTTATAAAACAAACCTAACCTAACCTACTGCATTCTATAAGATGGCATTTAAAAAAGTCCTGAAAAAAATACCGTTTCAGAAATAAATCACTGTATGACTAACGTTGATTATGACTAATGATACATTATGACTTAAAATTTTATGGGAGAAAAAAGGGGCACCGACTTTTTATGATCTGTCAAAACACAATGCTCCCATAGAGTATGAATGGCAATAGCAACTTATGACGTCACTTGATCGCATATCAACTAACTATTTATTGGTTTTAAAGAAACAAAAAATCTGATTTTGCAATTAATCGAAAATTAATCTGGTTTTCAGGGCTAAAATAAACCGTTTCTTTACTGGAGTCGTGTCTTCGAATAATTTTTAATGGCGTCAACATCCCTATTGCGAGAGCACGCCCACGACATCTGTAATGATTTAAGGCAACTGGTGAGACAAGCAGCCTGCGCGTGCGGCTGTATCAAAGCGGACAGGGCGCTGCGCGAATCTTGAGTATCTTGAAGATTTAATGTCAGGTAAACGTACCAATGCTCGACACTTCAACACCCAGTAGATGACACCAATCTGTCACCTCTCTTACTATGACATAAGATTGAAGGTGTCATTTATTGGGTCAGTGTCGAGCACTGGGACGTTTACCTTAGTAGAAGAAGGGAGTTCGTCATTGTCTATTGCCAATTCAATTGCATGACACGCTTTCCTTACGTGCCGTCAAATTGGTTACCGAATATCACTGACTTAAATTAGCGCCCCATAAATCCACTCATCCCTTCAATATTGCAGTGTTTGCATTTTAAGTAGTTGAAGTATTTTGATTATGTCATCATCATCGTGAAGATTTAATAGTCTATTGCAGACAGTATAAGGATTAGACGCAAGCCACGCAGAAGAGACGTGGGACGGGGGCGCGTCGCAGTCGGCGTCGTTTGTCCGCAGGCGGCGTCTCCGCCCCGTCTCTTCTGTCTGCTTTGGATCGCGACGCCTCTATACATTTAGTATGAAAACTGTTTCAAGGGGCGCCGCGACTGGTCTCACGTCTCTTCTGTGTGGCTTGCGCCTTAGGATCGCACCAACTTTCCTGATTGCAAGCCGATCGAGCCGATTTGTAGTATATGACAATGTCCAAGTCATTGCTGGAGGTAACTGGCTGGGGTACCGTCCAGTTGTCCACAATAAAAAACGGCCGGAAAAAAGAAAAGCAACGGTTAGCGGTTTTAATTGCTATTAAATTTTGATAATGACCAGTTAAGTTAAAGGCCGGAACAACGGAGTTTGATGCGTCGTAAAATGCCTCACATGAGCTTCGGGCAATAAAATCTTGGTTTCCGATTGATATAAACCGAATCCGTTGCTCGGCGGGGCCATGCCGACCCTCGGACTGGGATAAAATTCGAATAGAGTTAGACCAAGATAAGTCTGCCACGATTTTGATAGCATACGCACAGCATGAGTATTTATTCGTTATAATTTCATAGAAGTTTGACGTTTAATATAACACTTGTACTGCGTGTGTTATCTATCAAAATCGTTGCAGACTTATCATGGTCTGACTCTAGGCCTTAGTAAACCGTGTTCTGAGACTAAAAGCCATAAGTAGAGCCATGTTGTAGCTAGCCGCTGCCGGCTCGTCCGGGGCAGTACCACCCTCTCACAGAACACCGGCGTGAAGCATCAGTACTCCCTGCTGCGTTTCGTACGGTCAGTGAGAGCGCCGGGGGCCAATACCACTCCCCCTCCCCTATTCCCTCTCCTTTTTCCTTAGGGCTGACAACGCACTGGCATCGCGTAAAGCACTGCGGGTGTCTATGGACAGTGGTGATCATTTAACATCAGGTGACCCACTAGTTCGTTTGTCTGGCCTCTCTAACATAAAAAAAAAGTTGAAGAGCGCGCGAACTTTCATACCCAGCTCGCATCTCTGAGTTTGGTTCCTGCAGCTATAACTGGCTATAAGCAATAACCCTGAAGCACATTGCATGTTTTTGGAAACTCTGAAACCGCAAGCAAGACAGTAACTGTTTACAATGATCATCATCCCAGCCTATATACTTCTCTCTGCAGGGCACAGGCCTCCTTTCAGACTGGGAGGGCTTGAGCTGTAGTTCCCACGCGGGCTCCGTGCACATTGGCAACTTCACACACAGCATTAAATTTCTTCACACCTCCAACACCACATCAATTGACGTAGCCTCAAAGTAAGCAAAGCTTGTGTTATGGTTACGGCAACGGATAAAAATACTTAAATAGATATTAAACATCCAAGACTCGAGCACAAACATTCGTATTTTCACACAAATATCTGCCCCGACCGGGAATCGAACCCGGGACCTCAAGCTTCGTAGTCAGGTTCTCTAACCACTAGGCCATCCGGTCGTCTATGCAATACGTGTATGCAGGATTCCTCACGAAGTTTTCCTTCACCGTAGATAAAAAAAAAAAAATTTAAACTGTTTATTACTTTCATAAAAAAATACAAATTAATTATTAATATTATTAGTACAATCTTTTAAATTTTAGATTTTAGAGACTAACAATTTACTTTCATTAACACTACATTAACTTATTATAATTAGTTAATGTTTGTTAATAGGTAAGTACTTTTTTACAATACTCGTCTGCTGTGTTGGCTTAAGACGCTGTCAACACCAACGTCGGCGCACACTGTCTATTTGTATCGGAGTAAACGAGATGCCGCTATTACTGGGCAGCCGGGTATATTGAAATGTATCGGGCAAATATTGAATTAAAAAAAAACTGTGGATTATTTGTAAAATATGACTCGTTAGCGGTTTAGGTATGAATATGTTGACTTCATGTTTTTAATTGCAGACGCATACGCCAAAAAAATAAAGACATAGAACCGTTTAATGATGATTTTAAGACCTATCTTTGCAATTATTTTCTATCGAGCCGATTTCGTCCAATTATGTATCGAGTTCGTACACGGTCTTTGAAATATGATGAATATTAACATATAATTTTTTTGATGTGCTAGAACAAACAGTTTTTCTTAAAAAACTGTTTAAATGACATCAATTTCAACAAATTAGGTGTTGTCAGCCTCTTAAGTATACAATTTATGGTATTGTTAGGGAAGCTGTTTAGGATATGTGGCAAGTAATTTGACCATACTCTTTTGCCATATTGATTTATGCTCTTAGGTATCTTGAAATAGGATTGATTGGTTAAGTGCCGGAGGTTGGCTGGTCTAGTATACCTATCAAGTTTCTCTATTTGGTTCTTATACTCTAATATTACAGCTAATTTTACCTTATCAAATACACTCAGGACTCGACAATATCGGAACAATTTATTATAGTTATTTCTGTGTTGGAGGCCTACCTACACTGCGTCTTCCGGTCCGCGGACGCCACTCGAGAACCTTTCGGCCCCATCGGCCGTCAGTTCTACGGGCCATGTGCCCTGCCCACTGCCACTTAAGTCTAGCGATTCTTCGAGCTATGTCCGTGACTTTAGTTCTCGCGCGGATTTCATCATTTCTAATGCGATCCCGCAGAGAAACTCCAAGCATAGCCCTCTCCATCGCCCTCTGAGTGACCTTGAGCTTCCTTATAAGACCCATCGTTAGCGGCCACGTCTCAGTGCCATAAGTCATCACTGGCAACACACACTGGTCAAAGACTTTTGACTTGAGACACTGCGGTATATCGGATGACAAGATATTGCGGAGCTTCCCGAACGCTGCCCACATGACATGCCACATGCCAGATGGAGCGACGACCTGGTGAAGGTAGCGGGAACGCATTGGATGCGGATGGCACAGGGCCGATCTGTTTGGAGAGCCTTGGGGGAGGCCTATGTTCAGCAGTGGACGTCTTTCGGCTGAAATGATGAATGATGATGATGATTTCTGTGTAGGTATTTAACTTTGAGTGGAACTATTGTTTTCAATATTCTTATTTGTAAGTTATAAATACGCTGTAAATATGTTTTGTAGGTTCTACCATAGCTAGAAATACCAATCACACAATGATCACGATGTTTTCCTTCGCTGTTTACAATGCTGCTTAGTTTGATTTTATAACCTGCAATATCTTCATCCTGAAGCACTTTCTTGGCTCTCATAGGAAGCTGTCAGGTCCAAACAGTCCTCTTTCTAACGGCTCGGCCACGACTACACACGACTTTATATCCTTTGCTTAATTTCTGCGTTCATTGCTCGGTTAAAAACTGCACCACACAGCAGTTGGTTTAACAACACACGTAATGTACTAGAAAACTATTCGTCGTGCCACCAGTGGCCTATTCGTGGCCTTAAGCTCTCCTGTTAGCTTCCATTAACATCGACTATAATTATCTAAGCACGCGGCAGTGGCTCCAGCCAAGTTCAAAAGAAAATAAGCTGTGAGGAGTTGAGGACGGAGCAGCCGTGTGTTACATAAACAATTTGAAGCTACTTTTGACCCTTTAAACATAGGAAACTTGGCTTAGAATCCTAAATTAGTTAAATACCGCTCAAACAGTCATCGATATAATAATTATATTACGTCAAAAAATCGGCAATGTTATTACTGACTGACTGACACAACCTAAAAAAAAATAATTTTCTTTATTTAAAATTAGAATACATAATTAATCAAAATATCAGCAAAATTGGTTAGTAACAAAACAAAACTCTTAAAAACTAAGTTAGTACAGCACCAAACAAACAATATACACTAAATTTATCCTAAAATTATTAATAATTAAACATACTTAGATCGAAATTCTAACTCACTTCCAGATGGTCTAGATTAGTTATATGGCGTCAAACTATCTTATATTTGGCTAATCAACTTGTCTTTTTTATTTTATACGCAAGTTACTGTTTTCAACTTGTTGGGTATTGGACAAACCAATTTTTTAGAAACGTAAGACTTATTGAAGTATGTCATATTTTTAATTTCGATTTATTATAGGTCAGGGGTTCCCAAAGTGTGCGCCGCGGCGCCCTGGGGCACCGTACAGGGTAAAGAGAAGTGCCGTGAAACTGTATGTAACGCTCACTTGCTGATCGATTTTTTCATTCTTTCAATTATTTGGGGCGCCGAAACAAGATACGAAACCTCAAAGTGCGCCGCGAACTGAAAAAGTTTGGGAACCCCTGTTATAGGTTATTTGCTTTGTCTTTTCAGTAATAACAGAATTAGGCATTCATTTAGGTATCAATTCTTTTGTCGGCGAAATGAACAGCTGCGTATATTACTCTTAATATCGCCGATACTTTGAAAACAGGGGGGTTACTACGAAATTCGAAGTTCGAAGTTCGGATCGTGTGGTCCCTCTCACTCTCGTAATAAATACCATTAGCGTGAGCGGAACGGCATGAAACGAAGTTCGAATTTCGCGCTTCGTAGTATAGGGCCAGCTCGTATCTTGAAATCTATAATCTTACTAAATTACATTAAACGGTGGTGTTTAAGGTTCTGTTTAAATTACATAATTTTACGAAGATATGAGCTTTTTTCAAAGTAGCAAAGTAGTGACAATATTGGACTTGGCTCCAATTTTCACATGAATGTTTTTGATAGGATTGTATTATCTTTGACCGCCGTACTACTATGAAGAATGGCCGGGCGCTCGCGTCCCCTGCAAT
Organism: Archips xylosteana; assembly: GCA_947563465.1. Classification (NCBI taxonomy): domain Eukaryota; kingdom Metazoa; phylum Arthropoda; class Insecta; order Lepidoptera; family Tortricidae; genus Archips; species Archips xylosteana. The sequence continues at coordinate 328,172 of OX387359.1, forward strand.
TATGAGCTTAGAGGCGTACAGCATTGAAATTTGCAGAGGTGTTAGGATTTATTATTAAATTACAAGAATACAGGTTGGGCTAGAGCTCGGGGTCCCGCTTAGTTGCAACGAAGTAATATGATTAGCGTTTTGTGGCTATGCTGTCGCTAGGAGACTACTAGTGTCTTTAAATCAAACTCTAAACGGCGGTTGGTTATACTTCCGTGAGTACTAAAGGAAAGGCAAACTAAAGAACGTGACCATCATGCTGCTTACCTATCTCCAATTTACAGTCGAGCAAAAGGTCGCCTTGACACCTTAAATGTCCATTTTGCTTGCAGTGGCTAGACATCTGTCCATACCAATCCATACCAATGAACTTCAACGGCTGCAAGCAAATTTGTTTTGAAACTGGGCAGGCCTCGCTTTTGTCGACTGTATATATGTAGGTACGGCCCCCTGTTGGGCACAGGATACTCTCTGAATGAATGAAGTTGGGTAGTGTGTCGTCACTCTATCTATACTAAAGATATTTTATTTGCTTGAACATGATTATCAGTAAATACAGGTGGTCACATAAAAACATTAAGTCCATCATGCTTTGCCTTGCGGCGTACAATTTTTTTTCATTACGTTGTACTAAAGAGTACTTTGTTTAAGACAGCTTTATCTTTTGGCTTCGTTCCAGTGAAATAATAAAAAGAAAATGGCTAGCTCTCTTGGCTAAGATGCAGAGTTTGTGAAATTAGGGATTGCTGAGTTAGAAGCTTGGCTCTCATCATCATTCCAGCCTATATGCATAGGGCACAGGCGTACTCTCAGGATTGGGAACTTCACACACACCTCACGATGTTTTCCGTCACCGTAAAGCTCATGGTGAATTACAAATGTAATTTCGCACATAAATTCCAAAAAACTCAGAGGTGCGAGTCGGGGTTTGAACCCACGACCCTCAGCATGAGAGGCCATAGATCGCACCACTAGGCCACCACGGCCTTGAAAGTTTGGCTCTACACTACATGAGATGTATTGGCAACATGGTTTGCACTGCTTGGAGGCGCGCGCAACCCCGCGCTCAACTGCCTTCTTCCTGCTTATTCCCCTAAATTCAAAGTTTAGGGTGTATGAGCACTTACTAGGCAAGCGTGCTCCATCGTAGGCCTCATCTTCGCTTTCCACCAGGCGTGATTGTGGTCAAACGCAAACCTATATTATATAAAACCATTTTATATGAAAATGGTTTTGGTGGGATCGGATGTAGGAACTGTCATTAAAAATGGCAAAGCAGAAGTCAACGGTTTTCAAGACGACGTATTAAATTCGTCTGCAATCAGATGGCGTAGTCCAAGCGAACGTTGTGTTTTAATAATGTCACCATAACCTTCGTTCAGGCCAAACTCTAACGTTTACTATAAAAAAATAACGAAATCCAACCCGCCATCATGCGTACCAATTCATCAGCTGTCGCGTTTTTTCCGCACCGAGCCTGCGCCAGCGCATCCGATACCACGCGCGGGAGTCGGGTTACATATCGTGTTACCCAAATGCGTTCCTCAACGTTCTTACTCTCATAGCATTACGGTCGAGAACCCCTCGATCTACTTGACAAGAGGATAGTACGAGTGATGTATGCGGGTGGCTTATCTTACTTATAGTTTTATGATGTCCATATACTCTCGCGTTTCGTGATTGCGTGATTAGGTTCCATAGCTAGTGAAAGTAAGATCTTTAGTTCATGTTAACTGAAACTTGTTTGTAGCGAAGGGCTTTTATACATTAAATTGATTGAACATTGTCTGTACTAAATAAGTTACTGGATCTGTTGTAAACCACTCCGGTTTTATTCCTTTTGCGTTCTAGCACTTGTTTGTAAGAACATCGTATTGCTAACTTACGGCCACGGTTTTGCCTCTGGTTCTAATTCTTCAAGCCTTCATTCTTTCTGCGTCATAAAGGATCATTAATACAAAGCGTGAGCTTCTCAGCCTTTCAGTTGGGGTTATTATGACATCGGGGCTTTCAAGAAAAGGTTTTACTTCCTTTAAAGCCGGCAACAGATCAGTGACTCTCCATGACTTGTTGATTTTCATAGGCGGTGTGATCATTTCTCATCTGGTGACCCGCTTGCACGTTTTCCTCCCTCTCATAATTAAAAAAAAAATAGACATTGAGAAGATTCTATCCAATCGAGCCCAAGTAACTATTAGGTACAGTAGAATATAAATAAATTAAGGTCGTCTAATACATACTAGTAGTGGTAGAGCCATGTTGTAGCTAGCCGCTGCATCACGAATGGGCCGGCTCGTCCGGGGCAGTACCACCCTCTCACAGAAAACCGGCGTGAAGCAGTAGTAATCCTGCTTGCGTTTCGTACGGCCAGTGAGAGTGCCGGGGGCCCAATACCTCACCCCTTCCCTCTCCCCCTTCCCCTATTCCGTCTCCTTAAGGGCCGACAACGCACTGGCATCGCGTAAAGCGCTGCAGGTGTCTATGGACAGTGGTGATCATTTAACATCAGGTGACCCACTAGTTCGTTTGTCTGGCCTTTCAAACATAAAAAAAAAAAATACTAAGAAGATGCTTTTTATTCTTATGTTATTGCAGCAGTGGGACACAATGTAGGACAAAGACGACAGTTTGTGCCAACGATTTTGTAGTCCGTTCCGTTTTCATTCGTTTTCTGCATCGTATCGTCTCACACGAGTTCGTTTTTATTAAGGCTACAAAGTTGTGGTTTCAAGGTATTAAGGTGAAAGATTTTATTAATAAGAACCTTAGTAAAGTAAAGCCTAAATCAATCAATGAGGTAATGTTGAAGATAATTAATTGCAGCACAGAAATACTGACTAACTTCCAGCAAACTCGTATGCATTTACAACGGGGATTGATTCGATCGTTTTGAACAGGACTGAGATATTTTATCTTATTGTGTGGCGACCATTGAGTAATGTCTGTGACCACTGATCAGAAGTAGCGGGTGAATCTACGGATGGTATTTATTATTTTACTTGCATGTGCTGGCCACGAACTTGTTCTTTTCTGCTCCACACCAGCAGCTAGCAGAGAGCTTCGAGCCCGGTCTTGCACCTCTGAGTTTTTCTAAATTCACGTGCGAAATTACATTTGAAGTTTATCATTGAGCTTTACGGCCAAGGAAACGTCATATCGTCGTAAATTATGGGACGATGGACACCAGTTGACCTAGTCCCAAACTAAGCAAAGCTTGTTCTATGGGTACCTACTAGACAACGGATAAACATACTTAGTTTATATAGATAAATATGTACAGTCGGTTGTGACCGGCTAGCCAGTCGGAGAAATAACAGACTATGTAGTAGGTAAATAAAATATAATACAGTATAAAATATGTATAATTTTAGTGTCCGCGCTTGTACCAGAGTTTGCTGTGGCGTAAGACGTTGAAGATTCGCTTGAAATGCTGTTTTTACAGTCAAAACGAATTTTTAAGGCACTAAATCTCGAAACAAGGTCCTTATACGTAGTACGGTATTCCTCATTATCAGATACATCAATACGCTGAAGGCGTAAATAAATATGAGTCAGAAAAGACTGTATTTTCTGTACAAGCTTAGCGTCAAGTGTACTTTCATAAAGAATAATTTTATCCTCAACAAAGGAAAGAGATTTTTCAGTGCCGCTACAATCGTCGGCAACTGAAAAAGTTGAGGTTAACTCCTCAGCACTAAATTTCTCCAACAAGTCAACGAGCTGCCGCCGTAGTTCCGCGACCGTGTTGAGCGGCTTGGCTTGCCTGATGCTCACTTCATACGCGAGCTCATTTTTATTTAACAAATTTACATACACAGCTTTGAAATCCATTTCAAAATCCAGTTGTATATACAAAATTTATAGATATATACCTATTTACACGAAAATAAAACGAACAATCGATGCGCAAGCAAGCATAAGCTCCTAACCATAAACACATAAAACAGTTATATACACAGAAACAAAACACTTAACAAATTAGGCTATGTACAAATATGTATGTATGTATTTACAATTGCTATGTACATAACCTAATCCAAGTCAAAGCTAAGACTCACGTACTGACTGAAACAACCCTTGGGCGCCACTGTGACCGGCTAGCCGGTCGGAGAAATAACAGACTATGTAGTAGGTAAATAAAATATAATACAGTATAAAATATGTATGTACAAATTGTTCCAGTCAGCACTGCTCTTTAATAAAATAATAAAAAAACACTGGCCTAGGTTTTCTGGACAGGTGGGAAGGCAGGGCAGGGTATTCGAGTAGCCTCGGAGCGTCCAATAGGGAGTTCAGGCTTCACCGGCGGTCTGCTCCGAGGCAGTAGAGCAGAAAGTTCGTAGGTAGAAGCGGAAAAGGAAGGGCTGGAAGAAATACCCTGCTTTACTGCTTGCTTGAAGCACCCATCCAAGTCTCGTTTTAGTGCCTAGGTCAGTGAAAGAAAACTAAACGAGACTTGGATTAGGTTTCACAATTTATGTATAAGAAAATACAGAGAAAGAACTTAACAAATAATATTTACAGTACCTGCAATAGCGGCAGCCCTTTAAAATACAAGCAACTCGGTAAATTAGTATTATTACCGAGTATAAATTATAATTATATTGTGAGGAAATCAAATTTCGGCATAAGCCTTGCCAAATTGTAGAGCCAATGACGTGAAAAAAAAACAAAAGAAAATCAATAGTTCAGAATTTAGAATTTTGTTTTTCTGTAAGCGGCCAGTTGCGCACCACGGAGGTTTGCCGTGTTACAGTACCCCGCGCGCCCAGGAGAATTTTCCAAACACGGAAGAGGGAGGAAAATTCAGTAAAAGTAAAAAAAATAAATGAAGAAGAAATAATAACACTAAATTTACAAAATTTACAACTTGAAGTCTTTAATATGCCACCTTCCGATAGCACGACCATTATGGTCAGCCAATTCGTACACTAGAGGCGACATTTTCTTCAATACTGTACACTTTACAAACTTAGGTGCCAATTTGGCGCTAAAATATTTACCAGCGTCACTAAGCTGATAATTGCGACGCCAAACAACATCGCCCTCATTGAACTCAGCTTGCTTACGCCTCAAATTATAATATTTACAGTTTTTTACATGTGCATTCCAAATTGCAGCTTGCACTTTGTCAAAAATAGGTGACAAATGGCCTAAATTTTCCGCATAAATATCGCGGGGTGCGAATATTAAATCGTCGTAATCGACGTCAGTAGAGTCAGCGGCGCCGTACAGCGACCCGCACGGAACGAGCTCGCGCCCAAACACCAGCAACGCAGGGCTGAAGCCCGTTACTTCGTTGACACTCGAGTTCATGGCAAACTGAATTTCAGAAATATGTACATCCCAATTTCTGTGATCATTTTCAACAAATGAACTAATCGCAGATATTAAAGTACGGTTATAACGTTCGACAGAATTAATTTGTGGAGAATATTTAGCTGTGAAATGAACGTGAGGAATTTTATATTTAGAGAAAAGTTCCTGCAATTCATGACTTATCAGCTGGCTACCATTATCCATAATAAGAGTTTGAGGAATACCATACACGAGGAATACGTATTCTTCTAAAATTTTGTAAATAATCTTAGTCGTGGCCTTTTTGATTGGAAATATTAGACAATACTTCGAAAAGCAGCAATTCACAACCAAAATAAATCGATTTTGAGTTCGAGTCATAGGTAATGGACCAACCAAATCAATAGATAAACACTGGAAAGGTCTACAGCACTCCTTTGGTTTTCCCATTAACCCTAGAGTTTGATGATTTTGATACTTGTATGCTAAACAAGTCTCGCAATTAGAAATATATTTACAAACGTCTCTATACATGCCAGGCCAGCTATAGCGCAGGGATAGCCTTTTGTAAGTTTTAAAGATACCGAAGTGACCGGCAGTTGGCTGAGCATGATTTTCTTGAATAATATCATTCCTCATTTCCTTTGGAATAACAAGCTTCCAATCATATTCAGAAGTTAGAATAGAGCTAGTTCGCTTAAATTTGTACAAATTATTATTTACAATTTTAAAGTCGGGAAATGAGGAAGGAGTATCCTGGCAGCCTTTATACATTTTGTTAAACCACTCGTCATTGGACTGAACATAGACTATATCGACTGGCACTGCGCGCGATAAAACATCAGGTACAACATGTTCCTTACCCCTTTTGTGCCTGATCTCAAAATTAAATGCGGATAAACGAACGCTCCAACGAGCGAGCCTGCCAGTCGGGTTATCTAAGTTTAAGAACCATTTTAAAGCCGAATGGTCTGTGTATACAATAAATTTTTGTCCATTATCTAAATAACAACGCCAGTGCTCTAAAGAAACTATAACGCTGAATAGTTCGCGTTCAGTGATAGAGTAATTTTGCTGTTGCTTCGACAAAGATCGACTAAAATATGCAATAGGTCTATCTATGCCATTTTCTTCCTGAGTTAGCATAGCGCCGATCCCATAATTGGAAGCATCGGCGTGTACCGAGAAAGTCTTAGTAAAATCAGGACAAGTTAATACCGGACTAGATACTAAAGCTTGCTTAATGTTCTGAAATGCAACGTCAGCCTGTTCGTTCCACTTAAAAGGTGGCGCTTTTTTACCGGTAGATGTAAGTAAGTTAAGAGGCGCTGCCAATGTACTAAAGTTGGGTACAAAACGTCTGTACCAGCTAGCAGTACCTAAGAATTTCTTTAGTTCGCGTCTAGAAGTAGGTGTTGGGATATCAAGTATGGCCCGAACTTTCTCGGGGTCAGTACGTAAACCCTTGTGATCGACGATATAACCGAGGTATTTAAGTTCACGTCTAAAGAAACAAGACTTCTCGAAATTTATTGTTAATCTGGCGTACTTGAGTTTCTCTAATACGCGAGTTAGTAAAGAAAGATGGTCCTCAAACGTATTCGAAATGATAATAATATCGTCCAAATACCAGAAAACGCGATTTTCAAACTCAGGTGTGAATAACATGTCCATTAAACGTTGTTGCGTAGCGGGAGCGTTAGTTAGGCCAAAAGGTGTGACCTTAAATCTGTACATGCCACGGCCCGGGACATAGAACGCAGTCTTGTCTCTGTCCTGTTCACAAAGAGGTAACTCCCAGAAGGCTTTCGCGATGTCTATACTGGACAAATATTTAGCGTCTCGCAAGTTATCAAGAATTTCATTAATGAATGGTAGTTTATAAGCGTCTTTTTTAGTAACTGAGTTGAGTTTTCTACTGTCCAAACAAAACCGCCAACTACCGTCTTTTTTAGGCGTTACAAGAACTGGACTCAACCAGGGACTCTCACACGGCTCTATAATATCTAAAGCTAGCATTTTATCTACCTCTTCCACCAGCACTTTTTGCTTCTCCGGTGAAAGACGGTAGCACCGCTGCCTAATAGGCTCATGATCACCGGTATCGATGCGGTGCGAGACCAAGTGTGTTCTACCGAGCGGAAGAGACTCAGTAGAAGCTTCCCGAAACTGAGATATAATTTTATTAGCCTGAGCCTGTTGAGTATCAGGTAATTCATCAAAAGGAAGAACCTGTTTAGTTGTATGGTTAATAGTTAAAGATGTACAGTTCGAGGGCCGTTTGAGCTCTACTTTCTTTAAACAATTTGGCAGCAAATTAAATTTCTTCCAAAAATCGATACCCAGTATGAAATGAGACGAGATGTCAGGAATAACATGTGCGTTTATGATGAAAGATTTGTCATTAAACTGCACAGGTAATTCTATAAAGCCAATAGAATGAGCGGGCTGTCCATTTGCAGCTCGCACAGTGATTTTGTGTGACAAGTTTAACACAAATCCCTGACTAAGTAAATTTACATGCGAGTTATTACCCAGAATAGTAATAGAACTGCCACTGTCAAGTAAACCACAAAGAGTCAAATTATTTACATTAATATTTACAAATGGTCTTTCGCCGTCAATTTGGTCATCAAAGAGGATCAAAGAAGTTTTATAAGACAACATAAAAAGTCGGACTACGGAGAGCCAGTCCTCCCACTCTTTACGCGAATATTTACAATCTTTATTTACAATAGTTCCTTGATCCTCAGTTACTCGTTTTTTGGAAGAGATTTAGTTTTATTATTTACATGTTTGTTGCAAGTAGGACACTCAGAACTACGAAAACCGTCTAATCCACATTTAAAACAAACGATCTTACGCGGTTCTGTACACATGCGCAGTGAATGACCATTTATTCTACAGCGCACGCAAAATTGTTTGTTTGTATTAACAATATTTACATGATGATTATTTACAGGTTTATATACAAAGTCCTCAGTCAAGGTAGAAGGACTGCTAGTAGGAGGTTCCTTAAAATTTCTAGAACGGTCTAGACAAGCCTCGTACTTTTTACAAACCGTCTTCAAACCCTCTATGGATTGGACGTCAGACTGAGCTATCATAACATCGTATTGAGGACGGATATTCCTCAACAAAATTTTAAGTTTCTCAGCTTCAGGCATAACATAAGATAGTTTAGCAAATAATCCGGACATAATGGCGAAATAAACTACAATCGACTCGTCTCTACCTTGAGTACGGTCCTCGATTTCGCGAAGTAGTTTGTAGTCATAGTCAAATATATCAAAATCGACAAACAATTTAGTTTTTAAGCTCTCCCATTTATGAAAACTATCTTTATACGCTCGATACCAATGTAGAGCCTTGTCAGTGAAGATCTCGAACGAATGAGCTAGTAAATTGTCTTTGGATAAATTTCTAGACACAGCAAACTCTTCTATTTTTTGAATAAAAGCACGTGGACAACCGACTCCCGCATATGTGAACTTACGAATTTCACTGATCACTCCGCGCTCACAGTGCACAATAATTTTAGTGTCCGCGCTTGTACCAGAGTTTGCTGTGGCGTAAGACGTTGAAGATTCGCTTGAAATGCTGTTTTTACAGTCAAAACGAATTTTTAAGGCACTAAATCTCGAAACAAGGTCCTTATACGTAGTACGGTATTCCTCATTATCAGATACATCAATACGCTGAAGGCGTAAATAAATATGAGTCAGAAAAGACTGTATTTTCTGTACAAGCTTAGCGTCAAGTGTACTTTCATAAAGAATAATTTTATCCTCAACAAAGGAAAGAGATTTTTCAGTGCCGCTACAATCGTCGGCAACTGAAAAAGTTGAGGTTAACTCCTCAGCACTAAATTTCTCCAACAAGTCAACGAGCTGCCGCCGTAGTTCCGCGACCGTGTTGAGCGGCTTGGCTTGCCTGATGCTCACTTCATACGCGAGCTCATTTTTATTTAACAAATTTACATACACAGCTTTGAAATCCATTTCAAAATCCAGTTGTATATACAAAATTTATAGATATATACCTATTTACACGAAAATAAAACGAACAATCGATGCGCAAGCAAGCATAAGCTCCTAACCATAAACACATAAAACAGTTATATACACAGAAACAAAACACTTAACAAATTAGGCTATGTACAAATATGTATGTATGTATTTACAATTGCTATGTACATAACCTAATCCAAGTCAAAGCTAAGACTCACGTACTGACTGAAACAACCCTTGGGCGCCACTGTGACCGGCTAGCCGGTCGGAGAAATAACAGACTATGTAGTAGGTAAATAAAATATAATACAGTATAAAATATGTATGTACAAATTGTTCCAGTCAGCACTGCTCTTTAATAAAATAATAAAAAAACACTGGCCTAGGTTTTCTGGACAGGTGGGAAGGCAGGGCAGGGTATTCGAGTAGCCTCGGAGCGTCCAATAGGGAGTTCAGGCTTCACCGGCGGTCTGCTCCGAGGCAGTAGAGCAGAAAGTTCGTAGGTAGAAGCGGAAAAGGAAGGGCTGGAAGAAATACCCTGCTTTACTGCTTGCTTGAAGCACCCATCCAAGTCTCGTTTTAGTGCCTAGGTCAGTGAAAGAAAACTAAACGAGACTTGGATTAGGTTTCACAATTTATGTATAAGAAAATACAGAGAAAGAACTTAACAAATAATATTTACAGTACCTGCAATAGCGGCAGCCCTTTAAAATACAAGCAACTCGGTAAATTAGTATTATTACCGAGTATAAATTATAATTATATTGTGAGGAAATCAAATTTCGGCATAAGCCTTGCCAAATTGTAGAGCCAATGACGTGAAAAAAAAACAAAAGAAAATCAATAGTTCAGAATTTAGAATTTTGTTTTTCTGTAAGCGGCCAGTTGCGCACCACGGAGGTTTGCCGTGTTACACGGTTCCCTAGCGTATCCACTTTTCTATGTAGTTAGTATGGAAAAGTGGATACTTGAGTAAGGGAACCGACCCTACATACTAAACATCCAAGACTCAAGCACAATCATTCGTCATTTTTACACAAGTATCAGCCGTGAATCGAACCTGGGACCTCAACCTTCGCAATCAAGTTCTTTAACCACCAGGCTATCCGGTCGTCTGTTTTAATTCAAAGGTGTGTGTGAAGTTCCTAATCCACATTAAACACTACGGCCGATGCCCTCTCATTCTGAGAGGAGCCTGTGCCCTCCAGCGGGACGTATATAACTGGGATGATGATGAGTGTTGGCAAGTGACTGCAGTGAGTTGCAGTGAAATTACCCGGCGAGTGAGCCAGCGCAGCAACTCGCGTCAAAGGCGTCAGGGCAGGGTCAGGAGTCAAGTGCAGCCGCTTTGTCAGCGCGTCAGGCAGGTGCGCGCTCTGATGAGACGCCGAGATACGCTACTTAGTTATTTTTATTATGTACTGATACAGGAACAAGCAGGTGCGAGCCAAACTCGAGCATTGAGGTTTCGTACGAATTTCAACGCAGTGTTTATAACAACATTAAACTAATTATTGTAAAATAAAACAGAAGAAGAACGCATTTATTTCCTTTTGAAAGTATTATTATAAGGCATTGTTGATGGCCAGTACGTACCATCGTCCAAAAATATGGTCTACCACCCTACGGTTGAAGTTCATTTGCACGTCATAATACAACGACGTCGATTTTCCCTTGCAGTAATATTATGACAGTGACTAAAGACTTCACTGAGTTAGAAAAGTCAACCTATTAGCGATATTTAAATCTCACAGAAACTTTTGATAAAACTGGTAGACCACTTTCTTGGTCGACCGTACCCACAGACCGTACCAATTTAGGTTTGGCTAATTAAAAAAGATTTTATGTCGCAAACGGGCAGAAGTTTCATTAACACTTTCTTGGCTTCGCTCACCTAAGATAGATACCTTCATCAATCTTAGAGTTTGATCTTAAAAAATTAACGGTAACATTTTTAAATTGATTGCAGACGATGTTAACGTCTCACAATTCTTACAAGTTCCGAGTGGTTCACACAGTGATTTACAAAATTGACCCCTGTATTAACAGGGTCGAAGACACGGGCACAAGCTAGTGTTATATTAAATGTCAGGGTGACACATGTCACATTCCACGGGTACCGGAGCGTGCAGGCAGCCGGCAACCGACACAGATCTGGGCGCCCGATCACTCCATGCCCAATAGCTGATAATTGACAAACCAGTCCGGGTCGACGACCCCGGTGACAAATTACACTTGTGGGTCAACTCAATTGAACTAGATCACGAATTGATTCGTATCAGTAGCTCTTTGATGTAGCTTTAAACAGCGGTACGCGACTGACTGGCTTTCTGATAGACTGTCTAAATGCATACGGCAGTGCGCATAATCGTCATTAGGTATAGGTATCCCACAGCCTAGTATACGTCCTACCGTTAGAAGAAGGGGCTTAGGAGTTCCCAAGTGCCGATTGGGAACTGCAGACAAACCGTTGAATAGTTTCGCCATGTCGGTCTGTCCGTCCGTCCGTTCGGACTATTAGTGCTAGGATAGAAAGCTGTAATTTTGCATGGATTTTTTTAGGGTGCCTCCAAAGTCCAACATACCTACGTAAAATGGGGGTGATTTTTTTCTCATCTAACCTTATTACAGGGTTGTGAAGGCGATTTTTCGATATAGTTATTCGTTTGCGAAATATTCAACTTTAAAGTGCAATTTTTTGTTGAAATCAAGCGTCCACCGCTCTAAAAGCTAAACTGTTGGATTTATACATTCAGTATATCTATTCAGTACAACAAAATACAAAATCCTTAGAAAACTTAATTGTATTATATAAATAGTATAAATAATACTAAAATTAATAAGATATGCAAGTATTTTTTCGTAACGGCTGCGGAAGCCTATCCTGGGCGTGTCCGACACGCTCTTGGCCGGTTTTTTACGTAAAACTGACCCATGATTCACCCCTATCTCACCGGATGGAAAGAGCAGATGAAACCAAATATGTATCTCACCGGTTCAGCAGCCTATTCACTCTAGCCTTAAAGAGCCCTAGTTTTTTCTATCTGAAAATACAGACGATATGAGCGAAATCCATTCTTCAGCAGTTCGTATTAGGAATGATGAAGCAAACTGCTTTGTGCGGGCCAGTGGAATACTAACTGCACCCAGTAATATTTACGAGCGCAGCGAGTGCTTTATTGCAATTTCTAGTGTTCAATTATCGTCATTCAAAGCACGATAACCGTCAGCGTTCGTTGAATCGGTGACGTCTTGTTCAATGACTGCAGGCGCCGTAGAACAATAGAAGGACTAGAAATGGCACACGACTGCACATGTGGCTAAAGACTATTATTGTCGGATGACACATTCGTTTACGATTTAGGTGAGTAATAGTTTCGGTTTTGTCAAAAAATCTTTAGATATTAGTGTTCTCTTGACGATGGATTTGAATTTTGTATCTGTTTGGTCAGTTATAGTTTTTGAGATTTTATTAAAAAAAGGTACCTATCCAATTTCCCAAAAAAGACTTCTAGGGTGAAGTACCTAGTAGTCAGTTCAGCCAGGCACCAGTAGTCGGCCGTATATGAGTGCGAGGATTACGAAAGATATCTCTCGTGCTCTTCCCACTCGTGCGAAATATTGACAAAGGCCAACTACCGGTGCCTGGCAAGCTACTGGGTATTTAACCCCAGGTTTTAACTAAGTAGTTTGTGAAATGGCTGATTTTAAGCTTCTCTGAGTTTCTAGTAGCCTTTGGCTTATCGAAGTTAGTGGGAAAAAATTTAAGATAACATTTCTATTACTCTTATTATTCTGTGTCCGACGCCGTATTTGGCGGTAAAAGCGCGATGGTCGGAGAAGTTATAGATATATGAGTGTTTCTTGGAATAAGAACTGACCTAGATAGTTTTGCAAGCATATGGGCACTCGAGACAAAACTAGGTCTCAGATTTATTTAGTCTGCTCTGGAAATAAGGAAGGTTCCAGATAGAGAATCAGATGGAGGTAAAGCTTAAGAAAACATTCGATGTTTCGGCAATTTTTCTTTCGCAATTTTAAGCAAGATAAGTGATTACGTTAATGAAATTTGTAACGTGTAATTTTTAATCAAATTATCATACATTCTAGCGAACTGGGACACGGAAATACAAAAGAAAAAAGGGATATGTCTGTCTGCCCGTCAAGGCTCTTCTATTCTTCTTTTGAGAATAAGAAAAATAAAGTGGGTACTTGTGAAGTTACAGTGACAAGTTAAAACATTTGTTTTGGTTTGTTAGTTTAACGTTTGGTAGCATAGCATACGGTTGTGGTTACTCTGAAGATGAGCTCTGGTTGAGTTCGAAACGCGTCAGTGTAGCTTGGTGGTGGTGATGGTTGTGTTTATGTGATTTGTGTGTGTTCGTACAGTGTGGAGGTGGAGGAACTGCATGAACACACATTTCTTGCATAAACGTAACTATTGTAAGGTCGCGGGTTAGCAAAGTAATTGTTTTAGTTCATTAATATGGACCTCCGCAAAGTAACGCCTGATTCAATAAATTACTCTTCTATTCTGTAACACGTGGAAGGACACTTAAAAGGACTAGTGCAGATCAGGGGTGACTACGTAACTCCGATTTAACTGCTAACGTAGGGTTAAGTCGTTTCAAAGTGAACGGAACTGTCACCAACTATGCAAGCGGCCCTTCTAAGGCTAAGGTATTTTACAGCTGTAAAAAAACGAACTATTTTAGTTATTGTGCTCAAATTTAGGAAATACCTTAACTTTAGTTTGATTTTGCCTTTTTTGTTATTTACTTAGCCTATATTTGTGTCACTCACACTGTTGGGGAAAATCTCACATCTTGCTCTCCATATCTTCCTATCCAGAGTTTCATCCAGAGGCCATATTGTCTAACGCGTTGGCGTTTGCATGCGCATTCTTCATCCCTTACCGCCATACTATAACGTGTGGTAGAAAGAAGAGCTGAAAACTATTGTGATTCCAAGTACGGTAGACAATAAGGCATGGTCATGTTCATGTCGCCACATTTACTTTCATTTTTACCTTTTAAAGGTGTTTACATAAAAATCGTGAGAACAAATACCTCTGAAAATTACGAAATTTGGCCAGAAGGACCATCTCAAAGCATTAGTAAAGTCAATATCCTAAAGTAATTTATCCACATAACATTCGCACTTCGCAGGTTTTTTAAGATTCAAACTTATTAGCAAAAAACGAGTTGCTGATAACATGTGCCGTAATTGCCGTCAATAGAAATAATTATCGAGCGATGTCGCTTTACGACGCCGCCTCAGATCTAATTAAATTGTAAAAAGTGTATAAAAAGCCTTATCAAAATCAATTTAGCGCGTTGCTCGCTGCCCGCTGCCCGGGCGCCGCTTCCTCGCAGTAAATCAAGCGCAAGCGCACCCATTAGCAAGGCGTTCAACCACCTAGCCTCGTGTCCTAGCGTACTTCGCGTTAGCGTTAGTGTATCTGCTATTCAGTAGGTACGATGTAAAGTATAATAAATATAAATAAATAAATAATAAATAAATAATAAATATTAGGGGACAATCTTACACAAATCAACCTAGTCCCAAACTAAGCAAAGCTTGTACTATGGGTACTAGACGACGATAAACATACTTATATAGATAAATACATACTTAAATACATAGAAAACATCCATAACTCAGGAACAAATATTCGTGCTCATCACACAAATAGATGCCCTTACCGGGATTTGAACCCAGGACCTCTTGATTCGTAGGCAGGGTCACTACCAAATAGGCTGAAGCGGTCGTTAAATATCAAGGGACAATTCACACCAATTGATCTAGTAGGGTCGACGTCATAAATAAGTGATCACTTTTGAACCTTGTCACTTTAACGTCATGTTTGAACAGTCATACGAAATTAAGCAAGGACTGAAAGCGACAGGGTACAAAAGTGATCATTTATTTATGACGTTGGCTGTACCTACTATGGATACTAGATAACGTATGAACATACTTATATAGATAATACATACTTAAATACGTATTAAACACCCAAGACTCGAGGACAAACATTCGTATTTTTCATCAAATATCTGCCCCGACGCGGGAATCGAACCCGGAACCTCAAGCTTTGTAGTCAGGTTCTCTAACCACTTGGCCATTTTGGTTGTCTATGAACTAAGAACTTTAGAATCACAAAACAGGCGCTAAACTCAGGAACGACTCAACACGGTTTGCGAAGTAATTCAATCGTTTGGGAGAGGATAGGAATGGGTTGAGCTTGGGATGAGCCTTATTTTCCTGTTAATTCGCTTTGTAAATAAATAAATAAAAAAAACAAATAAATAAGGCTCATCCCAAACTCAGCCCAAAACTCTCGCAAACCAGTGATTTTTGGCGTTCCTGAATAGCAGTTCAAACCAAACCCAACCCAAACGATTGAATTAGGGTGACAGCACCAGTAATGGACAATGACCAATTATGGACATTATATAAAAAGTCAGGAGCTACAACAGATAAATAGTAAAAAATCTACCTAAATGTTTCAAACGCAATCATTATATATCATCTCTGCCTACATTATATAGGTACGTCCGAGAATGAGAAGCCTTGGATCGTAGTTCCCACGCGGGCCCAGCATTGGGGACTTCATACACACTGTAGAATTTCTTTGCGATGTTTTCCTTTACCGTGAAAGCTCATGGCATATTGCAAATGGAATTTCGCTCATAAATTAAGAGGACGTAAGTCAAACCACTAGGCTACCAACGGCTATACTTAATAACTTTTGTGTAAAAAAATTGCCACACCTTTTTTGTTGACGGTACTTGACTGCAGCATTATGGTCATGTGCTTTTATCTGTGGCATATTTGCTGGCCTATGTTTTAACTATGGCATATTTGCTGGCCTATGTATAACATAATTATTTTTTAAGTTCACTCATTATATTGTGCCGTTTTTTGCCCAAATAAACATTAAACATTTATGAAAAAGATGGAAAAATCACAGAAATCTGAAGAAATTATTCCAGCACACAGACAAGACATGACATGAGGAATGAGTGTTTCTATTTTAATCACTTTCAAAGCTCGATCATCGGTAATGGTTATTTGTAATACGAGGTTGGTAAGTCAGGTTTACAAATGAGAGGAGTTTGTAAGACCTTGCCAACCGTGTATCATACGACGTTTTTCAATACATTTGTGAGAAAATAGGCAAAAGACTATTTTGCGCGATTTGCGCCTTACTTAAAATAGCGGGCGGAGTTACCTAATTCCATGTTATTGTCGAATTCATCACTTGAAGAACTCATTTTGTTTGGTTTTTGTACATTTATAATCAACAACACAAAACAACGCAAAGTTTTACAAAAATGACGCGTCCGTAATGCGCTTGCGTAAGTTTTGTTTTTAATTAGGTTAACTAAAATTGTCAGGCAAAGGTTCGACGCGTTCAGCCACTGCGATTTTTTCGAATAGGTAAATAAAAGGTGGAAATCATTAAAATCTGAGGTAATTGAATTACAGTTTATAACAATTACGATCAATTTGGCAAATTCATTACTTAGTTTTGTATATTTACACATTTTTCTACGTATAAGTCGATTTTTTTTATTATTGTCATTTAAAACTCCTTGCTTGTAAACTTTTAAAACGGAGATTTAAAAAAAACTGTAAAAAACTGTAAAATGAACTTACGAGCCAAGTATACATCCTTTGAAAGTGAATTTTCGAGCAAATGTATTGAAAAAAGTAAAACCGGATAGGTACTTCTTGTAAACATCTATTGCAATTACGTTATTATAATATTTAAACCGCATTTCATCGTTGGGTCTGTAACGTTAATATCTCTTATTGCTGGATACTAAGCCAGTATGCCCTTTTGTGACGACGGTGCCGCTTCTGTTTTTGCCAAAAGCTGATTGGTTTCAAGTATTTCATCAATAATAAAGCCATCGTAATTAGTACCGGTTGGAACGATAAATGCCTGCTGAAATGATATAAAAACTTTGAAGTCATTTATCATCGCTGAGCTGTCGCATGCCAGATAAGCCGAGAATTCTTGATAAGTTGTTAGTTTCCTAAATATAATATGGCTTTGTTCATTGGAGGACAAACCCCCCCTTTTGCCAATTGTGTCTGTTGGTCTGTCTGTTCCCTCTTCACAGTTAAACTGCTGAACCGATTCAGACGAAACCAAATATGGAGATAGTTTGAGATCCTAAGAAGGACATACCGACCGAAAATACTTACCGACCGCACCAAATCCCTTTTTGCTAAACATATTTTACTAACCTAGATTAAGATTAACTAACACCATGGACCACATTGTTGTCTTAAGTACTAAATAAATAAATAAAATAAATAGGGTAGTTTTTATCTCGAAAAATTGCATAGTTCCCGCGGGATAGCGAATTCTTCGCAGACGGAGTAGCGGGCAACAGCTAGTATGCAATGTCTCGTGATTAAGTCGGGAGTGTGCTATTAACCCTTAGGCTTAAACCATATGACTCATAATCATCATCATTTCGGCCGTAGGACGTCCAGTGCTGGACATAGGCCTCCCTCATTGATGCCCAATCATTATCATTGGAAGCGATTTGCATCCACCCTTGACCTGCGGCCTTCACCAAATTGTCCGTCCATCTCGTTGGTGGACGTCCCACGCTGCGCTTGTCAGTCCGTGGTCTCCATTCCAGAACTTTCTGTGTGCTATATGGCCTGCCCATTGCCATTTCTACTCAACGAGCTAATCCGTCCGTAACCATTTGACTACCCTTCAAGACATTCGATGTAGGACCGTAAATGTGGCTAATTTGATTTGATTTTTGTTTGACGGCAAATATATTCAAAGTCAAAGTCAAAGTCAAAACTCTTTATTCAATTTAGGCATCAATTGATGCTCCTATGAACGTCGAAGAATCTACCACCGGTTCGGAAAAACCCTGTTGATATTGCCGGTATGCTCCTGAAGACCTAAGGCTGCAGCATCAGGCAGGCACGTGAGGCATCAGTGTTGTACGAGGCCGGCCGGCAGTGGCAGCGCCGGCGGCGTGGGACCGGCGCACTTTCTTATCACAAAGCACGATTCGAAGCCAGCGCGGCAGAAACGGGGCCGGATCGGAGCAGAACGACTGTGGAATTGTTGGTGACTCTTTTGGTCCGAGATTACTCTAAATGTTTCTTGTCATGACGTATACAGGTATCTAGGACATTCAATTTTTGTTTTAAGCTAAATATTTGGATACATATTTGAAGGCATGAGTGGATGACCCCCTATGTCACAAAAACATAATTTCGAGTAAATCGCAGTTAAAGGTTTTTACGTTGTAATTTTGTTTCCAAATTGAATAGGGTATTGTTATTCTTATAAAAATCAACCAAATAGCCTGATCTATTGATTTTTTTAATAAATGCTTTTAAAAAACATTTTTTTTATAAAAAAAGTACATAACCCCTTCTTTCGCCTTTAAGCTGTTATGCAAAGAAAAGAAGTTAAATAAATGAAAGTGTTTATTGTAACAAAATTTATTGATTTAGTAGAATTTCTTCGTAAAAATACCTGCATTCAGAGTTTATAAATTTCAGCTGATCCCTATAATGTTTTCTTTTTTTTTTTTTTGGATATCGGATATGTCAGAATAAGAGAAAATAAAAGTTTGTCTCATAACATGAATGAAGGAGCTAAGTGCGTACATGACACTTTCTTCTGTTAAATTCACTCGCAAACTGGTAACCACTTCTAAAGTCATGTGCCCTTAGCACCTTCATTCTCGAAGAACGTAACTTATTCTTGTACATAGGTCCTTCATACGCTGGGTTTAAAGCTGTTATAGCTTAAAACATGAGAACTGATAGCGTCCGGTGTTGCATTATGACTTAGAACCTTCATTTATGGCATAAAATCGAAAATGAAAAAAATGCGACATACCCCCTTCATCCACTCACGTCTTCATTTAATCACAAACTCGAAACGTCGAGGTAATTTCAGCAATTAAAAAAAATAGTTATACTTAATTGTTTTAGTTCATTAATATGGACCTCCGCAAAGTAACGCCTGATTCAATAAATTAATTGAGAATCGCGAAAGTTTAAAACATTAATTCCTATTTTAACTTAGCAGTTTTTTTACTCATCAATAAAAGAGAGCAGAGAACTCAGAAAAATAGTGCATTGATAAAAATTATAAAGTAAGCATTGTGCGGTTTTATTACTATAATAGGTAGGTAGAGCGATCTCTTCCATGCAACCGTTGGAAACAGAAATAAGAAAACAGGTCAAAGGTGGTGTACCTAATTTATAAACACAAAGGAGCATACATAAAATAAACACACATAAAATAATTATAGATAGATAGTTACATGGTAATACATTTAAAAAAAAAACAGTTAATAATACCAAATAATACGACAGGACAGCGACAGATTACCATTTTTTTCTGGGACTTAACCGCACGAACGCTGATTAATTTTCAACATTTTTGTCTTGTGTGATCAAGTCCCGGAATCTTGTAGCGAGTAAGTCCTGACGAGCGTAAAAGCCTCGCAATCAGCAATCGCGAACGGAATACAGCCGCGAGCTTTTTGCCGTAAAAAAGCTCGGAGCAGGTTGCCAGAGAGCTTTGGAGGGGGCAGTGCGCGCGCGCCGCTCGACGCCGCCCGACGTCTACCGCGAGTGTGTGTAGTTCAAGTTACCCAGTGCTGTGAAGTGCATGAGATAAATCTTGGATCGTTGGTCGAGTTCGACGCCCTCCGTAGAGTGACTATTGCCTCTAAGGAGTTGGATCCTGACGCCCAGGTGCGTCTGCGCAGGTTGCAGTAGCTCCAATCTGCGCTTGAACTAGGTACCTTCTTGATACCTTTTTACTAGACCATCTTTCAGATAACATTTCGTTTCTTATTGGATAGTTTACACACTATGATACCATTACAAAACATTCGATTAGAACAGGATTTTAGTACAAAAACCGTTCAAGTGGGAGTCGGATTGGTACGGTAAACTGGGGTTACTTTAGGAAAGTTGGGGCTACTTTGATAAATTTAAAATGTTTACAAAAACGCAAATATTCATAGCTCGATTGAGCAAATGACGTAAAAAGTTAGGTAATTTATCAAGGTAGTTATTTCACTGCCACAAATGGTCTAAAAAAATAAGGACACGATGTAAAAACTGTTTTCCAAAGTAGCCCCTGCATTTTAAAGTAACCCCGTTTTACGGTACATGAAAGTACATTGCATGTATGTACCTTCGTTCGTACAATATTTTCAAAATAGTTCAGTAATAAAAATTATAAAGATCGAGTTAAAAACGCTGAAAAAAACCAGTTTCTTGTAGTCATGTACAGCGGTCCATATCGTAATTCGGTAATTTCGAGTGTCCAGCTATTACGGTTTAAGAGATAGCTTTGTGACAGATGGACGGACAGAAAGCCATGTCTCAGTAATAGGGACTACTGGTATCCTTTGGGTTCCTATTGGTATCCTTTGGGTGCGTAACCCTTAAAAAATGAAGTGTTTCGGTTTGATGAACCAAGCTTTTTTGAAGAGCAGGCTTTTTTGCGTGATAAGATAAGTCCCGGTTAGTATAGTAATTACAAGCTTTCCTCGTCACGTGGTCCACGCGCAAATTACGAAATACGGTAAATTGATAAAAACCATCAATTAAACTTCAATCAATTGTAACAAAGCTTCCGCAAACGTGTTGCTTCGACCGATGTTGCGAAAACTTTTAATAGCCGTGCAGGTGTACATTTGCTTTGCTTTATTATCATCCTTCGTTCCTTGAGTTAAGATTGCTTTCCCCATACGCAACACTGCTTTTAGCAGATAACACTGGCTGATATAGCGTTAGCGAGGTAGGAAAGTTTTCTTTGAGTGTTTTAGCCATTTTATAGACCAGAAATTCTTTTAGTTGGTAAATAATCTTAATTTTTCCATCAGTAGGTACTATTAATACAAGTCGTGTTTGGTAGCCTGGTGGTTTAACCAAACCGAGAGGGTCGTACCTCTTCAGAATTTGTGTGCGAAAATAATTATTCATCATCATCATCATTTACAAAAGAACTATGGTGGAGTAATCGTCAATCCTCTTTTCTTTGGACCAGTCTAATTATTAGAAAACATTATTATTAGGTAGACGAGTATTGGGTAGACGGGGTAGACGAGTTCTTGAGTGGAGACCACGGATCGGCAAACGAAGCGCGGGAGTTTTTTCTGTTCTGTGCGTGGGACGTCCTCAGACTCGGTGGAGCGATGATCTTCGCAAGGCGGCTGGCAAGAGTTGGATGAGAGTGGCCGAGGATCGTGCTCAGTGGCGTGCCATGGGAGAGGCCTATGTCCAGCAGTGTATGTATTATTATTACTTACTTACTTACTGCCAGGGCGCAGTGACCCAAAGTGGGTCTTGGCCTCCAACACCAGATTACGCCATGCTTTGCGATCTTGAGCCAGCTCTTGTCAGTCTTCGACCCCGAGATCCAAAAAGTCTTTCAGGACCTCGTCCCTCCAGCGGTACCTGGGACGACCAACCGGCCTACGTCCACTCGGTCGTCCCAAGTACGCTCTCTTCACGGCTCGATCCTCTCCCAACCTTTCTACGTGTCCGAGCTACCGGAGTCTGGACGCCTTGGTCTCTCCTATAACATTGGGCTCAGATACCAGGTCCTCAATTTCCCTATTCTTTCTTACCCTCCAGCTACCGTCCTCCCTCTGAGTCGGCCCCAGAATCTTCCGCAAAATCCTCCTTTCTGCCACAAACAACTTATTCTCTTCTTTGAGTGTTAGTGTCCAAGCTTCGCAACCGTACTTTTCGCAACCGGATTGGTCTAATGACAGTTTTGTAGACGCGAATCTTGGTTCTCCTGCATAGTTGCCTGGACACCAGAATTTTGTGAAGAGCAGCTTATTATTAGGAAACATACATAATGTACGTACTTGTATACATTAGCGAAGAGATTCAATGGTGCATGTGAAGTTCTTATTCCGCACTGAATCTGCGTGGGAACTACTGCCCAAGCCCTCTAATTCTGATAACTATTATTTATAATATCTAGTGGCAACTGGCTGGGATAAAACCTCCTTATAGTCTATGACTATTATTTATTTTATCTTCTTCTGTCTTTATTGAGACTCACTAGAACTCACTAAAACTTACGGGTCGGTTCAATAAACGTCGTCCTATAATTCCTAGAATACTTTTTGAAAACCATTCCAAATGTTGCCAGTAGTATAGTTTGCTCCCATGAGTACTTTGCACTTGGCGGGCAAAAAAATAGCCTATGCCAATCAGGGATAGTACCTATAGCTTTTTATTAATGAAATATTTTTGTAATCACCATAGTAGTTCTAGGGATTACCTCATCATACTTTCAAACAAGCTGTATACTGTCTTTGATTAACGTAGACTACTTTTTATTACAGGAAAACAAGCTTGATGGTATCATACAGTTTGAAGTTAACTGAGGTTAACACTAGTCGGATTTTCTTTTGTTTTTTAGTAAAGAAACCAATAAATTAAAACCTTCTTCTTTTCAGAAATACATAAGATGTTGGATACCACTAATCAATTGACATACTCTTTATGAGCTGTTAAAATGCTATTTTCGTTCGACAATAGCAAGCTGAGACGTCACTTATTTGCGAATTCATTTGATTAACAATTTCATTTAATTTTTTATTTATGTAAAAGCAATTAAAGTATTATTTAA
The DNA here is from genome assembly GCA_947563465.1 of Archips xylosteana. Taxonomy (NCBI): domain Eukaryota; kingdom Metazoa; phylum Arthropoda; class Insecta; order Lepidoptera; family Tortricidae; genus Archips; species Archips xylosteana. The sequence goes on from OX387359.1 coordinate 351,140, forward strand.
AAAAAAAATAACTGGTTTCTGAACTAAAATAAACTGTTTTTTTCTCAAAAATGTCTGTAAAGATCTTCATTGTTAACTACATTATCAGAAACTAAGCGCAATGTTGACAGTCAATCTAAAATTAAAATAAAATCCTTGTTGAAACAAATTTCATTCATGTCTAGTTAGCGACTTTTAAAAAATATAATGTATATGTGGAATGAAGGCACAAGATTGTATAAAATAATAAAAAAAAGTTAGTACGGCAACGTTATTATCTGTGCCTGCAATAACTTAAACGTTTACGCTATTAAAAGACAGCTCTTCAAATGACTTTGATAAAAAAGGCGGCAGATTGTTTTGTTTATAATATTTAATACTCTATGTCAATTATATTTTATTTTTGTTTGTTATTTCCTTTCTCGTTTTTTAAGAAAAGCACTTTAATCGCCACGGCCGGAAGAGCAATTACCAGCTTCTTATTTTATTATTATAGGACGAGCTTGCGAACTAATGACTATATTTGTCTGCAAGTGCGTACCCAAGCCTCCAAGCCAAGCCTAAGCAACCTTAATTGTCGACCCGGAATGTATGACCATAATGTACGTACGACCTGATAATTTAAGCCCATGTTATTGTTATAAGTGTTTCAATTATCAGGGGCTAAATTCAGGAACGGGCCTTCACGGGTTTGGTAACGGTAATTCAATCGTTTGGGTTGGGTTTGGTTTGAACTGCTAATTGGGAATGTCTAAAAAAAATTACCAGTGGTTTTTATATTTTTTTTGTATAGAAAAGTCAATTATAAGAAACTAATTTCAATATTTTGTCATTTAGTTCTCTACTTTTTTCAAAATTAATTATTGAAACTATTTAGTTGATGACGTCAGATTATAATTGAGGGCTCCCACAATGCCAAATTTCTAAATCTATCAAAATGCTTACGATAAGGCAACTCCTTTAATTATTTTTTGCGTAGTGGTACACTATACACTATGCCGCTTTACTGGCACTGACAAAGTGCTAGATGTCAGACAGCGGGTCCAAATCAAACTCCGTAGTATAATCCACGCGTAAATTGTGAAGAATACTAACCACACAGAATAAAGTACGACTTGAACCGGTCACGCAATTTACACCAATGTCAAATGAAGTTCATTGCTTATTTGTTATATAATAAATTCATTACATAATATTAAAATTAAATAACTACAGAAAACGATTTAAAAAGCATTTATCTCGAAATGGTTTTCGATTTTCTATACATTGCAAAAAAATAGACATCCCCAATTCAGGAACGCCAAAAATCACGGGTTGGCTGCCTGGTTGGTTGGCTGGTTTGGGCTGAGTTTTGGATAAGCCTTATTTATTTGTTTATTTATTTATTTATTTACAAAGCGAATTAACAGGAAAATAAGGCTCATCCCAAGCTCATCCCATTCCTATCCTCTCCCAAACGATTGAATTACCGCTCGCAAATCGTGTTGGGCCGTTCCTGAATTTAGCCCCTGTAGGCTTATTGTCTAACGTTTTTGACGCTTGCCTTCGCAATCGCTATCTCTTTCTGTCAAACGGTATAAAACGTTGACAGAAAGAGATAGTGAAAGCGAAGGCAAGCGCCAAAAGCGTTAGACAATACGGCCTCTGGTCATCCTTAATTGTCGTTCGAGTCGGTCGTGTTTTAACTGCATCTAGCTTCGTATTATACGGACGAGCTTGCGAACTATAAGTATTTGTCAGCTATATAGCTTACTTCCAGGCTTAGATAATAATGTACCATAATTACCCTCGTATGTTGCTCGTATCAAATCCCGTGCGAAAGGAATCTTTAGGTGGCATCCGGCACAGACCGGTTAGGCTCAGAGCTCGTAAACTGACGAATAGTTTACTAATAAGCTTTGCTAAGATTCACATTACCCGCTCAATTACTATTTCATTGACGCTTTTTAAAAGCGTCTATTTAACTTGTTCGGGTCAAATTTTTCGAGACGAATTTCACCCAGTTCTAACGGTCTTCTATGTATGTATGTGTTTTAGACGACCAGATGGCCTAGTGGTTAGAGAACCTGACTACGAAGCTTGAGGTCCCGGGTTCGACTCTCGTGTCGGGGCCAATATTTGTATGAAAAATACGAATGTTTGTTCTCGGGTCTTGGGTGTTTAATATGTATTTAAGTATGTATCCATCTATACAAGTATGTTTATCCGTTGCTTAGTACCCATAACACAAGCTTTGTTTAGCTTACTTTGGGACTAGGTCAATTGGTGTGAATTGTCACGTGATACTTATTTATTTATGTGTGTCTAGTGTATTTAGGTCCTCAGCATTCCGTGCCGCGTGCTAAAGCCCTACACCACCACTGGTCAGGAGTTCAGACACAAATTTTTCCTACGCATCGCACATCTCAGCTTGCTAAATCACATTATGCCGATACAGCGTCATCTGCGGCACGGAATGCTGAGGACCTGGGTCTTTTTTCTGGGTTCTTTTCTGTGCATCCATGTTTCAGTTTGTATAGTATGAAACACCTCAAATTAAATAAGACTAATTAAAACAAATTAGTTAGTGCATTATATTGTCTGGCATTAACTAAGTAAGAAACACTAATTTTGTATCACCGTTGAGATTTCACGCTGTATAATCGTATCAATATTCGGACATCGGTCCTCGAGTTAAGTTTGAAAATGCGTTCTGTTTATGGCTAAAACTCGTAAGTGTTCAAGAAACACGACAAAGTAAGGTAAAGAGGGTTATTAAGCTATCAAGCTGTAAAGCGGCTGCGGCCAGGGCGCGCCAATTTCGGCCCTTAAACCAATTTCACCCGCATCCTTAGACGTTGCAGTTGTATTATCACCTCTGATTGTACTGAGATAAGCTTGTTTCTAGAACAGTATAACTCAGCAAGATACGAGGTTAAGAAAGTGATTAGCTCTACGCATGCCCCGTGTATGTTATTATGTTGTTCTCTGGGAATATTGCAGTATTTACCGTTTCTGCGGAAAGCACGATTTCGTTAGTAAAATAAGTTTTTATTTCCACGGCGATGATCCTTCTGAGATCTTGGCCTTACAATGACTTGGTACTTAGTTTTGACAATGTAGTCGTTATTATGATATCAACCCGTTTTTATGTATGTGAACATTATGAATCATTCGGTTATTCGTCGAATTGGCTTATTTAAAAGGACATGACAGAGCAGAGATGTTATATTTTGAGATTACTTTTAACCCGTGACATTCTGCGTAGAATAAAAAATTGACTAGCCCTCTCTCTTGTACGAATTTCGAAAAATCTCTTTTTAATGCACTATTGTGATCAGCAAGGAATCATTATCATCATCATTTCAGCCGAAAGACGGAACATAGGCCTCCCCCAAGGCTCACCAAACAGATCGGCCCTGCGCCATCCGCATCCAACGCGTTCCCGCTACCTTCACCAGCGCCAAAATCTCTACCAAATTTGAAGTTTCTAGTTCTGATGGTTTAGTCTTTGTCTGCCAATCAGTGCATACTCTTTTATACCTGGTTTACACTTTCGCCTCGTTACCTCGCCTCGTGCCTCGTCTCGTCGTCTCGCTCCGGACGCGAGCCTCAAAATCAAGGCAAATCACGAGACGAGGCGCGAGGCGCGCCTGTTCACACTCTCGTCTCGTGGCTCGTCCCGCAGTTCGTCTCGCCACTCGTACGCGAGTGTAAACCAGGTATTACATGTATACTAGCTGTTGTCCGCGTAGATTTTTTTTATCGCTATGCAATTTTCCAGGATAAAACCATCCTATATCCTTTCCAGGGTCTTGAACTATCTTTTCACCAAATTTTATTTGAATCGATTCGGGGGTTAAATCATGAAGAGTTAACAAACATACAGAGTCGTTTTCGAACTTATAATATTAGTATGAACATTGATGGATGGATGTAGATATCTGCAACTTGGAAACATCAAGTTTTTTCGCCAATTCAGTTATAAAATCGAACAAAAACTAGTAAACAAAATTTAAACATGAAACTACCGTGAGACTCACTCATAGTGAAAATAAACGGATCACTCACGTCTCAAAACGAGTTTAACTCGACATGTTTCGGGCTAATCCGTAGCCCTTCCTCTCGGAGTCGCACGTCACGGCGGCTGCCACACGTGCACGTTGACAACGTGCACAAAATTTGTTAAATCTCAACCAAGTACCATAGTGAATTAACTAGGTGGGGTATAAAACAACTGTTTTCAAATCGGTTCATCCGTTTACAAGATACAATGCTTCAGACAGACATATAGCACGTATAGAATTTCAGTACCTGGGCGACCGAGCTCTGCTCGGGCAGAAACTCGGTACCAAGCGTTTTCCCAGAGATAAGACCAAGCTAGATCAATTTTTCATCCCCGAAAACCCCCAAATACCAAATTTCATCGAAATCGTTGGAACCGTTTCCGAGATCCTGATTATATACACCGGAGGAGTGGGGGGGGGTTGAGAGGGGGGGGAGGGGATGCGGGGGAGGGAGCGCGGGGGTGTTAAAGGGGGGATGAAAATTTCATTGATTTTGCCGTAGGATGCACCGTTTTCAAGATATTTGACAAAAACACCGGAGGGGGTGGGGGTGGGGGGGTTTTGGGTGAGTCACGTTAAACTATCGTCCGTAAACCGACTTTACAGACAACCGGCTTTTCCTGTTCTGTGTGCTCCCAATAGGGAACGTGCACATAGACGGTGCTGCCAACTGGTGCCATAAGGGTGCCATCAATTTGAATGTTTTACCTTGATAAGTTTGTTTTACTGTCCGCATAGTGTCTCTTCTGTCGCATTAGTGCTGCCGCCTATAGTTACTGCACGTTCCCTATAATACTTTTTCTAACAAAAAAGTAACTTTTTCTTGCAAAAAAATAACTTTTTCTCACAAAAAAGTAACTTTTTCTCACAAAAGAAGAAACTTGACGTTTTCTCATAAAAAATAAACTTAAAAAAAAAAACTAAAAATCTTGAAAAAAAACGTGGTATCGAACCGAGGTCGGCTGGATCCGCGACCACCCGATTTCTAATGTGCCATTATGATCTGCTCGAAGTCGGCGAAATTTAGCTTTATATTCTAATGCAAACAAAAATAGCCGGAAAACACGAGTGAAAGCGATTTTCTGAAAATGAAACATAGCTAGATCAGTTTTTCATCCCCGAAAACCCTCACATACCAAATTTCATCGAAATCGTTGGAGCCGTTTCCGAGATCCTGATTATATATATACATATATATATACATATATACAAGAATTGCTCGTTTAAAGGTATTAGATAGATAGATAAATGTGAACCGTGCTCGTGTGGAAGACGGTAATTTGAAGATAAAAAAACTTGGAAACGTGACATTGTGGTATAAATTATTGATAGCGATTTGATGTGATAAATAAAGATAAATTACCATAATTATCATCTAACAAAAGTTGGCATGATGTATAGATCCAATATTTTACATTATAAGAGTAAATAGACTAAAACGATTTACAGGCAAAACATTGCCTAAACAAGCTAGAGACTTGAAATTTTGGCAGACACATTATTTTGAGTATTTTAGACGTGGACTGAGAAGAGATTTAGACATTGCACGTTACGTTACGATGTATTCTGCTGATACGAGTATGACACAATATACGTAAGTGAGAAAAATACGTGAGCGATTTTGTTCGTGATTACGCCTGTAATGTAACTATTTCAATTGCAAGCAGCACATTGAAGTTACTTCACTTCTTGGCGTAATCCGCCGAGTAACTTCGGTTAACGCGCGACCGAAATTCGGTTGTGTGCCAAACGTGACGTAATTTCAATGTGTTGTTAGTAATTTTAAAGTAGTATTGCAAGCGTAATGACATCAAACTTCGGTCGCCTTCAAAGTCAAAGTCAAATTCAAAATATCTTTATTCAATGTTAGCCCATCACTATTAAGGACTTGTGAAAGTCTAAGAATCTACCACCGGTTCGGAAATACCCTGTTGAGAAGGATCCGGCAAGAAACTCAACATGGTATATTTTTTCAAACATCTACAATGTTATTAAATTATTTCACACTAGCCTTCCGTCCGCAGCTTCGCCCGCGATAAATTAATTTTCCCGTAGGAAAAGGTATTTTCCCGCGGTAAAAAGTAGCCTATGTCACTCTGTGATAATGTAGCTCTCTAACGGCAAAAGAATTTTTGAAATCGGTCCAGTAGTTACGGAGCCTATTCAATTATAACAAACAAACAAACAATCAAATCTTTCCTCTTTACAATATTTTATTTCACATAAAGTAAACACTACATTTTTTTTAACACAATAGATACGGAATTCGAGTTTAGGGATCGCCAATGCGGATCGAAATCATTTCCAAATACTCCTGTCCATAATTTTATAGTAGGTACGCCTTGGATATTAATGCTTTCTTGGCGATGGGCGATGGATTTGATTTTTGTATCAGTTTGTTCGGTTGTAGTTTTTGGAATTTTATTATAATGTAAGTAGGTTTGCAATTTCTTCGAAAACGACTTTTTGGTTTTAGCCATTCTGTAAGATGGGATTTTAAGTTTCCTGTGTTTCTAATAGCATTTGGCTTATCGACGTTAGCCTGAAAATCACATATATTATTTCAAATACATAAACCGATGCAGAATTAGAATACCTAAGTATATCTTCTTCGTTCGTTTTTGATTCGTTATTTCATCAAAGTTTGCTAGACCCATTTTATGTTGTTCCAAAGAATTTCTCAAGCCGTGCTCACAAAATGTATGATTAATTCTCTTGTTCTCGATGATTCAAACTACATCAGCAGCAACGGTTATTACAATGCCTTACGTACGCCTGACCCGCGTCGCAATTTGAGAACGTTACCATTCGTCACACGCTCCGCATGCCACAGCACGGGTGTTTCTATCAACTGAGTCAGATTTAACCGTCTATCTCATCTTAAAATATTCAAAACTTCATCGTAGTTTTACATCTAAGGCTACAAAAACACGCTTCGCTAACGCACTAGAAATCACAATCGTTTAATAACATTCCTTCTGTCACACGGTTTAATATGAGGGCAGAATGAGATGGAGAATATAATGTTGAGTGTCCGAGCATTAGACAATACTGCCTCTGGATTGAAAGTCCGGGATTTATGTAGTATAATCGTTAGAATGAATTCTGCCTTTCGGTTTTTTATCGGTTGCATTTCGGTGAGTGTGCGGAGGTTTTGCATAACCTGATACCCCCTTCCCCTTTTTTTTTTTTTTTATGTTATTGAAGCCAGACAAACGAACTAGTGGGTCACCTGATGTTAAATGAACACCACTGTCCATAGACACTCGCAGCGCTTTACGCGATACCAGTGCGTTGTCGGCCCTGCAGAAAATTGTACACTCGCCTCTTAAAGGCACCCAGGTCGAAACTCGATGGGAAGACCCCAGCGGGAAGCTCGTTCCAGATTCGCCCGTTCCCGCTCGCCCGCCCGTCCGTCACCGAACGACTAGGCGCGGCGAGCAATTTCACCCTTATGTTGTAGACATTCCTCCATTACGCACGAAGTGGTTTGCCTCTTCTTTCATTATGCGGACGGCTAAGGAGTGGAACTCTCTGCCGAGGTCAGTTTTTCCGGAACGCTATAATCTGGACATCTTTAAGGTCAAAGTGAACAGACACCTTCTAGGCAAGCGTGTACCATCTTAGGCCTCTTCTTCGCCTTCCATCAAGCGAGATTGAGGCCAAACGTAAGCCTATTTTTTTGTAAAAAAATAAATAAATTGAAAATCGTTAAAGAAAGAACATCCGTGCAGAAATTTGTCTCTAGACAATTGAGATTTTGGGATACTCATCTTAATCCAGTGAGAATATCGAGATAAAAAGTCGATATATTATTCTAGAAATACTGTTATCTGTATCCCAAATCCTTCCAGCCCTATAGCTCCAAACGCACAGATAGTGGAGGAGAGGTCGTTTGGAGCTTTAGGGCTATTCAAGGCCATAGTAAATACGCTGTGACAGTAACAGCCTATGACAGGTTCAGACCAGTGAACTACATCTCCGGCCTTACACCTGCACATAACCATCGGGTAAGATAAAGGTCAATCCCTGGTCATCATACCCGCCAAAAGCCGTCCACTGCTGCACAAAGGTCTTCCCAAAGAGATCCACAGCGACTAGTGCTGCTCTGCCCTCATTCAAGTGGTTCTCGCGACTTTTGCCAGATCTTCAGCTGAGGCCGTATTGTCTAACGCTTCTGACGCTTGCCTTCGCTTTCACCATCTCTTTCTGTCATAATTTGATACCGTTTGACAGAAAGAAACAGTGATTGCGAAGGCAAGCGTCAGAAGCGTTAGACAATAAGCCTGTTGGTCAGTAATAAAAATTTTAGCGTAAAGGGTACTAAAAAAACTCCTAAACTTTTGTACTTATATGATGTTCCTTAGTAAGATATTTTTTCCTCGTATTATGTCTCCTGGATGGCGTATTCTTATTCTATTCGGTAGATAGTCTCATTGGCAAGCCAATCAACACCCGTTCATATTAAAAGTGAATCGGTAAATGGATAGTTGTGAAGTTTTAATAGTTGGTCCGTGGGAGCGCGCGGAGCAGCCCGGAATTGCCTTGATTGGAAACGGTTGAAGAAAGAATCGATCGACTCCATCTTGGAAATACCTGACGTAATGGTATAACAATTATTAAGGTGTTAAAGCGAGGTTATTTTAATGGAATTGTCGGGAAACTGGCAGTGGAAGCCCAACAGTTAATACAGGGATATTAAAACCAAGTTGAACGCTTGCTGTTGTAATGAAATCTTACCATAATTATCTCGATGAAATAAATTTACAGTTAGCGGAACAATAATCAATTCGGCCTGTGAAATTAATTTGCAGTTACCGCATCTGTGGAGATGAGGTTTTCTGTTCAATTGAGACTGGTATTGGGTATAAAACGGCGTATTACGAGTATTTAGATGGTAGCGATCCCATAGAAATCACAGCTCAATTCATTCGTTGTGTTGTTTTCAAAATAACTATTGTTAATTGCAGTGAACTGAAACAATTACTTTGCTCATCCGCGACCTTATGATAGCTACGTTTAAGCAAGAAATGTGTGTTCATGCAGTTCCTCCACCTCCACAGTGTTAATTCAGTTTGTACAGACGATATGTACAGTCAAGTGTAAAAATATGGGTGCACACAACTTGCTCATACATAAATATGTCCCATAGCTCTTATGCCGTCGAATTATGGTATAGGTATATAATATAACGATGGGAGGATTAAATCGATACTTATTTTTGCACTTGACCGTACATTGGATGCAAGGCAGGCAACAAAAAGCTCGTATTAAAATTGAATGAAACATTTCTTACTGGAATGCCTCCATTGACATTAACTATGGTGAGAATTCTCCAACATCCCATAATTTCCAAAAGAGCCATCGTTCAAGCTTCAAAGACTTCAACGGCGTCAATACCATTACAGACCATTGAAAACTATAACCTCTTATTCCATAACGAGGCTTATAGCTTGCGTTATCGCAATCTCTCACCATTAAACCTTCCTCGACTGCGCCGGCGCAGAAATGAGATTACAAAGGTGTTAAGTGTCGGATGTACAGTCAAACAATTTGAGTTCTAGGCTACTACAGGGTTATTTGTAATTCACTAGCATCCTTTTAACTCTAAATTCCTACCACTTAAACAAATGTTTTTTGTTATACGACTTTTTAAAATGGAGCACATTTTTTTCCCATACACGGCAAAGAGTATCGTAAAAATACAGGTAATCTCAAATTTTCAAAACGTTATTACACCAAAAATATAAAGTTATGACAAAAGTCGTAAAACAAAAAAGATTTGTTTAAGTAGTAGGAGTTTACGGTTAAAAGGATGCTAGTGAATTACAAATAACCCTGTATAAAACCTTGACGCATTAACTATAGATAATTACAACGTCAGTGCGGGTCAAAGGATTATCAACTTTCCGATCGCAACATGCAATAAACGTAAAGAGTTTATGAATGTTGTCACTCCATGCTTTGATCAATTATAACTGAAGATACACATTGCCGAACAAAATCCCCTTCAAAAAATGTCCGAACTTTTTTATTTGTTTGCATAACAATTAAAATCATCACCTACACAGAAATTTGAACCTAGTCTTTACTTCATTACAGTCGAATTTCGGTTGACATTTGACAGCTAAACTTGACAATTTCACGCAACGTACTGAGAAAAAAGAAGGCCACTTTTATCAAAGTGGTGGCTAGGGCGTGCAAAACCGGTTTTCCGGTTTTGCTGAAAACCGGAAACCGGACAAAATTTACCGATTTTTCAAAACCGGTTTTGATAGACAAAACCGGTTTTACCTCCGGTTTTTCCATTTTGATTGACGTAGGTACATTTTGATTTAAATCAACTTTTTTCTAACGCTCTAAGAAATATTTAATTTTGAGTCATCGAAAAATATCCGAAATCCGAACGCAACCTATCTATACTACTTACAATCCTCCCTCCGCCCACGTCGCGCTCCCGCTCTCCCGCTCCGTGATTTGATTTTGATCTCAGTTAAATAATCTTTAGAATAAATATTATTTTAAGTTCATTTTAAAATTGTTTTTCACCAAACTAAGAGAGTTTAGTTTATTAATGTGGTACAGTAAATGATCTGTTTTTTATTTCGACTGCCATCGACTATAACTACAAATACGAACATATTGATTATTGTTTATTTAAATAACTAAAGGTGCCACATACTTACTTGTGTTGTGATTTGATTTTGATCTCTGTTAATTAATCTTTAGGATAAATATTATTTTAAGTTCATTTTAAAATTGTTTGTTAGCCAAACTAAGAGTGTTTATGAATGTGATAAATAAATATCACGGGACAATTCACACCAATTGACCTAGTCCCAAACTAAGCAAAGCTTGTACTATGAGTACTAGACAACGGATAATCATACTTAAAAATACATATTAAACACCCAAGACTTGAGAACAAACATTCGTATTATTCACACAAATGTCTGCCCCGACCGGGAATCGAACCCGGGACCTAAAGCTTCGTAGTCAGGTTCTCTAACAACTAGGCTATCCGGTCGTCCAAATCTCTCGTCGTGATCTATCTAATCTAAGGTCTACTTGGTAGGCTAGGCATTAATGGATAATTAAAAACAAGTATTTCATGCAATTTGTTTTATTTGTAGATTTTGTGGGTATTTAAACTATCTAAGAATATGATTTTACTGTTCAAATTCTACCATTACTACCATAATAAAAAAATATTTAAGAACATTGCCAAAACCGGGGAAAAAACCGGTTTCCGGTTTTGGGCCCTCAAAACCGCAATTCAAAACCGGTTTTGACAACTTTCCGGTTTTGCACGCCCTAGTGGTGGCGCTCATTTGGCTCGGACATTTTCGGGCGCGCGACTGTGGATCTACAGTTATAATTGATCAAAGACTCCATGACATGAGTAGAAAAAGAAGTTTTGACAGACGCAGTGACAATTCAAGTAAACAATATACAAGCAAACTCCTTTCCTATTAATTATCGCTGACACATGATCGCAAAGATCGAGATGTCATCATGCTGACAATAATCAATAATCAAGTCGTAGAAATTGATTCATTATGACATGGTTCTATAGTGGCTTAGGAATCAAATTGGTCGACTGTAGAGTATCTAAGTTGCGCATCTAAGTAGCGAAGATAGTGATAGTAACAGTGATTTTGATGACTCCCCATGTAAAAGAGACAATGCCCCACCAGTCAGTATTGTGAAACAGAGGCCAGATAGTCTAGTTTTAATCATTGTGGTTTTAGATCGCAATTAATTAACTTAAACCATGTAAGTAGCATTACACTGCGAGCTTTAGGCCGTAAGGCACTAGTCCCACCTTTGATCAATTATAACTGTAGATCCACAGTCGCGCGCCCGAAAATGTCCGAGCCAAATGAGCGCCACTTTGATAAAAGTGGCCTTCTTTTTTCTCAGAACGTTGCGTGAAATTGTCAAGTTTAGCTGTCAAGTGGAGTTTTGCCGCTACCGAAATTCGACTGTAATGAAGTAAAGACTAGGTTCAAATTTCTGTGTAGGTGATGATTTTATTTGTTACGCAACCAAATAAAAAAGTTTGGACATTCTTTGAAGGGGATTTTGTTCGGCAATGTGTATCTTCAGTTATAATTGATCAAAGAGTCCCACCGAGGGAGAGAAAACGACTAGCTATTGACTATTTTCTCGCTCAAGAAACGAACAAAAGATAAAGATCGCGAGTCGGTAAAAGAGGAAGACATATTTATGGTTGATCGCTGGCTGTTCACACTGCCGGCGATGAGATGACTCTCTCTTCACTAGTTGATCGCCACGATAAAAGCTATCAACGATAAAACTCGCTCAGCGATGCTTGCTTGGCGGTCAGAACTCACGCTGAGAGACCAACCAGTGATCATTCTGCTGTACAGCGTGGAGCGCCCGCCCGAGCGAGTGATGCGAGTAATTGCCCGTCGCACTCGAACACTCGGTTATAGCCGAGCGACAAAACTATAGGGAACGTGCACACCGACGGTGCTGCCAGCTGGTGCCATCAATTTGACTGTTTTACCCTGATAAGTTTCTTTTACTGTCCGCATAGTGTCTCTTCTGTCGCATTAGTGCCGCTGCCTATAGGGAACGTGCACATCGACGGTGCTGCCAACTGGTGCCATCAATTTGACTGTTTTACCCTGATAAGTTTCTTTTACTGTCCGCATAGTGTCTCTTCTGTCGCATTAGTGCCGCTGCCTATAGGGAACGTGCACATCGACGGTGCTGCCAGCTGGTGCCATCAATTTGACTGTTTTACCCTGATAAGTTTCTTTTACTGTCCGCATAGTGTCTCTTCTGTCGCATTAGTGCCGCTGCCTATAGGGAACGTGCACATCGACGGTGCTGCCAACTGGTGCCATCAATTTGACTGTTTTACCCTGATAAGTTTCTTTTACTGTCCGCATAGTGTCTCTTCTGTCGCATTAGTGCCGCTGCCTATAGGGAACGTGCACATCGACGGTGCTGCCAGCTGGTGCCATCAATTTGACTGTTTTACCCTGATAAGTTTCTTTTACTGTCCGCATAGTGCCTCTTCTGTCGCATTAGTGCTGTTGCCTATAGGGAACGTGCACATCGACGGTGCTGCCAACTGGTGCCATCAATTTGAATGTTTTACCCTGATAAGTTTCTTTTACTCTCCGCATAGTGTCTCTTCGTCTCTTCTGTCGCATTAGTGCTGCCGTCTAAGTTACTGCACGTTCCCTATCGGAACTACACACTCGCTGCTCGCCAACTCGTTTCTAGTTTCGAGCTCTAATCGCTTCTCGCTTATCGTTGGCAGTGGGACCAGTGCCCAAAGCGAACGAGTTTGAAGAAGTCAATCGAGCGCCACAGGTCTAAACTGACAGGCGATTTAATCGAGAGCACTGCCAACGTCACGTCCATTTAAAATAAAACCTGTAGCTAGTTTTACTTAGAGAGGTCCCTGTACCATACATTTCGTATGGCATTTTGATCTCTGTATCGATTCAGGCGTTACTTTACTGAGTTCCAAGTTAAAATAAATGGAATACTTATTTTGCTCCTCCGTAAAGTAGTGAGGTTACGTCATGTAACTCTACAAAAAGAGCTACTTTTGCGTTTAAAATATGGGTTATCAGTTTTCCCGCCTTCCTTCGGCATAAAAAATAAGTAAGTACATTAGTAGATTGCAGTTGGAGTATGCACTTATCGCTTAGTAAACAGGGTCGAGTTATAATCACTTGCACCTTGCTAATACACTTTAAAGATTCGGGCGTTACTTTGCGGAGTTTCGTGTTAAAATAAATGGAATACTTATTTTGCTCCAAATGAGGCTAGCTATTTTGCATGACTCTGCATCACTACTTCGCGGAGGGGCCGACCAAGTATTACTTTTTTTTTCTAATACACTATGTTTACACACAATAAAAAAAAAAAAAAAAAAAAAAAGTAAAAAGTTCTTTATTAACAAAAAGGAGAGACAATTTAGAACAAAAATAATTCTGCGACACCCACACTAGGCAGAGCCTGTATCGTGGGAGTCAAAACATACAGGATTAAACTTAAACAAGTGCGGCTTGAAAGAAACGGTGACACTGATGTTGTACAATAATAAAATAATATAATTATCTAAGTATTTAACAACAAAAATAAAAAAATAAAATAAAAGAAGGTTTGTTTGTGTGTTTGTGTGTGTGTGTGTGTGTGTGTGTGTGTGTGTGTGTGTGTGTGTGTGTGTGTGTGTACATGTAAAAAGTGAAAATGACAAGTGGTACTATAAGCATTAGTTGGTATAAAAGTTGTAAGCCCGTGTAAACTGTGCATAGTGCGCTATGGTGCGCAAGAGCATGTAATTTGCGTCCGTGCCGACTGTCATCCTGCTTTGGTCAGATTGAGAGTAAGTATAGTGCAGTGTGAATGCGTTTCACTTAGCTGTGATAACGGGAGGAGTGTTGTTTTGTTCTAAGAAATATCACTAATGTTAAAAATGCTAACATTTCTGTGTTTATTACTTTTTTACGATGGGACGGCTGGACAGATTTGAAGGTTCTTGGAAATATCACAAAGGCTACTTTTTATTTCATATCGTAATATCACCGATCAAGCACATACAAAATTCAAATACAAGATGATACTAATATTTAAGGCGTATTGTAATTATTAATGATTATGTCATGGACAGGGATGCTTGGAAATAATTAAAAATACCGTGTCTACTGTGTTAAATAATTTGGATGCGAGTAATTAAATAACATTATGTGTTTTGAGAAAAAAATACCTTGTTGAGTTTTTTGCCGGATTCTTCCCAACTGGGTTTTTCCAAACCGGTGGTAGATTCTTCGACATGTGATCAGAATTTGGTTTAATTGCGGACGCATTTTGTATCGATAATATAGGATCTATCTAATAATTGTTTATTCAATGCAGGAATAGAAAAAATTATAATTACACGAATAAGGAAAATTAGAAAACCCGTATTCTCGATTTTGGGGCCTGACATTTTATATGCTTCTATTCGGCGCATAACAAACGGCCAGAAGAAAGGGTTTTTCTAAAGTCGAAATCGCGGGAGATCGGGAGAATAAAGACTTGAAATTTTATTATGAAGTCCACAAGTAAATCATCGAACGTGATGTGGCATATCGAATCGCAACAATGAAAAGCTCAGTAATCATTGTACAAAAACCGAACGTACATGATGATTGCAGTTGGAGATGGGAATCCGGTTCCGTCAGTGTTTGGACAGTGATGTCATTAGACGAGAGCAATCATTTATCGCGGGTTTGGTCGAAGAATCAACGAGCATGTAATGGATGCTTGTATGGAACACATCCTTTGTTTAGTTAACAAATAAGTTTTGTTATATATATTCTTATTTAAGAGTTAAACTCTTGTCGGTGTAGCCGATGAATGGCTCTCCACATCGTCAAGTATTTGTTATAAGTTTTATATTTAATACAAGCTTTTTTATTCTTGCATTCAAAGTCAAAATATTTTTATTCAATTTAGGCATAACAGGCATTTATAAAAGTCGAAGATTCTACCAGCGGTTGGGAAAAACCCTGTTCAGAAGAATCTGGCAAGACGCTCAACAAGGTATTTATATTTTTTGAAGCAGATTATTTAAATAAATAAATATTAGGGGACAATCTTACACAAATCGACCTAGTCCCACACTAAGCAAAGCTTGTACTATGGGTACTAGACGACGATAAACATACTTATATAAATAAATAAATACTTAAATACATAGAAAACATCCATAACTCAGGAACAAATATTCGTGCTCATCACACAAATAAATGCCCTTACCGGGATTTGAACCCAGGACCTCTTGCTTTGTAGGCAGGGTCACTACCAACTAGGCTAAAGCGGTTGTTAAATTACCTATATGCAATTGGAAAGTATGTAACACAACGAATTTTTTTTAACACAACCAAACGCCCATAATCATTATTTTTAAAGGTTCTCTTGACGATGGATTTGTTCATACCTATATAAAAAAGAAGAAAGAAACAAAAAAGAAGACCCCTTTGAGGGATAAGTTCGCCTTTGTAGATCTGTTTCTGTTGTTATATGGTATTTTCATGTGGTTCATGCACAATAAAGAGTTTTATGCAAAACAATACGATTTTCAGGGTGTGAAACTATCTCCATGCCAAATTTCATCTAAATCGGGTCAGAGCTTAAAACTTGAAGTGGTAACAGACACCCAGATTTCCTTTCGCATTAATAATATCAAAATCTAATGCTATTGTTAAACTGAATGTTAACAAGAAAACCTACTTATTATGTAGTCTAAACGTAACTGTCGTTTGTCTGTGGCGTGTAGTGGGGGGGAGCAAGGTCGTCGCACGCGCAGCGCAGGTGCTCGCGTACTCCAACCCCCCGGGGTTGGTACTCTTGGTACACCTGTGAATCCATGCGTTTTAAAGAACGATAGTATCGGGATTGGTGACTTTACAGTACCCGGACATAAGGATGCACACGGTCTTTGGAAAAACACATTGGTCTTTGGAAAAAGACTGCAAATGTCCGACATTTGCAGTCTTTTGATGTGTTTTTGTGTTTTTTTTTGTGTGTTACCACAGAATATATAATAGTACTGACGTACAGAATGGAAACGGTCCGCCCCGCACCGATTCGAATTACCCCACCCCTCAAGGCGCAGATAGCCGGAAACCGCCAGAAACCAGAAGAGTGCGCGCGCGATGTATGTAGGCGTACGCGTGTACAGACGTCGTCGTGCTTATGTAGATTCAAGAACGCGTATTTGTACGTCGTGTCCGCCGCGTGGTGTTACACATACACACACACATTTCTGTATTGTAATGGTCATTACGATACAGAAATCTGTATCGTAATGAGATTTCATACATCATTAATATTACGCCGTCATTATTTACGCTGTACGTAATTAGGCCTTAAAACACTCATGTGACCCTTTATGAAACTCGGCTACGCCTCGTTTCATGAAACCACACTCGTGTTTTAAGGACCCCTATTACGATACAGTTGCATAAAATACTATTAGAGTTGCCAACTGCAGGCTTATTGTCTAGCGCTTCTGACGCTTGCCTTCGCAATCACTATTTCTTTCTGTCAAACGGTATAAGATCATGACAGAAAGAGACGGTGAAAGCGAAGGCAAGCGACAGAAGCATTAGACAATACGGCCTCTGGTGTAGTTTCTGAAATAAAAAACCTGCGCATATTGTTTCAAACTTTCGTGATTTTCACTCTTAGTTATTATTAGCTGCTGCCCGCGACTCCGTCTGCGAAGAATTAGTCTATCGCTATCTCACGGGAACTATGCAATTTTTTCGAATAACTATCCTATGCCCATGCCCTAGGGTCTCAAATACCTCCACACCAAATTTTATCTAAATTGGTTCCGAGGTTTAAGCGTAAAGAGGTAACAGACAGACAGACAGAGTTACTTCATCTTACTAACATATAGGATTGCATAGTTCTCAAAAGAGTACTTGTTTTTCGTATAAATACTATGAAGCACATTCTTTGTCGGCAAACGTAGCGTAGGACGTCCTCAGACTCGGTGGGTATGTATTACAATACTTACCGAAGTACGAAAGACCGAATGTATTAAAACATCGAATGGGTCAAAAGACCGACACGATTTTTTTTCTGAAACCGTTAACTTTTTAAGATTGTTATAAAACTAACCTAACCTAACCTAATGGGTTCTGTATGGTGCCGTTTTAATAAATTCTGAGAAGTTTACGGTTTCAGAAAAAAATCGTGTCGGTCTTTTGACCCATTCGATGTTTTAATACATTCGGTCTTTCGTACTTCGGTATTGTAATACATACCCGACTCGGTGGAGCAATGATCTTCGCAAGACGGCTGGCAAGTGCTGAATGAGAGTGGCCGAAGATCGTGCTCAGTGGCGTCCCATGGGCCATGGGAGAGGCCTGTCCAGCAGTGGACGAGCATAGGCTGATGATGATGACATTCTTTTTTCTTTTGCTGACTTTTAAGTCCGAAAACCTTAGTCTGCGAGTCAAACTCGCACTTGGCCGTTTTCTTAGGCTATAGCCTAAGGCATGCGCACGCGCGACATGGCTCTACAAACCTGTGTATCTGTATCGCCGTCCGCTTGTGTGTGAACAAGCCGGAACATGGCCCGCTAATGCCTGGGACATGTCCGTCTGTCGACGCCTCAGAGCTAGGAACGCACTGGAGACGCCATCGGAGGATATACTTCTGCCTAAAACATTATGACCAGCGATTATACTCAAAATTTGTGATCTAGCGCAGTTAATGCTGGTAATACCTACTCGATTGTTTAAATCAGTCTGGTCTAATTTGATATGCTTTGTTAAAATTAAATTGGAAATTTGAAAATACTTTGTATAATTAATAGCTTGCTTGGAGTTTCTCTGCGGGATCGCATTAGAAATGATGAAATCCGCGCGAGAACTAAAGTCACGGACATAGCTCGAAGAATCGCTAGACTTAAGTGGCAGTGGGCAGGGCACATCGCCCGTAGAACTGACGGCCGATGGGGCCGAAAGGTTCTCGAGTGGCGTCCGCGGACCGGAAGACGCAGTGTAGGTAGGCCTCCAACAAGATGGAGCGACGACCTGGTGAAGGTAGCGGGAACGCATTGGTTGCGGATGGCGCAGGGCCGATCTGTTTGGCGAGCCTTGGGGGAGGCCTATGTTCAGCAGTGGACGTCTTTCGGCTGAAATGATGATGAATTAATAGCACTAATTGTATAATTAATTGTAATACATATTGTTCGTCCGAAAAGGGCATCTGTTGAAACTGAAAATATTGTAAACGGTTTAAGCGTTAAGTGATTATCTTATCTTATCTTAAATATACACCCGAAATTCAATAAGACTAATAAATAAATTGAGTTGACGTATTTTATTGTCATTAAGTGAGCGGGATACAGCCATGGTGCCCCAGGGGGTTCACCTATGGCCTCTCAAACAGAAGGCCGTCCCAGGCCTCATGCATGCCATGTACTTATGCGCGATATTTACCTACCGCGGGGACGATCTGCTAAGATCGAAATTCCAGTAGGTTGTCACAAGCGCGCGCCGACGCACGTTCATTCGTGTTCCACGGAAAAAATATGCCGCCTGGACTTTTATAAGTGAATGGTGAAACAGGGGGCAAATTTTAATATGACTATGCTAGAATTAATAGCTAATATAACAATTTGGAAGTTCGTATCGTGCTGTCCCTCTTACTCTTCTATAAAAAGCTAAAAAAAAAGTTCGAAAGTTGACCTTCATATTTAGTATAACTGTGAGCATGGCAATGTGTTCTGCGCATTACAATAAATATCCTTTTTTGTTAGGATTCCAGAGCTAAAATAGCAAAAACGGAACCCTTATAGTTTCGCCATGACCGTCTGTCTCTTTGTCCGTCCGTGGCTTAGCTTAAAGAATATTAGTGCTAGAAAGTTTGCATGGATATAATATATAGCAATTATCCCGACAAAATGGTAAAACAACATATAGAAAAATTTTTTTAATCCAAACTGCCAGCCCTTGTCTCTGTCGGCACGCACACATTCTTAAGGAGACGGAGTAGTTTAATCTGTGGCTACAATCGCGGTAAGTACCAAGATTTTGTACGGGATGCAGTATCTGTTACGAAGTAACTATTAAGTAATCTGTGGCCGTAGGTTCAAATCTCGGCTCGCACCTCTGAGTTTTTCGGAATTTATGTGCGAAATTACATTCGAATATTACCACGAGCTTTACAGTGAAGGAAAACATCGTGAGGAAACCTGTATGAGCCTACGAAGAAATTCAATGGTGTATGTGAAGTTCCCAAACCGCACTGAGCCCGCGTGGGAACTACGGCCCAAGCCCTCGCCTTCTGAGAGGAGGCCGTGCCCTGCAGGGGAACGTATATAGACGTATTTAGACGACCAGATGGCCTAGTGGTTAGAGACCCTGACTATGAAGCTTGAGGTCCCGGGTTCGATTCCCGTGTCGGGGCAGATATTTGTATGAAAAATACGAATGTTTGTTCTCGGGTCTTGGGTGTTTAATATGTATTTAAGTATGTATCTATCTATATAAGTATGTTTATCCGTTGCCTAGTACCCATAACACAAGCTTTGCTAAGCTTAGTTTGGGACTAGGTCAATTGGTGTGAATTGTCCCGTGATATTTATTTATTTATTTTATTATAATTATATGAGCTAGGGATACATACGAATGAACAACAATTTTAAATGTTTACCCTACTTTTCCGAAATAAGAGCGCGTGCCGCCTCCGTTAGGTTTAATGCTCCATCGGGTCGGCGGGTCAAATTACCTGGTAATCGGCGGGTCAACACATCCGAGCAAACATCTCCGCGCCGGATATTTTGTTTTACTGATAAGCATTTAAAGTTTCCTCGGCATTTTAGATTATTTAGCGCAAGACTCTGTTGGCTTTTTACATTTACTTTTCATTGTTTTGAAACTAGCGACCCGCCCCGGCTTCGCACGGGTGCAATTATGCATATTATACGTATAAACCTTCCTCTTGAATCATTCTATCTATAAAAAAACCGCATCAAAATCCGTTGCGTGTTTTAAAGATCTAAGCATACATAGGGACAGACAGCGGGAAGCGACTTTGTTTTATAACCATGTAGTGATGATTCGTTGGCACTATTATTAACCGGTTTTCCTTCACCGTGATGAAGCCTGCATACACCTGCGAAGAAATCAAATGGTGTGCGTGAAGGTCCCAACACGGAGAGTTTTAGAACGTTTGACATTTTATCGTTACAGTCTTTGATCAATTATAACTGTAGATCCACAGTCGCGCGCCCGAAAATGTCCGAGCCAAATGAGCGCCACTTTGATAAAAGTGGCCTTCTTTTTCTCAGTACGTTGCGTGAAATTGTCAAGTTTAGCTGTCAAGTGTCAACCGAAATTCGACTGTAATGAAGTAAAGACTAGGTTCAAATTTCTGTGTAGGTGATGATTTTAATTATGTATGTATGTAAACTCTTTATTGTACAAAAATAAGGAAAAAAAAAGAAATACATTATTGACAACCGTTGAATATCGTTGATTATCGGAGCAAGGTAATAAATATAATAATAATAATAAAAATGATTTATTGTACCATCAACATCAAATTAGTTACAGTGCTCAATACATAAAGTAGGTTTGTACAGAGAAGTCACAAGAGTTGTCATACAATCTGACCCCCCAAACTAGGTAAAGACCTGTCTTGGGGGACTAATTTTGAGTATCTCCGGCTTCGGCGATCGACGTACAATATTTACAGTGCAGATGATCAACAGCAATGATTACTGAAGTTATACAATAAAACAAAAATTTAAAAAACAAATAAAAATAAAAATAAGATGAAAACAAAAACTATAGATGATCAGAGACTCAACCGTGTAACTTTAGACGCAAATGTTTTGGCATAAACATAAACGCGTGGGAAGATAACTCATAGTAACGCTAAGACACTGTGAGGAGGAGATTTTCTGTATCATGATACGTAAGACCCAGCAACCATTTCTTAACTTTAATTTTAACTTCATATTTATTGTTATGCAAACAAATAAAAAAGTTCGGACATTCTTTGAAGGGGATTTTGTTCGGCAATATGTATCTACAGTTATAATTGATCAAAGGTTACAGTAATTTCATGCAACTCCCACCAAAATAACTTCCTTGTCTTAATGAAAGCTTAAACCACATTTCATTTACGACCCATTTCCTTCAAAGGGAATTTCCTCAAGAGCCATAAACACAAACTAGTCTTAACTAATGAGTAATGGCGTTGCATCACTTTACATTGCTAATTAGAGAAATACTTGGCGTGTAAGTTACTTACTTCATCATGTAAAGGTAAGTTTACGTGAATTTAGTTTCATTAGTAGCAGTCAGCGCCATAGCTCGAAGAATCGCCAGACTCGAGTGGCTGTGTAGGGCACGTCGCTCGTAGAACTGATGGTCAATGGGGCCAAAAGGATCCCGAGTGTAGGTAGGTCTCCAACAAGGTGGAGCGAAGACATGGTTAAGGTTGCTGGAATGCGTTGAATGAGGATGGCGGGACAGGTTTGTATGGCGAATCTTGGGGAGGCTATGTTCTATATGTTAGGCTATGTTTGTTTTTCGGCTGAAATGACGTTGATGATGATTCACAAAATGGCAAGAAGTTACTTTTTACGCATGGGTGTTAAGGAAAATATATTTGGGATTTACTACGAGCTTTTTGGAAAACACTCGTACCTTGACACATTTGAAAAGCAGTTTAGTTTGGTTTAGTTTTAGTGGTGTAATCTACATTGGATCCGTGTGGGAACTGCATACAGCCCTCTTAAAGACTTTTAGTGCCTGCTAAGCACTAGTTACTAATCTAGTGTAAACTCAGCGTAGTTACTCGATCGTGTAATTGACGAAGGACAACACGCTGTGAAGGAAGTACTTAAAATGAAAGCTCTACTGCAAGCTATAATGAGAGAAGTTCCTCAATCCTAGCTAAAGCAAGAATTTTAATAAGGAAGTCTTTCGGGTACGTGGTACCGCGATGCTAGACCATCTGCACCACGTCGCCCCGAACTATCTCACCGGAAAAAAGTTATCGCTTGCATACAACAATAGTCAAGATTGGTACGAAGTATCTTTTTGTATTTTTAATTTTGCTTGTGTCACTGCTATAAGTGATTAAGCGAGCTGAGACGTTTGATGCATAGAAAGAATTCGTGTCAACCCGACCAGTTGTGGTGTAAGGGTAAAGAACGCAGCACGGTACGCTGAGGACCCGGGTTCGATTACTTCTGTGATTCAGTGGCGTAGCTACCGTAGGGCAAGCGGGGCAGTGCACCGAGGCCTCTAAGCTATGATAAACGCGGCTATAAAACGCTACTAGTGAATCTTAGATTATTCATACACTAGATAGAGCTTCGTCGGCATGAAAACGTCCCGAAAAATATAAGCCAACTTGGCTTATATGTCATTTGCCTCCCTTCAGTTTGAATGACGTAACGCGATCGTAATATGAAGCTGTCAAAAGAAATTTGTGGACGTTTTCTATCGCAATGTTTGCTACTGACACTATCTAGTGCATAAATAATCTAAGTAGTGAATTTACAAGCGCGCGAGTCTAGTGAATTTAAAGTGCATTCATCCTTACTCGTCTTATCATGTAAACAAACACGGGTTGGGGCCCTAGTTTATTTTTTGCCCCAGGGCCTTTGGTTAACTAGCTACGCCATTGCTGTGATTCTGTGTTTTTTCTGTGCATCCATGTTTCTGTTCGTATTTAGTATGAAACATGCAACAATAGTGACAACAGTTGCATAGTTCCCGCGGAAAATCGATAAACGAATTCTTCGCAGAAGGAGTCGCGGGGAACAGTAGTTTAGAAACAACCATAGTTAAGTGAATAATTTTTCTAATTTCGGTTGTCGTAAAACCATTCCAGGAATGCCACTTTGTCAAAACTATGCCAAAGCGACTAAAAAAGGTCAAATCTCAATTGCGATAATGTCGGTTTTAGATATAAATAAAATAAAATAAATAAAATAAATAAATAAATATTAGGGGACAATCTTACACAAATCGATCTAGTCCCAAACTAAGCAAAGCTTGTACTATGGGTACTAGATGACGATAAACATACTTATATAGATAAATAAATACTTAAATACATAGAAAACATCCATAACTCAGGAACAAATATTCGTGCTCATCACACAAATAGATGTCCTTACCGGGATTTGAACCCAGGACCTCTTGCTTCGTAGGCAGGGTCACTACCAACTAGGCTAAGCGGTCGTTTATAATTATGTCATCTTTGGTTTTCTCCATTGAATCTAGTTCTATTTCTGCATCTGTTTTTACAATGACCTGCCCGAGCTATGCAAGTCACAGAACAAAACGACAACCTTCGGTCAGCACGCTTGTCGTTCCTCGGTTGTTGTAATTTATAACTCGCTCTGTCTCAGCCTGCATTGAGGCAGCCATAAAGCCTGCCTGAATTACACGCAGCCATTGATGGAAGCTGAGGGATTAATAGTGACACGTTGGAACGCGCCGCGGGCAACTTGCTAATAAAACCATGGAACTTATTCAACTCTATTCGACTACGCATCGATCAATGCTTCTAATCCATACTATTATTACATGTATGCAAATAGTTTGAGACACTGGGAAGGACATAGGATAGTTTTTATCCCGGAAAAATTCATAGTTCCCACGGGAAACATCTACTAGTATAAATGCGAAAGTTTTGCGGGTATGTGCGTGTGTGCGTTGGTTATTTTTTCACGCTGAAACGGTTCTACGATTTAGGGAGAAAGTTGGTATGAAAGCAGGACGTCTAGAATAGCACATTGGTTATTTTTTTTCTGATATTCGCGCGGGATAAAATTTTACAAAGTTTACGCTAAGTCCAAGTTAAAGGTCGCGGGTGAGCAAAGTAATTGTTTTAGTTCATTAATATGGACCTCCGCAAAGTAACGCCTGATTCAATAAATTATTTAACGCTAAGTGTAGAAACACGAACTTTTTAACGAGCGTTCCTAGCTAGAGTAACGTTATTGAAGACCACTATGTATTTGGAGATTCCAACGGGAAATTCCGGAATTTTATTTCAAATGCCACCATAGCGCTAGCGAAGTCGCGGGTTACTGTTAAATAAATCAGTCACTTTTGACGGGATGGATCAATTTGTAACTATTCCTTCTTCTTCGCTCCTCTTTGTTAGTTCTGCTTAAATAAAAGCACACCCTTATGTATCAAAGTACTCAATCCACAATTAATAAAACTATATTGTTCACAGGACCTTTAATTTTATTTTATTATGCGCAGGCGCAGTCGACCACGTAAGTTGACAAGAAAAAAACAATCAGGCTGATTGTCACATTGACTTGCAAATGATAATGATAGCCACTTGCACGGTCTACGATTAAACAAATGCACCGTTTACCCTGGATTAGGGATGACAGTTCCATCCTGACATTACTTAAAATCTGCGTTGGCCGTTAACTATTTTAGACGATTTGACATTGAGTGCTGGTGGTAAAGGAATTTCTTGATCGATAATACAAAATTACCTTACAAACTACATAACATGAACACCAACAAACATTTTATCTTCTCTTAAACTGCCATTCCTTTCGTTGAGCCCTCAAGTCCCTCTTGATCGCTTTACGTGACTGGCCATTCATTCATGAGGGTGCCTTGTTCTGGTTTCTGCTGTTTCTTCCTGCCGATCTGTTCCGCTTGCTGGACGGTGTCTGGTAGCTCGCAGCCCGCGGTCTCCGGCATGGTCAGGGTCAGAACCCCGCATAGGAGGGACAGGGAGCCGAAGATCAAGGGAGGAAAGCCAATCCAATAAGTCATCTGAAAGTAATGTACAAAAACATGGAGTAGTAGACCATTGTTTTGTTAGTTAAACAGGATATTCATTTGATCAAACCTTCAGCACAAATCTAAGACATTATATTGTAAAGAAGTATGTATTACTAAATGTTAAAATGGCGGTAATTTTGAAAGAACAAATTGCTGCAGCTCTCGATACAAGGGAAGATTTGAGGAAGTAGAATACAGGAAGGAATAGCTCATAGTGGCAGAATTCTGGTAGTAAAAGGGATACTAAAAAATGGCCTGAAATATTTTGGGGCAATCCATATCTACAATTTTTAACCAAAGATTATATTAACACCTATATATATATATATATATATATATATATATATATATAGTCTTCCTCATCGGTTTCGATGACGGCGACCCCACTATTCTATAAATTAAGACGCCTATCATGGGCTCTGATATGGCTGGCTAGGCCGAATTTACTTTTAAATAATCTATTAACATCTACTAATGCCTACGAAGATCGTTGAGATAACTAATAGTGGTTATGTGACCTGTAGACCACGTAGTTTTTCGAAAAGTCCCTTTTTGGAAAAAATGCATATATAATTACCAAATTTGCTCAAAAAGTTTCACGACAGTCACGTATTAAATATAGCATATTCGTGAATTTTACTTGATTGACAGTAACATTAAAATTATGATAATCAAATAAGACGTGACTTTACGAGGTTGTTAAGTTTAAATGATCGGAGATCGTACCAAGAGCGGTGCCTGTGGGGCCAGCAGCGCGCCGACCCGGCCCACAGACGAGCAGAGAGCCACGAGTGAGTTGCGGGTGTACGTGGGGAACAGCTCGGACGTGTACATGTACACGATGTTGTAGGAGAACGTCGCCAGCATCTCGAATGCCATCAGCAGCGTCAGTCCCGCCCACGCGTACTCTGTGAACCACGAAAACATCGTGAAAAATACTACTTACGTACGAGAACAAGACACATTCAGTCTTTATAAGTCTTTCGGCCTTGTTGTAACTTATCTTTTTTTATCTCTCTGTTCAGACACATAAAACATACTAGCAGTGAAAATAGACAGAGAATGAAGAACGCTGTGTATTCTATTTAAAATAACTAATCAGTTTTGGCTATTGAGTCTTACTTTGATTAGTTTATAGACATAAGCAGACAAGGTATCATTTTAATACTGAATATTCTCAGTAAGTTGATGGATAATTTCAAATGAAAGGTCTAAATGCCATTGTAAAAGTTTTTCATGAATAGTTAATTGAGATTGAAAATATACATTTACTCAATATTCGTAACTATAACGGCCACAGATGTGACATCACCTTGCCTGTTAATTTCCATTGAAGCATATTTGCTGCGGTGTTTATTGGACTTGCTCTACCATTGGACTAAATATTCTGGTTCCATATTGTGATACCCTGTCTAACATAAAAAATACATTTTGCTAAATGAACAAATGATGTGTTAATTACCTTCTGGTACAAAAGGCTGCGATACACAGAAGACTCCACCAACCAAGAAAGACACCAGCAGCGGCCATTTTCTTCGGTACTTCGACAGCGCCAACCAATAGAAGACATTCGCTGGTATATCCATCAACATCAACAATGAAAAGTTGACGTACTTGTTCCCCCCGAACGACACGGAACTGATCATCATTCCGTAGTTGATCAGCGTTATAGTAAACCACCACACCATACAGACCAAGAAACGCATCATCATTATTCTGGACTTGAATGTCTTGAGCAACAGCTTCCAATCGTTAAGACTTGCCGAATCGTCTTCTTCTACGTAATCTAACTTGTTTAGTATTTGTTTGTCGATGGTAACGTCGTTCCTCTTGGAGATTTTCTCTATGATCTGAATGCCGCGGTCTTTCTTGCCTTTACTGAAGAGCCAGCGGATGCTTTCGTCGAGGAAGAAGGAGTAAGTAAGGAGGATGAGGGCCGGCGCGTAGATGAATCGGAGGAAGTGCCGCCAGTAGGGAATCGCCCAGGATATGAAGGGCAAGATGATCAGACCACACGTAGCAACGTTCAGGAGTATCATTTGGTACAGAATTGCTTTTTCCTTTTCCACTATTTCGATACCTGCAAAGTCAAATACGTTTTGTTGGTAAAAAAAATAATTGCAACTTAAGAAAAGCTCTTCTTGCATCTAATAATAATAATAATCTTTATTCATTTATAGTAAAACATTTAACAATAATTTGGAGAACTCCTAGTAGGTGTATGCACCTGTGTCATGAGAACTCGCTCTTCCCAATTTGTTACATTTTTGTTTACTTAATCTACAAACTAATACAAGTAGTGGTAGAGCCATGTTGTAGCTAGCCGCTGCATCACGAATGGGCCGGCTCGTCCGGGGCAGTACCACCCTCTCACAGAACACCGGCGTGAAGCAGCAGTAATCCTGCTTGCGTTTCGTACGGTCAGTGAGAGTGCCGGGGGCCCAATACCTCACACCTTCCCTCTCCCCCTCCCTCTCCCCCTTCCCCTACTCCCTCTCCTTTAGGGCCGACAATGCACTGGCATCGTGTAAAGCGCTGCGGGTGTCTATGGACAGTGGTGTTCATTTACCATCAGGTGACCCACTAGTTCGTTTGTCTGGCCTAACTAACATAAAAAAAAAAAGAAAATAATTTAATAGAACATACTTACAATACAATCGTAAGATTTTAAAGGATAGATATTAATTTGTTTATTTATTTTATTATATATGTTAGCAGACTGCACATCAAATTGCCGTCTTGCATAAACAGATTTGCTCGTGGGCACAGGAGCCACTGCAATTGCTCTTCTTCGGTGAAAAGATGGAGGCTTGAAAGCAATCTAATACTATTCGATTATTTCGAAAGCAAAAATTAAACTAACTATCTGTTTAAGTTCATAAACTAAAGCCGCCGACAGACAAATTAGATTTTTTTTCTCTAAAACAGACTGGCCCTTGACCTTTTTATTATTTGTTGATATGAAGATTTGTTGATATTTATTTCTATTATTATGTAGCGGAATTAGAAATAACATTATGTACAAATTTCAGCTGTTTATCTGTTACGGTTCTTGAGACAGCCCTGTAAAAAAGGGTATGTATTATAATACCGAAATACGAAAGATCGAATTTCACAAGACCTATGGACGGAAGGCCGAATATTAAAACGTCGAATGGATATATGGCCGAAAGTTCGAAATCCCGAAAGTACACTTGACCGGAAGTCTAAAACCCGAATACTACAATACCGAAGATCAAAATACCTACATCCGAAAGGCCGAAAAATTATAATGCCGAAAAGTCATAATCACTACAAATAAAATAATCGACGGTCAAAATATCGAAAGTCAAAATATCGAAAGTCAAAATACCGAAACCGCCGTTACACCAAAGACAAAACAGATATAGCAGTTTTTAAATGAGTTTACAGTGCATTGTGTTTGAGAATACAGTGCATGTTCATAATTTTTGATTACCTCGGCCGCTCCAAAGTATTTGATAGCGATTGTACAAACTTATACATAAAGTAAATAAGGTGCAATCATTGTTAATTTTCCAAGTGAAATATATTTTTTTAATATTCTCGTTTGTTTCATCCATACTAATCCATACCCATACTAATATCATAAGTGCGAAAAAATAAGGGTCTTTCAAGATATTATCTGTTTGTCCTTTTCATTCACATTTAAACCAATTTGGATGAAATTTGTTACAGAGATAGTTTGAGTTATGGGGAAGAATATAGATTTTTTTTTTCACAGAAATGGGGTCTCTAGATTTCCCATAAAATTTAGGTTCCAATTTTAACCTAACCTAACCTGGTCCAAATAATTATTTTCTGAGCTGTAACAAAAAAAAATACCAAACATCGAAGGCCTTGTGACGCCCATTTTTTATTATTTTATCGTATAGAATACACAGAAATAACTGTGTTTTATTTGAAAAACTTTTCTATATATCTAATTAAAAATCCCCTTTGATATAACCTAACTAGTGCCTCGAAGCGAGGCGCCTTAGCCTTCTGAACCTAAATTATCCGAGTCGCTTCTGTCCTGAAACGTCTTGATCGCTCGCTTCGCTCGCTCGCTGCCAGCGAGGCACTAGTTAGGTTATATCAAAGGGGATTTTTAATTAGATATATAGAAAAGTTTGTCAAATAAAACACAGTTATTTCTGTGTATTCTATACGATAAAATAATAAAAAATGGGCGTCATAAGGACATCCTAGAGATGACATTTATTTTAAGTCCCGGGGCTCCCCTTTGGTTGTCCCTAGCTGGTGTCTCACTTGCAGCGAGCGAGCGAAGCGAGCGATCAAGACGTTTCAGGGCAGAAGCGACTTGGATAGTTTAGGTTCAGAAGGCTAAGGCGGGAGCGAAGCGTAGCGTAGCTCCCGCCTTAGCCTTCGATGTTAGGTATTTTTTTATAACAGCACAGAAAATAATTTTTATGGTATTCCGTATGATTTAGGAAATAAACTATATACATGTATAGTTTTAAGTCTTTTACTACTTTGATTTTTGCAAAATATCCATCTGTAACATATTACAATACTTTATAAGAACAGAAGGCGCAGAGAGAGGCCAAACACCATATTCAGGAAGAAAACCCAGGCCATATAAGTAAATAAAGTTAGTATTGCATCAAAGTACGAAGCGTCTCAGTTACTTGGAATAGGAGCTTCGTGAAGCAGAATTCCACCGACTTCCCGTAACTGTTCGATTTTCATTTGACTAAAATGTTGTTTTATGACAAAGTAATTTTTGACTGACAATAATAATAAATAACTTTGAACAATAATAAGTAATAGTTATGAGACGAAAAAGACGGAGCTCCGCAATTTTTTGTTGACTGAACTTGTATTATTATCGTGGTTTTATATACACATTATGTATAATTAAAAATTCAAGTTAATAATTTATTTTGCCTCCTGCGGGGGTCCATATTGGGTTAGCTAAACTTCATCACCCGAAATTGATTTTCCTAACGATTTGTACTCCTAAATGATCACTGTTCCTAAAATATTGTTTCCCAAAGTTTTCGTTCCTACAATTTATTTTACTATTAGTAACGTAGTCCATAACACTCAGTTTTCCGAAAATTTTAAGTAATAACTTCATTGTTGAAACTTTATAACTTATCAAACAAATTAGATTTTCCGGGTGGTCATAAAAAAAATAACTAACACCAAAGGCTAATGCGGGAGCTGCGCTGCGCTACGCTCCCGCATTAGCCTTTGCACCTAACCATACCGAGTCGCTTCCGCTCCGACAGGTCTTGCTCGCTCGCTTCGCTCGCTCGCTGGTTTCAATCGCTATCGTTGCAGTCAGCGAGCGAGCAAGACCTATCGGGGCGGAAGCAACTTGGTTTATTGCAACGGACATTATGAAGTTTAATGTATAATAATGTTCAATTTTATGAATAAAAACAAATCTACATAAAAAAGATATGATGATGAATAATAGTGTAAAAGATGGTTATGTTGCGAAAATATAGGAAAACAAATAGTAGTATGATAGATGTTTATTCCAACGGGCATTATGAAGTTGAATGATTA
The DNA here is from genome assembly GCA_947563465.1 of Archips xylosteana. NCBI lineage: Eukaryota > Metazoa > Arthropoda > Insecta > Lepidoptera > Tortricidae > Archips > Archips xylosteana. Next base: position 382,038 of record OX387359.1, read on the forward strand.
GGAATTCAGAACGTTAGGAACAGAGTAGTTATGAATAGTGATTATTAGGATGTAAAGTTTTAGGAACAACATTTTCGGACTTCCGATAATCGACATTGAAAAATTAGTTCAACTTTGGCGTACCCGTCCTTGCGGAGACGATCCTAAACCATAATTTCACTTCCAGATTATTGTATTGTTGCCTGCTTTTTATCCGTAGGCTCAATCAGATACTTAGACGTGGTCGGAAAATCGTATGCTGAAGCGAACACAGCTACATTTCAAATATAAGTAGCTATATTAATTTTCCACCCTTTAATTTTCAACTCTCCGCTCTTAGCTAAATATCATAATCAGTCTGCTTATCGGTATTTTGTACTTTCGGTCATTTAAAAATAGATATTTCGACCTTCGGTGTATCAGTTATCGGTATTTTGTACTTTCGGTATTCTGAATTTCGATGTGTTAAGCGTCGATATTTCAACTGTAGGTAATATGATTTTTCGGTATTTAAATACATACCCCCTTTTCGGGATTTTGTACTTTCGGTCATTTGAAAATAGATATTTCGACCTTCGGTGTATCAGTTATCGGCATTTTGTACTTTCGGTATTCTGAATTTCGATGTGTTAAGCGTCGATATTTCAACTGTAGGTATTATGATTTTTCGGTATTATAATACATACCCGTAAAAAAAAGCAGACGGATCAACGGATCGACAGTTTAGCGACATTAACAGGGTTCCGTTTGACACCTTCCGGGTACAGAACCCTAAAAGTTACTAAAGTTCCATATCAGATCCGTACACTTAAAAAAAAGATTGATTTATTTACTTTAGTTTTACATTATTTACATAAGTACAACTATCCTAGATTAAAAGTAAATGCAATAAGAAATATAATATGATCCGTAGGTATACTGCATACAAGAAAAACCTTTCACAAGTTTTTTACTACAGCAGTTTGTATACAGATGTAGCATACAAAGTGTTCAATAACCATTAAAATAATTGTAACCACATATCCAAATGTAGAAATCCTATTTAACAGACCCTTTTAACACGTTAGCTGCGGCACCAATTTTTGCATACTTTCCGTTCCTGCGGCACGAGGTATAATCGGCCCGTACCGTGACCAGACGTTAGGGCGACACGCGGTCTATTAGACCCCACCTCCTTTTACAGACTAAAATCCATTTTCTGGCGCGAAATCAAAGATAAATGAGAATTTTGGTCCTTATTGATATAGACAGTGAATTGATGAACCCTAATCCACCGTCGCCCCGGGATCTGATGGCTAGTTTAGGAATTATTAGCAAAACAAAATATGGGATCTTATACACCTCGTAACGCACTGAAATAGGGCAAATTTTTGCTGCGATTAGTGATGGGAAAAATAATATCGACGTTTTTAAACTGTCTTAACTACGCAACGACTTGACCAATTTTGATCAATTATATCTCATTAGATCGTTTTAAGGGCAAAACCTGGCAAAACAACACAAAGCTATCAAAGGATACATTTTTTTTTAAATAATCTAAATTGTGCTTGAAGGCGCCATAAAGAAAAAAAAACCGGCCAAGTGCGAGTCGGACTCGCGCACGAAGCGTTCCATTCTATACCATTAACAGGCACCTATTACAGACTTATTATTGGAAAATAATGGATTACGGTTTATGCATAAGGTTTATCTTTCTATTTGTATATGAAAATCTTAATGCGGTTCACAGAATAGAAAAAAAAGGAAACCAGAAGTAGAAAAGAAACTGTCCTATTTATTCTGCCTCGGGCTTTAAAAATACACTTATTAGAACTTGAATTAACATTAAAAAATCAGTATCAATATACTTTTTTTATAAAAATCTCAACATATATGTTGTACTTATTTATGAGTGTTTTTCATTGAAACAGGGTAGACAATAAGATTTTTTGCACTGAGTGCACTGAGTCAAAATCTTTTTGGATTTTTTATCAGCTTCACGAGATGGTAAAAATGTGCGTAGTTTTTGGTAACAACCAACACATCTTCTCCTTTTTTCACCCTTTTCGAGGCAATGGCGTGCGCTCCAATCAACGTGATGCACAACACTGGTCGCGGGAAGCTCGCGTTCAGTGCGGTACGAGGTCAGGGGGGATATGGGACGTTTTAGCCTCGTTCCGCACTGCATTAAAATTATATTAATTCAGTGCGGCACGAGGCCTAAGACATCCGGTACCAAGGTAGGTACACCACCGAGTCCGGAACCATTTAGTGATCTCAAATATATATTTATCTCTTTCCTACACTGGACCAAACCAAAGCTATGCCATTCGCACGACAGAGAAATTCACTTTTTTGCTTGCCGCACCACAGGGAAGTTGCATCAGGGGTGATTTAGGCCTCGCTTCGCAGTTAACGTGTTAAAGTAAACTTAATTAAATTAAAAAATAAAACAAAGTTAATTGTAAGAGTAATCTATACATATATGTATATACTAGCTATTGCTTGAATCTTCGTCTGCGCAGAACTTTGTGGTAAAGCTTTGTCTTTGAATAAAGAAAAAATCCAAAAATTCATCATGATCAACATCGGTAAAGGTTAGATAGTAATTATGTATATCCCATTTTTCCCTTTTCGGAAATTCCAACGGGATAACGAAAAACGGGATTGACACAATTAACTAACCGATATACGGTGATGGATGACGATGAAATTTGGATTTTTGCTGAATTCAATGAAAGAAATGAAGAAGCTTTACCACAAATTTGTCCTGCGCGAACGAAGTCGCGGGCGAAAGCTAGTTTTAACTATAACAGACAATAATTACTGTCTTCTCATTGTTCAATAAAAACTTGGCTTGACAGTTGGAAAACATGATACTGAGTCGAAGGACTTACAGAGTGATTAAGTATCACTTGGCTATAAATGCACACGTTAACATGTTTAGACGTCTGTTTGTTACAATACAATACAATACAGTGATTCTTTATTGTACACCAGGAATAGTAAGTAATACAGAAAACAGGTACACAGAGAGAAAGTTACAATCGGCGGCCTTATCGCTTATGAGCGATCTCTTCCAGGCAACCCTTTAACAGAAAGAAGGAAGGACTAGTTTACAGCAGGTGGTGCATCAACAGTGGATCAGAAAATTAAAACGCAACAAAAATAGTACACCTGCTCATACATATATCGTACATAATAATAGGTACACGACAAAAACAAATATAAGCCGTGGGATAAACAGCCACATATAAATAAATAAACTATAACAAAGCTAATTATTACAAGATGACAGATAGTACACCTTAAGCATACATAGATTTAAAGATTGACAGAGATTTTGCCCGTCGTAAGTCAATCGGTAATCGTCGTAAGGCGGTCGGTATTGTTCTGTTAATCTTTAGCCATGTTTAGACCTGCAAGAAAAATCGTGCAAGTTGAATTACATTGCGCGGCCGCAAAGCAAACTAGTTTGAAGTAGGCAATCGAACGCTGCAATGTAAAGCAGCTTGCGCGATTTTTCTTGCTAGTCTAAACTGGGCTTTATAATTTATGTTCAAGGTGGAGACGGGACCATCAAATAGATGGGGACAGTTTATGTTATAAAACTCTTTGCGCATTATAGTAGGGTTTGGCCTCTCAAGCAGAGCGTCGTGGGTTCGAGCCCCTCGCATCTTTGAGTTTTGTGCAAAATTACATTTGAAATTTACCATGAGCGGTGCAGGACAACGTCATGAGAAAACCTGTACAAACCTTCGAAGTAATTCAATGGCGTGTGTGGAGTTCCCAATCCACACCGGGACCGCGTGTGATCAATTAAATAGCCTGTGCTCTGCAGTGCATGGGACGAATATAGGCTGGAATGATGATAATGATGACGTTACGCAAAAATGCGGGGGACGCAGAATGTCATGGCTCCGTAAAATAAGAGAGTGGAACGGCATCAAGACTGTAGAACTGCTATTTAAATTGGCTATGGACAGAAAAGGACAAGATTGGGGCTTCTTCCCTCCTTCCGCTAAGGAGTTTGCGGAGGAGGAAAGTACCACATAGCTTCTTCGCTGTTGCAATAGCGCGGTGGTATGCGTAGAGGCTCTTAGTTGCTGATTATGACACATATTTCTATAGGTCCGTCTTTTTCTAAAACCGGGTACACGCTAGCAACTTACTGAGTGCCTCGTATGACACCCACGGGTAGAAATAGGTCGGTCTTTTCTGAAACCAGCGATCAACTTACTGAGCATAAACATGGGGCTGAGCGCATCCCCAACGGCCGCTTCCAGTGTCTCCAGCACCACATACGTCCAGTACTCGCCGACGCAGCTCTTAGCCAAGCCAAGCACGCCGCCCATCGTGCCAGCGAACACGGCTGCTGTCTTACGTCCGTACCTGCACAAAAAGGATATTTAGAACACTATTAAACAATAGTACTATCAGAAGTATTAGCTGTCGTATACATACTGCAAGAACTGAAGTCGCAGACGTAGCTCGAAGATTCGCCAGACTTAAGTGGCAGTGGGTATGACACATCGCTCGTAGAACTGATGGCCAATGGGGCCAAAAGGTAGACTCAGTATAAGTAAGCCTCCAATAAGATGGAGTGATGACCTGATTAAGGTTCCGGGAACGGAACACGTTAGATGCGGATGGCGTCCCCAAGCAGTGCACAATTGCTTATACCCTTTCTCCAGAATGGCTTCTATTTATAGGCAACAGGCCGGTACACGACGAGAGTTGCTTGGCGGCCTGACTCTGGCTGGCCGAAGCCTACCACCGGAGTTTTATCGTTCGTTTAGCACTACCCAGGGGTCACGTATAGGGTCTCGAGGGTAAACCTAAGGACGCGAACGATTTTAACCCTGCCCTGCCCATTATATGGCCTGCCCATTGCAATTTCAACGAGCTAATCCGTTTGGTCACAAGTGTTTGTTATAGCCTCAATTAAATAAACATTTTGACCTCGACCTTGAGTCCGCGTAAGATTATTTGAGAACTTTGGGTCCGTCCAGCGAGGACTGATGTATCGCTGTACCTATCGTGTGTGGGTTGCGTTAGTATCACTCACCGATCAGATATCTGTCCCTGTACAAGCAGTCCTAGCATGTTGCCGAAGATATGAGCCGTGCCCACCAGCGCGCGCTTCCACTCCTCGCATGCTAGCCCGAACTAAAACATAAATACAAAATTGATTAGAGAAATAAATCAGTAACTTGAAAAGTGACCTAAAGCTATGTTTCGGACCAGTCCCTAATCTAACTGCGTCAGAAATCAGTTTGGAATTTTTAATTTACCACCTCAAGTCGTTGTGGTGGCGTCCACGGTTAATAACATACTTGAAGCAAATAAACTATTTATTTAAAAGAACTATTACAGTAGAAATAAATACTTGACTGATCTAAATATTTGCAAAAAAGTTGATGCATGGGATCGTAACGACTCGTTCAAACCGGTCTGGTTTCAAAAGAGTCACGCGATTGTAGATGGTATTGCAATGAATTAGAGTTTACTAATCCGTAGTTTACGCTATGTAAATGAACGTGTAGTCGTATGTCGTGTACATACTGTTTTATTCGCTCTTCTTGGTTGTTGAAGTACAGTAGCTTTAGCTCGATTGTGAAACTAACTTTTCTGGGTTTAGGCTCAATCGCTTTCCCGATATCTCCATTTTTTCTAAAGGTTTCTTTAGAAGATCACTTACTTGGAAAGTGGACTTCTCAAAGGTCACACTTTCCCAAAGCAAAAAGGTGTCACAAACGTGTACATCGTAACCAATAAAGATAAAAATACCCTTAAGATATCTATGGATATTTTTTCTTCTGTACCTCAGCCATAAAACTATGCGGATCTTCGTAAATCCACTCGGTGCAAGGTTCGCTGCGGCTTCCGAAAACCGGCTGCTGGCAGGTCCCGAGCTGCTCGAACCGGCGGCACTGCCGGATGCCTTCATCCTCAGGGTCCGGGGAAGACCGGTTCATCCAGGGCACAGAGAACGTGCCGTTGTCGCAGCCTGGTAGCTTGCATCTGATAACATAGAAAAACATAAATAATAAATAATAAATAATATTAGGGGACAATCTCACACAAATCTACCTAGTCAAGTCCACAAATCTAGTAGTAAGCAAAGCTTGTACTGTGGGTACTAGACGACGATAGACATACTTATATAGATACATAAATACTTAAATACATAGAAAACATCCATAACTCAGGAAAAAATATTCGTGCTCATCACATAAATAAATGCCCTTACCGGGATTTGAACCCAGGGCCTCTTGCTTCGTAGGCAGGGTCACTACCAACTAGGCTAAAGCGGTCGTTAAGGTAAAAGTCCCGGTGCTGCACATGTTATTGTCTGCTGGCAGCTATTGCTCATGACATAAAATTAAAGATGACACTCGAACAGCGAGCAGCACTCAGATGTTTAGCTTAATTAGAAGAACAATTACTTCACAATCACCAGTGTTTTACCTATAGTAACTAATGAAGAGATTTTTAGAGAAAAGAAGGAGGTTAAATGGGATAAAAAAGATGGAATAATAAGAAACAATAGTTTTTTTACAAGCATTTCTGAGGAAGAATTGAGGAAAGGAGAGGAAGAAGAAGACCGAGACATTGATAAACCAAGTTAAGGAGAACGATAGCTTTGGGTGGGAGATAGGTGACAATGACTAGCATACAACTCATAAACCTCGATGGACGGTGTTCCTCCACATGCGGCTTAAACTGTGGTCCTTGCCCCGTACGTGAAAATTTGGAATGTTTTGCGGCTGAAGTACAACATGGGTGCCTTTAAAAAGCGAGTGTACCACTTTTTGCAAGGCCAGCAACACATGAGTAGTCCCAATGGATAAGTGCCACTTAGCATCAGGTGAACCACATGCACAATAGGCGGCTTTCATATAGGGAACGTGCAGAAATTATAGGCGGCAGCACTAGGGCGTGCAAAACCGGAAAGTTGTCAAAACCGGTTTTGAATTTCGGTTTTGAGGGCCCAAAACCGGAAACCGGTTTTTCCCCGGTTTTGGCAATGTTCTTAAATATTTTTTTATTATGGTAGTAATGGTAGAATTAGAACAGTAAAATCATATTCTTAGATAGTTTATATACCCACAAAATCTACAAATAAAACAAATTGCATGAAATACTTGTTTTTAATTATCCATTAATGCCTAGCCTACCAAGTAGACCTTAGATTAGATAGATCACGACGAGAGATTTGGACGACCGGATAGCCTAGTTGTTAGAGAACCTGACTACGAAGCTTGAGGTCCCGGGTTCGATTCCCGGTCGGGGCAGACATTTGTGTGAATAATACGAATGTTTGTTCTCAAGTCTTGGGTGTTTAATATGTATTTTTAAGTATGATTATCCGTTGTCTAGTACTCATAGTACAAGCTTTGCTTAGTTTGGGGCTAGGTCAATTGGTGTGAATTGTCCCGTGATATTTATTTATCACATTCATAACATAACACATTCATTCATATAACACTCTTAGTTTGGCTAACAAACAATTTTAAAATGAACTTAAAATAATATTTATCCTAAAGATTAATTAACAGAGATCAAAATCAAATCACAACACAAGTAAGTATGTGGCACCTTTAGTTATTTAAATAAACAATAATCAATATGTTCGTATTTGTAGTTATAGTCGATGGCAGTCGAAATAAAAAACAGATCATTTACTGTACCACATTAATAAACTAAACTCTCTTAGTTTGGTTAAAAACAATTTTAAAATGAACTTAAAATAATATTTATTCTAAAGATTATTTAACTGAGATCAAAATCAAATCACGGAGCGGGAGAGCGGGAGCGCGACGCGGGCGGAGGGAGGAGTGTAAGTAGTATAGATAGGTTGCGTTCGGATTTCGGATATTTTTCGATGACTCAAAATTAAATATTTCTTAGAGCGTTAGAAAAAAGTTGATTTAAATCAAAATGTACCTACGTCAATCAAAATGGAAAAACCGGAGGTAAAACCGGTTTTGTCTTTCAAAACCGGTTTTGAAAAATCGGTAAATTTTGTCCGGTTTCCGGTTTTCAGCAAAACCGGAAAACCGGTTTTGCACGCCCTAGGCAGCACTAATGCGATAGAAGAGACTCTTTGGGAACGGTAAAAGAAACTTATCAGGGTAAAACATTCAAATTGGTGGCACCAGTTGGCAGCACCGTCTGTGAAAAAATCCCTAATAGGGAACGTGCAGAAACTATAGGCGGCAGCACTAATGCGACAGAAGAGACACTATGCGGGCAGTAAAAGAAACTTATCAGGGTAAAACATTCAAATTGTTAACAGCACCGTCTATGTGCATGTTCCCTATAAAAAAAGGAATAACTCGGTTGCCCAATTTATTATCACTGCATGAACCTTAAGCATCTCCATTGCTTTGAAATTAATGTTTGAAAAGTGACCACTGATGAACAAGACCACAAGCTCACCTGTAATGCACTTCTTCAACGGCGAAAACGTAGTTGACATTGTACATGGTTCCCGTAGCGTACACGAGGGCAATCATACAAAGCGTGAAGATCTGATGCTTCCCAAATGCACCCAGCTTTCCCAGAACAGCATCCAAGTGCACGGGTATATGCTCGGTTACACGCTCCTCTTCAACCAGTAACGCCATATTGGTATTCTTCAGAGCAATGTCTTCTAGAGACCGCTCCCGAACTCTTTACCCTGGGTTTGGGTAAAAGCGTGGAACCGCCGTGATTACATCCAGTTTTATCATGCGTTAACGAGAATATACTGTATTTTGTTATGCTATTTCACAGTCTTAAGTTTACTTCCAGCTGTCACTCAGAAACGTCCTTTATCTCGGAACACGAGTCACGAAACTATAACATTTGTTAATGATTACATTTTTTATGTGGTTGTTTAAATCAACAGAGAACTGCTCGCGAGCAAACATTGAAGCTAATGCTTATACAATTAATCCTCGTGAAATGCCGCAGTGCAAGGAGTCGCTGTTAGTTTAGGTGCGCGTCCAGATTGAGCACTCTGAGACAGACGGGTAACTTATTTCATAGTTACATTAAGTTCATATACAGTTGTGGCCATATAATTAAGAACGATTATTTATTGAGATGATTTTTTCAAAGTAACAAGTATAACTAATTGCCCGTATTTTTTTTATTTCTCTCGGTATTGCGAAACTTTTCCGTACTACCGGTACATTCATTTATGCAACATAGTTGGTTAAAAAATTAATAGAGAAACTTTATACATTCGATCTGAACCTAGTATTAGTACTTACTGGCTGGTCACGTAATTAAGAACGCTGAATAGTTTATTATTTTTTCAAATTTAAATAGAGAACACTGTGTGGCTCTGTGGTTGTAGATTATTATTCGTATAATTTTGGCGCCATTTCGTGCTGTTAAAGTCTTAAAAGTGATTACTTCGTATAAAAACAATGGGGAAAAATAAAAGTTGTGATAAATCTACAAGAGAAGTGATAATAAAACTTCGCGAGAAGAATTGGTCGTATAAAAAGATAGCCGACCATCTGCAATGTTCAAAAACAATGGTTTTCCATGCCGTAAAGCATTTTTCCACGTATCAAACTACTTCAAACGTTCCACGTGGACCTAGACAGAGAAAGTCATCTCGTCGAGATGATCGAAATATCGTTCGTTTGGCAAAACAAAATCCTTTTAAAGGGTCTAATGAGTTGAGAAAAGAATATTTTGGCGAAAACAACCCTTCAGCAATCTCTGCACGCACTATTCGAAGGCGTTTGGTAGAAAATAAGTTGAACGGAAGGATAGCAAGGAAGGTGCCTATGTTGAAACCATGTCATAGGCAAGCCCGACTTGCATTTGCAAGAAGGTATGAAAACTGGACAGTCAGACAGTGGAAAAACGTTCTTTTTTCTGACGAGACAAAAATAAATAGGGTATGTTCTGATGGAAAACGATATGTACGACGCCCTCCGAATAAAGCATTCGACCCAAAGTACACAAAAGTGACATTAAAGCATGGCGGGGGAAATGTGAAAATTTGGGGGTGCTTTTCTGGACATGGCGTTGGACCTGTTAGGCTGATAGAAGGAAACATGGATCAATTCCAATACAAAAATATACTGCAATAAACAATGTTACCATATGCCGAAGACGTGCTTCCGGTTATTTGGACATTCCAGCACGACAATGATCCAAAGCATACTGCACGCACCGTTAAGGAATTCCTCACATCACAATCAGTTTCTGTCTTAGATTGGCCAGCCAACAGCCCAGATCTTAACCCAATAGAGCATCTTTGGTGCGAAGTCAAGAAAAAGGTTTCATATCGACAGTGTGGCAATTTGAGATAGCTGTACGACGTTTTCTTAGAAGAATGGAACTCTATTTCTCTTGCGAAATGTCAAAAATTGATGGATTCAATGCCTCGCCGGTGTAAAGCCGTAATTAAAAGCCGTGGACATGCTACTAACTATTAATTTTAATTCAAATGTATTAATTTGCTTTTTTTTCTATACCAACTTCACATTAATATGATTTATTTAATCTAAGTTTCATATAAAACAACTCTCGAGCAGTTTAATAAATCGTTCTTAATTATTTGTCCAGCTTCATTACTATTTGAATTTATTAGTAAAGAGAACAAATAAAATTTGTAAAAAAAATGTTAGCAATTATACACTATTATTCTTAATCCCGTTTGCTCTATCCATGTGGCTATTTTATAACATAACTTGTTACTTCTAAGAAGGAACACAACTAGACATATGACATGATTTAGATAAAAAAAAATCGGAAACTTCAAATCGTTCTTAATTGTATGACCACCACTGTAATTTCCCTATGACATAGTTAAGGCTCTCTCTCTATTATGATATTCTTCACCAGGATCAAACGTTCCATTTTCAAATCTATATTCTTCAGGGCACTTGTTTTGTTATTTTGAAGTTGTTTACAACTTTCTTCTTCATGTTATCTTTGTTCTCTTCTCATTTTTTTTACTGTATTTTATATAACGGACCTTTGTTAAAAAAACCCTTATTTTTCTTCCATCGTTATTAAAAAGAAGTTACTAAGTTTTATGTGGCGTTAATTTGCCAATACCGATGGTTGTTTGATCTGCAATTTTTGAGGAACAGAATGCTGATCTTCATCTTATTCTTGGAGATGTGCCTTGTTTATGTTGCATTCAGCTTCGTTTTCCACCAATGCAACTGGTACTTGGATATTACCACAGACTTTGGCGTCTCTGTGCACGTCTTATCTACGTCTCTAATGGTCCTGGTGACGCTACCGGCGGTCGGCGGTGGGCAGTCGCCGACCAATTTTCCTTTTCCTGCTTCTATGCTCTAATCAAGAATGGCTGGTTATTTCGGTCAAAGACGGAGTTTAGATTTCTGTTGCCTTAGTAGCTAAATGAGACCTTGCTATTTTTATACTGAAGATATTTAGGGGCTGTTTCACCACTTTTTTTAAAGTTCGGATTAGCTTGATCATAACCTTATTTGTCACATGGAATAAAAATTTCTGTTTCACCAGTCTTGATTAGCGCTAAGTGACGGACAAACTATTTCTTAATCTGACCATCAGATCAGGTGGCATTTAGCATTTTTATCCGTCACATATCTTTTTAATTAGTTAGTTTATTTTTTTGTGGCCATGGTTGGAGAGCCCTTCAGCCGGTTTCAGAAAAATAAATCAAAGTATTTTTTATTTTTTAAAGAAAAAAGTCATGCTAAATTGCAAACGAGAATTTAAATATCAAGATTTGAATAAAAAATATAGGTACGCTTTTAGTATATAAAAATAAATCCAAAATTTCGTAATATTTTTTAATTACAGACTTTTTTTCAGTGGCACAATCGTTTATTCTACCTGAACTTGTACATCGCCATTAAAAAAAAAGTTAATCTGTCAAAGGTTTTGGCGCCACTTTTCGATTCGTTTTACGTGATTTTATTTTTCTTTGTTATTGTGAACCAAAGTATCGTAAATAAATACCGTTTTTGGATTAATTATAATGTTACACATATCCTTCCTTTTTTTTTTAAAGAAATCTAATTTAATTATAAAATAAGGTATAAAAACAGGGACTAAGTATAAAATTAACATAACTAAAACTAACTTAAAATAGCTAAACAGAAATGTTACACATTTGTTTATGCAAAAAAATAGATGTGTTTAAAAATTACATAGTTTACGATTTATTTTGCTTTAATAATGAGCGACTCTTTGAACGAAAATATGCGAACAGGAACCCGTGGTCGTGAAATGGGACGTTGCTATTCAGACTTTTTGTTAAACCGACGATTAGTTAAGTGGTACTTAGTTTGCACAGGACCGGAGTGGTGAAAATGAAAAAAAACTGGCTGACAGATTTGTGCAGTACTTAGTTTATTCATTGGTTACGTAACCAGTAGTTTGACAATAAGGTGGTGAAACAGCCCCTTAATGTCTTAATATTCAATTCTGTTGCAAAAACAAATGATCACTCACTAATTGTATTAATTATATTTTTTGTTCTATTGATGTCTTATTTCAATTTTATATCAAGAATAAATGTTTTCTTTCTTTCTAATTTACTTCCGAGAAGCGTAGTATGTACAATTCTTTATAGATGTTGATATTGATAACGTTAGGTGCGTAATTAGTAGTATTTACACCTGTCGTCGAGAGTTTAGGTAGGCACTTAGGAATGATTGCTGACATTGGCCATCTAAAAAAAATAATATTTTTTACTACTTCAGCTATACTTCGTGTTTATTAGCATTAGAAAGAAGATAAGCTATCTTGGCGTGTCTTTTTATTAAAAAGCACTTTTGAAAATTAAGAGGATACGATGCGCACCATTTCTCCATACAAACGTAATCCCCTTTTTCCTCCCTGGATAATGGCTTTAGAGCCAAATTTTTTTTACTGTGTAATCTGTATCTACCACAGCTATGCCCTTAGGTTTCGTTTTTTTCCATGTTTCAATTAACATAAGAAATATGAGCTTTCAAAAACTGAAAAAATTGCCCAATTTCAACGTCATTTTCAGACACTCATCAGAAAAGAATCCCTCATATAAACAAAAAAAGGAAAACATAGGGCCATAGCTAAATCTATCCTCTAATTATATTTGAAAAAAAAAATAATTTTATTGGTCCAGTTTTCGAGAAGAAAACAGGGGATTACGAAATGCTGTTTTGATCAATTTTACGCGCCTATTAACGGTCTGAGCTGCAGCTGTCCCGCTCTCGCTGTACTGACACGGAGGGGTTCGGGCGAGACAGCGACATTTCATTAAAATACCTATTTCTCAAAAGTCTCTCAGCCATCGTACCATCTTAAATCACAGCAAATATGTAACAATTAGCAAGGAAATATGAACATTTACATTCTTTTGGTTTTATAAGTAACAGTTACTATTAAGAGGGTTTATACCTGCTGAGCTGGCAACGATGCATTTTTGTTAGTTTTTCTCGATTATTCCATAAAAATTGAATGAAAAGTAAAAATGTTTTGTATACAAATTGTTCTAATATATCAGTTAATGTGTCTACTGCAATAATAATTCGTGATAGACTTTCATTTTCTTTAAAAATGAACAAATTATTACTTAACGGTTTTTAAAGAAAATAAAAGTCTTATCACGAATTATTATTGCAGTAGACACATTAACTTATATATTAGAACAATTTGTATACAAAACATTTTTAATTTTCATTCAATTTTTATGGAATAATCGAGAAAAACTAACAAAAATGCAACGTTGCCAGCTCAGCAGGTATAAACCCTCTTAATTTTTAAAAGCGGTTTTCAATAAAAAGACTCATCAAGATTGTTTATCTTATTTCTAATGCTAAAAAAACGAAGTATAGTAAAGGGTCACTTACGGATTTACTACTAATTATAAGATTAACTACGTTACACAAAAAACTCATTTTATCACAAATGACTTTTATTTAAGCATTTGTCTGAATAATTTTTAATTGAATTTTAGCTATTGTTATCAGGGAAAACAATATAAATAAATATTTATGAACATACAGACGTAACTTTATTATTTGAAAAGATAAGATACTTATTTTGTTTCCTAATAGGCAAAAAACTGAAATTTATGTAGGTAATTAAAATGACGCGAGGAGATAACTAAATCTACATTAAATACGAGTATAAGTCCGTGTTATATAATTCGACCTTGGCACATTTTTACCAGTTTTATTCAATTTGGGCTATTAGTATGGGTCAAATTATGGAAATCTAATCTGACCATTGGGGATACAGGCAACTGGTCGTTCAACCTCAGTCACCACGACGTTTCAGCCACATTGGAGCCGTGGTCACGATTACGCTTCGGAGCAAAACGCACAAAATGCAAAATGTAACCAATGGCAAAATATACAATACGCAAAATGTACACAAGGCATATTGTGAAACACGCGGAACGTACAATAAGCAAAAAGTACATTCGCAAGATGTACAAATTGGACTATTAATAAATAAATAAGTAGATAAATTCTCCGATTTGAACATTTCGCGAATGTACTTTTTGCTTCTTGGACTTTCCACGTGTTTCACAATATGCGTTGTATCTTGCGTATTGTAGATTTTGCCACTGGTTACATTTTGTGTTTTGTGCTTGTGTATTTTGCTCCGAGGGGCACGATTAGACTAAACCGTAGGGATCACGTTCGTTTAGCTGAGCGAGTTTTTTGAATAACCGTATGACTGGACTTTGTCACAATCGAGGATAACTTTAGTCCATAATGCAAAATGGTTTGCACACCCTGTATAGCGTATGGACACTATACAGGGTGTCCTTAAAATCATCGATAACATTGTACCCGGTGAGAGGCTAATTTCTAACAGTTCTGGAAAAAATAAGAAAAAATCCATGTGTGTGTGTTCAGTGATAATACCTAGAAATTTTTTCGAAAAATTTTCAAACTAAAAGTAATATGTTATGTGACTCTATTAAAGTGAAAATATACAATTACAACAACAAACACGCACGTTTGGCAGCTGCCGTGACGTGTGACTCCGGGAAGAAGGGCTACGGATTAGCCCGAAATATGTCAAGTAAAACTCGTTTTAAGACGTGTGTGATCCGTTTGTTTTCACTATGACTCTATTAACTATCTTCATTTATTATATTTTCTGATTTCAATAGCTTAACGCACTATTCTAGAATAGAACTTTACATAAACGTAGCTATCGTAAGGTCGCGGGTGAGAAAAGTAATTATTTCAGTTCATTAATATGGACTTCCGCAAAGTAACGCCTGATTCAATAAATTATTTGACTATTGACTAACTAATTTCGATGACGATGATGGATCTATGGACGTTTCATTGCCGGATTATTGTTTTATTCAATGAAAGAGATGAAGAAACTTTACCACAACTATGAATTCTGTGCGGACGAAGTCGCAGGCAAAAGCTAGTTAATAAATAAATAAATATCACGGGACAATTCACACCAATTGACCTAGTCCTAAACTAAGCAAAGCTTGTACTATGGGTACTAGATAACGGATAACCATACTTATATAGATAAATAAATACATACTTAAATTCATATTAAAAACATCCAAGACTCGAGCACAAACATTCGTATTTTTCACACAAATATCTGCCCCGACCGGGAATCGAACCCGGGACTTCAAGCTTCGTAGTCAGGTTCTCTAACAACTAGGCTATCCGGCCGTTTGTTTCAATATACCTCGTGAAAGCGGTCACATGAAAGCGTGGACCTATTTCATTTAATACAATATAATAGTAACGCGAGTAACTTGCCAACAATATAAAAACAAGTCGTTAATTAACCACGTGGGATTTTAATTTCATTCACATAAACATGAGTGTCTCCCACAGTTAGTTATGTCTCTAACTTTATATCATCTTCATATTTTATTTTGTGTTAATTTGCGTTTAGATTTGAATGGTTCTTACCTTCATTCATTGCGGAAATGTAGCAATGCCAAGTCAATATTATCTTGTGGAATATGCTTAAGAAAATTGACTTCTTTAGATAAATGTGAACATTATACACATTAAACGACATGGAAGTATCGAGATTCGGGAAACTAGAGAATCGGACGCCGCGGGACTAAAAATTGCTTGGACATTCGGTGAATGGGACATTCGGTGAATCGGACATTCGGTGAACGGGGCATTCGGGGAATTGGACATTCGCGGAATGGAACATTCGGGGAATCGAACATCCGGGGATTTAGGGAATCGGACGGTATTTGGACTGACGATGTTACAAAAACGGATTTGACAAAGTTTCCTCTGAATAAAAAAGAAAGAATATAGAGTTCTCCAACAGAGGCAAAGGCGCCGATGCAAATTTGTGCAAAATAAAGCGATAAAATATAACTAAAACGCTCGATAATTACCAGCATCGTTGGATGGCTGCATAATACAGACCAGGTTCCCGAGTTGCCCCAACCGTATACTTTTATCAAATTACTCGTTCTGATGAAGACGTCAATGGACCTAATGATGCCGATGGGGCTTTGATTGATCTATCCGGCCCGAAGGACCAGTCTATGGTCTATAAAGGTAGAAGTGCGATAAAATGCATGCGTTTATTCGTAGTTTTGAAACCACAAAGCATATTATACTTTAACGCAGCTTTAGAAGCGTACGCATTTGGAACTTTTTTTCACATAAAACTGACCCCTGATTAAGAGGATACGAAGCGCACCATTTCTTCATACAAACGTAGTCCCCTGTTTCCTCCCTGGATAATGGCTTTAGAGCTAAATTTTTTTTACTGTTTAATGAGTATCTACCACAGCTATGCCCCTATGTTTCGTTTTTTTTCCATATTTCAATTAACATAAGAAATATGAGCTTTCAAAAACTGAAAAAATTGCCCAATTTCAACGTCATTTTCAGACACTCATCAGAAAAGAATCCCTCATATAAACAAAAAAAGGAAAACATAGGGGCATAGCTAAACCTGTCCTCTAATTATTTTTGAAAAAAATAATTTTATTGGTCCAGTTTTCGAGAAGAAAACAGGGGACTACGAAATGCTGTTTTGATCAATTTTACGCGCCTATTAACGGTCTGAGCTGCAGTTGTCCCGCTCTCGCTGTACTGACACGGAGGGGTTCGGGCGAAACAGCGATATTTCATTAAAATACCTATTTCTCAAAAGTCTCTCAGCCATCGTATCCTCTTAATACTTATTTAATGGACAAAGAACAAAGAAACAAATATAAGTAAACTAAACGTTTAGGGGCATAAAAAATAGCTACGACCTACCAAATATAGACAAAAAATTCTAAAAAATTGGTTAATCTGTTTTGGCGGAGTTCGATAACAAATACCGTGACATGAGATTTTTATATGTATATTAGAGAAGAAGAAGATATAAGCGCGGTCATGTTTTTAGGAAAACATCGTGTGGAAACTGTACTACCTGCGAAGAAATTGAAAGTGTGAAGTTCCCAATCCGCACTAGACCTGCGCGGCAACTATGACCTAAGCCCTCTCATCTGAGAGTTCTGTGCCCTGCAGTTGGACGTATTTATTTTATTTAGCCGTTTTAGAGTGAAGAAGTAACAAATATACAAGCACACGCACACACACACATACTAACAAACTTTTTCTTTTATAATATTACTAAGATTAACTATAGTCCCGAAGAAATTAACTTAGAGATAACTAAACCGACAAATAAACTGTTCACGAAGTGCGTCATGTTCTATTATAAAATATGAAACAAATAATTCTTATAATTTAATACAAAGCTTAACTCAAAGGTCTATTCAAATAACTAAGGAGGAATGCAGTCGTATGTCCGTTGACATCACACGCATTATCTCCTGAACTAATGCCGCTGGTAGACTAAGCTGCCATTGTATATTAAATGAATTAGTAATTATCTTATTAGAGCAGACAGGGTATGTGTTATATGTTTCAGTTTAAAAGATAAATTAAATATGGTTCTAAATAGTGTTTTGAACTACCGATGATGATTTGGATGTTGCCGTTGCCGGATTTTTGCTTCATTCAATAACAGATGAAGAAAAAGCTTTGCCACGGATTTTTTTTTAGTGAAACAGGCTTTATTATAAGTAATTTATTCTATCTTATTGTGATATTGAAACAGAAGACAAAACTAGGACTTGTTCAGTGGGGATTAGGGTAGTAGGGTTCAGGTCAGTATGGGATAATAATAATCTCGGAGAATTTTGAAGGTTGCTTGCAGAGATTTTGACAGAGTTAGACACCGGGTTAAGAAAGATAAAAAAAAACAGTTTTTATTAAATCTAAAATCGGCGCCATAGTTTGTAGAACATATTTCGCTATTTCTCATAGTTTCTGACTTCTCCATACTGACCCATTTGGATTGATCACCCTGTATAGTTCCGCTGTCCAGCATAAGGTGGCGTAGTCTTTCTACGAATTCTGCGCACACGAATTTGCGGGCAAAAACTAGTTTATGAAGACAGAAAAAATCTCTCGAACTGTAAGAACATTATTGTGTCACTTATTTACCCAAACAGTGTCTAATGTAGATTGTTTGAATAGCCATCTAACGGACTCTGTCCTCAAGGCTACTTTGACGGTGGACGTGCCTCGGTTTAACGACGTTTACACACGTTTGTGAGGCGGGTGTGAAACTTGGCGAGTGCCCGCGAGTGACCAGCGCAGGCACTCACGCGCAGCATTTTAAACTAAAACCTTATGGTAGCTTTAGGTACTCATCGGATGGCAGGCATGACATCTGTTCACTTCACCGCGTAATGTGCCTTTTATTATTAAAAGCGAAAAAGTTTTTCGGGTTCGCCGGTGGGATTCGAACCCACGTCTCCTGGGTATGCGCCCCAGCGGGTATTCTACCAATTGAACCACGTCGCATCCAACCGACTCCCCCGAAATTCTTAATCGCTTACATACGCCAACAGTGGCGTGTGGTAACATCCATCGCAACTATTAGAAGCTACGACTCCTACGTTCCAAATTACATTGGAAATGCGTAAGAAATGATGTACCACATCTATTTATTCAAATATTATTTATTTTACTAGCAGTACGGCTGCTCACCGAATCTAAGATTATTAAAAGCGAAAAAGTTTTTCGGGTGCGCCGGTGGGATTCGAACCCATGTCTCCTGGGTATGCGCCCCAACGGGTATTCTACCAATTGAACCACGTCGCATCCAACCGACTCCCCCGAAATTCTTAATCGCTTACATACGCCAACAGTGGCGTGTGGTAACATCCATCGCAACTATTAGAAGCTACGACACAGCTACGACCCAGGAGACGTGGGTTCGAATCCCACCGGCGCACCCGAAAAACTTTTTCGCTTTTAATAATCTTAGATTCGGTGAGCAGCCGTACTGCTAGTAAAATAAATAATATTTGAATGTGCCTTTTATATTCTGACTAGTAATAATGTTGTGTCGTTGACCAGTGTGTTGCCAGTGATAACGTACAGTCAACAAATTTGATTCATAAGTTTTTTGGATTTTACATGGATCCCTTGGGAGAATCGGGAAAAAAGTAGCCTAGGATGTGTTATTGTTATTCCTGATGTCTAGCTCCACACCAAATTTCAGCAAAACTTCGTTTTTTTAGCATTAGAAAGAATGTAAGCGATCTTGACGTGTCTTTTTATCGAAATACACTTTTGATAAATAAGTCACAGCAAAAATGTAACAGTTTGAATGGTCATTTACACTCTTTTGGTTTAGGTTTTTTAGGTACCTAATCTATACATATAATAAATCTGTAACAAGTCGGTGTCTGTACATTGAAGATATTTGAGAAAAACTGTCACTAGGGCTATTTATTAGCGCAATAGAACCCAAAACAATGATTTTTTTTAGAATTATTGTCTGTTTATCTGTTTGTCTGTTTGTCTGTGCGTTTGTGCGCGCTAATCTCAGAAACGGCTTAACCTAGAAGGATGCGGTTTTCACTGATATGTTGGTATTTTCTTGGATTAACATTTAGTGTTTGTTTCATTTGAATCGGTTGACAAATAAGAAAGATACGATACTTTTAGTGTTAGATAGCCCATTTATCGAGGAAGGCTATAGGCTATATATCATCACGCTGGGAGTACGGTGGTGAATGTGAACGCGGGTGTGCGGGGGGGGGGGGCGGGGGGGTTCAGTTGGGTTGGGGGAGGTGCGGGGGGTATTTTTTTATATCGAGGAACTAAGGAGAGCCATAATTGATGAAAAAGCAAATTGGATAAAAAAATTAGCTGCCCAAATTACTAATTCCACGCGGACGGAGTCGCGGGCAAAAGCTAGTAATTACTATTTCTTTAAAGCGCTTTTCAATATAAATACGCATCAAGATTGTTTACCTTATTTTTAATGCTAAAAAAACGAAGTACCTGTAAGCAAATCCGATCAGTGTTTGTAGCATGAAGCAGTAACAACACAACACTTCAATTACACAAAGTTTCATATTTAAAATAGTACGAATAACTGCTTTCACGTTTTTATACCAAATCAATATATAAAAGTTTTGCACGGACCAGAGCTAAGTAAGTATAACTCGGAGTTAAATGTTATTCCAGATTAAAAGTTATCTCAGTATGATTACGATAATACCTATGTAGTAGAATTTACTCAGAACTTTTACGTTAAACCGGCTCCCAACGACCAACAATACAAGTATATTTACTCTACGGCATCGGACCATAAGAAGGCCCCGCAAGGCCGCAAGGGTCGTGAACCCTCGCCTTTATGCGCGTGCGCCTAGCTGGTAACTGTTTCTTTATACTGCGCAAGTTGTCAACTTTTTTCAGGCGTCGTGACGTAAAAATATGCATCACACAGTTTATGCCATACGCCATTCGGTGCAGTTGTTATGCGACAAAACATTAGGTTCAGTGCTTTGACCTATTATATGGCCTCTCAAGCAGTTGGTCGTGGGTTCGAATCCCGGCTCGCACCTCTTGAGTTTTTCGGAATTTACGTGCGAAATTACATTTGAAATTTACCATGAACGGTGAAGCAAAACATCGTGAGGAAACCTACATACATCTGCGAAGAAATTCAATGGTGTGTGTGAAGTTCCCAATCCGCACTGGGCCCGCGTGGGAACTGTGGCCTAAGCCCTGTCATTCTGAGAGGAGGCCTGTGCTCTGCAGTGGGACGTATATAGGCTGCGATGATGATGATGATGACGGGACATTGGAACGGACCTTCACACGCACCATTGAATTTCTTCGCAGGTGTATGCAGGTTTCCTCACGACGTTTTCCTTCACCGTAAAGCTCATGGTAAATTACAAATGTAATTTCGCACATAAATTCCGAAAAACTCAGAGGTGTGAACCGGGATTTGAACCCACGATCCTCTGCTTGAGGGGCCATAGGTCAAACCGCTAGGCCACCACGGCTTACCCACGTTGTTTATTTATTTATAAATTATCACTTGATAATAAGTAGACGTGACGAAATATCCAAATCTAAGATTGGTTTGAGCGTCGATAAATGTTGTTTCTTGCATTTGGTATCGACAAAAGATACCTGGGATGCGCTGGAGAGTGCCTATGATGAAAAAGGAACCTGTTCCAGAATGTGAATGCTCCCGAACTTGTTTACAACCAATACACATACTTACATACATTGTATCTGTACTCGTTCTCGTAGATCATTAACTAATTTCAGTGTCATCCGTCGATTGTTCTATCTCAGGACGATTAAAGTAAATTTGCTATAAGAACAACAAATACTTTGGAGTTGTTTAAGCGTGTTACAAAGTTATTGGTTCAGCCATGTATAACTACTGTATGGCAATGGGCAGGCCGAAAAGTTCTCGAATGGAGACCATACGGACTGGCAAGCGTAGCGTGGGCCGTCCAACGAGATGGACGGACAACTTGGTAAAGACCGCAGTTTCAAGCTTCCCACCGTAATGATTGGTGTCAATGAGGGCAGCCTATTTCCAGCAGTAGACGTTCTATGGCTGAAATGATGATGATGTATAACTGAGGAATCTATGTTTTGATTTTTTACTTATTCGGCATATTCTTAATAGCCAAATAGGTCATATTCCTAATTCGACACTTCCGTAATTGGTCGTATAGCTAACTTGTCATATTCCTAATTCGTCACTTCTCTAATTGGTCGTATACCTAACTTGTCATATTCCTAATTCGACACTTCCCTAATTGGTCGTATACCTAACTTGTCATATTCCTAATTCGACACTTCCGTAATTGGTCGTATAGCTAACTTGTCATATTCCTAATTCGACACTTCTCTAATTGGTCGTATACCTAACTTGTCATATTCCTAATTCGACACTTCCCTAATTGGTCGTATACCTAACTTGTCATATTCCTAATTCGACACTTCCCTAATTGGTCGTATACCTAACTTGTCATATTCCTAATTCGACACTTCCCTGATTGGTCGTATACCTAACTTGTCATATTCCTAATTCGACACTTCCCTAATTAGTCGCATTCCTAACTTGTCATATTCCTAACTCGTCAAATCTTGTACATCCTATCTTGGACAGGGATGTTTGGAAATAATTCCGAACCGCATTGGCGATCCCTAGTCTCAAATTTTAATAGCGTGTCTACTGTGTTAAAAAATTTAATAGTATTAAATACTTTAGATGTATGCCATTTAATAACAATGTAGATCTGATTGAAAAAAATATACCTTGTTGAGTTTCTTGCCGGTTTCTTCTCAACAGGGTTTTTTCCGAACCTGTGGTAGATTTTTCGACGTTCATAGGAGCATCAATTGATGCCTAAATTGAATAAAGAATTTTGACTTTGACATGTGCCTGCACAAACTTATTGTCTACCGTAGTATACAGTACAGAGACGCGCGCACACACACGCTGCTCACAATTTCATTTGACTGTACAATGACGAGTTAGTAAATGACGAATCTGGAATCATTAGAAATGATGAAATCCGCGCAAGAACTAAAGTCACGGACATAGCTCGAAGAATCGCTAGACTTAAGTGGCAGTGGGCAGGGCACATCGCCCGTAGAACTGACGGCCGATGGGGCCGAAAGGTTCTTGAGTGGCGTCCGCGGACCGGAAGACGCAGTGTAGGTAGGCCTCCAACAAGATGGAGCGACGAACTGGTGAAGGTAGTGGGAACGCATTGGATGCGGATGGCGCAGGGTTGATCTGTTTGGCGAGCCTTGGGGGAGGCCTATGTTCAGCAGTGGACGTCTTTCGGCTGAAATGATGATGATGATGAATCTGGAATATGCCCAGTTAGGAAAGTGTCGAATGAGGAATATGAAGAATCAGGAACAAATCTTTTATGACAGTACGTCAGAACAAATAACATTGTTGACTGTCACATTGACTTTCAAGTTAAAATATCCTTTTGATGTTTCAAGCCGTACAACTGACATTGAACCTGATGATAGTGATTCCCGGTAAGGGGACTTTTAAAACTATCCTTAAAAAAATGTTACTTAAAGCACATTTAAAAGGCGCCCCTTTAGGCAAGGCACCGAAAACACTGGAAAAATAAACAACTAGTATATGACATGTATTATTCGATACTAACTCAGTGTTGGGAAGAGAGCTATGGACCTGTCAGTTACATATTTGATGGCAAAAGGACGTAGCTAGATGAGGTGCACACACGCAGCGGGCGGCCGGTTTGCTGCAGCGGCATTACTCACAACGCACAGCCACAGATTATCTGCATACATAAATTAACAGCGTATATCAAGTCTTAAAACAACAGTAATATTAGGCTTTGACAATAGTAAAAGTCGTATAACAGATTTTGGTTGGATTAGGTTTATTTTGTGGCAGTGAAAAAAACGTGATGATAAAAACCTTTGGCTCAAGATGACAAATGAAATGAAATGGCTGAAATGCATTGAGATCCGAGAGACCCTTCAAATTTGGCTTTAATGCACCTGCATTAAATTATAATTTTTTACTGGTAAAACCTACTTACTTTTAACGCTAAAAAAAACTAGTCGCAGGATTTTTCTAAATTTCCACTTGATAAGCAAAAAACGGGATTTATATTATAGACTAACTGCTGATGATGATGGATTTTTGGATGTTGCTTTGCGGTGTTTTTACTTTATTCAATGAAAGAGATAAAGAAGCTATACCACGAAATCGCGAGCAAAAGCTACTTAGTAGTATTTTATTTGAGAGTTAGCGAGACGATAATTATGATACGAAGTTTTCGAATTTTGGAGGGTCCCTAGTAGATAAATATATTTGAAGAGTGGTGCTGCTCAAGGCTGTCAGCGTCTAAAATAACAATATTTAATCTACAAACATTCGCAAAGCTAACAAAAACATTTTTATGCTACAAAAAGTACATCAAATACGAGTGGAGCTGAAGAGGGCAGTGTACCACGCAAAAACTGAACAAGTGCCTACACAGTCAAATTAAAACATGAAATTTCTATCAAAATGATATACATTGCGATACTCGAACGACTGCTTTAAACTCGTACACTCCTCGGCTCCGCAATGTATTGCAAGTTTCACGAAGTTACTTCCATGGTAGTATACACTGGGATTAAGTCAACAGTTGAAGTTAAAGTTAGTTTACGCTGCCTACGCATATGCTTTGGCAGCATCTCGGTGGTGTTTATTTTAGTATCATTCTGCAGGAGAAGTCTTTTTTCGAAGTAGTTCGTAGAATTTATCTACACACTTTAAAATCTGCTTTTTTATTACAAATATACATTATAAGCTGTAAATTTACGAAATACAATATGATTTATAAAATGTCGAAACCCTGAATTTCGCCTACCCGGGGCAGCGTGCCAAGCATGCTTGCGGCATTCCCTCGCTGTACGGCTATGCTCAGCCTCTGGGCGAAAAAAGACCCGGCCCTGAGGTCGCCAGAGACGCTAACTAATTTATCCGACACCCCGCGAACAAATTTTTTGGTGTCGGATGACCACGGTCCTAAAGTTTCTAATGCAAGTGCCGCAAATATATAATCATTTGTTAAAAACGCATATTTGCGGCACTTGATTGTTTGGGCGTGGTCGGCAGCAGTCCCTGGCTTACTGGCAGAACCTCTGACGTAGGACGGAGCCAGCGTATCTGAGCAAGTGACATCCCACGCTAAAGGTTTTCCCAAACTCCAAGGCACTAAAGTGCAGCCATCGGGTCTCTTTCCGTCCGAGGCAGACATGCCTGAGAGCTCAAGAGTCGCCGGTATGGCAATAGTGCTGATTGCCCGGCGGATAAGGTCATTAAGTGACGCATGCCTGTAAACGCGACCAGCACTCAGTTGACAATGTAGGCCGTGTCGGCCTAAAGCATCAACTGTATTACCACACCGGCAGCAAATAAAGGTTCACATGTTTTTATTCCGAGCCGCAAACATACGGCAATCCTTAGTGAGGCAGGGTCCAAAAGTGTGCCAAGGTTTCGGGAGGGAACTGCGTGCAGCCAGTGGCCAGATTCCGGCTCAGATACAGCCAGCAGTCTAGCTCGCTCGACAGTGTCCTGGCAATTTTGTAAAAGCCTGTTGGATGTAGCCTTGACATAAACACTACTCCAGGCAGCTTGGCTACCTTTTTCTGCTGGGCTCTCGCTAGGATTATCAGCATTCAATGCTGCCTCCGCACCCATCAAGCACGACACCGTAACATCAGGTGGGTTGGTAACGTTTAATATACCACCGATGAGGGTGATAGTGCTGTAGACGGATGACAGAAAAGCTGGGAGAGCCAAGTCACATGTGGTACGGATGCCAAGTCCGCCAAATTTTGTAGGGAGAGTAGCTTGGGTCCAACAAGAAGGCGAAGGGAAAATATTTAAAATTTTGGAAACAGTTTCTTTCAAAATGTTATCAATATTATTTGTCAGTGAATGAAATTTAAAAACAGGGCAGCAACGCAGAAGGTACATCAATTTAGGTGAAAATAAGCAAAGGCGTAGAATGTATATAGCAATGTGTGGGTTAATTTGGAACAATAAGTCAGAGGAGTTATTAAAACTCACAATTTTAGAATTGAGTGTAGGTAGAACGGCGTCCTCGAAGATTGGAACACCCAGAAGGGTGAGAGAATCACGGACAAGAATGGTGATATTAGGCATGAGATTGTTAAAGCTGCTGATGATTTGAATGCGATTATTGTCAGAAAGACTGTCCGCAATATATATCTCGCATTTATTAGGGTTTAGTTGCAAACCAATCTCAGAGAAACTACTAATAATAGTTTTCAAGTCCACTAACACCGTAGACGCCGTTCCCCCAATGGTACCGTCATCCAAATACCAAATATTCAGATCAGATGTAAGCTGTGTGATGATAGGGTTGATAGCGAGGCTAAAAATGACAGGACCGAGTGGATCTCCTTGTTGGCAACCTACGCAAGATGAAATTTCGTTATCGCCAAACATTAATTAAGAAGGAGTTGCGTAGCATGCCACATGTAAGCAAATATTTCCAGAATTTCTTTCTCAATTTCTGATAACAGGGAGTACACTGTTGTATTTACAGAGTTGAACGCATTTTGAACGTCAATTTTTAGTAGAACATCGTAATTTTGGTTGTCCAAAAAAGTGTATGTTGCGTAAACCGCAGCTTCGCACCCACCTCTGGCTCCGAAACCAATTTGCTTAACTTTGAAATTATGAAATTGTATGATGGAAAAAATGGCCACTGTGTTTTTTAACTGCCGTATGTATTAATATGGACCTTCTCCTTTTTCAACTGTTTTTTCCATCCATACTAATATTATAATGCGATAGTAACTCTAAAGCTCCAAACACACAGACAGCGGAGGCGTGGCGGTGGGGTGGAGGTCATGGTTATAATATTCTAACTTCTTCTTCTTCTTTCTTCTTCTAGTTCTTTGTAGGCGAAATCGCGGGCAACAGCTAGTTATTTACATGTGGTATTATTAAAAAATCGGCCAAGCGCGAGCCGCGCCCTAGTTTTTTCACAGTTGCAAGGATAAATAAATTGATAGATAAATTGTGATTTAGGATAGGTAAATTGTGATAGAAGATATGAATTAAGAAAAATGTTTTTTTTTTAACTGAAATGTGTTTAATACTTGTCTTTATTTTTAAATTTCGAATCTTATTTGTTGATATCTTTGTTTGATTTTTATTGCTATTTTTATATTATTTTGCTTGTTTTTGCTATGATTGTTTACTTATTTATATCAATATTTTTTTACATTATGTGGTCCTAGATTTTATTTTAGTTGTTAATTACTATTGTGTGCCCTTACAGGGTGTCATGAACTGACTTAAACTAATGACAACATCTTTATTATAATGTGCATGACTTGACAATGAATAAATGAATATGAATATGAATATGGATGCAGACCTAAGTATTAGTTATTGATTGCAATATGATACCTTCACGTTCCTAAAAGAGTCTTGACATGACAGACGGACAATTAAGTGGCCATACAGGGTTATTTGTAATTCACTAGCATCCTTTTAACCCTAAACTCCTATCACTTAAACAAATGTTTTTTGTTTTACGGCTTTTGTCATAACTTAATATTTTTGGTGTAATAACGTTTTGAAAATTTGATTCTGCCTCTTATTTTTACGATACTCTGTGTATTTGTATGGGAAAAAAAGTGCTTCATTTTAAAAAGTCGTAAAACAAAAAACATTTGTTTGAGTGATCGGAATTCAGGGTTAAGAGGATGTCAGTGAATTAAAAATAACCCTGTATAAGGGTTTCCGAACTCAAAAAATCAGAAAACCCGTGTAAATGAATCTACGCGCTTCTCAGCGTACCTGCGATGAGCAAAAACTATGTTTAATGGTGTGAGACTGCAAGTCATCTCTGCGTGGGGTCGCCACTGCACAACTAACACAAGGGCGCATGTCCATAGAAAACTTATGGCCGTTACGTCTTTTTGTTTTAGGAACACACTATGTTGTAGCTTCCTGCTCTAAACACTGCTGGACTTCAGGGCCACTTTCTTTGCCTTTTGCTACGAGTATTATAAACGCGATTATTTATGTGTGATTGGCCTCCTCCAGTACAACGGCTGGACGAATTTGTATGTGGTACCATGAAGAGTATTCTGTGCCCCAAATGACCACGTAGTGTGAACTATCCTATTTAAATAACCGGCCAAGTGCGAATCGGACTCGCGCACCGAGGGTTCCGTACAAATTTATATGAATCTATGAACATCCAATCTTAGCAGACCCCTGCTCCTAAGCAAAATGTGCGCAGTGTGGGATCATTGTAGATTGGTTACTGATATAGACAGACAGTCAAAAAAAATTGTGCTTTTCGCAATTTTTCCTTTATTTGCGCTATAAGATCTTGCTTCGTACCAAATTTCAAGATTCTGAGTTCACGGGAAGTACCCTGTAAGTTTTGATTTCCTTCAGAGTTTCGAAAATTTGCGGAAATTTGCGTCATAAACGCTGTATCTTTTGATTGCGTTGGCTTAGAAGTTTGATTTTTTTCACTGCTCCAAGGGACAGTAGACCTGAGTTGATATAAATTTCAGCTTGATACTCCACGCATTCCTGAGAAAAAGGGTCTTGACAGACGGACAACAAAGTGATCCTATAAGGGTTCCCTTTTTTCCTTTTGAGGTACGGAACCCTAAAAATGGAACGTTTGACTCCAATTGACTTATTCTCTTCTTAAACTAAGTAAAGCTTTTACTGTGGGTAGTAGACAAAAAGAAACACGCTTATATAGATAAATACATACATAATAAAACATCAACGACTCTAGCCCTTTTTAAACATGAAACTACCGTGAGACTCACTCATAGTGAAAATAAACGGATCACTCACGTCTCAAAACGAGTTTAACTCGACATGTTTCGGGCTAATCCGTAGCCCTTCCTCTCGGAGTCGCACGTCACGGCGGCTGCCAAACGTGCACTGCGTGCTAGCTAACTCCTACTCGACGCAACTGACAGCGACACACAACTACCCCCGTTTTCATCATCACTTTTATTGTCATTGTCAAATGTAGGGTAGCACACAACACTAACCACATCACTTTGTAAAGGTTCGCTCACACTCACCGTTGACGCAGTACGAACATTCAACACTGTTTTCTAACTCGGGGGTAACATGTCGAGTTAAACTCGTTTTGAGCCGTGAGTGATCCGTTTATTTTCACTATGACTCTAGCCCTGCACAAACATTCGTATTTTTCATACAAATATAGTCTGTCAGCTTCGTAGTCAGGTTCTCTAACCACTAGATTATCCAGTCGAGTATTTATTTGCACAAAACTTGGCGCAAAAAACTATGTGGCGTCCACACGTACACGTGCTTGCTTGTGCAAACTGTTGAGCGTGTAATTGGATCTTTATTTACATTAACACTAGTCTTTACCGGCGTTTTCGGTCATTTTGAACCTTTAGCTTCGGCATTCGGAATTCCTCTAAATTTTAAAGGAATTCTAAAAACAACAACGGTGTTTTAAGCTAATAACACCTTTGCAAAGTTTCATACTCTTCATCACCTTCATCACCATCGTCTTCAGCCGAAAGACGTCCACTGCTGAACATAGGCACCTTAACCAGGTCGTTGCTCCACCTTGTTAGAGCCCTACCTAAACTGCGTCCGACGGTCCGTGAATGGTACTCGAGAACCTTTAAGCCCCATCGGCCATTAGTTCTACCGAGCGATGTGTCCTGTCCACTCCACTGCCATTTGAGTCTGGCGACTCCTCGAGCTGTGTCAGTGGTTTTTTGTTTTTGCTTGCGTTTGTCTGTACCCCAAGGCGCAAGCCACACAGAAGAGACGTGGGACGGGGGCGCGTCGCAGTCCGCGTCTCCGCCGCGTCTCTTCTGTCTGCTTTTGGTCGCGACGCTTCTATACATTTAGTATTCCCACGTCTTCTGTGTGTCTTGAGCCTTAGCGGTTAACATTTTGGAGTTTTATTTGTGTAAATCCCGATCCCGCAGGAATATCGAGATAAAAAAGTAGCCTATGTTCTTCCAGAGATTCAGATAAGCTTATAAATTTTCATCTACATCTGACCAGCACTCTAAACTCACGATCTTTGGCATTTATAACATTTACACAGCTACCAACCAGCATTCTGTGTGGTAACACTACAGCTAAAGAACGACTCACAAAAGAAACAGTTTCTCTACCTCGCACAAGTGCTTTAAAAGTATCTCTGACAGTGTCAACACATCAACCTTATGAAAAACATTTTTTTGTTGCAGGTGCGAGTCATGGACCATTCGAGAAAAACACACTGCCAAATCAAAAACCACGGCGAGCAGTAACTCAACGTCAATAAAAATCACTCTTGCATTTGGTAGGCTAGCTTTCACCAAAGTCTGATTGTGGCCAAAAGGTCACTCGAGGTCAAATTTGACGTTTCCTTTCGTTAACGTCAATTTTATTCGATGAGATTACAATTTGAGCCGTAGGTGTGTACTCACACGAATTCTTAAACACCTCACTGCGCTCCATTGTAAATTAAATCATAGCTTTTGTTACTTAAGGTTGAAGTTAATTTGAGCCATTGTGAAAGCTGGAGAAGGCTTTTTGTTTACATGTACAGCCGTGGAAAATTTTAATGAATAAATAAATAAATAAAATAAATATCATGGGACAATTCACACCAATTGACCTAGTCCCAAAGTAAGCTTAGCAAAGCTTGTGTTATGGGTACTAAGCAACGGATAAACATACTTATATAGATAAATAAATACTTAAATACATAGAAAACATCCATAACTCAGGAACAAATATTCGTGCTCATCACACAAATAAATGCCCTTACCGGGATTTGAACCCAGGACCTCTTGCTTCGTAGGCAGGGTCACTACCAACTAGGCTAAAGCGGTCGTTAATGAGTCTAAATTGATTGATATTTTGACGCAGAGTTGCCGCCTGATTGTTGTGGTAACAACGTACAAACTACCTTGTTACTGCTTAATGGAGAAAGTCATTCAAACAATGTAATAAAAGTAAACCGTTAAAAAGTGCAACTTAAAACAGTGCAGTGCCTAAAACAACCAGTGTTCCAAATTCAAAACATAATAAAATCGCCAAAAATTAACAAAAAAGTGTTGTGACGGTATCGATAAATACTGTCGATAGATTCGGTGATCAGTGCTCGCGATGTGAAGGTGATGAGTGAGTGTGTGGAGGATGAAACGCAGCAAGTCGTACACGTGGCTGTCGGGGTTGCTGAGGATGAAGCCCGAGGAAGAGGAGTGGGGCGCCGTGCCCTGGGTCCGGGCCGAAGTACTGCAGCAAGAAAGGTCAGTTTAGTTTATTCCTTGCCAATAGCGCTAGCGTGAGTTGCACCTAGTTACCATAATAATAATTAATGTCGAATCAGCTGTTAAATCTTTCGTGAAGTAAATTTCTGTAAGCCAAAATTTGGTTAAATGCCACTGGTCAAATTTAATTGTTAGTTGAAACAAAAAAAGTCAAAGCTCATTTCCGTATCTACAGTAACATAATCGGCCTTTATAGTACGATTAACATAAGTACCAAAATCACGTGTTACCGAGTGATAAGAATCTGGCTTAGATCCTCATCCCCAGCTGTATATTTTCTGGTGTTCTTCGTGGTCAAATCTCAACAGAAATTTAAAAATCAAACATTTCTTAACATGTTTACGAGTACATAGATATAAGTTTTAAAAAGTATACTTTGAAGCTTCTTAATGCTTTTTAAACCATTGATTTATACATAGAATTAATTAATCCATTGTTAAAATGAATTGCATCGTTTAAAATTTTATGCTTTCATTTACTATTGTTCCGTTGTAATCGGCGTGATTGAGTGATTTCTAAAGTGGATCTAGGCGATAAAACGTTTCCCTATTCGTCTATAAACGATCTATTACGAAGTAATATCAAACAGTTAACGATTGAAAATTATGACTATTGAAAAACACGATGCTAAATAGCGGTACAACTAATCAGCAATATGCCACATGAGGCTGGATAACTCTTTAATTTTTTACGTTTCATCGGGCAGTTAAGCCATTGTGAGATCCCAAATTATCCACGACTGGGCTTTTGACCCCATTGCCTAACCTTAACGGTGCTACGGTCTAACTATTCGTGAAGTTGGCCGTGTGTTGCCACCATTGATTCGCCATGGGCAATGATTTATACATTACAGCAAGCGTTTGTGTGACGACGGTATGGAAAGGTGGTGTGTTTATTACTCCGTTGCACAAAAACGGCTTATGGGATTGGGAACGAATTTGGCACAAAGCCAGTTTATAACATGCTATTTATTCCGGAAAATGTCATAGTTCCCACGGGATAACTATATAGGTTTTTTTTGCAGACGAAACTGCAAGCAACATTTAAACAAGTAAGACAGGATTATAAAACAGTCCTACGATTAATTATACAGAGAAAATGTATGTACGAACGATTAATTATTATCGGAAGGATCATTGAGCTAGAGTGTTGTCTCGAACAAGACTATTAAAACCATTTACGTTAAGTACTAAATTTCAATTAACTAGATAGTAAACCCTTGAGTATGACTGCCGTGCAATGAAAGTCTTATATACAAATTGCAGTAGTAAATATTTTAATTAGTATTTCTAAGCTCCATGAATATGTAAGTTAAGCGTTAGATGTTTTAATGACATTATTTTATAATTAATAAAGAAAAATACACTAAAATCTCACATTTAAATAAAATAAATAAATATCACGGGACAATTTACACCAATTGACATAGCCCCAAACTAAGCAAAGTTTGTACTATGGGTACTAGACAACGGATAAACATACTTATATACATAAATACATACTTAAATACATATTAAACACCCAAGACTCGTGCACAAACATTCGTATTTTTCACACAATTATCTGCCTCGACCGGGAATCGAACCCAGGACCTCAAGCTTAGTAGTCAGGTTCTCTAACAACTTGGCTATCCGGTCGTCAAACTCTAGTCTACTTCAGACTCTAGTCCTGTTAGTTACGGCTATAAAATAACAAAAATTATTATACGTCGGGAATGATCGGACTGATATCGGCCGTTAATTAGCGACGTGGAGGAAGTCCGTAAAAACTCATATTAGCCAAAAGGCGTCCACTGCTAGGCAAAGACCTCCCTCAACGAGTTCCACAACGGTCGTTCCTGGTGTTTCCTGTGACCTTAACTGATCGTCGGCCTAACTTGT
Organism: Archips xylosteana; assembly: GCA_947563465.1. Taxonomy (NCBI): domain Eukaryota; kingdom Metazoa; phylum Arthropoda; class Insecta; order Lepidoptera; family Tortricidae; genus Archips; species Archips xylosteana. The sequence goes on from OX387359.1 coordinate 415,048, forward strand.
TGGGGGCTTTCCCACGCCACGTTTTCCTTCATCACCATTTATATATTTATTCCATTAATTTACACTTATTAAGTATTTCTTATGCTAGCTACACACTTAACGGTAAATCGTAACGATTAATCTGTGCAAACCGATTTGCGCAGACTTATCGGACGTGTGTATGACAATAATCTGCAACGATTTGTCATACGACACACGATCGATAAATCTGCGCAAATTGGTTTGCACAGATTAATCGTTACGATTTATCGTTACGTGTGTAGCTAGCATTAGAACGTTGATTTGAATACCTAGTTTTAAATTGCCAACGAATTTCTGATCGACTTGACTCCTTGGCGCTGCGCTGCGTAGAGATGTAGCTTCACTGTGTATCTTCTATCGCATGTACAACAGAGAGTGCTCCGAGGAGTTACTATTCGGGTTGATCCCTGCCGCATCCTTCCGCCACCGCCCACCAACACTACCATCCTCACCATCTGGATGGTTGGCAGTTTTCTACTGTGCGTTCTTCCAGAAATTTCCTGCCTCGCACAGCAAAGCTCTGGAATGAAGTATCTGCTGCGGTATTCCCGGGCCGATATGACCTTCAAGCTTTCAAAAAAAAAGCGTACTCCTACCTAAATGGCCGGCAACGCACTTGTGACTCTTTTGGTGTACGGGCGACATACATACATTCATGGGCGACGGTAATCGTTTACCATCAGGCGATCCGTTTGCTCGTTTGCCCCCTATACCATAAAAAGAATTGAATAAATAAATAAATAAATATCACTTGACAATTCACACCAATTTTATTGACCTAGTCCCAAACTAAGCAAAGCTTGAACTATGGGTACTAGACAATGGATAAACATACTTATATAGATAAATACATACTTAAATACATATTAAACATCCAAGACTCGAGCACAAACATTCGTATTTTTCACACAAATATCTGCACCGACCGGGAATCGAACCCGGGACCTCAAGCTTCGTAGTCAGGTTTTCTAACAACTAAGCTATCCGGCCGTCTAAATAAGAAAACCAGACAATTTATTAACACGAACGTCTCTTCAGTGTAACCTTTATGTTAGACGTCGAAACCGCTGTCCTCCCAAGTTTATTGTCAGCCATCAGAATTTGATTAGCGCGACACGACCAGACCGTGTAATTTCCGGGCGTCATCGTGTCAAGATTATCGATATACCGATGTTTTAGTGAAGTGACTCACATCACTACGTTTACCGTCGAACGATTCTCACAATGCAAAAATGTTACTTATGTGCTATTTTCGTAACAAGCTCGAGAGTTAATTATTTGTCTAAGATAATTGACTGGTGTCGCTACACCTATTACATCATCATCATCATGCCGGCCTATCCCACGCACGCCCCACTGCAGGACACAGGGCTCCTCTCAGAATGAGAGAGTTTGTCTGTAGTTCCCACGCGGGCCCAGTGCGGATTGGGAACTTCACACACACTATTAAATTTCTTTTTAAGTGTGTACAGCTTTCCTCACGATGTTTTCCTTCACGGCTTATGGTACAAAAGTAATTTCTGTTCGCTACATACTCTTACGTGATCACGTACATTTCGTTAACCTTTACTTTCTAAATCTTGCCCAAATCTTAAAATGACACCTTTAATTGACATCTAAATGCTATCATTTGAATTTGATAAAGCTTAGCGTCTTCAAGCATTAAACCTACCGCAGACGTCAAGTCTTATCTTCTGCCTGCGGCCATACTTACTTGTTTTTTTCGACGTTGTTGGTAGGATCACAAAACATAAAAAGAGAGAATATGCAGCCTACTTACAGAATTCTACTAATGTGAAAATGTTTGAGTGCTTGTTAGTCAAAAATTTCTTTCTTACTTTCCAAATTTTCAATGACGGAGTTTTTGGGGATGAAACGATCTAACTTGATCTTATTTCTGATAAAAAGCGTGTATTGTAGGTATTCCAGGGGCTAAATTCAGGAAAGGCCCAACAAGGTTAGCGAGGGGTAATTCAATCGTTTGCGAGAGGATAGGGATGGGCTGAGCTTGGGATGAGCCTTATTAAGCTCAGCCCAAACCTCTCGCAAACCAGTGATTTTTGGCGTTCCTGAATAGCAGTTCATCCCTATTGTCCCGCAAACGATTGAATTTATTATAGCAGAAAAAACTATCGATGGAAGCGGAAACGAAAGGAGGGTAGCGCTAGGAGACAAGCGCAAAAAAGCACACAGCATGCCAAAAAACCACCAGGCATAAAGGGTAGCCCCACCCAAAAGATGACATCCAAAGCCACACAATGGGTCCAAAAGATCTCCGACCCACCCTTCCATCGCAGGGCAAAAGAAAGGAAGCCCGTAGTTATAGATAAATGCATATGACAGGAAATCCCACCAACCCAACCAATAGTACTAAGTAATTGTACAGAAACGGGCGAGGGTCGGTCAAGGAAGTAACCAACGGGTAAAAACATAAAAGACCGACCTAAGCACCCCCAGTGCCCAGCGGGAGAATGCATGCTCCTCTCCCGGCCTTCCAGCAAATGGCTGAGGCAGGACACTGTGGGTAGATTAAGTCCCCTCCCTACCCCTCCCCTCCTCAAAATTTAAAGCACACGTTTTTGTTTTGATAACCAATAGAGAAGGGGACTTGTGACCGGGTTTTTTAGTCCGTGCAAGTCGGACACTGTCTGGGCCCTCCATTCCCAGTTCGTCCGAAGGGATTTTTCCCGAGCACAAGTCACCCTTCCTACCCTAAAGTAAAAAACAGCAAAGACTTCGCGTCTTTGGCCCCTCTGGCGACCCATTCAAAAAAAAAAAAAAAAAAACGATTGAATTACCGCTTGCTAACCGTGTTGTGCCGTTCCTGAATTCAGCCCCAGATGTCGCCCAGACACTTAATAATTATGTGTATAAAATTAGTGCATGACGCCTCCGGTTGGTTTGATGCTGCTGCATCGATCACGTCCTAATTTCCATGCGCCGTACAATCACTGATACAATCCATGATATGATCACATCAGTCATCACCGCGCGTGCGTGGGAACACGCTTGAATGGAAGGTCACTGAATATATCTTGTTTTCTCACAGGCCTCCTCTAAGAATGAGAGGGCTTGGGCCGTAGTTCCCACGCTGGCCCGGTGCGGATTGGGACTTTACATACACCATTGAATTGCTTTGCAGGTTAGACAATAGCCAGTCTTTATTTAAATAATAAATAAATATCACGAAACAATTCACACCAATTGACCTAGTCCCAAACTAAGCAAAGGGGTACGTATCAAAATATATAAAGTTTAAAAGTAATAATGGACGAAATACATAATGGTCATTTGATATAAAGCAATTTTCTTGGAAATTCTCAACTCTACAGGATTTTCATAAAATAAACCTAACCTAACCTAAACCAATCTGTAGATTACACGATTAAAAAAGTTCGTTTAATCAATATTTTCATTGAAAATTTTTGTATGTAACATTATGTATTTCGTCCATTATTAGTTTTAAACTTTATATATTTTGTTACGTTCCCGTTGAAATATTTGAAATGCGTGTACAAAGGCGAAGGTTTATTGTTAGTTTAATTTTCATTAATTTATTAAAACAGACACCATTTCAGATTTCGTTCAATAAAAAACGTTTTATTATATTTGAAAGTTACTACTTTGCGAACGTCACTAAAAAATCCATGACCAATTGGGAATTATTCTTTTTGAAGTCGGTTAAAAGGCTCCAACAGAATAGTAACCTTTGCAGTAATTGCTTCTATTGTATGAAGATTTGATGACCGGAGTTATTATGATGTTACTATCTTATGAATATGTATAGAGGTATAATGAGGAAGTTCTTTTATAATTATTTTAACACTTCAAGTGAATTTATGGGGTGAGCTTAAATGAGATTATTATAAACTTTAGTTGTAATTAATTAACTGTTTTGTGTAGAATTATTGAGACTTTTGCTTTGCTTGAAATGATTTTCCAGCTTATACAGGGTTATTTGTAATTCACTAGCATCCTTTTAACCCTAAACTCCTACCACTTAAACAAATGTTTTTTGTTTTACGGCTTTTGTCATAACTTAAGAGGATACGATGCGCACCATTTCTCCATACAAACGTAATCCCCTGTTTCCTCCCTGGATAATGGCTTTAGAGCCAAATTTTTTTTACTGTGTAATCTGTATCTACCACAGCTATGCCCCTAGGTTTCGTTTTTTTCCATTTTTCAATTAACATAAGAAATATGAGCATTCAAAAACTGAAAAAATTGCCCAATTTCAACGTCATTTTCAGACACTCGTCAGAAAAGAATCCCTCATATAAACAAAAAAAGGAAAACATAGGGGCATAGCTAAATCTATCCTCTAATTATATTTGAAAAAAATAATTTTATTGGTCCAGTTTTCGAGAAGAAAACAGGGGATTACGAAATGCTGTTTTGATCAATTTTACGCGCCTATTAACGGTCTGAGCTGCAGTTGTCCCGCTCTCGCTGTACTGACACGGAGGGGTTCGGGCGAGACAGCGACATTTCATTAAAATACCTATTTCTCAAAAGTCTCTCAGCCATCGTACCCTCTTAATATTTTTGGTGTAATGACGTTTTGAAAATTTGAGATTTCCTCTTATTTTTACGATACTCTGTGTATTTTTATGGGAAAAAAAGTGCTTCATTTTAAAAAGTCGTAAAACAAAAAACATTTGTTTGAGTGATAGGAATTCAGGGTTAAGAGGATGTCAGTGAATTAAAAATAACCCTGTATTTATACTTCCCAGTGCAGGGCACAGGCCTCCCAGTGCGGATTGGGAACTTCACACATACCATTGAATTTCTTCGCAGAAATATGCAGGTTTCCTCACGATATTTTCCTTCACCGTAAAGCTCATGGTATATTACAAATGTAATTTCGCACATAAATTCCGAAAAAATCAGAGGTGCGAGCCGGGATTTGAACCCACGACCCTCTGCTTGAGAGGCCATAGGTCAAACGACTAGACCACCACGGCTTCCAATAAATAATAATATAATCAAATTAAATACTACAAGGGGGGTCCTGACCGAGAAATATAAAATGGTCTGTCTTTACTTAGAGGCAGGGCTCAACCAACACTGGATATTTACAGTTACTGCTGTTCACGGCATAGGGAGAGTAATCTATGTTGAACCTGCGCTTAAATTGGACCACTTCCGTATTTCTACCAAATTACACTATTTATTTACACTGGCAACAAAAAATGAAGCGATTATGCAAAACGGCGGACTGTTTGTGGCGCTGTCATCGCTTAATTTTTTGTTGCCAGTGTAAATAAATAGTGTAATTTGGTAGAAATACGGAAGTGGTCCAATTTAAGTGCCGGTTCAATATAGGTTTCTCTCCCTTATATTTAGACAAACTTAAAACTTGTACGGAACCCTCGGTGCACGTGTCCGGCTCTCACCTGGCCAGTTTTATTAACTATTCTAACCCGGTGTCCGGTGCTGCATTTCTAAGTGTAAATAAATAACGATAAGCCGGAAATAGTCTTCTTCGCATAAACAACTAAACGCATTTGAAGCCTAATAAATAACAGTGAAGAAACAACCTTGCTGAGTCTTGTAATAGCAGTTCTAGCATCATTAATCGTCCCAGTGCTGGGCAAAAACCAGCTTGTCCTACAAAGTGCGTAATGAGGGATACCGCTCCTAAACCGGCGAGATGTTATCTCTGAAACACACGGACATACATACAGAGTTGCTGTGGCAGTTGTCTGTTAGTTTAAGTTAGTTGCATTCTAGCAATGTTGGCATTCGCATGAACAACGGTTTTTAAATGAATCCGGGATTCAACGGGTGCTTGGGGAATTTCGACTGAACTTGTAAATGTCTTTCGGGATTTTTGTAGGTAACGCCACGAGAGTTGTTTGGTACATAAAGTACTAATTGCAAAAAAGTAGTGAATGAATGAAAATGTGAGTTTCATGATCTTATGATGAAGTACCTACGCAATACTATGCATATTATAATTTTTCTTTTTCATAATACCTACCTATTTTTGAAATAAAACAATTTGAAATTGATAAGAAATATTGGCAAGAAAAAAATCTATATTTTATAAATAGCGAAAAATATGCTTATCTGATTCAAATGAAATAGATCAAAATATTTTATATTCTGTTTTGTTTGAACTAGATGTATTTTCCTAAACAATTCATAACGAAAAAGGTTGAAGAAATTTTTAGTCAATCTAGTAATTCACTGTTAAGTCTGTTGAACTTGCTATCGGTACGAATAAATGTCAAAATCCCGCCGTCATTACATGACATGTTGTTGTGTGCGTGACCTCAGCTCTCGTGGCCTGTATGTAAATTGCAGTTGACAAAATACAAAATGTTACCATAATAGTTACATTCGCCATCATAATTTTTGTATAGCAAGATAGAGGGCAGCAGTGTGGTCCGTGTTCAGTTGGTTGAGTCTGTGATTACGATTACAAATAAAATAGTCAACATTGTTATTGTGTTTTTCTTTACGAAGTATTAATCAATTATCTACTTAACACTAACTACACTGCAACATTGGCGACGAGCGTGAAACGAGCTATAAAAGTATACAAAAAAAAAAACAATAAAATCAAATTGCTAACAAAACAGCCAATCAAAATAGGAAATAAATCATGGATTCAAGAAAGAATTAATCAATGTCGTAAACGAATTAACCCAGGAAACGTTATTCTTGGACACTGTTTGCATAAGTGAGGTTAGAACATATTTACGTAAATACATTGATGAGATAAACCGAGAAATTACTAGTATACATTTTTAGTATGATTTTATGAAATTTTCTGTCTATACATATTTGGTAGGTCTGAGACCAAGAAAAGTTACGAATGAATGAATCTGCACATAATTCTTCGAAGAAAATCCTGTTCAATAAATAAAAACAAACATTACAAATAGAACAAGGTATATGAGATTGCGACGGCTTCATACTGTTTTTGCTCATTACTGCGCAAGAGCATATAAAACGAGGACTAGTGGAATGTGAGCTCGAACTTGAAAAAAACTGCCACTATGGTGAATATTAGTTGTACTTTATGATGCTACTTGCTTTGATTTGATAAACCCTCCTGAGTTTCCCACCGGGTTCTATCCAACAGGGTTTTTCCGAACTGGTAAGTTCTTCGACATTCACAAATTGTAGCCTTAATTGAATTAAGATTGAAGAGATTGAAACTTTGAACTAGTTTAGTTTGTTAAAAAAATTTAAGTATCAGTCGTGGTAATACCTAATTTCCATACATTCCGCTCTCTGTTCCCACACAATCTATTACATCTGTTGTCACCACAACCGCAGCCTCATTGCGGTTACAGACAGACAAAAACATTATACGTCCAATCTCGCATCGTCAGTGGGACTATACACCCGTCGTATCCTTTTTAAGAAAGAAAGAAAAACATTTATTTATAACAACAATAACACGTCCACAGGTTAAAAGTAAAAGTACAAACAGACATAGGTATGGTCAAGTGCAAAAATATATATTCGTTATTAACAAGGTGTCAAAAATATCTATAAAACTCTATGTCATTAACCATAAGGTTGATGTTTACATATTTTGACGGGATTACTGTATACATATTTCTGCTTTCGACTGCAATATTGATGCTGTGCCTGACCAGAAATATATGACTATTCGCCATGTTGCGGAATTTCATTAGAACTGATTTCTTACACTGGCAATAATGTTAATGATTGTCAGTGTCACTATGGCGGTTTCTTTGAAGAATAACAAAATGCCCAAAACGATTTGTAGTCAGCAACGGATCATTGTAAATAATGTTTATAATAAACTACTGGAAAAAAAAACGCTTCGGGAATGAAACTATTTCGCTACAAATCCTTTCCAAATTAACATCAGAGCTAACAGGTAGGTAAACATTGTAAAATCGCTGTCAATTGAAATTGCGAACAATGTAAATAAACCATTAAATGAAATATCCATATTCTAGCACTTGTTTATTGTATTAATGGTTTAGGATAGTGTTGTGGTAAGTAATGATTAAATAAACACACGGATTTAGCAGTATTTGATGAGGGAAAATGGAAATTAAAGACATTTTAAATACAAGGTTTGTTTACATTGTTTGCAATTTCAATTGACTGACAGTTTAGACAAGTCAAAATGTCATTGTTCCGACTATACTGAACTATTGCCATATAAATGAGAATAATAGCGCCTTCTTGAAAATAGTCATATATTATTGGTTTACCTTATACAATATGGTCCCGGCTCAGCGTGTCGTAAGAGGGGACATTCCTTTGCGCAGGCACTGGCAATCGCATTCACCGTATCTTTCACCCTCATTCTAGAGGTATTACCTGAAAGAGTATAGCCAGTGGTTTGACCAATGGCCTCTCATACAGACGACAAGTGGTTCAAAGCCAGGCTCGCACCTGAGCTTTTCAGGATTCATGTGCGAAATTTTATTATAATACCGCGAGCTTTACGGTGAAGGAAGATATTGTTGACACTGGCTACCGAGACCGTGCTGTATTTCTTGATTGATCAAGAAATGAACAGCGGATACAGCAGACGGTCTGGAGAGCCATTCTTCGATAGGCTGTGACAATGTGTGGTTGTAATTTACATTGAAGCTTGTTATTAAAATACCACTTCCTAAAGTCTATCGTTTAATTTAGCGATAGATTCACCATAAAACTATTCCCTAACTAATTTAAACGATAGACTTTAGGAAGTGGTAGTTTAATAACAAGCTCCAATGTAAATTACAACCATACATTAGCACAGCCTATCGAAGAATGGCTCCCCAGACCATCTGCTGTCAGCTGTCCGTTTCTTGATTCGAATTCTAGAAGACCCAAATTCAAATTTAGGAAACCGCGTCACAGTCTCGGTGGCCAGTGTCTACAATATCGTAATCCTGCAAAAACCTGCAAAACGGTGAGTGTGTCTCCCAATCCACATTGCGCCCTCTTGGGAACAACTACCTCAAGCCCTCTCATTTTAGCCCATTATAGTTAGAGAGGATGACAGAAAGAGATTGTGGTATTTACTGTGAATTCGTTTTACCATTAACGAAAACTTTCATTGCTAACGATGCTAAATTAACGGTTTATAGGCCCACGTAACGCGGTAAACGTTATTTTTGCAATCACGCAGTTCACGGCGATTATGAATTAGAATGTACAATTCTGCCATCGGCTTGACAATAAAGTGAAACCTGTTCAAGAAGTTTAACGGTGGTTTTTATGGCCATAGTACGAGTAGTTACTATAGCTGTGTTCTCTCCCGGCCCCTTTGTCGTCACAGCCCCAGCCCCTGTACCGCGCGGGCGAGGACGACTCATTTAACCCTTTCACCGCCGCACCTCGACAAAACGTAAACCTGCTTTGAATCTTATGTCATTGTGTCAAGATCACTTTGACACTGTAGTTTGTGACACCTATATGTGTCGTTGGCGTTGAAAGGGTTAAATGGTTTAGCTATAGTGGTTCTGTGTGCTGTACACCTCGCGGGTCCTCGCTATTTCTAGCATCTGTGAAGCGGTAGACACTACTTACCATCAGACAGCCTTTCTTGTTCTCCTTCCTATCCTGTAAGGGATAAACACAGCTTAAAGCACTAGTCCCACCAAGGGAGAGGAAGCGATTAGCTATCGACTATTTTCTCACTCAAGAAACGAACAAAACATATAGTATGCTTAGTATAAGTTTTCCTTTTTTCACACTGCCGGCGAGGATTCGCTCTTCACTAGTTGATCGCAGCAATAAAAGCTACCAACGATAAAACTCGCTCAGTGGTACTCGGTCAGCTATGCTCGCTTGGCGATCAGTATGCTTTGTATAAGTTTTTACTTCAGGAAATACTTCTCGATCGCGTTTTCGTAAAAAAATCAATTACTAGGGAAACATGGACAGCGCCTCCGCGCGCACGCGTCCAGTCTATGTTTCCATAGAATTGAAATTTTTACGTAAACGCGATCGAGAAGTATTTTGGTGAAGTAAAACTTATACTAAGCGTACAGTCCATGTTTCCATAGAATTGAAATTTTTACGTAAACGCGATCGAGAAGTATTGAAGTGAAGGAAAACTTATACTAAGCGTACAGTATGCTTAGTATAAGTTTTACTTCACCAAATACTTCTCGATCGCGTTTACGTAAAAATTTCAATTCTATGGAAACATGGACTCGCGGCCGCGGAGGCGCTGTCCATGTTTCCCTAGTAATTGATTTTTTTACGTAAACGCGATCGAGAAGTATTTTGGTGAAGTAAAACTTATACTAAGCGTACAGAACTCACGCTGAGAGACTAGCCACAGCGTACACTCGAGTTCACCAATATATGCATCGCCAACCTTTCATAAATATCTATACATAGACCTTATGTTACCGTAATAAGGTCTATGTATAGATATTTATGAAATGTTGGCTGTACAGATATTGGTGAACTCGACTGTATAGCGTAGATTTGAGTGCTCGTAAATCGAGTGGCGTGAGTAATCGCCCGCCGCACTCCAACACTCATTATAGACGAGCGAAAAAACTATCCGAACTATACAATCGATTCTATCTAGCTGATCGCTAACTTGTTTCTAGCTTTAATCGCTTCTCGCTTCGGTGGAACCAGTGCCCTAAGATCTCAATGCGCTAGTACTAATTTATCTCTATCATCTAATTTATCTTTTCTTTATCAAATTTATCATGTTCACTAAAGTCTGATGATTTAGATGTAATCTACGTACCTTATCGAAAATTTCCGAGCGTATTGTTTGGTTGTTTGTTTATTATATCCGTATCTACGTAGTAATTCGACTGCCATTTCATCAATACAGGGTTATTTGTAATTCACTAGCATCCTTTTAACCCTAAACTCCTACCACTTAAACAAATGTTTTTTGTTATACGACTTTTTAAAATGGAGTACATTTTTTTTCCATACACGGCACAGAGTATCGTAAAAATACAGGTAATCTCAAATTTTCAAAACGTTATTACACCAAAAATATAAAGTTATGACAAAAGTCGTAAAACAAAAAACATTTGTTTAAGTGGTAGGAGTTTAGGGTTAAAAGGATGCTAGTGAATTACAAATAACCCTGTATACAAACTGAAATCAAATTGTGAGATACCAAAACCCATCTGAATACCACAAAGCGTTTCCCGAACCGTGAAATAGCTAAATTGAAACTAAATTGAACCACCGGCGTGGGAAGAGGGAGCCACTGGAGCTGCGCTTGCACGGCCACGGGCCACTGTAGATAGACCTCTTAATAAAAGAAAATGTAAATGTTATCATTTGTATTTGCTTTTAGGATTTCGAAGCTGTGTCTCCTCGCCTTTTTCCACAATTTAAAAAAGATCAAAGAAAAAAGAAAAGTTCCTTTCCACATTCTACAAACCACTACCATTTTGACAAAGCGCTTCGCTTCATCTTTTGCAATGCGGAATGCTACGGTATGGAATTGGCTTTTGTCGTGTTTTTCCGGATAATACAGTCTAAGGGTTTTAAGGGAAGGCCGTGACAGACGAACAGACAGCGGAGTCTCAGTAATAAAGTCACCCTTTGTGTGCGGAACCGAAAAAAAGCACCCGAATCATAAGCACCCGAATTACCCATATTTCATTCCAAATCACGTTTAATGACTCTAAAAATATCTTAAACACCTCAAGCACCAGAGGAAGCCCAGAAATCACTTCCCGAAACCTCTAAAAAGCACATCAGGAACCAACGGGGTGTCGTCAAATTAATTAACTATCTCTGCATCAAAGTTAATGCTAAGCATTCTCACAATTATACATATTTAACTGTCGCGTCTGATTTGACGATAGCATCGTGAATGCGGAAGCGAGCTACTTAACGACTTGTTTTATTGTAAATTGTCCAAGTGCGAGTCGGGCAGGGGCACGGGGATACAGTCACCAGCATTAATATCTGCCACAACAGAGCGTGTAAAATTATCTGACACGTCCTTCCGGCCCTAGAAATAGAGTCGTATCAGATAATTATCCACGCTTGTTGTGTCAGATATTGGTGCTGGTGACTGTACCACAAAATTGACAGACTTTAAAAACTTTGCATTGGTTGCCCGCGATACCGTCAGCAAATTCGTTTTTGGAAAGTAATTTTCCGGGATAAAAAGTAGCCTATATGTTAGACTGGTTATACGCCCGAAAAACATAACCCTCCTCCGGCAGTCGGGTGAAAAAATAGGCTTACGCCGCATATGGAGGCGCCAGCAGTTGTGCTCTTTTTAAAACATAGTAAAAAAATTTGGAACAAATTAAAATTAAGTTTTTTTTAATAACACTTTTTGCTAACGTTTTGTTAATTATACTGTACTACGGAACCCCAAAATAAGCCCTGCTTCTGTGGGATGTGCAGTCGGATGGTGCCGATGGTGACCGCTGGCGCGTGAAGGCCGCCGGATGATTTGCAGCGGATGTAAAGCGCTCTTATTTGACTTCAAAGATACCGCCTTATCTATTAATATTAAATATTTAACACATTTTTTATAGTTCACAAAAAAAACGGCCAAGTGTGCGTGCGACATTAGAAATGCACATTAGTTTCAGCTGTCTATCTGTTGCGATGCTTGAAATACAGCTCAGTGACTGACAGACCGACTGACGGACAGTGTAGCAACATTAATAGGATTCCGTTTATCACCTTTCGGGTTCTGAATCCTAAAAACCAATATTTCTTCCATCTTGAACTAATGCCTATTAGCTCTTATGGCGACTATGGAGAGCCAATCTTACCGAGTAAGCTCTTAAAGAAAGGCAACAATCATAGTTACTAGTGGAGACACAGTCGTAGGACTTGGAGTCTCATTGAGAGCTCATCTCCAAAGTGTGCCGGTAAGAGCCGCCGCAAACTGGCGCGAACCGGTACAATCCAGTGCAATCCGGTAATGGCGTCTTATGCGTCTTGCAATATGGTAATGACTGCGGGTTCTGTAAGGAGCTGAGGTTACATGGCTTACGAAAACCTGGTAAGAATTACATAAACATTCACAATCTCTGATGGATTGGATTGCTTGTCAAGTTTTTTGGCAAAGAGAAATAATAAATCCGGTTCTGGTACTATTCCGGTTTGTATTTATGGGCGTGTCCGACACGCTCTTGGCCGGTTTTATTTGTATTTTTTTCTGCCGAATGTATCTTTTTCCTGTCTATGGAATATCACGGGACACTTGACACCTAGCCTAGCCTCTGCTTAAGAAGCCATAGGTCAAATCAATCAATTTATTTGCAAGAATACAGTTAATTAGATGGTCAATAAATACATTTTGTCGTACAGTGTATTTGTAATGTACGGGTAGTTAGTAATAGTTTTTTATGTGTCAAAGGTGGAGGGTAGTTTATTAGACTTTTGTTCTTCATTAGAAACTAGAAGCAACGGACGTGTTTTATTGTTCCTCCTCGATCTTGGCTCCGCCCTGCATCAGATATCTCTCAGTGGCGACGAGAAGTGTTTTTTTTATTCGCGCGTGGTTAATAATTGTAACTTTTTTAGTGCAATTATCAAGTGCAAGTAGTGTGATACGGGTAGAATAATGTCGGTAGGAAAAATTGGCCCGTTTGATGTACACAAAGACAGTTGGGACTTATATATTGAACGTTTGGAGCAGTATTTTATCGTGAATGATGTTAAAGAAGCGGTAAAAGTAGCAACTTTAATTACGGTAGTTGGCAGCGAGGCATACGAACTTATGGTTAATTTATGCACACCGGAAAGGCCCGCGGCCAAGACTTATAATGAATTAGTGACAGTGATGAAAGCACACTTGCAACCTAAACCCAGCATATTAGCCGAGCGCTATAAGTTCAGGCAGCGGCGGCAGGCCACACATGAAAGTATAGCTGAATATGCGGCAGCGTTAAAAAAACTGTCAATGACTTGCAGTTTTGTCACCGGCAACGAGTTGAAAGATAATTTACGCGACCAGTTCGTATGCGGGTTGGCTAAGGATGACGTCAGACAAAGACTATTCGCGGAGGATAAATTAACGTTCGAGATGGCTTTTAAATTGGCAGTAACGATGGAAACGGCCGTGACAAACGCGGCGGCGGTGGACATTCGAGACGGAAGGCGCGGTGGCGCGGTGGAGCTGTACCAGATGTCACCTAGTAGGGTGGACAGGAGCGGTAGCAGAGCGTCAGGGCGAACCAGAATGTCGGGAGATGGGCGCGGAGTACGCGGCACGGCCAGCGCTGGCTACGCGGGCGGCGGGAGCGCGCGCGCGGCGCAGTGGAAGCCGAGTGGAGCCGGTGGCGGCAGCAGCGGCGGCGGAGGCACCCATCAGCAGCCCGCGGCAGGCGGGTGCGCAGTGTGCGGTGCACAGCACGCAGCACACACTTGCAAATTTCGGATGTACGTGTGCCGGGTGTGTAACCGCGAAGGGCACTTAAAGAGAGTATGCCCAAGACTACGAAACGAACAGCTGCTCGCAGTGTACGAGACCGCGCAAAGCGGGCAGGTGATTAGTGGTGACAGCGACGCCAGCGGCGAGGTATACATCGACAATTTTTCTTTACTTGGTAGTTCTAGTCGATACCCGCCATATGTAGTAAAAATCAAAATTAATGATATTGATTTAATAATGGAAATTGATACTGGTAGTAGCATATCATGTATAAGTTATGATTGTTATAAGAGGTATTTTTCGAGTTGCAAGCTTCATAAAAATGATCTCACATTGTGTTATTACACTGGGGAAATGGCGCGACCGGTAGGTAAAATTATACCTACCGTACGTCATAGAAATTATATAAAAAAATTAGATTTGTACGTGATTGAAAGTGGAAAAACTAACTTATTAGGCAGACAATGGTTGAAAGAACTCGATGTACAGCTGTCGGTTAACGTAGTCAATTGTAATAGTGTAATTAGTAAAGATAAATCATTCAACTTGGATACTTTCAGTTCCAGATTTAAGAGCGTGTTCGAGGACGGTCTGGGCAGGTTCACGGGCGGTCCAGTGGGGTTCCGCCTGCGCGCGGACGCGCGGCCGGTGTTCCTGCGCGCGCGCCCGCTGGCGTACGCGCTGCGCGAGCCGGTGGAGCGCGCGCTGGACCAGCTGGTGCGCGACGGGGTGCTCACGCCGGTGCACACGTCGGACTGGGCCACGCCCATCGTGCCCGTTTTAAAAAAAGATGGCACTATACGGGTTTGTGGTGACTTTAAGCTTACTTTGAATAAGTTCCTAGAGGTGGATCGTTTTCCCTTGCCTAGGGTAGAAGACTTATTGACGAAATTACACGGGGGGCAGAAGTTTACGAAGTTAGACCTGTCACAGGCCTATGCGCAATTTCAGTTAGACGATTCGAAACAGTGTGCCGTAATTAACACGCACAAGGGTTTGTTTAGGTATGAGAGATTGATTTACGGGCTCGCGTCAAGTCCAGGCATTTTTCAACGAAAATTAGAACAGATATTTGCGGACATGCCTAGGGTAGGCGTTTTCCTGGATGACGTTATTATTACGGGACGCGATGAGACAGAGCACCTAGATACGTTGACGCGGGTCTTTGAGAGATTGCAAAAGTATGGGCTTAAAATTAAAAAACAGAAATGTACTTTTTTTGCGGACTCGGTGACCTATCTGGGCTTTGTTATTAGCAAAGAGGGAGTACATACTTGTCCAGAAAAATTAGAAGCAATTGAAAAAGTTCCAATACCGAAGAACATTTCAGAATTACGTTCTTTCCTAGGACTAGTAATGTATTACGCAAAGTTTGTGCCGAATATTAGTACTTTGTTAGCGCCGTTGTATAATCTACTTAGAAAAGAAGTAAAGTTCATTTGGAATGAATCATGCGATCGTACGTTTAATGAGATCAAACGACTTTTGATGTCGAGTGAGGTGTTGGCGCATTATTCGGCGGAGCTGCCGCTGATCCTCACGACGGACGCGAGCAGCGTGGGCGTGGGCGCGGTCATCTCGCAGCTGGTGCCAGACGGCGCGCGCGGGCCGGCGGCCGCGGCCGCGGCGCGCGAGCGGCCCGTGGCCTACGCCTCGCGCGCCCTGAACCGGGCGGAGCGCGGGTACTCGCAGATTGAACGCGAAGCGTTATCTATTATTTTCGGTATTCGGAAATTTCATCAATATCTGTTTGGCAGAAAATTCATCTTACGAACCGATCATAAACCCTTAGTTACAATTTTTGGCGATAAAGCGGGTATCCCAGTCATGGCGGCCAGCAGAATGCAGCGTTGGGCGGTTCTGTTATCCGGGTATGACTACGACATAGAATATGTGCGTAGCGAGAAAAACGCCGCAGATGCCTTATCAAGGTTGCCAGCGGGGCCAGAGGCATCCGTAGGTAAAGAGACCACGTACGTTAATTTTGTGCAAAGTTTCCTTCCAATAACTCGTAAAATAATCAAAGAACATACGTTTAAAGACGAAACACTGCAAAAAGTAGTACTTTACTTGCAATCTGGATGGCCCAACCACCAAGCAGAAGAACAATTAAAACCATTTTTTGTTCGGAAGTGGGAGTTGTATTTAGATATGGGATGTGTTGTATGGGGTTACAGATTAGTAATACCTAAAGCTCTTCGACACGCAGTTCTGAAAGAGTTGCACACTGGACACATGGGGATAGTTAAAATGAAGAGTATCGCGCGTAGTTACGTTTGGTGGCCAGGGATCGACGCAGACATAGAAAGCAGCTGCCGCGAGTGCGCGACGTGCGCGGCGGAGGCGCCGGCGCCCGCACGCGCGGCCCCGCAGTCCTGGCCATACGTCACAGAACCGTGGACGCGTTTACATATAGATTTCTTAGGCCCATTTCAGGGTAGGACATTCCTCGTGTTAATAGATGCCAGTAGTAAATGGTTAGAAGCATTCTCGTTACAAACTACCACGGCGGGGTCAGTTATAAAGGTATTAATGGAAACCTTTGCACGGTTCGGTTTACCCAAGGAAGTCGTGTCAGATAACGGCCCTCCTTTTAACAGCAAACAGTATAATGATTTCATGACTAACAATGGCATAAAAACTACGTTTTCAGCCGTGTATCATCCCTCCTCTAATGGGGCTATAGAGGGCGGAGTTAAACTTTGTAAAAGGGCAATTAAGAAAGCGTTAAGAGACGGTTGTGACATTGACACAGCGCTCCAGTCATATTTAATGACGTACAGGAATGTAGAACATAGTACTACAGGAACATCACCAGCTATGTTGCTACAACGAAGGAATCTTCGCAATAGGTTAGATTTGTTGAAGGGGGGCAGAGAGGTCGAAAACCGAGTTCGCGAAACACAACAGCGCCAAGTCCAGTACGCAGGCGGCGCCGATAGAAATCTGGCGGTAGGAAGTAGGGTTTGGACGCGAAATTATGGACAGGGGGAGAAATGGCTCAGCGGAAGGGTAGCGGAAAAAGTAGGGTCTCGTAATTATATTATAGCAAGGGAGAACGACCCACCTTTAAAGAGACACATCGATCAAATAAGGAATCGATGGCAAAGTGTGCTGGAGATACCGCACCCGAGTGAAGCGACTTCAGAAATTGATACCACAGAGGTACCGAGCGTGAGCACTACGTCGTCGCTGGGGCCGCCGGCCGCGCCTGCGGGGCCGCCCGTGACCGGGCCCGTGTTGAGGCCACGGCCAGTTAGACCCCCGGACCGTTATGGTTATGTCTGAGATTGTTTAATGTCTAAGTAGGTTATGTTGTATTAGTTTGTAATTAATTAGCAATTAGTAATTATATTTCTTAGTTCATAAGTGTAATTTTAGTGAGAGGGTGTAATGTACGGGTAGTTAGTAATAGTTTTTTATGTGTCAAAGGTGGAGGGTAGTTTATTAGACTTTTGTTCTTCATTGGAAACTAGAAGCAACGGACGTGTTTTATTGTTCCTCCTCGATCTTGGCTCCGCCCTGCATCAGATATCTCTCAGTATTCAGCCCTTTAGAGGACATACAAATATCATCTGCCAGGAGAGAGACCTCATCTTGTAACTTTTACCTACCAAAATCACTGGGCTTCTACGGAATTCGACACGAATCAGGATGTATTCATTAAAATCCTGATCCTAAGACATGACATTTTGCACGGGTATTCTTCATTTCATGCTATGTAATGAAATGATGTAATATTTGGATAATCGCATGGGAATTTAGTGTAATACCGAAGTTTTAATTGAAAAGCCACGCGTAAAAGCTAGCTTTGTGATGGTTATGTTCGATCAATAATATTTAAGCAGTTTAAACCGTTAAATCGATGGAAGAAATCTTTCGTGGCAGGATCGACAGCCGCTGATGATGCTTTAAAGTAAAAGTATTTTTTTATTCGATTTAGGCTTCAATTGCATCTCCTATTTATTTAATCGTATGGCGTAAAACATTAAACAATTCCCTAGCCACGATAAATCACCTATGAACGCTGAAGAGTCTACCTATTGAAGCAAGAAGAATCGTAATCTATCGTTCGGAAAAACCCTGTTGAGAAGAGAGGCGACACTTATGTCCCAATTTTTATTTATGGCGGTCGGTGGTGGTTCTTTTTTCAGAAGGAGGGCATGAAAATTGCACGAAGAAGCCTTTTTTCAACACAAACGTATTTAGCTATTTCGCCTGACTTGGCCTTCTTCGCGGAGGAGCAACATAAGTAATCCATTTATTTTAACATGGACCTCCGTCCTCCACAAATGCGGGAATCTATACAGAATTTAAACCGGCGTTCATAGCTGGGTGATGTAGTATTATTATCTGCGCATAGGCAGGTTTGTTTTATAGAAATCTGGAACCTTCATGCACCAAGGCCGCCCGCTTGCCGCCACGACAAGACAAACTTCTTTTTATGTACGCACTCGTTTTTACCCGCGACTTCGCTCGCGTAAAACATTTGATCTGACTGTTACATTGAAATTCCAGGATTTTAAAGTCAGTCAGCAGCTTTTAATGAACTGAAACAATTGCTTTGCTCACTCGCGACCTTAAAAAAAAGGGTTTGAAGGTCGCGGGTGAGCAAAGTAATTGTTTCAGTTCATTAATATGGACGCCTGATTCAATAAATTAGCTATTATTAATTTTAATTTTTTTCTTCTGAGAGGATGGCTGTGCCGTGCAGTGGGACGTATATAGGCTGGGTTGATGATGATGAATCTTTTTTTTACGTGGGCTTTACAGTTTACGCACCAGCAGTGAACCACATGCCTCTTTGTTCGGCAATCTGCGTCGTTTGTTCGCAGGCCGCGTCTCCACCCCGTCTCTTCTGTTTGGCGTTGGATCGCGACGCTTCTATATACATTTAGTATGAAAAGTGATTTAAGGGGCGCCCCAACTTCGACGCGCCTCGTCCCACGTCTCTTCTGTGTGGCTTGCGCCCATAGCAGACAGCAGAGACGCGGCGGAGACGCGGACTGCAAACTAACGACGCGGACTGCGTCGCGCCCCCGTCCCACGTCTCTTCTGTGGCTTTGCGTCTTATAGGGCGTTTCTAGCTTATAAATGCCCTCTGTTTCGCCGTAGAAAACTAAAGAATAGGCTACTTAGTTTCTTATCCCGTGGGAATTCTTAGTTCAAATCAATGATGATTAAAACATGCCTATAAAACTTCAAGCTAGAGTGGTTTAAGCTGTGCGTATTCTATCAGTCAATCACTATTCAGTTTTATAAATTCCGACCAAGTTATAATGTGGGTGCTTGCTTAACAACGATTAATATTTTATTCGCAAAATTAAGCGGCTTTTGGTTGAAAACGTACCGCGATAAATATGCCACAGAAAAACGTGCCAAGTCTCGATTGACATGATTTGTCCATAAAAGTAGTGAGATCTCAAACAGCCCAGTCTAGGAGGGGGATATAACAAAAAGAAATACAGTTAGGGTAAAATGTTTTTATTTTTGTACAATAAAGGGTTCATATACGTAACATACTGGTGCCGTTGAAAATATTGAGGCAGTCATCGTTACTTTTACAAACGTACTTGAAATCTCACGATTCTCACGACAAGCCAAAAAAATTAAAGAGTATGAATCTGTAATTCTTTGAAAGGTTATAAAAAATAATATTACTTATCTGAGTGCCAAACAACATCAGAATTCTTCAAACCGTTTTAGCACGAAAGAGTAACAAACATCCATACACACTTTCGTATTTATAATATTAAGTAGTAAGATTAAGTTACCGTTTGAAAACATTTTTATGTCTCATTTAAGAGAAATGTATGTTTTTACGGGTACAAATTTCATTATACCAAAATACATAGAAATGATTCCAAAAAAGGATGGTATGGCAGTTTGCCTTGCGTTCGACTTGGCGGTGCACTGCCGTGCCCCCAAATTCCAGGCTTAGCACGTCATAAATAACATAAAAACTGTCTTTACTGTGTGTGAATAATCATTCCAAATATTCGAATGAGCAACTATAAAAAATTCAACCGTTTTGAATTTTATAGTCGCTTAGTATGCATTATGTGTGTTAAGAGAAGTAACTATTTTATAGCACTATTTGAATTTTGTTGAATTTTTCCTTATGAGCAATAGCTTTGTAAGCTTAAGTTTTATAGTTTTGCATAAAATATATAAGATTTATGTTTTATTAATAAAATTATCGATTTATTGCCTACAGCTGGCTTTCCAGTGATCTTAAAATGTATTTACACAAAACAAAAATACAAAAAGAATAAACTCTTTGACCCCGACGTGATTTGAACACGCAACCTTCTGATCTGGAGTCAGACGCGCTACCGTTGCGCCACGGAGTCGTTGGAAGTTGAGTGCAAATTGCGCTACCCATACAACAAGCGTTACTGACGTCATCTAGTGACATGATATGGAATCATCGATTGGTGCGTGTTATTTTTAGTCGCAGCTGTATTTTCTGGGCAAATATTCAACAATTTACTAATAATTGTTTTACTAGAAAAGCTTTTGTTTCTTTGTTTGTTTTAATTGAACCGGTATTTAAATAAATTATTAGTTATTACTATTTGCTGTTACTTAAATAAAAGACAGGACGTCATGTCGATGGTTTTTAAACGCGTTCCAAAAGAAAAAAAGATTTTGTTTCTCCAGTTTTACACACATTTATTGTCATCATCATCATAATCATCACTATCACTACTATTTTATACTAAAGCGGCGGAACGGCGGAATAGATAGTTTATAACCCGGATAATTTGTTAATCAATCAATACTAGATGGAAAAAAAACCCGCCTGTATAATTCACGTTCCCATATTATGGGAGTTGCGGAAAAATAATCCTATGTCACTCGTGGAACTGAAACGAAGCTAATGACACCTCACACTTCGAAATCCGTTGAGCCGTTTAGGCTGCAAGGCCTGCCAAAGAATGATACCTACATACCTACGCTCGAAAAATAATAACCCTCCTTCGACAGTAGCGTTAAAAAATGGATACTTAGTTCCCGCAGGATAGCGATAAATAAATTTTTCGCGGACGAAATCGCGGGCAACAGCTAGTTAGCAATAATATAAACATTTATCCACAATCATTATCGTAGCAGATGCCGGTAGCAGGTCGAGTAGCGCCACTCGAGATATTGGCAACTTTATCAGCAACAGAAACGATAATAGTTTTAGATAATCCCCGACCGCAAACAAATGGGTATGTATTACAATGCCGAAGTACGAAAGACCGAATGTATTAAAACATCGAATGGGTCAAAAGACCGACACGATTTTTTTCTGAAACCGTTAACATTTTAAGATTGTTATAAAACAAACCTAACCTAACCTAATGGGTTCTGTATGATGCCGTTTTAATAAATTCTGAGAAGTGTACGGTTTCAGAAAAAAAAACGTGTCGGTCTTTTGACCCATTCGATGTTTTAATACATTCGGTCTTTCGTACTTCGGTATAAATAATAATAATAATAAATATCACGGGACAATTCACACCAATTGACCTAGTACCAAAGTAAGCTAAGGAAAGCTTGTGTTATGGGTACTAGGCAACGGATAAACATACTTATATAGATAGATACATTCGTATTTTTCATACAAATATCTGCCCCGACGCGGGAATCGAACCCGGGACCTCAAGCTTCGTAGTCAGGTTCTCTAACCACTAGGCCATCTGGTCGTCGGTATTGTAATACGTACCCAAATAAATTGGTGTCACTTAATAAGTGATTTTCATGTTCCGACTTTTTTGAGGTGAGGCTTTTTCTTACAAACTATGCCACTTTAGTACGGGACAACCAAAAATACCCCTGATGACGAAGATCCATAGGAAATTGAACGGTAATCAAGAACCACGGTTACCGAGACCTACTGAACTGCATGAGAGTAAGGAAAATTGGAGTAAAACACATGCGCACTTACAGGTTCGGCTTCTTTCCACTACTCCAGCGCTAGGACCTTGGCTGATAGTCCATCGGCAGCCCAAGGGGAGGCTTGACTCACTCCAACAGCACGTGATGGGATCAAAGGACACAGATCTCTGCCGTAATTAAGATTGTCCAACAAATACAGTCACTCACACAAACACAGAAGCGTTCTGATATATATATTTATCCAAATTTTAACGGATGGATAGTATTTTTAGAGTTTTTCGTAGATTTAAAACCAATAGCTGCTGCCACGGCGGCGGTTAGCGAACATCAACACACGATTCGTCCAACTCTTCACATCGAACGAGAGCGAGATCGTCTATATACACCGGTGCGCATGTTAGAAAAGGATGGGATAGGACACTCTCATGCAGTTTTTATTAAAAATAAGTCAAACCAACTACATTGGCGCAAGCACTGATTGAACGAGTAATTTTGAACATATGGGTCAAATACAGCTTAAAAAACAGAATTCGTCTCTCCTGTGGACATAAAATTAGCGACTCCGAGTCAGTAAACTTAAGGTTTATTTAAACGGGCCGGGCCGTAAGTTGGCCAGGCGCAGGCGTCCCACAACCCGATGTAGACTTGACTGAAGATGGCTATTTATTTTTATAGAAATCTAGGTTTATCATGTGGCTTGCTCAGGAAAAAATGAAAATAATGTTTCTGTAGCTTACAGCAGTACAGTAGCTGTAGTTTATACCTACTTCGTTTATACTTCGTTTTTTTTAGCATTAGAAAGAAGTTAAGAGGATACGATGCGCACCATTTCTCCATACAAACGTAGTCCCCTGTTTCCTCCCTGTATAATGGCTTTAGAGCCAATTTTTTTTTACTTTGTAATGAGTATCTACCACAGCTATGCCCCTATGTTTCGTTTTTTTTCCATATTTCAATTAACATAAGAAATATGAGCTTTCAAAAACTGAAAAAATTGCCCAATTTCAACGTCATTTTCAGACACTCATCAGAAAAGAATCCCTCATATAAACAAAAAAAGGAAAACATCCCATAGCTAAATCTGTCCTCTAATTATTTTTGAAAAAAAATAATTTTATTGGTCCAGTTTTCGAGAAGAAAACAGGGGACTACGAAATGCTGTTTTGATCAATTTTACGCGCCTATTAACGGTCTGAGCTGCAGTTGTCCCGCTCTCGCTGTACTGACACGGAGGGGTTCGGGCGAGACAGCGACATTTCATTAAAATACCTATTTCTCAAAAGTCTCTCAGCCATCGTATCCTCTTAAGCGATCTCGGCGTGCCTTTTTATTGAAAAGCACTTTTGAAAAATAAATCGCAGCAAAGCAAATTATGTAACTCAGCGGCTCTCAATCTTTTTTGGTGACGGAACCCTTTTGGAAAGCGAAATACTTGACGGAACCCTACAATAAAACAATAGTTTTTAAAAGTGTATTCTTTATTAATAGGCGTCAGAACGGTCGACCAGAAGGAGGTGTTTTGAATTTTTTTTTCAAGTCTTGCGGAACCCTTACAGGGGTATCGCGGAACCCTAGGGTTCCGCGGAACACACTTTGAGTACCTATGGCTGATGTAACTAATAGCAAGGAAATATGGTCATTTACATTCTTTTGGTGTCATAAGTAACGGTTACTATTTTCTTAAAAGCGGTTTTCAATAAAAAAAACTCATCAGGATTGTTTACCTTATTTCTAATGCTAAAAAAACGAAGTACAGCATGAAAGCTGAATAAAGGGGCGCCGCGCCTGCGCGCGCCCCCGTCCCACGTCTCGTCTGTGCGGCTTGTGCCTTACTTGACAAATAATAAGAACGGATTGTTTATGAAAAATTTCCACCAGGCTGTGAGCGTCAAGGGGTATTTATGACAATATGCGTTTTATCCTCAAAAAATATTAGTCTTACCTAAGCTTATTAAACTTTCTGGCTCCATTTTTCACGCGCATCCCACTTCTGAAGTCAGATCGTTTGTCAGAATCTTCTCCCCTACAGGAATGCCACTGAAAGTTGAGAAAGAACTGTTACGTGTGTTTGAAACGAGGGGAAAGGTGAATTACGCGGATTACGCCTCAAGTGTTCAAGTTTTGCGATATCGGACGCATATAATTGTACCTACGACTTATTTATAAATACTTCGGTGTTTACAAGAAATAACTCATTTCCACTGCAGGACACGGAACCCCTCTTAGAATGAGAGAGAGGGCTTGGGCCGTAGTTCCCACGCGGGCTCAGTGCGAGTTGGGAACTTCACACACACCATTGAATTTCTTCACATTTAGGTTTCCTCACGATCTTTTCGTTCGACGTAAATTTAGTTCATGATAAATTTCAAATGTAATTTCGCATATAAATTCCGAAAAACTCAAAGGTGCGAGCCCGGACTCGAACCCACGACCCGCTGCTTGAGAGGTCATAAGTCAAACCACTAAGATAGGTACCACGGCTTCAATTCATTTTAGAAATAATAAATACATGAAATAAATAAAAGATTTACAACAAAATTTTTTTTTTTTTTTAGCTAGGTAATATATTTAATGAAACTAAGAATACAAAATAACAATGAATAGAACTACACTAACAAACTATAAAAACCGGCCAAGTGCGAGTCGGACTCGCGCACGAAGGGTTCCGTACAATTATCTATAAAAATCACGTTTGTTGTATGGGAGCCCCCCTTAAATATTTATTTTATTTTAATTTAATGATTTAAATTAAAGTCAATATATAATTAAATATTCTGTGAATATTTCAAGTGTCTACCTGTTGCCGTTATCAATATCGAGCAAAAACGAGCAAAAAAATCACGTTTGTTGTATGGGAGCTCCCTTAAATATTTATTTAATTCCATTTTTTAGTATTTGAAAGAAAGTAAGAAAGAAAGAAAACATTTATTTTATAACAACAATAACACATACACAGGCAAAAATAAGAGTACAAACATAGACATAGACATAGGAATGTAGGTACATATTAGTGCTGCTACAAAAAGGGACCCGGCTCAGCATGTCGCTAGTTAAAAACCAGCACTGGTCTTCCGCCGGGCCACAGTACAGCAACATCACGGAAGGCCACACAAAACACACAAATTATATAATTATTATAAAAAAAGAGAAACTTATCATTCTAACAAAACATTCAAACATTCAAGGCTACCACAGACCGAAGCGCGCGTATTTGTTGTTATAGCGGCAACCGAAATACATCATCTGTGAAAATTTCAACTCTCTAGCTATCACGGTTCCCGAGATACAGCCTGGTGACAGACGGACGGACGGACGGACGGACGGACGGACAGCGGATCCTCAGTAATAGGGTTTCTGTTTTTACCCGTTGGGTACGGAACCCTAAAAATTATTACGAAATGCTGCCAACTCAGCATAATGTCTGCCTTACAGTCGAGGCTCCCTTTGGGAATATTAATGTTATATTGCTTAACATACAGAATATTCAGTGAAATAACCAAAAATCATGATGTCCAAAGCATGGGTTTACCTATCATCAGACAAGCCTCATGCTTCACTTCTTTAGACACCTAGAAAATAAATCGTCACAACTCATAATCCGCTTAACGTCACTGCACGCGTCCTGCGACCTCCGCCGACCTCTTTTAAAGGGAGCCGACGGGAGCCGAAGGGAACCGAGGGTTCCCGATCATCAATCCGACTGACTGCCGTGTCATGACAAAACACTGTATCTAAAAAACACCTATTTTTCAGAAATCGCAAAAAACTTTTGCTTCGTTTAATTGGCTACAGAACAGTGAATATTGATCTGATTGCAATAAAATTTGGACAAATCACGGATAATGTGCTACTAGAAGTGGACAAAGAAAAATAATTTTAAAATTTTTACTTTTTACATGAATTTTCAAGCAAAAACGTGTTATGTCGTTATGTCCTTTATCAATAATATATGAAAGTTGCTATAACAAAACACTGTAACGTGATACTTAATGACATATAATCATAAGAAAATGCTACTTTAAATTTAATTAAGTAATATATTGCTAACATCACTATTCATAAAACCAACATTCTCATCTTAATATATATTTCTTAGTCTTTAGAAAGGAACCTTGAAGAAGTCCCGACTTAAAATAAACAAGGACTTGGACTAATTTCTCGTGTGATTGTTGCGACAAAACACTGTAACTCTTGATACTATACTAAGAAAATGTGAGTTTGTTTTGGCAAAACACGGTATCTGGAGATAATACAGTGTTTAGTCTAATCAAGACCCTACGTTTTAAGAGTTACAGTGTAAATTGCAATGACGTTTTTCAATGTTTTTGATAGAAAATCAGTTTCTCTAAGCATGCATATATAGATTAGGGTCCGAATAGTTAATTTAACGGTGTTAGCACAAAACACTGTAACTCAAGTTACAGTGTTTTGTCATGACACGGCAGCTGAGCCGTAAAACGTGGAATTTTATATTCCGCGTCCGTTGCAAAGCTGACGTGTTGAGCGTTGTGGGGCCATTAGAAGTGAGATTAAATATAAATTAATACTAGCTGTTGCCCGTGAACCCGTCTGCGAAGAACAGGGGTATAAAAAATAGCCTACGACCTATTTTCAAACCAACCGAACATAGACAAAAAAATTGATAAAAATCGGTCGCCGTTTCGGAAGAGTTCGATAACAAACACCGTGACACGAGATTTTTATAGTATATTAGAATAAATATGTCACGGGGCTCTTAACACCAATGTCTTAGTCCTAAAGTACCTTGGTAAGCAAAGCTTGTGTTATGGGTACTAGGCAACGGATAATCATACTTAAATACATACTAAACATCCAAGCCATCGAGAACAAAATTAGTATTTTTCATACATATTCAGTATCTGCCCCGACGGGATCGAACCCGGGACCACAAGCGTAGGTTCTCTAACCTGCTCTAACCACTGGGCTATCCGGTCGTCATAATGTGCTTGGTTAAAAACCAAAAAGATAATGTATTATGGTTTTACAAATGTATTACATTCTAATGCAGCAAGGTAAATAAAAGCTTGTAAAGATAGAAAAAGGATTGTATTGTAATTATGTTAAAAGTAACACAAAAGTTTGTGATAAAGCCCAATTCAACCCCCCGTTCTAAGGCCCCGCCGATGGAAGGGTGTCGCGGGCTTAAGGCGCTACAGAGTATCTTCCAGCGTGCGGTAACGGCTAAAACCGGTGCGGAGAATGGCTCTGATTGTTATTGTTGCACTTATCGGGAATGGATCTAATGTTCGAAGATCTACGTATTTCTTTCTAGGGGTCCACATTTGCAAGGTGCTCAATAGGCGGTCCTTTACAGCTTGTCAATTTTTTATGTTTGCAAAATAATGGTTGTAACATCCCGATTGTATTGTATTGTGGTTTTAAATGTCATATAGGTACTCGAAACTTAGTCATGAGTCATGACGAGTCATAAGGCAATATATTGTCTAAATTACCTACGCACGTTTTTGGCAAAATTGCAAGTAGCCGGGGTCGCTTTGGAGCAGAGGTTCCCAAACTTTTTTTTCACATAGACCACTTTCAAAATTTAGCTGGTTCCGGTGGACCCCCTTGCAGCCCTGCTGCCTGCTTGATTTCTACCATATTCCCAAATCCCCCATTTTTGTCTCGCCAACGTAGACCCCCCTCGAGTCTCCTGTGGACCCCTGGGGGTCCACCTGGACCACTTTGGGAATGCATACTTTGGAGTATTAGTTTAGCTTATATTTAAATTTAGTTTACGAATTCTCATCATCATCGTTATTTCAGCCGAAAGATGTCCACTGCTGAACATAGGCCTCCCCCAAGGCTGACCAAACAGATCGGTCCTGCGCCATCCGCATCCAACGCGTTCCCGCATTCTTAACCAGGTCGTCGCTGCATCTTGTATCTTGTTTTCGAATTGTATTTTATAGTATTGTTTGCATAATGAACTATTCTACTGGTTGACCATATAATTTGAGCTATCTATAGTTTTGTAGCACCTATAGTTTTACCTTTTCTGAATAATATTTTCAGTTAACTCAGTTGACATTAGAGCCTTGACTTCGTGGATGCATCGGGCAAAAAATGCGCAAATACAAACTCTTAAACGACCCCTTTTAACTTATTATCTCTAGTACGATCCCACAATATTATGCTGCTTACATTTGTAATATATAAGGTCATAACAGCAGATATAAATTCGCTCATATAAATTGCGAGCAACAGTTGAAAGATAACAGTAACACTCATAAGCTTAAAAATTCTTACGAGAAACTGGTTTTATCAATATTGAGTTCACTTGTACAGTCAATGCACCAGATAAGTTTAGGAATGATGCTTCTGTAACAGAAGTTTTTAGCTTCTTGATAAACATGTGACAATCTGCATTGTGCGACAATGTGATAGTCAGTAACTTGGCGCTCAGAGCAGGCCGTTGAGGATGAATAGAAATAGAATAGAAATGAACTATTTGTCCAGCAGTTTACGTCGTTTGGGTGAAATAATGATGACGTAAAATTTTAACGCTCATGTATAAGTACCAGTAATTTCTCATGTCTGTAAGTGAATTGTAAAATAACTAAACTAAACTAGCAATCTATAAAAACTAAAACTATATTATAATAAAATAAACTATAACTACATTAATTCTAAAAATGTACTTTGCGGCATGGTACCTAAGACGCTGGCAGCATTTCCTCGCTGGATTGTAAGACAGATGCGTTGAGCGAGGAAGCTGCCAGCTCTTCGATCTCCTGTGGTATCTATGAGTCTCTTTGATAAGTCTTTGAAGAGACTCAGAGCGCCAGGGCCCCACGGACCAAGGATCTAGAAGCCGAAAATTGTTAATATTGTAAAATGTTTTTTTGGGAATAAATGTTAAACCAAAACCTATGTAAGAGTACACGCACAAATGCTGTTTTCTAGATAACGGTAACAGTTCCCAATGTTCTCGGGAAAGGAGAATGTACAAGAGCTCTGGATAAATTAACGAGAGCTAGATTTTCAAATGGCAACTCGATTAAAGTGATTCCAGTCACCATCTAAAAAGATACTTGTAAAAACAGAACGACTTATAGCGTTTCCATAAATATTTAGACTTCACAAAAAACAGTGTCTTACTTCGCCAGAGGCGTATTTTTTGTCGTCTAAACAACCATTGTTTATATTCCACATTTGAAACTGAACCTCGTTAGACTTGTTTGGAAATACGTCTTTAAAACCGCCAATCAGGACGTGTCGTCGCGGCATTTACACCAATCAGCGGCTTTCGGGACACTAATCAGACGACGTTCAATCGACACCGAATGTTCCTAACTGGCTGCTTTCGTGACTCGATTGGACGTTTCATGAAACATGCATAATGTTACTTTCTGTGATTTCTACGTATGATATTGGCTTTTATGGTACTCATTAAAGTTATTAATAATTATTAGTCGGCTGCGACGTGCGACGTGGACCATGACCCAAAGAGACAGAGAGAGATTGGAAGCGTTCGAAATGTGGTGTTGGAGGAGGATGGAAAAGATCAGCTGGACAGAATAGAAAAGTAATGAGGAAGTTTTAGATATGGTTAACGAAAAAAGATCGTTGTTGAAAATAATTGAGAACAGAAGAGGGAAGATGTTAGGTCATCTCTTACGGCACGATAATTACATTAAGACTATAATAGAAGGAAAGATACAAGGGAAAAGGAAAAGGGGAAGACCAAGAAGGACATATATGGAGCAAGTAAAAGAAAAATAAATGTTTCATTATATAAAGAAGTTTAGACGACCAGATGGCCTAGTGGTTAGAGACCCTGACTATGAAGCTTGAGGTCCCGGGTTCGATTCCCGTGTCGGGGCAGATATTTGTATGAAAAATACGAATGTTTGTTCTCGGGTCTTGGGTGTTTAATATGTATTTAAGTATGTATCTATCTATATAAGTATGTTTATCCGTTGCCTAGTACCCATAACACAAGCTTTGCTAAGCTTACTTTGGGACTAGGTCAATTGGTGTGAATTGTCCCGTGATATTTATTTATTTATTTATTTAAGAAGTGAAGGAAAGAGCGGAATGTAGAATAAGCTGGAAATTACTCCACCGACAAGAGCCTAGCTCTTACATATATTATGATGATGATGATGACGATGATGGTAGTCATTATTAAGCTAGGTTAGTAAATAAAAGTGGATTGTAAGATGTTTTCATCGCCGTTGTAGCAAGCAATATTCCAGGTGTGGGTGGCGTAGGTTAGGATAGGCAGAATATACATAATCGACGAGTTTATGCTTCAGGAATCTGTAGTAGAAGCAAGTAAAAAGGAGATAGAGGGACGATTTGGAACGCTTGAACCCAAATTGACAAAAAACGGATTGCCTAGCAGTGGGACATCTAATAGGTTAAGCGAAAAATAAAAATTCGGCCAAGAGTGATTAGTACTCGCGCATCAATTGTTCCTTACAAATTAGTATCTATCTATAGATAAA
Source organism: Archips xylosteana (assembly GCA_947563465.1). NCBI lineage: Eukaryota > Metazoa > Arthropoda > Insecta > Lepidoptera > Tortricidae > Archips > Archips xylosteana. Next base: position 445,759 of record OX387359.1, read on the forward strand.
TTACCGAGAGCATGGAATTGCATATGTAGTAGTATTGTGTGTTTATAGGCATTGGAGAGAGAGATCTCTATATTGTTGTCTATCTCTCACTAAAGTGGAATGCCACTTAACTTTCAGCTGTTTACCTATCACGACACTTGTAATATCTACAGAATTGTGATGGACAGACAAACGGATAGACAACGTAGCAACATTAATAGGGTTTCGATTCATTGTTAAGGGTCATACACATTTTTTGTTCGCGTGTCTCCTGTGATCATGGCTTTTGTCAAGGGTCTATAGCCAATATTTATTACTCAAATCTACATCAGCGCCTGCCCCACTTTCGGCCCATTGAATAAATCTTAAGTTTGCTAACTCGGAGTCGCTGATTTTATGTCCACAGGGGAGACAACTTTGGTTTCTTACACTGTATATGACCATTAACTATCAAAGTTGTGACGCAAAATGCTTGAATACCGCAAATAACAGGCTCTTTAGGAAAGGAAAACTTTTAGGCTACTTAAACCAAAATCATACAAAGTATAGGAACTTAAACAGGTTCTATAAAGCTCGCACCCGAGTTGAAACAAAATAAGTGCCGTTTTATGGACATCTAAAACTACTTTCCCCCTTTGGCCAACCGCAAACCGTAGCCTATCGCCCTAACGTAAAAGCTTTTAACTGTCTGCGCCTGACAACATCTCTGGAATAGGGATGGAGGTATAAGATCGATTATTTTAGAAACCGATTCTTTAAAGTAAAATACGGTCTGTGTTCCCTGAACACTACAATCTGGCCGTTTTCAAGTCTAGGGTGAATGAGCATTTATTAGGCAAGCGTACTCCGTCGTAGACCACATTTTCACTTTCCATCTGGCATGATTGTGGTTAAACGCAAGCAAATTGTACTTAAATAAAAAACAAATGAATATTTTGCTGAAAATTTTCCCTGTATTCTTTAACTTTTCAAAGTCAAAGTTCAAGCATCAATTGATGCTCCTAATGTACGTAGAAGAATCTACCACCGGTTCGGAAAACCCTATCGAGAAGAATCCGGCATGAAACTCAACAAGATATATTTTTTTCAAACAGATCTGCATTGTTATTAAATAACATACATCTAATAGTAGATTGTTCAACAAGGGACTAAAACAAGCCATAATGACACGAGATATTTAGCCACCCGAGCGATAGCGAGGGAGGCTATAATTCGAGTTGTTATTATGGTAGTTTAGTCCCGCGTTAAACACTCTACTTTTCACTTTGAATGCGAGGAAAAAACGACGTACAAAATTACTTTTTTACAACGTATGCTCAATACGAGCAAAGGACATCTGTTCAAAATTCAAATAGCAAAAAAAATACCGCTGTCTTTTCTTTTCTTTTATATTTTTTTTGTAAAGTGACGCTTTAAATGCTTGCATAATTAGCCAACAGATTCTAACTTAAAGACTAAGATGTTTAAACTAATTGGACTATGCATGTAAGAATGATAATTTCATTCATTAGAATCGGCAAATAAATTAACCTAATTGAACTAAGTTCACACACAAAATATATTGTTAACTGAAACACTTACCCGTGAATAAAGAAACGACTTTTTAAGTTTATTTTCTATATGCCAATTCTTTGTTAAATTATATCTAATTATACTTTCTATTTACTATTAAATGCAACTGACATCGCATTATTTTGAAGTCACGCCATATTAACTTTCAAACGTAACTGCTCTATCTACCGTAGACTCCAGCACTGCTTTGCCGACAGCGTTTTTAAAAAAAAACAAATTAAAAAACACCTAAGCTAAAGGAAATCTTTCTTTACATGCAAAATAAAATGAATTCATCTTTAATATTTTATAATTAAATAGATTAATATTCGTAATTATTCAATGTGTTTCACGAAATTATTATTTTTTAAATATTTTTTATACAGTTGTGATTTTGAGGTTATTTCCACGCCCTAAAGGCTTCCACAGACCGAAGCGCAGGGCGCTACAGTGCGTCCGCAGCGCGCTTCGGTCTGTGGAAAGCTTTAAAAGTGTTACCTAGTTACTGAAAATGGCGATAATCCTCCATTCACAAACACCGTGATTGGCAGTATACGGGTTTCCATAGTCAATTAAAAAAAATTTACTTTAATCCCAAGAGATCAAAAAAGAGCTTTAGTCCCGATATGCAGAGACTAAAGTAACATTTTAAGAGCATGAGAAGTGAAAAGTATTTAATACAACTAAATTTTTTAACATAGGTAGATAGGGTACGCTATTTAGGACTAGAGTTCGCCTTTGCGGATCGGATTTATTTCCAAGCATCCAACATATAACTATTTATAGCAAGTCATTGATTTTATAGTAGATTGTTTTCTTCACAATGGATTTCAATTTTGTATCCGTTTGGTCGGTTATTGTTTTCGGAATTTTATTATAAAAACGTATGCTACTTCCCAGAAACGTCTTTTTGGTTTTGGCCAGTCTGTATTTAAGATGGAACTTTTAAGCTTCTCTGTGTTTCTAGGTCTGTGGCCTTTGGCCTTTCTTTTTGTTACGATCTTTTTATTTTGTTTTTCTTGGTACAAGAGAGCCATGTGCTTACCTTATTTATTGCTAATTAAATGAATAATACAAAACATTCGCTGTGGTTATATAGTCTGGGTGTCGGAGACCTAGTAACTTGACATCCAGACTCATATTCATATCCATTTATTCATTCAGATTCATGTTCATTACGTTATTTATTACGCACGTTTATAATGATCTACGAAAATTCTCATTTCAAAAATAAACATTTTTTTAACATAAAGTTTATTTTTGAAATGAGATTAATTTCGTATAGTGTCAGGAGTATCATTATAAAATAATGTGCGATTAGATGGTAGGTACATGTAATTATTTTCATACCAATTGGTAAGGGTAAGGTGGTGCAAGAGTGCGCAATTTTGAAAGTAGACTGAATAAAAAATAAAATGTCTTAGATATTCAAATCAGCTTTTATCAATTCTAATCTTTATATTATCTTTTAACAAATTAACAAACAAAAAACATAATTAGTATCCTAACATTTGGCATAATTTGCGTTTTAAAAAAATAGGTAACTAAATGCGCACTCGTACACAGCTGGTTGCGTAAGAGTACGCACCGAGGTGAATAAAAGTGCGCATTTTAATTATGAGCGCATAAGTCAGACCGGTCGTTCAGTCTTTCGTTTTCTTCTAGACACACTGTAAATAAGTAATGATGTTGATAATCAATCTATATTTGTAGGTTTTTTTCACAAAACAATAATGGAATTAGATGTCGTGTAAGAGTACGCGCGCCCTCTTATACGTACGTGTAAGAGTACGCGCGCCCTCTTAACGCACGTGTAATACCTGGTTTACACTCGCGTACGAGTGGCGAGACGAACTGCGGGACGAGCCACGAGACGAGAGTGTGAACAGGCGCGCCTCGCGCCTCGTCTCGTGATTTGCCTTGATTTTGACGCTCGCGTCCGGAGCGAGACGACGAGGCGAGGCGCGAGGCGAGGTGACGAGGCGAGAGTGTAAATCAGGTATAAGAGTACGCGCGCTCTCTTATACGTACTATCACTGCGCACTCTTATACCTGATTTACACTCTCGCCTCGTCACCTCGCCTCGCGCCTCGCCTCGTCGTCTCGCTCCGGACGCGAGCGTCAAAATCAAGGCAAATCACGAGACGAGGCGCGAGGCGCGCCTGTTCACACTCTCGTCTCGTGGCTCGTCCCGCAGTTCGTCTCGCCACTCGTACGCGAGTGTAAACCAGGTATTACACATTCCGGCAGTCTACAAAATATTGAACGACTAGCGACATCTATAGCCAAACATTGTTATTTTCTCGACTGACATGACTACTAGTTGAGACAAGTACTGAGAATAACAAGTGAAGATTATTGTTTATTGTTGGATTTTGGAACAGCAGTCTTCGTAAAAGACTGGAAAAATTACATTAAATGATGCAAAAATCTGTTGACTTACCAGGTAACCACGTTTTTACAAGTATTTCAATTATTTTTCGACAGCGTGTACCGGCTCTGTGTAGCTTCAAAATACAACTGAAGTTAGCTGCAAATGTCACATAGAATACGAGAAAACTTAGGTGCGCACTTTTACCACCCGCGCACTCTTGCACCACCTTACCTAAGAAAGTCATTAGGTATCTAAAGTGTGGGATAGAACACGGTAGAAAAAAAAAAGATAATAATAGTTTGCATAAAGCACACAAACGATCATACTACAGTAAATCTCCGAAGCTACGTTATCCCGTCTTACCTCAGAAAAAAGCAGTTTCAGAATGTTAGGATAAAGCCGGTGATACACTGTCGGGCGCGCTGCCGCTTCCTAATGCCAAATATTTACGGACTAGGGCCATTGCACACTGACGGCGTGTGCGTTTTTTAGTTTCTAAAAAATAATTGAAACAAGTTTTCATCTGTCTCCTATATAAAAATTAATCCCTATTGTTTTCCCTTGGTGTCATTTCCTTCATCCTTTTGTTTTAAAGTTTTCTAGTACTTTGTAGAAGATTCTTTTGGAAAATAAAATATATATCCGTACGAAAATCAGGACAATTACATTAGAAGCGGATGTAATTAGGCTTCCAAGATTTTACCTTAACAAACAAGAAAGTTGGAAGTTGATGGAGCGACGGCCTGATTAAGGTGATGTTTGGTGAGACTCGGGGAAGGCCTGTATTCAGTGGTGGATGTCTTTCGGCTGAAATGATGATGATGATGATGATGATGAAGATGAAACAAGAAAGGTGAATAAAAGCGTGTAAATACGTGGACAAACACTCCTTTAAACTTTAGAAAAAGAGCTTAAAAATGTATAGTGGCATCAATACTAATTTATAAGTAAATGCAATAGTAGGAACTCTGTCAGTTAGTGTGTCTGTTTGTTTCCTCTTCAAGATTAAACTGCCGAACCGATTTAGATGAAATTTGTCACGAAAAATTGCGAAGTTTCCGCGGGCTAGGGGTGTTCAACGTGGCTTTATTAGTCTGTTACGAGTATGTTTAGTTGTAGATTATTAATATTTTTGTTTTATTTATTTTTCAACAGATGTCGCTATTCCGTTTAAGTGTAATTCCTGAATGGAGCTATTAAGATTCATATAGCATATATAAAAAGGCTGTCATTGAATAAGAGGCATATAATATTAGAACAGCGATATATCATTATAAAACACAAAAATGTTTCTACATACGGATATCCGTCACTGACTCTGAAATCCTCTCACCCATGTGCTGCCCCAAATTGCCTATACTTGAAAGCCAAAATAATGCGCAGATGATTTTAGATCAGTACCTACTAAAACCATTCATTAGGCACATTACCATAAGAATAAATAATAACAGAGTAGAAGGGAAACTCTCGCTCCGGGCGGACTCAAGATCACGATATTAGAGTACTCTCTAAGAGAGAACTCAGTCAGGGTGTCACGGCCGGCGTCGCCGCACGCGCGTTTGGCTGTTTACTGTTTGCGCGTTCGTTTTATTGGAAACAAATAACAATGGCGTCAAGTTATTGTGGTGTATTTGGGTGTGTAAATAATGGAAAAACGATGCCACACTTAAGTTTTTTTAGTTTTCCCAAAGATGATGAGCGGTAAGTAATATTTTCTAAATATTATTTCGTTTTCGTACCTAATTAATCAAAAAGACATGAGCAGTTCTTTTTGTGTAGCCAATTGTTTCACCCAATGGTAAAATTTACTTTAGAGTAGGTACCTACAGCATTTTATTGCTTTTCGTCAAATCTTCAATAGCCCCGCCATCGGTCGTTGACCTTTTCTCGCTCGCCTCGCCTCGCGACGCGATCGCGCAGTGCAGTGGCCAGTGGCGCAAATTCAGTTATTTAAACCCACACTACGTATACGTACCTATAGTTTCCGACAAACATCTTGAACAAAATGGGACGTGGTAGGGCTAAGTTTGCGCATGTACTTTACTCGCAACTGAAAAGACGTAAAATTCGATGGTAACGGTAACTGTACCTAAGTACCTATATCTATGTAGGTACAGGTTACAGGTAAACTAGAGCAGGCCTAAGGGCCTGTGTCGATGAACACAGTATTTACCCGGCCGGTTTGTATTTTCATTGAAATTGACTTGTTAGCAAATGTAGTAGAGAGAGAGAATAGTTATAATTCTCATATTTTCTAAAACTAGAATAAAATAATGATTTCAAAGTAAATAAAAACTTATATTTTAGCGATATTATCTTTATTATCTTTAGACGTAAGTAATATTTAACAGTAAGCAACCCTACACACAACTAACACGCTTGGACGACAGCGAGGTGTAACGACGTGAAGGGGGAAGTAGGTATATAAATGGCGGCGTTTTGGACGCGGTCAAAAGAGATTCCCTTCTACTCTGTTATTATTTATTCTTATGGCATTACGTCCATTCATGACTCAAGTAAGCGAACAAAGTCTCAGACAAAAGCTAGTATTAAATAAAATCCTAATTACTCCACACTAAATCATCACTCACTTTACAGAAACATGAATAATGACAATTAAGTACCACCCGCGCGTGGGAATTCAAAAGGCTTAAGTTCATCGCACTACATTTACAAATTAATGAATGGAATCGCACGCGTGCGGCCGTCCTAACCCAGCCACTATGAAAGAATAAAGTGTCCAAACCCATTTATTTGATAAATGTGTGCCCTTTCAGATTTTTAAAGTTAATACAATGTAAATAATGAACTCAATTGCATTGAGATAACGTAGGTATTTGAGTGCCGTGAGAAAAGTTACGGTGAAGTATGGTAATGTCTTTAGTATGAAGGGGAATGTCTCGTGCCAACTTTAGTTGGATGGTTATGAAATTTTAAGTTTTCTAGATTTTTTTCTTTTCAAACTATGAGAGGATTTGAGAGAGTTACGCTTTGCTTTAAATATACCTTCTGGTTGCAGTTAAACACTGTTTTTTTGTACAATATAGGCTTGTGTTTGACCACAATCATAGGCCTCCCTCATTGATGCCCAATCATTACGATTGGAAGCGATTTGCATCCACCCTGAACCTGCGGGCTTCACCAAATCGTCTGTCCATCTCGTTGATGGACGTCCCACGCTGCGCTTGCCAGTCCGTGGTCTCCCATTCCGGAACTCTTGGGCCCCAACGGCCATCCGTTCTGCGTGCTATATGGCCTGCCCATTGCCATTTCAACGAGCTAATCCGTTTGGCTATGTCGGTAACCCCAGTTCTTCTACCGATCTCCTCGTTTCTGATTCGATCCCGTAGAGAAACTCCGAGCATAGTATATCAGGCCCATAGTGAAACACCACGTCTCGGATCCATACGTCATCACTGGAATGACGTAGAAATGAACATTCATCCGTAGTTTCTTTCAATATGGCCCAATAAAACAATAAGTTTAAATGCCCGAATCCGAGTGAAAGTTCTCTCTGTGTTCAAACTGTTCATTTTTCGTTCATTCGGATAAGATGAATGATGGCGAATGATAATATCCAACATTGCTGGATCGGTTCACTTATGAATTCATTCGGAATTTTGTTTCACTTTGCGTTCAGAAATGCAAAATGAACCAAGAAAATTAAAGAAAAATTACCCATCTGATATCATCTTAAGTCATAATTTAAATATCTTAATAAACTTAGCAAATATACTAACGAAATTCATTATAACTTCCGTTTGAAGGACTTTAAAGTTACGCTCTTAGCATATCAAAAATCACTGTATAAATATTCATTTAATAAAGTCATTAAAAACGATATCATTACAGAGGTTCGCGGCAAAAACCTAGTTATCCGTTTCGTGGAAACCCATACATAAAATATATCCGAGTTGGCCCATGTCCGATCTCCGACGTCCCACTTTTTCCTTCTAACTTAACTGAGCTTAATGAGGGCTCTCAAGACGTCCAAGCTTTTAGATGTAAGTATCTGGCATGATTGTCAGTGAGTAATTTAGTCATTATTGGAGAGTAGTGATGTGGAGATTTTTTGGCTTGCTTCCGTAGCTGAGATTGCGTATTAATATCTGTTGTAAAAAATAACTAAATTGCGTACTAGGATGGAACCTTTTTGTTGCAAATGTCATGACATTCCCTACATCTGCTAAAGAAATCATTGGGAAATTGAGGTTCCAACCTGGTACGCGATTCAGTTTCGTCGACTGTAAGTACACACTCACACCGTCTGAAGCACAATTCACGCATACACTGTCGATCCCTAGTTTCAAATAACGTATATCTAAGGATTAAAATCTAATGTTAAGAATCTGGTGTTAAGAATCTTACGAGTATATACAAATTTGCATTCTTATTTGAAATAAATAAAGAAAGAACATCGAAAAGAAACCGAAGAAAAAAACAACAAAACAAATTGTAAGAAAATACTTCCCTATAAACCTAGTCAGCTGTGGAAGATGATAAAGAAACATGACTAACTGCTCTTAATCCATGATCACCGCGAATACCTTTAATAAGCTTCCAAAATGTTGAAGCATCTACCAGCGTCATGTTATGCCTGGGAGCTTATATCAAATGTGAAGACTACAGTAGAACTTACATACATATCTAATACCTTTAAATAATATATTAAACATCCAATTTCCAGACATCTTCATATCTCTTCACGCCTTAATCTTAAGATGTCCTTAAGACGAGAATATTGACTCTCGTCCCATCACTAGCATGTCGTATGATTACTTGTGTTTTTGTCGACCAGTATTTACTTACTTGATTCAAATGGACACGCACGGATGGCAAACGGCTCTTCTGATAAGCGTAAAAACTGTAGGCACTTTTTACTAGTAGTAACACGAGTATTGTCCAATTTATTTGCGTTAAAAGGCTCATTCGGCTTGTAGATGATAATGGCGCCAGTATGTCTCGATAAATATAAAACCAGTAGAAATTTAACTCTCAATTTCACACCATATTTTTTATAAAACGATGGTGGTCAACAGGCCAGCAAGCTTATTATTTGTTCACTAAATAGATAGTGAAAATTTGTTGGAATTAGTTTTTAATTAGATTAAGTAAAATAAGAATAAGTTTGTTTATTAACAAGATAGTCAATTGTAAGTATTGTAACTGTTATTGGCCTTATGTATCAATTTTAAATTAGAATAAGTTTGATTGTAACGCTGTTGTGCTCCTTAATAAATAAATAAATAAATAAGCTTATTGTCTAACGTTTCTGACGCTTACCTTGGCAATCACTATTTCTTTCTGTCAAACGGTATAAAAGGATGACAGAAAGAGACGGTGAAAGCGAATGCAAACGGCAGAATCGTTAGACAATACGGCCTCATGACGTTTGCGGGTCTTTCATGGTCGCATTTCTTATGAATTGGCTGTAGGTTTTAATGGTGTTTTCGGTTATTTGTTTGAGAAATTAAGTCCGCAAGACTCCGTTGGCTAGGACACCTTGAGAGGATGCCAGCAACAGGGCGGTAAAGAGAGCGTACGCGGGACGGCCTGGTGGTCGGTGGTTAGCCGGCCTAAGTACTGCTGGAAAGATGGAAGTGGAAAAGGATCTGCTCGCTCTGCACGCACAAAACTGAGAGGAGATCGTTGAGAACAGGGCGCGTTGGTGTCAACTCGTATCGCAGGCCAAGATCCACTTCGAGTCGCTGAGCCAACGGAGTAAGTAAGTAAGTATTTGAGGTCCTCTGTACCGTATTCTACCAGATAACTTGAAACTGTATCAAAATCTTCTGCCATTTCTACCAAAATCCATTCACCGTTCTCCATTTCTTCCGTGGATGTCATAAGAAGTGACTAAGGACATAGGTTAATTTTATTGTAGGCGATAGGCTAGCAACCTGTCACTATTATACCACTTTTACCTACAAAACTAAAATTACTAAAAGTGGTTTAACCCCTTTGAACACACCTTGGGCACGGTCGGGCACACCTTGACTTCTAATACGTGATCGTCCCGTGTTCCTTATTTTATTAAAATTAATGTTTGTGTCTCATGGTATGGCAGGGCAATGTGGATGTGTCAAGTAGTTTTGGCTCATTTGGTCCAGGACGGCATAGACCTAGGAATGGGTAATTGTAACGACGACGCTAGTAGCGGATATCTATAATGTTCATCACATGAATACCGTGCTTAATTAATTCCAATTATTTAAAATTATTTGGCTTCTTTGTAACAAATAAGGCCGTTAGTTGTTGCAACCGCAAAAAGTCTTCTTCCAAAACAGAGTTCACGTCACGCCGGCTCCTAATTGGTCCGTTTTTGTCGTCGCATTGCTCCTGCCTGACTACACGAGTTGCGCTCCCAGACGTCTGGGGGAACTGGTTGCCGAATAACTTGTTTTTGTCGATGTTTTGGATGTAGACTTCGACGCAAAACGAATGTAACATACTTGTAATGAATATGATTGAGTGATATTGACTGTTTAAAAGATATTGGGTAGTATTGGTATAAAATAAACTTAATTAACATCCCAGCCTAGGCCTCCTCTCAGAATGAGAGGTTTTGGGCCGTAGTTCCCACGCGGGGCCGAAGCTGATTGGGAACTTCACACACGCCATTGAATTTCTTCTCAGATGTGTACGATGTTTTCCTTCTTCGTAAAGTAAACTCATGCTAAATTTCAAATGTAATACCACGGCTAACATAACTTAAACTTAACAAAGTCATCTAAACTAGCTAAACTTATTAAAACGAATAAAAAAATAACGAACTACTTTTTGAAATATTGCAATAACCGTGATAGACTACTAGTTTGGCCCATTCAAATTTTACAATTTCACGGGAATAACGAAAAATATTTCTTCACTAAGAGTTAAATGACTTTAAGATACAAATGACTTCTTCACGTCTATTTAAATAACATTGCACGTTTACTTTACTGTATTTACGATCGTTAAAGCGACGTTTATCACAAAATACAATCTCAACTAATAACATCCAACAATCAATTCCCAATTTATTTGGAACCAAATCTCCGCAGTACAGTCGTCGTGGATACGGTTGATTTAGGGACAATAAAAAAGCAATTTACTCGGGACAACTGTACGAAGCTTAAGCTGTATTTAAAAAGCATTTAATTTTGTCGGCAAAGCGTGGTCTTGGAGTAAAAGAGCGGGAAAGATTTACAATTTATAAGCGTACGATTTTTTAACCCCCGACACAAAAAGAGGGGTGTTATAAGTTTGACAGCTATGTGTGTGTCTCTGTCTGTCTGTGTGTCTGACTGTGGCATCATAGCTCTTAAACGGGTGAACCGATTCAAATGCGGTTTTTTATTTGAAAGTAGGTTTCTTGGGTATGGTTCTGAGACATGGTTCATCAAAATTGGTTCAGCCGTTTTAAAGTTATCAGCTCGTTTCTTGGCTGCGGAAGGGATCTTAGACGCAAAACTTTGCGTCTTTATTTTCAAAATACGTGTGACCAAATTGAGTGGGGGGTTTTTAAAATTTTTAATTTATAGTTTATAGTTATTAACCAGCGGAAAACTATCCTGAATACTGTAGATACTAAACGCGGGAAAATGCTTGGAAATTTTATACGATACGACAGCTTTTTTATGACCATTTTAGGAAGAAAAATTGGGGGGAAGAGAGGAAGTAGTCGGCTTTGGCAAATCAAGTAAGGGGTTTTTCCCTGTGTCGTGTCCCGGTGTCGTGTTATCAAATCAAGGAGATGGCTCATAGGAGGAATGAGTGGAAGTTACTCCACCGACTGGAGTTTCTTAAGTTTACTGTATGTTTTTTTTATTAATCTGTCAAACCAATGCTAGGCAAAGGCCTCCCCTTTTGACTTCGGCAACTCCCGGTCTGGCGCAATGCCGGCTAATCCTTTGGGTACTAGTTGAGTCGATTGAGTCCCGGGTAGGGCTGCCACCGTTAAAAAACACTGCCACCTTTAAACTGTTTCGCTCGTAGGTCTATAAATTCTCCATCAATGGCAAAACATGTTCAACGAATGCATTACTTGAGCAATTCCGTAAAAGTTGTGACTTTAACACCTCAACCCGTTGTAAATCAACTGACATCGATGAAAAGTCGTTGCTTTTTATGAACTGAGGATACGTTATCCGATGACAGTTTGAATTTTTCTCGCCGCCCAGATAGCCCAGATATGCACTACTCAGACCCGTAGACTCCGGGTCAAACCCGGAGGGGTGGCAGCTCTAGTCTCTGGTGATATTCATTAATGATTATGAAGCAGTAGTGGCCTAGTGACCTATGGCCTCTTTAGCAGAAGGTCGTGGTTACAAACCCGAGCTCGCAGATCTGAGTTATTTGCATGTGCGAAATTACGTGTAAAATTTACCTTGAGAAAACCTACGAAGATACTCAATGTGAAGTTCCCAATATTCACTGGGATCGCATGGTAACAACGGCCCTAGCCCTCCCGAGGTCTGTACCTTGCAGTGGGACATTAGGCTGGTATGAAGATGATGAGGAAATTTAAACTTTTACCCGCTCCCCGCTCTTCAATCTCTCGGGGCACATCCTCACAACTCAGTTTAGGTAATTGGATGTTAATCAATACCTCACTTGAACTGATTACGACTCCTCGAGCGGGTTCAGTGAAACACGAAACGCCTCTTCCATTACTCCTAAAAGAAATGCTGCCGACATTCGGATTTGCAAGTGCGTATTGGCCACGCGGAATGATGGTTCCGTACTAACTTGCGACATAGTTAGTATATTCAATACTAGCTATTTACCGCAATTTCGTCTGCGAAGGATTTGTTAATCGCTGTCCCACCAAAAACATAAATGTGAAAAATGTTAGCCAAGTTCAATACTAAAAATATTCTTGGTTGTGGACTTCACCGACAAAAGGATTGAGATCAAAATGGGTGTTAAGTTCTGCAGCTACCTTTATTTATATGTACGAACAAATAACATCATAAACAAATATAACACTCTATAGATTTCTTTGATTTTTCTACTGCAATAGTGTTTTATGATTTAACTATCGAATAATTTACACAAAGTAAATAACTTATGATAATTGAAGCTTAACATTTGGCTAGTTTTCACATACAAATCATCATTTGGCTAATCAACTTAAATATCTCCTAAATTTGATTTGCTGGTAAAAACTTTTAAGCACTAACGAATTCTCCGGAATAAAAACTACCTATCCAATGTCTTTTATTGAATCAGGCGTTACTTTGCGGAGGTCCATATTAATGAACTAAAACAATTACTTTGCTCACCCGCGACCTTACAATAGTTATGTTTATGCAAGAAATGTGTGTTCATGCAGTTCCTCCACCTCCACACTGTACGAACACACACAAATCACATAAACACAACCATCACCACCACCAAGCTACACTGACGCGTTTCGAACTCAACCAGAGCTCATCTTCGGAGTTAAAACAACCGTATGCTATGTTACCAAATGTTAAACTAATAAAAACTAACGTGTTAGTTTAACATTTGGTAGCATAGCATACGGTTGTTTTAACTCCGAAGATGAGCTCTGGTTGAGTTCGAAACGCGTCAGTGTAGCTTGGTGGTGGTGATGGTTGTGTTTATGTGATTTGTGTGTGTTTGTACAGTGTGCAGGTGGAGGAACTGCATGAACACACATTTCTTGCATAAACGTAACTATTGTAAGGTCGCGGGTGAGCAAAGTAATTGTTTTAGTTCACTATCCAATGTCCTTTCCAGGATCTCAAACTATCTCAATATCAAATTTCACCTAAATTGTTCCAGCGGTAAAGGTGAAGAGGTAACAGACAGATACAATTTCAGACTTATAAAAATTAAGTTAATTTAGATTATGATTTTTTCAAATTTTAAAAAGAAGAAAATATGTACACTTCAAAACATAATATTTTTCGAATGGATCCCTAAATAAAAACAATAATAGGTACATATAAGCAAGCCCACAATTTTACGAACGATTTAGCTAAAGATATCTTACGCTATGACTGTTTTCGAGATAGTCGATTAAAAGGAACCCACTTTTGGGCTCATGACTATTTATTTGACGACTCAAAAGGATTCTGGAATGCTGCTGCGAATTTAAAGTATTGGAAAGAGAGTTAACATTTTAATTTGATACATAAGATACGTTCAGTTTAAGTAAATTTATCTTACTTAATAATTAATGAGAGTTTGTTAAGATGCTAGGGTGTCTGTAAGTCAATCACGCAATAATGGGTGAACGGATTTGAATGGAACTTGGGTTACAGATAGACAAAACTCTGGATTGAGACATAGCCAGGATATTTCATAGGAATATTTCAAAAGATATAATATGAGTTGTGGTAGCCTAGTAGTTTGACCTATGGTATCTCTAGCAGAGGGTAGTGGGTTAAATAAAGCGCGGCTTCGCACCTCTGACTTTTTCGATAATTGCTGTGCATTACGGTGTAGGAAAAACAAAGTGAGATAACCTACTTATTGCGAAGAACTTTAATCTTCATCACCATGTTGGCATTTTATTAATCCAATCTTGGATGTAGGCCTCTTCCCTTTTCTCCACTCTTGGCGATCCTGTGCCCGTGTTATCCAGTCCTGGCCTCAATGTCGTCGAATGCCGTCCACCCAGCGCAGCGGTGGTCTGCTGCGGCCCCTAGTGTCCGCTCTGGGTCTCCACTCAAGGACCCTTGTCCAGCGATTCTCTTCCATTCACGCTATGTCTTAACCCATGGCCAGTTTTTCTTTTCTATGACAGCCATGACGTCGTTCACTTTGGTCTTACTACGGATCCATTCGAAGAACTTCAATAGTGTGTGTAAAGTTCCCGATTTATACTTGGCCCTATGGCCCTATATCTAGCCTATTGGCTATTAATAGAAAACTAGCTCTTGCCTAAAAAAAAGTCGTGGTGGCCTAACAGTTTGACCAATGGCCTCTCAAGCATAGAGTCGTGGGTTCAAATTCAATGGTGTGTGTAAAGTTCCCAATCCGCACTGGGCCCGCGTGGGAACTACGGCCCAAGCCCTCTCATTCTGAGAGGAGACCTGTGCCCTGCACTGGGCCGTATAAAGGCTGTGATGATGATGATGATAACGATACCTTTAGGTTCATTTGGCGTAAAGGACAAAATGGCACTTTTCAGGAGAGCCAAAAAACAAAATTTTTTTTAGAAAAACTTTTGTAACTTTTTTCTTTGTTGACCTATATTTTCGATGTATATGAGAAAAGTGCTTAGAATTCTTGTCTCTATGTAGTTATTTGGTACATATTACGTTAAATATGAAACTTAAAAAGTTAGTGTCCTTTACACCACGGTAAAAAGCGTTATAAAGTCACATACGACCACACCATTTTAAGAAATTTAAGATAGTTGTTTGGTTGATTGGCCGTAAAGGTCATTTTTGTAAAAACTAATGCAATTTTTGGGTGTATAGACCACCATAACTTACTAAATTTATATTGTTTTCCTTAGATTTATGTCATTACAGGAATGTATTATGCGAAAATATTCATCATTTGTCGTAATTATTCGTTGGTAGTTACTTACCAATAATTTAGTAGTTGGTAGTAGCATAAAATATCATTAAATACATGCAATAAACGTTTTACGCCTTGAAAATATTAAAATTACATCCATGGAATTTTATTAT
The DNA here is from genome assembly GCA_947563465.1 of Archips xylosteana. Lineage (NCBI taxonomy): Eukaryota > Metazoa > Arthropoda > Insecta > Lepidoptera > Tortricidae > Archips > Archips xylosteana. Next base: position 461,296 of record OX387359.1, read on the forward strand.
TATTGTAATAAAACAGGTAGGTTAATCAAGGTATGCAGTGAATGAAAGGATGGAGTCATTAGTCTGTAAGAAATCGCTGTAAAGTCAACTTTGGTATTCGCTAAATGCACTTTACTAGAGAAACGCTACACAATATAGGTTCAATCACAAAATTACTTTACCTACTAGGAATTTAATAACGTCATTTTCTTTGTGTAAGAACTAATTACCAGGTATGTTGTACCTACAGCTCTAACGTTACACAAAATCATCCAGTATAAATCAAAACAAATTCTAATAAACAAATATCTCCGGATAAAACCGTACTAATTATTGTTTTGTAACTTGATATTAATAAACTGGTTCTCAGAAATGACTAACTAGCTTTAGGTAGACCTTAAATAAACGAGTTAGTATCAAGTAGGTAGTAAGAATAACGCAAAAATTCTTTAAAGCAGCTCGTCAGAAGTTTTTTATTTCGTCTACTGCAATGTCACTGTAGACGACTGCTGACGACTTGCCTCAAAAACACTACTCGATACTAATTCAATCGAACAGCGTTAGAAAATATTTCTATAATAATAACTGAACTAAACAAAACAATCATCTGATCTGCATGCGTATGCATCGGGGACTAGGTATAAGTTCGTACCGTCATCGACACATCACCTATCTTGCTCTTAAGGCCACCACAAACTGCAGCGCGGGGCATGCGATCGACGCCGATGGAGCGTGCCTAGCGCGGTCTATAACACTAAACCATATATACGGTGACATACACCGGCAGTGTTGTGCAGCACGCTGGGCACGCTCCGTCGGCGTCGCTCGCACACCCTGCGCTGCGGTCTGTGGAGGACTTTACTACTGATAAAAAACAAAATTGCGAGGATGACAGAGACAACCGGCATGAGGAATTTTTTACCGCGCAAAACTGTCGCATGTTTTGTTACGACGCAAACTGTTATTAGTAAGGAAAGTACAATTATAATGAAAATAGAAGTACATCAAATGTTTAAACAACCTAAACCTATTAAAACTTGATTTAATTACGTTATGACATCATTACAGGAATGGAAAACTCTTTTACGCCTTTAATTTTATTCATCATGTTCACCGATTTACAAAAAAAAGAGTAGTAAAGCATTAAAAAGTCTTTTACGCTGCATCATAAATATACCTTGGCATTTATGTAAGTGCTTTAAACCACGTTGTATAATGCTAGGAAAAAAATATACGTCCTTTACGCCCATAGTTTAGCTACGTTATGAAGTAAATATAGTACGTAAATGAAGAACAGTAAAGGTCGTAAAGGACAGAATAATAAAAGAAAGCTCCAAATATAGGTTTTAAAGGGCAACGTGTATAAAATCAGGACTTTACGTCGTGGTCTATATTTCATAACGTCCTTTACATTCCATGTGATTTTGAGTGTGATATTTACACCCACTAAACAAAGCAGTTTTGATGTTTAGCTATGGAAAATTCTGGGGTGTAAAGGTCAAATTTTGCGAGATATCAAAATTCTAAGTATACAGATCGATAGAGCTTGAAATTCTGAACAAAACTGTATATATAACTCATTTTCGGCATTTTGTCCTTTACGCCAATTGAACCTAAAGGTATCGATAACTCTTGGAACTTTAGCTACAGCTTGATTTTTGTCAAAAGCGTATTTGCTCTCAGATCACGCAGTCATAACGTTTCTATCTAACCCTTCTATCTAACCATTTTCAAATGGGCTCCATAGTTGGCGTTAATTGGCAACATATAATTAATGTATAATTTATAATACAGCTAATAACGAAATCATTAAGTGTTTTACCGCTAAAGAGACCAGTGCTTAAACCTTTATGACGGAAGCTTTTAATGGCATTCTTCCCTTGCATGGGCTTTCAAAGCTCGTCGTACAAAAAGCGGGATTCGTCGCATGCTCGCGCTTGCGTCGTGGGACCGACCGCTAGATGGAAAGAACAGACATTTCACTTGGATATCCACGCCTTGTTTTATAATTTACTAGTTGTTGCATGTGACTTTGTTTGCGCTGCGATAAATGGACTGGACTGTTATGGAAATTATTTAATTTCAGTAGTCAGTTTCTTTGAATCTATACCAAACCAAACTTCTTCTACTTGTATTGCCCTCTCCTAACGGAGGTTGGCGATCATTAGAGCTATCTTTATTTTAGAGAATAGTTACTGTGGCACCTATAACAACAAATAATCATCATCGTCATTTCAATCGAAAGACGTCCACTGCTGAACATAGGCCTCCCCCAAGGCTCACCAAACAGATCGGTCCTATGCCATCCGCATCCAACGTGTTCCCGCAACCGTAACCAGGTCTAAATATTAAAAATAAAATAAAATTATAAATTAAAGGGGGTCGTTATACAAGAAACGTGTTATTTTCAGCGTTTTTTACTGCGGCGCTGGTTGTTTGGCGACAGCTGACAGTTGCTAGGCAACGATTAACAGCCTTTGCCATGGCCGCGCATTCGCGCCAGCGACCCTACGAGTATGCTGTTTGGATGTTTTTCGAAAAGCTAACTATAAGTTTGCGATATTAGTGCTTACATTTCGGCGATTTTCGGCTGCAGCCTAAACGGCTCAATGGATTTTGAAGTGTGAGGTGTCATTAGATTCGCCTTAGTTGTGAGAGTGACATAAGATATATGTATATTTTCCCGGGATTCAAATGGGAACGGGAATTATACTAGCGGGATTTTTTCATCTAGTATTGAAATTAATTACTGAGGAGTTTTAAAAATGGAACCCTCCACGTACCTACGAGTCCTACTCGCACTTGGCCGGTTTCGGCTGGGCACCTTCAGGGCCGGTTTACGTAGCAGTAACTTAAATGAACAGTCTGTTCCTTCTGCATCTGCGCAAGCGCCGGTCCCGTGACGCGAGGGGAAGGGTAATTATACACAAATATTTAAATCCGCTGCGACCGCGCGGCGAGATACGGATCGCGAGTAATTAGTACGCATGTCCACTGTTGGTTGCGGCACGACGGCTTAGTCAAATATATTGCCTTGTAAGCGGGTAATGGATACGATACACCGTGTAGGTGTCGTGATATCGACATTATTGATCACTTCGCTAGGATAGGACCTACCGTTTTACGAAATGGTGGGATTTCATGATATGGCCAGCTAAAACTGTTAAATTGTTTAAACGACAACGTTTTGGTATGTTACACTACGTTTGTCCGTATCATGAATGTAATTTTTTAAGGTTTATGTAAAAAAAAATCTAATTTTTATCTTGCGACTTCGTCCGCGCAATCGACTCACGAATGGACTGAATGTGTCTAATGCACTGTTTCAGTAGTCTGAAACAGTCTTCGCATTGATTATTATCATTATTCTAGCCCAGGCCTTCTTTACAGAATGAGAGAGGTTGGGCTGTACTCCCCACGCGGACCCACTGCGGATCGGGAACTTTACACACTCCGTTGAAATCTCTTCTCCGTACATTGTCTGTGCTGTTAGGTAACCACTGTGCGGTGAGCACTTCGGCCGCGCAATGAATAAACAACACGTTCGCCGCCTAGCTTTTAGCACGTAGCTCTGGCCATTCAAAGTTAGGAGTCCTTTTTTTGCACAGGGTTTTCTGACGAAAATCTTAATGCCACGCTACTGTATGTATCAAATTCTATTGACGTCTATCGTTCGATAGTGGAGCCAAACACGTCATGCAATGTCTTAGGTCAGGAAGCTAGTTCAGTCTCGCTGCTAACTCGTGCTCGCATAGCTACTCGATGCTAGATTAGGATCTGAAGCGCTCGACAAATGAGTTCTGCGTACGCGCACTAGAAGTAGACGTCGAGTATGCGTTAATTAGTAAGCGAATTGTATACATTCCAAGAATGAGTTGCCGTGGTGGTAGAATGGACAACAAAGCAGACATTATAGTGTTTATACTTTATTATAGTCCTCTTTAGGTATAATTTAAGTGCAAGGTGCACTGGCAGATTACGTTACACGAAAAAAAATACATAACATCAAACTGATTACCTGTTTAAGATTATAAAGCATAGCCGCTGACAGAAAAAAAAACAATGTTTAAATTTTTTTCTCAAGACCGATTCTAATTATTTTTTGATATGTTGTATATTTTTTATCATTCCAATCCAAAAAGAGAGAAAAAGAGAGATAAATAAATAAATATCACGGGACAAATCACACCAATTGACCTAGTCCCAAAGTAAGCTTAGCAAAGCTTGTGTTATGGGTACTAGGCAACGGATAAACATACTTATATAGATAGATACATACTTAAATACATATCAAACACCCAAGACCCGAGAACAAACATTCGTATTTTTTATACAAATATCTCTCTCCACTAGGCCATCTGGTCGTCTAAAAGATCTAAGTCTAGTGTCTAGTGTCTAAGATATATTTGAAAGAAAGAAAGAAAGAAAATACATTTATTTACAACAACACAAGACACATAAATATTTTTACAAAAAGAACAATACAAAAAATATTTTTACAAAAAGAACAATACAAAGGCTAAACAAAAAAAAAGTGTCATTGCGGTTGTAAATTGGACACTGGCTCAGCATAATGCTGAGGCGTTTATAACACCCCAGCGCTGATTTTCAGCCAGCACCGTCGGTAATACCCGGAACGCCACACAGATAGATAAACTGTACACTTATAAATATAAAGCGATAAACTACATAAACTACATGCGTAAATGGATAATTTGCAGATCATAAAAGCAAATAATTTCAACAAAATTACTTAATAATAAATTACTATAACTCACTTGCCAAGTATACAACTATGCGCGGACTAAAACAAAAAGTGAAATAACCGAGACAAAGAAAAATTAAAGAAGTTTTGTGAAATAGTGCTGGAAAGGAAAGGAATTAAGTTTTCTGAAATGACAACAAATACCCTTTAAGCTTTCGCCCAAAGGTGTACCTGCTAGTCACTCCTAGGATGGGAGGGGGGATGTCATTCCAGCACTTAGACGCCGCAAACCTGAAACTGCCTCGAAACGCCACCGTCCGGTGCGGCGGGACAATAGCCTTAAATCTGCGCACACTTTTCGACCACGTGATTTTTTCAAAAAGGTACGAAGGCGTCTTGTGCCGCGCTACACCGAACAAAAGGGTTGCAAGATGCAAGCGCCTGCGATTGTGCATCTTAAGCAAATCAGCAGCGTTCAAGTACGGAGTGACATGTGACCGAGGAGGGATTCTGAAGCAAAAACGAGCACATGCGTTTTGCATATATATATATATATATCATGGTATAAATGGGCGACGAAGCAAACATTTAAGATTTGAAAAAAAGGCCAAGCGCTAGTCAGACTTGCGCATCCAGTGTTCCGAACAGTCAAGGGCAAAAAATTCTATTGGTCATCATCATCATAATTATGCTCACTAATCATTCGACACTTAAATCTAGATACAACAGACGATAGGACAAATAATATTTAGGACAAACATTAAAAACAACAATTTCAGCAAATGAAAAATATTATGCAGAAAATATTTGCACTTTACATCAGATATGAGATACCTAGTGGTCAATCATCATCATCACAAAAAATAATGAACAACAACTTCAATCAATCTCAACCAAGACGCTGCGTTTCATTTCGAAAACTTATTTCTTTTCCTAGATAAAGCCATGAAACTTAACACAGAGCTGCTTACTACATAAATGAAGGCCATAATTCTTGCTTATTACACGAATGCGTGAAAAGGGGTACTGCGTAGATTTCATTAAGATAGGTATGCGCGCGCGCCGCGCAATGCGCCGAAGCCAGCGCCATAATTACAGGATAATCCATCGAGGTTAATCCATCCATTATAAGAATGCAATTTTAAATCCCATTAATAAGTACGTTGGTTCGCTGGTTTAAAATGGTCGAATAAGTTGGAATCGGATTCAAAATTAAAAAATCATTTTGCATTCAAAGTCAAAGTCAAAAAGTCAAAATTCTTTATTCAATTTAGGCATCAATTGATGCTCCTATGAACGTCGAAAAAACCCTGTTGAAAAGAAACCAGCAAGAAACTCAACAAGGTATATTTTTGTCAATCAGATCTACATTGTTTTTAAATTACATATATCTATAGTATTAGTAGATTTGCACGTTGTACAGTACCAGTTAAGATTACGCTGTTTAAAGCTTATTGTCAATCGTTGTACACGTGCAGTCTATGGATCAGCGGTACCCAGAGGGCATACAACGACCTACGAGTCCAGTACAACAATGTGTTTAGGATGCTGTTGGGGCTGCCGCGGTATTGCAGTGCGTCGGGCATGTTTGCGGAGTCGCAGGTGGATGGTTTTGCAGCCGTCCTGCGTAAGAGGTGCGCTTCGCTCCATGCCCGTAACCGCGTCAGCCCTTACAGAATCCTAAGCGCATTGACTGACCGGTGGGATTCTCCGCTTTTGAAGAAGTGGATGAAACTCCACACTTCTTAGTAGTATAGTTATTATTATTTTTATTTTTTATTATTTTACTAACCCTAGAAAGTCTGTCTACTAATACAATGAGTCTTGTTACTTGAAAATAAATGATTTGAATTTGAATTAGCATAAGTTAGACCGCGTCAAGCCGAAACTATTTTTTGATATTAGCTAGGGCGAGTTTGTTTTGCCCATCCGTCTATCTGCTGTTTCATTGTTATTTTTGATCCTTCAGTTTGATTACTTAGCGGATCAATCAAACAAGATTAGGTAGTTACCTGGAGTGGTGTACATGGAGTTCCATGTAGCACTAAAGACGAGAGTTGCCTTTAGCATTCAAAAAAAAGTCAAAGTCGAACAATTTGGGCATCAAATTGATGCTCCTATGAACGTCGAAAAATCTACCACCGGTTCGGAAAAAACCCTGTTGAGAAGAAACCGGCAAGAAACTCAATAAGGTGTATTTTTTTCAATCAGATCTACATTGTTATTAAATGACATACATCTAAAGTATTTAATACAATTAAATTTTTTAACACAGTAGATACGCTATTTGAGACTAGGGATCGCCGATGCGGATCGGAATTATTTCCAAACATCCCTTACAACATTATACATTGCACTACAATTTCATTGAAGGGTATCCACGATGTAATTAGCAAAAAGAATGCGCACTATACTATCTTCGCAACTTAAACTTTAATTACTTAGCGGATCAATCAACCAAGATTAGGTATTCTCTGTGAAGCACTAAATACGAACAGTTGCCTTTAACACTGCACTACAAATTTATGGCCTGCTCGTTGTAATTGGCAAAAGAAATGGGAAATGATATATCATCTTCCTATCTTAAAGTAATAGTTGTAAGATTAAACCTATTTATAGCAACGTAAACTTTAATATATTAAAGTACATTTTCATCTCTCATACTCGGAAAGTGAGGCAAATCATATCTGACATACGGGAGGATAACTATTATTTTCTTAGGGTAGATATGAATTATAAAGGCATTGGCTGTCAATGGAACACATAGGCATTCAGCCAAGCATTACGGCATATACATGGAATAATTTATTTATTTATTTATTCATTTATTTCAAACATGTAGTTCATATCAGGTTAGTAACAATTTTACTTAAAAACTATGTTAGTAATGGTGTTTATTTAATATTAAATATGGCAACTCCGGAGCGCATATGACACGCATTCCAGTATCTCACAATAGGGCAATCTGTGCGCTCCAATATGGTGTTCAAGAGACTGTTGGTGCTGTCCCGCACGCGCCGCATCACCGAGGCCACGCGCTTACGTAGGATGGACTGAAAACTGTCCGCGCGCGCCTCGGCGAACATACCTGACGCACTGCAGAACCGGGGCAGCCCCAACAGTATCCTAAAACCATTATTATATTGCACGCGCAAGGCATCAAGTGATCGTCGCGTACATTTGGCCCACAGGCTGCACGTATAAAATGTTTGGCAATACGCTTTGAACAGCATAACCTTGACCTCTACATTACAGCGCGCAAACCTGCGTGCCAACATGTTGCTTCTCACTGACAATGCCCTACGCTCCCTCTCTATATCTAGATCATCAGAGAGATCTGCGGTAACCCAATGCCCCAGGTATTTAAACTTGGTGACCCGATTCAGTACTGCGTCACCGAGCTTCACTGGAGGAACAGACTGCGGCAATTTATTTCCTGCCTTAAAGACTAGAAGCTCACTCTTTTTACTATTATACCTAAGGCCATGGGACACCGCATACCTCTCACAGTATTATAATGAAGTATTGAGTTTTTTTTTTCTTAATTAGTCATATTACAAATTTTTATAATGCCAGTAAAATATTAATAAAATAAAATTATTAATTTACATTAGTTTCTTATTTAGTGACTTAAACCAGAAAAGTTAGAAAATGTTGAGAAAAAAACACGGTAAACGACAATGTTATTGTCCACACAGCCTATCTCTCTATACAGCTTAACTCCTTGTTTCAAATTGGTTACTTACATATTTTATAAATAAATTTACTAAAATACCTACTTTATCTACTGTTTTCATTGATTATTATATTGAACATTCTAAATTTTGTTAAATTAATTATTCTTTAACAATAAACTCCATTGAAATATTTTACAACGATCATATTGGCCAGTTTAGACATTTTTATTTATTTATACTTTTATTTTCTTACTTTCCTTGTAGTCGAAATGATAAGCAAAGTGTTTAACTCGGGAAAAACGCTGTGCTCGGGTGCCAAGTAACCTCGTGTGATATTGGTTATTTTCCTCCCTTGTTGAACAATCTACTATTTCCCAAAACGGACACCTTCTCAAAATGTAGGTACACGTTTATGACACATCTTTTATAATTAATTGAATCAAGCGTTACTTTGCGGAGGTCCATATTAATGAACTGAAACAATTACTTTGCTCACCCGCGAGCTTTAAAAGCGAAAGTGAAGTGAAAGTTAAAAAGTGTGTTCAAAGTAATTGGTTCAGTTCATTTACTGCTTCTATAACTTTTTCAAATACAGCCTTTTGGAAAAAATGTAGGTACCTGCTGGGAAACTACTTATTCAAGAAAATAAAAAATAAAAATAAAAAATAAATATCACGGGACAATTCACACCAATTGGCCTAGTCCCAAACTAAGCAAAGCTTGTACTATGGGTACTAGACAACGGATAAACATACTTATATAGATAGATACATACTTAAATACATATTAAACACCCAAGACTCGAGCACAAACATTCGTATTATTCACACAAATGTCTGCCCCGACCGGGAATCGAACCCGGGACCTCAAGCTTCGTAGTCAGGTTCTCTAACAACTAGGCTATCCGGTCGTCTAATGCTGTAGGTATCTGAGGAAGTAATTGTGGGTACAGCGTGTACCCATTGGAAAGTGCACTTTTTGAGATAGTTCACACTTCGTCAAACTTGCTTGTACGGAACCCACTAAAACGCATCGTACCCCAAACCTTTCAACTAGACCGGGAACTAAAAAGGTTTTGATTTAGCTGAACAGTTTATGTTCCGGTGCAATGGTTTAAGGTTACGGCGGTTTTATGGGGCCCGCAGACGGCGCCGAGCGGCCCTGAGTTACTGATTCCGATGGGGCGTTTATGTGAGCTGGTTAAGTGTTGATTTGGGGAAAGGGGGCCTTAAAGCTTTACTTTAAGAGTGTAAGAAGTATAGTTATACTAGTTGTTGCTGTTGCCCGCTACTCTGTATGCGAAGAATTCTTTTATCACTATCCCGCGGGTAGAGCTTGTCTAATCTAAAATGACGCGCGCCCCTCTACTGTACGCTTAGTATAAGTTTTACTTCACCAAAATACTTCTCGATCGCGTTTACGTAAAACAATCAATTCTATGGAAACATGGACGCACGTGCGCGGAGACGCTGGAGGCCTGTGCCCTGCAGCGGGAAGTATACAACGTGCCCACCAGGTTTCCGCGAGTCTAACCACGCATTCCTGAGGCCATATGGAGTAATAAATGTTATCTGAACCTAGGTCGAAATATGCTTAGTTTATGAGATATTTCCATTTTTTTTATGTTTCAATTTTACTATGAAAGTGGTGGAGGTGCTGGGATTGCGTATTTATTATGTATGATAAAATAAAAAAGTTAAAATCATAATTCGACCTAGGTTCGTTCACATAACATTTATTACTCCATATGGCCTCAGGAATGCGTGGTTAGACTCTCGCGGAAACCTGGTGGGCACGTGGTATAGGCTGGGATGTTATGAACCAGTAGTGAGATACAGGCCTCATCTGCATTTTTCGTTGGGTAAGATAGTGGTCACTCACGGCTCAAGATTTAAGTATAAAAAAATGCGACATTTCGATTTTCGACCCAATTTTCTGCAAACTGGTGACTTATTGCAAATTCTAGCCACCTCCGTTAAAAACAAGTGGCAACACTGACGTCACACTGTCACCGTTTGACACGAGCTCATTATTAAAGACAATTTAATTGTACCCCGGCTTTAATACGTTGTCTGTGCCGTCACGCCTCGCAAGGCCCGCATGTAAAACAGCGAGCAAGGTGTCGCCTACACCCAGGAATGCTGAGAGGTCAGGCCTAGCACGCTGGGATATGTCGCTGGCGTAAAGCAAAGGGAATAAATACGCTGACGTGCCCGTCGACAGTTGGCGGTAACGAATTATATGTGTTCAATTATTTTTTTTTCTATATGTATTTAGTTTGTAGGTTTTCGACTTTTCTTAGTTTCGTTTCAATTTCAAAATGTTTTGGCTATTTTACTGTAACGTAATGATTGAAAGGGTATGTATTACAATACCGAAGTACGAAACACCGAATGTATTAAAACATCGAACGGGTCAAAAGACCGACACGATTTTTTTCTGAATCCGTTAACTTTTTAAGATTTTTATAAAACTAACCTAACCTAATGGTTTCTGTATGATGCCGTTTTAATAAATTCTGATAAGTTTACGGTTTCAGAAAAAAATCGTGTCGGTCTTTTGACCCATTCGATGTTTTAATACATTCGGTCTTTCGTACTTCGGCATTGTAATACATACCCGATTGAAAGGGAGGAATAATTACAGAAAAAAATTAAAACTCCGGAGACCGTATTGTCTAACGCACGGTCGCTTGCTGGTGCATTCACTATTTCTTTCTGTCAAACGGTATAAGATGGTGACAGAACGAGACGGTGAAAGCGATGGCAAGCGTCGTGCGTTAGACGATACGGCCTCAGGTTTCATCCAAATTATGTCTGAAAAGAAAAACCTTCGCTCATTGACTTACTGACTCATGCACTTACTGGCTGATTCATCGATGCCCTGCCCAAACCCTTGGCCTTCGAAGGTCGGAATTATGCATAGAGGTTGCCTTTACAACATCAGCAAAGCATAAGAACGGATTTGTTTACATTCCTACAAGTATTTACAGTTAGGTAATCAACATTGGTAAGGCACGGAGAAAAGCTACTTCAAAAATAAAAGAACAACTAGGTATTATCCTTTCAGACGTCTTCGTTTATTGATATTTAGGGGTAATGGTTAAAATATACTGTTTTAAACTTTCGTGATTTTCACTCATAATTACTAAACTAAACGGGACTTATCTGCGTGATAAGTCCCGTTTAGTTTAGTAATTATGGTTAAAATAATCATGAATCCGACTCTTTTTACACTACCCGTGCTGGGTGGTGCTGGTTTACAGAAGCGATTGGGCGAATTTTTGCAGAAAAAGTTCGTGTCGCGCAGATGTTGCTGTTTTACACGTGAGGCCGCGGAGTTTAATAGTAATCGTTTAAGTTCATGCTAGTACGCCAGGCCCCCTGCGACTATAAACGCGTGCCTACGCATCTGCGCATGGGCTGCATAGTAAATGACGAACTGGACGTTATCAAAGATTATAATGATAGACTGTTCATTTGATTTCCACTGTAGAATCTAAGGTGGTAAAGTTGGGTTTCCTTTGGCCGTTTGTACGCGCAATTTAATAGTTTTGCAGCTATTAAATTATTGAAAGCGTATTAATATCCTGACAGGCATATTTTTGTTAAACAGGTTGATTCTAGAGCCCTGGCTATTTCAGCTGACAGGTGCGATAGTTCTTAATCACTGTTACTAACACTATCATCACTGCTCCTTTCACGGATAGCCTTTTCCGATTTTTCGAAATTCAGCCTTTGTTCCTTGTCTACAGAAGTAACGTCTGTGTGAAATTTCAGCCTTCTGGGATCAATGATTTGGGCGGGGCGTTGATGAATAAGTCAGTCAATGAGTCAGTTAGTGAGTCAATCAGTCAATCAGTAAGGACTTTTCTTTTTAAATTTTTAGATTTGATTAAAGACCGTTTTGTGGATCGTAAACTACTTAACTAATCGAACTCAATTAGTTGTAATTCCTAGAAAGAATAGTAAGCATCTTAAGGCGAGGTACCTCGAAGAAACGTAATTTTTAATTTCATTTTATTTAGAAACGGTAATAATTAAACACGTGAAAAAAATATATGTTGCTTTTGAGACCTTTCTGTAAGTACGTCGGGCACTCGTTACATAATTGGACAAACTTCGCTCGATAGAAAAAAAATCCAAACATACCCCTATTTTGTACCTTTAAACTCATTTCATTTCAATATTATACTACTTGATGTATTGAAAGTCACATCAAAATAAACGTCTGTAATGATGTAATGTCCGTCGGGTTTAATTTTGTTAATTTTGTAAAATATATAATTTTTAAGCCAATATTAACGAAGTTCACGGCACGATTTACTGGCGCCCCGCTGCCAGCCCGCCGCTCAGTCCCGAGCGGAACGTGTTGGAGGTCGGACGCTTGCCAATTTTTGAAGCGCTCCACATTAAGACTAAATAGGTATCCTTGATGTGGGTAGTAGTATCGTCATTTATTTCTGTTATTTACCACTACTCTATTCAATGTAACCGCCACACACAAAAAGAAACACCCATCCACGCAACTATACACAGTACACAGTGTACAAAGAAAAACAGTACGAGCACAGAGTAAAAATGTAACCAGTTATTCAACTTCATACTAGAGCGCCCGAATCGACGCACGCACACAGCCAAGCGTATTACACGGCCGCTAAGTAATCTTCGGAATACAAAACAATGCTGCAGTCCCACGCGGTGCGCCGTCTATGACGCTTGGCTGTGTGCGTGCGTCGATTCGGGCTCTCTAGTATGAAGTTGAATAACTGGTTACATTTTTGCTCTGTGGTACGGGTCTATCAAATTTTTTACAAGTGCCTGTAATATAAATTCGCAATTATTGACAAAATTGCCACAGTACAAAGTTTACTAATGTTACCGCTGCAATCGCCGAAATGATAATTCTTATTATTTCAGCATGAAGGTGACAAAGATGACTGTTTCACACATCTAAATATACACACATACATATATGATTTTTAATCGGTGATCAGGAGTTGAAAAATCGTGATCCCTAGACAAAATCTAATACCTTTAAACGAGCAATTCTTGTATATATGTATATATATATTATTAGGAATAAATAAGACTTGCAACACCACTGCGTTGATTTTAGAGATCGTCAATTGAGTTCCGTTGCCGTTATGTCAGTGGTGAGCGCCGGAGCTCAGTCTCGTGAGCCATTCTTACCGGGCGCTTGGCATAGGACGGTCGTATTGCTCTGAGCTTATCCTTTCGCGCCTAATTTTTAGATTAGAAAGTGTTTTCTCCATATTTTCGTTCATTTTGCAATTATTTGTTACTTTACCTATTGTGATTAAATAAAATTAGTAGTTGTAATTTTTCGTTTATTTTGATCATCCCTAATATCAGAAGTGGGATCAAACTACGTGCTTAGTGGGATCAAACTATGTGCTTTGCTTTTCCATCCGGTGTTATTTAGTTTGAAGTGCTTTAACGTAATAAAATATGGAGAACACTTATCGTCGTAGTCGTAGTCGAAGCTGTAAGCGGCGTAGTCACGAGCATAAGGCGCGGTGTCGTAGCGGTTCGTCGAAATCAAATAGTGTCCGCGAGTCCTTACAAATAATAGTGTCGCGTTTTGAATGCGTTAGAAAACCGAGAATCATCTGCGGTGCGTTCTGGAACTCCACCCGTACCTGCCCCTCAGGCTTCCACGGTTAAGAATTCTACGGAGAAAATTGTCGAGGCCATGAATTCTTTAAAATCAGTGCATACGCAGCGGTATTATGTGTCTAATTTCGATCCAAATGTGCATGACGTTGACGCGTGGTTTCAAGTGGTAGACATAGCTCAAGCGTGCAATAAATGGGACGATAGCGAGTGTTTCTCACTTGTTGGGACTTATCTTAAAGGTGATGCGAGCACCTCGTTAAGCGATTGGGTCACTACCGACCGGACGTGGTCCAATTTTAACGCGATTTTAAATTTTTATGCGTTAAGAAAATTGATATTGCGGGTATTCATTATGACGTTATGTCCACTGATTCTGACGAATACACAACTTATGCGGATTACGCTAGGCGTTCATTGTTGCGTTTAAAAGTCGTGAAAAGTAAGAGCGATGATTTAGTATCGGCAATTGTGGCCAGGGGAATAAAAACCCTCACGTGAAGGCGTGCGCGGCGAATGCTAATTTGTCTTCTAACGAACTTATCTATTTTATCGACGTTTGTTAAGCCAGTTCGTAGTTCACGATCAATTTCTCTTACGAATAATAGCCACCGACATTCTAACCTAGAGGTAACCTTAAACGACCAGCCAGTTCTGCGCCAAAACAGCGATATGATAACTGCGGTCATTCAAGGTATACCTACAGACATTTTAATTGATACCACTTTCGTGTGCTAGAAAACCCATATTTTGTGAGTAAAAGGGGTTAAGTACGTCAATAACGAAGATATCGTCAAATGTGACACTACCCGTCGAGTTTAGCAAAATCACATTAGAGATAGATTTGCTCATAGTTCCTAGCGAAAGTACGAACGCTCCAATTATTATTTGAACTGACGTTTTGAACCGTGATGGCGTTACATTTGTTCGAACGAAAAATCAGTAAATACCTACACGTGATAAATCGGTTTTCAATGTGGCAACAGTTGGGTTAGAAAAGCTACCTTTGCCTGTAAAAACTTCTCTGGTTTCTCTGCGTCCATGATAGCTGGTACTGTCACGTCAACTGTGTTATGCAGTATGCATAAAAGTCAATAGTGACTCGCCAGTTTGTTATCGCCCTTATAAAATGTCGTTATGGCTCCTACCTCCCAAAATGTTAAACTGATCCGAGTTTCTTAGGCTAGCGGGATATTTTAGGCGGTACATCCCTAATTTTGCTAGGAAAACCGCATGTATAGCTCGCTTAACATGAAAAAACTCTGAGTTTATTTGGGGTCCTGGGCAAGAGTCTGCTAGTACTGAAATTATTAAATGTCTTACTAATGAGCCTATCCTAGCCATTTTTGATACTGAATTACCAACTGAGGTACATACAGATGCCAGTAGCGCTGGCTACGGAGCGCCGCTTTTGCAAAAAAAAGGGGTAGTCGCATATTATTATTTTAGTAAGTTTACTTACCATTCATATGAGCTTGAAACGTTAGCTCTGCTGTGGTTAAAGATATACAGCATTGTAGACATTCCGTGTTAGGACTAAAGTTTAAAATAGTCACTGATTGTAACACGTTAAAGGCTACGCAGTTGAAAAAAGATCTTTTACGTCTAGTTAGAAAGCTTTTTGATTTGCTCAGTGAGGGTAAATTAGACTCTCATCGATATGTGAAGCGAAACTACATTCTTTATTACAAGTATACACCGATGCGGTAGGTGAAGAGTCCAACTTATTATGTTTTGTACCCAAGGGGCATCGTTTAAGCCTACTTAGTCTTCCACGACGAACATAGCCATATTTATGCTGGTAAATCCATTGACCTCATTTTGAAACATTTGATTTCCTGGCCTAAGACAGTTTGTCGTCAAATATATTTCCCATTGAATTGTTTGCTTATCGTGCTCTTATACGTGATATAGCCGTAGAGGTGCCGCGTTGAGGTCTGGAATCATTTATTTGGGACTGTGACAAGACAGGACGGCTGAGCGGTTACGATGAAACCAAGAAGCACAAGACGAATACGTCAATAAAGACAGGCGACCGCCTATGGTATTTAAAGTAAATGACTGTTTTTTTAATAAAATGTTCGCAGTCTCTAGGCAACCAGATCCAGGCATGCGCGGGCCGTGTCGTGTCGACGGGGTGTTGAAAAATGACCATTGCGAGCTGAAGCTACTGGCCGGGTCTTGTGGTAAGACCACTTGTGCTGCAGCTCGGTTTGTAGTGCCCTGGAGTGGAGAGTGGACGCCCGAGTCCTGCCCTGCCTTCTTTGAGAGTGAGTGTTGAAGTCTGAGCGGTATGCTAACTTGGAGCCTATGCCGGCAGCCACTGGGAGGTATGCAAACTTTGTGCCTATGCCTACAGTGTTGAAGTCTGAGCGGTATGCTAACTTGGAGCCTATGCCGGCAGCCACTGGGAGGTATGCGAACTTTGTGCCTATGCCTACAGTGTTGGCCACTGGGAGGTATGCGAACTTTGTGCCTATGCCTACAGTGTTGGCCACTGTGTGGTATTCTAACTTTGTGCCTATGCCAGCAGTGTGATGTTGTTCTTCTGTGTGGTATGCTAACTGTGTGCCTATGCCAACAGAATTATTTTGATGAAACTTTGTTTTTCTGCGTGGTATGCTAACTTTGTGCCTATGCCAGCAGTACGAGTAATGACATATTTTGTCGACTGTGTGATATGGTAACATTGTGCCTATGGCAAAAGTTCAGTTATAATTTTTACATACCTGTTACAAGCGTGGTAAGCTAACAAGGTGCCTATGCCAGCTTGTTAATAGGGACTAAAACTTCTGACATTTATTTTGTAACTTTTCTTTAAATACGTGTTTTCACTTATTTTTCATTCCCCATAAAAATTTCGAAATTAAAGTAATACTTATGCTCCATTACAGTAATGTGGTGACTTAATTGTTTAACAATCTGCTTATCTGTCGATAGCTCATTAGCAGTATCCGCTTTAATTTTGCTATTGCATTTTTTTAAATTGGTGACCTTTATAATGAAACTTAGGTATGTTTGCATTTTAATTAACACTTTGTTCGTATGTTTATTGTTTAAGCATTGATGAATGTGACGCGCCTAGTACAAGAGTCTGCAACCATTGAAGCATCAGCTGGACCTGGTCACGATGCTACGTCGACTGAACCAGCTGACGACACGAAGGCTAGCCGCGACTAAGGAAGGACCTGCCGAGGACTGCAGGATATCAGGATTGGCCGTATTAGGAATAAATAAGACTTGCAACACCACTGCGTTGATTTTAGAGATCGTCAATTGACTTCCGTTGCCGTTATGTCAGTGGTGAGCGCCGGAGCTCAGTCTCGTGAGCCATTCTTACCGGGCGCTTGGCATAGGACGGTCGTATTGCTCTGAGCTTATCCTTTCGCGCCTAATTTTTAGATTAGAAAGTGTTTTCTCCATATTTTCGTTCATTTTGCAATTATTTGTTACTTTACCTATTGTGATTAAATAAAATTAGTAGTTGTAATTTTTCGTTTATTTTGATCATCCCTAATAATATATATATGTATATATATATATATGTATATATATAATCAGGATCTCGGAAACGGCTCCAACGATTTCGATGAAATTTGGTATGTGGGGGTTTTCGGGGATGAAAAACTGATCTAGCTATGTTTCATTTTCAGAAAATCGCTTTTACTCGTGTTTTCCGGCTATTTTTGTTTGCATTAGAATATAAAGCTAAATTTCGCCGACTTCGAGCAGATCATAATGGCACATTAGAAATCGGGTGGTCGCGGATCCAGCCGACCTCGGTTCGATACCACGTTTTTTTTCAAGATTTTTAGTTTTTTTTTTTAAGTTTATTTTTTATGAGAAAACGTCAAGTTTCTTCTTTTGTGAGAAAAAGTTACTTTTTTGTGAGAAAAAGTTATTTTTTTGCAAGAAAAAGTTACTTTTTTGTTAGAAAAAGTATTATAGGGAACGTGCAGTAACTATAGGCGGCAGCACTAATGCGACAGAAGAGACACTATGCGGACAGTAAAACAAACTTATCAAGGTAAAACATTCAAATTGATGGCACCCTTATGGCACCAGTTGGCAGCATCGTCTATGTGCACGTTCCCTATTGGGAGCACACAGAACAGGAAAAGCCGGTTGTCTGTAAAGTCGGTTTACGGACGATAGTTTAACGTGACTCACCCCCCCCCCCACCCCCTCCGGTGTTTATAATCAGGATCTCGGAAACGGTTCCAACGATTTCGATGAAATTTGGTATTTGGGGGTTTTCGGGGATGAAAAATTGATCTAGCTTGGTCTTATCTCTGGGAAAACGCTTGGTACCGAGTTTCTGCCCGAGCAGAGCTCGGTCGCCCAGGTACTGGAATTTAATAGACGAGATCTTAAAGCAATGAGGTCTCTGGTTAATTAATTAATAAATAAAAAAAAAAGTTAAAACTTCTTCCATCCACCGAATGCATGGTCATCGTACATTTGTTTTAGTTAAGTAGTTCTGTCAAGTTTAGTGTCATCGCTTTGGCGGGAAATATGACAGGTCTCACTTCAAAGTTTGTTAAAGAAACTGACTTGTCAAAGAGGTTTCAGGCTCATAGACTAAACCATGCGTAGGGTGACAATGATTTTAGTTAAAAAGTGATTTTCCAAATAAATATTGTTTAAAAAAATTGATGGATTTTTTCGTGTAACTGCGACTTAAACGTGGTCGCCATCGAATACTGATCTAGAAAAATTGGTTCCTGATCACCGATTAAAAATCATCGTGTATAAAAGAAGAAACTGACTGACTAAATGACTGAAATATCAACGCACAGCCCAAACGGCTGGGTCTAGAGATTCCAAATTGCCAAAAGGTTCCTTATAAGGTCTAGAGGTGCACTAAGAAAGGATTTTTCAAAATTCACAACTTAAGGGGGTGAGACGGGGGTCCGAAGTTTATATGGGGAAACAAGATTAGTTAGACTATTTTATTCGAAATTTTTCAGGAGAACTAACGATAAATGAGTAAACACGTGTTTCAGGTTTTTTGGGAATTCAACCCCTAAAAGAGGTCACCAACATAAGGGACAAGGTCTGGAAATCAACATGGGTATTGTTTCTATGGTTTAGGGACCTTATCGGGTCGCGCTTGTTACGAAAACAATAACAATTTTAAAATCCAACGTGGCGGACGTGAAATACCGTCTCCCCCGGTGGGGTGCGAGGCGTTGAAATATCTAAATATCAATATGGGTGTAGTTTTAATGTTTTTTTTGGGACGTTAATTACGAAAATGACATCGATTTTGAAATTTAATATTGTGGACTCCTGACACCTATCATTATCCTAAAGTTTATAATCTCAGTGACTTTTAGGTTATAAACAATATGGAAATGACAGGTGTCAGGATTTACTTCTTAACTGCCGACCACTATGTATATGCTCATTTTTTCATAAATCTCAAATTCGGTTTTTACAATATTGACTTAGACCGCTGACTACCGAGACAGTGCCACTTTTAGCAATTTTTGTAGTGTGTGGGAGCGTGAGACGTATGGTGTCATATGGCTTACGAGGCTCCTGCGAGTGTATACATATTTTTGACCACTTGATCCGTGAAGAATGACCGACAACTACCGTTATTTGTATTTTAGCGCCATATATAGTTTAGTTTTGTATCTAACTGAAATTCTGGAACTGTACAAGCTGCGGACAAAGAAGTATCCACTTCGAAAACGTTTCATATTTTACATTTATAACACAAAAGTAATTTAAGTAATTGCACCTAAACATTTAAATTACAGCGTGATCTTGGTCTCGGTCGCAACTTACACTACTGTAAATTATATTACACTGTTGCTTGCAAGCGTGACCTCCGTCGGCGAGTTCACGGCGCGCGCGGCGATCGTAGCTTTTGCGCGGGCGGGGTGCGGGGTGTAAATTAACGTGGCGCGCTTCAAGAACCTCGCCTTAAGTTCAAGCAATGCAATGCTTAGGGTCCCTCAAGGATCAATACTGAGTCTAATTTTATTCATACTTTATACTAGTAATACAGTATAATAAATGCGATTCAGAATTTTAGTTACATACT
This sequence comes from Archips xylosteana, assembly GCA_947563465.1. Taxonomy (NCBI): domain Eukaryota; kingdom Metazoa; phylum Arthropoda; class Insecta; order Lepidoptera; family Tortricidae; genus Archips; species Archips xylosteana. Next base: position 481,348 of record OX387359.1, read on the forward strand.
TCAAGCAATGACTGTAATAAACATTTTAAGGGTAGAGATGTTAAATGAGGAACTCAAGCGCAGCGCATCAGTAACTCTAGCCGTAAAACGCCAGCAATTCCAAATACTTGACTCCTGGCAGGAAATTGATAAACTATAAGAGGTAAAATAAAATTCATGGCCAACTTCCCTACTCTATTACGCGTAAATTCCAAAAATTCATTCTCACAGCACCCCTATGATCTTAAGCGATGATATCTGTCAAGTATCAAGTCCCTATAACAGCTGCAGCAGCAGTTACAAAGATAAGGTTACTTTGAATCGAATATATATCCCGTTTCTTCTTTATTCCGGGGATTTTTTCCGCAACAACCTTCTAGAAAGTATTAGAAATCTTTAAAAAGAGATAAATGAAAGGTATTCTATTATCACGCTTCACTCGTTTTTCGTTTAATTCTTATTTCGTCTCATTTTGTATTCGTTTTCGTCTTGTTCGCTATCCATCACTATCTTTTTTGGTCAAATTCTGCAACTTATCTATGTCTTAATACGTCTTATTCGTTTTTCGTTACGGTCTTCCTTGGACTCATTCGTCGTTCTTACCTTTCGTTTTTTGTCTCATTTACTTATTCGCCAAAATTATTTCCATAAGTTCGGTGCGGGTAAACGCCCTGTCACCCCTACTGTTAACGACATGAAATTAAAGTAAGCAACTACTGGGACATGGGCATAACTGATCATTTTACTACACACCAATTATCACATTACGCAACATCACAGTATATCCAGTATTCGATCAGGCTCTCGATAAGGCTTACCTCGTTACCGCTGAGTTACGGCGACATGACTATGCTGATTACCGCCATCAGTTCTACACTCGGACTGACAGGTTTTGGGAAACGGAAATATGTATCGTTTATTGAGTTATCTAATGGAATGGTGGGACTTCAGAGCACATCAGAGTGGTTTACGAATTAGGGCCACGTGAATCTTTCATTCTTTTTTTAAAGAAATAGTAATTCAAACTCTGCCTTCGGTGTGTATTTGAATCATGTACATTATGTGAGGAAAAACTCCTACTACTGCTACTAGAAAGTCAGGAAAGCTTAAAGTTCTATCTTACTTGCCTAACACGAAACAGACGTTCCTGTTATTATCTACAACAAAATACTAAAACAAAATACCGACCAAAAATATATCGCTAATGTTAAGTCCACAGGAAAGACAACTTTTGTTTCTTAAGCTGTGTACGGTCAGCATCACAAGCAGCTGGTCACTTTTGTACTTTGTCGTAATAATACTGTCCGAGCCGATTTCTGCTACAGCGACTGCTGGACAGGCTCAGCAGCTGGCGCCTCATTGGTCCGCGCGTTGGTGTGCTCGCATGTGACTGTTGTAGCCAATTTTGGCCTTAAATGTTCTTGAGCATATCGGACAGGTGAGAACGCCGCCACTATAATTGTAAGTTAACGTCTCCATTCCGGGCGATTTGCAGCAGATGACTCCCATGTTAAGGGGTCAAAACTGCAGCTTTTCATATGCCTTTTGAGCACATCTTTGTATCGCAAGAGCTGTCCGCCGTGCTTGCGCTTGCCTTCTTGAAGCTTACTGTAAAAGATGCACTTTTGTCGTAATAACACAATTGTCAATCAAGTATGACGTTTTACACCTAACTGTAAAGCGACAAGGTACAAAAGCGACCAGCTACATTTGATGCTGATTGTATGACCCGTATAAATACCCATAGCTCATTTAAGGGTGTTAGACACGGAAGTAGACGAGATGAAGCGACTATTACAAAGTAAAAGTCGAAGTCTTAGATGTAAATAAGTGCTTCGATGTCGGCGCAGACGCATACATCTATTATGCACTTGTCGGTCTTATCTCGATCGATCGTGGGAAATATCTCGGGACAGTATCTAGGGGTCAGTTTCGGGGACCTCTTACAAAATGGTGCCGGAAACGGTTGAATGGGTTCTTAAACGTTGTGCTTATGTGTGATTGGAGTGTTAGATAGTTAAAGTCATACCACAGATTACTTAATAGTTACTTCGTAACAGATACTGCATCCCGTACAAAATCTTGGTACTTACCGCGATTATAGCCACAGATTAGCCTACTCAGTCTCCTGTGAATGTGTGCATGCCGACAGTGACAGGGCTGGCAGTTTGGATAAAAATATTTTTTTTTCTACATGTTGTTTTACCATTTTGTCGGGATAATTGCTATACATATATTATATCCATGCAAACTTTCTAGCACTAATATTCCCTAAGCTAAGCCACGGACGAACAAAGGGACAGACAGTCATGGCGAAACTATAAGGGTTCCGTTTTTACCATTTTAGCTCTGGAATCCTAATAAAAAAAGGATATTTATTGTAATGCGCAGAACCCATTGCCACGCTCACAGTACCCTAGCCTTATACTAGATACGAAGGTCAACTTTCGAACTTCCCATCGTGCCATCCCGCTCACGCTTATAGCTTTTTACAGAAGAGTAAGAGGGACAACACGATACGAACTCTAAATTGTTGTATTAGAAATTAATTCTGGCATAGTCATATTAAAATTTGCCCCTGTTTCACCATTCCATTATAAAAGTCCAGGCGGCATATTTTTTCCATGGAACACGAATGAACGTACGTCAGCGCGCGCTTGTGACAACCTACTGAAATTTCGATCGCAGGAGATCTGTAGCCTTTCGTCCCAGCGGTAGGTAAATATCGCGCGTAAGTACATAGCATGCAGGAGGCCATACGCTTAAATAAATTGGTGTTAGGGCCGGGAGTGGACGCCAGCGTGTAGCGGGCGGGCAGCGGAGCGGCTAGCGTGTTCTGTTTATTGCGCAGCTCACGACACAAATAATTTTCTTCAACATTATTATATTAGATACCCATTATCTTTAATTTTTATATTTTTTAACCGACTGCCGCGAAGAGAGTTACATAAGTATTTAATTTAATAAAATTCCACTCAGTAGTGCATTAGTATTCAAAATTTGTATCCGAAACAAAACATAAAGATTAAATGTATGTATAGGTAAGTAAAACTCATTATTGTACATAAAAACACAATACTAATACTACTAACAGTCAACAAGAGAAACAGATTTAAGTACAAAGGTGAACTTATCCCTTAAAGGGATCTCTTCCAGTTAACCTTCGAACGATAAATAATAAAATAAAATGACTTGCTAAAAATTGCACAACTTTCCGACTCCATCTGCGACGAATTAATTTCTGGCTATCCCGCGGGAACTGTACAATTTTCTGGAATTAAAACTATCCTTATGTCCTTCCCAGGGTCTCAAACTATCTCCATACCAAATCTCAAAAGGGGTAACAGACAGACAAACAACAATTTACAAACTGTTTATTTTTTCTGAAACTGTAAATTTTCAGAATTGCTATAAAATAAACCTAAACTATCCTTAACCTTCAGGATAGTACTGAAATATATCCGGAATAGTTTACAGTTTCAGAAAATTAACAGTTGGCAAATAAATCATTTAGGAAATAATTTTCGGCGAAAATACAGGATACCCTGACAAATATTCGATTATAGTGTAAACTTTTTTTGATAAAACATAACATGGACAATTTTCTTTTGGCGGATAAACTCATAATCCACATCGCTCGGTTCGCCCACTTTACTCCAATTTGTAATGTTACGATACGAACGATTTGGCTTTCAAACAAACGATCAATTGCAAAGACAGACAGACAGATCGATCGTTGGGATAATAACCGGCTTCAAAATTATCTCTGATTTTACAAATAAATTTACTTGCACGACCACTATTTATTTGTTTAATTTTTTGTTAGTAATTTTCCAGAATAACTAACGACCGATAAGAATTTTAACGACCGCTTTAGCCTAGTTGGTAGTGACCCTGCCTACGAAGCAAGAGGTCCTGGGGGGTTACTACGAAATTCGAAGTTCGAAGTTCGGATCGTGCGGTCCCTCTCACTCTCGTTATAAATACCATTAGCGTGAGCGGAACGGCATGAAACGAAGTTCGAATTTCGTGCTTCGTAGTATAGGGCCTGGGTTCAAATCCCGGTAAGGGCATTTATTTGTGTGATGAGCACGAATATTTGTTCCTGAGTTATGGATGTTTTCTATGTAAGTATTTAAGTATTTATTTATCTATATAAGTATGTCTATCGTCGTCTAGTACCCATAGTACAAGCTTTGCTTAGTTTGGGACTAGATCGATTTGTGTGAGATTGTCCCCTAATATTTATTTATTATTTATTTTATTTAATAAAATACCTAAAATCATCATCATCATCATTTCAGCCGAAAGACGTCCACTGCTGAACATAGGCATAGGCCAAGGTTCGCCAAACAGATCGGTCCTGCGCCATCCGCATCCAACGCGTTCCCGCAACCTTAACCAGGTTGTCGTTCCATCTTGTTGGAGGCCAACCTACACTGCGTCTTCCGGTCCGCGGACAACACACTCGGGAACCTTTCGGCCGTCAATTCTATGAGAGATGTGCCCTGCCCACTGCCATTTAAGTCTGATGATTCTTCGAGCTATGTCCATCGCGGTGTATCTTCACGCTCCCGTGGCGTCCACAATTGCAGCGAGGGAATCCGTGCGGTTATTAGTGGGTAGGCCCCTTGCGGGAGAGCGCCACATACTCTCTGTTTCCCCGAACAGAGACGAATGCAAAAAGCGCATTTTCCGCACCATAACAAAAAGAAGCGATCTGGTTAGCGAGCCTTGGGGGAGGCTTATGTTATGTTCAACAGTGGACGTCTTTAGACTGAAATGATGACGATGATGATGATGATGACGCGCTGAGTTGTATACTATTCGGGATGCAGATGAACTATTAGCTAGCTACTCCCGAGTGCCTGCACGTCCGTCACGAGCGCACGACCTCGGGACGTGGCTGTTTTTCTACGGTGTTATGGTCGCATTACACTCACGAAATCGTTGTTCACTATCCCAACCTAGCGTCGGACTGGCCATATAGTCGAGGTGGCATTTGCCAGCCGGGCCCCAGCCTGCGTGGGCCCCTCATGGACCTGGCCCCGCAAGGGGGGCAGGGCAGTCTTTTCCGATAGTATCCCATCTTCCATCATCAAGTCTCGGGCCCCGGGCTTGTTGTCAGCCACCCCGGGCCCTTCCGGCCAGTCCGACCTTATCCCAACCTATACATAAGTCCCACTGCCATAGACCCTCTCAGAATAAAAAGGCTTGGGCTGTAGTTTCCAGTGCGGATCGGGAACTTCACTCACACTTGGGCTTGATTTCCTCCTACGCTGACATCGGTCGCTGACGTCGGTCGAGCGTACCGTCGGTAGCAATCTACGAATAAAACTACCGCGCGGCCATCAGCGTCGCTGTGCGGTGCCCCATAGAATATTGTGTTACTTTTTCGTACGCTCGACCGACGTCAGCGACCGAAGTCAGCGCAGGAGGAAATCAAGCCTTATGCTAATAAGTGTGAGTGCAGATGCCGTATTGTCTCGCGCGGACGCTTGCCACATAGGCGTAAACGAAACTTACGAAATTTAACAATACTAGATAAAAAAAACCCGCCTGTATGAGTCCCGTTCCCATGGAAACTCCGTCCGGGAAAATATATACCCTATGCCACTCGCGGAACTGAGACGAATCTAACGACATCTCACACTTCAAAATCCATTGGGCCGATTTGAGCCATTTAGGCTGCAGGGCGTGCCAACGAATGATACATTTTTTTTTTTTTATGTTAGAGAGGCCAGACAAACGAACTAGTGGGTCACCTGATGTTAAATTATCACCACTGTCCATTGACACTCGCAGCGCTTTACGCGATGCTAGTGCGTTGTCAGCCCCAAGGAAAAAGGAGAGGGAATAGGGGAGGGGAATAGGGGACACACATACATACATTCATAAACACACACGCTCGAAAAACATAACCCTTCTTCGACAGTCTGGTGAAAATTGAATTTCTTAGTCAAAGCCTGAGCCCAGTTGCATAACAAAGTACAACTAATATTACAAGCGGAACTCTCGCTTCAGTTGTATTAACTAGAAATGGAGTTCCGCTTGTAATATAAGTTGTACTTTGTTATGCAACTGGGCCCTGATGTTAAAATGTTCGGCGAGAGTGTGCAGTTCCCATAACGCGAAGTAATAGACGCGGCTCGCGGAGGCGCGCCACGTGACAGTTTTTATCGTCAGTCATCGTGTCATGACATTAGGTCATCTTGTGACTACTTTGTAAAGTTGTAAGTTTGTCTAGTAGCGTGTGACGTGTGTGTGTGTGTGTGTGTGTGTGTCTCTGCACCCGTGGAACGTTTAAAAGCCAGAGATGAATATAACACGTCTTAATTGTCATGCCATTTCAAACATTCTCCAAACATGTTTTACAAGACAACTACAAATCCAATGAAGACTAAAATTACACATCAACAATTAAGTTTCTACTTTTTATGTCATCTTTACTTCATTACAATCATACTATTTGTTCACACGGATAATACTAAACCTTAACGTGCCGTGATTAAAGACCAGCCCATATACATTTGTAAATTGGCAAAAAGTTGACATGATCCGTTCAAATTTGAATTTAATAAGTACACAGCAAGGTGCTTTATCGTTTGTAGTGCCACAACAAAGTAGCAATCCGTTGCTATGACAACGCTTCTGAATTCGAAGTACGAACATTCGGAACGTGCTCGCCAAGTTTGTTAATAGTACCTATGGCAGGAAACGGTTTGATATTTGAACATAATACATTGTATAAGGTACAAAACTGTTTTTTATTTAATACTAGCTATTGACCGCGACTCCGTCTGCGTCTGAAGAATCTGTTTATCGCTGTCCCGTGGGAATTATGCAATTTTCTGGGATAAAATCTATCCTATGTCCTTCCCAGGGTCTCAGACTATCTTCATACCTACTAAATTTCATCTATGTATTTGTAAATCGGTTTAGCGGTTTAAGCGTGAAGAACTGACAGACAGACGGTTACTTTCGCATTTATAATATTAGATAGATAGATAGATAAAGACGTTTATTTGGTACTGCAAGCACACACAATCAAGATTAACAAAAATACAAAAGTCAGTACAAACTTAAAAGTAAAACATTATATATTGTCTGTATGCGCTGCAGTAGTGCAAAAGGGCCATGGCTCAGTGGTCAACATTGCTCATAGGAGCAAAACACTGATATTCTGCCACAACCAAGAGGATCGAAAACAAAATATTACTTACTAATTCAAAATAATTATACACAAAAGAAAAACAAAACAAACAGTGCTAAGCATCATTAATACCGACAATAAAAAGCAGATTACACTTACAACAAAAGCACAAAATTAGTAAGGATTTAAAACTGATCTTTGATTGACCGCCATCTCACTTGATGGTAATTGTGCAAATCGAAGGAAGATGTAGCTCACTGGTTCAATGACAGCCCATTCATTCTAGCCTTACTTAAATTCAAAATTTTGCTTATCTGGAAATACAAACGACGGAAGCGAATTCCATGCATTAGCATTTTGCACTGTTATTAATCAACTCAACCCATCTTTCAAAGATAAAGCGAAGCGCTGTGTGTGAGTAAAATCAACACAGTAGATTTGCAAATTTTAGATATCCCAATATGTGAAAAAAAGTTGCAATTATTTTGCTTTAAGTTTGAACTATTTTGCTTTCAGTGTGAATCTAGTAGGTACCAGATAGTTTATTTCTTATTAAACATATTATAAATTATCATTGTTTCACTTGATAGCACAGATACTTACAATTAAATTAATGTGTTAAAAATGTAGTTTACGAAATACTTTGGATGTGAGCCAAAATCTAACATTTTAGATACCTAGGTTTTGAATAAAAATACTGTGTTGTCTGTCAGATTCTTCTCAACAGAGGTTTTTCCGAACCGTTGCATGGTTAATTCTTTGGCATTCATTAGTGCTTGTTCTAGCCTATTTTTTTAAAACAGCCTATAATATGTCCCACTGCTGGGCAAAAGCCTCCTCTTTCGTCCTCCATTCTTCCCTATCCTGGGCATGCACCTGCCAATCGACCTGAAAAGCGCTCAGGTCGTCCCGCCATCTCCTCTTGGATCTGCTTCTGCTCCTGTGGCCATACCTCGGATCCCATTCGGTAACGATACGCATAAATGAAGATGTTTTGACTTTGAATTACGTTACCACTCCAGCAGTCACCAACGATCAACCAGTGTCGGTCGCTGTCAAGAATTCGGTAGTAGCGGCACGTCGACGGTTTTTCAATATGTCCGCCGCAAGCGGGACACGCCGTCAGCCGCCATCTTGAAATTTGATAAATTGAAGATTTTCACGATTCCACAGGAAAGCAAGACTAGACTGCACACTTCGCGAAAATAGGAGATTTTAACCCACCAAAAACATATGTGAAAATAATAGTTAAGATGAATTATTATGAATATGTGTGAACGACTTTACTGACAAATAGATAATCCTAAAATATAACTATTACTTTAAACGGGACTTAGTGCTTAAGCTTGTGTTATGGCTAATAACTACTAGGCAACTGTTAAATGTACTTTTATAGATAGATACATACTTAAATACATATCGATACCTTAGCGCACAATCGTATTAATTACAATGTACTGCACATATGAATTAACACTGTATGTCCTAGTGTACAAAACTACTACTTAAATAAATAAATAAATAAAATAAATATTAGGGGACAATCTTACACAAATCGACCTAGTCCCAAACTAAGCAAAGCTTGTACTATGGGTACTAGACGACGATAGACATACTTATATAGATAAATACATACTTAAATACATAGAAAACATCCATAACTCAGGAACAAATATTCGTGCTCATCACACAAATAAATGCCCTTACCGGGATTTGAACCCAGAACCTCTTGCTTCGTAGGCAGGGTCACTACCAACTAGGCTAAAGCGGTCGTTAATTGGCTAATTATACGAGCGTCTCAACCGCCATAGTTTCCGGTCCTAAATAGTGAAGAAATAAGTCGCACCGAACGGAAGGTTTTTGTAAAACGATAAAGTGCGCTCGCTGTAAAATAAAAATTCATTGAAATCCCATGCAAACAATAGCTCATTTCTTTGATATATGGGTCCTGGTAATGATAGCGGTTGAAACGCTCGAATAATTAGCCAATTGTGCACTGAATTGCAATGATTACAATTGTGCGCTAAGGTATCGATATTAAACACCCAAGATCCGAGAGCAATCATTCGTATTTCATACAAATATCTGCCCCGACGCGGGAATCGAACCCGGAACCTCAAGCTACGTAGTTAGTTTCTCTAACCACTAGGCCATCTGATCGTCATATTATATGGATTTACAAATCCGATTACATCCAATAATGCTTGAAATCCCTGAAAAAAATCCAATTAATCTTCTAAAGACAGCCACCCACGTGCCCATGCTCCCGCGCCGAAAATGCGTCGTATCGCGTGTCTGCTATCACTGCAGTCGCAACGCATTACTGCCCATAACGACGTTGGCCACTTATCCCATAGAGCCATTGAGCCAGCGGAGCAAACTTTAACCCGTCGAACGATTTAAGGTATAAGATGGCAGCCGACTGCACGCAGCAGCAGCAGACGACGTCGACGTCGAATTTCATAGAAATAAGGTATAAGTTGGCGTAGCTAGCGACACGTCGTCTGCTGCTGCTGCGTGCAGTCGGCTGCCAACTTATACCGTTAGGCGCACACGGTCGTGTGCGTCTAAACTAACTGGCTTGATTTGCTAATTTTTGTTATAGTTTCAATCACTTTTTAGGGGCTGTTTTACCATTTTTTTTAAAGTTCGGATTAGCTTGATCATAACCTTATTTGTCACATGGAATAAAAATTTCTGTTTCACCAGTCTTGATTAGCGCTAAGTGACGGACAAACTATTTCTTAATTTGACCATCAGATCAGGTGGCATTTAGCATTTTTATCCGTCACATATCTTTTTAATTAGTTAGTTTATTTTTTTTGTGGCCATGGTTGGAGAGCCCTCCAGCCGGTTTCAGAAAAATAAATCAACCTATTTTTTATTTTTTAAAGAAAGAAGTCATGCTAAATTGCAAACAAGAATTTAAATATCAAGATTTAGAAAGAAAGAAAGAAAGAAAATACATTTATTTACAACAACACAAGACACATAAATATTTTTACAAAAAGAACAATACAAAAAAATATTTTTACAAAAAGAACAATACAAAGGCTAAACAAAAAAAAAAGTGTCATTGCGGTTGTAAATTGGACACTGGCTCAGCATAATGCTGAGGCGTTTATAGCACCCCAGCGCTGATTTTCAGCCAGCACCGTCGGTCGTCGATTTGAATAAAAAATATAGGTACGCTTTTAGTATTTAAAAATAAATCTAAAATTTCGTAATATTTTATAATTACAGACTTTTTTCAGTGGCACAATCGATTGTTCTACATGAACTTGTACATCGCCATTAAAAAAAAAGTTAATCTGTCAAAGGGTTTGGCGCCACTTTTCGATTCGTTTTACGTGATTTTATTTTTCTTTGTTATTGTTAACCAAAGTATCGTAAATAAATACCGTTTTTGGATTAATTATAATGTTACACATTTGTTTATGCAAAAAAATAGATGTGTTTAAAAATTACATAGTTTACGATTTATTTTGCTTTAATAATGAGCGACTCTTTGAACGAAAATATGCGAACAGGAACCCGTGGTCGTGAAATGGGACGTTGCTATTCCGGCTTTTTGTTATACCGACGATTAGTTAAGTGGTACTTAGTTTGCACAGGACCGGAGTGGTGAAACTGAAAAAAAACTGGCTGACAGATTTGTGCAGTACTTAGTTTATTGATTGGTTACGTAACCAGTAGTTTGACAATAAGGTGGTGAAACAGCCCCTTAACATAGGGTACTTAGAAAAAATTACCCAAAAAAGTCGCTGATCGTGCGACGGATGGCCCAACCTCGCTTTTGGCGCATTTATTGCATTCATTTAATCTCATGCTGTATCATCACTAGCAAAGCTTTAGTCCTGAAATTCATGTGTAAGATATTTGAGGATTCACTCTAGTGACCAGTGTTTTTCGAAACACGATTACTTGTAATTTGCTTGGTAGAAAAAAAATTCAAAGTCGCCTCTAAAAATAATCCTTTGTATAGTCGGGGTAAAAAAGGTTCGTCACCTTTTCGACCTTAATTCGTTGACATAGAGTCAATCTTTTCTTACTCCAACTAAACGTCGTAAATACTGCACGGCAGGTCATGACTTTTTGAATGTTAATATAACAAGATGTTTTCTAGGGCCTAGGGATGCTACATTTTTAAAATATGTAATTGTTTTAGTAATACGATGACAATAACTAAATACACGCACGATCTGACCAACCTATCTTGGGCCGTCGTGCTTCCCCCTTGTCCGTACAGTGCGTTAGTTCTCCTTCAGCCACTGGACGGGGAACTTGTGTCGCTTGCGCTTACGCACGGCTTTCATTCTACGAGTGCATAGAATACCTAAAATCGATTAGCGCAAGCAGCTCGGTAGGGCCTAACATCATCGTGATCCCAGCATGTGCACTATTGTGCACCGTGGGCCCGAATAATTAGAAAAACTGGATCTAAATAATATTATCAAACCGCGATTTCTTTAGGATTGTAGACACATGCCATTTTTGAATTAATATTATGAAATGACATTGTCAATGGTAGATTGTGTTGATAAATTAAACTTCTTACTTCAGTACGAAGAAAATATATATACTTACTAAACACACACACTTTGATTAGGTGTACCAGACGTTTGGCCGCTAGGATTTCTGGCTGCTTACCTAGTAGGGCCGTAATTCCCACGCGGGCTCAGTGCCGATTGGGAACTTCACACACACCATTGAATTTCTTCGCAAGTGTGTGCAGGTTTCCTTTACCGTAAAGCTCGTGGTATATTTCAAATGTAATTTCGCACTAAACTTAAAAACTCAAGAGGTGCGAGCTGGGATTTGAACCCGCGGACCTCTACTTGAGAGACCATAATAGGTCAAGCCACTAGGCCACCACGACTACAGCACTCTGAAATTTTTGGGAATTCTTAAGGGAAAATTTCTCAATTCAAATACTTGACATAATGATTTACGCGTACAAGTTACGACTCGACCGCTAGTTTAGGGGCCTATCCTTCCGATAGCTTACTTAAGCCGTAAATCATGTCTTAACCAAGACATCATCAAAAGTCCCTCAAAAACCTAAAAGGAACCCAGTATTCAAACGTATACGATCCAAATTTCACTTAACTTGCCTCCAAATTCAATTATGAGACACTTTTTTATAAATAACACGACATTTTGAATTGAACTTTACTATATCGTAATAAGACCGTGTAAATGGGTATTTTAATAAGTTACGCATAAGTAAGATAATTTTATCTTTACTAATAGTGGCTTAACGGGCGTAAAGGTATTTTAAAACCTTGATTGGGAATTGAATTGTTACGTTATAAATAAGGTAAATTAATTATTGGGACGTAAGATATCTCCCTTATTTATGTGTTTAGTTTAATTAAATTGTTAGCTTTCTAAAATAATGTATGGTAGATAAGCTGAGGGGGATTCAGATGGGTCATTAGGTATTGATGAATCTTTTATTTATTAACTTGAGTTGACTAAAATATGTGCACTCAACAGTTGATAAGTGTACTTAACCACCAGTGGAATGAACATCTTTATTACGAAATCCAGACAATAAGAGAAGCGTGAATTAAAAAATATATATTTCAAGCTGTCAGTTTTGCTCATTGAGGTGCCAGTGGGCAGGGCACATCGCTCGTTGAATTAAAGGCCATTCCCACAAGGTTGTCAAATGGCGTCCGTGGAGCGGAAGACGCATTGTAAGCAGGCCTCCAACAAATGGAGCGACGATTTGATTAAGGTGGCGGAAACGCGTTGGATGTGGATGGCGCGGAACATCGTCGGTCTGGTTGGCGAACTTTGAGGGAGGCTTATGTTCAGCAGTGGACGTCTTACGGCTCAAATGATGACGAAATTAGCACGCTGAAGTGGCAATGGGCCGGCCATATAACCCGAAGTACCGATAACCGTTGGGGTAGACGAGTTCTTGAGTGGAGACCACGGATCGGCACACTTAGCGTAGGACGTCCTCAGACTCGGTGGAGCGATGATATTTGCAAGGCGGCTGGCAAGAGTGCCGAGTGTGAGTGGCCGAGGATCGTGCTCAGTGGCGTACCATGGGAGAGGCCTATGTCCAGCAGTGGACGAGCATAGGCTGATGATGATGATGATTGATGATGTTGACGATGGTGAAATTAATTAAGGTTAGGAAGCTTTAGGTTCCAACTGGTGGGACCTTCAAGACCGCACAGGACCGACACTCATAGAAGTCCCTCCCTGCTAACCCAATGTCCCTGTAATGTAGATTAGGACTAAAAATACCTATAAAGGACTGAACATGTTCGATAACCGATTGATCATTTTGCCATTAAGTGATTCACTAATGGGCATACATCGCATTAGCATTTTATGGTAAACTATTATATTTAGGTGGCGTATGTAATGTGTTCGATAACTCACTGGATACCGTGGGAACAACTCATTTGCTACCAGAGTTATATAAAAATATTTTTTTTGTCACGTCGTTTTTTTTAAATGTGTCTGATAAAAAACGGCTTGTTAGCGTAACGAGCTTAATTTTCTTGGTCTAAACGCTTCGTAGTTAAAGTACGAGTAGCATAAAAATTATAAAAATCCTTGTAGGGTACGAAGTCGCAATTACTTGTCTTACAGAAAGGAGACATATAATAATGTCTTATTAAAATAATGTAGGTATGTTATGTACGTGTAATAAATTGTTTTTGCTATCGGCCATGAGAAATTTAAAGTTTTGTTTTATTAGTTTGATGAGGGCCATTGCCATTTAAATAGGTAAAAATACCTAGTTCGCGCTCAGCATAGACACTATAACGGAATCCAACATACTGCCTACAAGACAAACCAAGTAGAACGGTATAACCGAATCATTAAGATTTTCTGTAATTAAAAAGTAATTGCAAGATTGCATTAATTAAACGTCAAAAGCAATCAATATCTGCTCTCTCATCCGGATCACCTGATGAGCTGTCAGCTCTCTGTGTGGTCACAAACGTGCCGTAAAGCGCGGCAGTGTCAGTCCTACTTTACGACCAATTTTTGATAATTACCCATCTTAAAACGACTATAAATAAACCGACAAAAGCCAAAAAACGACTCACTAGCAAACACACAAAGTTCAGTATTGAATGAAAGCATTAAAGGTTGCGAAGTTTACGCGCTCAAAATTTGAAATATTATGGGGAATAATGCTAGTAACCCACGATCAAGTGGTTCTACATTAATTGCCAGCTACCATCACTATTTTTTCGATAGGTAATAATCATTAAAATGTGGTGTTTATTAACTTAGTTCCTCTGGCAGCCGGTATTAATCGATTTGCTATTTGAATATTTATAATTTATGTTAATTTCGCTTTGGATGCTGTAATTAAATTGTCGTAAAAGTTCGGAGTAATTTTACACTCTGCGATACGACGAATTTGGGCAAATAGGTTCATTAATTTGAAGAAGCTATATATCAAATAACTTGTACTCGGTCACGACTTCATATCAGCTACGAGAATTCTAACAAAATTATACACTAGTAGTGCTAATTATTAAAGACCGATAACTTTTTCTTATATCAAATACGGGTTGATCATAGATATAAATAATTAGGTAAGTATTTTTTATATTGAAACTGGAAAAGATAATATTTCAAAACTTATTTCTAACACTTTCTTTTAAAATTGAGAGAGAAAGAGAGAAAATAAATACACGTATTTGATGCACAGAATGATATCAGTGAGATCCATTTAAAAACTAAACAAAATAACATAAACACTGTGACGACTCGAACGCCAGCGGAAAGGTTAGTTCACAATGAAAGCTAGGCGCACTAAACTTGATCAGTTTAATTTATTTGAACTACTTAAACCCTAACAAATTAGGCCAGGATTTGACATAACTATTGCAGTGAACTATCAACAATTTTAATACTTTTGATATTATACATAGTGCATCACGTAATCTTCGATAAAACAAACTTAAAACATTCTATGATTAAAAGTTAGAATGGCGACATGAACCTGAAGACTAGCAACAAGATTGACCGACGGGTAAATAAAGGTCACAGAAACGACTTGGATAAGGACAGCGCAGGATCAATCGTTATGGAACTATTTGTTGGAGGCCTTCGTCCAGCAATGAACGTTTTTTGGCTGATATAATGAAAGGTTAGATGGGAACACAGCCTAACAATTAGCAATAGCAGATAAACTTGTACCTATTAATATTAAACTTGCCTGTTTATCTTTCCATTCCACGGCTCAACGTAATCGTCCCGCTTCCAAATTAAAAAACAGGTTTAATGATAAAAGGTTAAAAACTTAGAAATGTTTATCTTATCAATAATTTGATGTCGGACAGCTGTTACAACCGTGTTATACTTATACCGATTAACATATTAATAACCTATTATTACACTATTTGGTATCTGGCAATCCATTAAAGAGATAACAGACCTGATGTTACCGCTTTGAACTGTTAATAACATTACTAAATTATTAGGTAATTGAATCAAAACGGAATTGATTGGTTGGCCTCTCAAACAGATAGTCATGGGTTTGAACCTGAATTCGAAATATTTTATGAGCTTTACGGTGAAGGAATTCATTGTGCGTGTGTGACGTTCCCAATCCATGCTGGGCCCACGTGGGAACTACGCCTGAGACCTCTCATTCTGAGAGGAAGCATGTGCCCTGTAGTGGGACGTAAGATGATGATGAGTAGGTTATTCAATGAGGGATACCTAAATATGTGAGGATAGGGGTGGCGATTTCTTACCAGGCAGATGTTATGATTGGGGACCAAAGTCAGAAGGATGAGAATTGGACGTTGTATTTAAGCATCCGAATTGAGATACTTCAATAGTGCGATGTAGAATGTAACGGTTTTTCTAATTGATGACTAGATGGTAGTAGAGGCCGCTACACCTATGTACACGGTAAGAATAAATGAAGATGACGTTGTTCGCTTCGTAACGTCAGTAATTATATTTATGTGCACTAAAAGGCGTATTTCAATTATTTATATTAGCAAATAAATGGTTCTAAGGGTAGTTTCATTTTTTTTCATTTACTGGCTGCATAATAACCACTGATAATAAATTAACTAAATATTTTTAGATCATCATCATCATCAGCTTATGTTCGTCTACTGCTGGACATAGGCCTCTCCCATGGCACGCCACTGAGCACGATCCTCGGCCACTCTCATCCAGCTCTTGCCAGCCGCCTTATTTTTAGATATAGCGTGCAATTTAAAAACTGCATTTCAAAATTGAAAATAGAATGACGTTATCTCCAGAACTATGATCATAAGACTCATTAAATTTTGCCTGTAAGTAGGTAATTATAGCCGCTAAAAACTAAAATTCCTATGGCACAAGGAAAAATAAGACTTCTATATTCACTAACCTGATACCAATGATGGATTTATAAGTGCTCCTGTGCATAATTTTTGCTTTCTTCAATTAAAGAGATAAAGAAGTTTTACCACAAATTCCGAAAATTTGAATTCTATACGAACAAAGTCACCGACAAAAGCAAGACAAATTTAAATCAAGATTTCATTAAGCAAATGATCCCATTGAAGCTTTTAACAAAATCAATACGAGTAAGCTTGAATCGAACCGAGGCTGCAACATGCAAAAGGCGTTACTTCTAAACTACACGGAGGGCGATTTGGGAAATGGGATAAATGGAGGGAGGGAACGATACCATCTTATGGGACGATTAGCCTGTCCCACAGTTCACGACTCCGATTGGAGCCGGATGTCTTTGTGAAACAGTGACGCGGGCAATCGGCTGTTTTTTAAAGGATCTGCCTGCCGGCTATTTTATGAGCGCTTTAACAGTTTGCAGTTCTGCTTTAGCATATTTGTGGACTTTATTTAGAGCGGAACGGATGTAAATTTTGAGCTGAGCTGTCAGCAGATTTGCAATAAGATTACAGATTTTATTTGCATTAAACCATATGCTTGATCCAATTTACTCGGTGCTTTCCACCGTTTGAATGCAATAATACGGCTATTTATATTCTAATTAAATTTAAATATCAAATCTTGATTGAAAAGTCGTGTTTTGTGTGTCAGTTAATAAAAGAGGAGTCAATCGAGGATTCAACGGACAAAGATTTGAATTGAATACTTGGAATAAACACTAAAGTACTCTTTTATTATCATCATTTCACCCGAAAGACGACCACTGCTGAACATAGGGCTCCCCGAAGGTTCGACAAACAGACTGTTCCTATATCATCCATATCCAACACGTTATTCTGCGTCTTCTGGTGCGTGGACGCCATTCGAGAGCTCTTTGGTCCCACGGGCACCAGTTCTACGAGCGATCTGGTCTGGCGATTCTTCATGCATGTCGGTGACTTTAATTCTTGCACGGATTTCATCGCTTTTTGGCGTAAATACGGTGGTAAAGTCAAAGTCAAAGTATTCTTTATAGGTAGAACAAGCTTATGGATGTCGAAGAATCTACCACCGGTTCAGAAAGACCCCAGTTGAGAAGAATCCGGCAAGGAACTCAACACAGTAAACGACTTTTATACATTTATTGACTTATGTGGTATTGATGCTGATCTTATCTCTAGAATGATGACTTCGAAATTCGTTTAATTCAAAAATAATATTGACTCCCTAACTCAAATAATATCTTCGACTATGACTGACTCATTGTGCTCCCAATATTATTCTTCCCAAAACATCCTGTCTTGAATAACGCAATAACTGCGAGCCTTAAAGAGGAAGGCGACACAAGATGACGCGCGCACGTGACCAACCTACTGAGTGGGCGGTTATAGGGATAGGGGGGGCGAATTAAGAGCGGTTTAAAGTTCGGATATTGGATGCCTTGAGCCATTTAGATGAATCCGATCTGGAAATAAATGATAGGTTATTAGAAAGCGGTTGCTTGTTTTGGTGAGGGGGACAGGTTTTTTATAAATTTCAGCCATTTTTTAACACATTCGGATTTGGAGCTTGGTGATGTTTTCATGAACGAGGAACTGTAAGTTCAGGGAAGTGTTTTTAGGAAAAGTTTACGTATAACTAAATGATCTAATTATTGATCTAATTATCAAATAGGTTTTTGGTCTTTTATCTGTGAAATTTAGGATTAAACAGGGTGTTCTAAGATTCAACGATTACCTGGTGCCGAACGAGAGGTCAAGTTATACTAGTTCTGGAAAAAGTAAGAAAAAAGTCCACGTCACTTATACTTCATTTAATTTAGAATTGAAAACCACACATCATTATATTGCGGCTCGTCAACTATTTCATACCTAGCAAATAGTACAGTACAATAGTCTGGGAGCCGCAAAATAAAATTGTTTTAATGTCACTTTATTTGCGTGTCGTCAATTGTTACTCTAGTACAAATTGTAAAGAGATTACAGTTCACGAGCCGCAATATAATGTTGTTGTGGTTTATAATTTTAAATTAAATGGAGTATAGTTCAGCAATAATGGAGTCACATAAATAACACTTTAACCCCCTGTTTCACCATCCATTGATCAAATTTATTTGACGGATAAATGTGATGCGGGCTCTGTTTGTTTTGTTTGAATTCACGGAGACGGCATCAAATTTATCCGTCAGTTAAAAATTAATCAATGGGTGGTGAAACAGCCCCTTAGTGTTAAATATTTTCGAAACAAAAAGTGTATTATCGCTTAAATACTCGTAAGTGACTTGGTTTTTTCTTTATTGTTGCCAGCAACTGTTGTATCTTGGCCAGTCGCCCGGTACCGCTCGTTTGGCGCCGGTCTTGGTTGGTTTGAAGGAAGCGCTGAACATAAACTTAAATAAAAATCAATCAATATAGTACCTATGTCTATGTTTGTACTCTTACTTTTAGCCTGTGTACCATCGCCCCAGACGTCAGATACCCATTTTCAAAACAAATTTGCTTGCAGCTGTTGATGTTTATTGCTATGGATTGTTATGGACAGATGTCTAGCCACTGCACGCAAACTGGGCCTTTAAGGTGGTTATCTGGCGCTTGGGGCGATAGTACGTGTAAATGTTGTTATAAATAAATGTTTTTCTTACTTTTTTCTTTCTAAATAGGGCTGTATTTCTACTTCCAATTTCATACAATGTCTTTGTGTGAGCGGTCGCCATCGCCATACAACTAACTTTGCTTTCATTATTTATCTACCTACAAACTAGCATATAGATTGTTATAAATGTATGTACGGTATCGTACACCGGTACCTGTTATCGTTAAATTTTGGAACACCCTGAATACTGGATGATTATGAGACAAGGGCCAACGAAGGGACAACGGGCCTTCACGGGTTTGGTAACGGTAATTCAATCGTTTGGGCTGGGTTTGGTTTGAACTGCTATTCAGGAGCGCCAAAAATTACTGGTTTGCGAGAGGTTTGGGCTGAGTTCGGGGTGAGCCTTATTTATTTGTAAATTTATTTACAAAGCGAATTAATAGGAAAATAAGGTTCATACCAAGCTCAACCCATTCCTATACTCTCCCAAACGATTGAATTACCGCTCGCAAATCGTGATGGGCCGTTCCTGAATCTAGCCCCAGGATCAATTCTAACCAACCAACTTAACGGTTGGCTACCGTTTAGTAGTCGTAATTAGTGAGATTAGGGTTCTTTTGTTACTTTTTTAGGATGTTTCACGTAAACACGAGTGTAACGAATTAACATTTAGTGAGTTCGGTTAATCTCGAATTCTCGATCATGTCTCTAGAATCATTCTGTATGATAAAGTAACATTTTTAAATCACAACAGATTTAGGCCTAAAAATACCATTTGAATGGCAATTGCGCACCAAATCCCACTTGAAGACGTTTCGTATCCGAGACGGGCTGCAGATAAACCGGGGGCACCTTCGGAAACAGATCACGTCTCTGTCTTACTACTTTAGGGGTTTGGTTTATTTAGAAAATAAAATTTTACCACGAACGGGTCTATAATGACTCCCATAAAATTTTTGTTCCGAATTTTCAAGACCATAACGTTTTCTGTCATAATTTTTCTTTGTCATATTATCGGAAGTCATAATATGAAACAACATAAATTGGAGCTACGATTTTCTTAAGTCATAATTATTGGAAGGACTAATAAGTAAACTCATATCATTCAGTGTCAAGAAGCATCACACTTCATAATATTAAAGGTACTAAAGTCACTCATAATAATTATTGCAAGGTCTTTTTTCGCAGGTCATAATTATTTTAAGGCACAATATTACTTTGTAATAACATTCAATGTCATGGTTGTATGACATTTCATAATATTAAAGGTAATAATCCTTTTCTGTGCTGTCATAAAAAAAATACCTAACATCGAAGGCTAAGGCGGGAGCTACGCTTACGCTTCGCTCCCGCCTTAGCCTTCTGAACCTAACCTGTCCGAGTCGCTTCTGCCCTGAAAGTCTTGCTCGCTCGCTTCGCTCGCTCGCTGCCAGCGATATGTCTTACAATGTTTCTGAATAATTATCAATGTTCCTTTGGATGTTATAGATTTCAATGTAGATGGTTAGCGCATTTTAGGTAATGAAAAATTATGACTAAAAACAATTATTACTTTAAGATATATGCCCTATAACGTTTCTGAATAATCAACGATATTCCCTTAAATATTATTGATATCAATATTATGACTTTTTAAAGTTATGATCAATGGGATTATGGCTCATTGCAGTTAGAACTATTAAGCGATATGCTTTACAAAAATTATGACCATCGATATTTATGAGCAAGAATATTATGGACATCAATTTATGACTTTCAAAAATCGGATAAAAAAGATTATGGGAGAAAAGTGGCACCCACCACGAACACCTGAGGATAAAGGAGGAAGCTATTATAAGGTGTCATCAACAGCGGTCTGTGTAATAAATACATAAGTAAATATCATTGGACAATTGACACCAATTGACCTAGTAGTAGTAGATTTTATTATAAGTTGAAATAAAAACAATGTTAAATGGATGAGTTTCAACCACTTCAAATTGTTTGCCTACTATTTGATACCGCTTGGTAACTTTACGGAGCGAGGACCATATCAATGAATTATTTTATCAGTTTGCTAATCTGCGACCACTTCTTTACTTTTTCAGTATTTTGGGTACGCATAAATAAGTAGTTGTTTTGTCATTATTTTAAGTTTATCTATATCACCTTCGGTTGAGACGAATATGACGGTTAAAATCAATTGAGCACTCTTCTATTATAATCTAAAGTTTAGATTCTAAATTATTTGAACCAGATCAAATTTACAGCGCAATTCCTTCGCTCGTGGAGGCTGTAACGAGTATACATAATTGGTAAAATAAAAATCCAACGAGATCGAGTGCGAGCAAATTTAGACTGAAGATTTTAATGACGGTGGTTCTTCGAAGCAGTCTGCTTTTACACACCATGATTGCTCACACAATCGGGGATTAAAAGTGCATGTGCGCTGTAAAAATATAAACCTTAGTCTTCGGTAGCTTATTTCGCCACCGGCAAAATTCCATACCTAGAAGAAATATTACCCAAGTAAAATGAAACGACTATCGAAAGTGCTCATGAAATCGCTGTTAAAATAATACTGCATAAAACATTTTTATCGCTGTGATAAAAGTTAAAAGTATAAGTGAAACAGATCTGTTCGAACTGGAGCGCAATCGCAAAATGCTGTTGTAGCTATTTATAATAAATGCACATGGTTACGCTTAAAATGCAGTGGGAACGTAGTGTTAGTCACGTCAGATCCCGGTAACTGGTCCCGTTCTGTCCACGACGCGACCGGTCCTCGGACTCACTAATTGACGGTGGACAGCGCAATACCACGGCACAACGACCCATAAACCAATATTTCTACAATGCAAAGCCAAACGGAACTCAACTACCCAAGACTGACTTTTAAATTCCCTTAGAGTTTAGCGAAGCGTTCGACAAAACCGCACCGTGAAGGAAGCCATGCAAACCTTAAACAAAAAGGCACTGGATATTGATCTGTTGTTCGCTCGAAATAAAATCCAGTTTATTGAGTGATCGTTTAGCTCTTGTCACGTTTATACCGTTGAAAAAGTATTTCACGGTAAGAGTCGCTCGAGGACCGATGTTAGGTCATGTTTTGTTTAACTTTATGTCTTAATTTGCTAGGGCCAGGAATTAATTTGACTTGTGATGGGCGTGGTTCTTGGGCCGTTTCATTGTGAGTGCAGCGAGCCGGATTGCCGTTGCAGGAACCTGTATTTTGACTCAGAAATGCACGAGCTTCGTGAATTTCGTTCGGACAAGTTGACGAGTCGTCAATACGGAGCAAATATTTGGGCTCGTTTGAAACTTACTTAACCGCTTATTAATTCTTGTATCTCACTAAGTAGTCGTTAAATGAGGAATTTTAATGTGGCGAAATACTAATGATTGCGTTTACGGCTTTCAAATTACTTGGCGTTTCGCGTATCTTGCTTTTTTGTGGGAACTTAAGTGTTAAATAATTGATTCTCCTTTTAATACATGTAAATTATGGGTTTGCTGATTGAAAAAACTTATTGGTGGCAATAAACTTAATTTTGTTTTTGCTTTTAATTCCTTACAATTATAGTGTAGTTATTTAGTTACGTTCTTAACTGCAGACGTTGGGCGTATGGCGGGAGTGTATTTAAATTACAACAGCAAACAAATAAATTGCCCTGTTCATGTTGATCGAGTCTCATAAAAGTCTTAAAACACCAAGGAACATTTAATCCTCCTTAACAGCCATTCAACATGAATGGAAACAAAACAGAAGCCGTGCCATTAGCATATAGAAACAATTAATTGTATAAAACATCGCAGCTAATAAAGAACAAAGGCCAGAACCGAACGCGTCCCCTGGGTCCACTTGGGCCTATTACTAATTCACAAAACATACCCGCTGAATTAACTCTATAACTTAGGGCATTAAGCCAACCGGAGTAGTCAATAAAGAACTCATCTTATAAGGGTGCATTTAGACCAAACGAAGAAACTAGTGGGTATATGCAAAATCTAGTATTTTGGTGTAAAGGGATTCTCAGAACATTCTTGAGTGTTACTTTTATCCTGTTTATGCTCTTTGTATACAATATTACTTAGTTCAAATGAGAAACAATACTTGTCTATGATTTCTGTGAATTTATTATGAAATTTATTATTTTATTTTTATAAAATTGTATGTCAATTAAAGTAGGTTTTCAATCCAATGCTTTTTTATGGACGCACGCTTTGAAAAGCTATGATCACGTTAACTTAGGTACCTTATTTTTTATGAATTTAAGATACCGTAGCTCTAAGTATTGCATATTAATTTAAACTCGATGCATCCATACGTTCCTGAGAACCATGGACAAACAAAGAGACTCACACGTAGTGATCTTGTAAGGTTATTAATTCATTTAGAGGTACGGAATTATAAAAACGCGAAAAACCGCTAGCGTTTCTGCTCTGGTTTGGTCATGGAAATGATTTCAGGGTTCTGTACTCAAAGGGTGACATCTGATACCCTAATCTCTAACTAGGGTTAGGTTAGGTTAGGTTAGGATCAGACTAGGGTCTAATTAAACTGCTTGTCTATTTTTAAACTTTCTCAATTTTTACTTATAGTTGGTAGAGTGAGTCTACTTGTGACCACGGCCGCTGCAATATGTTCGAAATTTCGAGGTAACTTTAGCTATAAATAGCTTAGTGGGCTTACCTCTTACCTATGACCTCTCAAGCAGACGATCGTATGTTCGAATCCCGAGCTCTCACCTGAGTCTAACAGAATTCATATGCGAAACTACATTTGAAATATACCGTGAACTTTAACCATCGTGACGAAACCTGTATACACTTACGACCCAATCTACACAAGGCCCGCGTGACCACTACAGCCCATGCGCCCTCATTCTCAAAGGACGCTATCATATTCCGAGTGTGATTGGGTAAGCGTATTTCCGGTTGGTTTCATGCTCCAAGCTCCAGTACTTTGTCACATTGCGTCCAAATTCGAACTCAATCACCGCCACACAGTTGGCAGTTCCAGCAGTTTTCCTTTGATAACCCTTGTCGGCATACCATGTTCTGTTTTTGGGGTGAAAGAGGGGTATCTAGATGGTCCCGAAGTGTTTTTTAATCCGTAATAGCCAGTGGCGGTGCTGATAACGCCGATGATAAATTGCCGGTCAGCGGTATTTTGGCGGGCGGGCGGAGGCGGCTTTGTTTTGGAAAAGCTTTGCGGCTTTTTGAGGCGTTCCTACGAAATATTGACAGGTTTAAAATGCCTCACTTTCGTTGTCACAATTTAATTTTTTTTTATTAATTGACTATAGATAGGTAGATTTTGGTGGCGTTTTCAGTTATTTGAGGTCCTGTATCTGATGAATGGGAACTGTACCAGAACCTTCTGCCATTGCCACAAAAGTGTACCTATTCACGAATGTGATTCCGAAATATTTCCCTGACAGAGATTACCAAAGTCAAAGTCAAGATATAACAAGCAAAAATGTTGAAGAATAACTATCCTATTATGTCGCCTCATTCGTTTTTCGTTTAATTTTTATTTCGTCTCATTCTGTATTCGTCACTCATTCTTTATTCGTCTTGTTCGCTATCCGTCATTATGTATGTATGTATGTAAACTCTTTATTGTACAAAAATAAGGAAAAAAGAAATACATTATTGACAACCGTTGAAATGCATGTACAAAGGCAAACTTATCCCTTTAAGGGATCTCTACCAGTCAACCTTCGAGTGGATGAAAGGAGCATTTAGTAAGGGACCGACAAAGAGTAAGTAAAAATAAGACAGTCGGACAAAGCAAAGGCTACAATACAACTTTTAGTAAATACAATACATAAACTCATAATATAAAGGTACCTAATAAAAATATACTACTATATACAACATATACATGCAAAATACATACAATAAATAAGCAGTGTTCTCAATATATTAAAGAGATGGTGTGAGCCACATCTTCTTCAAAGCTTCCCTGAACGACACCACGGAGGGAGATTGCCTAATGGAGGTGGGTAATCGATTCCACAGTCTAGCAGATTGCACAGTAAAAGATTTTGAGTAAATTTTGGAAGAAGTAGAAGGACAGGCCAAAAGGAGATTGGTACTCGACCGCAAACGATGCTGGCTTCCTTCAGCCAAGTAGCCGAAACGCTCGGAAAGGTATAAAAGGGGCGGAAGGATTAAAAAGAGTGAGAAAGAGAGGAGATTATCTTATTTGATCGAATTTTGTAACTTGTCTCTCTCTTAAATAGACTACTGTAATGTGTACTTATGATATAAACAAAACAGGTACACGTAAAAGCAAGTACATCCGTGGTATTTTTTTAAATACAAACACTCTTCCACATTAAGCTACCAGGCATTGCCGCGACGTGTGACGAATGGGTCCAGGGCACGGGACGGAACCCGCCACACCTGACCGAGGGGCTACCCGCATTAAGAAGGCTATCGAATTCCCAATCTCCTGGTGCAACCAAAAAGCCGAAAAAAGGGAGCAATTTCGGATTTTAATTCGTGGAGCGATTGTACAGAATGTTGAGAAAAACTACGCATATTTTGACAAAATTATTCCAGCTATGTATTTGCGGCTTCTGCTTTTGAGACTTGAAACTTAAAGGCAATTCAAAATCTTTTTAAAATGTTAAATGGGTCGCTCTTCTTTTTAGGGTTCCGTAGTCAACTATCGCCAAGTCTGTCCGTCTGTCTGTCCGCGGCTAAGCTCAGAGACTGTTAGTACTAGAAAACTGTAATTTGGCATGAATATATATATTAGTCACGCCGACAAAGTGGTTAAATAAAAAAAACCAAAAAAAATTTTTTTAGGGTACCTCCCATAGACATAAAGTGGGGGTGATTATTTTTTTCTCGACTAACCCTATAGTGTGGGGTATCGTTGGATAGGTCTTTTAAAACCATTGGGGGGTTGCTTACATGATTTTTGTATTCAGCGATTTGTTTGCGAAATATTCAACTTTAAAGTGAAAATTTTCCTTAAAATCGACCGTCCCCCCCCCCCTCTAAAATCTAAACTGTAGGGTGGAAAAATTAAAAAAA
Source organism: Archips xylosteana (assembly GCA_947563465.1). Classification (NCBI taxonomy): domain Eukaryota; kingdom Metazoa; phylum Arthropoda; class Insecta; order Lepidoptera; family Tortricidae; genus Archips; species Archips xylosteana. The sequence continues at coordinate 507,488 of OX387359.1, forward strand.
ATTCAAAATGGTAGTAAATATATTAAATTTACAAGGAAAATTATAGCGGCTAAGATTGCTTGGGAATTATTTGTAGTTTAAGAGTAAATAGTAGCCTAAGGTATTTAACATACCGTCACTACTTTGAAAAACTCGTATCTCAAATCAGCATGTAAACAAAACTGAACCTTGATACGCGCGTAATTAAGTTCACTTTGCCAGATTAACGATTTTGAGATACGAGCTTTTTTCAAAGTATTGACGATACCTAACTTGGAAGATTCCGTACACATACGAAATCCTTAGAAAAATATTACTTGATTTTTTCGTAATGGCTACGGAACCCTATCTTGGGCGTGTCCGACACGCTCTTGGCCGGTTTCTTTACCTACATCTATCGATAATTGTGGTTTCAGAAAAACGATTTTAAAAAAATTGTATTTGTTTTTTTATTACAACTAATTAAAGTTTCCTTTACGCCCAATACTGTTTTTTTAAATTGTGTTTTTTTTAAATAGTGCGGCAGAGTGGTCCTTTTCAGCGGAGACCCCATTTTGAATTACCACTCTGTCACGGCATTCTACGAAAAACAAACGTTTGAAAAAATGCTGGTTAGGGAAACTGAAAGATTACATAACATTAATAGATAGAAAAATATGTACGATTATTCGAACATTATAAAACCGAAAATATCAATACTCTAATGAGATGCCATAATAAGACAAAGGACAGACTATTATAGGTTAACAAGAAGAACGACCCAAATATGAAGCTGGTGCGTTCTACAGGTGACCATACTGCTGGTTCTTTTCTCGGATAACGTATCGACATTGCCATTTAACGAGCTAACGCAACCAGCCTTATACCCTGCTCAATAACAGCTATTAGATGGTATAATTTCAATCATATCGATTATTTCAAAATGTTACCAGGGCAGTAGGATAAATAAATTAGAACTGTAACCCCAACTGGAACGAATTGCTGCCAGGAAAGTGGGTTAGATTTGGTTAGAACTGTGAGCCCGACACAGGAACAAACTGCTACCAGGAAAGCAGGTTACATTAGATTAGAACCTGTGATGTCAGGAAACTGGGTTAAATTAGTTTAGAACTGCAACCCAAATAGGAACAAACTGCAACCAGGAAAGCGGGTTAGGTTAGAACTGTGAAATGCTAAAGTTTGATTTTGTTGATTGTACTATGTGCATATTATTTTTCACACCACCTGCTCGACAATGCCTTATTATATATCATGCAAACCTCTCTCAAAGTAAATCATTATAGCCCTTGGCATTCGCCGGGGCGTAATGTTGTACTGAATTTCATTATAACCCGCCGGGCAGTAATGTGATTCTCACTTCTCGTAGTTCTTATTGGTATGCACTTAAAGTCTAATTTCAAAATCGGCCGGCGTGCAGGCCAGCGCGCAGCTCGTGCTGGTGCTGGTGCTCAACGTGGCCAGCTCCGCGGGGGCCGCGCCGCGCCTCATTTATTTGCAGTTCCGCGGCCGAACGAAAACAAAGTCAAATACTTAAACAAAAGCCGCGAGTGTTTCAATACGCTGCAATTTTAAGTATCAAAACAGCAAAAGAAGATAAAACATTAAGAAAATATCGAGTGACGAAAGTGATTTGACTCCTGATTCCATTAAATTAGACGCCTTAGGACCACTTGCACAGTTCAGGGTAAAAAAATTAAATCGGTAACCCTGGGTTAAGAATGACAGTTCCATACATTTTGATACTTGTTAACCCTGGGTTAGCAGTTACCTCGCTCGGAGTTAAGTAGCTAACCCAGGTCTGCGCAAGCCAGCCTTAGAAATTGTTAATAATGTACTCCCAGAGAAGTCGAAGGAAAAATACTTAAAAGCTTACAAAGATTTCGACAAATGGAAAACTGCGAAAGGCGCAAAGTCAGTGTCAGAATCAGTGCTTCTGGGTCTATGTCGAGTATTTTTCTAGTAGCCTTGGTTTTTATTGTCTCGCAAAAGGTGAGAAAAGTAGAGTATACTCCTCGGGGATAAAACTGATTTTGCCTTGGGCGCACTTAAGTCCTTCACTGCTCTCAGGACTCCATCTTAATTCCCTCGCTTCGCTCGGGAATCAACTAAAAACCCCCTCGCTACGCTCGGGAGTTAAATCTGGAGTCCCTCGATACGCTCAGGATTCAATATCGCGCCCGTGACATAATGCAGTGCTTTATCCCCTTGGTGTACAATCTACTATTATAGAATTAGAGCGGTTTCGCACTACGTCCGATCCGAATCCGATCCGAATCCGTGAAAATAAGTTTTAGAACAATTTGTATGGTAAAATCGGATGAGGAAATCGGATTCAGTGCGTAAGCTCATCCGATTTTACCATACAAATTGTTCCAAAACTTATTTTCACGGATTCGGGTCGGATTCGGATCGGACGTAGTGCGTAACCGCTCTTACTAGCTGATGCTTCCGCTGAAGTAGTATAAAACGTGTTTTCACTTGAAAATGAGGTATTCTCCCGTGGTAAAAAGTAGCCTATGTCACTCTCCAGCCTTTCAACTATGTCCATACCAAAAATCATGGCAATCCGTCGCTCAGTTTCAGGACAAACGAACACACTTTCACATTTATAATAATTACCTAAGTAAGTATGGATGCACTGTGATGAATCTTCCCAAATCGCTGCAACGCACACAACCAGATTGTCGTAACAGTTGCTTCAAGTTTCTGCCTTTTGGAATTCCCAACTCCATATCCTCCACCGTCAACAGCACATCAGGGAATACAACCTTAAACTCGCCCCAAACTGCCTCAAAATTAGTACAAGTCATATTGACTTCCGAAATGCCGTGCTATCAGCCATAACGACTAATAAGTCCCTTGGGGTGAGCAGAGCATTCCCGCACGGCATGTGTCGACAGGCAGACACGTTGTTTATGTTGTTTTGGTAATCATGTTAGTAAATGCAATGATGTTCTTTGTAGTATACGTGTTTTATAAAGCACCCGCAACTCCGCCAGCCAAGAATTCGTTTATCGCTATCCCGCGGGGACTATACAATTTTCCGGGATAAAAGTATCTTGTAGTGGTGGTCATACAATTAAGAACGATTTGAAGTTTCCGATTTTTTTTTATCTACATCATGTCATATGTCTAGTTGTGTTCCTTCTTAGAAGTAACAAGTTATGTTATAAAATAGCCACATGGATAGAGCAAACGGGATTAATAATAATAGTGTATAATTGCTAACATTTTTTTTTACAAATTTTATTTGTTCTCTATACTAATAAATTCAAATAGTAATGAAGCTGGACAAATAATTAAGAACGATTTATTAAACTGCTCGAGAGTTGTTTTATATGAAACTTAGATTAAATAAATCATATTAATGTGAAGTTGGTATAGAAAAAAAAGCAAATTAATACATTTGAACTAAAATTAATAGTTAGTTGCATGTCCACGGCTTTTAATTACGGCTTTACACCGGCGAGGCATTGAATCTATCAATTTTTGACATTTCGCAAGAGAAATAAGAGTTCCATTCTTCTAAGAAAACGTCGTACAGCTCTCTCAAATTGCCACATTGTCGATTTGAAACCTTTTTCTTGACTTCGCACCAAAGATGCTCTATTGGGTTAAGATCTGGGCTGTTGGCTGGCCAATCTAAGACTGAAACTGATTGTGATGTGAGGAATTCCTTAACGGTGCGTGCAGTATGCTTTGGATCATTGTCGTGCTGGAATGTCCAAATAACCGGAAGCACGTCTTCGGCATATGGTAACATTGTTTCTTGCAGTATATTTTTGTATTGGAATTGATCCATGTTTCCTTCTATCAGCCTAACAGGTCCAACGTCATGTCCAGAAAAGCACCCCCAAATTTTCACATTTCCCCCGCCATGCTTTAATGTCACTTTTGTGTACTTTGGGTCGAATGCTTTATTCGGAGGGCGTCGTACATATCGTTTTCCATCAGAACATACCCTATTTATTTTTGTCTCGTCAGAAAAAAGAACGTTTTTCCACTGTCTGACTGTCCAGTTTTCATACCTTCTTGCAAATGCAAGTCGGGCTTGCCTATGACATCGTTTCAACATAGGCACCTTCCTTGCTATCCTTCCGTTCAACTTATTTTCTACCAAACGCCTTCGAATAGTGCGTGCAGAGATTGCTGAAGGGTTGTTTTCGCCAAAATATTTTTTTCTGATCTCATTAGACCCTTTAAAAGGATTTTGTTTTGCCAAACGAACGATATTTCGATCATCTCGACGAGATGACTTTCTCTGTCTAGGTCCACGCGGAACGTTTGAAGTAGTTTGATACGTGGAAAAATGCTTTACGGCATGGAAAACCATTGTTTTTGAACATTGCAGATGGTCGGCTATCATTTTATACGACCAATTCTTCTCGCGAAGTTTTATTATTACTTCTCTTGTAGATTTATCACAACTTTTATTTTTCCCCATTGTTTTTATACGAAGTAATCACTTTTAAGACTTTAACAGCACGAAATGGCGCCAAAATTATACGAATAATAATCTACAACCACAGAGCCACACAGTGTTCTCTATTTAAATTTGAAAAAATAATAAACTATTCAGCGTTCTTAATTACGTGACCAGCCAGTAAGTACTAATACTAGGTTCAGATCGAATGTATAAAGTTTCTCTATTAATTTTTTAGCCAACAATGTTGCATAAATGAATGTACCGGTAGTACGGAAAAGTTTTGCAATACCGAGAGAAATAAAAAAAATACGGGCAATTAGTTATACTTGTTACTTTGAAAAAATCATCTCAATAAATAATCGTTCTTAATTATATGGCCACAACTATGTTAATCCAGGTTATAAACTATCTATGTGCCAAATTTCATCGCAATCCGTGAAACTTATTTACAAATTATCGTTGATTTTCACTGGAGTCTTTTTACAACTATAACACAAAAGCACACCATTTTTTTGCCATTACTAATAAATTCCTCTTTGTGTCTGCTGCAGTGACGTTAAACATCTGTTTTTCACTTGACTACCTTGTCGCTGTCACTTTATATTTAATGTACTGAAACAATTACTTAGCTCACCCGCGACCTTGCGATAGTTACGTTTATGTAAGAAATGCGTGCTCATGCAGTTCCTCCACTTCCACACTGTACGAACACACACAAATCACACAAACCCAACTATCACCACCACCAAACTACACTGACGCGTTTCGAACTCATTCATTCATTCATGTTTCCATTTTTGTATATAGTTAATTGTCAGAAGGCATACAGTAACCCCCAGACAGTACAGAACAGTACACTATTCCTGACATAGACTGTAGAAGAAATTGGGTAGATCGCTCCATAAAACAAACATTCTATGACGCGGCTACAATAAATGACAGATTAATTTAACCTTGAAAACCTGATCAGTTTTCGTTTAGCAGCTTTAAAACAAATAAACAGTTAATTGAGTTGGAATAGAAGGGCTATAATAGCCAGGCATTTGCTATGCAGAGTCGTGTAATTGACATTTCATTAAAATACCTAAGTCAGTAGATTGGTGGTTTCATCGTTCTAAGAGCAAGTCACTGCTGCTCCAATTAAACAGCTGACAGACAAATGACAGACTTTACTTTTACCTTGTCAGTTCCTATATCTTGAGGGCGTCTCCCTTCAACATAATATATCTGAAACAAGGCAGTGTCGTGCCGATGGTTTCTTTATTCAAATCACGAGGGAGGGGAGGTGATAGCTTAATCGACTAGATGCGGATAGACATTTTGTTTACGGATTAAATTGTCACCTAATTCTGGATTTGGTGCACGTTACTAAACCGTGTTTTTTTTATTTCCGTTTAATTCGACACGTTGCTCAATACATTAACAGAAACTACCTGGTATACAAGGTGACCTTAGCCTCTGGACCAATAATGAAACCATGGATAAGACTGATACTTAGCAATATCGTAAAATGGTTATTTGTTTAATTAGACAAGAAAACAAAAAAAAATTCTATGAAATCATAATTATCATCCAAATACACAGGCTCCTCCAAAGTGATACATTGAAAACCGTTAGTTTTTCGGTAAATACGTATATTGGACTGATTGTTATGATACTTTACAGTTTGGTTTTAAATATGTTGCTAAACCAGTAGTATTAGTATTTGTCCAGAGGCTATATAAGGTCGCCCAGTATATTGATTTTTGTTAAAATCGAAAAAAAACTAAATCGCGGCGTTTTCCGTTGAGATAAACACGATTATTGATACAATACAACCAATTATGACACAACGATTATGACATTGATGTGACACATAATAAAAGAAAAAGTATGTAATGTCGAAATTGAATTGATTCTTGAACTGGGTTAGGATTGTTAGGTCCTCATAGCAAAACGTCCTCGTTGAATAAAAGTCCGTAACATAATACGTCATGGGAGCAAAACGTCCGCAATTTAAAAGGCCCTGTGTCAACAAATCAAAATGTCACATTGATCAAACGACCGCAATTTAAATGACCACGGGAGCAAAACTTCCGCAGTTAAAATTGTACTCCACACTACTAACTACTTTAATGTAAAGTTGTATGTATTTAGTTTTTAGTGTAGTGTGGTGTAGTGGTAGGTCAATAACAAGAGGAACCTTTGGAAGAAAAAAGTTATACAATTATACTTGTCTATTGGGTTATATATCATTAGGTACTAATTGTATTCATTCGGTTCTTTTTTTGAAATGTTATTAGTTATAAGTGAAAACTGTGTGGGCTAATGAATTGTTTAAATGATTTATGTATTTGTGCTATATTTGCCTGTTTGTTTTCCAAATAAGTAAATCAATATATTAATTTATTCTTCTTCTTTAAAATTAGTGTATTAATGCATTAGGGACGTTTTGTTTTTTCATTTTTCATTGATGACCGTGTTTTTATTAACCCTAAAAAAACGGATAACTCATGTCCTAAATCGAGTTTAGCTCGACACGTTTCGGTTTAATTCAAAGCTCTTCCTTTTGGAGAAATTATAAAATTAAATAAATAGATAGTTATAAAATTATTGCTTAGTTTGGGGCTACGCCAATAAAATACTCCAATTGATCCATGATTTATTTATTTATTTTTATGCATCATCCTGACTATTTCTTTCTTTTGTTGCAGGTAACACTTATCTCTCCGCAAAACGAACGGCAGCTGTCACCGGCCAGCCAATCAGCGCCCAGCATCTCGTGACGCAGCGAGTTCAAATGCAAATGAGCCAATCGTGCGCGAGCGCGAACTGTCGCGATTTATTTGTCTTAGTTTGGTAACGTACGTGCGGATAGTTGGGACGTTGACGAGCATTTTGTTTATTTATAAGCTTTTATTTAACTTGTGATATTTATTTTCGCGTCAAGTATTATTGCAAGTAAAATTTGTCGCACTTCCAATGGTCAGGTCGACTTGAAATTTGTTGTGGATAGGGCATAAACTAAAAATAAAAATAATAAATAAATATCACGGGACCATTCACACCAATTGACCTAGTCCCAAACTAAGCAAAGCTTGTACTGTGGGTACTAGACAACGGGTAAAAATACTTAAAAATACATGGTAACTCATCATTTTATCGAAAAACGTTTTACAACTGATTCGTTTCGCGAAATTATCGTTTCAACGAATGCATTTTTTTCAGAAACTGTAAATATTTCAGGATTTATTTCAAGGCCATCGTGTAGAATCCTATAGGTTAGGTTAGGTTTGATTTATAAAAATCCTGAAATATATACAGTTTCAGAAAAAAATGCATTCGTTGAAACGATAATTTTGCGAAACGAATCAGTTGTGAAACGTTTTTCGAAAAAATGATAGCTACCCTGAATACATACTTAAATACATATTAAACATCCATGACTCGAGCACAAACATTCGTATTTTTCACACAAATATCTGCCCCGACCGGGAATCGAAACCGGGACCTCAAGCTTCGTAGTCAGGTCTCTAAACAACTAGGCTATCCGGTCTGTAGATGTTTTTAAGACTACTCGAATTTTTCTATCGCTTTTAGTTTTTTTTTGTAATTCAAAGTTTGGCTGAAGGTTTTTTTCTATTTCTTTTTTTACAAGTTTGAGAATTCATAATTTTTTTTAGACGTTTTCTACATGAAGTTTAGTGTCAATTTTAAAAGAACAAACTAACAGTCAAGATTACGAAAATCATAGATTCCGTTGAATATCTTTACCACTTTTGAAAAAACTAGGTCTAAATGAAGAATTTCGGTATTTTTCCGAAAAAAGTAAAAAAAAAATATTACCGTGGGGCTATGACCCGGGAATTGGGGTAGAATAAGTAGCAAATGATCTCACCAGTCCGCCGTTTTCATTTGGCCAACCGTCTGCAAAACAGCCTGTATACAGGGTTATTTTTAATTCACTGACATCCTCTTAACCCTGAATTCCTATCACTCAAACAAATGTTTTTTGTTTTACGACTTTTTAAAATGAAGCACTTTTTTTCCCATACAAATACACAGAGTATCGTAAAAATAAGAGGAAATCTCAAATTTTCAAAACGTTATTACACCAAAAATATTAAGTTATGACAAAAGTCGTAAAACAAAAAACATTTGTTTAAGTGGTAGGAGTTTAGGGTTAAAAGGATGCTAGTGAATTACAAATAACCCTGTATAGAGATATAGCTCAAATGTAACCGCAGCGCGCCCGTCCAAAACTTTATGCCGTATGTTCAGAATTATTTATTACAGTGCAGGGCGAAGGGTGCGATAATCTCTGAGATTTCCCGAGATTTGCGACGGCGCACCGTTAGAGCAGGCACATCACTTAACGCCATACTTCATTACCATAGAAGACAATCATCATCATCACCGTGGTGGTAAGCACCATCGCCACCACCCACCATAGTCATTATTATTTTCATCACCAACATCTCCACCTTTACCACAGTTATTACCATAATCATCATCATCATCACCACCTTCGCTATTGTCATCACCAACATAATCATCGTAATCATCATCAGTCGGAAGTTCACTGTTGAACTAAAATCACCCATAAAACGCCACAATAAGCGACACGTCTCCTGCATCGACCTGTTGTCCTCAACTCTTTGTGGTCCGGCCCGTGGTCGCCAGTCAACAACTTTCATATAACATTAGACAAACTTTGCTACTGAAATTTCATGCGATATTAATGGTTTTTAATAGCGGAACGTTTGCTCAACGAATTCTAAGACATTGAGAATATTTGAAAAATTAGAAATGGTACAGCAGTTGCGATAGATGGTATCACACGCCTCAATTTTACGTATGAAAGCACACATAAACATTTACATTTTCGAATGGGTTAGTTGGATGGGGGGTAGCATAATCGGCGCGTATAGACAAGAAACGGGGAGTTCAATCCCTGCGGTGCACCCACAAACTCTTTCGTAATAAAATACATTAAAATCTACTGTCATTTTATTACTAATCAATGATATCATGTCAAATTCTGAATGGTTGGTTTTACCTCCTATTTTAACTGACTTAAAAATTTTGAATAAAATATTCAATTTAAGTTCCGGGTCGTTGCAAATCGTATCCAACCGTAACGATTGGGCGTCAGAGGGATGCCTATGTCCAGCAGTGGATGTCCTACGGTTGAAATGATGATGATGATTAAATTTATGCCTTCTAATTAAACTTGTCTAATGATGTATGAAGTGTAGTATAATATTATGTAATATTCCTATTTCTAGTAGTGCGGTATTCGCGCAAGGACTGGTTTAGCTGAGCAGAGCAATGCACTCGCCGACCGGAATCATTCTAGTACAGGAGACAAATAGGGTTCAGCCACGTCACTTGAGCATCAAGAAAGCGCGGGTGCTTTTGTATTGAACTAGCTATTGTACACAATTCCGTCTGCAAAGGATTCGTTCCCGCGTTGACTATGTTACCTGATTAACACTCTCGCCTCGTACCTCGCCTCGTGCTTCGTCTCGTCGTCTTGCTCCAGACGCGAGCCTGCAAATCACGAGACGAGGCGCGAGGCGAGCCTGTTCACACTCTCGTCTCGTTGCTCGTCTTGCAGTTTGTCTCGCCACTCGTACGCGAGTGCAAATAAGCTACGTAATTTTCCAAAATATAATCTAACTTTCAAAATCTCAAACTTCATACCAAATTTCATCCAAATCACTTTAAACATGAAACTACCGTGAGACTCACTCATAGTGAAAAAAAATCCAAATCAGTTCAGCGGTTTAAGCGTAAGGTAACAGGCAGACAGGCAGAATTACTTTCGCATTTATAATGCGAGCGACCCAAAGTGGGTGTTGGTCTTCGACACTAGACTACGCCATGCTTTACTATCTTGGGTTAGCTCTTGCCAGCCTTGACCCCGAGATCCGAAAGCTCCTTTTTTCGAAATAAACAGTTGAAGTTTTATTTACATATAATTTAATTAATTAAGCTTTGCTTAGTTCTGACTTCTGGACTAGGCCAATTTGTGTCAATCGTCCTATATTTTTTTTTAAAGAACTTTAAAAATAAAATTGTGCACAGCCCAAGACACCATCATTTTAACCACCATCCATCCAACCATCTCTATAATGAAACCCAGTACGTTTAATGTCAAAGTGACCTGCAAAATAGTAGAATCGTCTCTCGTACTACACTTCAATGCATTGAATACCTAGACTAGATGCTAATAGTGACTGGATGAAGAATGTACCCGATACGGTAATGGAGTGGGCTGAGTTATGAACTGTGTTTAGTAACTGATCTTAAGGCAAATTGGAGTAATTAGCAGTAGTTGGATTAAATATGTCTTCATCATCATCATCATTTCAGCCGAAAGACGTCCACTGCTGAATATAGGCCTCCCCCAAGGCTCGCCAAACCGATCGGCCCTGCGCCATCCGCATCCAATGCGTTCCCGCTACCTTCACCAGGTCGTCGCTCCATCTTGTTGGAGGCCTACCTACACTGCGCCTTCCGGTCCGCGGACGCCACTCGAGAACCTTTCGGCCCCATCGGCCGCCAGTTCTACGGGCGATGTGCCCTGCCCACTGCCACATAAGTCTAGCGATTCTTCGAGCTATGTCCGTGGCTAAAGTTCTTGCGCGGATTTCATAATTTTCATATATTTTTTTAAATATGTACTAATGTACTAAATAATTATAAAAAAACGAGGTAAATTCGTGGTAGCCTTTGGCCTCTCAAGAAGATAGTGGGTTCGAACCCAAGCTCGCACCTTTGAGTTTTTCGGAATTTTGAAAACCATGAGCTTCACGGTGAAGGCAAACATCGAAAGGAACTCCTCATACACTTGCAAAGAAATTCAATAATGTGTGTGAAGTACCCCGCGTGGGTACTATGGCCCAAACCCTCTTATTTTCAGAACTCTGTGCCCTGCACTGGGACGTATACTGGGTGGAAAAAGTCTATGGGCCCTGGAGCGAAAGTACTTTAAATCCCTTAGTTAGCATTTAGGGATTGAAAACCGTTATCTTAACACCTTTGGCTTTTAATTTAAAGGCCAGAAATTTGGAAATTTGGAATTGTCCAATCCCAATAACCAGTTGTCTCCATCGCAAACTCTGTAATACTATGTAACCACAAAAAATACATACTCACGCTTCCCAGAAATATAACGAAAACCAAAGCCGTGAACAGCATACATTAAAACATTTTTGTTTTTTATGCTAAAATAGCCACGTTTATCTTAAAACATTAATATTTGCGAGCTCCCAGCCAATCAATCAACCATCTACCATTCAAGATAACAAAACCAACTCCTCAACTATTTCCACCTTTATTACATACGGCATAAAGTCTTATCTAACTTCAGTAGCTTGAGGACTCCTCCCAAGAAACATTCCTTGGATCCCGATTGTGACAATACGTCTAAAATCACGAGGTTGCTGCAGATTGCAGGCTGCCTTAGTAGGTATGACGTGATGGATCACTCAAGCCCAGCAATGGATTGCTGCTCGGATAATTAAACGTGTACTGTGGTAACCTTGCTTGAATGATTAGCTTACGTAGTTCAGTCACGCGCAGATAGATGTCGCCGGCAGCACTTTGGCATAATTAATTACTGTCAACGTATGTTGTTAAGTTATTCGACAGTTTTTGTAGAAATTCTTGTTATAGTCGTATGTGCAGGTAATAAATAAAATGATGGCATTCTTCATCATCCCAACCCAGCTTATATACGTCCCTCTGCAGCGCACAGGCCTCCTCTTAGAATGAGAGGGGTTGGGCCTTAGTTTAACAACCGCTTTAGCCTAGTTGGTAGTGACCCTGCCTACGAAGCAAGAGGTCCTGGGTTCAAATCCCGGTAAGGGCATTTATTTGTGTGATGAGCGCGAATATTTGTTCCTGAGTTATGGATGTTTTCTATGTATTAAAGTATTTATTTATTTACATAAGTATGTTTATCGTCGTCTAGTAGCCATAGTACAAGCTTTGCTTAGTTTTTTTTTTAGTTCCCACGCAGGCCTAGTGCAGATTGGGAACTTCATACACACCATTGAACTTCTTCGCAGGTGAATGCAGGTTTCCACACGTTGTTTTCCTTCACCGTAAAGCTCATGGGTAATTTCAAATGTAATTTCGCACATAAATTCCGAAAATGTTAAAGGAGCCCGGACTCTTCATGGTTAGTTTTAATTAAGAACAGGGCTGTAAAAAAAATGCCATCAAAAACATAAATGTGAACTACGAGTATGTTAGACAAGTTCAATACTAATGCTTGATGGTGGATTTCGCCGACAAAAGGATTGAGATATAGGGTGCCAAGTTCTGCAGATAATCCTGAAATCTATTTATTAGAACAAAATTAATAACATCATAAATAAATTTGAAGCTCTTTTTCTTTATTTTTTAACCCCCGACACAAAAAGAGGGGTGTTATAAGTTTGACTGCTATCTGTGTGTTTGTTTGTGGCATCATAGCTCTTAAACGGGTGGACCGATTCGGATGCGGATTTTTTTATTTGAAAGCTGGATTCTTGGCGATGGCTCTTAGATGTTTCATCAAAATTGGTTCAGCCATTTCAAAGTTATCAGCTCTTTTGCTAGCTGCGGAAGGGATCTTAGATGCATAATAGGCATTTACTTTATTTTCAAAATATGTGTGACCAAATTGCGTCGGGGGTTTTTAAAGTTTTCAATTTATAGTTATTCTGCTAGAACAGTGCTTGATATTTAAAAATATAAATTCTTAAAGTGAACTTTCGAATAATTTACATAAAGTAGATGGGTCATAGACATTTTTTGTTCGGCAGGGTTATTGTCTAACGCTTTTGACGCTTGCCTTCGCAATCACTATTTCTTTCTGTCAAACGGTATAAGATGGTGAGAGAAAGAGATGGTGAAAGCGAAGGCAAGCGTCAGAAGCGTTAGACAATATGGCCTCTGGTCTCCTGTGGACATGGAAAAAGTTAAGGGTCTATAGCAGAGATGCCGCGAATACTCGCTATTATTCGGTATTCGGCATTACTCGGCATTTTTTTTGTTACTCATCGAATACGGAGTAATAGTGTCCACTATTCGATATTCGGCGAATAGTTATCTAAATAAAATAAACTTATATTAAATGGACAGAAAAACTATAGATAGACAAAATAATTACCTATCTTTAAAACCAAAACACACTTGTCTTAGTATTAATATAATTATCATTAAAAATACATATAAAAGGTAGCAAAAATCAGTCATGTTGAAGTTAATAAGGCTTTTTAATTAATTTTCAAAGTCTAAACAAGGTAGATTGTGGTGCAGAAAAACTAATTTTTCTGCACGACTGGGATGCAGTCAGATGCGCTTGAAACCGATTTGACGGGAAGTCCCTTACATAAAATGAGGTTATTCCCCGTAAAATATGTTACACACAAGAAAAGGGTTGAAATGATAATAGTCATAATACATAATCTTAGATTCTTTTATATTACAGTAACATATAAATGATAGGTAAGTTCAAGAGACTAGTACAAGTGTAATATTATTATTTGATACCAAATAAATTATTTTTCATCACACTTGCTCGTCAATGGGGTTATTCCATGCTTGTATACTAAATGACAATGGCCTAAATTGTTCTTAAGGGAGTTATAGATTTACGTACAGTTTTTCTACCCAAGGGAGTTCTAACTTTAGTTTTAAAATTTGCAAACAAGTAATTTCAGATTAAGGAGGTTACAAGTCAGCCAACGTTTTATTTATTATCTTTAAAACTTAGCTATAACCCAAATTTTACAACACAAAATTTATCTACGCTTCATGAAAATTCGTTATTTTTATATTTTAAATTTATATCAAATAGTTTTGCAATAATTTTAGTAAAAATATTTTTTTAAACATGTTGGCAGAATCTGGCCGTATGACCTTTCGAATTCTAAACTAAACACAGTTTACATTATCTATGGTTGGTGACTCGAAAGAAGTGGCAATCTGTATTGGCGGGTAACCATTATTTTATTCAATTTAAGTGTTTAGAGACAAATTCATTTTATTTCTGGATTTTTTTTTCTCGCAATGTGATGAAAATCATTGTGTGTATCGTCGGGCTTCTAATAGACTCTCGTTAGTAATCCCCTACTTACGGCCCTAGATGCACATTGTACTATTGTATATTCCTTTTTTTATGTCGAATAATAATGCCGAGTACTCGACTATTCGCCATAACAACTATTCGCGGCATCTCTAGTCTATAGCCAATAGTTTTTAGCCAAGTCTACATCGCTGTGTGGGACGCCTGCCCAACTTTCGGCCCATTCACATAAATGTTAAGTTTGCTGACTCGCAGTCGCTAATTTTATGTCCACAGAGAATACAATGGGCATCGATGTTGGAGGTAAAAGATTATCAAATCTGCGCTTCGCCGATGACATCGTTTTATTTTCCCAAACACCACAACAACTACAGCAAATGCTCCAAGATCTGAGCACGGCGAGCCTTGAGGTTGGGCTCACAATGAACAGAGCAAAGACACAGGTAATGACCAACAGCGTGATAACGTAGAGTTACGGTGGATGGGCAAGACATACAGTACGTCGACGAGTATATTTACTTGGGCCAGATAGCATCCTTCGAGAACAGGCAGTCAAGAGAAATCGATAGGCGTATCGATAATGCCTGGAAGAGCTTCTGGTCCATGAAGACGCTAATGAAGGGCAACCTTCCTCTGTCACTTAAGCGCAAACTCGTCGACATGTGTATTCTTCCCATCTTAACCTACGGCGCCCAGACTTGGTCATTAACTGAAGCTCAAATGTCTAGGCTTAAGGTTTGCCAACGAGCAATGGAGCGCAGTATCCTGGGTGTTCGAAGAACTGATCGGATCAGAAACACGGCACTGCGCTCCAAAACTCGTATTACAGATGTGGGTGTCTAAACCGCCAAGCTGAAGTGGGACTGGGCCGGACATGTCTGCGGAATGCATCCGGACCGATGGGCGCGAATCGTTACCGAATGGGTTCCGAGGGATGGCCAAAGGAGCAGAGGCAGACCCAAGAGGAGATGGCGAGACGACCTGAGCGGTTGTCAGCTCGATTGGCAGGTGAATGCCCAGGATAGGGAAAAATGGCGGAGGAAAGGGGAGGCCTTTGCCCAGCAGTGGGACATATTATAGGCTATATAAAAAAAAAGGGGAGATGACTTTTGTTTCTTACTGTGTGTAGATAGCTTATGCTAACTTGAAGCTTAACATTTGACTAAGGGTGAAGTCACATCTATCAGCATCGAATCGCGTTTAGCTGGATGATTTTGGACACACTATACGCATCGCAAGTTAAAGTATGCTGTTGGATGTTTTCAGCTGCTAAAGGGTGCTGTCGCATGCTTTTATCTGCTAAAGGATGCCAACGCATGCTTTAGTACGCTTATATGTTACGCCGCAGTTGAAGTTGAAAACCGTAATGAATAGGTCAACTATAAGCGTTATTATTGTCCTAGCGAGTATCTAGCTAGAAGCAAATAAAAGGAAAACACGCAAAAGCGAAGGACGTGGATTAATCCACTATGGAATACTAGGGTTATCAATGGAAGTTTTGCACCTAACACTTTCATTAGCGTAAGCAGCCATATTCATTCGCAAGCACCCCGGCTCACGTCTTAAGCGGCCGTTCTCATGCTTTATCTTGAATAAGCATTCTTCAGTATGCTAAATGGATAGCTACACTTATACGCATTTAATGCTGAAGCTGAATCGATGCGGAAGGGTGAATTGATGCGGACGCATCTTCATACAATATTGCGTTTTTGTGTTGCCAAATCGATAACCAAGTAATATATTCAAAGTAAAAGAAAAAAGGTTTAGATTACATTAAATTGTGAGAATAACTTATTACATACAGTACAGGGCGTGGTGTGGTTTACTAGATTACTTCAAAAGCCTTTTACGTTTTACTTGGAGCATTAAATCAACCGGAGACGTCAACAACGCTGTAGAATAATTATCAATGAACTAAAACCTTTTACCTTACTTACAAGCCACAAAAATCCTGAAGAAAATACGGTTTCAGAAATAAATAACTTTATAACTAATGATAATTATAAGTAATGATAATTATGAGTGGAGGCGAATAGAGTGGCCGAATGTTGGTCGATAGAGAGATGTGGAATTCAAGCAAAAGATTAATACTTTAGTACAGATGATTTATCAAATAACTGATTATGAGTAAGAACTCCATGTTTCGTTTTCTTACCGTGCTACGAAAACTGTAAATCCAAGTATGACGCCTCCGGTTAAATAAATGCTCTAAGTTCTTGTATGTCGAGATATCTAGTTATTCACACGCCTTTTAACTGATCTGGTTGACGATATATGGCGAAAAGTTTAAACTGGTACTGTAAATTAGTAGAAAAGTATTTAAATTAGCTTTACATTTAGGTATAACCGGCGCCCGTTAGTGAGTTATAATAATGTAACTTTATAACCATTTAATACAAGATCGAACTCAGTAGCGTGATGTGAATAATTTCGTTAGCCAACCAACCAAGTGATTCCTAGACTACTATAGAACCATGTCATAATGCATCAATTGAAGGGATATTAACAAAAACAACAAGTGACTCGAGTGGTTGACACCTTTAGTAAAATTGTTTCTCTACAAGGTGTTATGTCAATCACTCTTCTTTATCTTCTACGAAAGTGATTATTGTGTGGTGTATGTCATAATGACATCTTGATCTTTGCGAACATGTGTGAACGACGATGAATAGGAAAGGACTTTGACTGTTCGTCTGTCAAAACTTCTTTTTCTTCTCATGTCATGGAGCGACAACGTTTATAAACGCTTTATGTTTATTGTTTATAGCATGTTTTAATCGGAAAATTGATAATCCTTTGACCCGCACGTTGTAATTGTCTAGTAGTTAATGCGACAAGGTTCTATAGGGGCTTAGGAATCAAACCTAGTTTGATTTATGGTTTTTCTAGAATAGAGACGTGCGTTGCCCGGGTTGGCGCCTCTAAGTTTATGTGCAACTATCAAGTGCCGAAAAAACATTGCAAAAATGTTGCACATTGAATAAAGTATGTATGTATTTTATTCAAGACACAATGTAAGCTAAGTTAGCATGGAATAAATCTCCAAACGTCAACCTGTCAACGTCCCTCAAGTTATGGCAGTAGTATTAGCATTATACTCTAGATGGCGCTATATGTCGGACCACATTAATACAACATAGTGTATCACGACGGTGGATGTGATGCCTCTATTTGTCACATGCCATGCTTTTTAGAGCTATGAAAGACATAAACATAAATTGAATTATGATAATACATCACATAGAGACGTTTATGAGTAGGATAATGTGATTAATATTAATATCTATGTGCAGTTTGCGGCTTTAGAAAAAAGATCATTTTAGAAAAAAGTAAGACTGAGATGAATTAGTACCTATGAATGATGTGAGATGGCCTCTCAAGCCGAGGTTCGTGGGTTCGAGCCGCCGGACACTTCTGACTTTACGGAATTTATGTGCGAATGGTGTTGGAGGAAACCTGTACAAACCTGCGAAGATATTTAATGGTGTATGTGAATTTCCCAGTCCGTACTGAGCCCGCGAGGGAACTACGGTCCATGCCCCCTCGTTGGGAACCTATCGATGTTTAGAAACTCCTTTACTCGAATTTCATTTATCCGAAAACGGTTCTCCGACTTTTTAAAATCCATATGTTTTGTTTTTCCACAACTTCACAATGCCACGGCTTCATTTAATCACAGTTTTATTTGCCAACAAATTCAAAATCCCGAAATGCAATAATACATTTTTTTATTTGCCAACCTAATCAGTTGCCATATTTTCATAATCTAAATGTAACGAAAAGCCGAAAGTAAGTTTTTATTATCTACCTAACCTAACATCAGAGTAAGACAACATTACTTAATTTTTAGCGAGCGAGCGAAGCGAGCGAGCAAGACGGTTCGGAGCGGAAGCGACTCGGATAGATTAGGTTCAAATTTGTGGTTTAGGTTTAGGTTAGGTTGGTTTAGGTTAGGTGTGGAGGTGGAGGAACTGCATGAACACACATTTCTTGCATAAGTAGCTATCATAAGGTCGCGGATGAGCAAAGTAATTCATCAGTTCATTAAATAATATTATATAAGGTGTTTTCCGCTGAGATTTCCTCTTTATTGTTACTTTCTTGTGACAATCTTGTCTCCGGTCGAATTAACCGAACTTAGAGGATATCTGTTATTCTTCACATTTCAAAGCTCTTTGTTCTTGAATCTATTACCTTTGAAACCGTTTGTTATATTTCGTGACACACAAACCAACAGGTTGACATGTTTACAACTGCCCACAACATTTCAGATTCTCGTCACGACCGCGTAAACAGTATTAGCACTATTCATACCGGTGAATGGTGCGCTGACAGAGATCGTTTCTCAGCCGTAAGTCGGGCGGGCGCGTGCTCATGGATTATGTATACATAGTGACAGCGTTTATATTATGTTTTATATTAATGTACAGTTACGTAGGAAACTTAAAATAGGGAAGTTAGTAAAATTTCATTCGTCGACCAAAAATTATGAAAAAAACCTTTTCTTTAAAAGGAATGTACAGTCGCGGGAACTGAATAGGCTAGACGACTAAAACAAACTGTTTAGTCCGTCAGTTAGATTATCAAAAAATATTGTACACGTATTTTTTCTTTTGTTTGACAAACAAAAAATGAGGAGGATACAGTGCTTAGAAGTTTCGAGTGACGTCACTATATGGTACAATTTTTACCTAAGGGTGACGTCACAAGCCCCCACTCCGGAAGTTTGATGATCTATATCTTTGTCGATTTTTAATAATTTGATAAACCAAAAAATACGTGTCCCATATTTTCCCATAATCTAACTGACGGACTAATTAGAATGACAAATTTTTAACCCAGTCGTCATCCCTATTGCATACTAGAGTGGAACCTTTTCGCATTCAATTTCGCGATGATTTCTTTGGCAGAAGTAGGGAATGTCAACATGACATTTGCAACAAAAAGGTTTCATCATCATCATCTCAGCCTATATACATCCCACTGCAGGGCACAGGCCTCCTCCCAGAATAAGAGAGCTTGGGCCATAGTTCCCACGCGGGCCCAGTGCGGATTGGGAACTAGAAAAGGTTTCATCCTGGTACACAATTCATTTTCCTCAGCTGTAGGTACAGTTGGGGTGCGAAAACCTGTGTCAATTATTAAATAGATAACTCATACCTTTCGAAAAATGTCAATGCGATATTGTTCCGTTTGAAATAAAATGTTGACAGGACTGACACTTGCCTTGGTGCAAGCAATATCAACTTTAAGGTGACGAACCTTTTTTATTTTTAACCGGACTTTACTCTGATTTTTGACTTTTTTTTTAGCTACAGTTTGAACTAGAATATATTTTTTACGCAAGTCGTGAAGTGATACGCGTAATTCTTAGCAGACGGAGTCGCGGGCAACATCTAGTACCTATTACAAAAGCTAGTAAATTGTGGCCCATTAAATCCAAGTTTATAGGACGTCTAAATAAACCAATGCCTTGTCTACCGAACAATGGTACAAAGAGGGCAGCCCCACATTCTCACCTCGCATGGTAATTTGAGTCGATGCCGCTGTGCTATCGCGCCTAGCATCGTGGGAACCACTCCTGGATCCCGGCAGCAGTGCAGCACTTAGCATTTAATAACAGGAAGTTTTTGTGACCGAGCGTATGAAAATGTTAGGCGCCGTCCATAAAGTACGTCACACCAATTTCGATCAATTTGGACCCCCCCCCCCCTTTCACACTTATCTATCACTATAAAAACTGTAATAGGGATGTTGCAGTCTTTAAAAAATAATTAGAAGACACGACTACAGTAAAAAAACGCTTTATTTTAGCCCTGAAAACCAGATTTAATTTGTGATTAACGGCAACATTAGATTTTTTGTTGCTTTAAAATAATAGTACATTACTGCAGCGGCCGCGAAATAGGGGATTGCCGGCCGAGTAGTTATAGATACGAGGCCGGCAATCCCTGTTCGTGGCCAAGGCTTGTATAGAGTTTTTCTCAAACATGCATCATCATTATCATCATCATCGTCATCATCACCATCATCATCCATCCATCCATCCGTCCGTCCATCCATCCGGCCGTCCATCCACCCGTCCGTCCATCCATCCGTCCGTCCCTCCGTCCGTCCGTCCCTCTCTCCCTCCCTCCGTCCCTCCGTCCGTCCGTCCCTCTCTCCCTCCCTCCGTCTCTCCGTCCGTCCGTCCCTCCCTCCCTCCATCCATCCATCCATCCACCCGTCCACGTCAACCACGTCGAATTATATAAACTTCAGGGTGCTGTGTCACATAAAACAATAGACGATCACTTTGCTGGCCAAGGCCAGCAATGTTGTATGAGGTTCCAATATTGACCTCTCGTCTAGGCGCACCTGCAACGTGACAGTTCGTGGCGTATTACATAACGTCAATATTTCATAGCATGTTTGAGAAAATAATTTTGAATAGTTGATTAAGTTGGCGAACAAGTGACGTCATAAGTTGCTATTGTCATTCAAACTCTATGGAAGAGTTGTGTTTTGACAGCTCATTTGATTGGTAGTGTCAACATCCCTATTATTTTGTTCTTGTGTCACAGAGCGCTTGACGGCGCCACGGTGTTTGTTATCGAACTCCTCCGAAACGGCTTGACCGATTTTTATGAAATTTTTTCTCTGTATTTAGTTGGTCTGAGAATAGGTCGTAGGCTATTTTTTATACCACTATTCTTCGCAGACGGAGTCGCGGGCAACAGCTAATGATTTGTAAAATACTGTTCTATCCTTACTGATATTATTAATGAGAAAAAGTGGGTTGGATCTTTCACGGGAGACAAAAACTTAGGTAAGTCTATACCTAACGGGCCCGTACCTTATCAATCGCCGCCCGCCCATCGCATCTAACGGCACTCTGCAGCGAGCCGCGGTACCGACCGCCCGCCCCAGCCGCCCAACGAACAACAAGTCTGACGAGTTAAGCGACGAAACTTACGACGAGTTTCATTTCGTATTACGATCGACATTGAAGTTAGAACTAAACGAAGTGCACAAGTTTCTTCGAATTCTTGATGAACAAAAAGTTTGGCGCACCTATTATGTTATTGAATGACTTATAAGTGACAAAATGTGGTGTTTAGTGAAATTATTTTACTCTCGTTTGAAGATGTGCTTGCGGTTGTGTAATGAAATGATGTGGTATTCTGAGTTGATAATGGAAGTTTTGTGAGGAGACAATTACAAGGTGAGTTCCATAGTCTTTGAATTATCGTTTATCATCGTAAATTACAATACATTAATTGTTGAAGAAGGTACCCTGTTAAAATATTGAAATTTAATGCTAAATATTCAGAAAGATAAGAAAGAAATAAATATTTGAAAAAAAAAATTGCAATACAATAATTTTACCAGATGTTAGACTAACATCTGGTTTATGAATGACCCGGGGCCAACGTCCTCTCAACGTTAAAGTTATATTATGGCAGCGTAAGTATTATTAAAAAAGTCTACTCCTCGTGACGAAACCTTCTTTAATTAACCCTTAAATTTAATACCACGGCTCTGAATCAATTAAAAACTTTCAGATACGCATTAATTTAATGCAAATTGGACCCCTTCGGTCAACTCTGTTTTTACCTTTTCACCCAAATGAACCTTTTTATCATTTAAATTTTTTTGTGCATTTTATTTTAAATGTAAATAAAGTCGGTTGGTTTATCAAAATGATGATCGTTTTAAAATTAGGCACAGGTATGCAGTTGCAGTAAAATTGCAATATTATGGTTTACTTTATCTTATCAGAGAAACAAGATTTTTATGCCTTCAATAAAGAAAAAGTCAAAAATAACAAACAATTTCACTCTTTTTGTGTCCTTCTCCGTGCAATAAACTACTGTTTTAATATGACTAGTTTAGTTTTAAAAAGAGATTGATACCAAAAATATTTTTCGAAAATTTTGCTTAATAATACATTTGCAGTGATATGAAATATCTGTAGTCTTATTGTTTTGCCTTCAAAGCCTCTGGCTATATTTCAGCGCCATCTAGATTGAATAATCGAACTACAAAAACCGCGGCCGATCCGTACTATGGCGACTGCCAATCCAGTCTATATCATCCTTGATTATACGTTAGCAAAACATTTATTTATTCACACAAAATAGAAATATTTACATTTTTTTAAAGAAAATAAATTAAAACGAACCTATATTCGCTGCCAATTGAAATTGCGAACAATGTAAATAAACCATTTAATGAAATATCCATATTCTAGAACTTGTTTATTGTTTTAATGGTTTAGGATAGTGTTGTGGTAAGTATTGATTAAATAACACACGGATTTAGCAGTATTTGATGAGGGAAAATGGAAATTAAAGACATTTTAAATACAAGGTTTGTTTACATTGTTTTCAATTTCTATTGACTGACAGTTTAAGAACTTCTTTTTACAAATATTGCCTATACATCGCTGCCATTGGGTAGGGTGGCTGGCTTTGTTTCCAAATGCCAATGCGTTGCGTTGTGGTTGCCTAGGTACAGTCAAGAAAGTAAATCGCGTACCAGGGTGGAACCTTTTCATAACCAATTTGACGATGATTTCTTTAGCAGGTGTACCTCTGTAATGTCAGCATGAAATTTGCAATGAAAAGGGTTTATACGGTTATGGTCAGTTTCTTTGACCAGTGTGTGTTGCCAGTGATGACTTATGGCACTGATGGCCGCTAACGATAGGCCTCATCCTACATAACAAACTTAAAAGTCACTCAGAGGGCGATGGAGAGGGCTATGCTCGGAGTTTCTCTGCGGGATCGCATTAGAAATGATGAAATCTGCGCAAGAACTAAAGACCGACATAGCTCGAAGAATCGCCAGACTCAAGTGGCATTGGGCAGGGCACATCGCTCGTAGAACTGATGGTCGATGGGGCACGGACTGGAAGACCAGTGTAGGTAGGCCTCCAACAAGATGGAGTGATGACCTGGTTAAGGTTGCGAGGTCGCGTTGGATGCGGATGGCATGGGGCCAATCCGTTTGGCGAGCCTTGGGTGAGGCCTATGTTCAGCAGTGGACGTCTTTCTGCTGAAATGATGATGATGATGATGAACACTTTTTATCTCGTGAAATAGTAAACAAGTATAGTTCCCGTAGGATAGCGATAAAGAAATTCTTCGCAGACGGAGTCGCAGGCAACAGCTATTCTATAGTTATACTAATATTATAAAGAGGAAAGATTTGATTGTTTGTTTGTTTGCATTGAATAGGCTCCGAAACTACTGGACCGATTTCCAAAATTCTATTGCCGTTAGAGAGCTACATTATCACTGAGTGACATAGGCTACTTTTTAACGCGGGAAAATACCTTTTCCTAGGAGAAATTAATTTATCGCGGGCGAAGCTGCGGACGGACGGCTAGTAATTAATAATTGTACAATAAAATTGTAAACCAATGAAATCCCTTTTTTCTCAGGCCCCATTTGGCCTTAGCCATAAATCAGGCTGTTATCAATTATCTCTAACGAGCCCTTATCCGCTAAGTGCTGGACCGGTGGCAACTGCCGCCAGCTTTTAGAGTCCCGTACACTACTTGTGTATTTTTTCAAAATTCTCGTTCAAAATATAACTTATATAATAAATAATAAATATTTCAAGGGACAATTGACACCATTTGACCTAGTCCCGAACTAAGCAAAGCTTTTACAGTTAAATGTAAAAATATGGGTGCACACAACTTGCTCAAAAATATATCCCATAGCTCTTATGTCGTCGGAGTAAGTATAGGCATATAGGTATGTAACGATGGGAGGATTAAATCGATACTTATTTTTGCACTTGACCGTACTATGGGCACTAGACAACGGATAAACATACTTATATAGATAAATATACCCTTAAATACATATTAAACATTCAAGACTCGAGCACGATCATTATCTTATTTTTCACACAAATATCTGCCCCGACCGGGAATCGAACCCGGGACCTCAAGCTTTGATCAATTATAACTGAAGATACACATTGCCGAACAAAATCCCCTTCAAAAAATGTCCGAACTTTTTTATTTGTTTGCATAACAATTAAAATCATCACCTACACAGAAATTTGAACCTAGTTTTTACTTCATTACAGTCGAATTTCGGTTGACACTTGACAGCTAAACTTGACAATTTCACGCAACGTACTGAGAAAAAAGAAGGCTACTTTTATCAAAGTGGCGCTCATTTGGCTCGGACATTTTCGGGCGCGCGACTGTGGATCTACAGTTATAATTGATCAAAGACCTCAAGCTTCGTATTCAGGTTCTCTAACCAGGCTATCCGGTCGTCTAACAAAAGGACTTTTGTATGTTCGCAAGGGTAATAAATTTAGTGCTGCAAACATCCATAGGTGGAGGTACCTAATTGCTAACCATCAGGCAAACAACTCGCTTTTCCATTTAAATCAATTGAATTTCTTTTGTAACTGAAAATGGACCCGTGATTGACCACTATTTCACCTGATGAAAAGTGCAGTTATACGACCAAATGGCCAAGTGGTTAGAGAACCTGACTACGAAGCTTGAGGTCCCGGGTTTGATTCCCGCGACGGGGCAGATATTTGTATGAAAAATACCTACGAATATTATTAGCTCTCGAGTCCTGGGGCCATATTGTCTAACGCTTCTGACGCTTGCCTTCGCTTTCACTATCTCTTTCTCTCCAACGGTATAAAAGGATGACAGAAAGAGACGGTGAAAGCGAAGGCAAGCGACAGAAGCGTTAGACAATACGGCCTCTGTTGTTTAATGTGTATTTAAGTATGTATCTATCTATATAAGTTTATCCGTTGTCTAGTACCCTAACATAAGTTTTGCTTGCTTTGGGACTGGGTCAATTGGTGTGGATTGTCCCGTGATATTTATTTATTTAATAGTCTATTCACTCTAACCATGAAGAGCCCTAAGTTGCATCTATCTGGAAATACAGATGAAGGGAGTCTCACTCCTTCTCCTTAGGGCCCTCGCATACGGCGACTTTTTGTAGCTTGAGCTAGCTGTGTACCCTCGCCCACATAACACGATTCAGTCGCGATGCAAACGCGATATCGTCGCGCTTCTGTCGCGATGCAAACGCGCGGTTCTCTACTAACGCGCTACCCTCCCTCCGTTCCCTCCCCGATGTCGCCCGACACGGTCGCGCGTTTGCATCGATACAGTCGCGATGCTGTAGCGCGTTAGTAGCGCGTTGGCATCGCTTCTATAGCGCGTTACAAATGCTACAAAAAGTCGCCGTGGGCGAGGGTCCTAAAGTAGTTCGTATTAGGAAAGGTGAAGCGAGGAGTTGACTCGTGATCACGGCCGCTGTGGTTGAAACGTCGAGGTAATTTTAGTAATTAATAGCTCGTGATTAAGTCCCTGAAATAAAGCTTTTTGGGAAAATCCACTAGGCACTTGCCTAATCCAGACCACTCCACTCCAACAACTCCGTCCACTTGGATGGACGCCGGTAGGGATGCAAGGTTGTTGTAATATCGATAAAAATATCGATAATTATATCGAGGTAGTGAAATTATCGATACTTGATAATATCGATGATTTTGGTCGATAATATCGATAATATCGAATGATATTGCAGTTCACAGAATAAGTGCTTTGTTATTATTATATATCAGCAGTTTTTTACATACTTTTTCATCGAATGAAAACTAGAAATTATAATTATAATAATATTATAAGAAAAGGCTAATGTTCAAAGCCCATACAGCCATATCTAAGGTCATGAATTATCGATTTTTTTTCTTAGGATATGATATCGATATTATCGTATCGTTATAGCGCAAATATCGATAAAAATATCGATATATTACCTTCGATATTATCGATATTATCGGTTTTCCGATATATCGTTGCAACCCTATACGCCGGTAATGAATGAATTTCGATGAATTGGATGAATTTCGAGAACTAAGCCCTAATCGAGAAACTGTACATTTCGGGAGTGTACATAATTACGTAAAGCGCACTTTTAGAGAAAGTACACATTTTTGGAAAGCGTGTTCTACGCGCATAAGCCCGAACAGTGTTGTGTTGTGTGTGTGTGTGTGTGTGTGTACACAGCCACATGCCCGCGAACTTATTCTATTCGTATGACTGGTTCGCGACTCGCGCCTGACCGGCTCTTTATATTAACCGAATGCTCTCTTCCATTAGGCACATTAAGAGAGTAAAATGTTTTTTCGATCACGCAAAGTGTCATATAAACAATTATACTAAATGTTTTTTCGCATTCAGGTCATTGGATTAATTTTTATCATATAGTTTACTAATTTACAAGTTTGGATTAATATAAATAAAATATCATGGGATAATTTTACTGACTATAATTGACCTACTTACAAATTAAGCAAAGCTTTTACAGTGGGTACTAGGCAACTGATGACCATACTTATCTAGATAAATACTTACTTAAATACATATTAAACTTTCAGTACTCGAGAGCAAACACATATGTATTGTATACAAACTCATACAAATGTATGCCCCTCCCGGGTCTCCAAACCTGAACCCGGGTACTCAAGCTTCATGATTATAAACCTAAGGTTCTCTTACCATTAGGCTATCTGGTTTTCTATACGAGTATGTACCTAGTAATGTATAACATTGGTGTTAAAATTTAAGTTTCTGTTGGTATCTATAAACATCTGAATTTGCATATTTAATGAATGGGTCGTTTTAAAAAAAAATGTACATTACGGTTTGATAAAAACAAAATCACGATCGCTTCTTTTATGTAACAAAAGTTACTCATATAAACTAACTTTCATAACACAAAGGAATCAATTAAGTTTTTTTTTAAATCCCTTTATTGTGTAAAATTCCTTTTTTTTCTTTCCTATTTTGTATGTTTCTTCGACGAACATAAATAAGTTCAATTTCCTCTACGTCCATTTCTAACGACGTCGTCGAACTGACTGAAAAGTAGCCAGTAGCAGTAGCCATGGTGAAGTTCTGTTTGGCGACCTTTGGATGTCAGAGGTAGCCATGCTTGCGTAACCGGCGGCGTCACCATGGCGTCGCGGTGAGGCAGGGCTCCACAGTGACTAAAAATATTGGCTGTAGACTTTTAACTTTTGCAGGAGATACGCGAGATTAATGTGTAAGTATGACCCACACACGATCTTTCGCATTTGTAATATTAGTAGGATAGGACCTTAGATTATTTATACACTAGATAGAGCTTAGGTGGCATGAAAACAGGCCAAATAATGTAAGATAAGATTATTATTATTATTAATTTTAAAATGATAATAATATTAATTGCATTAATCTAGAATAAGTTAAGGATAAGTTGTTGCTTCGCCCTAGCAGGGTCCATGTAGCACTGAAATATCTATTTTTCACCTTGTAATACCATGGTTGCAGCGAATAAATGAATATGAAACGTCCCGAAAAATATAAGCCAATAGTTGGCTTATATGTCATTTGCCCCGTCAACCGGAATGACGTAACGCGATCGTAAGATGAAGCTGTCAAATGGGTTTATGGACGTTTTGTATCGCAGGGTTTGCTACTGACACTCTATCCAGTGTATAAATACCCTTCGATAATCTAAGGATAGGACATAAAACGCACAAACAACGTTTCCCTCATGTCCCAGTAATGCATCCGGCGATCGCTAAACAAGGCAGCTTTTTGTAACACAAGCAACTGCAAGTATAGCATAAAAACTATATTTAGTTCAACTAACAAACACCGGTTAAATCTGTCGCGGGGCGTGCCGAGTTGTAGCTAGTCGAACGACTGGACTACGGAATATGTGGGTTAGTAACTTGCGCGAGTAGCTGACGGTTGAGGTTGTGGCGCGCTTGTTTTGTTTAGGCAAGGGTCGTATCAGTATGCGAGTGGGAAAGGGATGACATAAAATGTCATCATGATCATCCCATCCTATATGCGTCCAATACGGCACAGGCTTCCTCTCAGAATGAGAGGGCTTGGGCCGTAGTTCCCAAACAGTCCAGTACGGATGGGATCTTCACACAAACCCTTTGATCAATTATAACTGAAGATACACATTGCCGAACAAAATCCCCTTCAAAGAATGTCCGAACTTTTTTATTTGTTTGCATAACAATTAAAATCATCACCTACACAGAAATTTGAACCTAGTCTTTACTTAATTACAGTCGAATTTCGGTTGACACCTTGACAGCTAAACTTGACAATTTCACGCAACGTACTGAGAAAAAAAAAGAAGGCCACTTTTATCAAAGTGGCGCTCATTTGGCTCGGACATTTTCGGGCACGCGACTGTGGATCTACAGTTATAATTGATCAAAGCACAAACCATTGAATTTCTTTGCAGGTACGTGCAAGTTTTTCTTACGATGTTTTCCTTGACAGTAAAGTTCATGGAATATATCAAATGAAATTTCGCACATAAATTCAGAAAAAAACACAGGTGCGAACTCAGATTCGAACCCACGACCCGCCGCTTGAGAGGCAATAGGTCAAACTACTAGGCCACCAGGGTTTGAACGTATTTGAGTAATTTTGCTTAAAATTTTACAATAATCTGCAACGACTGTTGACAACTGAAATGTCAAGTAGAGATTCCAAGATAGTAATAATATAAATACGAAATTTATGTTTGTCTATCTGTCTGCTACCTCTTCACGTTAATACCGTTGATTGAATCGATTTAGATGAAATTTAGCATGGTGATAATTTGAAACCCCATGAAGAACTACACAACAAACATGCTAGATATTATTTATTTAAGCATTTTATTTCGGAAAATTGTAAACATAGTTCCCGCGGGATAGCGATAAAGCTAGTCCGACTGAACTTCATGTTCCGCGGCAGCTACACGAGTAGATCGAAGTACAAGACTCGCGCGCGGTTTATAAAGTATGTCAGCAGCATCATCAACCAGAAAACGTTCACTGTTGAACAAAGGCCTCCCCCTACCTTTAGAACACCACAATGAACGACCACCCGCCACCTGTACGACACAACTGCTGCTACAGTGCAACCACTGCAGAGATATAGAGATAGAGAAAAGTATGTGAGAATACTTTAAGTTCAAAAAATAAATCAAAGTTATTTTGACGACCAAATGGCCTAGTAGATAAAAAAAAAAAAAACAAAAAATACGTTTTTTTGTTCTCGAGTCTTGGGTGTTTCATATGTATTTATGTATGTATCTATCTATACAGGGTTATTTGTAATTCACTAGCATCCTTTTAACCCTAAACTCCTACCACTTAAACAAATGTTTTTTGTTTTACGGCTTTTGTCATAACTTAATATTTTTGGTGTAATAACGTTTTGAAAATTTGAGATTTCCTCTTATTTTTACGATACTCTGTGTATTTGTATGGGAAAAAAGTGCTTCATTTTAAAAAGTCGTAAAACAACAAACATTTGTTTGAGTGATAGGAATTCAGGGTTAAGAGGATGTCAGTGAATTAAAAATAACCCTGTATAAGTATATTTATCTGTTGCCTAGTACCCATAACAGAATTTGCTTACTATGGGACTAGGTCAATTGGTGTGAATTGTCCCGTGATATTTATATTTAATAATAATAATATCACGGGACAATTCACACCAATTGACCTAGTCCCAAAGTAAGCTAAGGAAAGCTTGTGTTATGGGTACTAGGCAACGGATAAACATACTTATATAGATAGATACATACTTAAATAAATATTAAACACCCAAGACCCGAGAACAAACATTCGTATTTTTCATACAAATATCTGCCCCGACGCGGGAATCGAACCCGGGGCCTCAAGCTTCGTAGTCAGGTTCTCTAACCACTAGGCCATCTGGTCGTCTAAACGACCATTTTAACTAACGCAATAGTTACATACATGAGGCGCGTGGGAACTACGGCCCAAGCCCTCTCATTCTGAGAGGTCTGCGCCCTGCAGTGGGACGTATATAGGTATGAGGCAAGTTCAAGCTACCAGCCAGTTACTAGCCGACTGGACTTGCCTGTTACACTAAACGCAGCCCCGCATCGCACGTGGCCGGATACACGATCGCAAGTACGATACCGTCTGTCTGTGAACATTTGTTAATTGCTCGTCGGCTGAAGGGATCTGTCCACTGTTGGGCGAGGTGGGTCATGGTTCAAAGATACACAAAATTTCAACGCAGAGGAAATTCTGGAGACTCTTTATTATGAATCTACATTATAACGTTTTAAATCCATGTCACTCATAATTGCTATCGCCCGAGATTTAATGACGACTTAGCCCATCAACATCATCAACATCATCTTGGCTTCTGAGTTGTTGGAATTTATGTGCGAAATCGTGTGAAATTTACCATGAGCTTTACGGTGAAGGATCAGAATCTGAATCAGAAATGTTTATTAGAATTATTATCATTATCATCATCATCATTTCAGCCGATAGACGTCCACTGCTGAACATAGGCCTCCCCCAAGGCTCGCCAAACAGATCGGTCACCGCTCCTTGAGGCCTACCTACACTGCGGCTTCCGGTCCGTGGACGCCACTCGAGAACCTTTTTGCCCCATCGGCCATCAGTTCTACGAGCGATGTGAAAATATAATAATTATGTTATTTAGGTTCTAATATAGCTAGTGAATCATTAGAGCGAGTAAATTACCACTGGTTTCACTACACCCTGATAAGTTCTTGATATTTTATGTGACTGATATCTGTGTTGCCATCGCTGTTTGTTTCATTCGAACAAAAATACACGGCATTAGAATCAATTTGTGAATCAACTTTTTGTGTTGTTTACTCTGTCCCCGGTTTTTCAAGTGATTCATACTGTTTCATAGAGAAATGCTAAGGTTGTCCAGGAGACTAAATTTGTGTAGGTAACCATAGCAACGGGTGCCAAGAAAAAGTTGTTACGCCCAAATAATTTTAGTCGTGAGTACGGAATATATCATCAGCGTAAATACGAAACCACAGTAAAAGTGCCGCAACATTTTAATAGACACACTTATATCTGTTACAAATAAACATATCAAAATCTTCAAACGTGATATTCGAAGATCATTTATTACTCAATAAACAGCACAGTAATAAAATCTCCGAGCGGAGGCGGTTATTCTCAAATACCGATGCACTCGATATTGGTAACGAATGGCGGCGATACCATCTGTATGAAAACCTCATTACGCATATTATTTATGTACTATCTGCGATCACTTGCGCCATATATCTTTAGTTGTAGGTTTATGGCAACT
This sequence comes from Archips xylosteana, assembly GCA_947563465.1. Taxonomy (NCBI): domain Eukaryota; kingdom Metazoa; phylum Arthropoda; class Insecta; order Lepidoptera; family Tortricidae; genus Archips; species Archips xylosteana. The sequence goes on from OX387359.1 coordinate 539,123, forward strand.
ATAAATTAACTTTGGAAGGAAAGAAAGTACCTAATGATGTATTGTATTTTGCCTTTACTTTGTTTTTGTTATCTCAACTGTATTGATTTGTGGTGTGCAATGAAGAATATTTGTATTGTATTGTATCTCGGCTCTAAACGCCGTGGTTGTTAAGTGGTCCACAGTATACGGTCAAGTAGAGGATCGTGGGTTCAAATCCCGGGCTCGCATCTTCAGTGTTTTCAGAATTCATGTTGGAGGAAAAATATTCTGAAGAAACATGTACATACTTGCAAAGCAATGCAATGGTGTGTGTGTGAAATTCCCAATCCGTAACCTTAACCAGGTCGTCGCTTTATCTTGTTGGAGACATGTTTACACTGCGCAAACCATTAAATCTGCCATTTGAATTGGACTCCGGGAATATAATAAATCCCCACAGAAATTTACAAAAATACATTGTGGTCTTCTTCTATGACTAGGACCCGTGCATACATGTTGACTTAGCGGGATTTTACATAGATCCCGTCAAAATATCGATATAAAAAGTAGCCTTTGTAGTATTCCAGATGTCCGGCTATCTACACACCAAATTTCATCCAAATCTGTTCGCCCGTTTTAGCGTGAAGTAGTAATAACCCACACACGCATGTATTCACAAACTTTCGAGATGATAAGTAATATTAGTATTTAAGATAACTTAAATATAACTTCTGAAAAAGGTACAATACTTCCCATTCAACAAAAAGCCTGCGAAATCAGAACCAGTAAAATATGCAATAGATATGCCACGTATTTTCATATTTTCGCCCCAAACCGCAATCGCAGTCCGTTGGGTACCGTTTCCAATCTCCGAGGCTGATGCAAATACGAGCGGTTACTTTCTCAATCTCGTATCTTCACGAACTGTGAACATAAAATTAACGCTACGTATTTTACATAAGGTTGCTTTTGGAACTATGTAAATGTAGGATACGAGGCTGGAAAGGTAAGAGGTTGAAATGCGTTCGATATTCTATTAAGATAGACCCCCGTTCCGTTCGGGACATATTTTCGTCAAAATCTGTTGACGTGAGATATGATTCCGATAGAGTTAGGAAAGTGTGGAGATGGTTGTAATAAATAGTCAAGAAAAAGTAATAAGGGATTTTTTGCAAAGATTTCATAGCTAAAATGGAAAAAGGTTTTCACATCTATCACTCTTTTTGTACGTGTGTTGCAGGCATTTTACTCGAAAACTACAATGCTTATAATGATACGAGATCAAAAAGCAACACTGCAGGCGTCTAACGCCTCAGCATAATGCTGAGTCAGCGATCGTTTCACTTTTGCATGGACACACATGCAGATCTGTGTATTTATTACTTCGTTGTTTTGTGAACTTTGTTTATTTGTATGAATTTGTGTGTACTTTCTTATATTTGTGTGTCTTGTAAAAGTGAATAAATGTCTTCTTTCCTTCTTTCTTAGATAAATATATTATATATTCTGTGAGCAGTTTCACCTATTTTGGTCATTGTAATTTCATGTCTAAACCAATAATATATTTCTTAAAGAAACATACCTAAACTAATCCTTCTAACGTTATGGTTGAGAAAGATTGGATGCTTAGATGTTTGATAGTTCCTTAACCAATTAAAAATAAAACTGTCATAGATAGCTATAATTATCAACGAGTAACATAAATAATCTACTTTAGTCGCGAAAAAGTAAAACGTGCCCTGCGGTACCTACGCAGACAGAGACAAAATTACGAGCTTAACGTATTTTTATTTGGTACCTCTGTCTAAACATTCCGAACTCTACTTCACTGCCTCTCAAAAATATGAATTATTATTCAAAGTGATTTGTCACAAATCGAATAGCACCTCGTTTCGTGTGATAAACTGGAGTACGGAATAGACGCCCGGGGCGACTACTAAATCAAATCACGTTACATTGCGGCATTACCCCGAGCATTTATGATTTGTTAGCACCACGGCCCAGCAATGAAGTGGTGCTTGCACAGGCGCGTCGTATCGTGATAATTTGGAGTACGGGCTAGGGAACCGCGATGGCAATTGATTCAAGTTGCATTACATTGCGGCGTTAGACCGAGTAGACATAACTTGCTAGCACCACGGCCCCGCAATGCAATCCCGTTAGCACAAGCACGTCGATTCCCATGAGAACTTTAGTACTTACAAGACAAGACAGAGGGCCTGAGCTGTATTAAAAATAACTGAAAATTAAAAATTTTAAATACCCCCAACGCAATTATGTCACTCGTATGTTTGAACGTCAAGTCAATGCCCATTATGCGTCTAAGATCCCTTCCGCAGCTAACAAAAGAGCTGATAACTTTGAAACGGCTTAACCGATTTTGATGAAACATATCTAAGAACCATCGCCAAGAAACCTGCTTTCTTTTATAAAAACCGCATCCAAATCGGTTCACCCGTTTAAGAGGCTGACAACACCTAATTTTGTTGAAATTGATGTCATTTAAACAGTTTTTTAAGAAAAACTGTTTGTTCTAGCACATCAAAAAATTATATGTTAATATTCATCATATTTCAAAGACCGTGGACGGACTCGATACATAATTGGACGAAATCGGCTCGATAGAAAATAATTGCAAAGATAGGCCTTAAAATCATCATTAAACGGTTCTATGTCTTTATTTTTTTGGCGTATGCGTCTGCAATTAAAAACATGAAGTCAACATATTCATACCTAAACCGCTAACGAGTCATATTTCACAAATAATCCACAGTTTTTTTTTAATTTAATATTTGCCCGATAAATTTCAATATACCCGGCTGCCCAGTAATAGCGGCATCTCTTTTACTCCGATACAAACAGACAGTGTGCGCCGACGTTGGTGTTGACAGCGCCTTAAGAGCTATGATGCAGACACACAGACAGACACACACACATAGCGGTCAAACTTATAACTCTTTTTGTGTCGGGGTTAAAAAATAGTAATGTTAAATACTTCGGATGTAAAGGTGCGACCAAACCGCCGCTTAAAAAACGGTGACGTTACGGAATCGCAGTGACGCACCGTAAACGTCACAACTTTACTATGGAGAGCATGCGGTAAATTCTGACGATTACGGCACGTCACTGCGATTCCGTAACGTTTCTGTATTTTAAGCAGCGGTATGGCCGAACCTTAAAAAGGGAGTGTCGGAGATCACGGAGTGGCAAACGCAGCGTGGGACGTCCACCAACGAGGTGGAAGCTTACATCCACCTTAAACCAGCGAAGTTACTAAATTGTCCTAGTGTCAATTTAGTAAAGACCGCTGGTTTAAGGTGGATGTAAGCCGCTTCTAACCGTACGGCTGAAATGATGATGTTGATGATGAAGTAATTGTAATTATTTAATTTATATTTGTATTTTGCACTTATTCTTGTAATATTTTCTATATTACTCATTGTGCGTCCTGATTTGTCCATTCAATTGCACATGCACTTTATTTATTTTTTATTATATTACGGTTTAAATGAATTAAGGAAATTGTACATGTAGTATCTTAACCATACCAAGTTGGCGTGGCCAGCCATATTTGGATTTAGGTTTTTTCTTTTTTTATTGTCTATGATTGCTCTTTATTTTATTTTTTACTATGACCGATAGGGGACACTGGCCTGTAGTATTGATTTATGTATTTTTTGTTTTACTTTTCTAACTCTCAACTTGTTGGTTTCACTTTTGATTTCTTGTGTTTTTTTTTTACTGTTATGGTTTCATGGTCCCAAAGGAAGATCAGCGCCGTTCGCAAGATTGGCAATATTTTGCTGATTTGGGACCATTTTGTGACATAAGCATGTTATTTTTTTTTTTTTTCATTGTGTTATTTTTGCTCTTATTGCTTATTCTGTTTTAATTTTTTTTTGTCTATGTTAGTTGTCACAAATAAATATTTCTTTCTTCTTTCTTCTTCTTAAATGTTGGTGATAAAATAATGAAGTAACTAAATAACATCGTAGATGTACAAACTCAAATTAGATTAAGTTAAATTAGTTCCAGTGGCGTCCGATAGATGGCGCTGTTACGCGCGGAAACATGCTAACGAAATGTTCTTGCGGATTGTATTAGGTGTAAGTTAGTTAGTAAGCCGATTTGAACCTTCAGAACAGTTCAATAAATACATACAAGTGATTGTATAATTAGTACGCCTTGTTTTGTCATTTATATTTCCTCGAACCGAGTGCGCGTTTGTACAGTAGATCTGTTGTGAAAAAAAAAACTTTTTTTTATTAGCCGGTTTGGTGTCAAAGGCCAAAGCTGCAAGCTGCTGGCTGTTGGGCAAAGGCCTCTCCTCTCCTGCTCTTGCCTATTCAACGCGTGCTCCTGCCATCTCACGTGATAAACATCTAGGTCGTCCCTCCATCTCCGCTTTGGTCTGCCTCTATCGATATTCATTGCTAAGGGATCCATTCCGTGACAAGTTTGGCCCAACGTTCCCGGTTCATTCGACAGACATGTCCAGCCCAGTCCCACTTCAACTTGGCCGTCTTTACGCCCACATCAGCAACACGAGTCATAGAGCGCAGCTCAGTATTTCTAATCCGGTCGGTTCTTCGGACTTCAACAATGCTTCGCTCCATTGCTCGTTGGCAAACCTTGGGACTTCTGAGCCTCTGTAAGTGACCACGTTTGCGCGCCGTAGGTTAGGATGGGCAGGATACACATGTCGACAACATGTCGAAATATCGAAAAAAAACATACTGACGAATTAAAGAACCTCCTCCTTTTTAAGTTGGTTGAAAAATACACCTTGTTGAGTGTAGATTCTTCGAAAATTATAAGGACCTGTGTAGCCAAATTGAATAAAGACTTTGACCGTAGAGGAAGAAGCGTAACTAAAGCATATTCTATCATGTTTTTGTGACTAATTAACTAGATTTAAAAGTCGCAATATTTAGCGCAATTTTACTCTACCGTGAAACCAACCCTCCTCACGATCCAACACATGCCATCACGAACACCGCCATCTTCACTCAGCCTGGAGTAACTAATTGTAATTAATTTTCTTTGCAGGTAAGCTTGGTGATTCTCGTTATGCTCAGGCATGCGGGACGTGACCGGGTTCAGATCCCGGGTAAGTAATTATGTAATCACGAAATATTGTATTGCCGTACAAGAATACACCTAAAGCGAAAAGATTAAACGCTCCCTTACGTACAAAATTAAGCCAAGTAATTCGTCATTCCAGCCTATTATACGTCCCATGGCGTGACATATGCCTCTTCTCAGAACGAGATGGCTTGGGCTGTAGTTCCCGGGCGGGCCCAATGGGGATTGGGAACTTCACACGCACCATTGAATTACGGGTGTGTGCAGGTTCACGATGTTTTCCTTCATCGTAAAAGTCATGGTAAATTTGAAATGTAATTTCGCACGTAAATTCCGAAAAATTCAGAGGTGCGAACCCGGACTCGAACCCACGACCAGCTTGAGAGGCTATAGGTCATACTACTATACTCCATTTAATGTAGAATTATAAACCACAACAACATTATATTGCGGCTCGTGAACTGTAAACTCTTTACAATTTGTACTAGAGTAACAATTGACGACACGCAAATAATGTGGCATTAAAACAATTTTATTTTGCGGCTCCCAGACTATTGTACTGTACTATTTGCTAGGTAAGAAATAGTTGACGAGCCGCAATATAATGATGTTGTGGTTTTCAATTCTAAATTAAATGAAGTATAGGTTACCACGACTTTTTTCTAACACCGAGCTAAGATTATTGCCAGAACGTTTTTCGTACAAAAGTCTAACATTAGGCGTCTATGATTACTAATTAGATGTCTTGTCGATGTAGTTTATATATATTGCTCGTAATTTCATATTATTTCTTATAATAAGACCTGTAGTTTGTAATTAAATAAAAACACGAGTGCCCCTATTGTAATAAAGTAAATTATATTAATCTATAAATCATAGGAAACCTGAGATAGTGGGAAACAAAACAACCCTCTCGTAAAAGAAAAGTATGGTTCCGTGCATGTTTTCATCAGTTTTCTTGGGTACAATCAAATACGGCCTATAAAAGTAGTAGATTGTACAACAAGAGCATAAAACAAGCAATTTCACCCGAGCTGTTCATATAGCCACCCGAGCCGGTACGGCGAGACACTACGAGGGGAAAATGGGTTTAATGTTCGAGTTTACAATTTGCTTTTAACTTCGATTGGTAGGAAATTAAACAGCAACATTAATTTCGTTATATAAAACACCAGTTTTATACAAAAAAAAACAAGAAACTTGTACTTTATAAATTTTTACTATTTGTGGCTGCGCCTGATTGCCTTGGTCTTAGGGCCTCCCCACTGTCGACGTGGAATCGGCTTCAGCTGCGCCGCCGAATGGAGCCAAGCTGATCGTAGTCTTTTTCGCTCTTATTGCATTGATAATATTGATATAAAGGTTTTCCCGATGGGCTGAACCCGATTTCGCGTCGACAGATTTGAGGAGACCCTTAGGCGGAAATTTCAATTTATTCACTAGCTAGAGCGTAAAAAGCCATTTTATGCAGCATTCTCTCGACATAAATCACAACTTTACGAACATGAGAAGTAAAAAAGACTTTTTTAGTTTAATCGTAAAGTTTTTTAAATTTTTTCTTAACCAGAGCTTGTCTGAACAGATGTCCACGGTTTTGATGTCCACCTTATATTTGTCCAAGGAACCCTAAATGCCACAAACACCGGGGGCCTGCGCGTGGCGATGCATCTCCTTAATGGCTGAGGGGACACTGCACTGCGATTGTCAAATATATTAGGAGGGGTGGGACTACGAAAATGCGACGTGTTTGGTGTTAAACTTTTGGCAACAGTACCCTTAAAGCTTTAGAAAATTAATTTGTGTCAAAATAAGTACTTACCTATTTTTTAAAACAGATTTTTTTTTAGTATGTATTATACAGGGTGTCCCGTAAGTAGTGCGACAAACTTAAATGGGAGATAGGCAGGTCATCTACCAAATACAGGGTTATTTTTAATTCACTGACATCCTCTTAACCCTGAATTCCTATCACTCAAACAAATGTTTTTTGTTTTACGACTTTTTAAAATTAAGCACTTTTTTTTCCCATACAAATACACAGAGTATCGTAAAAATAAGAGGAAATCTCAAATTTTCAAAACGTTATTACACCAAAAATATTAAGTTATGACAAAAGCCGTAAAACCAAAAACATTTGTTTAAGTGGTAGGAGTTTAGGGTTAAAAGGATGCTAGTGAATTACAAATAACTTTAAAAAATTACCTTAATAAAAGTCTCACCGCTTTCAAGAAATTTCGATTTTTCTGATTTTTTTAAAAGTGTTATTTATTTAAGTTGTTTAGTTTCCGTCTGTGGTTTCCGTTAAGTTTATTCTTGGCAATGATAGTGTTTCCAAAAGCGCTGATAGTATAAATAACCGGCCAAGAGCACATCGGACACGCTCAGAATAGGGTTCCCGAGCCAGCTGTTGCGAAAAAATCCTTGCATATCTTATTAATTTTACTATTAAATTATACTGTCTATAAACAAGTAATATTTTATAGGTCAGGCTGCTAAACAAATAATCCTTAACCAAAATTTGCCGTAATTGCATTCCTTGTTAATTTGATATATTTACTCTTAGCATGAATTATTAAAAAAAAATCAAACCAACAGTTTAGCTTTTAGAGGGGGAGAGGACGCTCGATTTAGTAACAAAAATTAGCACTTTAAAGTTGAATATTTCGCAAACGAATCACTATATCGAAAAATCGTTTAAAAGACATGTACATCTAAAAGATATGTACATCCGACACTATATCATACACCAGAAAAAAAATTAACCCCCACTTTACGTCTATATAGAACACTAAACAAAATATCTACCAACGTTTTATTTTACCACTTTGTCGGGGTAATTACTACTTATATCAATGTAAAATTATAGCTTTCTAGCACTAATAGTCTCTAAGCGCAGCCGCGGATGGACAGACAGACAAACATGGCGAAACGATAAGGATTCAGTTTTGCTATTTTGGCTCCGGAACCCTAAAAAGCTCGTATCTAAACGTCAAAAATCTAACTAAGTAAACTTTACGCCGTGAACATTAAGGTTCAGTTCGGTTTGTACATTGATTTGAGATACGAGCTTTTTTCAAAGCCACGATATGTATGTGGTCTTCGGAGCAAAGTTACTCTCTGTTGGGTCAAAAACAGTCACAGTACCGCGAATTTTCGGTATTTTTTTTTCTAACCAGCCAGTTACTCCGAAATAAGTGTAGCACGCTTACTATATTCACGTGGTCGTCCAAGGTCACCCCCCTCCCCGCAGCATGAATGAAGGGTGCCGGACTCGGGGTGGCTGGCGCGCGACCAACGAGTTTTGATACTTGGCGGATTTTAATGTCTGGGGCTAGTGGTGTAATGAATAAAATGTGAATACTATTCTATTATTGCAGTCATCATCATCATCATCGTCATCATTTCAGCCATAGGACGTCCACTGCTGGACATGGGCCTCCCTCATTGAGACGCCCAATCATTACGGTTGGATGGTTGGACGCAACTTGCATCCACCCTGAACCTGCGGTCTTCACCAAATCGTCCGTCCTACGCTGCGCTTGCCAGTCCGTGGTCTCCATTTGGAAACTTTTGGGCCCTAACGGCCATTTGTTCTGCGTACTATATGGCCTGCCCATTGCCATTTCAACGAGCTAATAAGTTTGGCTATGTCGGTGATCCCTGTTCTACTACGTATCTCCGCGTTCCTGATTCGATCCCATAGAGAAACTCCGAGCATTGCCCTCTTTTACAAAAGTTTAAGTACCTACATAATTTTAATATACATATTTCAGAGTCATAGCCTAAGTTTAGAATTCTATTTTAAGGATTGTGGGTAATTTTTTACATAGTCTTATATTTGTTTAGTTTTTAACATTTGTACAGAATACAATAGTAATTAATAATTATCGTCCAAAATACTAATATTTTTACAACTATTTATTTTTGTTTGGCCTAATGAATTGTTTAAATGATTTATGTATTTGTGCTATGATTGCCTGTTTGTTATCCAAATAAATAAATACCCAAACTAAGACTGATCAAATCAAGTTAATACTGATCTTAAACAAATTAACTCACGACTCTCTTAACTCATGATCGTCTGCTCTCAAGCACCACCACCACCACCACCATATCAAACTACTCACCATAGGTCACCATAGGTCAAACCACTAGGCCACCACACCGCCACAATGCCACTACAACAAAGTATCAAGAACCCCCAATCCGGGGTGCACTGCGAGCCCTCGCGTCGCGAGGTTAGTCGCAACCCGGCCGCCCCGACGCCAGCGCGCCAAATGCAACGAAAAACGCAACTAATTTCAAGTTTAGAACGTGTGAACTGTCAAATTGTGTTAGTGATTGTGATTGGTCGGTTTCGTCCCGTTTTGATACTTGCTAGTGTCATCCGTTTCGCCTCTGTTTACGCACGTTGGCTGTAAAGAATCGAGTTCTCGCAAAAGTTTTCACAACATGTAAACAAACTTATCGACAGCAAATCTAAATTCTTAAGATAAAAGCGAAATAGAGAATGAATTCGAGATACTAACTGGTATAGATGACGGCCAATGAGTCAGTGAGGTTCTAGAGTAGCGTAGGGTAGGCCTTCCTACGCAACCCAAAAAGATGGAACGATGATCTGGTAAAGAGTGCAGAAACAACTTGAATGTGGAAGGGAAGGACCGATCGTTCTAGAACTTTTTTGGCTGATACGATGATGATGATCCTGAAATGGTATACCTAAACTTTATACCTATAAAAACTTTGTATTCGATTTTAACGTGTCCACCCGTCGAAAAGTTTCTATCGACGAATTTACTTCTACTTACACCAATTTATCAATATTTTCAAGTACAGTTTTGTCCAAATTCTCGTTCTGTAAATCAACGGAGTTCCAAAGTGCAAGTGTTTACCAACACAGCATCGATTTCGCATAAAACGGCGGCAGCGGCTGTCAAACCTTGCATATAACGGTGCATAGGACAACCACAATAACAATGCATTCAGCAAAGACCTTGTGACATTGGTATAAAGTCTTTTGTCACTTGACAAAGTGTATAATGCTCGTCCTTGCACTCATAATGTTACGTAGAATAACCACAACACTAATGCACTTGGTAAGAGACTTATTACAATGACATAAGGTTCTTTGTTACGTGGTTCAGTAGTTTGCTGATCTGGCTTGCACCAACAACGTTAAACAGAACCGCCGCGATAATAATGCAGTCAGTAAAGACTTTATGCCAAAGGGATAAGGTTCGTTGTTATAATATAAAATAGCTTTTCAAGGGTGTTTTTGAAACGAGTAAATTTAAAGTTGGAACGTTTGGAACTTTGAAAATGAAAGTGGAAAATATCTTTCAGTTTTCTTCTTAAAAATGGTATTTTCGACTATGCGTTGGCTATGAATTATTTACCCCTTAATTATAATAATATTTATTAATGTATTCACGTTCAAAAACTATAAACAATTTTAGAAATTATCATTTTAACAATATCCTAAAGAAAATTTTAGTGTATTTACAACCCTAACCGCACACACACAAACCAACTTGTCTATGAATGAATACTCTTCATGGCTGTGTGAGTTGGATTTTACTATGAGTCACGCTGCACCACTTTCAACTTTTGCGGGTGGATAAATATTGAAACTAGCGCGTTTTCTTAGAAACTTGTTGCATTTTATATGACGGTGGCGCCATTCTTGATTGTAAAAGTAAATAAGTATTGGGAAGTATCACGTAACGACCAATCGGTCAGAATTTTATCAAAGACTGAATCTGGAAATGAAAAAGGTAATGTAAGTACTAATATAATGTTATATGGAATTTGTGTTAGTAAAATAAATAACTGTAGTAATCAAAGACGTCTGCGTGTGAATGTTCCACTAACATAGATTTAAAAGGGGATGCAAATTGTAATTAGTAATTTACTTTAAAGTAACACCTAGAAAAATAATTATTTCCTTAACTTTCGTTTATCTGTCGTATCTGTCACTTTGACATTTGGATTATGACAAACACCGACCAAAGACTTTGACATGAGAAATGCAAAAGTCTTTGACCAGTTTGTTTTGCCACTTGCCAGAGATGGCTTATGGCAATGAGATGTGTCCGCTAACGATAGGACTCATAAGAAAGCTCAAGGTCACTCAGAAGGCGATGGAGAGGGCTGTGCTCGGAGTTTTTTGCGGGATCGCATTAGAAATGATGAAATTCGCGCAAGAACTAGAGTCACCGACATATATAGCTAGAAGAATCGCCAGACTCAAGTGGCAGTGGGCAGGGCACATCGCTCGTAGAACTGATGGAACCAAAAGGTTCTCGAATGGTGTAAACGGATCGGAAGACGTAGTGTAGGTTGGGCTCCAACAAGATGGAGCGACGGCCTGGTTAAGGTTGCGGGAACGCGTTGGATGCGAACGGCGCAGTTGTTTGGCGAACCTTGGTAAGGCTGAAAAGATGATGATGATGAAATACAAATAAACAGACAGACAAAATTTTCTTTATCAAAAAATGCAGCTGAGTGTTATAAAATTACAAACCTAGGCAAATGTACTTCATATATTTTTAATTTTATCTACACGAGACGAATACAGACAGTCTGACCTAGGGTCTCACCCCTACCTATTCCCCATTTTCCCAATTAAAACCTAACTACTATCATTTTAAGCTCCATTTTACAGCGCATTGTAGGAGGAGTATTGTTCATTTCAATTTGTACCTTAGTTAATTGATTTAGAGCTAAATTTGCATTGTTGTACAGTCCACGTGGTAATGAAGTTCAGTTTATTGTGTTTGACTAGATATTACGTTTCGGGAAATGTTTAGGGTTCCGTTGGAGATTAATAATCAATATTAACTAATTTAATGTGATTACAATTTTTTTAAACAAGTTAGCTATGCTATGAAGTGTCTTTTTGTATTTTTTTTTCCACTTAATTTTTTATTACTTTTACAGCCATCCCGCGAAATCATATATTTCATACTAAATACAAACTGAAATATAGATGCACAGAAAAAACCCCAGAAAAAAGACCAATGCTGGGAATCGAACCCAAGTCCTCAGCATTCCGTGCTGCGTGCTAAACCCCTACACCACCACTGGTCTAGAGATTAGGAGTGTTGAAATCTCTCGATAGAGGGTGTAACATAGATGTGTGCTTGTCACTGCATAAGGTGATAATTTAGCAGACTGAAATTTATTTATTTATTTATTTAGGCAATAATCCCATTCACAATTACAATAATACATAATACAATTCAATATAATTCAATACAATACAATACAATTCAATTAAATATAAATAATCCAATACAATCATTATGTCACTAAATGTATGATGTATAGGAAAGATTCGTGTCTAATCTCTAGACCAGTGGTGGTGTAGGGGTTTAGCACTCAGCACGGAATGCTGAGGACTTGGGTTCGATTCCCAGCATTGGTCTTTTTTCTGGGGTTTTTTTCTGTGCATCTATATTTCAGTTTGTACTTAGTATGAAATATACAATTTTTTTTTTACTTAAGAGAGAGTCATAATTTATGTAGGGTTTTAATCTAGTCAAAGATAACTTTAGTACACCGAAAGAGTAATTATTGATGAGAATTAGAGATGGGCCGAGTACCTACTCGTTTACTACTCGGTACTCGGTGTACTCGGCAGTTTTTTTGATACTCGTACCCGGCCGAATAACTCGGTTCCAAACCGAGAGACAAAATACAAAATGAGACAAAATTTTTATTTTTTACTTTTTAGGGCCTACGCTAGCTGACGCGGACACCCGCCGCGTGCGCCCGCTCGCGGGTCTAAAATGTACCGAAAATCCGTCGCATTAGACGCGCGCACGACGGGCGTCCGTTCCGGGTAATCCGCGTCAGCTAGCGTAGGCCCTTAGAGTGTTTTTGAACTTATTTTTTTTTTTTACAAAAAATAGGCTTCTTTTTGTTTACTGTACTTAATAAGGAAAAACTTATGTAGTTAAAAATATTATCTTCAAGGTAATTCCAAAATTGAAATCCTATTGCTCAAATTGACAAGCAATATTGCAATTAGCTATCTGGCATAATCTGCTTAATAAAAAAAACACAGACTGGTTGGGGCAAATTCGAACATAGTTAGATAGTAGCAAGATGAACTCGATCAGTGGGGTACGATGGGACATCACGGAGGTGGGGTTCCTGCAATTGATTAAATAAATCATGATTACTTTGCGAAATTACAATTACGAACTGGGAAATTGACTGGGCGTTTCGTTTAGGGATCGTGATAACTTTGATTAGTTTGTATAAATGCAGTAACGGATACTTTAATAAAGAGTACCTGCTGATAAAAATAGAAGTGTTTTTTATGAGCCTTGTAAGTTTAAGTTTTAAACATTTATCATTCATTCATTCACTCTTATGTGCAGGTCTAACGGGCTTTTTAAAATACTTGAACTTTTGAACGCTTATTCACAACACAACAGTTTACTTAAAAGGTTCAATTCAATTCATTTATTAGTTCAACATACGGGCGTAGGTTCACGTAACTTTCAAAATACAAAGCACCCATTCCAGGATTTTCGGTGCATAGTATCCTCAGGCTTTCTTAAAAATGGAATGCATTTTTCACCCCTCACTGGACTTAATTCGGTGTGAAAGTACATCGCCCCTTCAGGGGTGCCATTGTTGTTCACTACACTACCAAACTGAATGCATGTGGAGAGGTAATTTGGGAAAGTGGAACTTCAAACGGGAAATGGTTTTCGATGTATTTCAATTGCCGATGGATATTGATTTGGTTGCATGTGTTGCGTACCATACTGTTAATTACAACTTGCAATAAAAAATAACCTTATTAGATGAACTGAAATAAAGTTCAAACGAAGAAGAACAATTAGAATCTGTCAAGAAAATAACAATAAAAAATAAACTTTGTTTTCTTGTTAGTTTAAATTTTTTTAAGTGGCTAAAAATTCTTGCACTGATGGAAAACTACGTTTCTTCGATTAAAATAGAGCGCTTTTTACCCCGTAAAGTCCAAATTCCTGCGGTACGTAGACGATAAAGGATAAGTCAAGAGATAACTTTTAATTTCATGTTTTTTTGTACAATAAAGAGTTTTACATACATACAATATTGTAACTATCAAGTAGTATATATAAGTTTGATTATATCAATGGTTCTTACATCTCAAGAGTATTAATTTACCTAGTTTAACAATTTCAAGAATGTGCTTACGTCAGATTGCTAATCTTGAGGCGTTTCAGATCTGTCACGGATAACAAAATTTGGTTAATTGTGGGGAAAATGTACGGCGCGTCTGATGAGAATGCAGAGGGGATTTACTCCTAGTTTCAGACAGTTCTACTATCGGTTAAGAAAAGGGTGTCGTACGCACCCTATGCACGTACAAGGTACATATTGTTATGCTCTGAAAATATATTTATACGTTGCAAAAATGTAAAGGCTTATTGCAAATGATTTTTTTTATATAAGAGGGGGCAAACGAGCAGACGGGTCACCTGATGGAGAGCGATCACCGTCGCCCATGGACACCCGCAACACGAGGGGAATCACAGGTGCGTTGCCGACCCTTTTAGGAATTGGTAGGCTCGTTTTTTAAAGATCCCTAAGTTGTAACGCTCCGGGAATGTTGCCTTAAGGGGGTGATCCATTTGCGGACTTAAACACCGTCGGATTTGCTCGCTGGCTCTTTATGCATACTTGAAATTCTAAAGTCCGCAGATTTTTAAGTGCTCCATTGGCGGTTTAGACCATTGGCCCACGAGTTCGTTGGCGTACCGGCGGTTTTGCTCGCCAATGGATCACCCCCTTCAGTAAGCTGATTCCAGATCTTCGTCGTGCGAGGAAAGAAGTTTCGCTTAAAACGGACGGTAGGTACTAGACTGCCAATCATCAAGATGGTGAGGATGGAAGTGCGGTAGTGGAATTTAGCCGCAGGCAGCAATTCGAACAGAATTACTCTCTTCTTCCCAGATCAGTTTAAAAGAGTTTTCTTAGAAGTTAAAAATTAGGAGCAATTACTTGATGACCACGATTCTAATAAAGCATCTTAGCAGAGCATAAACATCAATTTAAAAAATATTTCCCCTGATATTTTTCGTGACACCGTCATTATTTAAGTTAACCATATCGTTGCTTTTCATAGGATTAATGCCTGTAAAATTCCGTGAACAAACAACCTCTCATTCCTCACAAATTGTGTTCGCAAATTCATCAGTTATAAATGTTAAGCGAATGAACGTGATGGTGGATGCATTTCCGGTGTAAACAACAACTGTTGTGTACTTCAATATTGCTAAGTTCGCTGTCACATCATGTGAAGGTAAACTTGCCACTGTTTTTATTAATTGTTTTCCAGTAACAACGTTCACTTTTATGTTGTTATGTATGTACATCGATGAATTATTTATAGCCAGTGATAGATAAATCATAAAATATTAATTAGCATTTAAAGAAAAATCATTATTTTTGAAATTCCCGTCATAATGGACAGTAGTAGAGTTGTAGTTTTAGTTACTATTATTGGTCGAGTAGCATTTAATTTGTTATTAGACGTTTCTCAAGTTACAAATGATATATTTTCACACACAACTTTTCAAATAAAGGAACAAACAAATAAAGGACCTACTACTACTACTTACTACAACTTATACGTAGATAAAAAAAATACGGTATATTAATCCAACTTAAGCAGACTGACTAGAAGATAAAATTAAAAATATTCTCACCTTGTATTGCTTCCTAAGATTTATAACCTCATCAACATTTACTAAATCTCTTAGAGCTTTAATATCGCCTAACGCTAACCAATACAATGCGTCATCCAAAACTGCATGTGGCAAATGGCACAGCACATAAGCGACGCCATGAATTCCAAATACCTCTCAGCCGTAAGGGGTTTAAGATTTATTACTTGCAACTTTGCCCCTAGTACAATCCGTAACATCCTCTTACTCTTACTCGAAGAAACTGAAAAGGACGACGATATCGATATTGTTAACGTAACACATGGAATAGGCACGACAAGGGGGATCTTTAATAACGCTATTTTCCGAAGGGAACTAAGCATAATGCAACGGATTGCTCTACTACAATCATATCCTTTGCGCTCCTTATGAATTGTAAGCTACAGCAGTAAAGCATATTTTGCAATGAGTGACAATCTTCTGTGGTAATCTTTGCATTTTCTTTGGAGGTTACTTTGGACTTTGAAGGAACTGCTACAAGGGTGATTCTAACGAAAGTTTTTAGTTGATAGATTACGAGTGCAAGTTATCCATCATTGTTGTAAAATTTAATAAGACTTGTAACTTGAAAGATGGATCCGGTGAAAGGTTATGAAACTTCTGCTGACGCGGCAAATTCAGAAGCTGTCCAATTTAGCACCCTTGGGGCGTAAGGGATCGGAATAAGATTTGCAAAGTTTGCAGTTGCCTACAAGATTTATTGCAGTTAAGTATTTTACTAGATTGAGAACACTTTGATTTCCTTACAGCCAATATGCAAATCACAAAAACGTACTTTATATTTTTGCGTAGATGCCTATTTGCGGAAATTTTGAATATTGGAACTAAATAATCGAATGTATTAAAATAGCGTTTGGGTTATAACATTGAAAAGTTTTTTTGAAACGGTAAACTTCCTGAGATTTATTGAAACGACATCGTGTTAGGTTAGTTTAGTTTTATAACAATCTTAAAAAATATATTATCTTAAAAAGTTAAGGTACGGTTTTTGAAAAAAAAAACTTTTCTATGTTACATTACAACCTATTCGATATTTTAAAACTTTCTACATATTCATTTTCTATATTCAGATAGGTACGCCCACAGCTATTTCTATGAAAGTGTTAACTTTAGGAAATCGTGAAAGATGCAATGATCGTGAGATGTGTTATTATAAAAACAAACGTTTTTGACCGTACCACCTTTGACCGTGATTTGATTTCAAGTGATACGTAATCCTAGTCAACACAAAATTATTTAGTGAGTTTGTACAAATGTGTCCCCGCGACAGTGATCACTTGACCTCTTGTGACCGTTTGTCCCCACGCTGAGATCAGTTTGCCCCGCGCTCGTGCCAGTGCTGGTAATGGCTGAGCACTGGTCTTGGCTGACCGGTGCGGAGGCGGGGGAGTATACGTACAGCCCCCCCACACGGCCGTCGCGGCCCCCCCATCGGCCACTTGTCAAAGTGGCCACCAGCGCTCATCTTCATACTATTGCCAGGTAAGTGACTATACAGTTAAATCTCATCTCGACGAATATTCGTGTCACTGCAGGGTCTATCTCTCCTCTCAAAATGAGTGCGCTTGAGTTCACGCGAACCCAGTTCGAAGGGAACTTCACACAGGTATGTATTACAATACCGAAGTACGAAAGACCGAATGTATTAAAACATCGAATGGGTCAAAAGACCGACACGATTTTTTTCTGAAACCGTTAACTTTTTAAGATTGTTATAAAACAAACCTAACCTAACCTAATGGGTTCTGTATGATACCGTTTTAATAAATTCTGAAAAGTTTACGGTTTCAGAAAAAAATCGTGTCGGTCTTTTGACCCATTCGATGTTTTAATACATTCGGTCTTTCGTACATCGGTATTGTAATACATACCCACTTCACACACGCCATTGAATTTTTTTACAGGTGTGAGCTGGTTTCCTAACTAGGTTTTTCTTCACCGTGAAGCTCATGGTGCATTTCAAATGTGTTTTTGCACATAAACCAAAAACTCAGAGATCACGCGCGGACTCAACACTCGAACTTCTACTTGAGAGGCCATTGATTAAACTACTAGGCTAGCACGTCATTTTAACTAGCTTCATCATCAGCTTATGCGCGTCCACTGCTGGACATAGGTCTTTCCCATGGCATGCCACTGAACACGATCCTCGGCCGCTCTCATCCAGCTCTTTCCAGCCCTTGCGAAGATAATCGCTCGACCGACGCCCTACGCTACGTTTGCCGTTCCGTGATGTCCACTCAAGAACTCGTCAACCCCAACGGTTATCGTTCTTCAGGTTATATGGCCAGCCCATTGCCACTTCAGCGTGCTAATGCAGTGGGCTATGCCGATAACTTCTCTATCCGACAATCGTTACGAATTCGATCTTTCGGAGTTCAGTAGCACGTTTGAGCGACTTTAAATTTGTGGACTAGCCCTACAACTAACTAGCTTAGTCCCTTTTATAGTAATAAAATAAATAAATATATTGAGACAATTGACGCCAATAGACTTTGTCTCAAACTAAACAAAGCTTAAGTACCTACTGTAATAATAATAAATTTAAGGTCCCAAGATACAGGCTCTGCCTAGTTTGGGGTCCCCCAGATATTCATGTTATATATTATTATAGCTGATGTATGTTTTTGGAAATAGAAATTACCTATTTTTTATTATTATTATTATGCACACATTTTCTAATTTGAAATGCTACGTGGCTTTACCTTTAGTAGTTTCAAATAATTTATCCATACAATTACTTTCATAATAAATTCAAATGTTATTATCATGAAATATTGGGCGATTCTCGACTGCATTTGTTTTATTTACAAACCAGAGTCAGTTAAACATTCATAAACTAAAATCTAACGCAATATGACCCTTCGGCCAAAGATATAGAAGCCACTAAACATTTAAAAAAGAGGAAAAGTTATTGTTGTAACTTTTCCTTTATTTTGACCTGCGAATTTAAACACTTTTGCTTTCTCTCTGGAGTTTATTTCCATGCATTAAGGTTTCATATTGTTCAACTTGACAACGATATTTTCGTTAGCTAATGATATTTAAGTGCACAGAAATGTTTGCGGTCAGAAAAGCTATTTTGACTCGAGGTCTGTATAAGTCGGGCTGCAAAGTTAAGTTGGTAATGCAGTTGTTGCAAACCGTTGACAGGTTGATGTATTATTGCTGTTTCTCTGAGGAATTCATTTAAAGTTAATGCATGGAAGCCATACATATTTCATACGAAAGCTTTGTTGTTTATTTTCGTAATTGGTACAATGAAACGGTAGCTTTAATTTGACTCTTTATAAAAGTACCTAATAAAGACATGGCCGTGTTAAATCAACTTTAGACCTGTAAGAAAAATCTTGCAAGTTGCTCTCTGGGCGCTCGATTGACAACTTTAATCTTGTTCGCTTGACGTCCACCGTAAAGGCTAGCACAGACCAAACGCGTGTGCGTGTCATGCACCAGTTGTCATGAATGAAACTGTAAGTACTATCCCGAGATATCCCATCAACAGGATCTTTGTTACAGAAAAGCACAGAACCAATCTTGGTAAATTCTATCCTCTGAACCGTATAATGAGAACACATATTGAAATTGGAACACATGACATTGACATTTTCAACGATTCATACACATCATTCAGACTAAAACTGTTGAATTATTTCAAAAATTAGCCATAATATTTCTTATTGCAAAATTTCATAATTTAGTTTATAGTTCAATTTTAGGTCAACTATTATAGTCTAAATTAAATAACATTTACGTTGAGTGTTGTATATGCCTGTTATTAGTGTTACATATAGAATAAGAACCGTTGTAACTATTCACTGTAATTTCCGTGTTAACACTGTTGGTGTATCAATAAACAAATAAATAAGTAAGAAAGATGGCACACCATGTGCGTGCTCGCATCTAGTGCGCCATCATTCTTACATTTTATACGTACCAAATACTTATACGTTTTTTATAAAATGGGGTTTCAATGAAAAAAAAATATTTTCCCACTTTATAGGTAGAAATATAGTAAAATCTATGTTCTGTCTGTCAAAGTTAAAATAAATTTAACAAGCGTTAAACTTAGTTTTACCTTGATAGTTCCATTTTGGCACTACCTGTACTAAAATGAGCTTAACACTAAGCCAAAATTTCTCCTGTGAAGCAATTCTATGGTATAGGTAACGCCACCAGAGTTGAGGCCACGCACACAACCACATCTCATGTAATGACAGCGGGATTTTGACGTTGTGTTGACGTTTAACGACAACACAACGTCAAAATCCCGCTGTCATTACATGAGACGTGGTTGTGTGCGTGACCTCAACTCTGGTGGCGTTACCTATATGCGTTCGTGAGTGCTCAATTCGTCCTGGGCACGCGTGGAAAGTCCAGCCGATGCCTTCTCATACTGAGAGGAGGTCTGTGCCCGGCATCACATAGACGGGAGATGATGAAATTTACATTTATCTGGTTGCGGTATTAATTTCATAGTTTCCATCCAAACCACAGATTCAAAATCACAGATACGCCAAGGGTCCACAGACAATGAATAATGCCAGCTCTCGAGTCGCGTCACGTAGTGTTGCCAGGGGAGAAATAAAAATAAATAAATCTCAAACTTCTCTATATGCAAATTCTGATATCTCATGTTATTGTTTAGACGCAGGTGTTTGTAGGAGTGATGCGTATGTTTTTGTGTCTTAAATTTAAAAAGAAAATACGGAAGGGTGGCTCGTAACGAGTTCGGGTAAATATTTACATACTCGTAATATTGTAAAGAAAATGAATAAATCTTAAAAATGGAAACTGTTTGAAAATAAATTTTCTAAAATGATAGGTTGGGTTTAGAAGGTCCACCTACATTTTCTCGCGGATGGCCGGATCATGTACAAGGTACGTCCGGATGGCTACCAACATTCTCGTAGTCTTTCCGCCAAGCAGCAGAGGTTGTGCTGTTGTGTTTCGGCGTAGAGAGTGGGCAGCTGGTGAAATTACTGGCACAGCCACTGGCAAAGCATTTGTAATCTCTGGTCTCCATGGATGGTGTTTACTTGCCATTTTCTTACCCATTTGTTCGTTTGTCTTGTCTCTATTGTCTGGTTATTAAAAAAAAAACTATAACTTTAAGGCCACAACAAATCGGGAGTGCGGGGCGCCGACGTAGCGTGCCCAGCGCGGTCAATAACACTGAATCAAATACAGTGTGCCACGCTGCCGGTGTGTGTCACCGTATATGTATTTGATTCAGTGTTATGAGCGCTTGCAGACAGAGCGCGGTCTGGCGTTCCGCGTTCCGCGTTCAGAGTTCTGCGTTCTTTCAAATGTACTGAGTCCCTTACGATAACGCACACATCAGGCGGTTGGAACTATCGAGCGGTCAATACACAGAACTCTGAACGCGGAACTCGGAACTCCAGACCGCTCTCTGTCTGCGCGCGCTCTATAGAGCACGCTGGGCACTCCTTAGCTCAATAGGTCAGAGCGGCTTTTATGAAACCTTGTCAATCTATTTCAGTGATTGATTGCTATTGCATTAATATTACTGGGAATAGTCTATATAAATGTGACAGAGTACTTTACTGACTTAAAAATTACGTGACCACGGCTGCACTTAGGTCGACCTTCGTGCTCCCCGCATTTTCCGTCTGTCACGGTCGAAAACACGCGTCCAACATTTTTCTTGCCCCGTACAACTGTCAAACCTGTTCATTACAGTTGACAGATGGTGTAGCTGAAGATTAATGACAAAAGTTATTCGATTAGCGAAGCACTGGCGGTGGCGTGAGCCCAATTATTGTATCTAATGACAGTTAATGACAGTTGAATTGTATCGTTTATTTGACAATGATCTGAGTTTGGTGAGGAAAATTAAAATGCTGTTTGATTAATGTAGATGTTGATTTTCATTTGCGGTTGTCGAAAGCGGAGGTGTGAAAGGGACCAATTTTGAAATTACATTACTCGAACACATTCGAAAGTTGAGCTAAAGTA
Source organism: Archips xylosteana (assembly GCA_947563465.1). Taxonomy (NCBI): domain Eukaryota; kingdom Metazoa; phylum Arthropoda; class Insecta; order Lepidoptera; family Tortricidae; genus Archips; species Archips xylosteana. The sequence continues at coordinate 560,878 of OX387359.1, forward strand.
ATACGATTGGGTCATTATTCGAGCGTTTCAACCGCCTCACTTTCGTGGACACTTTTTTGTAGAAATGGCAAAAGATTATGATACAGTTTTTAATTATGTGGTAGAAGTACAGGTACTCTAATGAATAACCGAAAACGCCATCAAAATTTACAGCCGTTTCTTAGAAAACGTGACCACGAAAGTGAGGCGGTTGAAACGCTCGAATAATGACGCGTTTACTAGAAATTAATAGCTTTAATAATGACTGTTTGTGTAACAAGTTAGTTGGTGCTGTCATAAGGTCCATTTTGACAACTTTAACAGTTGTGTCAGTTTATATCCAAGTGAGCCACTCGCAAGTAAGACTAACTTCAAACAGACGCCATTTAGCGATATTCCACCTGCCAGAATAACCTCATCGACCCCATCACGAGTCACGACAACTGGTTGAAAATGTAATTTGAGCTAGACCACTGAATGGTATTTTTGAGTGATTTGATTTCAAAAACGGATCCTCAGAAAAATGTGACCCTCACTGACTCACTACGTAATCACTTGCTGCAAAACTCTACTTCGTTTCCATCGTAATCAGTAAGTAATCACTTAATTATGTTATAGTGGACGATGAATTGCATGTTTTGATAAACGTTTATACGCTTCAAGGCTTATATTTAATATGTTCAATAGGATGATGATACCACCAACAGACGTTACATTTTATAAGCCCTCTAACTCTAAGCACGATTTTTCAACAGATTTTTTAAAACAATTGCTTGTTATGATGTCACATCCATGCTAACACAGTCGACTAACTTTTTATTTCTTTTAAAGCAGCAAAAAATCAAATTCTGCAGTTAATTGAAATTTAGTAGAGTAGTCCACTTAGGAGCTCGTTACCAAATCTTGGCGTGGCGACCTTTTAGTTGATACGAAGCTTTAAAGAAATCATTATTTTATGATATATATCACTTGCAAAAAGACGTCTACTGTTGAACAAAGGTCCCAAGCTAATGCCCCTCTTAGAATACCATAAACATCCACCGCTTGCCAGCAACTCTCACGATATCGGTCCATCCAGTGAGAGACCTATACTGCGTCTCCTAGTTCGTAGCAAGCTCCAGCTCCATCTAGTCATCAATTAGAGGAAACTCTGCATTCTACATCACACTATCCTCCTGCCCTGCTGCCCCTGTAAAATTTTGTTTCAATGAATTTTAAACTTTATGTCACCTATTGAGTGGGTTCGATGTCACACAATAAGTCCTATAAAAAGGATACTGGGTGGCAGAAGGATATCGAACGTTCTCAAATCGGAACAGCCAACTCTCTTCTTTAGGACTTTGGTCACCAGGCATAACATTGTATATCTAGAGAGAGACCTCTCTACTGTGGTCTATCCCCATAAGTTTTTGGCCGTCTACCAACTAACTCGTATTACTTAGTTTAATACTGTTTTGCGTTTATTTTTAAGCAGCACACATTCGCAATTATTTCACGTCCTCAGTTAAAATTCCGAAGCTATCTCGCCCCACGCCATACATCACGGTCCGACGTGTGGGCAAGTGATTCTGGACCCAATGGTCCGTGGGATGGTAAACGTGGCCGGAATACATACGTTATTGTGTTTAAAAGGAAAAGTGAATAGTTTTAAGCCCTCCAAGAAAAATGCGGGCGCGTGGGATAATGTCTAATAGAAAATTAATCATGATCAAAAAAATCAAAATCAAAACGTTTATTCTGCAAGTAGGCCGCAAAGGGCTCTTTTACATGTAATTTTTTTTAAACTACCAGCGCTTTCGTAAGGACCATCATTGCCAAGAAGAATGCGCCGCAAGAAACTTGGCAGAAAGTCATCTTTTCAAATTAAAATATAATAAATTACAAATTAAAAAAATCATACAAATATAGAATTAAGTAAATAAAAAAAAAAAAAAAATATATAAAAAAACAATACAGGGATGTATTGGGTCCCTTAGTTAAAAAACTAAAACAATACCTACATCTTAACTATATCTACGTTAAGTGGAAGTGTAGAATGCTTCCACCGTCAAAAAAAAAAAAAAAAAATTTAAAAGGAAATAATAAAAATATTGGAGATGTCTTCCAATGTCACAATAATTAAAAATGATTGTGTTAAAAACACATTTCAGGTCAAGTAACCATTAAACTTTTGGATTCCAAAGGCAAACGCTTACGCCTGCCGCCCCCAAAGTTGGCTCACACGCACTCATGTCATGCTCTGAAAGCAGAGCGGTACCGAGGGCATGTACCGCTTCCGTTCCCATAAGCCTTATGGGACCGTCTTAGGAAATTCGACGTCGCGGGCCAATGACTAGTTAATAAAGTATTAATTCAAAAATAAGAGTTTAAATCCATAAGCTTAACAATATACAGCCTTAAATATAGCAAAGGGATATATAAAGTCCCTGAGTTAATAATAAATAGAAAATACTTCATCTAAATTTAGACTATATGTCCCTAAATGTCAACGTAAACTAGTTACATAAATTAGAGGTGTAAGAAGCCTCCAAGGTCAAAATTAATAATAATATTAATAATAAGAGCTGGAGATGTCTAAGGTCTCCGAATATCAAACAAATAGGTACCTACTTATTATAATTAAGTGGACAACGGCAACAGAACCAGAAACTAGCCGCGGATTGCGCCGGGACACTACAAGTCACACTTCAAAACACTTCACATTGCAAAGCACATCCACATAAACACACACACGCACACACAAACACGAGTACATCACATCACATATCGACATCCTAATTAACTTCATGCGTCATTCATTATTGTTAAGAAATTAAATTAGAAAGGTGACTACAATTTTTAAAATCTTATTAAAATAGTTCAAGCTCGCTTCCGTTCTAGGACTCTATCCCGAGGCAAAATCGGAAAATTTGGTTTATCCGTTGCCTAGCCTATAATAATAATAGGTATAATAATAATTTTTATTTCGACCTTCAGGGATCATACTTTAAATTAAACATCACACTAAAGATTAATTAGTTAAATTAAAAGCAAAAAGAAAATCAATTCGTGTTAATATAAGGTACTTACACATACGTACAACACAAGCATTGCTTACTTTGGGACCAGATCAATTGGTGTGAATTGTCTCGTGATACATTTATTTATTTATAAAAAAAAACATTAATTTCGCACCTTTATTTGGATAAACTCGGAGGTGCGAGTCCGGGAGTTGAAGTTAAAATTTTGAACCCACGATCCCCTGCTTGAGATGAGAGGCCATAGGTCAAACCACTCGGTTACTACAGCTGTTGTAGTAGATATATAATTAATAGCTACTAGCTGGAAAAAAAACTCAACTTAGTATTAAGCTCAGCTTAGTAGTTTAACAACGAAATTAAGATTTAATTTTCATAACAGTTGTTCATATAATGTCGAATTCAACGGCAACCTTTATTGTAGTTACATTTTTCTTATGTACAAGTTTGCCCCACTAGTATGATAAACTAGCATCTAACAAAAAGTTGTACACCATCACCCAGGGAGCATACTACCTTTCTCATTTTCAAACATAAGTCTTTTCAGATCGAATACAGAGTGTTGACAGCGGTTTAAATGTACAGCCAGTGGAACCCTAACGAACTAACAAACAGTCAACCTTCATATCAACAACGTTCAACACCCGCCCCCTAATCATGACTTGCAGCCATTAGCTACCACCATACTTAACCTAACCACGTATCCAACACTAAACCCACCTCTATTACCTTCACCAAGAGCGTATACCCTTACCTCATTATTATGTCAGGTAATGATAGAGAATAAAAAGCCGAAAAAAAAATCTGTCTATGATATAATAGAGTGCTGATGTTCGTCACCATTGTAAGCAACATGGCGTCGACGTGGTTGGTCTGTGTGGTGCTCGTCGCTGGAAGCCACTTGGTGGCAGGAACTGCTGAAATCATGAGCCACGTCACTGCTCATTTCGGGAAGGCCTTGGCGGAGTGCCGGGAAGAAGTGAGTTTGTTTTTATTAATCATGCTGTAGCTCTATGAGTCTGTAGATGAATTTTAAAGGAAAAATCAGAATCCTTTCAAAAATTATTATGATCTTTGAGATAATTGGCGTTGTTTAAATTATTTTTACTTTTAGTACATTGATTTTTTATTTGTAGACAATCCAACTGCCTATGTGTTATCATTCAAGTTTTTGACCTTCATCTGCGGAACGTTTAAGATCTACTCTACGATCCATCACAGATCATTATATTTCAAAACTTTGTGAAAAAAGCAAATTTGCGTCCAGCGACAACATTGCTCTTTCCAGACATAAAAGTTGCTTATATGTAGCTTCAGGATTGGTTGGATTGGAGATAGATAGATAAATTCAGAAAACAACAAAGTTTAACTCTTTAACATATAATTAGCATAACCATAAGTATAGAACGTTCTGAACGGGACACCCTTAAAGGTAGTGAACCAATTTAAATACCTGGGTCACATATTGACCTCTGACCTAAAAGACGATGCAGACATAGAGAGAGAGCGCAGGGCGTTGTCTGTCAGAGCAAACATGGTTCTAGTGAGGTGAAGCTGTCGCTATTTAGAGCATACTGCACGAACTTCTACACGAGCAGCCTGTGGATAACCTACACGCGCAGGCAGTACAACGCCCTGCGTGTACAATATAACAATGCTTTTAGGGTGCTGATGGGGCTGCCTCGATTCTGCAGCGCTTCGGGTATGTTTGCGGAGGCTAGAATGGACTGCTTTTATGCCACCATGAGAAAGCGCTGCACATCCCTGGTGCGCAGGGTGCGGGCCAGCTCCAACAGCATCCTAATTGCATTCGCGCAGAGGTTCGACTGTCAGTACATGAATCATTGCAGTATGGTTCATGTACTGACTAAAGTGTAGCGTCACTAACAATTAGAATCTAAGCTTTTATGTATTGTATTACTAACACTATGATCCTATGTTGGTCGAAATAAAGTATTATTATTATTATTATTATTATAGTATAGTTGACAAGAGATGTTCCTATTCTCATCATCCCGTGATCTTCCCTAACTTCTAGTCAAACTTGTCTCCTGCAATCCTGGAGGAGTTCCAACACTTCTGGCGCGAGGACTTCGAGGTGGTGCATCGCGAACTCGGCTGCGCCATATTGTGCATGAGCAACAAGTTCTCGCTGATGCAAGATGACGCCCGCATGCATCACGAAAACATGCATGACTACGTCAAGAGCTTCCCTCAAGGTACAGTTTCAAAAATCAAAAGGCACTGAACCTTTTGCATACCGTGACGTTGTTCCCTGAAGATTCTCAGGTGTGAAAGATTTAACTTTTATAATAGAAAATATTTTCTTTTCACCAAAAGAAGACTTTGCATATAAATTCCGTAAAAATTAAGAGGTGAGAACGAGTTTGATTGAACCCATGACCTACAGCTTGAGAGACCGTGTGGGTCAAACTTTTAGGCTACCGGGCGTTTATTCGAGCGTTTTAATCGCCTCATTTATCTAATAATAAATTTTTAAGAAATGAATGTAGATTATGATTGTGGTTTCGGTAATTGGGAATGTCTAAAAAAAATTACCAGTAGTTTATATATTTTTTTTGTATAAAAAAGTCAATTATAAGAAACTAATTTCAATATTTTATCATTTAGTTCACTACTTTTTTCTAAATTAATTATTTAAACTATTTTGGTTGATGACGTCAGATTATAATTGAGGGCTCCCACACTGCCAAATTTCTAAATCTATCTAAATGCGTACGATAAGGCAACCCCTTTAATTATTTTTTGCGTAGTGGTACACTGTAACTAATGTCACCTTTACTGGCGAAGAGGGTCCAAATCAAACTCCGTAGTATAAATCCACGCGTAAATTTTGAAGAATTCTAACCACACAGAATAAAGTAAGACTTGGATCGGTCACGCAATTTACACCAATGTCAAATGAAGGTCATCGCTTATTTGTTACGTAATAAATTCATTACATAATATTAAAATTAAATAACTACAGAAAACGAGTTAAAAAACATTTATCTCGAAATGGTTTTCGATTTGCAAAAAATAGACATCCCCAATTACATTAGAGGTCCTGTACTTCTACCATGTAACTGGGAACTGTATCAGAATCTTCTGTCATTTCTTAAAAAATGTAATCAGATAATGAGGCGTTTAAAACGCTTGAATAGAGCCATACCGCGCTAGAAAACTGTATTTAAAATTAAATTTCCAACTCCTATTTCAAACTGAACAGCAAATTTTTATTTTTTTCGAGTGATGATGAGTATTCAAAAATCGATTCCCTATCGATTGCACCAAAACCACCTGTACCGCATTTAAACTGTTTAGCTACAGTTTCTTAGTCACCCATAAAACCTATTAATAGAATTGGGTGCATTTCCATGCTTAGAAATACACTGCAGGTCTTTGAACCCGGTAAGTGTGAAAATGCATCGCGTGCTAGTACTTCCCCTGCAATATTAGTCCGTGAAATTATGCGTTATGCTTAATCTAGACGTTTTCACGAATATAACAAGGATTTATAGTCATGAAGTTTGTATGCACGGGATTTTTTAGCAAAAGATTCTTTGTTTCTAAAGGCAAAGGTATTTCATTCGGGGATACGATAAGCTTTGAAATGCTTCCTCATTATGCAGCAACAAAACGTGATTAATACTGAAATTTCATAGATCGAGAGAATTCTAGAAATTGACAGTCAAAATCATTCTTCAAAAACTTACAAGAAAAATAATTTCGTACGTCGTTGTTTTTGAAATTTGGCATGTTTAAAAGGGTAGACATTTAGCATCGATAGTTAATACATGGAAACATTCCATTATGCAACAGACAATCTATCATACAATTAAATATACGCGTAATTTTCGCGTGCAACTTTTTCCAGTTAGTCAATTTATATAGTTAACTACCCCTTGACGTGATTCAAGTTTTGTTTGCTTTGAGCACAGTAGATATTAAACAGCATATTCATACTAAACAACAGAGTGAATAATACATATTTTTAAATCATCATGATAATTACAGGTGAAATCCTCTCGGGAAAGATGGTGGAGCTGATACACAACTGCGAGAAACAGTATGACGACATCAAAGACGACTGCGACCGCGTGGTCAAAGTAGCAGCTTGCTTCAAGGTCGATGCTAAGAAAGCTGGCATCGCTCCTGAAGTGGCAATGATTGAAGCAGTCATGGAAAAATATTAAGACGATAATACATCCCCAATAGCTTAAGAATCACACGTAAATAACGATGGTGATATAAAGATCAAAGAAAAAGAATAAATGACACAAACAGATTCTAGTGAGATATAAATTGAAACGTTGAGTGAAGAAAGAATTAGGCTTTAGTACTAAAGATAATATTTCTGATCCTTATACTTTGTGAGTTAGGTGGAGGAATGTCACTAATATTTTATGATTTGTATTTTCGAAGTCCTTGCCTGAATTTTAGTTCTTACTCATTTGAATCAAGATTCCTGCTTGATCTGTCTGAAGATGTTTTGTTAACATATTTGGTGGTCTTATGAGTTTTGTGTTATTTACGTATGGTACTGAATCTTTCCCTGGCTTATTGAATAAGAATAGTCGAGTTTGTAAATCTAGGTATGTTTAGTTTCAATCAATACATTTATTGCAATAACAAAACAATGAGGTTTTTTATTATCATTCCTTATTATATTTAGTAATTATTTATTACATCATTAAAGACATAGTAAATATGCTCAACAATTATTTACACCTCATAATTACCAATCCTAGCTGTCCTGATATTTAGTATCTATATTGGTTTTCGGTTTTCCTTAATTTTCACTGCATGTCTATTTGTGTTTCTGATGTCCTGTCAATCATTCTATTAACTGGAAGAAATCCCTTAAAATGATTATGTTCCCGTTTGTTCATTTGTCTCTCTTGTTATCTGTAAATTTGATGTGTTTTATGTACAATAACGTGTTTTACATACAAACATACCATACAAAGTAATATAAAACGGGCTCATTAATTTTGTTCGTCTGTGAATTAATTATGATGTTACTTTGTTGGTTTCTGTGTAGATGTTAATCTCCGAAATTTATCACCTCATATAAGGTGTGCTAAAATTAATCTGAAACAGTACAGAATGATGGTTAGGTATCTTAGTGATGGATGATGATATTGATGATGAATTCAGCAGATGGTTAGGTTAGCTTGACTATCCCCTGTATAGGTTTTTCATTGGATCTTTGACTCAAGATGTAGAAAGAAAGAAAGAAACATGTATTTGTGACAGACAACAAAGTTAACATAGAATAAAAAAAAACAATAAAAATAAAACAATGATGAAATGCGCGTGTCACAAAATGGTCCCAAATCAGATCTCGCGAACGGCGCTGATCTTCCTTTCAGACCATCAAGCCATTAAACATTTTTAAACAAACATGAAATCAAATTGAGACTGACAAGTTGAGACTCAGAAAAATAAAATAAAATAATTAACACTTGACAAATGTAACACTACCATTACATTATCCAGATAGTTATAGGCTGGCCTATACATTAAGAAAAAAAAAGAACAACCAAAGACAATAAAATAACCTAAATCTAAATTTTTAGCTATGTTTTTGACGACTTGTGCTTTGAACATCGGTCAATGCATGGAATCAAAAGTCAATCACAATTAAATAAATCTGGAAAACATTTAAAGGGATGTTTCATCAAACAGGCCCCTTTATTTGCTGAAATATTCTGAATTAATGGTTATGATACAGTTCATACAGTTTCTAAACCATGTAAGATAGTTGCCGGCACTACTAGTTTCCGTAAATGTTTTAGCCTCAGCCGCATTGGGCATCAGAATTTTTGAAAATTAATAAACGGCCAAGTGCGACTCGGACTTGCGCACGAAGCATTCCGTACCATTATCTATAAAAACGGCTAAAAAATTACGTTTGTTGTATGGGAGCCCCTTTAAATATTTATTTTATTCTGTTTTTTAGTATTTGTTGTTATAGCGGCAACCAAAATATCATGTGTGAAATTTCAACTGTCTAGCTATCACGGTTCGCGAGATACAGCCTGGTTGCAGCTCAGTAATAGGGTCCCGTTTTTACCCTTTGGGTACGGAACCCTAAAAAGGGAGACAAATCAGATATGACATTTCACGTTTTTATAATCAAGAACTTAAGTAAACTTTAGATCTCACTCAACTGGTATTAGGGAATGCAAATCTCGCGAGATTGGGGCGCAAGCGAGATCCCGCGAGTTTATGAATAACAATACTGCGAGATCTCGCCAATTTCGAGATCTCGCGAGATTGGCAGTTTCGTGTGTGTTTTTTTGCAAATAATCAAAATTTTTCTATTAATTAAAATAAGTATTATATAATAAACATTTATTTTTAGGACTTTTTTCAATAGACTTTTATGCATAAACGTTTTGACGTATCTGTCTAAAATTTTTAATAAACTTCTAAGTAGGTAGTAAGAAAACTTTGACGTACGTATCTATAAAATAATAAATGAAAAAAACAACCAGTTTTCTATTCCAATACCAAACAAAAATATTTTAGTAATAAAACAGTTCTTTTATAAGTTTATAACAAACAAAAGAACGAGAAGTAAGAAAAATGAAACTTATTATCTAAGAAACCGAAATATTATTATCAATTAAATGAAACTATATCTACTCAGTAGATAGATCCATTAAATATTACAGATTAATTAACAAAATATACCAATCAAATTAAAGATTTCTTCAGTTCAAATCACAAGCCATTATTACGAATTATTTTGAAAGTAGCTCCTTAAGAAGCACAAAATGTCCAAAGAATCGTCTGCTAAACAGCTTCTTATTTTGTTGGCCAAATAACCAGCCGCTGAGAAGGCCCTTTCGGATTCAACGCTAGTTGGAACTACTCAGGCAGTTATCCACGAACTGTAAAAGTTTGCCTTTTGACCCCCCGGACTCATATAAATTCATTTCCTTTTTGATTAATGCCTCCAGAGAATTCGTAGTAAGTTTTCTGTCTCTATGTTCATTGAACGCAGCAGCCAATGTTTCCTGGAGTTCTTCTTGCAATGAAAAACTCTTGCGTGTCTCAGAAAAAAGATGAAAGCGGTTCATTATCGTCATCATCTATTTCAGCTACGTGTATATCATTAGCGGTGGCACCTGATGTTGACGCGATCGACCAAGATGGATCTGAATTTGTCTGTGTCTGTGAATTAGACTGTATTGCTCGAGTTCAATCTCGTGAAACTCGCGAGATCTCGACCTTTTTTTTTGTCCGAGATCAATCTCGCTAAAAAGGCCGAGATCTCGCGAGAACGAGATTGCATTCCCTAACTGGTATGCCGTGAGAGTATCAAGTTATTGTCCCCTAATATTTATTTATTTATTTATTTATTACTTATTTCAAGACCAGCCAAAAGCGTTGTGGGACGCGCAGAGATGGATTTAGATCATCATCCCAGCTTATATATACCCCACTCCGGGGCACAGGCCTCCTCTCAGAATGCGGTGGCTTGGGCCGTAGTTCCCACGTGGACCCAGTGCGGATTGGGAACTTCACACACACCATTGAATTTCTTCGCAGGTGTATGCAGGTTTCCTCACGATGTTTTCCTTCACCGTAATGCTCATGGTAAATTTCAAATGTAATCTCGCACATAAATTCCGAAAAACGCAGAGGTGCGAGCCAGGATTTGAAGCTACGACCCTTTGCTTGAGATTAGAGGACATAGATCAAACTGCTAGGCAACCACGGCTTGTACGGGTTTAGATGTATATATATATATATATATATATTTGTATATCTATTATTAAAAAGCCGTAGTAGCCCCATGGCCACTCAAACAGAGGGCCATGGGTTCGAATCCGGGCTCGAACATTGTTACATAGAAATCCACTATGAGCTTTACGGTGATGGGAAACATCGTGAGGAAACCTGCACTCACCTGCAAATTCAAAAATTCAATGGTTTGTGTGAATTTCTCAATCCGCACTTTGTCCGCGTGGGAACTACAGTCTAATCTAATCCCTCTCATTCTGAGAGGTATTGGTACCAGTCAACCAATTTTATTTCTAAGCCACTACAGAACCATGTCAAAATGAATCAATTTGTTTATCTTGCCGAGTGATTTTTGCGTGATATATGTCATGTCATGATGACGAACTCGATCTTTGCGAACGTGTGTCAACGATAATGAATAGGAAAGAAGTTTGCTTGTGTAGTGATAAATTGAATTGTCACTGACCGTCTGTCAAAACTTTTTTCCTCTCATGTCATGGGGTGAAAACGTTTATAAACACGTTTATTGCAAGTTGTGTTCGGAAAGTTGGCAATGCTTTGACCCTTACGACGTTGTAATTGTCTAGTAGTTATTACGACAAGGTTCTATAGTGGCCTATGAATCAAATTGGTTGTCTGTATGTACCTATATAGGCTAAGACGGTGATGATGACTACGGAACCAGAACCCTAAAACAATGAAGTATTTGCTGTTACTTATCATTATGGTTATTATTTATTTGTTTATTTATGCTATATTGACCAATGAGGCAATTTACGATGTTCGAAGCTACTGATAGTGTTGCTACACGTACGTATACACCGTGGGCACCGTGAACGAGCACGGTCACAAAACTGATCAGTCGAAAGTGAAAAAATATAATTAAAAGCAACAATGTAAAACTTGGTATAAAACTTAAATTCAACTAAGTATAACATTGTTCAAATATGTCAATCCAAAGCACGCTTATTAAACAAATTAGCATCTCATTCTCTTGAGTAAGCATGACTTACTTTAGCCTACTCATTACCCTTCCAATGACTGACACCGTCAACGATTAAACAGATAAACTGTCAATTAACAGAGCTGCAATTAAAACGCATGCTATATAAACTGAACACGAAATTAACTCAGGTATTGTATCTGATAAACTTGATACAATAGAAGTCGTGGTTACTGCGGAAGATATAGGGCAAAAGCCTGGTAATAAAAGTGGTAAGGACGAAGCCGTTAGTGGCATTAGGGAAGATGTTGAAGCAGAAGGAGTTATTGTTTGTGGTAGTGTGCCTGAGTTTGAGCCAGGTGGTGGAGCCGTCGCAGGAAGTAGTAAAAGGCATGACTTTGAACTTTAGAAAAGGACTTGCAGAATGCAAGAAAGAAGTGAGTATTTTATAATCAGGGTCAGTTTATACCGAGATGCGATACGGCACATTTCATGTTAAGAGAATACGTTGAATGAGTACCTACTCGTCGATATGCTTTCTCAATGCAATGTGCCACGTCGCGTTTGTGTGTGAATTACCTATCTCTAGTGTCATCAAAACCCACTAAGTTAGTGAATTAAATTCGGAAATAGAATTGGCGTTGAATCTATCAAAGATTTATTGAAGTTTCAGAAAATCTATCTTACTTAAATTTTTGTATAAGAAAGGAATGGTATCTAACTAAGCCTTAATTTGATATTTAAAAGGCCTGAAACTGTTTTAAACTGGAACCAAGTTAATAGCTGACGAGATACATTATTTGTGCCAAAATTTGCTGGTATATTTGATTGGGTTTTAACTCATACTAGTAAATTAGAGTCTGATAGCTACAAAACAATTCTCAGATGAACCTGCCAGACTCGATCGATGCAGATTTCTATAACTTCTGGAAGGACGACCACGTTCTCAGCAACAGAGATACAGGATGCGCCATAATGTGCCTCTCCAGCAAATTGGAACTGGTGTCTGATGGCAAACTCCATCACGGAAACACACTTGATTACGCTAAGCAACATGGAGCTGGTAAGAACACGTTTCTTCAATATTTTCATACACCTGTACTGTTAGTCGGTTTTCTTGGACGTTGGCTTTGCGTTTTAATATAATAGGTTCTTTAAGATTCCTAATAAAATATAATTGGCCCTTCAGTACATTATCAAAATATAATAAATACCTACCTACGTTTTGCTGGTGGCAGGACCTCGTGCAGAGTCAGTACGGATAATTACCACCGTCTTACCACTTAACATGCCGACTAATACGATCTCTTGTGTTCCGATTTAGGCGTAAGATGAAATTACTACCATACCTAGATGCTTTTTACTTAGACATGACGTCACAAACTCCCGAACTATGGGGCGCTTTTTCTTTTTAATCTTATTTAATTTTATTAATGCTGTAATATTTTTACCCATTTAATTTATTTATCTATTTCAATTATAAACCTAGATAAAGAGTCTACTAAGTTCGGGAGGGTCTAAATTAAATGGTGGATTATTTTTGACTTAGTTCAAATTCTACACTCTTATTCTCCTTCACTACCTATAGGTTGTATGAAGAGGAAACAGGCTAATTTAAAGTCACTCCTTTACTTCCTAAATAAATAATTGCAACTTAATCTTTATAGTACTTGCGGCAGAAATTTATTAGGCAACCATTACAATCAAAAAAAAAACAAACGCAGCTACAGTAAAAAGAATCACTGTTTTAGTCGTGAAAACCAGATTAATTTCCTATCAAATGCAACATATATTTTTAGCTACTACTTTAAAATTAAATAGTTAGCCAATTGAACTAGCGCATAAGTAACGTCATACTAGTTGTCACACAAAATCTATTGGAGAACTGTGTTAAAAATAAAAAGTACATCAATTGATTGCTGGTATTATCAACCTTATCTGATTACATGTAACATGACAGTTAAGACCATATCGTTACAAAAGATACTTAAAATTAAAAATAATTATAACTTAAGTAGACTTTTAGAACTAGTACACACAACTAGGTAGGTAGGTTATAGTTAGATCAATTTATTAATTTCTCTCATTAAACTGATTACAGACGAAACGGTAGCGCAGCAATTGGTAGACCTTGTTCACTCCTGTGAGAAATCATTGCCAGACTTGGACGACCCGTGTTTGAAAGTGATGGAGTGGGCTAAATGCTTCAAGGTCGAAATCCACAAACTGAACTGGGCACCTTCTATGGACGTGCTAGCGGGAGAGATGCTGGCCGAAATTTAAGAGTACACTAAGAATCCTGTACAACTAGCGTAATTTTTTTAAGTTGTAAATCGAAAAATGAGTCACATCACATTGTGGAGATGATTGGGTGCGCTAAGATTTGTAATCAAATGTAATTCGATCACACAATATGTTGTCTACCTAGAAGTACAGAAGGCTTATTATCACATTAGACAGGAAGAAACACAGGTTAATTAATCATTAAGCAAAGCATGACAGTTAGTATCGCAATGGCGTCCGTTAAAAGTTCATCTGACAACGATTTGCCGGAAAAGCTCGAAGCGCTCGGGCGCGATCGGCAGGCCCTCGGTTGTCACTCGGCTCTGTTCGTGAAACGAATATTCGAGAGAATGCCAGAAGCCTACCGAAAGGGCGTATACTCATCTCCAAAATCAATCAGTACGGTCACCACAGCGTAACCTTCAGTTTCATGCCCTTACTCATTTGTCCTCTATCATGTAAAAAAAGTTTTTTGTGAGACCAAATTTCCATTGACAGTGTTTCCTACTATCACATCACAATTTGTATTTTTTCCTTCTAGATCGTCAATGTATTAGTGATTCTTTCGGTGTTGTAGTTCCCCATGATGATAACTTCATTTTGTCAATTTGCCTTCCTTTGTCAATACAAAAAATTACTGACAACTTAAAAAAAATACGATAGGTTGATAGATAATACCTAACATGGAACCTTGTCGCCGTTGCGAGATGTATGATCTGATTGATCTGGTAGTTTAATGGCAATGAAAAGTTATGGTACAAGGTTATATGTTTGAACAATGAACTGGCGAGAAACTGGTGATGTCCTTAACAGTAGATTATATTGTTTATTCTTCATATTTTTAAGATGGTGTTATCATAATTTTATGTTGGGGTTTTATATTTGAGATTAATAAAGACGTTTTATTGTTTCATCATTTGTTTTAATACCTGTTGCACCAAATTGGAACTTGTGGTGTTCTCTAAATCAGACTGTTTCATAACAAAAGTAATCCGTTGAAACACAAAAATTAATCATGCAGTTGTATGGGTAATATTCGTATCACAACTTTATCCAGTCAGTCGTTTTGTAGAGGTTACCGTACGTGGTTCAACTTTTTGGTCTTCGCCCAATTTAAAATCCTAAAAAACATTTACAGAGGCATTAACTCAAATTTGCGGCACATACTTTCATGCATTGGATATGATTATGCCGAACGATTAAAGAAAGTGGTGTTACATCTGTACATATTAGCTTATAATCGAAACAAGCCGCGTCAAATTCTAACAGTGCTACAAACATTTCCAATTATTATTGTGAAACCAATTGAAGGTAACAACTGGCTGTAGTTCCGAACAGAAACATGGTAGAAATGGTTTCCACAAAAATATTGTTATGTTTTCTGTTTCTGTGCCGAGGAGTCAAGTCAGATGAGGAAGTTATGAAGCAAATGTCGATCCAAATTGGAATCGTACTACAATATTGTGCGGATAAGGTATTTGTCTTTATAATCGTCATAATCAGCTAGACGTCTTGCTGGATATAGGCCTTTTTACAGGATATCCACGTCTGACGTAGTTTAGCAGAAAGAACTCGTTGCACGAGGTTTCTGCTGCATTACATTTAATTACTGCATTTAATTAGGTATCTAAACTACTTACCTATATGTTATTATTATCCCATTAAGTCATATTACTCTACTTACAATTTTGTTTTTTTTTTTATGTTAGAAAGGCCAGACGAACGAACTAGTGGGTCACCTGATGTTAAATGATCACCACTGTCCATAGACACCTGCAGCGCTTTACGCGATGCCAGTGCGTTGTCGGCCCTTAAGGAAAGGGAATAGGGGAAGGGGTGAGGTATTGGGCCCCCGGCACTCTCACTGACCGTACGAAACACAAGCAGGATTACTGCTGCTTCACGCCGGTTTTCTGTGAGAGGATGGTACTGCCCCGGACGAGCCGGCCCATTCGTGATGCAGCGGCTAGCTACAACATGGCTCTACCACTACAAAAAATACGTATAATTACGTCTTCGATGTCACCCTGTATATAATTTTACCTTAGACTGTACAGAACCCTCAGCACGTGAGTCTGACTCACACTTGGCCAGTTATAGGAAGATTAGGGGTGCTCTATAATAGTGGTTACACATTATTTTAACCCATATAACAAAACTGGTTAAGGTTGCGGGATCGCGTTGGATGCGGATGACACGGGACCGATCTGTTTGGCGAGCCTTGGGGAAGGCCTATGTTCAGCAGTGGACATCTTTCGGCTGAAATGATGATGATGATGATTTAACAACGGGGGTGTAACGGGTTACATTTGAAATTCATGAGCTTTACGGTGAAGGAAAACATCGTGAGGAAACCTGCATACACCTGCGAAGAAATTCAACGGTGTGTGTCATGTTCCCAATCCGCACTGGGCCCGCGTGGGAAGCAAGCCCTCTCATTCTGAGTGAAGGCCTGTGCCCTTTAGTGGGACGTATATTATTATAGGTTGGAATGACGATGACCCAAACGGGTTAGCTCATTGAAATGACAATGGGCAGGCCAACTTAATTATAACACGCAGAACAGATAGCCGTTGGGGTCGAAAAGTTCTCGAGTGAAGACCACGGACTGACAAGCGCAGCGTGGGACGTCAACCAACGAGGTGGACGGAAGATTTGATAAAGGCCGTTGGTTCAAGGTAGATGCAAGCCGCTTCCAGCAGTGGACGTCTTACGGCTGAAGTGATGAATGTTGATGACATTCTTTTAAATTATCTCTTTTTATATTAGAACGGAACGCCACCAGAAGTTGTCGACCAGATAAGGCACTATTGGGACGAAGATTTCAATCCGTCTCCTCAACTTGGGTGCCTAATAGAATGCACCTTTAAAAGACTTCAGATCATAGACCGTAAAGGCAACTTGTCAGTACCAAATGGAGTCGCCTTTTTAAAAGCTTGCGGAGCTGGTAACTCTCTTTTTTAATATCCCCGTTCACACCTACTCCAGCAGCATTCCAGGCCAGTAAACGAATCCAGTGCTGGAATGGATCTAATCGTTTACATTATTCCAGTAGGTAATTTGGGTACGTATCAAAATATCTAAAGTTTAAAATTAATAATGGACGAAATACATAATGGTAATTCTCAACTTTACAGGATTTTCATAAAATAAACCTAACCTAACCTAAACTAATCTGTAGATTACATGATTAAAAAAGTTCGTTTTATCAATAGTTTCATAGAAAATTTTAGTATGTATTTTGACCATTATGTATTTCGTCCATTATTCGTTTTAAACTTTATATATTTTGATACGTTCCCGGTAATTTAGGGCTTGTTCAAGTGATAACAACAATACTTACAACAACGATTCGTGTTCACTATTTCACGTTTCCGCGGAAGAACTACTTAAAGTCATAGCATAGGCATAGCTCGAAGAATCGCCAGACTCAAGTGGCAGTGGGTAGGGCACATTGCTCGTCGAACTGATGGCCAATAGGGCCCAAAGGTTCTCGAGTGGCGTCTACGAACCGGAAGAGTAGTAGTAGTTGTAGGTAGGTCTCCAATAAGATGGAGCGGCGACCTGATTAAGGTTGCTGGAACGCCTTGGATGCGGATGGCATAGGACCGATCTGTTTGGCAAGCCTTGTGGGAGGCCTATGTTCAGCAGTGGACGTCTATCGGCTGAAATTATGATGCTGGTGATGATATCACTTTCATCCAGCACTGGATTGGTCTCAACTATTCCTGTGGCGCTGGATTGGGCGAGCTGTAATCAAAAGTAAACCGCCATTCTAGTCACTGGACTGGAATGCTTACTGGAATGTATATACTTGGACTCCAGTGACGGTTCACATTAGTCCAGCAGCATTCCGTCGATACACTTGATGATTTTGTGGGGTAATGGCAACCACAACCAGAGCTAGTGTTGTCTAACACGCGGGTGCTAACGATGACATTCACCATCTCTCTCTACTCATCCTGTAATGTGTAATAGAAAGAAGTGGTAAAAGCGACTGTAATTCCAAGTGCACTCAGTTTACAATCGCTTTCACCAATGGGTCCAAAAGATCTCCGACCCACCCTTCCATCGCAGGGCAAAAGAAAGGAAGCTCGTAGTTATAGATAAATGCATATGACAGGAAATCCCACCAGCCCAACCAATAGCTCCAAGTAACTGTATAGAAACGGGCGAGGGTCGGTCAAGGAAGAAACCAACGGGTAAGAACATAAAATACCGACCTGAGCACCCCCCAGTGCCCAGCGGGAGAATGCATGCTCCTCTTCCGGCCTTCCAGCAAATGGCTGAGGCAGGACACTGTTGGTAGATTAAGTCCCCTCCCTACCCCTCCCCTCCTCAAAATTTAAGGCACGCGTTTTTTGTATTGATAATCAATAGAGAAGGGGACTTGTGACCGGGTTTTTTAGGCCGTGCAAGTCGGACACTGTCTGGGCCCTCCATTCCCAGTTCGTCCGAAGGGATTTTTCCCGAGCACAAGTCACCCTTCCTACCCTAAAGTAAAAAACAGCAAAGACCCACGTCTTTGGCCCCTCTGGCGACTCAAACAAAAAAAATCGCTTTCACCACTTGTTTTTATCAAATGGTACTTACTATCTATGGTATTTAATGGTAGAAACATAGTGAATACAGTCGCGGCCGTCCACGGGTTAGACAATAGAGTCTCAGGTTCCCATCACCACGGATCATGTGAAGCGCTACCCCATTGAAAACCGGGATGTTCCTGGTTATTCTTTTATTTTCTACTTTTCTTCCTGTTCTTCACAGCCTAGCTGGCAAACTAACAGTTCAGCGGTATAATTTCATCTTCAAGCGGCGGTTATCCGTTTCTGAACTCATCTTGTGCATTTTGTGCGGTCTATGCTTTGATCAATTATAACTGAAGATACACATTGCCGAACAAAATCCCCTTCAAAAAATGTCCGAACTTTTTTATTTGTTTGCATAACAATTAAAATCATCACCTACACAGAAATTTGAACCTAATCTTTACTTCATTACAGTCGAATTTCGGTTGACACTTGACAGCTACACTTGACAATTTCACGCAACGTACTGAGAAAAAGAAGGCCACTTTTATCAAAGTGGCGCTCATTTGGCTCGGACATTTTCGGGCGCGCGACTGTGGATCTACAGTTATAATTGATCAAAGGGTCTATGATATACCTATTGTTTTGCTTGTTAACATAGATATGTATGTGTCGCACAAATGTACCTAACTGTGGTACGCTGTAAGTTCCGTGCCTGCAACACTAGAAACTAAAAAAATACCTATGATATGACTTGCTGAAAATATGTATAAAGGCCGTTTTAATGGCATCCTTAATAAGCCAGAAAAAAGAATCGCTCACGACCATGAGACCACGATGCAGTGAGAGAAGACCTATAAATAGTTTTTTCTCAAACATGCTATGTAATGTTTACGTTGTGTTCGTTAAAACAGGCTTCAAAATACACCGTTGCAGGCCTAGGCCGGCAATGCGATCGTCTATTGTTTCATGTCACACAGCACCATGATGTTTATAGGTCTATGGCATCATAGCATTCAGCCATTTAAAAAAAAACTATAAGCAATATTTGCGTTTTGGTTCATTATGACATTCTGCCACTACGCTTATTTAAGGTAAGGTAAGATGGTGATGGTAATGGTGATCTGCCTAGAGAAATATTTCACCATCAACATCATCATCACCATTCTCATCATCATCACCATCATCATCATCACCATCATCATCACCATCATCATCATTCATCACCATCATCATCACCATCATCATCAATCATCATCATCATCATCATTCATCACCGTCATCATCACCATCATCATCATCATCATCATCATCATCATCATTCATCACCATCACCATCATCATCATCATCACCATCACCATCATCATCATCACCACCATCATCATCATCAATCACCATCATCATCATCATCATTCAAGACAGAACGGGATGGCGATGCACTGTGGACGCCCTCTGCCCCATCTAGGGGACACAGGACCTTAAGTCAAGTAAGCCATCATCATCATTCATCACCATCTTCATCATCATCATCACCATCACCACCATCATAATCGTCATCATCATCATCATCACCATCATCATCATCACCATCACCACCATCATCATCACCATCACCACCATCATCATCACCATCACCATCATGATGACGACGACGATGATGATGATGATGATGATGATGGTGATGGTGCATGTTTGAGAAAAGCACTATACAAGCCTCGGCCGGAACAGGGGTTGCCGGCCTCGTATCATGCCGGCCTCGTGTACCACTCGGCCGTCAACTTAGATACTCGGCCGGCAACCCCTTAAGTCCCGGCCTCTGCAGTAATGTACTATTGTTCGTCTAGATGATGATACAGTGAAGAAGTTAGGAGAAGCAATGTCTTCCCACTGCCCACGCGCTGCCGGGCGCGACGGCTGCGCCGACGCACTTGCAGTCGCTCAGTGCTTCCGCGGCCTGGTCCTGATGTTACACATGCAACCAGACAGTTTCGCCCAACATAAAACTACCGTGAAACAACATGAAACACTTTGAAAATAAAACTACCGTCAGACTCACTCATACCGAAAAATACGGATAAGGGTGAGGCCACATGAGCGTAATTTTGTGAGTCGTGAGCGGCAGAATTTCGGTTCGCGCCATACAATATGCGGGCCATCACGTGACACTAACGTGACACAATGTATGGTGCAACCAAAATTCTGCCGCTCACAACTCTCAAAATTACGCTCGTGTGGCCTCACCCTAACTCAATTTTTAATCGAGTTTAGCTTAAGAGCCCGTTCCCACTATGTCGTGTGTCGTTCCGTTTTAGACCGTTTTTTAATCGGGCGTTCCAGTGGCAGAACATTTTATATGAAGCTGTTCAAACTTGTCGGACACGATCGTGTCCGATTAAAAAACGGAACGACACACGACATAGTGGGAACGGACTCTAACATGTCTTGGAGCACACGCCACGGCGGGTGCAGCCAATCGCGTATCAACATTGTGAGCGCGTTTGGTAGGTCAACGGATTAGCCCGAAACATGTCGGGTTAAACTCGATTCTTAGACACGCGTGAGTATCCGTATCCGTACACACACACACACACACACACACACACACACACACACACACACACACACACACACTCCCATACAAATGCGCACATAAAAATATTGACTATTATTCACTTTTACATATATAGATAGATATAGCTGAATTGCATGTATAAAAGTTTGTTACACTATTAGTATTTTGATCTGTATCTATCCCTAGGGCGAGAGCCTGGTGATCTGTAATACAGGTGCCCGCCTAGTTCAGACTCCAGTCTCTCACAAAGGATTCTTCGTATTTGCAATCTTGCAATGTGTATACAAATTCTGTGAAAATGTTTTAATGTAATCCTTTGTGAGTTGATAAATAAATACATTTATTATTATTTATTTATTATTTTTCACTATGGGTAGACACACTTCGGTTCATTGGCATAGCTAGGTAATCCAGGGGTAGTTCTTTAAAATGATTAAATTCTTTGATTAGCACTACGTACCTACGTAATTTAATACGTTTTTGGAAACATACATAAACTTGCCCAAATTATTAACAAATTATTATAAAAAAATGATTCTAAAAGTAATTAATAATTACAAGCGATAACATTTTTTTTGTTTAAGTAATTGAAATCAACTTTTGTTCCTAATAAAGTTTTATGTCGCAAGTATATTGATGTTTTATTTAAGGCTAGCTGTTCCCGGGAACTTTGCCTTAATCCCGTGGGAACGATGCACTTTTCCAGCAAAAAGTACCCTGTGATTATCTGGAATAGTTAAATTTGATCCAAATCTGTCCAGCCGTTATTAAGTGTTAGACTAGCAAACATCTTAACATCCAAATATCCAAACATCTTCAGAAAGTTTCTGTTTTATAATTTACTAGCGACCCGCCCCGGCTTCGCACGGGTGCTATTGTGCATGTATTATACATATAAACCTTCCTTTTCAATCATAGGGACAGACAGATGGGAAGCGACTTTGCGTACTATGTAGTGATTTGTGAAATTAGTAGGATTGGATTAATACATTAGATATCAAATAAAATTAGAGAATAGAGATCCAGATAAAGAAACTAAAAGATCTTTATTTTTTTTTTTTTTATGTTAGATAGGCCAGACAAACGAACTAGTGGGTCACCTGATGTTAAATGAACATCACTGTCCATAGACACCCGCAGCGCTTTACACGATGCCAGTGCGTTGTCGGCCCTAAAGGAGAGGGAATAGGGGAAGGGGGAGAGGGAAGGGGTGAGGTATTGGGCCCCCGGCACTCTCACTGACCGTACGAAACGCAAGCAGGATTACTGCTGCTTCACGCCGGTGTTCTGTGAGAGGGTGGTACTGCCCCGGACGAGCCGGCCCATTCGTGATGCAGCGGCTAGCTACAACATGGCTCTACCACTACAAAAAAAGTAAAAAAAAAAAATAAAAAAAAAAAAAATTAAAATTAAAATTCTTATAAATCAGAAGTGTGTACTGAGTTACTGACAAACTATAGCTAATTTAATCATACACTACGTTTTAGCTACTTTTTAACGCTACACAAACAATGTATAGTCGAATGCAAAATATGTACTCACCTAAGAAATTCCTTTACTACCCCAAGAGTGCCTGTCCCTCCACCAAAGGTGTTCTATGTGCGAGGATATAAAAGCTACGCTACGAGTACGTAACCATTCATGCGACCGTTTCCACAAATGCTAAGCTATGTACATGTAGCCGTTCGAGGAAGATCGAGAGCACGCATCTTTTCCTATAAAAAACATAGTTTAGTTGAACCCGTTATATTACCCGTATGCTATGTGGACCAATGAATATGAATTTTGGATATCAAACGCATCCATAGCAAGCCATCCTAAGATTCAATATCATTTGCCCGGCTTAAAACATTAATTACTATTTGCACTTACATATCAATGTGTCAAACAGCCACACACACATTACACACACATTTTGGTAACATTTGTGTGTAACATTTGGTACAGTAATCGGTCACAAAGATTGCACACGGTTGCAAAAAACACATGGGTCTTTGGAAAAAGACTGCAAATGTCCGATATTTGCCGTGTCTTTTTTCAAAGACCGTGCAGTGCAATCTGTATGGCCGGGTATTGTAGCATAGCGTACGGTTGTGGTACCCACTCTGAAAAAGAGCTCTGTTTGAGTTCGCAACGCGTCAGTGTAGTTTGGTTGTGGTGATAGTTGGGTTTGTGTGATTTGTGTGTGTACGCATTTATTACATTACCGTAACTATCGTAAGGTTGCGGGTGAGCAAAGTACTTGTTTCAGTTCATTAATATGGTCCTCCGCAAAGTTACGCCTGATTCGGTAAATTATATTATAATAATTTATTGAATCAGGCGTTACTTTGCGGAGGTCCATATTAATGAACTAAAACAATTACTTTGCTCACCCGCGACCTTACAATAGTTACGTTTATGCAAGAAATGTGTGTTCATGCAGTTCCTCCACCTCCACACTGTACGAATACACACAAATCACTTGTGATCGTAACTATTGTAAGGTCGCGGGTGAGCAAAGTAATTGTTTTAGTTCATTTATATTATAATGTCCTCAGATATTTTGAGCACCTCCGTTGTTTATGATTACCACTGTACATACTTTACACATAACCTTGATAACTAACGCGTACATACATCTACACCATCAATTAACAGAACCATCAACACTTAATCAACGAACTACCAACCAACAATTAGAAACTAAACTGTACTTAGACATCGTTTATATACGGTTAATCGTGTCATCCTTACCACTTTTTGTGAAGCCACCGGTCATAAATGGCTCGTTTACCCGTACTTGTCGCTCTCGTGGTGTTGGCGATGGGCGTGAGTGAGATAGACTCCTCAGCGGATACCATGAAAGATCTTACGTCGGGTTTCCTTAAAGTACTCGACGAATGCAAGAAAGAGGTGAAACTGGTTTTAAGTTTTCTGATAACAAGATAGTTTATGTTCAATTATTAATTAGTTTCATTAGGTATCTACAAGGAGGTAAGCATGCAAGTTAAGAGGATTGTATAGACACGTATACTAATATGATTTTCTTCTCCTTAATGAGAGGACTGGAGCCTTAATTTCTAAGCGGGCCCAGTGCGGAATGGGAACTTCACACTCACCTTTGAATTTCTTTGCTGGTGGGTGTAGGCTCCTTACGATGTTTTTCTTCACCGTAAAGCTCGTAGTTAAATTTAATTTTGAAACACAGAGGTGCGAGCCCGGACTCGAACCCGTGCACCCATTATTCCCAAATATACAGAATCCCAATACTACAAATTCCCAACTCTACAGATTACCAATTACTTTGCGATGTTTTCCTTCATCGTAAAGCTCATGGTAAATTTCAAATGTAATTTCGAAACACAAACGTGCAAGCAAGCTCGAACCCACTACCCTCTGAACTGCCACGACTGCATTTAATTACTTATCACATCTTTTCCAACGCCACTAGTTGAACCTCCCCGACGACATTATCAACGACTTCTACCACTACTGGAAGGAGGATTACTCCCTCTTGAAAAGAGACACTGGCTGTGCCATCGTCTGTATGAGCAAGAAGCTGGAACTCATCGACACTAGCGGCAAGATCCACCATGGAAACGCGGAAGACTTCGCCGTGAAGCACGGGGCTGGTGGGTTCTATACTTCATCTTCTCCTTGTTTGGGCACAATACGTTTTGTTTCCTATCGTTGAAAGCGTCGCGGATGCGTTCTCAAGTGGCTGACGTAGCCGTAGCCGATTTTTGCAACGAATGTTCTGCTACACTCGCCACAAGTCAGCACACCTCTGACGTGATAGTTTATGGGCACAGGTGGTCTGGCCTTCAGCTCGCCGCGTTTGGTCAAATCCAATCAAATAATCTTTATTTCGACCTACATAGGATCATAGTGTTAGTGATACGTAAAGCTTAATTCTAATCTTAGTCGCCACACCTTAGCACATGAACTATACTGCAATGATTCATGTAAGTACTGATAGTCGATCTTCTGCGCGAATGTAATTACTAATTAGGATATTGTTGGAGCTAGCCCGCATCCTACGCCCAAGGGATGTGCTTGTTTCTTATGGTGGCATAAAAGTACTCCATTCTAGCCTCCGTGAATATACCCAAAGCGCTGCAGAATCGATGCAGCCGTGCAGCCCCATCAGCACCCTAAATGCATTGTTATTTTGTGTCTAGTTCGCTACTACTACTACAAACTTAAAGAGTAAACAAAAGCTAAGTATTTAAATCAAAAGGCGTAGGCGTAGGCGTAGGCCCCCGTTCTACGTCTCTTCTGTGTGGCGTCTTAGTTACATCATTTAGTCCGCTGACATAATGTGACTTAGAAATTCGAACGAGTTTATCATCATAATTATGTATAGTACTTATTTTATCACAAATTTTAAACCAGTTCCTTTACAGCTGACGACGTAGCCACCAAGCTCGTAGCCATCCTCCACGAATGCGAGAACACGCACGACGCCATAGAAGACCTGTGCATGAAAGCTCTTGAGATCGCAAAGTGCTTCCGAACCAACATCCACGAGCTCAACTGGGCACCCAAAATGGACGTCATCATCACTGAGGTCCTCACTGACGTTTAGTTAATTTACGAGCAATATTGTTATGATTGGCACGGCAAGTTAGATACCCTGACCGACCACAGTTTCAACCTTTAAAAAAGTTCTCAATGTATCAACCAAAGTTTAGTGATTAGAGGCCAGATTATAATAATATGTAACATAAAAAGCTTGTAAATAAAAAAATGCTAGAAATATGCAAAAAAAATGTAACATTATAACGGAATAAAAGTTTATTTTTTATATATTTAAAAATCACATATGATTAATAAGATATTAACAGTAAATTAACAATTAAGTAGACATACTTCTTTAACATTTTGTATTACTGTAGACGATAATAACGAGATCCTGTGAGTGTGTGAATTTCCCAATCTAAATTATATAACTACAGTCCCCAAGTCCTCTCATTCTGAATGCCCAAGTGGGACATAGGGGCATAGGCCAAGAAGAGAGTAGAATAGATGAGCTGCAGCACCACAAATGAAACTCGTGCGATATAATTCGTATCGTCTAAATGAGGCTTTATTATGGTAAGGCTCCCTGTGTATTGAAGCGGAGCGAGAGATGGAGCGGTGAGCGATATAAAAATCCACCAATAGAGTTGCATAAAACCTCCGTTCCTCTTCAGTGGTCAGGAAGTAGCTAAAACCTAGAAGCGGAATCAGAACGCAGAGTGGATTTTTTTTTATACAAAATTGGCTTGCGTTTGACCATAATCACGCCTGATGGAAAGCGAAGATGAGACCTACGATGGAGCACGCTTGCCTAGTAAATGCTCATTCACCATAGACTTCAAAACGGCCAGCGTGTAGTGGATAAGTGGAGCAGAGGAACGAGTGTGAGCTTGCTTCCCATATGAAAAAATATAGTTCGCAACAGAACTCCGCTCCGCATTACTCTCTCGCTCCGCTCCGCTATCTAGTTCCGCTTCCAGTGGACAGGCAGCTTAACCTTGATAAGACTGGTCAAATTCCGTAGCGGGTATGGCTATACACTAAATAATCACGCTCTCTACATAGACATAAACTACGCGTTTCTGCGTAGCTAGACAGAACAATTGACTATCACCGATACAATAGATCGATTTAGTTCTTAATCGAAACGCGATGCCCTGATAGCGAATAGTGTAAATTAGTCTTAGAACAAGCAAAAACCCACCATTGAAAACTAAACTTCGATGTGAAGTCTTAAAGTTGCTTTTTGACTGCGAAACTTGCTGCTTGTACCGACAGAGATTGCGTTAAACGAAATTGGACTGTAACTTTCTTTGTTTATAGTTTGATATTATCTGGACGTGTTGGTAATGTAAGGAGGCAGATTGTGTCAAAGTCTTTTAGACTTTATGATGAGGTTTTAGTGTTTATTTTCCCTTGTGTAGTGTGTGTTTTAGGAGGCCAATTAATGGGCGTAATAGTCTATGCTAAGTAAGCGAGGTCTTAAATTCTAGACTAATGTCTATAAACCTGTCCTTTGACAATGGGTGTCGTGGCGGTGTTTGGTTTAGATTAACTAACTTGAATAGCAGTGATTGTATTCCTTAATTAAATAATATTGCGATAGTTTGATGTAAATGGAGCTTTTAAATTGATACTGTTTCTAAATGGTTGATTGGTTCAGGAGTTATTTTGAGGAGGTCTATATTAACACGTTGGCTGCCATGAGCATCACCGGTGGGATCAAAAGCTCATTTATTCAGGGTATTGTTTTGGGTTTATGTATACATATGTATGTAAACTTTTTATTGTACAAAAAAAAAAGAAAAATGACAAAGAAATATTTCTCTATTGTAGTTTATTTTGAGGCCCAGAGTCAAACTGTTATAGATATTTAACCTACATATTTCGAATTAGATACCTAGCTTGGCTTGTATTCTAAAATTGGTAGACCATGATCACGCAATTTTTTGTCTCTTGTGTGCAAATTATTTGTACCATAAGTAGTAAAAAAAATATATCGGTAAGTAGTAAGTACATACATTCTATGTATAGAATAAAACACTCAGTTTTGTGTGTTACGGTTCCGTGCTACGGGTGATGCTAATTGCACCTCAGAAATAAGGCGAGGCGAGGCGAGGGTCTTGTCATCCGATATACCGCAGTGTCTCAAGTCAAAAGTCATTGACCAGTGTGTGTTGCCAGTGATGACTTATGGCACTGAGACGTGGCCGCTAACGATGGGTCTTATAAGGAAGCTCAAGGTCACTCAGAGGGCGATGGAGAAGGCTATGCTTGGAGTTTCTCTGCGGGATCGCATCAGAAATGATGAAATCCGCGCAAGAACTAAAGTCACGGACATAGCTCGAAGAATCGCTAGACTTAAGTGGCAGTGGGCAGGGCACATCGCCCGTAGAATTGACGGCCGATGGGGCCGAAAGGCTCTCGAGTGGCGTCCGCGGACCAGAGGACGCAGTGTAGGTAGGCCTCCAACAAGATGGAGTGACGACCTGGTGAAGGTAGCGGGAACGCATTGGATGCGGATGGCACAGGGCCGATCTGTTTGGCGAGCCTTGGGGGAGGCCTACGTTCAGCAGTAGACGTCTTTCGGCTGAAATGATGATGTGATGAATAAGGCGATTCTGTAAGCATCACCAATGGCATCATTATTATTATTATTAATCGTATGGCAAAAGAAATATGAGGGCAATCAGAGAACAGCTTTGAGGTTGCAAGCTCTGGTGCCGTTTGAACTGGCTGAGAACTGGGCATGGGCGTTGTTATTCCCTGCAACATAAGTGGGGTTGGAGGGATTCTCCACTCTGCGATTGCGGTGAGGAGGAGCAAACCATCGAGCACATCATCCGGCGCTGCCCCCTTGTAACATGCACCTACCTATGTCTATGTTTGCACTTTTAATTTTAGCCTGTGTAGGTACGTGTTTTTGTTGTTATAAATAAATGTTTTTCTTTCTTTCTTTTCTTTCTTCATTCCTACTCCGGACCTGCTGAAGACTTAGACGATCTGACTCCTGACGTAGCTGCCTGGCTTAACAATCCCAAAGTGGGATCATTAAATTTGAAGGTGGCAGCCAACCTGTTTATACATACAATATTTTTACGATTGTTTCTACGTTAGCGTTAGCGGTTGCAAAAGCATCTCGACTCAAATCTCAAAAAAACTAAGAACCAAAGAACACTATATAGATAAAATTATAATTACCTGAGCTCATAATAAGCTGAGGTAGTCGGGGTAAGCAGGTCTTGATCACGTCTCCAATATCGCATGTATTCTTAAAATTTCTCACCAAAAAAAGGTGCAGCTTTTTTATCCTTGTTCAAGACATACAAACATAAACAAGGGAATACCATTCCATCGTCACCGAGTCGCAACGACTGTTTGCGCCAGACAATGCCACCTGCGCCCGCGCTGAGATGTGTTGTTTACCCCTCGCAGGGGTGGGCAGAGAGAAACTGAGAGCATTCATCTTCTAATATAATTAAAATCTCGTGTCACGGGGTTTGTTATCGAACTCCTTTGAGACGGCTTGACCGATTTTTATGAAACTTTTTTCTCTGCATTCGGTAGGCCTGAGAATAGGTCGTAGGCTATTTTTTGTATACCTACCCCTATTTTTCGCAGACGGAGTCGCGGGAAACAGCTAGTAATTATTATACTAAACGGGACTTATCCCGTTTAGTATAATAATTATGATTGAAAATCACGAAAGTTTATAACAGTATTCTTACTGAGAGCATTACCGAAGCGTTACCCTTGGACACCACGAATTTAAAAAAACAGCGTTCTAGTTTCGTTTGTCTCAATTCCCAACACCACAGGGGTCCATATCGGGTTACATAATGATGAACATGACCATATATGAATATGAACATAATCTAGTGTTTGTCATAATATTGTTGTTTATGACTCTTTTTACGCTAAATCTGAATTGTTATGACCATGACCATTTAAAAAATTCTGAAAAATTTACGATTTCAACAGGATTTTTTTAATGATATTATTATGATTAACAAAAATTATGACAAATATTACATTAACTACAAAACTAGACTAAAAACATTAATAACTAAATATTTTATGCCACCATATACACTCCCACACCACAGATTAAAATAAACACACAAAAATATGTCTATTTTAGTTTTACGATAATTCTCCGCGCCGGGTGAATATTCTCGCGCCCCTCTCTGGCAAAACCGTTTTCTTTTTATTATATCGATAAGATTTATAAATGTTTCGGGTACCGGATTTATTGAATCAGCAAACATATGCGGCACGGCTTCCACGCGATTTAGGAAACCTTATTTCGGGGATTATCCTCGAGTGTAACGAGAAGATGGATAATATGTTAAAGCAATATCTCACTGGCGATTTGCGAACGTATTTTTCATCACACATGCTCGTCAATGGTGTTATTCCATGCCTGTATACTAAATGACAATGACCTAAATTGTTCTTAAGGGAGTTATGGATTTACGTACAGTTTTTCCACCCAAGCAAGGAAGTTCTAACTTTAGTTTTATGCAAACAAGTTAGTAGGTATGTCATTTCAGACTAAGGAGGTTTCAAGTCAGCCAACGTTTTATTTATATGTTTAAAACTTAGCTATAACCCAATTTTACAACACAAAACTTATTTACGCTGCATGAAACTTCGTTATTTATATATTTTAAATTTATATCAAATAGTTTTGCAATAATTTTAATAAAAGTATTTTTTTAACATGTTGGCAGAATCTGGCCGCATGGACCATTCGAATTCTAAACTAATCACAGTTTACATTATCTATGGTAGATAACTCGAAAAAGTGACAATCTGTATTGGCGGGTACCTAGCCATTATTTTATTCATCTTAAGTGTTTAGAGACGACATAATTTAATTTTTGGATTTTTTTTCCTCGCAATGTGATGAAAATCATTGTGTGTATCACGGGTAGTAAGGGGATTACAAACTCGAGTCATTAAAAGCCCTCCGCCTTTGGCGTCGGGCTTCTAACAGACTCTCGTTAGTAATCCCCTACTTACGGCCCTTGATACACAATGTACTATAGAAGCGCAGCGTGTTCGTCGCGTCTGCGGAGTTGGGATGATGTACAGTCAAGTGCAAAAATAAGTATCTATTCAAACCACTCAAAAATATGTTACTACGGCCTTATTACGTCGGAATAAGAGTCTGTGGTACTTATTTTTGAAACTTTGAATAAGTTCTTATTTTTACACTTGACTGTACATACCATCGGCAAAAAGGTCGCCTTGACACCTTAAATGTCCATTTTGCTTGCAGTGGCTAGACATCTGTCTATACTAATCCAGCCATACCAATGAGCTTCAAAGGCTGAAAGCAAATTTGTTTTGAAATTGGGCAGGCCTCGCGTTTGTCGACTGTACAGTCAGCGTCAAATAGTTCGTGGCACCCAAAGTGGCCAAATAGTTCACCATCTAATAGTATGTACAGTCGACAAAACCGAGGCCTGCCCAGTTTCAAAACATTTGCTTGCAGCCGTTGAAGTTCATTGGTATGGATTGGTATGGACAGATGTCTAGCCACTGCAAGCAAAATGGACATTTAAGGTGTCAAGGCGACCTTTTGTTCGGCTGTACGTCTTTGTTACAGTTGGAATAAGGCCACGTTGCGAACTTTTTGGCCATATTGAATACCACTAACTATTTGACCCTGACTGTACACTCACGTACGTCGGTTAACGTCTATTTTACCCACTTCAGTTTATGTACGGTTGATCTCAGGTTGTCTAGGTCGCAAAATGACTACATAGGTTGATTGACCACATCGCATAATGACTACTTACTTAGATCGCAAATTGCCCAGATCTTTATTTGACCATATCGCATAATGACTAGGTCGCAAAAATATTTTAATACAAAAATAGGTAGGTTAGGTTAGTTAGTAACTTCAGTTGCCCGAAGGGAAAAATAGCCAAAAAGAGGAGCTCCGTCGAAAAGCAGTTGGAAAAACTATAGTTCTGTTGGACTACGGGTACCGAAGGACAAAAATAAAATCAAATCAAATCTAACTGTAAATGTTCTTGAGATAAAGTCTTGTGACGGACAGAGGCACAGCGTAGCGGCATTAATAGGGTTCTATTTGCCACCCTTGGGGTAGGGAACCTTAATAGTGTGTGTAGTTTAAAGGCCCGCAACAGATCAGCGAAGTGATTCTCTTGAGTTGTTGATAAGTATTCTTGGGCGGTGGTGAACAATTCCCATTAGATCGATCGATCGATCGATCGTTTGTATAACAAAAAAAAGTGAGACAAAAATAGTAGATTGTTCAACAAGGGAGGAAAATAACCAATATCACACGAGGTTACTTGACACCCGAGCACAGCGAGGGTGGCAATATTTCGAGGGTGATATTGGTGTTTTTCCCGAGTTAAACACACTGCTTTGCATTTCGACTACAAGGAAAGTAAGAAAATATAAGTATAAATAAATAAAAATGTCTAAACCGGTCAATAAGATCGTTGTAAAATATTTCAATAGAGTTTATTGTTAAGCAATAATTAATTTAACAAAATTTAAAATATTCAATATAATAATCAATGAAAATAGTAGATAAAGTAGGTATTTTAGTAAATTTATTTGTAAAATAAGTAAATAACTAATTTGAACCAAGGAGTTAAGCTGCATATAGATAGGCTGTGTGGACATAATAACATTTTCGTTTACCGAGTTTTTTTTTCTTAACAATTTTTAACTTTTCTGGTTTAAGTCACTAAATAAGAAACTAATGTAAATTAATAATTTAATTTAATAATATTTCACTGGCATTATAAAATTTGTAATATGACTAATTAAGAAAAAAAAACTCAATACTTAATTATTCCATGTATATGCCGTAATGCTTGGCTGAATGCGTATGTGTTCCATTGACAGCCAATGCCTTTATTTTTTTTAAATTATATCTACCCTAGAGGGAAGAAAATAATAGTTATCCTCCCGTATGTCAGAAATGATTTGCCTCACTCTCCGAGTATGAGAGATGAAAAAAATATTATTTGTACTGTTACCATTTCCGGGTTTAATTGTTAGAATAAGTACAACATAAGACACTTAACTTAAAAGACTTAAGTTTAATAATAACTTATTCTAAGACTTGTTGCTGACGAAACATTATACATTGGGCAACATTAGTAATATTGCGAATGCTATAGTAATCGTTAATCGTAAATACTAAACTTACATATAGAAGACTATTTAATTTACAAAAGAAGAGTCCATTTGGCGTTATGTTTGTCAGTAGTTGAGGATTATGACGTTGACGACAATAAATATTTATTGAATCAGGCGTTACTTTGCGGAGGTCCATATTAATGAACTGAAACAATTACTTTGCTCACCCGCGACCTTACAATAGTTACGTTTATGCAAGAAATGTGTGTCCATGCAGTTCCTCTACCTCCACACTGTACAAACACACACAAATCACATAAACACAACCATCGCCACCACCAAGCTACACTGACGCGTCGTTTGAGTTCGAAACGCGTCGCGACGTGACGCGTCGTTTGTGTGTGTTCGTACAGTGTGGAGGTGGAGGAACTGCATGAACACACATTTCTTGCATAAACGTAACTATTGTAAGGTCGCGGGTGAGCAAAGTAATTGTTTTAGTTCATTAATATGGACCTCCGCAAAGTAACGCCTGATTCAATAAATTATATAAATTAAAAGCTTGTATCTCAAAACCGATAATCCGGTCAAGTCAGGGTCAAGTGCACTTTACAGAGTTCGTGTCAAGGTTCAGTTTAGTTTGCATAGTGATTTGAGATAGGTAGGTAGGCACGAGCTTTTTTCAAAGTAGTAACGATTTGTTGCTGTTGATTTTGGAATAATAAAAACAAAAACCCTTTCAAACAAAAAAAGGATACTTGCCCTTATGAAAACCACTTACAGAAGGGTCCCATAAAAACAAAAATCGTGGTCGATCACCCAAAATCAACAGCATCGTCACTACTTAAAAAAATTGTCAAGTGCGAGTCAGACTCGCAGACCGAGAGTTCCGTACAAATTTGTATGTAAATACATCGTCAGTAATAGATTAATCGCAAAACAAAATTTTTGATGCAACTGTAAGACCTTCTTTCATGCCAAAATTTCATGATACTACGACTATAAGAAGTAGGTACCTACCCTATTAATTTTGATTCCCTTGAAAGTGTCGAAATGTACGTTTTTTGTGGCATAAACGGCCGTATCTTTTTTTAAGTGAATTTAGAAGTTTAATTTTTTCACAGCTTCAAGGGACTGTAGACCTGAGTACTATACATGTGGTTTTAATTTCAATTCGACACCTCCACGCGTTCCCGAGATAAAGGGTCTTGACAGACAGACCGATAACAAAGTGATCCTAAAGAGGTTACTTTTATATATCCTTTTGAAATACGGAACCCTAAAAAGGTCGTAAGTTTCTGAAAATTGATAATCTTACTGAGTGAACTTTACGTAGTGAATTTTAAGGTTCACAACAATTAATGGCCTTTAAAGAAAAGCTAAAATAAGTACTTTCCAATAATAAAGATGAGCTATTACAAGAGTCGAAACAAAACTTGTCATCAACGGCACTCACGAGCGAGAAGGGACTACATCTCTGTCATGACTTCCTCTAGGACAGTCTCCATGCTCGGTGCCCATTTCAGGCCATGTATCTTGGTGCGGAAGCATTTGGCAATCTCCAAGGTCTTGCTGCAGTCATCGCTGATGCCGGCAGCTTGCGTCTCGCACTCGTGAAGCATTGTCACCAGCTGCTTGGCCATAGCATCATCTGGAATACAGTCATGTTATGAGAAAGTGGTAGTGACTGTTTTGACATCAGTCGACCATGAATCTTTTACCACTCTAAGGGGCTATCCACTATCCACCATAAAGTACGTCACACCAATTTCGATCAATTTGGACCCCCTCCCCTTGTCATACTTATTACTATGAAAACTGCAATTATTATGTTCTTGTGTCACAGATTACTTGACCCCCCCCCCCCCCCCTAAATGTGTGACGTCCTTTATAGACGGCCCCTAAGCTTCAATGTAGTGTTGCCTGTCAAATAGTCCATAATCAATAGACTATTGAGATTAAGGCAAAACCAATAGTACTATACCAAGCCAATAGTACAATACGTTTACTTCGCCACGTACACGCGTATCGCCACGTGCCATTATACTTAAGCAACTAGCTGTTGCCCGCGATTCCGTCTGCAAAGAATTCGTTTATCGCTATCCCGCGGGAACTACGCAATTTTCCGGGATTAAAAGTACCCTATGTGTTAATCCAGGGTGTCAGCTAGCTCCATACCAAATTTTATTAAAATCGCTCCAGTCGTTTAGACGTGAAGAAGTAACAAACATACACACTCACACTCACAAACTTTCGCCTTTATAATATTAGTGTGATACTATTGATAATGCCAATACAATCGATAGTATTGATAGTTTTATATCCAATGGAATCGATAATATCGATAGTACTGAAAATTTGATACCATCGATGGTACAAAACTATCGATACTATCGATAGTATCGATTGTTTTTAGTCACTACTAGCTGATTTTGAAATACTATCGACACGTGGCGATGTTATCGAAAGTACCATCAATAACTCTGCAACACTGCTTCAAATGGCTTCAATGTAAGTTGTATGGCTTAAATCATCAAAGGCTATTTTCAAAGTATAAAGTTTCTAACCACTTTTTAGCATTTAGCCCTAAGAAATGTCCGTTGGAATATGTACTCGAAACGAAACTTATGGTCTTTTTGGGCCATTCTACTTTTCGTTGACCAGTAATTTTTTGTACTGTGCTCTTCAAATATTTTTTTTACAAAAAAACCCTGCCCTTGCCCTGGGAGAAGCCTATGTCCAGGCCGTGAACGAGCTCAGGCTGATGATGATGATGATGACTTTCAAATTACGATTGTTGCCACATAAAAAAGACGCCTTACGTAGAAGATACTCCTGCGCATTGGTATAGCACGGGAAGACTAAGGAATCAATCCAGGGGCGTTTCCCTGTCGCACTCCTTTCATACGAACAATCTAGTATTCTAGTCTATTAAATGCACTTCATCTGTTCTTTTTGCGTGACAAGAACTGTAAGAAGTTTGTCCTATTATAAGTATGAAAGGTAATTTACAAATTACTTACCGGCACCATGGCTTTTAGCAAACTCATGGGCTTTTCCATGGTGTAGTTTCTGCTCATCGGTGACCAGGTCAAACTTGGAGGCCATGCACATGATGGCACACCCCATGTCCCTGTTAACCAGTTCGTAGTCTTCCCGCCAGAAGTTGTAGAAGTCTTTCATCACTGCATCTGGGAGGTTGAGCTGTAGGTATTTAGTTCCAGTTTATATTTATTATATTTACTTCAAAATGACCAGATTTTGACCACTAATGCTAAGTGCAAATAAGACCGAAGATGTAACTCACTAGTTCAGTAATAATAGAGCCCTTTCGCCCTGGACTTGTGTCCGTCCAGAAAAAATTCAATAAGAACAATTTAGCTTATATTGGTTACTCCTAGACGAGATAAGACCGTGATGCAAATTGTAATACGATGAATGTGTAACTGTCATGCATTACAAAAACTTTTTGATTATTTGGCAGGTTTCTTCGTAGGTATAAAACCTGACTCCAATGATCATACATAATATTTATTTATTTATTTATTCATCAATAAAAATTACAGCATTACAGTATACACCAATGCGCTGTAAAATTCAAAAAATACAAACAAAACTTAAATAACTATTTAGGGATTTTTGAAAAACGTCTTCGTCGCTTCCCTAAAACGACGGAACACCACACCCTCTGGCCAAATGTCAGAGCGCAGGAACACCTGCTGGTGCTTGGCAGGCACTTGGAGCCTAAATGAGCTGAAGTTGTTAGCCCTTTGAGACTCGAGCGGGTAGATGAACAGCTGGAGCTGGGATCCCTGTAACCGACCCCGTGCTGCCTCGCGGACATGCTCGAAGACCTTCTCCGTCGTCGTCTTCTTGTCCAACCGAGACAGGTAGATGTCCACTAACGGTACTGCAGCTTGGATACAGGACGACGCTGCAGGAATGGTCCCACGCTGATTGCGATTGCGCTTTAGACGGCGTTTCCGATTCACCACCGGAGTAAAGCCATCACTATTCACAATCACGTTCAGCGCTGGTTGATCGGCGGCCGCCCGTTGCCCTTGCGTTTCCTTTGCAGCCAATGGGGGCCGGCGGCGCGGCGGGCGGCGAGACGCCTGCGCGTTGGAATCCTTTTGCACCCGAGACGAAGACGATTCTATCTTCTTTATCTATCACATGGGAAGACTTCATCTGTTTAGCTCAAGGCGCTTCTGTGGAGATGTTCACAAAAACTGCAGAAGTCAAAAGATTGTGAGCTTTCAAAAGAAGTGATACGTGGCTCCCAACCGCAGCCGTTAAGTTTATTCCTCAAGCAAGTCCTCGACGTTTCTAAAAGGAATCGCTTCCCGGGGTTCATGTATGCCGCCGGTGAGAACAGCATCCTCTGGTCTGTTGAAATTAGGACCGCGTCGAATTCGCTGATCGGGAGGAACCCTCGGTTGTTGGTGATGAAGCACCATTTACAGCCACGAGCTCGAAACACATTCGCGCCTTCCAAGTCTGTGAACACCGGCGTCCCAGACGACGATAGATATATCAACGCGTATTTGTCCCCAACCCGCCACTGATCACCCACAAATGTGTAGAAAGTCTTTCGAAATCTTATGCTATACATCATTAGATCTAGGGCGTAGAGCGTTAAGTACGAGTATAATAGCACTATGATCACAATTTGTAGTATATTGGATAGTTGGCGACACGAAATTGCTGTTGCGTACATTTTTTTACAATCCACTCGTATGGGGTGCACCCGTAAATACTTTAACTTATTTTGAATCAAAGCAGCTCGTAGGAATTAAGGTGACAGCGACATTATTGATGCTGTCAAACTTCAGAATGACAAATAGAAAGATTAAAAATTAAATCTTGTCTATATCGTACAAGATCGAGTTACTTTGTGTGTTAACTATGATATGATAGATAATGCAAAATTTGCAATGCAGTAATTAGCTATCAGGTACCTTGCTATTACCTAGGACAAAGTATTTAATATGACAAAAGGTGGTAAGATTTACCCCCCTTGCTAAAAATATTACAGGCTATAACCACAGTCCTAGGAAAATTTTAATGTTTCACCTTTGTGCGAAGTTTTTGTTTTGATATTACATTGTAGGAATGAATTCTTCGATCACGGCACACAACAGTAACCAATTAATGTTAAAATAATCAAGCAACACTACAATAAGACGCTATTTCATACACCTTTAACTGCAGTAACTTTATTTCCATTATTTTTTTAAAGTATGGCTCCATCGCTACAACCGATGATTTCGCCAAAGTCAAGGTTGAAAATACATTAACTTTGGTAGAAAAAATATTTGTGTTAGTTAACTTTTGTTGCAGGGTGCACCGGCCCAAATGCTTCTCTTTCCCTCATAGATGGGAACGACAACGACGTTTGAGCACACAGTACAGTAGCCAGCACGTAGAATTTCATATATACCTCTTGCTCACATTTGTATAGAAGGAGCGAGAGGTAATAAGATTTCTACTTACGTGCCGGCCGCTAGAACAAACTAAAGCCTTATTTATTTCGTGTAATTGTGGCACATTTGAATGAGAGCGAGTGGCAAAACTCAAACAGACCTTTACTGCACAACAAAAAACCAACCTCATCTTTACACTTTTCCAAAGCAGTAGCAAATCCAGTGGTAAGCTTCTTCATGACATCAGCTGAAGACTGTACTTTTAACACTGCGAGAGCAAAACAGAGCGCCAACGATAACCGCCATTTTGCGACCGCAGCCATCTTGTCGAGCGTAGCGTAGCGAGTGTTGCCAGTCAACGAGAGTGGAGTTTTTATGGGAATTTTGAGTCTCATTAAGGGAAATTAAAGCTGATTTAATTGAAGGTTCGCGCGGATGTGTTAATTGTATGGTGTGTATGAAGCATTCATGGCGTGGCGATAACTAGTATGATTTGGCGATGTGGCGACTAATCAGATAATTGTATACTGAGATACTACATTACACGCTGCTGGGGGAAACAATGTTGTATTCGAAGTAATAATCTATCTGCCTGTCTGTCAAGGCCCTTTTGAGTAGGAACGCATCAAGATATCAAGCTAAAATTAACATAAAAGTTTACGTGATCAAACGATACGAATTTTGAACGTGTAAGTATTATCGAATAATCGGTAGAGCGATGATCTTCGCAAGGCGGCTGGGAAGAGCTGGATGAGAGTGGCCGAGGATCGTGCTCAATGGCGTGCCATGGGAGAGGCCTATGTCCAGCAGTGGACGAACGTAGGCTGATGATGATGATGATTATCGAATAATGTTTCTGTATCAAGTGAAAAAATGTATATGTTTAACGTAGCGATGGCTAAATAATTTGTCTTTGTTTTGGTAACATTGCTAGGGTTCTAGTCACGGGCAAATATGTATGCACGTCTTGTCCGACTTTGCTGCCAAACGGATGCCAAGCGGCCTTCGGGTCAGCGACATTGTTTTAGCATTAAACATGCTATTTTTTACAACTACTGACTACTATGAATGACACAAACCATCAGTTTGACTAGAATATCAACATCAGCTATTCATGATATGTCCCCAGGCAGTTAGTACGCATGTAAGATAGGTATTTATACATAAGATCAAAGTCACTCAGAGGCCGATGGAGAGGGCTATGCTCGGAGTTACTCTGCGGGATCGCATTAGTAAATGAAATCCGCGCAAGAACTAAACTCACCTGTCGACTGTGTACATAGCTCGAAGAATCGCCAGATTCAAGTGACAGTGGGCAGGGCACATCGCTCGTAGAAGTGATGGCCGATGGCACAGGACCGATCTGTTTGGCAAGCCTTGGGGGGGAGGCCTATGTTCAGCAGTGGACGTCTTTCGGCTGAAATGATGATGATGATGATGAACCCCATGTCTCCGTAGCATAGGTCATTGAGCATGACTAGTATCTTAATTTTCAAGCATTTGGCAAGGATGACGTAAAGAGATGAATCAGATCAAGGTGTGACAAGTTTGATATAGATGGCGCTGTATCACTACTATATAATTACGTGATTATCTAACAGATTGAGATATGGATATATGGGAAAAATTCGTGTGTAAACTCCTGACCAGTGGTGGTGTAGGGGAATGGCACGCGGCACGGAATGCTGAGGACCTGGGTTCGATTCCCAGCACTGGTTTTTTTTTCTGGGGTTTTTTTCTGTGCATCCATATTTCAGTTTGTATTTAGTATGAAATATACAGATCAAGGTGATCTGTTGCCGTCTTTAACCCTCTGTTGTCTTGTCTCTTTCATTCGACGCTGTATTAATGTTATATTGAAATAAACAGCATTAACCCCAGCAGTTAATTGTTGCATTACGCGACGCGCTTAGTACGCATTTGCATGCAAAATTACTGCATCCCCGGAGACGAGTCCGGCTCCATTGTTCTACGAGATTCAATACGTCAATAATACGTTAACTCGTTTTGAGATAGTTCAAAATCAAAATCAAGACGTTCATTCTGCAAGTAGGCCGCAAATATTTCTTTTACATGTCACTTTTTTAAAACTACCAGCGCTTTCGTAAGCACCATCATTGCCAAGAAAAATGCGCCGCAAGAAACTTGGCAGAAAGTCATCTTTTCAAACCAAAAGAAAATGAATAATTACAAATAAAATAAAAATAAAATAATTTATTGAATCAGGCGTTACTTTGCGGAGGTCCATATTAATGAACTAAAACATGAATGACACAAACCATCACGCATCACGCAGCATCACGCATTTCTTGCATAAACGTAACTATTGTAAGGTCGCGGGTGAGCAAAGTAATTGTTTTAGTTCATTAAAAATAAAATATAAACTACCATATAAAATTAAAAAGAAATTACATTATACCCGCGACACAAAAAGAGGGGTGTTATAAGTTTGACCGCTATGTGTGTGTGTATGTGTGTGTGTGTCAGTGGCATCATAGCTCTTAAGCGGGTGAACCGATTTGCATTCCGTTTTTTAGGGTTCCGTACCCAAAGAGTAAAAACGGGACCCTATTACTGAGACTTCGCTGTCCGTCCGTCTGTCCGCCTGTCTGTCACCAGGCTGTATCTCACGAACCGTGATAGCTAGATAGTTAAAATTTTCACGAGTCGGAAACGCACACGATGCAGCAGTCGAGCACGATGGGTTCCGTACCATTATTTATAAAAACGGAAAAAACACGTTTGTTGAATGGGTGCCCCCCTTAAATATTTGTTTTATTTTAATTTAATTATTTACTTTGAAAGTGAATATACAGGGTTATTTGTAATTCACTAGCATCCTTTTAACCCTAAACTCCTACCACTTAAACAAATCTTTTTTGTTTTACGACTTTTGTCATAACATTATATTTTTGGTGTAATAACGTTTTGAAAAAAAATGTACTCCATTTTAAAAAGTCGTATAACAAAAAACATTTGTTTAAGTGGTAGGAGTTTAGGGTTAAAAGGATGCTAGTGAATTACAAATAACCCTGTATAACTAAATATTCTGTGAATATTTCAAGCGTCTACCTGTTATCAATATCGAGCAAAAACGAGCATAAAAAATCACGTTTGTTGTATAGGAGCCCCCTTAAATATTTGTTTAATTCTTTTTATTGTTATTTGTTGTGATAGCGGCACATCATCTGTGAAAATTTCAACTGTCTCGCTATCACGGTTCGTGAGATACAGCCTGGTGACAGGCGGACGGACGGACGGACAGTGAAGTCTCAGTAATAGGGCCCCTTTACCATTTGGGTAAGGAACCCTAAAAAAGACAAGGCAGCAGAAAATATGTTAATTACTGGCCGTTAGATGGCGTCTCATGTTCCCGTGTCGTCTCAATCAGTGGACACACACATCGTACATTGCTAATCCGTGTCAAGCGTGGATTACTCTTCATTACAGCGCGTCAGCTGAGAGACATTTGTCACGTTAGTAAGTCCGCCCCGCGTATCAAGTTTATGTGGGTTCGAAATTAAAATTAATTATTAGAAGCTTCCGCGGCCGATTTTTAAAATCACATCCATAAGACTAACACTTGGAAGAGCTTTTTCAAGTAGAGAGTTGTGGGTTCGGAACCAGGCACGTGCGTTTTGAGTTCTTTTTGAAATTTACGTTAAATTACATTTGGAAGACCTTGTGGTTTTCGATAAAAGAACACATACA
Source organism: Archips xylosteana (assembly GCA_947563465.1). Lineage (NCBI taxonomy): Eukaryota > Metazoa > Arthropoda > Insecta > Lepidoptera > Tortricidae > Archips > Archips xylosteana. The sequence continues at coordinate 602,731 of OX387359.1, forward strand.
CCTGTGAAGCAGTTCAATGGCAGGTGTGAAGTTGCCAATCCGCACTGAGCGCGTAGGAACTTTGGCCCAAGCCCTCTTATTCCGCCAGGAGGCCCGTGGCGATTTATATTCCGAATTAAATTTAAAACAACGGAACAAACTCGATGTTCTCTGTCAGTCACTTTTGCATACTAAAAAAGGACACCCATGCCTAACAATGGGACGTATAAAGGCCGAAGATGACAATTAATACCTAGGTATAGGTAATTAAGTATTTAAATAAAACGTTGACTGTGATCTAATCTCTCGTCTGTTGTTTTCAGGTACGTCTATCATTTTAAAACGTCAACAGGATTCAGGCAGTAAACCGGTAAGACAAGACGTGGATGCCAAACCTTTATATCACAAAACTATACTTGGTTTAGTAGTCTTCTGTAGAAATAAAGCACTTATGTCGGGAGCAGACAATTCCCCTCTACCCACATCCATATCTACGACTACGTCGTTGAAGTTTTTGTCTAGCATGCCATATTAGGGTTCACTCTAGGAAATAACTTATTTATACAGGGTGTTACATTGAACGTAATACAACTCTTGTTTTTTAATTTCGTCTCCCTGATGCTAAACACCTCTACTAGGTCTCGTGTTGTTAAAGTCATCTTAATTAATTAATATTGCTGTTTAAATTTTTCCTATTTTTTGGTCTCATCGTGGTTACCCTAATTAGAGAGTTAAAAGAAAAAAGTTTGAATCTAGTTTTGTAGTGAACACTTACCTTTTTGCTTACCTAGGTTGATAATTTATGAGTAAAATTCATTCTGACACATTACTGAAGTTATTTGTCATAACAAACCAGAATTTCGTTTGATTCTTTATTGTCGCAGTTTAATTTTAAACAGAAGTCATGCCTCCTGCTTATCCGTTTACTAATATTCAGCGATCAGTGATGGTAGAACTTTATTTCACATCGCAGAGTACGATGAGGGCACAAGAACTATTTCATGAGCGATACCCGGAGAGTTCAATCCCCACTCGTCAATTGATCAACACAAGTGTACAGAATTTGAGAGACTATGGACAGTTTACGGTCCCAGCTCATGCCCAAGGTAGAGGCCGGCGTCCAAGGTACTCAGGGGTTTTTAAAACACGAGTACTTAGGTATTTTATCCGCCACCCAGAAGCCAGCACCAGAGAAGCCGCGGCACGATTTGGTACAACCCACATTTTTATTTGGAGACTTTTGAATGCCGAAGGATTACACCCGTTTCACTTTCAACGGGTGCAAGATATTGTCTTAGCAGATTATTCCAGGTTGTTAAGGAAACGAGTTGCCAATGCTGTTGCAACAAATTCCCGAACAAAATTTGCAAAACATGCACTATCAACAAGACGGAGCTCCAGCACATTTTTCCCTGCGGGTTCGGAGTTACCTGGACCAAGAGTTCCCTGGACGTTGGATAGGACGCAGTGGTCCAGTGAAATGGCCGCCTCGTAGCCCGGATCTAACTCCACTGGATTATTTTTTGTGGGGTGAGCTCAAAAGACTGGTATACAAACGAGAGTCTGATACTGTTCTGGAGCTCCGCCAAAAAATAATCCAGGCGTTTGAGGTAGTAAAAACCAACGAGTTCGTACTCGGCAGAGTGCAAAGAAATCTTCGACGACGTGCAGAGCTATGTGTTCAGGAAGGAGGTGGACATTTCGAACACTTGCTGAAGTACGTTTGAACTTAACAGTTAATTTTACTTTCTAATAAAAAAATATTTTTAACAGATATCACTTGTTGCTCCTTATCATTTGTTTTGATGTTTTGACACACTGATAACTGATAACAAAGCTTGAGGAATAGATACGTCAAGTAAACGTGACGTCATGATGGGTGACAACACTAGGAGATTTTAATTTCTTTATTCTGTTAGCAAATAAGCAAAAGTTAATTACGAAGTATTTTAATTACTCAATTCGTGCATTTTGTTCTCTATCGTTAACTGAGCCGGAATTACTTAATTTGTACTACGTTCAATGTAACACCCTGTATGTTAAATGTAGTTTTAAGTTAGATTATCTTAATTGTAGTCACCGTCATCTAAATCGATGTGGAGGACTTTACATATACACATACATATATACACACAGGCGAGAAGCCCAAGCTATAACAGTACTGGAGTACAATATAGGCTAGCATTTGACCACAATCACGCCTGATGGAAAGCGAAGATGAGGCCTACGATGGAGCACACTTGCCTAGTAAATGCTAGACCCTAGACTTGAATTTAGGGCAATAAGCAAGAAGAAGGCAGTTAGCGAGGCAGTGCAAACCGTACAACAAATATGGGATACTTTAACCGGTACGCATGCTCTGCACAACTGCTCAGTCAGACTTTTCCTCCAGAATGGCTGCTATAGGCAACCGGCCGGAACACGACGAGAGTCGCTTGGCGGCCTGGCTCAACCTATAGGGTGGTGACCAGCCACGGCCGAAGCCTACCGCCGGAGATGTATCGCTCGTTTAGCACCACCCAGGGTAACGTGTAGGGTCTCGAGGGTAAACCTACTGACGCGAGCAGTTTCAACCCTCTAAAATGTGTGTTGTGGGACTCTATTACCGCTACACTAAGTGACATGGTTTTTTCTTATTTTTTCCAGAAAGTATTATAACTTTACCTCTTGCCTTTTAGCACGTTATCGTTGCCTTTTGGAACACTGTATATTAACCTAGAAGCTCCGCGTTCTCTTAACTTCCCACAAGTCCCACAACAGTCAATAATTACAGGGCGAACCGAATATCGGCAATAAATAACAGATAGCCGTGATTTATGAGGACAGTTAATTGTGCTATAGTAGTAACACACGGGTCAAGTCTAACTTCATGGCTTGGGACGTGCGTATGAGAACTTGGAGGTAATTTTAAGTTCATTTCAATATATTCTGACAATCTCTTTGATACCTACAGCCAACTGACATGAAAACCTAGATAAGGTTTCTAAAAAATTCGTGTCTAAACTCCTGACCAGTGGTGGTGTAGGGGAATGGCACGTGGCACGGAATGCTGAGGACCTGGATTCGATTCCCAGCGCTGGTCTTTTTTCTGGGGTTTTTTTCTGTGCATCCATATTTCAGTTTGTATTTAGTATGAAATATGTTAAAATAATTACAAATTCCACAATGTGCTGACGGCATCCCGTCTGTAAATCTATCTTGCGACAAAACCCGTCACCCTGATTTATACTGTGCAATATGTTGCTTGTTGGCAGTGTGCGGGGAATAAATTCTCTGTTCATTGCGCGATTGATGCGGTCAGCGCGTAGCGGTTGATTGGGGACACGCAATGTGTTAGGTGGTCGCTCGCCATGCTCATCCCTCGTCACGGCTGATTGAAATATGGGACGCACAATACGACGTTACAACGGCCAATGCTAACTAGGGGGCTACCCCTAGTGTTTTACGCGAAAAAACGAAAATAAGTTTTTGTTAAAAATTTCATTTTTAATGCAAGCTTTTTCGCCGACTGTACTTTTTGTTGACTGTACTTGCATTTCCATCTAACTTATATAAGTATACCAAATTTTAAGTAAATCCGACCACTGGAAGTGGGTCAAATCAACTTCCAAGATTTGACCCGTATATAATATATTACATACATTGCAAGTTAATAGTAAAAAGCTTTTAAAAAAATCTTTTATTAGGTCTAAAATTACAGCTGAATACCTAAATAAATATAAATTAAAAAATTTACAAACCCTCGACGCAATTTGGTCACACGTATTATGTTTGAAAATAAAATAAACGTCCATGTCTAAGATCCATTTGCAGCTAACAAAAGAGCTGATAACTTTGAAACTACTTAACCAATTTTGATGAACCATGTCTAAGAACCATCGCCAAAGAACCTGCTTTCAAATAAAAGACACATCATCCAAATCGGGTCACCTGTTCAACATAGACACACACACATACACACATAGCGGTCAAACTTAATTATAAAATTATAACACCACACTTTTTGTGTCTAGAGTTAAAAAATTCAACTCTCTAGCTATCACGGTTCCCGAGATACAGCCTGGTGATAGACGGACGGACGTACGGACAGCGGAGCCTCAGTAATAGGGTTTCCGTTTTTACACTTTGGGTACGGAACCCTAAAAATGAAAACGCGACGTTACAAAAAGCATGTGATATTATTCCAAAATATAATGGCCTATTAAAACTCGATAAATAAAACCCGTCGTTACGAGTTTTACACGCGATGTGCGATTACTGGCCGATCGCCAGCGACAACGTGCCCGTTAATGGCCCGCTTTAATTTGTGGCCCGTGCGTGGATAGCTTTATATGCCGTAATTGCCGAGGCATGGTATTGCAGCGAATTGCGCTGAATAAGCATGAACAAAAAAAAACATCATCAACATCATCATCATTTCAATGAACAATTTTAGCCCCTGGTTGACTGAGCTAACATTGTAAATAAGCTCTATAATCACCTTTCAAGGAATAGATCCAATTACAAGTCAGCCTCCTAGTATTGACAGTCTCAGACACGAACGGACAGACATGCAGACTTGGAGAAACTGCAAAGGTTCCTCGTATGACAACGCAACTAAAAAAGTCACATAGTTAAAAAAATACTTACTTACTTACTCCTCTGGCGCAACGACCCAAAGTGTGTCTTTGCCTCTAACACGAGCGCACGCCAAAGATCCCTGTCCTGCGCGGTCTCTCGCCAGTCACCAACCCCAAGCTCGCGCAGATCCGCCTCTACCACGTCATCATCATCATCATCATCATTTCAGCCGTAGGACGTCCACTGCTGGACATAGGCCTCCCTCATTGATGCCCAATCATTACGATTGGAAGCGATTTGCATCCACCCTGAACCTGCGGCCTTCACCATCTCGTTGGTGGACGTCCCACGCTGCGCTTGCCAGTCCGTGGTCTCCATTCCATAACTTTTGGCCCCCAACGGCCATCTGTTCTACGTGCTATATGGCCTGCCCATTGCCATTTCAACGAGCTAATCCGTTTGGCTATGTCGGTTACCCCGGTTCTTCTACGGATCTCCTCGTTACCACACACCACTCTACCACACCACATATAAAATATAAAATGTATATTGTATTTTTTTTTAAATAGCCTGCTTTGGTAAAGGTGCTGCTGGGCAAAGGTATCTCCTCTCTTGCTCTACTTTCGCCTATTACTTAAACGTGAGCTCCTCTATGACTCGTATTTGCTGACGTGGGCGCAAAGACGGCCAAGTTGAAGTTGGACTGGGCTGGATATGTCTGTCGAATGAACCCGGAACGTTGGGCCGAACTTGTCCTAATTAAAAAGCTTAAAGCATGGAGCTTTCGAACCGCGCTCGGTCCCAAGAAAGGACTCATAAAAGCATATAAGCCGGCTCCGTCCCACAGACGGACACAAGCTTATTGTCCAATCCCCACCATAGTGAACAAAAGACCCCTTAATCCTAACTGGACAATTGCGCTAAGATACCAAGTTAAGCCCTGTTTACATTAATCCAGTAAAGTTCTTCCAGTAGCTCACATTGCGGGGCGAACGAGTTACAAGTGACCGCTCTAGCACCGTATACAAGGTTCGCATACGTCCCGGTAAGCCGGGACATGTCCCAGTTTCAAACGGGCTCACCGCCACTGAGGAAATTGTCCTGAGGCCGTATTGTCTAACGCTTCTGGCGCTTGCCTTCGCTTTCACCATCTCTTTCTGTCATCATTTTATACCGTTTGGCAGAAAGAAATAGTGATTGCGAAGGCAAGCGTCAAAAGCGTTAGACAATAAGCCTGCAGGTTTGAATAGGTACCAATTTTTGTCAGTAGGAACAGGTACGAAGCTGAAGAAAGAGCCCCATAATTTAAAATGTTATTTATTTCCGCAATATCTTGTCATCCGATATACCGCAGTGTCTCAAGTCAAAAGTCTTTAACCAGTGTGTGTTGCCAGTGATGACTTATGGCACTGAGACGTGGCCGCTAACGATGGGTCTTATAAGGAAGCTCAAGGTCACTCAGAGGGCGATGGAGAGGGCTATGCTTGGAGTTTCTCTGCGGGATCGCATTAGAAATGATGAAATCCGCGCGAGAACTAAAGTCACGGACATAGCTCGAAGAATCGCTAGACTTAAGTGGCAGTGGGCAGGGCACATCGCCCGTAGAACTGACGGCCGATGGGGCCGAAAGGTTCTCGAGTGGCGTCCGCGGACCGGAAGACGCAGTGTAGGTAGGCCTCCAACAAGATGGAGCGACGACCTGGTGAAGGTAGCGGGAACGCATTGGATGCGGATGGCACAGGGCCGATCTGTTTGGCGAGCCTTGGGGGAGGCCTATGTTCAGCAGTGGACGTCTTTCGGCTGAAATGATGATGTTTTTTTATTTATTTATTATGGTCAAAAAAAAATTAAAATTTTATTTATTTATTTATAAATAATAAATAAATAAATAAAATGTTATGCTTTAATGTATCCCGTGTCGTGTGTCAAGAAAATCTAAGGATAATGGCACATCACACCACGCATGGTAGAGTCATCGGGATTTACGGGAACGGACATTATTAGTTTATTTTCGTAACAAGCAGGATGCGGCGGTTCGCGAGCCGCGAGCATGCACCAGCAGTGCCGCCTGCGATGATGATGAAGTCGAAAAGCTATTCCTCATTTCCAACTCCTCAGCGCAACTCTTGACTGCTTTGCCTGCCTATAAACTATGTAAAAAACTAAAAAAAACCGGCCAAGAGCGTGTCGGACACGCCCAAGATAGGGTTCCGTAGCCATTACGAAAAAATCAAGTAATATTTTTCTAAGGATTTCGTATGTGTACGGAATCTTCCAAGTTAGGTATCGTCAAGACTTTGAAAAAAGCTCGTATCTCAAAATCGTTAATCTGGCAAAGTGAACTTTATTACGCGCATATCAAGGTTCAGTTTTGTTTACATGCTGATTTGAGATACGAGTTTTTCAAAGTAGTGACGGTATGTTTAATACCTTAGGCTACTATTTACTCTTAAACTACAAATAATTCCCAAGCAATCTTAGCCGCTATAATTTTCCTTGTAAATTTAATATATTTACTACCATTTTGATTTTTTTTTAATTTTTCCACCCAACAGTTTAGATTTTAGAGGGGGGGGGGGATGGTCGATTTTAATGAAAATTTTCACTTTAAAGTTGAATATTTCGCAAAGAAATCACTGAATACAAAAACAATGTAAGCAACCCCCCAATGATTTTAAAAGACCTATCCAACGATATCCCACACTATAGGGTTAGTCGAGAAAAAAAAATCACCCCCACTATACGTCTATGGGAGGTACCCTAAAAAAAATTTTTTTAGTTTTTTTATTTAACCACTTTGTCGGCGTGACTAATATATATTCATGCCAAATTACAGTTTTCTAGGACGGACAGACAGACAGACAGACGGACAGACATGGCGAAACTATAAGGGTTCCTAGTTGACTACGGAACCCTAAAAACAGCCCTAAAAGCCAGAATATCTAAAAATGCGAATTGGCACAGAAAATAGCGTCGAGAAGGAATTAAGGAACCTGTCTTATGTCATTACATATTTGAATTTGAAATTAAAAATGCCTAACCATATTGTACCACATTTTATGCAAATAAATTAACTTTGACTTTGACTTTGCCTTTTTGAGGTCTAAGTACCTACAATACTAAGATTTCAATTGTCCCGGTCAACGTCCCTCAATTTATGGCAACTCAGTGTAATGCAACTGGAATGATTTTACTAGACTAATGCAAACGGGGCCTTAAGCAGCTAGAATTATTCACCGAGGGCTAGTCGTAATCCCGGTAATCCCGAAGCCGGGAATCCCGGGCGATCAGTGTCCCGGAAATCGCGTCCGATAGCAGTTAAGACGTCTGTCTTGAGATGTGAACGACGTAGATCTAAGAATTACGTAGAAGGCGCAAATTGTTTGAAGACTTTTTTTTAGTGTGCAAAAGTAAAAAGTCACTGGCAGAAAACATTGATTTTATGCTAGGTATTTGAAAATCTATTCGAAATATACAGTATTTTGATCTTAGATGACCTCTCAAGCAGAGCATCGTGGGTTCGACGCCGAGCTCGGACCTCCGAGTTTTACGGAATTTATGTGCGGAATCTCATTTCAAATTTACCATGAGCTTTATTTATACATCGTGAGAAACCCTCTAGGTACACACCTGCAAAGTAATTTAATTCTCTGGGCCCTTGTGGGAACTACAGCTCAAGCCCTCTCATTCTGGGAGGAGGCCTATATCTTGCAGTTGGACGTGCACCTAGATGATGACTCTTAAACACAACAGACAAACGAGGCCAAAAACCGTTTCCAAATCACAATTATTTTATACTGTTTTAAACTTTCGCTCAAAAAATTGAAAATTCACTCATAATTGGGTGAGGCCGCGAAGCGTTTCAACCGCCGTGTCCCGTGTGTTACCAAAATTTAGGGATGATGTCCATAAACTAAAACCAATTGCAATTCTGCGACCGCACACATCACGCGTGGTGGTGGTCACTGAGATTTTTTAGTTGACGGACGTAATTAGTCTATTTTGGTAACACACGAGACACGCGGTTGAAACACTTCGCGGCCTCACCCAATTACTATACTAAACGGGACTTATCACGCAAATAATGTGTCCCTATAATTTAAATGAATTTTATAATAATACTAATAATAATAAATAATGTTAAAATGATGATTGTAAAAATCAAAAATCAAAATCAAAACGTTTATTCTGCAAGTAGGCCGCAAAGGGCTCTTTTACATGTCAATTTTTTTAAACTACCAGCGCTTTCGTAAGGACCATCATTGCCAAGAAGAATGCGCCGCAAGAAACTTGGCAGAAAGTCATCTTTTCAAATTAAAATATATTAAATTACAAATTAAAAAAATCATACAAATATAGAATTAAGTAAATAAAAAAAATTATATAAAAAAACAATACAGGGATGTATTGGGTTCCTTAGTTAAAAAAAACTAAAACAATACCTACATCTTAACTATATCTACGTTAAGTGGAATTGTAGAATGCTTTCATAGTCAAAAAAAAAAAAAATTAAAAAGGAAAAAATAAAAATATTGGAGATGTCTTTCAATGTCAGAATAATTAAAAATGATTGTGTTAAAAACACATTTCAGGTCAAGTAACCATTAAACTTTTGGATTCCAAAGGCAAAAGCTTACGCCTGCCGCCCCCAAAGTTGACTCACACGCACTCATGTCATGCTCTGAAAGCAGAGCGGTACCGAGGGCATGTATCGCTTCCGTTCCCATAAGCCTTATGGGACCGTCTTAGGAACTTCGACGTCGCGGGCCAGTGACTAGTTAATAAAGTATTAATTAAAATATAAAGTGTAATAACAAATATAATATTAATGTTGACTATATTTTAGACGACCAGATGGCCTAGTGGTTAGAGAACCTGACTACGAAGCTTGAGGTCCCGGGTTCGATTCCCGCGTCGGGGCAGATATTTGTATGAAAAATACGAATGTTTGTTCTCGGGTCTTGGGTGTTTAATATTTATTTAAGTATGTATCTATCTATATACGTATGTTTATCCGTTGCCTAGTACCCATAACACAAGCTTTCCTTAGCTTACTTTGGGACTAGGTCAATTGGTGTGAATTGTCCCGTGATATTTATTTATTTTTATTTATTTATTTTATTTATATTTTAAATTAATTGCTACACCCAATGGGTAAAATTGTATTGAGACACTACTGATTGCATGTTAAACTAAGATTTTCATGTATAAACATACAATTTATGGTGAATAAATAAATAAATAAATAAACCTCGACGTTTCGGCCACATTGCAGCAGCCGTGGCTGAAGTGTAGGGTGTCAAGTTCGTTTAGCCGCGCACAATTATTTTTCCATTGAAATCTCTAAGATGGAATTTCTAACAAATTCTTGGTTCTATGTGGAAGGTGTCAAGGCAATCAGTCCGACGCAGCTGTCCGGAGTCCGGGATCTGCCGGACCGGATCACATCCCTAATGCGATCGTTACCGGAACCTTGTCTTACAGCGTAGGCTTTCTTGGATTGATTTTATCTTTATTTTCGCACTAGCTTTAACCTGAGTCTTTGCCTGCTTTGGAAAGTTGTGCTAAATAGACGATTGGAATTAAAACACTGTACTTAGACCATAGTGAAAAAAATACGGATAACTCGCGTCTATGATCGAGTTTAGCTCGACATGTTTCGGACTAATCCGGAGCCTTTCTTTTCGGAGCAACACGCCACGACACGTGACGCGGCCAAACGGGCACGTAACTTGTATTTATTTACCTCGACGTTTCGGCCACATTCCAGCAGCCGTGATCACGAGTTACTTAACTCACACGAGGTTGCACGAGGTAAATAAATAAATATTTATTGCGTGATCAGTCCCGCTTCGTATAGTAAATAAGTATAAGCTCTAGACGTTGAGTTATCCGTATTTTTTTCACTATGAGTCAGTCTCACGGTAGTTTCATGATCATCGTACTTAGATCATTTTGAAATAACTATAAAATAAACGACGAAAGTTTTGTCTAATGTTCATGTTGTCCCTGCTCCCATTGTGGTCGAGAACTCGGTTCTTGAAGTTGTTGACGCATATGTGTACCTAGGACAAACCGTCCAACTAGGTAGGTCCAACTTCGAGAAGGAGGTCAATCGGCGAATCCAACTCGGATGGGCAGCGTTCGGGAAGCTCTGCAACATCTTTTAGTCCAAAATACCTCAGTGCGTCAAAACAAAAGTCTTTAATCAGTGTGTGTTGCCAGTGATGACATATGGATCCGAGACGTGGTGCTTCACTATGGGCCTGATGAATAGGCTCAGAGCCGCTCAGCGAAACGAGGAGATCCGTAGAAGAACCGGGGTCACCGACATAGCCAAACGGATTAGCTCGTTAAAATGGCAATGGGCAGGCCATATAGCACGTAGAATAGATGGCCGTTGGGGGCCAAAAGTTCTGGAATGGAGACCACGGACTGGCAAGCATAGCGTGGGACGTCCACCAACGAGATGGACGGACGATTTGGTGAAGGCCGCAGGTTCAGGGTGGATGCAAATCGCTTCCAATCGTAATGATTGGGCATCAATGAGGGAGGCCTATGTCCAGCAGTGGACGTCCTACGGCTGAAATGATGATGATGATAAAATAAACATTTTAAAAACCCCCGACGTAATTTGGTCACACATACTTTGCAAACAAAGTACCTAAATGCCCATTCTGCGTCTAAGATCCCATCCGCAGCTAACAAAAGAGCTGATAACTTTGAAACAGCTGAACCAATTTTAATGAAACATATCTAAGAACCATCGCCAAGAAACCTGCTTTCAAATAAAAAAAACCGCATCCGATTCGGTTCACCCGCTTAAGAGCTATGATGCCACAGACAGACACACACACACACAAATAGCGGTCAAACTTATGACACCCCTCTTTTTGTGTCGGGGGTTAAAAATATACCTTGTTGGTTTCTTTCCCGACCCTTTTCGAAGGTGTTTTCCGAATCGGTCTAAATTGAATAAAGATATTTTGACTGACGCGATTCAGTTTTCTTGATTGTGTTTTCAACTGAATTCTTTCTCAGTCTATTAATATAATAGTTTGTTTACTACGAAACGACCCACGTGAGCTGCCCCACGGTTTATTGATTGTTTGCTTTGAAACTTAACACCAACTCGTAATGGTTGACACTGACAGCGTCACCTGTTGGCGAGTGGCAGAAGCTTCAAGTTTTAAATTTAGTTGGTGTAACTAGTGACCGCTAGATGGCGCTGTAGCGTGTATAAATTATTGATCAGATTTTAGAAACGTGTTTAATAGAGTTTATGTTTATCAGAGTTATCCTCAAGCATTCTATGCCTATTATTATTAGATTACAATTTAGAAAGATAACATAATCGTACCAGTAGATAAGATTGCGCTTAACCATACAATTTTGATAATAATATGGGTAAATTCATTATTCGGACACTATTACATTTTGACGTCTAGAGAAATAATGAACACGCTTTTAGGGCTCCCACACATAACATCGTTAGTTCCTGCGATGTGACGCCGTATCGCAGGAACTAACGATGCGAATTGCTGCGATGCGATTTCGTGCGGTAAGACCACGGTTCAGGTGACCATATAATTTGTATGGTCACCTGATCCTTGCGCGATGCGAATCAGATCGCAAGTTCTTGCGGTGCATTCGTGCGAGCTCGCAGATATTTGCGATGCGATGCGAATTCGCAGTATTGTGTGGGAGCCCTTATTGAAAAAAATTGGTCTATTTTTTAAAATAATTAAATTATTTTCAGCTTTTTAGTCCTTTTTATTAACATATACCTATCTAATAAAAGCTTGTTATAAAAAATCTTTTATAGTTATTTTATTTTTAGTACCTAAGTATTTGTTGTATAGCGGCCACAGTTATTACGTAATAGGTGAAAAATTCAAGTGCCTAGCTATTATGGTTTAAAAGATAAGAGCCCTGTGGCAAACGGACAGACTGACAGACAGACAGCGGAGTCTCAGTAATAGGGTCTCGTTTTTAGGGTATCGTACCCAAAGGGTAAAAACGGAAACCCTATTACTGAGGCTCCGCTGTCCGTCCGTCCGTCCGTCTGTCCGTCCGTCTGGCACCAGGCTGTATCTCGGGAACCATGATAGCTAGAGAGTTGAAATTTTCAAAGATGATGTATTTCGGTTGCCGCTATAACAAAAATGGAATAAAATAAATATTTAAGGGGGCTCCCATAAAACAAACATGATTTTTTTGCTCGTTTTTGCTCGATATTGATAACGGCAACAGGTAGGTAGACACTTGAAATATTCTCAGAATATTTAATCCCACCAAAAACATAAATGTAAAAAATATTAGCCAAGTTCAATTCTAAAAATATACTTGATTATGGACTTCACCGACAAAAGGATTGAGATCTAAATGGGTGCCAAGTTCTGCAGGTAATACTGAAATCTATTTGTAAGAACAAATAACATCCTAAACAAGTATAACACTCTACCTCTATTTCTTTGGTTTTTCTACTCCAACTGTGTTTTATATTTATAAATATAAATTCCTAAATTTAACTATCTAATAATAGAAAACTTATATTAAATTGAAGCTTAACATTTGACTTGGCTACTTTTCACATACAAATCATCTTATATTTAGCTAATCAACTTATCTTCTATTTACAATTTGCTGGTAAAAACTAGTCCGATTTCGATAATTCAAAAAGAAATCAACAGGTATTGATAACCAGTCTTGAATACGAAATAGTTTATTTGGATAAGAATTAATACAAAGGTGTGGATAACATGGTCTGATTTTGATAGGCATTTCTATCATCTTTTAAAATGTAAAAAAGTAGTAATAGTGACGTAACTACAATAGTTGGTCATATGGTCTCGGGAAGTTTTTTGTAGATATTGATACGTTCTATAATATTGTAGAATATTTTTTTGTTCTATCATGAATATTTTCCGCAGCGCATGCGATGAAAGACATTTTATGGCTAATTTTTTTACACCTTGGGATGGTTTTAGTAAGATTTACTGAGGATCTCTATTTTTTTCTAGTAATAAATATAGCCTATGTTACTCAGTGATAATGTAGCTTTCGAACGGCAAAAGAATTTTTGAAATCGGTCCAGTAGTTTTTGAGTTTATTCATTACATACAAAAATACAAATCTTTCCTCTTTATAATATTAGCGTAGATGTAGATATAAATTAAAATAAAAAAATATTTAAGGGGGCTCCCATAGAACAAACGTGATTTTTATAGATAATTGTACGGAACCCTTCGTGCGTGAGTCCGACTAGCATTTGGCCGGTTTTACCCCTTGGGTACGGATCCCTAAAAAAAATCAACAACCAGTAAAATGGACATATCGTTTTTTCCCTTGAACTCTTCAGATATTTATTTTAATCCGTTTCACATCACAAATACACATGTCTGTCTTTTATGACCGGATACCATAAACTACCCCTACCTCGAACTTTACCCCCACTTCAGCCTGATTTACACAGCGAGAAACATCAAGCCTTTACATTACATTGACGCGTTAAATCAAACAGTAAAAATCCGCCGCTTTCCGACGGCGCAGTGTACTGACACAGAATGTATTTGCAGAAAGTTTCTCAGAAACCAACCGGAAGATTGACCCTTATTTACAGTAGTGGGTACAATGACGTCTTTAATTTCCGGAACGTCTTATCTAGGACTTTGAATGTGTGAGACGATGGTTCAGATTTCACAATGCTTTAAAGGTTTGGTTGTGGACATCGTCCCCACTTTAGAACTAAACTTCATTTAATTTAGAATTGAAAACCACAACATCATTATACTGCGGCTCGTCAACTATTTCTCACCTAGCAAATAGTACAGTACAATAGTCTGGGAGCCGCAAAATAAAATTGTTTCAATGCCACTTTATTTGCGTGTCGTCAATTGTTACTCTCGTACAAATTGTAAAGAGATTACAGTTCACGAGCCGCAATATAATGTTGTTGTGGTTTATAATTCTAAATTAAATGGAGTATAGTCATCATCATCATCATCATCATCCCAGAATGACAGGGCTCAGGCCTTCCCACAGGGGCCCAGTGCGAATTGGGTACTTCACACACACCATTGAATTTCTTCGAATGTTTTCCTTCACCGTAAAGCTCATGGTGAATTTCAAAAATGTAACTTCGCACATAAATTTTGAAAAACTCAGAGGTGCGAGCCGGGATTTGAACCCACGACCCTCAGCATGGGAGGCCATAGGTCGAACCACTACCACCACGATCTCGATCGCCTTACTGCATCGCAATCTAATGCAACATGCACCACTTTTCTCGCTGGTTTAAACCTGGCTTAAGGCTAGTTCCATTTGACTATTTTAACCCCCGACACAAAAAAGGGGTGTTCTAAGTTTGACCGCTATGTGTGTGTTTCTGTCTGTCTGTGGCATCATCACTCTAAAACGAGTGAACCGATTTGGACGCAGTTTTTTATTTGAAAGCAGGTTTTTGGCGATGGTTCTTAGACATGTTTCATCAAATTTGGTTCAGGCGTTTCAAAGTTATCAGCTCTTTTGTATGCTGCGGAAGAGATCTTCAACTTAATTGCGTTGGGGGTTTTTAAAATTTTTAATTTATAGTTATTGTTCTAATGACACAAGCCAATGGAATGTGAAGTTTGTAGGTACTTAAGGGCCTACCGAGCTTTTCGCGCTAATCGATTTTGGGAGGGCGATTTCGGGCGTGGGGGAGGCACGATGGCTCAAGATAGGTTGGTTGGACTGCGCGTGTTTTTGGGTAAGTATTTTCATCTTATTACTAAAACAAATACATACCTATTTTAAAAATGTAGCAACACTACGCCCTAGAAAACATCTTGTTTTAATAACATACAAAAAGTCATGACCTGCCGTGCAGTATTAGCGTCGTACTACGAATTAATTTTATGTTTTAGAGATGACTTTGGATTTTTTTTTCTATAGTGCGAACTATAAGTAATCGTGTTTCGATAAACACTTGTCATTAGAGTGAATCCTCAAATACCTTACACATGAATTTCAAGACTGTAGCTTTACTTGTAATGATACAGCACGAGATTAAATGAATGCAATAAATGCGCCAAAAACACGGTAGGCCCTTAAGTTTATGAGATCTTTCTTTTCGCCTCTCGACCGGTGTTGGTGGTTGTTGGTAGTTAGTGCTGTTCCGCTTTTCTTGCTTGGTGATTTTTTCCCCTTTTATTCTTCAGCAGTTACTTGATGTTTTTCTTATGTGTTTTCTTGTTCGTTGGTCGTTGATTCCTTATTGGTTCTTAAGGCAAGGTCGCCATGTAATAATGTACGTGGTAGGTGATTGGAGAGAAATAAGTACCACTAGAGTTGCGTGTCGAAAGAGGACTTTATTATTCAGTCAGCCTAATTTATATCGGTGCGTATTGTGCCGAGTCAAGCAATAAGCGTCTATGTCGCGGTAAAACACTAAATGTAGTCACATACTACAATACCACAAATGGCCAAAATTCTAAGAATAGTTTCGACGAAATACCAAAGTCATTTTCAGCTCTCCTGTTTGGAAAGTTAAATTTTCATGGGTAGATAACCGGGTGGGAAATTGCGTTTTCATCTCTAGGGTGGAAAGTATTTTTTTTTAATTTTTACGATCAGCCTTGGAGTCGAAGATAATTCAGTTACTTTTATTTATTTATTTATAATTTGATTTAATCAGACAACAAGGATCCATATAATAATAATATTAGTATTTCACTTATGACTATGTTAGTATACATATTGGACAAGTGACATTGTGTTTTTAATTAAATTTTGCATAAAAGAGCACTCATCTCTCACAGCTAACGTCTTCAGGAGGCTGTTAGTGCTGCCACGTATTCTTATCAGAAGCGAGTTACGTCAGTGACACTTTTTTTCACGTTTCGGCATGGCCACCTAGATGCACGACGTGACCATGGAGCTTATATACAACACTGGAGGTTGTACGAACTTTTTAAATTTGCTTACTAACATTAAACTGACAAAGGAAAAATTACATACAGCCAACTCTAAGCATTCTTACGACATAAAAAAATCTATCTTTTGATGGATGGATGGATGGACGGATTGATTGATTATAGTATTTTGCTTTCCTCACAGTCGAAATGAAAGTAGAGTGTCTAACTCGGGTGAAATTACCCATTTCCCCTCGAGCTATTGGCGCTCTCACTTCGTTCAAGCGCCAGAAATATCTCGGGTTACATGGGTCACTTTACCCTTGGTTATCAATCTACTATTGTGTTACACTTTTTATGGTATGCTACATACATAACTGGACAAGTGCGGATCGGACGCACTCGCAAGGTTCCGTACCATAAGGAAAAGAATACAAGTACTTTTATAAGGACCGCTTTTATTTTTAGACCACTCTCCGAATTTTTTCTAGCGTATGACCGTATGACATACGCTCACTTGTCAAAGTGATACAGGATAGGTATGTAATACACATAGCTCGGACAGGTCCTAGCAAAACAATCGCAACACGGTAATAGAACAAGATTAATAGAGTCGTATTACGTAAAGTATTATTTAATTATATTTTTCATTACATTTTTGTGATTTATTTGAGGTAACTTTTTTGAACTTTATTTAACTGTTAAATACGAATAATAATAATAATCTTTACTCATTTAAAGTAAACACTGGACGAATCTAACGTCATAGTACTCGTCAAGACGAATCAAACGAGTCCAAACTCGATGGGGTTGTGTCGTTTTATTGTGGAGTGAGTGCCTTTGGCCATACTGAATTGATGAAATTACGAATTACCCCATTGAGTTTTGACTCGTTTGATTCGTCTTGACGAGTGCTTTGATCTCAGATGGTAACCAGGGTCTGATGATGGAGCTGGAAGATGGCTAAAGGCACTCCACAATAAAACAAAAAAAAAGAAAATCTATGAACACTTTTCGATAGGCAAGTTATCATAGGCATATTTGTTTATAAATTATATTTAATAAAAAATATGTCTCATCGAGTTATCAGATTGGTGAAGGTCTATCTTCTACGTCTCCTCTACTATAACCTACTTCCAAAATTTTATTACACGTCAAATTACAGTTTTGTTGTGTACTACGAATTTCTGAGTTAAGCCGGGAACGGACAGACAGATATGGCAAAACCAGGTTCCGTTCTTTTAACTACGGAACCCTACTAAAGCTTTAACTCAGTATCATAAGTACCATAATTATTTATTTTAAAATGAAATAGGATACACCTGCTTAGATTATTGGAAGGAACAAAAAACATAGAACCAAAACATACATACAATGTCACCGTGCTTAAAATGCATAAAATTACATGAAGCACTCACTCATTACAGGAGGTGGTAGCGAGAGTTTTCGCCTCTGCAAAAAATATGACAGGTAACCACATTGATGATGACATTTAGTTGTGTGCGTTTTTCGCATTTGTGTGACGGTGTTGTTTTGATATGAGTTTGTGGAAATATTAGAAATATAATTAAAGCACTGAAACATTCAACATTTTTTTTTGTAGCAGAAAAAAATATCACGCTAATCTTAATGGTATAGACTAATATTTAATAAATCATTTAGTATAATACGATTTAATTTAACGTCAAAGTGAGTGTAAAGTAAATTAAGTAAGTTACCTATAAACTTTTCAAAGCTACGCACTATCATATTTTTTAAAATCCAAATAAATAAGTTTTCTTAAATAGAAGCTTTTGTGCTGCCTGTATTTTTTTGTTGACTGTACTTACATTGTGGCCTATGGCCTCTCAAGCAGAGAGAGGGTCGTGGGTTCAAATCCCGGCTCGCACCTCTGAGTTTTTCGGAAAATATGGGCGAAATCACATTTTAAATTTACCATGAGCTTTACGATGAAGGAAAACATCGTGAGAAAACCTACATACACCTACGAAGAAATTAAATGGTGTGTGTGTAGTTCCCAATCCGCACTGGGCCCGCGTGGGAACTGTGGCCCAACCCTCTCATTCTGAGAGGAGGCCTGTGCCCTGCAGTGGGGCGTATAAAGGCTGGGATGATAATGATGATGATGTACTTACATTGTCAATCAAACCACAAATCCGTATTAAGTCTCAAGTCGACGCAATTAACCATTATGCTGCTTATCCTATAGTACAGGTTATTATTACTACCTATTTAGGAAGTAGAGCACTAGTAGCACAGAATATATAATAGTACTAACGTACAGAATGGACACGCTCCGCCCCGCACCGATTCGAGTTACCCCACCCCTCAAGGCGCAGATTGCTGGACCCCGCCGGAATCCAGAAGAGTGCGCGCGCGATGTATGTAGGTGTACGCGTGTACAGACGTCGTCGTGCTTATGTAGATTCAAGAACGCGTATTTGTACGTCGTGTTCGCCGCGTGCTAGTAGTAAGGATACTCTGTAAAAGATGTTTTTGAATAAATTGTTTTTTTTTTAAGATTTCCGTCGCAAGACGTCGTGCTTAATACAGTTATCTACTTCTCTAAACCCAACTCCTGACGTTAAGTGCTTCGACTTCATTCCTGTATAAGTTATCCTTATCTTAAGTAGCCGACTCTTTTATCGGTATTAAATTATATGTCAACAATCAAGATACAGCAGTAAAATATTTGGAGAATTCAAAAGATTGCTACAAGGTCTTTTTGGGAAGGTGAAGTAGGTTTGTTCTTTCAGTTGCGCAGTTTCCTAGTTGCTTGACAAATAAAGTCTAATAGCTGTTATCTGTGTGCTTTTGCGAAGAATAAGTGTATCACGTTCCCGCGGGAACTGTTCAATTTTCCGTGATAAAACTGTCCTATGTCCTTACCAAGTTCTTCAACTATCTCAACGACAATATTAGCGACAGAAAAGCGCCAGTTTTCAGCGTGATCCTTTTATTTATCCTAGACATAAGACTATAGCCCTATAGATAGCCCTCTCATTCTGAGAGGAGGCCTGTGCCCTACAGTGGGACGTATAAAGGCTGGGATGATGATGGTGAAGACTATAGTTACTCTTATGTCGTGACGACACAAACGAACGTCAACGTCACCTAACTCCTCCGAACCGGCTCTACCGATTTTTATGAAACTTTTTTCTCTATACTCGGATACATTTCAAATGTATTTGGCACATAAATTCCGAAAAACTCAGCGGTGCAGGCCGGGCTCAAACCCACGACCATCTGCTGCAGAAGCCATAGTTCTAACCACTATGCTACCACAACTTTAGAATAAGTAAATGCAGGTATCTATCAACTAAATACTTACAATTAGCTACAATTATGATACAATATTATCTGCATAATATATGATTTTAATAGAAACAGTGGATTATTACAAAGCGTTTTTCAATTAAAAATCATGTCAACATTGTTTACTTACCTTACCAATACTTATGTAACTTTTTAATTTAGGATACTTTTTGGAAGTGTAACCAATTTCGCCTTAACTTTAGACGTGCGTGGGTGAGGTGCGTACCTCATTCCTGACAAAACAAAATTAGTGCAATATTTAAAACCAAAGTCAATTCCGGTTTTAAGTGGTTTATAAGTGAACTCCTGATCCGCGTGCCCTAAACACGCTGCACCGCCCTCGCCCCATGAATCACGCATGCACCCCGGCGCCATTTAAGTGCAGCTGCACTCACAAACTTCACGTCGCTCGTCACACGCATCACACACGCGCAGTCTGTGCGCAACAGCCCTGAACTCAGCGCTGCGAATAAAATCAAACCGGTTCTGACCTTTTAACACCGAGTTCGCAACTAGCGTACGTCACCGCCGACAAGTGTCCACCGAACTGGTAATGAGGTGTCAACTTTGATATGATTGCAGTAAGGTTGGAGTTTGGTTGATCGAGTTTTTCGACAGCGGGGTGACTCTAAAGGGCGGCGAGGGGTATCGACCGTTATCCATCTCGCTCTATCACAGACGGCGAGCGCGCGCCGGCGGTGCCACACGCGCGGAGTTCCCGCGAAAAAACATGTCCACGCCGCTGCCGCAATGTGCTGGCGTCAAGTGTCCAAATTACAAAAGACTGTGCTCATAGTTCTATTTTACTCCACCGTCTACCTTCTCGTATCGTACACTATATCCCCGGAGACGAATTTCGCGTTTGTGAGCGACGATTTGCGGGTGGGCGATAAATACGCGTTGATATATTTGTCATCGCCCGGGACGCCGGTTTTCTCAGACGCCGAAGGTGCAGATGTGTTCCGAGCCCGCCGTTGTGGCCTTTGCTTCGTCACCAACAACCGTGGGTTCCTCCCGATGAGCGAGTTCGACGCCATCCTGATTCCTGGAGACCGCAGCACGCTGTTGGAAACAGCAGGGTACCTGAGCACCGGGAACCGCTTCTCTATCGAAACTTCCAGGAAATGTCTGAGGAACAAACTCCGGAGGTGCAGCTGGGAGCCTCACATCACGTCGCTCGAGAGCTCCCAACCCTTCGACCTCTGCAGCCTCTGCGACCATCTCCACAGAAAGCGCCTTAAACCAAACAGTTAGAATCTCCGCATGTGATAGTAGATAATAATATAGGCTCAAAATGAATATGCCTTGTTAGCTTAGGAGTCAGGTCTCGTATCTCAGATGAGACCTGCCAAATATTCAATACGTTTTCTAAAATATACCTGGTAGTTATGATTCAAAGTTTTATATGTGAATTGGTGCTTATTTTTCTAAATTGTTTAGCAGACGACTGATGCACAAATCTCATTGCCTACCCTTCTTTTATTAGGACACTGTATTTGCAACGATTTGTAAACCTCCACATTCACACAAGTACATTAGTTTTATGTTGTCTATTCAATAGTCTTACTATTTTATTGTATAATTCTATTCGTTAGAGACCCGTGTGGTACGTGCATTGATTAGTGATTCAATTTCATTATATTAAGTCCAACATTCCCATTGCGTGACTATGTCAAATTGTTGGTACGAGTGTTCCCAAAATCATGCACTGTCGTTGCCATTGATATTAGTGAAAATGTGAAGGGATGGTTATGATTACTATTCCTTTAAAAGACAGAGTTAAAGTTTTATAAAAAACTGGCTCTTCTACTGGGAAATCTGCCAATTACGGTACGTATTTGCAATAGATTTTTGCAAGTAATCAAGAGACAATTTATTAATAAATAGATTATTACAAGTGCAGTTCCCGAAGTGAAGCTGTACTGATTTAGTAAATACGTATTAGGGATTTTGTTTGTAAGATTTGATACCCTCAAAGTCTGATCATGTAGGTGTATAAAACCCACACTAAAATTATAGTAACAATCAGCGTCTAAAACAATCAAGCTACCGAAAGCTGGCACAATGACTATTTATAGTACTTGCTGGTGCCAATTACACTCTGTAGCAATGTACAATAAGTGGCGTCATTTCTAAATCTTTAAAATTCCACCGGGATGAAAGACTATGTGTTTGTTGTTAACATTTTTGTTGCTGCTTTTTGAAAAGTAATTGATTAGCGTCATGAGAATAATGCTACGGGATAGTTTCCATCGCATTTCATGCTTATTTCATGTATATTCGACCAAGTGCTTTACCATTTTTAGACACATTTCCTACATCAGAATAAAAACAATAAGGGCGATTGTCACATTGACTTGTAAGTGAAAATAGCCTTTGACGTCTTAAGCAGTACAACTAACATTGAACCTTAGAGTGGTAAAGGAATTTCTTGGTCGACTATTATGACAGATACATGTATGTGCAAAAGATTGTTTTCAAAAACCTCTTCGCTCCTTTAGACACAATTACAAATAAATAAATATCATACAAATACTTGCCCCGACACGGGAATCGAACCCGGGACCTCAAGCTTCATAGTCAGGTTCTCTAACCACTAGGCCATCTGGTCGTCTACAAATTATTGTCATTTCATTATTGTCATTTAGTTTCGAAATGACAATAATTCGTAATTGTGCCAGTGTTGTTCTAAAGGAGCGTCTTGTTGAATAATCTGCATTTAATCTAAGCTTTCATCAATGATCCGTCAACCTTCTATTGGTATCTCTCTACACGACATCACAAAAGGAATCTGGAACATTGAAATGGTTGAGTAAGTTCTTAATTCAATACAAATGCTTTAAGTACATTTATCCGATGTGCAAACTCGCGTACGTTATCTAGAATGATTTTATTTTTTGGTGAAAAATGATGCAGGGGCGTTCATTTGGACGTGCAAACATAGAAAAATTCCAGATTAATTTCATGATAACTTGTATTAGTCAAATTATCTTTGACGTGACTTGCTTCACTACCAATGCCAATGTAATTAATCTCATGCTTCACCCGAAAAGTCTAGATTTCCATTTCTTTTTAATTTAGACTTGTATCCGCAAAAATGAATACATTAACCGGGATACTCAGCGGTTAGACCGAATCTTTGTACAGCTGTTTGGCATGATAAAGAATTAGTTACGGCAGTTTCGTTTCACTTCATTTTGTACGGATGTGAAAAATCAGTATGTAACATTAGTGCCATTTTAACACAAATAAGGAACATCTCTATCTTGCTTTATGTGCATTGTTGGTATTGACCTTGAATATAAATAAAGCCATATTTAAAAGACTAGTTAACCATATTACATTTAGTTACGGACAAGTCTTTTATTTTCTAACGGAGTTCAGTGACAATAGCATCTAAACTAAGTGTAACTTCATGTGTATATTTTGTGCCTAGTTCTCCATTCAATGGTGTTTCTATTAATTTGACAGAGTCGGTATTTCAGTGTAAGTTGCTTATAAGAATTTCGAATGTTTAGATTTATAGTAATTTTATTGTGGGGTCCAACTTTGCTTGATTACGCGTAATATCAACAATGCCCTAATTTAGTTATAAGTGAATGAATTAAAAGCCAAATAAACGCATTATCATAATGTTAAGAGTAAGTTCGTCTAGTCATTAATTTGAAATAAGGCGATAATTCTTTGTGTTATGTCAATTGATTTTAAAGGTGACCTATTGATATTTTTTGTTCGAGTGTTAAAACATGTTACTCAGTAATGGAATGAGTAATTGATTAATCTAACTTGAATGAATAGGTGTGGCTAAAACACGATCCCGTATTTGTCGACCGGAATGAACAACAATAATGCATAGCCCGAGAGTTCAAACTTTACGGCAAATACTTATTATCGCTCGACGTTTAAAAGGCGAATTGATTCATCGCCATCCTGTTTGATATTGAATTATATACATTATGCTGATTTCAATTAGGGTTATAATTATAACTTAAATATCGCCCAGGATGGCGCTTGTATCAATTTGCCTTTTAACCGTCGCGTTAATTCCAAATCACCGAACAGCAGGCTTATTGTCTAACGTTTCTGACGCTTGCCATCGCAATCACTATTTCTTTCTGTCAAACGGTATCAAATTATGACAGACAGAGATGGTGAAAGCGAAGGCAAGTGTCAGAGGTGTTAGACAATACGGCCTTGGGTCGTGTTTTACCGCATCCGAATGAATTATCTATTGAATCATTATTATCACCGAACAGCAGGGTTATTGTCTAACGTTTCTGACGCTTGTTTTCTCAATCACTATTTCTTTCTGTCAAACGGTATAAAATTATGACAGAAAGAGATGGTGAAAGCGAAGGCAGGCGTCAGAAGCGTTAGAAAATAAATGAATTATCTATTGAATCATCATTATCTTTTATCATATTGTTTTGCTTAAAGTATTAAAAGGTTGGTTTACATCAAGTCGCGGCACATTGCATTGAAAGAATGCAGCAAATATTTTCTGACGCAACCTCCCAATTAAGCCACGCCTATTGCGTCCGAGTGAACTGACCTAT
Source organism: Archips xylosteana (assembly GCA_947563465.1). Taxonomy (NCBI): domain Eukaryota; kingdom Metazoa; phylum Arthropoda; class Insecta; order Lepidoptera; family Tortricidae; genus Archips; species Archips xylosteana. The sequence goes on from OX387359.1 coordinate 627,035, forward strand.
AAGATATTAATATTTGAGTGGAATCAAAAAAAAATTATAATATTAACTTGATATACTTTTATCATATAATGTGTATGATGCCAGGAATTATTGGCATGTTGCTAAGTGACACTAGACAAGTGTTCTAGCGTGTTGTAAATCTGAAACACTGCGAGCGAACTACATGTATGAGTACAAATTTTGTTTCGCTTGCTCTGTTTCGTTTATAAACGTTGGAGGAGTCTTAGGACATATTTAAAAGTGACGTGATAAGCTACTTTATCTGTTCTAAATAGTAATTTAGTAACTTATACTTTACAAACATTTTTAAAAAAATTGTACCATGCATTAAAAGCTAAATGAAAACTTAATTAAGTTTTTTTTATAAAACCTTTAATTAAGTTTTTTTTAAACGGCCCACTTCATAAAATAATATTTTTTTTTAGCGATACCGCACTGCTTTCTAATTTATTTATTTATTGCGTTTCGCATTGTACATTTGGTGTTACACTAATAAGATACAGCTTCAATGTGAACCCTCTGTAAGGGCACAGCAACAGTAGAACAGATACGCATTACATTAATATGTTATATTATATGTATGTATGTATTTAATTGTATTACTGATTAATTTAAGCAAATGTTCCCACTTGTATCCTTACGAAGAATACTCAGTACATAAATAAAAAATATATAAATATTTATTTCGGGTCTGAAATAACAAAGCTTTACTTTATATTTGTTAAAGTTAAAATGGAACGGACGACGACAACAAATAGGTTTAAGGTATTTTTAGTTTATTTTGTAAATTAGCCTGTAACTATGTAAAATGTCTAGTTAAAAATAAATGTTTCATGTAAGCACATAAGTATAAAAAATATAATTGTTAAAAAATAACTATGTATACTCCACTATTTTAATCATTGGTTTACTGTCACTTTTCAAAGTTCGCAGATGAGTAGGACAGCTAGATATAATCCTTTGATTTAAATCCCTTTACAATGAAATATAACGTCTGATAAATATTTCAATACAATGTCACTTATTAGGCGAGAATACACATGCCTGTAACCTGCACATTTTTGTGCAAGTAACTGGCGTACGTATGTCAAACTTCGTACAAATAAGACACTAAAAAGCAATGTACGAAAATGTGCAAGCTACAGGCTTTTATTTTAATTGCTCTCAAAATCAGGACATATTTATATGTGGTAAGTGTTTCAACTGTAAATGTTTAAGATACCTAATTGATAAAAAAAACCCTGTGGAGCATAAAATTCCTGGTAAACACAGCTGTCAAACATTGCAAGTTATTAAGAAATTATGTTCACTACTAAACAAGCAAGTGCATGTGTCTCTGTCATACAAATAGCTTGAACAGTGTGTAAAACAGAGACGTAATGCACATGTGAAAAATTATTTTAATGTACGAAAACTTGTTATCAATAAAACCTGCTATTTTCTGAGGACTGTTTTTTAATAAATACCTGGTTTTACAGAAGTTATTTTAAGATGCTGATTTTTAAATAATATTTATTATTAGCTATTGCCTGAGATGCCGTCTGCGAGGAATTCATTTATCACTCGGGAACTATACAAAGGAGGATGGGCAAATTGGCCTATTGACCAATAAGGACAAGCGATATGTCACTGAATAGAAAGAAAGAAAGAAAAACATTTATTTATAATAACATAATCACGTACACAGGCTAAAATTAAAAGTACAAACATAGACATAGGTAGGTATAGTCGGGGTAAGAAAAGGTTCGTCACTTTTCGACTCTATGTCAACGAGTTAAGACGCTGTCAACACTAACGTCGGCGCACACTGTCTATTTGTATCGGAGTAAACGAGATGCCGCTATTACTGAGCAGCCGGGTATATTGAAATTTATCGGTCAAATATTTAATTTAAAAAAAACTGTGGATTATTTGTGAAATATGACTCGTTAGCGGTTTAGGTATGAATATGTTGACTTCATGTTTTTAATTGCAGACGCATACGCCAAAAAAATAAAGACATAGAACCGTTTAATGATGATTTTAAGACCTATCTTTGCAATTATTTTCTATCGAGCCGATTTCGTCCAATTATGTATCGAGTCTGTCCACGGGCTTTGAAATATGATGAATATTAACATATAATTTTTTTGATGTGCTAGAACAAGCAGTTTTTCTTAAAAAACTGTTTAAATGACATCAATTTCAACAAAATTAGGTGTTGTCAGCCTCTTAAGGTCGAAAAGTGACGAACCTTTTCTTACCCCGACTATACATGTTGATGTTGCTATAAAGGGTCCTGACTCAGCGTGTCGCTGGTTAAAAAACCAGCACTGGTCTTCCGCCGGGCCACAGTGTAGCAAAATCACGGAAGGCCACACAGACAAATATCACACTCACATAAAAGAAAGAATAGCTTATTCCAAGTTCTAAAACTTTTACTATGGCAGGCCATCGATATGGCAGTGGCACATATCGATGTGGCAGGCAGTCCCAAATCTTTGTGTGAAAAAAGTTATCGCTGCATAAAAATAGTTTAATGAGGTGAACTTGAAACGTTACTATGGAACTTTTTTGATACTAAGTTCCTATATCGCTATGAAGTTTTCTTACTGTCGATGATTTTGTGTTGTGTTTTTGTTTTTTATGCCTTTTCATTTATGTTTTGATGTGCCATTCTGGTTCTGCTATTCAAATGGATTTTGCAGTCTTCCGTCTTTCATTTCTTTTCATTCTGCAGTTATCGGACTCCGTGATCTAATGCAAGATCGACTTCATTAATTGATCTGGATGAACGACATAATAACTGCGTCTCATGTGACAGTAAAAAAAAATAATAATACCCTTTACTATAACCACCACATGGTGATTTAAGATTTCCCGCCATACAAAAAGTTGTAGAATATGAAAAACCTTTCAAATGACATATGGCTTGTCATTATTGGTTTTCAGGCCAGTGTCCACACAAAACTGCCCATCATCCTTTCATGGAATTTACAGGATAAAAAGCATCCTTAATTTTAATCCACGTTATGAACTATCTGTGTGCGAAATTTCGTCAGAATCCTTCAAACTTAAACTTTTGTAATTTATTTTATCATTATTTGTGAGTTCCTGTAATTGGTGGTGTTGCTATGTCGATAACTTAAATTGTATTTTAAGCTATTGGTGCTCCTTAAATAAATACATAAATTGTTTTATAGTAAAAGAGTAATAAATATCCATACAAACGTTTTCGTTTATAAATAACATTGTGGTAATATTACATGAGTCTGTTTTCCTCTTTTTTCCAGAGAACATTATGTAACTATTATTAAATTTTCGAGTGTCTCTTGTTTTCACTGCAATGAGTTATTATGATAATCGCGAAAGTCTGTGTTCACAATGAGTAATGTTCGTACATATCGTCGTATCCTAGGAAAAGGGGCGTAATCGCCATTAATACTGTTTTCCTCTTCTTTGATATTCGAATTCTACGATTTTTTTTACATCTACTGACCTAAAAAATAAGACCCTATCATTTTATTTGGAAAAGTTATTCAACTTTTTCAAATTAGCCACAATTGCAGTGGCTCCAATTTCTTCATCGAATAACGCCGCTATAGCCGTAAGAGCCGTATTCCGCGGAGAGTTGAAGCGCGGGGAGCTTACGCCACCGGCCGCGGGCGCCATTACGCCCTTTACACACGGAGCGTTTGCGCAATAGCAATGGTGTATGTTTTAGCAAAAATTAATAGTGTTAGCCGTAAATTGTGTGTTAAATTGGTTAAATCAAGATTTTAAATTACATAAGCAGACTCCGTGGAAACAAGCCACAAGTTAACGTTAGGTCCCGCTTCCACGGACATTTGGCTGGTGTCGCTATGATCGTTACGCCTGTTTTCGATGGAAATAATTTTAAAACGAGATAATTTAGTCAAATATGTAAAAAAGAAGAGTATTAAGCAAAAAAACAAGTTTTATAGATGTAATATTAAACGAATAACATCAAATGATACCGTCAATAATGCCTCACATTAAAATACATTACGGTTCTTTGTACACGTAAAAAGCCTTAACAGACGTTATGCCCGTTTAAAAAGTGAACAAATAATCAGCTTTTACAAAATTTTGTCATTTTAATAGTAATTGAATGTGCCTAATTATTTTCAGCCCCACCAGATTCACCAATTCCACAAGGGTTGGAGAGCGAAATTACATATTTAATGGAATGTGTGGATATAATGACAAGTTTATACCTACTCATTCCTAAAAAATAGCTTCAGTAATTTTTAAATCATTTTACTAACATAATTATTTTATTCTAATACGTAAAAATCTCGTGTCACGGTATTTGTTATCGAACTCCTCCGAAACGGCTTGACCGATTTTTATGAAACCTTTTTTTTCCTGTATTCGGTAGGTTTGAGAATAGGTCGTAGGTTATTTTTTATAAGTACCCCTATTCTTCGCGGACGGAGTCGCGGGCAACAGCTAGTTTCACTATAAAATTATTTTTACTTCATTTTAAAATTATATTTTAATGGGCAGGAAGGAAATATACCAATTTTTTGAAATTATGGCAAAGAGAGGGAGGAAGGAAATTGGAATATACTTAGGGAGAACTTCTGGCGTTATAGCACAAATTCATGCTGATTCATCAAGCTCTGCAATCTGAAGATGCAGCATCTGCGCCGATCTTTGCAGCCATTATTACCAGAACAATTTTCTTTACAATCCATCTAGAATTTTCGGGATACTTCGTTGGCATTGCAAGATAATTTGCCTAGCAACCATGTCTCTCAAGTTGCTGTCCATTAATTTTTGTATTATCGGTACAAAAAGATATGAAGGCACAAAGCAATAAAGCAGTAATTAATAGAGTAAAGTTTTCGGCCACAAGCCATATTAAACAAGTATCGCCAGCAAAAAGACCAACCACTTTTATCATTGATTCATCAAATTGTTGACAGCAGCGAAATACTGAAAAATTATTCTGATGACACATTGTCGTTGAAAGCCCTAAGTAATTTCAGTTTTCTAATTTCTTCGGTTCCTTAAACAGTTCAGTTGGATGCCAGTTTTAGTGAAAGTCCACATTTATCTCGAAGAAATTATGAATATAAAAGGAAAAAAAATAGTAATATATATACGAGAAATCGCCTTTAAGTGCCTGGAACAGAAAGGACTAGATATCAACGTCAACGGCGAACACATCACTCACTTCAATTTGCTGACAATATTGATGGAGAAAGTCAGTATGATACTCAAAGGCCTCAACCGAGTCTCCCTACGGATAGGCCTCAGAATGAATATGAACACGACGAAAGTCATGTTTTATGTCCATGTGGCCCCCTAACCACGTTATGGTTGAGAGTTCGATTCGACCTGAGACAAATTGTCCAATTTGGAAGGTTAAAGTTCGAAAATGAGGACATCGTCGAATTCAACTCGGATGGACAGCTTTCGGATAACTCCGCAATGTCTTTTCGTCTGAACTACCACAGTAATCAAGAATAAAAGTCTTTAACCAGTGTGTGGGTGAATAGGCTCAGATCAGAGTCGCTCAACGAGCTATGGAGAGGGATATGCGCGAGGTTGCTCTAGGTAATCGAATCAGGAATGAGGAGATTCGTAGAAGGACAAGGGTCATCGACATAACCCAACGGATTAGCTCGTTGAAACGGCAATGGACAGGTCATATAACACGCAGAACCGATAGTCGTTGGGATCGAAAAGTTCACGAATAGAAACCATGAACTAGCAAGCGCGGCGTTGGACGTCCACTAACGAGATGTACGGATGATCTGGTAAAGACCGCAGGTTCACGGTGGATGCAAGCCGCTTCCAACTGTAATGATCGGGTATCAATGAGGGAGGCCTATGTCTAGCTGTGCACGTCTTTCGGCTAAAATGATGATGGTGATGAAAATCATGTTAATATTTATTAAAGTGATCAACGCAAATTTGATTTTACAAGGATTAGCATTTATGTCAGCTCATATATTTTATACTAGCTGTTGCCCGCGACTCCGTCTGCGAAGAATACGTTTATCGCTATCCCATGGGAAGTATGCAATTTTTCGGTATAAAAACTATCCTATGACAACATAAATCCTAAAGCCTCAAACTATCTCCTTTCCAAATTTCATGTAAATCCGTTCAGCCGTTATTGCGTGATTGAGTAACAAACATCCAAACATCTTCTTTAATTTTTATATTAGTAATAGTATTAGGATTAAATTCGCCTAAAAACATATCAGACATAATTGAAGAAAGCCCTAAATGCGTTTAAGACCCTCTTTTTCACGACGATCAAAGACATTATGGTGCTTACGCCCTTATTCCTTGTGAAAAAATAAACGTTTGGTTTAAATTAGCGTGGAAAAAAGAATTAAGGGACATATTTTATACAAATACCTTGAATAATAAAAATAATATTTATCTATATCAATTGTAAGGTATTAAGTATTCTTAGTTTTTAGTTTCAGTTCATAAGCTTCTACGCTGATTTTTTTAAACAGTTTAAACCGTCTCCTGTAAAATCAACTTTTCGTAATTACGCCCCTTTTCGTAGGATACGACGATATGTGACACATGGGTTCCTGGAAATCGGGCAACGATTTTGATAAAATCGATAAATAAGGGTGAAAATTTGAACGGGATACACATTGTTGTCTTGCTGATGGTGGATTATAAATAGATTGACTCGATTGTTAAAATTTTCATAATTACTATACTAAACGGGACTTATCTTATCACGCAAATATTTACCTCAACGTATCGGCCACATTGCAGCAGCCGTGGTCACGAGTCGGGTCGTGGTGATAAGTCCCGTTTAGTATATATGTATTTAGACGACCAGATGGCCTAGTGGTTAGAGAACCTGACTACGAAGCTTGAGGTCCCGGGTTCGATTCCCGTGTCGGGGCAGATATTTGTATGAAAAATACGAATGTTTGTTCTCGGGTCTTGGGTGTTTAATATGTATTTAAGTATTTATCTATCTATATAAGTAAGTTTATCCGTTGTCTAGTACCCATAACACAAGCTTTGCTGAGCTTACTTTTTGACTGGGTCAATTGGTGTGGATTGTCCCGTGATATTTATTATTATTATTATTATTATTATTATATAAAATTTTCAATCATAAAAACATCATTTCAAGAGCAAAGCATATGCGGTTAGTGGCAAAGAGAAGTAGCTTACTTTTTATTAAGTTTTAGTACTTTTTCGTTTGGTCAATTATAAGACTATTTAATATTTAATCTAATTTTAGATTGACCATACGAAAATAATACTAGTGGACTTTGTCGGTGCTATAACGTTGGTAAGCTTGATCGCAATATTTTTGTTTGTAACTTTCCTCAAAACTCAAAAAGCATAATGCAAAGCGGTTAACTTTGCCTCATAATCTCCTCGATATGCGATTTCCGAGAGCAATTATCGTCAAGCAATATTCCAAGAAATTTTACTTGGCTATTTTCAGTTACTGTTAGTGTTTTCGTTTTCTTATAATAATGTAGATGCAAAAAAAATATTATTTTCTCTTATCTAATCTTGTCTAATAACCAATTGCTGTCAATCTCTGAGAAGTGATTACTGATAAGCCTTGTGAAGGTGTCAAATGTAGGGTATTTATGAAATATTTCCTAGCTCTTATGTAAATAATAATATTATTATTATAAATTTTAGAAGAAAAAATAAAAACACATAAAATTAATTAAAACGGGCTTCCTCTTCCAAAGGTAGGGCAGCGCGGGGCATTGTTCCTAATAATAAAATTTGCATAAAAACATGGTATTAGATTGGTGATATATAAAAGTAATACAGTTTCACACGCTTTTGTCACACTATGACATGCACAATTTCAATTCGATTAAGTATTTAGAACATTTTAATAATATTTCATTCTGTAATTTAAATTGAAATTGACTTCTGGTACTGTATAATAAGTTTATGTATGTGCGTGTCACCTTGTTTAAACTTAGCTCGAACTTTTGTAAGTTATTTTATCATTATTTGTGAGTTTCTGTAGTTGGATTTGTGTTGCTATGTCATCATCATCATCATCATCATCATCATTTCAGCCGAAAGACGTCCACTGCTGAACATAGGCCTCCGCAAAGGCTTGCCAAACAAATCGGCCCTACGCCATCCGCATCCAAAGAGTTCCCGCTACCTTCACCAGGTCGTCACTCCATCTTGTTGCAGGCCTACCTACACTGCGTCTTCCGGTCCGCGGACGCCACTCGAGAACCTTTCTGCCCCATCGGCTGTCAGTTCTACGAGCGATGTGCCCTGCCCACTGCCACTTAAGTCTAGCGATGTGTTGCTTTATCCATTACTTAAATTGTACTTTAAGCTGTTAGTTTTCCTTAAATAAATAAATACTAAAACACACGAGAGAAGATATCGCGGTCTTAAAAGTATGAAACAAGAAAATATTCTTGTATGAAATTCCGATATAGCTACAAAGTTTAGGCGATAGCCTTGGTCGCATGCCACCTTTCTCAAAGATTGCTTATCTAACAGTTAATTAATGCTGTCGAGTAACGTGTGGTCGCCGTCCTCTACTTCAGGCATATTCTCTAATTGTAAATGTCAATCTGTAAATTAAGTTACGTCCTGGTTATCTCGAGCCAAGTTCTGTAGCCACGTACTCCTAGGTCTCCATGTTTAAAAAAAAGATTCCTACTACATCTAGAAGCTATACGTATCTGAAGGACAGAATAAATAAATCATCATTATAATATCTTTGGTTATAGTACTATTTATTTTTATATTGCTCTACCTGCTGTAAATCATTCGTTGCTGTCTTTCTTTTGTTAAAAGGTTGTCTGGAAGAGATTGCTTTCAAAATCAAAGTCAAAATTTTTTATTCAATTTAAGCTTCAATTGATGCTCCTATGAACGTCGAAGAATCTACCACCGGTTCGGAAAAACTCTGTTGAGAAGAAACCGGCAAGAAACTCAACAAGGTATATTGTTATTAAATATTAAATTTTTATTATTTTTACATTGTGAAATGACAATCCTTATTGGGAGATATTTTATTTTTTAATGTATGATATTGACATAGTGATAGTTATATTTACAGTGTTTTTCTTTTCTCTTTTTGTATACTGACGATCCTTATTGGGAGAACATTTTATTTTCTGAAATTTTGACGATCATGGTATAAAATCTTGTAATTTTGACATCAATGCAAATTTATATTGTAAATTTTTATCATGAAATAAATAAATCTAATCTAATCTCATAAAAAAATAACATACATCTAAAGTATTTAATACAACTAAATTATTTAACACAATAGATACGGTACGCTATTTGAAACTAGAGATCGCCAATGCGGATCGGAATCATTTCCAAACATCCCTGTCCATGATATAGGCATTAATTTTTTTATGACTATTTATCATGGTCAGGGAAATAACTTTGAAGCGATAAGACCGCCTATTTTATACCTGATATATTTTTCCATGTACTTGTTTTTCTGTATTGTTTTCTTTGTGGCGTACAATAAAGATCGGGCATCTACTAGTATATGACCGAAGATTAATTCCGAAAAAGTCAGAGGAGCTCGGGCTCGAACCCACGGCCCTTTCTGCCACCACGGCTTTTGACTGAAGAAAATAGTGTTCTAGAAATAAATTACTTTATGACAAATGATAACTATGTAAAACTTTATATTATGCCATACGAAATTCAGGCAAACAATAGAATCTCTTCTGTATACTTGCCATAGTCAGTACTAAGCTTGACGCTGATATTGTAACTAAACTTCTGGTTTATTATTACATTCTAAGGCAATGATATGAAACGGCTATACTGTACTGATACTGGAAACAACTGACTGATAATGTAGGATATCTTACATGCATATGAAAGATAAACGATAAAGGTTTTATAATAGTGATTGCATTTCTAAAAACACCAACAACTTATAGTTAAAAATTAGCCAGCAAAAAAGATTATTTTTTATGTTTTGGATAACATGGATGACAATCCATAATGTTTTTATGATTCGAAAACAAAATATTAATGAAAATAGGCAATTAAAAATATCATAGAACCATTGAGGGATACACCAGTGCGATCCCTAGTGTGTGATGTCAATAGGAAACATCATAACGGTTAAAAGGCAAATTGATTTAAGCGCCATCCTGTGTGATATTGAAATTATATCTAACTAGCCTTCCGTTCACAGCATCGCTCGCGATAAATCAATTTTCCCGTAGGAAAAGGTATTTTCCCTCGGTAAAAAGTAGCTTATGTCACTCAGTGATAATGTAGCTATCCTAACGGCAAAAGAATTTTTAAAATTGGTCCAGTAGTTTTTAAGTTTATTCGTTACATACAAAAATGCAAATCTTTCCTCTTTATAATATTAGTGTAGATTAGGATCAGCATAATGTATATAATTCAATATCACCCATGATGGCGCTTGAATCAATTCGCCTTTTAACCGTCGTATGTAAAAAATGGTAACACTTAAAGAGCACTTTTTTCGTCCGGTCCACGCCATCTGTTCGATGTATACGAAGCTAACGCGTCATCTTGAATCCCGAGCCACCTACCTCAACGTTCTTACATAGACGGGGCCCTCCATTGTTGCTTTAATTTAAAATATTATCCTACAGGAATCCTATGTCTCAAATCAGATCTTTGTCCATCTGTGCGCCAAGTTTCATCTAAACCCTTCAGCCGATGTTGCGTGATTGACTAAAAAATATTCTAACATCCAAACATCTCCACAACTTTCTTATTTATAGTATTAGAGGGCGCGATTGTAGCACATGTAAGAGCCATATCACACTAACGATTTGCGAACCCGAAAATGCGTGTTCGAATGCAGTTCCTCCACCTCCACACTGTACGAACACACAAATCACACAAGCAGCTGAAGATGAGATAGTTGAGTTTGGAGGAACTGCATGAGCACGCATTTCTTACATAAACGTAACTATCGTAATGTCACGTGTGAGCAATGTAATTGTTTCAGTTCATTAATATGGACCTCCGCAAAGTAACGCCTGATTCAATAAAGTATTTTTGTACATCAGCCAAGCCCTACAGACACGACAAACTCGCTTCGTGTTCGCGGCATATACGCTGCGCATACGCTCCGCGTCTAATACATTCGCAAATCGCATGTGATATGGCTCTAACTTTTATGGGACAGGAGGCTGGTAAAGTAAGCAGGAGTCTCATGGATCTGCCATCATGGCGCACCTATGTCCAGCAGCGTACCTACCTACATCTTTTGGGCTTGTGTTTAAAAGCCTACCAAATATTTCTTAATGTTTGCCATAACGGATGAATGCTAACCAAACCTAACCTAATATTTGGTGAGCAAAACGACCATTCTGGGAAGCAAAAAGATATATTTTGGTGAGTATTTAAATTTGATTCCATCTTTTGCCTGACGAATGATGACTTTCCACTGAGGTTCCCAACCAAACTGTACCCTACAACGTACAAACTAACAAACGCATCCTGTTTCAAAATGAGTCCTTTTCGCAACGAAGTCGACGCGCGAACACATCACTTCCATTTGCGAACTGTATTGGGTAATAACTGCTTGTTTGTTGTAAACATGATCGTGTGGATATTATTGAGGTACGTATTTCATTATTTACTATAATTTACCCGTGGTTTTTCCCGATCCAACAAATACCGGTAGTTGACTTGAAATTTCGCGGTTTTGCGAAATTTCCGTGGAGACTCTCAAAGATTACATAGTGGTAACTTACCCGTGCACTTTTTTATGATTTCTTACGAGTATTTTAGTGAAGTACGGTCGGCCAAAAAAGTGCTCTACCAGTTTTTACAAAAGTTTCTGTGAGATCTAAATATCGGCAAGGTTGACTTTTCTAAGTTAGTGAAGTCTTTGGTCACTGTCATCATACTATTGCAACGGAGAAAATCTACCTCGTTGTATCGTGACGTGCAAATTAAATTCAACTTCAACTACGTAGACCATATTTTTTGGCCGATTGTAGGTACATCCCGATCCAGAATATTTAGATAAAAAGTTAATTGGTGTGTACAGTCGCCATCATAAACATTAGAGCTTTCAAGAAGGTCAAAAATATCTGAACACGATTATTTTCATTCGCGTACGTGGGTGTCCAGATATTTTTGAGCACTTTGACTGCTCTGGTGTTTACGATGGCGACTGTACCGTACTTGGGTCAATCAACTTTTTTTTGTAAATTTCTATTTACTCCTTTACAAGTAACTCTGGTTAGTGAAACCATGATTTTGTAGTAATTAGATAAACTGTTTATCATAGTGCGTATGTGAAAACCAAAAAAAAAAGTATTTCTATAAAAAAATCCGGTGACCCAGGGGACATACCACTATTTTCATACAAATTTCGGGGACAAAATTGTCCCCTGGGTCACCCACGAAATAGAAGCTAAACAAAATAAAATAATATGGCAACTATACCATTATTGACTACAAAAATCTAGAGTTTTGAAAAGTATACTTAAGGAAAAATAATCAGTTTTTTAATTATATCGGTTTTCATAGAAAGTAACAGAAAATCGTTGGCAAAAAAAAGTTGATTGACCCACTTACTAAAAACCAAAACCAAAAAGAATCATGTGTGGAGGAAATGGAAAAATGTACCAAGCGCATCAGACAGGCGCACCGAGTCCGTATGATAAGGGTGAAAATAGTACAGACGACAAAATCTTTAATTTTTAGTTTTAATTTTTTCCCTAAGACCGACTCACGCTTGACAGGTTGTATTACTAGTTGATATGCAGTATTTATCTCCATTACGATCTCGCGGTTGAGATAAGTATGTTAATAACAGCTTGTAAAAAGTTACAGATATAAAACAAAAATATTGAAGACGTTTTCTGGAATGGGATCCTTCATTTTTAATCTATTTCTATTATATTTTGTTTAATTTGATAAATGTCAACAAAAATGTGCCTAAGCTTAATTGCTTTAAGCAACTAAAGTAAATAGATACATGTCTTCGTAAAACAAATTATAAGTTGGCGCATTTGTTCAATTTTGAGTAGGTCGTAACTGAGAGCAAAACGTCCTGTATTGCATTTAGTCTGCTAGGCATAATATCGTCCGAAATTAAAAATGCCCTTAAAGCAAATCGTCATCAACGAAAAATGTCAAAAAAAAACAAAACGTCCTTAATCGTCTATACATATAATAAATCTGTAACAAGTCGGTGTCTGTACATTGAAGATATTTGTGAAAAACTAGCGCAATAGAACCCAAAACAATGTTTTTTAGAATTATTGTCTGTTTATCTGTTTGTCTGTTTGTCTGTGCGTTTGTGCGCGCTAATCTCAGAAACGGCTTAACCTAGAAGGATGCGGGTTTCACTGATATGTTGGTATTTTCTTGGATTAACATTTAGTGTTTGTTTCATTTGAATCGGTTCACAAATAAGAAAGATACGTCTATTTTAAGAATTTATAAAACAGTTTTTAGAAGTAGTGACTTGGGAGTAGGTACGGTGGTGAATGTGAACGCGGGTGTGCAGGGGGGGGGTAATTTTTTTTATATCGATGAACTAAGGAGAGCCATAATTGATGAAAAAGCAAATTGGGTAAAAAAATAAGCTGCCCAAATTACTGATTCCACGCGGACGGAGTCGCGGGCAAAAGCTAGTAATATACTATCTTTGAAGAAGAAGAAGAAATACTTACTTAAAAACAACATAACACTTTACTTCTTTGATCAATTATAACAGAAGATACACATTGCCGAACAAAATCCCTTTCAAAGAATGTCCGAACTTTTTTATTTGTTTGCATAACAATTAAAATCATCACCTACACAGAAATTTGAACCTAGTCTTTACTTCATTACAGTCGGTTGACACTTGACAGCTAAACTTGACAATTTCACGCGACGTACTGAGAAAAAAGAAGGCCACTTTTATCAAAGTGGCGCTCATTTGGCTCGGACATTTTCGGGCGCGCGACTGTGGATCTACAGTTATAATTGATCAAAGCTTTACTTGGTCGGTTTCCATAGATTTTATATGACCGTAACTAAATGGGAGAATCGAACATTATATGAAAGTTTTGAGACACTTTTTCTCTTAGTACCTAGCATCGCAAAAGAAATAAAAAAAAAATAAAACAAAATAAAAGCTGGCCCATTTCAATTCAACTGCCTCATAATGGTACTTGAGAGCGAAACCGCGGGTAAAAACAAGTGTTATATTAACCTAGGCGTAGTAATACCGCTTATGTGCAAGGTCCTTATAACTTCAGACGAAAAAACAATTTTTCCTGTTAGGCAGAGAAGTACAGGAAAACCATTAAACCAGGTAATGAGAGGAAGTTAAGGATTTGTTAATGTACTTATCACTAGACCCCGTTATCAATCGGGAAGTTTGGTGGCTACCTAAAATTTCTAATGTGCAAAGTTAAATATCACGGGACAATTCACACCAATTGACCTAGTCCCAAAGTAAGCTAGGCAAAGCTTGTGTTATGGGTACTAGGCAACGGATAAACATACTTATATAGATAGATACATACTTGAATACATATTAAACACCCAAGACCCGAGAACAAACATTCGTATTTTTCATACAAATATCTGCCCCGACACGGGAATCGAACCCGGGACCTCAAGCTTCATAGTCAGGGTCTCTAACCATTAGGCCATCTGGTCGTCAAAAGTTATGTCAATAAAAAACTTTTTAAACTGAGTTTTCAGATAAATTTTGGAGTTTCATACATTTCTACAACGTCGAAACTCGGATAGTTTGTATTGCACATCGCTAATGTTATGTTCTGCCCGCTTGAAAAATATATTTGTCTTTTTCTCCAGATTAGGATTAAACAAAAAAACTTATATCAGGTAGTTTTTAGGGTTCTGTACCCAAAGGGTAAAAACGGAAACCCTATTACTGAGGCTCCGCTGTCCGTCCGTCCGTCTGTCCGTCTGTCACCAGGCTGTATCTCGGGAACCGTGATAGCTAGAGAGTTGAAATTTTCACAGATGATGTATTTTGGCTGCCGCTATAACAACAAATACTAAAAAATGGAATAAAATAAATATTTAAGGGGGCTCCCATACAACAAACATGATTTTTTTGCTCGTTTTTGCTCGATATTGATAACGGCAACAGGTAGACACTTGAAATATTTGAGATGGCATAGTGGTTAGAGACCCTGACTATGAAGCTTGAGGTCCCGGGTTCGATTCCCGTGTCGGGGCAGATATTTGTATGAAAAATACAATTGTTGTTCTCGGGTCTTGGGTGTTTAATATGTATTTAAGTATGTATCTATCTATATAAGTATGTTTATCCGTTGCCTAATACCCATAACACAAGCTTTGCTAAGCTTACTTTGGGACTAGGTCAATTGGTGTGAATTGTCCCGTGATATATATATTTTTTTTAATTAAAAAAAATATATATATTTAAGGGGGCTCCCACACAACAAACGTGATTTTTATAGATAATTGTACGGAACCCTTCGTGCGCGAGTCCGACTCGCACTTGGCCGGTTTTTGTTAAATACTGCTGGATAGATTCAGCTCAGATTTGTGGAGTTCCTTGTTAAAATGGCACCTATAGGTACTTATTTTGCTACTCCGCGAATTAGTGAACTTAAGTCATGCGAAATAGCTGTTGTTTTGTGTGTTACCTATTAATTGGTTGCTTGAATAAACTGAAACAATTACTTTGCTCACCCGCGACCTTCAAGGTTTAAGGTCGCGGGTGAGCAAAATAATTGTTTCAGTTCAATATGGATAATGGACTTCCGCAAAGTAATGCCTGATTCAATAAATGATTGCTTGAACTTAGAAATCTTAATTTAAACTTGATACCTCCTGAGATACCTACTGATTTCTGAGAAAAAAGGCTACAAATTGATCCTTTTCTTGAAGTTAATAGTAGAATGTTCAACAAGGGACTAAAACAAGCCATAATGACACAAGATATTTACCCACTGTGGCTATAATTCGCGTGTCATTATGGCAGTTTAGTCTCGTGTTAAACACTCTACTTTTCACTTTGAATGCGAGGAAAAAAACGATGTTTTAGGTGTACTAATCTACAATATTACTTTTATAAAATGTACGCTCAATACGAGCAATGGACGTCTGTTCAGAGTTCAAATAGCAATTTAAATTTGTTCCGCGGTTTTTTTTTTGTTGAGTGACGCTTTAAATGTTTGCATATTTAGCCAACAGATTCAAACTTGAAAATTATTTCATAGCTAATTGGACTAAGTATACATAATAAAATGAATTCATCTTTAATATAATTAAATAGATTAATATTCGTAATTATTCATAGTGTTTCACGAAATTATTAGTTTTTAAAATATTTTTATACAGTTGTCATTTTGAGGTTAGGTATTTCCACGCACTAAAGGGTTCCACAGACCGAAGCGCAGGGCGCTACGGAGCGCTACGGAGCGCTTCGGAGCGTCCGCAAAAAAGCGTGCGGAAAATGGCAATAATCCTCCATCCACAAACACCGTGATTGGCAGTTTAGGGGTTTCCAAAGTAAATTAAAAAAAAATTACTTTAATCCCTAGAGATCAAAAAAGAGCTTCAGTCCCGATATGCAGAGACCAAAGTAACATTATAAGAGCATGAGAAGTGAAAAAAGAATTATCCCCTTTGCTTTTTTGCTTAAAAAGTGAGTTAATTATAGGCCAAATGAAGTTTAAATCATGGGGTTCAGTTTAAGAAATACCAGTTGAAGAATACAACAGTTTTTTATCCACTTTAAATGTTACACAGGAGCAAAAAAATAAACGTTGCTATCGACACTTTCAAGGATACCGCCGCTAGCGAATTGCCTATTTGTGTAACATCCTATAGACAAACACATTATTCTGATTAATTAACGAGACTCTTGTAGTATACAGGTCAGAATTTTCACGGCAAAACAGAAGACTGTCGCAATCAGGCAGCCTTAGAGACCTTTTATAATTTTTATCAAAGTTAGAGACATTTTTTTATCGATATCGGTAGTATGTGTTATTTTATGTAATAGAAGAAAAAACGATCCACCAAATAAAAGGTATTTATTTACAAAATTTTACGTAAGGTTTGTACAAAATTATATAGAGACAGATGCAATTTCTTTTTCAAAATCCACGTCAGTGCACACAGCAGCACATGACATTTTATTTGGTTTGTGATAGTGACAGGAGTAGATAGATAATCATTAATTTCACAAAATTCTCTAGGAGTTTCGTTCATCACTATAAAACTATACTAAATTCTGAAGTGATTATTTTCAACGAGGTGATACCTATAGCACGTATTTTGCATGTTTTAAATTACTCTGTTGTAAATGATTGTTTAGACGACCAGATGGCCAAGTGGTTAGAGAACCTGACTACGAAGCTTGAGGTCCCGGGTTTGATTCCCGTGTCGGGGCAGATTTTTGTGTGAAAAATACGAATGTTTGTTCTCGGGTCTTGGGTGTTTAATATGTCTTTAAGTATGTATCTATCTATATAAGTATGTTTATCCGTTGCCTAGTACCCATAACACAAGCTTTGCTTAGCTTACTTTGTGACTAAGTCAATTGGTGTCTATTGTGCCGTGATATTTATTATTATTATTATTTAATATAGCTGATGACGACGGCTTCGGCCCCGTTGTATTTTTTCTATAATTTCTTTCATACGAACCTTCTCCTGAGAGTAACAAACGCAACACAAAAAGAATTATCCAATTTGGTGCAGTCGATCAGAAGTTATTAGCGTACAAACATTTCGGTGATTCATTTCTATTTATATAGATATCAGCATGTTTTTCTGAGATACATAATAATACTCGATATCGATAAAGATACGTTTCTGAAACTATACCTCGACAAGCTCATGCGCGGCGCTCGGCGGAACCCTGTCGCAGGGAGCCTCTGCTGTCCTTAACAAGATTGTTTTTAATAAGTGCGGCAAACGCTGACTGTGACAGGGTTCCGCCACAGAATAAAAACAACAGAAATAAATCTACATACAAAGTGCGCTCGAGCACAGACACGATATCTCGGATCAGTTCGGATCAGTCCGAGCGCGATTGCCATCCGCGTGAGGCGCGCGCTGTGGTCGCGCGTCAGTGGAATTTTTCGAGGCGCGCGCTGTGGTCGCGCGTACTTATTTATTTTGTGTCGCGCGTCTGTGGAATTTTTCGAGTGCAATAATGGAGCAACAAAAAAAAGGTTATTATAGGTAACTGTTCAGTGGACGGTTGTTTAAATTCAACCCTAAACGGTGAATGGTCGTTTTTTAAGCTACCAGTGGTTTCAGAGAGGTAAGTTTAGTAGGTATCTGCTTGTATTTCGATGGTTCATTTTAACGTTACATAGAATAGTTAGGAAGATAGGTAAGCACCTCGCCCCGACTCCCAAAGTAATAATAGTTTCCTATTTTGAATCAGTATAAATAAACGTTACCTTACAAAAAATGTGGTTAGGTACTTATACCTAACTACATTTTTGTAAGGTAAATTCATGCCACTAATATTACGTAAGTTGAAAACATGTTTTTTTTTGTGTCATTAGATAGGTTTAGGTCTAAAACCGATAGGACAATGGAAATTGTATAACTAGGATAATCCGTTTAGAAGTTATTAGGGATTTTCGATAGTGAAAATTGACAAACGCTAAATTTTGTAGGTAGGTATTTTAATTATTATTATTTTATATTTCCATTCTTCCCGTTTGAATATCAACAATAAAACAAACAACTAGAAACGAGTGCCACTTTCACGATAAGTTTTATGTGCATATGCCATAATTGACAACCCTAGAGCGACCGCCGAGCGTAGGTATGAAAAGTGAAGTACATACACTTGATTGACTTCTGTTGTTTTTATTCTGTGGTTCCGCGGAGGGTTGCGCACGAGGTTATCGGACTATACTTTGATTGCGACAGTTTTGTTTTGCCTTGAAAATTCCCGACCTTCAGGCTTAGAATACGTATCAAATTACATGCCGAATTTACACACGGATTCAAATGTGGCTTTGAAATTTGAATTTCCTAATGTTCATTGAACAGCATCGTCTCCTCGTGTTCGGGCGACCTCTTCAGCAAGGCGACCAAGAGCCGTGCTGAGGAGCTGGACATCAGGAACAGCGTGTTCGACTTCATCATCATAGGCGGCGGCACTGCTGGCTGCGTGCTCGCGAACCGGCTGTCTGCTGTACCGGAGTGGAAGGTTACCTTCGCTTATTTATTTCATACTGAATACAAACTGAAATATAGATGCACAGAAAAAACCCCAGAAAAAGACCAATGCTGGGAATCGAACCCAGGTCCTCAGCGTTCCGTGCTGTGTGCCATATACCACTACACCACCACTGGACTGGTCACTGGTGGTGGTAGCACGAACCAGAAGACGCAGCGTAGATAGGCCTCCAAAAAGATGGAGCGACGACCTAGATAAAGTTGCGGGAACTGGTTGGATACGGGTGGCTCAGGACCGGCATGTTCGTCTGTTAGACATCTTTCGGCAAAAATGATGATGATGATGAAGTAAATAATAATAAAAATAGTAAATTGATTGATATAGATATATTTAACTGTACATCAAACTCATTTAACGACCGCTTTAGCCTAGTTGGTAGTGACCCTGTCTACGAAGCAAGAGGTCCTGGGTTCGAATCCCGGTAAGGGCATTTATTTGTGTGATGAGCACGAATATTTGTTCCTGAGTTATGGATGTTTTCTATGTATTTAAGTATTTATTTATCTATATAAGTATGTTTATCGTCGTCTAGTACCCATAGTACAAGCTTTGCTTAGTTTGGGACTAGGTCGATTTGTGTATGAATGTCCCCTAATATTTTTGTTTTTATTTAATAAAAAGTGCTTTTAGAAAGTAGAAATATTTTGTAACGGCAAATATTAGTAACTAAATTCAACAGAAGTATTATGTGCATTATTACTCTATTAGGTTATAATAATTCCGCAATTCGTTGTGTACTAACTTAGATATCTTTTGGGAACTATAGGTCTACATATTACTAAGTTAATATTGTAATGAATATTTGTATATGACTGTTTGTTTCATAATAAATAAATAAATAAAATAAGCTTTTGAAAAGCTGCGTAATATAATATTCTAATAGCCTAATAATAATATAATAGTGGTCAATCACGGGTCAGTTATATGTAAAAAAAAAATTCTTCCAAATCGGTCTGATGACATCGCCCCACTCGCGTTGCCCAAATGATTCGGCGCCGGATCAATAAAAATCATTGTTTAGATTTTTGCAACCAGCGCATGCGCCGTGGGAAGGAAGTACGTTAGATAGTTTGTTGTTGGCGCAATCTGTACGAAATAATATTTAATAATATTTATTTAGGTATAATAAAGTAAATAAATTTGAAATAAGGACGACCAGCCGTGGTGGCCTAGTGGTATGACTTATGTTCTCTCAAGAAAGGTCGTGGGTTCGAGTCCGGGCTCGCACCTCTGAGTTTTTGTAGTGGTAGAGCCATGTTGTAGCTAGCCGCTGCATCACGAATGGGCCGGCTCGTCCGGGGCAGACCACCCTCTCACAGAACACCGGCGTGAAGCAGCAGTACTCCTGCTGCGTTTCGTACGGTCAGTGAGAGCGCCGGGGGCCCAATACCTCTCCCCCTCCCCTATTCCCTCTCCTTTTTCCTTAGGGCTGACAACGCACTGGCATCGCGTAAAGCGCTGCGGGTGTCTATGGACAGTGGTGATCATTTAACATCAGGTGACCCACTAGTTCGTTTGTCTGGCCTCTCTAACATAAAAAAAAAAGAAAAAAAAAATTATGTGCAAAATTACATTTTGAAATTTACCACAAGCTTTACGGTGAAGGAAGACGTCGTGAGGAAACCTGTATACACCTGCGTCAAATTCAATTGTGTGTGTGAAGTTCCCAATCCGCATTAGGCCTGCGTGGGAACTACGGCCAAAGCCCTCTCATTCTGAGAGGAGGCCTGTGCAGTGGGACGTATATAGGCTGGGATATGTATACTATATAGCACGCAGAACAGATGGCCGTTGGGGCCAAAAGTTCTGGAATGGAGACCACGGACTGGCAAGCGCAGCGTGGGACGTCCACCAACGAGATGGACGGACGATTTGGTGAAGGCCGCAGGTTCAGGGTGGATGCAAGTCGCTTCCAACCGTAATGAATGGGCATCAATGAGGCCTATGTCCAGCAGGACGTCCTACGGCTGAAATGATAAAAAAATAAATAAATAAAATAAATATTAGGGGACAATCTTACACAAATCGACCTAGTCCCAAACTAAGCAAAGCTTGTGCTTGTATGGGTGCTAGACGACGATAAACATACTTATATAGATAAATAAATACTTAAATACATAGGAAACATACATAACTCGGGAACAAATATTCGTGCTCATCACACAAATAAATGCCCTTACCGGGATTCGAACCCAGGGCCTCTTGCTTCGTAGGCAGGGTCACTACCAACTAGGCTAAAGAGGTCGTTAAACGATGTTGATGACGATGATGATGATGATGATGTATACTTAGCCTTTAGTGCTATTTGAAACTAAGGATCGCCCGTGGGAATCGGAACCATTCCAATGTTTCACAAAAAATACGTTAATCTAAATCACTGTGGTAATTAATAATGAGGAAAATAAATGTACCTAATCATGTGTACGAGTATTTCCTTCCTGCTGTTAACGTCATCCATTCATCACCATCCCAGCATATAAACGTTCCACTGCAGAGCACAGGCCTCCTCTCACAATGAAAGGGCTTGCCGTAGTTCCCACGCGAGCCTAATGCTGATCAGGAACTTCACACACCACTGAATTTCTTCTCAGGTCTGTTCCGTCACCGTAAAGCTCATTGTAAATTACAAATGTAATTTCGCACATAAATTCCGAAAAACTCAAGAGCCGGGATTTGAACCCACGACTCTCTGCTTGAGAGGCAAATGGTGACGTCGCCACGCCACCACGGCTTCGCTTTTTTTCGTCGTAATGCGAAAAAAATAACATGCCGTATTTTATGATTCAGATCGAACGTGTTGTTGATAAGGTTCATTTATCTCTGAATGACATACATAATCAATATAACAGAAGACCTTGAGAACTAACAATAAAATTACGTGCTAATTTTGTTTTCACCCGTCACGGCAGACGGACCACAACTACCTATACTTTGTTTTTCTTAGCATTAGTAAGAAGATAAGCGATCTTGACATTCTTGACGTGTCTTTTTATTGAAAATACTTTTGAAAAAAAAATAAAAAAAAAATATCACGGGACAATTCACACCAACTGACCTAGCCCCAAACTAAGCAGAGCTTGTACTATGGGTATTAGACAACGGATAAACATACTTATATAGATAAATAGATACATACTTAAATACATATTAAACATCCAAGACTTGAGCACAAACATTCGTATTTTTCACACAAATATCTGCCCCGACCGGGAATCGAACCCAGGACCTCAAGCTTCGTAGTCAGGTCCTCTAACAACTAGGCTATCCGGCCTTCTAAGTAAATCAAAGCAAATAATGTAACAATTACAAAGGACTAATGGTCATTTACATTCTTTTGGTTTCCGCACCAACCTTTAACTTTTTAAGATTGTTATAAAACAAACCTAACCTAACCTAATGGGTTCTGTATGATGCCGTTTTAATAAATTCTGAAAAGTTTACGGTTTCAGAAATAAATGTGTCGGTCTTTTGACCCATTCCATGTTTTAATACATTCGGTCTTTCGTACTTCGGTATTGTAATACATACCCCAATGCTCAGTAGATGACACTCTCATCTGTCACCTCTCTTACTATGACAAGATTGAAGGTGCCATGTATTGGGTCAGTGTCGAGCACTGGGATGTCTACATTAAGTCAAGCTATTAAGGCACCACAGTAGTGAGATGATGATAATGATAAAGATATTGAAGTGCTGAAACTGTAGTTTTTTGAAGCGAAAACTTCTTCAGCGGCGTTGTGCACTTTTTGGGATGGGTAAAAAATGTTAAACTCGCGTCTGGACATGTGGACACTTCTGCTGGTACTCCCGGAGTGCAACCCGTTATTTTTTTAATCATTCATTCATTCATTAGTTTCAGCTGTATGTACAGAGTCACCAATTATTTAGTTGGGTACGTTACTGCATCAATTTGTTAACATGACCATTTATTTATTAAAATTATGTCACTTTAAACTCTTCAATTATGTTTGCGGTCCGTCTCACGCAACAGGCAATTAAAGCAAATTAACTCTTGCGGTAAAGGTTACAATGTTAATTAATTAATTTTGAGGCCGAGTTATCGCTACTCGAGAACGAGAAAATGTAAAAAATCAAACTGAACAGTGTGTTCAGCCGCGGTGTAGTTAGACCGATGGCCTCTCAATGAGGTCGTGAGTTTGATCCCGGGCTCGCATTTGCCATGATTGAGCTTAATGGTGAAGTGAAGGAAAACATCGTGAGGAAACTTGTACTATCTGCGAAGAAATTCAATGGTGTGTGAAGTTCCCGATCCGAAATGGGCCGCGTGGGAATTAGGGCCCAAGTCTTCTCATTCTAAGAGGAGGCCTGTGGTCTGCAGTGGGACGCGAATGATCATGTTTGTTGCACAAGTTCAGCCGCTGACAGTAGAATTAAATTTTTATTTTTTCCCTGAGAATGAATCACGCTTCACTGGTTTATATTTAATATGCATCATTTATTTAATTGCGATTTGGTGAAGGTCACAGCTTCAGGGTCGAGGTCAAGGTGCAAGTCGCTTCCAACCGTAATGATTGGGCGTCAATGAGGGAGGCCTATGTCCAGCAGTGGACGTCCTACGGCTGAAATGATTTGGATTTGTATGTTCAAACGTTATAGCGATATAATTGAAACCCCCTTAATATACAGGGTTATTTTTAATTCACTGACATCCTCTTAACCCTGAATTCCTATCACTCAAACAAATGTTTTTTGTTTTACGACTTTTTAAAATGAAGCACTTTTTTTCCCATACAAATACACAGAGTACCTATCGTAAAAATAAGAGGAAATCACAAATTTTCAAAACGTTATTACGCCAAAAATATTAAGTTATGACAAAAGCCGTAAAACAAAAAACATTTGTTTAAGTGGTGGGAGTTTAGGGTTAAAAGGATGCTAGTGAATTACAAATAACCCTGTATATATTTTTTTTTATGTTAGAAAGGCCAGACAAACGAACTAGTGGGACACCTGATGTCAAATGATCACTACTGTCCATAGACACCTGCAGCGCTTTACGCGATGCCAGTGCGTTGTCGGCCCTTAAGGCGAGGTATTTCAATGGGAGACGGAATCGAAGGTTGCAAGATCCAATGTTTTAGATATTTACTATTAAATGACAGTCTTCGAAAAAATATACGTTATACCTAAGGATATTGTCTAAAGAACGTGCTAATTGGTTACGCGATAGGATGTACTTCACTCGATCATATAAAATCCCGAACACAGGCTAAAATAAAAATTAAAATGCATTATTTAGTGTTTATTTTTTTTATTTTCTACATAATTTTTATATGGAAATATTTCTCTTTAAGTACTACAGAGAATCTGCTAAATTTTGGTTTTGTATCGATGTTGTTTATTTTTTAAATTCATATTTATCCTAAAACTTGACCGCTGCCCAACGGTTTGACAACATGCCGCGCCGCCCGCTACCCCGCCAGTCGCAATCAGGCGCTTGCCAACGTCGGATCAGTGTCAAATTTTCTCCGCCCGTTTTGCGTCCGTGCGAGGGTAAAATATTTGAAAATGGCTAATAAAAAAAACAAAATAAGAAAGAAATCAGTGCTAATATCTAAAAGAAGAACAGGAAAAGAGAACTTTATGAAACGGTACGTAAATTTCCATATTTTCATCCCTACTTTCATTGCAGTTGTAGATCACGAGTACTTGATGAGCGACGACACAGACTAAATATAATATCAGTATGACAAAAGTTTAGTGTGAATGTACCTACTGAGAATTTTCTATGTATATTTCGTAATTACTTGACACATAAAAGTAAAACCAATATTATGTAGTTGATTTAATTGCACAGTAAAAATTAACAAACAGTAGTTCATCATTACCTGACTGCCCCAAGGAGGATTATGTTTTTCAAGCGTATGTATGTATGTAGGTATGTGGGTATTTATGTCCATTTCTTTGGTCCTCGCTGCAGCCTAAACGGCTGGACGGATTTTAACATAATAATATGAGGTATTATTAGATTCGCCATAACTGTCGGAGTGACATAGAGAAGGTATATAATATTTCAACAAGGCGTCGGCGAAAAAAAAAATGGCGGGGTAATTAAAAAATATTTTGTATTGTAACAATGGCGATGGCGGGATGAACTGGACTTCTTCTTGGAGGATATTGATTGGCAACTGTGGAGGACTGTCCGCTAGCACATCCTCATGGTATATTAGGGGATAGACCTCCATAGTTGCGCCAATCTCATTTATATTATAATATGGTACCAAAGGCCTCTTCATGTTGGCTTTGGCCCCATGAATGCCTTTCAAATGACCGGGTCACCATGGGCCCGTGATCGGAAATCCGTACCAACACAATAATAATATGGGTATCAAATGAAAGTTAATAATTAGCCCATTCTATATATAGGTATATATGGGTAATTATACTTCTAATCTACCGTTATCACAGAAATATCTAAAATAGCTAATTTAAAGACCACTAGACTTAGTTTCATCTTTTTAGAAGTTTTTCTTTTGCACTCTGTTGCTGTATGGCGGTGGGTCTAAGAAAGCGAAGAGCCTTAGTCAATAGTACCTATACTATAGTACCTAACAAAGCAATAATAAACGAAAGATAAGCACGTGTTTGAACCAGGCCAAATTTTTTATAGTGCTAAAATAATGACCGTTGTCTTTTTTCCAATGGGCTTGCATTTGACCCTCGTCTATTTCAATAGTAGAACAAAAGAAGGCCACATGTTCCAAATTCCTAAAAGCAGGAATGAATGAACTAATTCTGTGTTTATTAATTTACTATTTTATTTTAGGTCAAAAAAAACAGCCACGAGTGTCTGGTATGGCCACTCCTTTAGAAGAATTGCAACCTGTGAATTTCAGTACTACAGTAGATGAGTAAGTGGGTCATAGTCATAGGTACAAAAATGTTTTATTATATTTACTGAACATGAAAATTGAAATAAATTACTAGCTGTTACTGTTTCAGCGTGACTTTACACACTACAGATAAAGAACGACTTGCAGAATATGATGACAGTTTATCTCAAAATAATATGATTGAGTGAGTATCTATATAAAATTATTCACATAATAAACAAAACCTTAATTATAAAATAACTAACATAATGTAATTGGTTTTCAGGCCCATGGATATTGAAACATGTAACAACGTGACTGACGTGTCCGAAAACTTTACTAGATTGGAAATGGTCGATCCACAACAAACTGTAACTTTTATGTAAGTATAACATTTTGTGTGATAATATTTTTATCTTTAATTGTCAGTTTATTAACTTTACATTGTGCAAACATATTTTTTTTTTAAAAAGACTTTGTAATATACCTTCTAACAAAATATAATATTAATCTAAAAGATGAAATATTTATTATAATTAATTATTTTATGCGTTCACTGTTTCAGAGATACTGAAGAGACAGAAAACTCTCTTATCGCTGAGAATGAACATAAAGAAGATGAAGTTCAACCTATTTTGGGACGGCGAATTATTGACATAAATTATATTTTACAGGAGTTACAAGAAAAAGCTCGACATAACGGTTTATTTAACTGCACATTAGGTAACTTCCGTTTAATTAGTGAAAAACGACGAGGACTTTTATCGGTATATCGTTTTGAATGCAATATGTGCAAACAAGTTTGCTTGATTAACTCTGAAGATCAAAACGACAAAGAACGAGTGAATCTAAATATAGCCGCCACTACTGGAATTGTGGCTTCCGGTATCGGCTTTTCTCAATTTGAGGAATTATGTTCAGCTATGGATATCCCTGTATTTAGTTCAAACTACTATTCGAAATTAGAGGATGAAGTATTTGAAAAATGGAAAAAGACTGCAAGTGATTCCATGGAAGCTGCAGTTCAAATAGAGAAGGATATCGCTATCGCGGAAGGTCGAACTAAGAACGGCTACCCTGTCGTTGATGTTTACGTTGACGGCTCATGGTGCGCTAGATCTTACGGCACCAACTATAAAGCGTCATCAGGCACAGCAGCCATAATCGGCAGAAGAACAGGTCAAGTCCTTTACATTGGAATAAAAAATAAATATTGCTTGGTATGTGCTCGAGCTGAGCACAAAAATATGTCGCCAAAGCAACACAAATGCTTTAAAAATTATAAAGGTTCTTCGAGCTCCATGGAAACGGAAATAATTGTAGAAGGTTTCAAGGCGTCGATCCCAATGTATGGCATCATATATGAGCGAATGATAGGAGACGGAGATGCTTCTACTTATGCTGCAATACTCAAAGCCAGACCGTATGAGACCGAAAATGTGACCGTAGAAAAAATCGAATGTCGGAATCATATACTGCGTAACTTTTGCAAAAAACTACGTAGTCTGGCTACAGAAACAAAATATATTCTAGCGCATCGTAAAATGCTTACCAACGTCAAAATTTTGACAATGCGGAAATCAATTGTACAATGTATAAGACATCACAAAGCCTCTAAAGGTCCTCGCAATGTAGCAATATCAAGTCTTCACAATGATATTATTAACTGTGTAGCACATGCTTTCGGAGACCATAGAATGTGCCAAGAATATTATTGTACAAAAGATAAAAATGACAACGAAGAGCTCAAAAAGATCCAGAATTCCACATTCATATTCAGAATAAACGCGATTGTTTCAAACGTTGCTGCTAAATCACGCAGCTTAGTTGAAGACGTTAGTACAAACACTGTTGAGTGTTTTAATAGTGTCATCGCCAAATTCATTGGGGGGAAACGAACAAATTTTGCACTGAAAGGAGGTTACCAAGGGAGGTGCTCAGCAGCTGTTGTTTCGTTTAACTGCAAATCCGCACTTTCAGCCATCCAAAAATCTTTTTTAAATAAAAGTCCTAAAGGCAGGGTAAAGATAATTGGCTAAGTAAAGTTTTTTGAAGAGGTGCTAATTATATTTTTCTTCGACAGTAGTCGTCATAAGGATCGAGAAACTGCAACTGTTTTATTTTTATCTCTTATCGTTTATTGGAAATATTTTTTTAAGTGTTCGAGTTGACATTTGTGTATTTAGACGGCTGACAAGCCGTTCGTGCTCAGTACTTATTAGAAATAGAAAAAAAAAAACAAAGTCAACTGTCACTGCTCACTGCTGTCACCTTGGCTGTCACCATAGAGCTGTCACTGTCAAATAGAATCTAACCGTTTTCTTTGCTTAGCGATATGATGCGATTAGTGTGTTTTTCAGTTTTTTGGATTATTTTTTACGACCTCTGCACAAACACCGGACTCTCGATTTTGCCGCATTTCTCCACGACCTTTGCACGATAATTGGACCACGATTAGATACTTTCGACGACTATTTTGGCTCTGCTTCTTGGACAACGTTATCTTGCATTCTTGACGACCCTTGGCTTGACTTTCGGACTACTTTCTATTTGTGCGGCTTCACCTTTCAATACAAAATGAGTGGATTTGTGCGAGCAGATTCTAGGAACTTGCCACACATGGACATGGCTATGATTCTAGAATAATTTCACACCAGCGATAAGTACAATATTGCCGAAATCAGAGGAGTTAAAGCACTCCTGTACGTACCGGTAAAATGGATGAACATATATAATTATGTCCGTACAGTTTCTTGCACAATTAATTTATTTTTCCATTTCATTTTAGGACATCAAGAGGTGAATATGTTGAACATGCAGTAGGATATGTCGAAATCAAAAGAGAATACTGATTGCATTGTCCGGGCCAATGTTGTTCCAGAGCACAGAATAACAAGAAAATATTATATTGTGACCATTCACTTTGATGAGCCAAATAACAATGTGATTGATGCAACATGTGATGGTTGTTCTGCGTCGGCTGGTAAATATCATAATAGTCTAAATGTCTGTGATTAGTAAAACATTACCTATATCATAATAATTTTGATCTCATTTTCAGGTGGATGTAAACACTCATTGGTTGTTTTATTTTGGTTGCAAGAAAAAGCTGCTTCACCTTCATCTACTTCTGTAGAATGTTATGTGCAAAATTTAATGGCGGGTTTCAAGAAAAAATCGCAGCTTTAGCCGCCAAACTATTAAACCATAGTTCTATAATATTTATTTATTGTAAATAGGCACTATGTATGTAACACATAATCAAATAAAAATATCTCAAAAACATATTAGATTTCATTGAATATCTCAAATACAAAACGTGTAAAATAACTTTTCGGTACAGGCCTTAAGATCACATACATTTACTTGTTAGTAGAATCTTGGTGCTGTTATACTAAGGATAGCACAATATTAATGTAATTTAATTTATTAAAAATACGACTTTCTTCTGAATAACCCTTTGCAAGGTATGTATTGGTAACAGTTCCAATAAATAGGGCCTTTGGAATTCATATATTTATGCTAAATGTTTTTGTGATTATTTGTGCATTTATGAAATAAAACAAAATTAAAATTATTGCATTTTTATTATATTACTCTGCAAATTCACTAAAGCACATGCGATTAAGACAGCTTCGTCTACATATTTTACGTGGTGGTGTATCCTCAAGCTCGCTATAACCTTAGTTTGAATCGCCTCCTTTTTAGTAGGTGTTTCCTTTGAGGAAACACTTGGAGGCCAAAGAAGTTTAACATTCCTCTGTGACAGAAGAGTTTCAATGCCTTTGAAGCCTCGATCGGCTAAAACCACAGTCCCTGGCGAAAGTATATCCACAAAGCCACTACATTCTGTAATGGCTTTGTCGGAAACTCTACCTCCAATACCCTTTGAAATAAAGCATATAAACCCATTTGGGCAACACGCAATTAAATATTTTAGTGTATTGCACAACTTGTACTGAGACCATGTCCTTGATTGCATAACAGGGTTTGATGGTTTCTCTATTTGGATCTCAAAACAATCAAGTATGCATTGCACATTAGCATATCTCACTTTGAAAACAGGAGGCAAAGTTTTTTTAATTGTTAAGGGGTCTGGTAGGAATACATGCATTTGCAAGTAAGTTGCAAGATTAGGTATCGAAATCCTTAAAAGCTCTTGCAATGTCACTTGACTCAACTGAAAGTGGTGACTCATTCTTTGAATTGTGTCATTCTGCTTTAGTTTGAATAGCGTGATCATGACATGTAGCAGGCGTAATTTACATTGGTTAGCTAAAAAATCTATGAACCAATAATACGATTTGGAACACCAAGGTACATTTTGGGGTGTTCCTTGATCATATTCATAATATGTGTATGCGCCGACATATCTCTCCCTTCCGTTACGGTCTCCTTAGCTGTGCTTGCAGTAGAAGATGAAGGCTGACTTGGCATTACTGTTTCGGTAATATTAGCGTGACAGCCTACGCTTCTTACGGATGGTTTCACCAAAACAGCTTCACACTGAAAAAAAAATACACTAAATTATTTGACACAACTATTCTCTACTCCTTTCATAGGCTTTGCTTTTAAAATAAGATTATCTTAATAAAAAAACCGGCCAAGTGCGAGTCGGACTCGCGCACAAAGGGTTCCGTACCATTATTTATAAAAACAGCAAAAAAAATCATGTTTGCTGTATGGGAGCCCCCCTTCAATATTTGTGTTATTTTAATTTAATAGTTTATTTTTAAAGTGAATATATAACTAAATATACTGTGAATATTTCAAGCGTCTACCTGTTGCCGTTATCAATATGGAGAAAAAACAAGCAATAAAATAACGTTTGTTGTATGGGAGCCTCCTTAAATATTTATTTTATTCTATTTTTTAGTACTTGTTGTTATAGGGGCAACCGAAACACATCACTTGTGAAAATTTCAACTGTCTAGTTATCACGGTTCATGAGATACAGCCTGGTGACAGACGGAGGGACAGCGGAGCCTCAGAAATAGGGTCCCGTTTTTCCCTTTGGGTATGGAACTTCTAATAAAGTAACAATAGCATTTGAGAAAAAGTGGTTATTAAAATGAATAAATGCTTGTGATAGAAACAATATTTTAAACATACATAATTTTTCATATACCAAGATGCCATTTTTTTTATTCATATATTCTATGTTTAAAAAATCTGAATATGAGTTTATTCCTACTGCTTTCTATATAAATGGAGATACACTTGAGATTTTACCTTTGAATAAGGCAGGCATGTTTCCATAATGCAAAAATTGTGTTGATGTAGTAGGCAGATCTTTTGAGCTTTTGCTTTGATCAGTCACCATCTCCTAAAAAAAAAACAAATATCAGGACCCAATTTACATTAATCAACTTACAATGTTCATATCTATAGTCAAATTGAGAAATATGTGCGCAGACAAAGTGATCAAATGTATGCTAAAATGACTTAAATAATTGTTACTAGCAACCCGCCCCGGCTTCGCACGGTTGCAATTATGCATGTATTATACATATAAACCTTCCTCTTGAATCACTCTATCTATTAAAAAAACCGCATTAAACTGTATAGTGAAAAAATATGGATAACTCATGTCCATTTCATTGTCAGCGGGCATTTTGGGGGCAAGGTAAGGTTTACAAAAAAAATCTTAACTTACGAGTATTATAATGTACTTACTTAGTATTTGTAACATAGTTAATTAGTTACTCGTTATCATTTATTAGTCTTTAATGTATAGATACTCTTTGAAGTGATAACTGATAGCCCATTTAAGTGGCCACAATAAATATACCACATACTATTCAATCTTATTTTTATTTAAAATTTAATTGATATAAAAAAATAAACACCTAACTAACATACCTACAGCCTTAGTTTGCAAAGATATTTGGAATTTCACATTACAAATACTAGGTACCAAATACTAAGTACAAATACCTTATTCTGACTACTCGAAAATGAATTGATTGATTTGTGAACCTTATCTAGCATTCTGACATGCCACCACTTAAATGGGCTATCAGTTATCACTTCAAAGAGTATTACGTAGGCAATTTAAGATTTATAACGAGTATGTTGCAAATACTAAGTACATATATACTCGTTAATTAAAATATTTTTTGTAAACCATACCAAATGACGTGCCCCCAAAATGCCCGCTGGAGTGCGACGTATGCTCATGTCTATGATCAAGTTTAGCTTGGCATATTATCTGTAGATGTGAGTTATCCACATGTATTCACTATGAGTGAGTCTCACAGTAGTTTTAACTATATATGTATATATTTTCAAAGTCTACACATTCTGGAAATAAAGAGTTTGAACAGGCAGACAGTGAAGTGATCCTCAAAGGTTCCATTTGTTCTTTTGAGGCATGGAACATTCAGTACAATCAACATAGTCAAGTATATAGAAAAAGAGACTACCTTTTAGTGCTTTATATCACTTTGGGAACCTATAATAAAATAAAATAATAATAAACTAACGCTTATGCAAATCTATTTCAATTTGTAATTTTGGTCTTTCTGTGGACCCCTTGAGACAGGATCACCACAGGTTGAGAAACACTGGTCTAGATCAGCAGTCGGCAACGCGCGACCCGGGACCTATCTCCTTGCGGCCTGCAACTGTTTTGTAAACCTACAACTAATAAGGTAGATATATCTATTAGGTACAAAATTATCTTACAAGTGAGGGCCGCCTTTATCTATTTTTTTCACTATGTGGCCTATGTCTGCCAAAAGGTTGCCGACCCCTGGTCTAGATCAATACATTAATTTGTTAACTAACACAAATTCTAAAATAAAATATTCAAAGTCCCTTTCTAGCTTCCCTCAAGGTTCATAAAATAAAAAAAAACAGTCAAGTGCGAGTCTGACTCGCACACAAAGTGTTCCGTACCATTATCTACAAAAACAAGCAAAAAAATCACGTTTAATTACTTAAATATTTATTATATTTATTTTATTCCATTTCTTAGTATTTGTTGTTATAGCGGCAACCAAAATACATCATCTGTGAAAATTTCAACTCTCTATCTATAACCGTTCCCTAGATAGTCTGGTGACAGACAGACAGACGGATGGGCGGACGGACAGCGGAGCCTCAGTAATAGGGTCCCGTTTTTACCCATTGAGTACTTCCGTACCCTACCCGTTACCGTTACCCTAAAAACGGTTAAAATCTGTTAATTTGATAACTGGCTTTGGTAGCTTAGTTGATTAGAGCGACTGGCCTAGTTAGCCAGAAGGTTGCTGGTTAGAATCTAACTTGAATCTTAACATTTTCTCCTTTAATTTAAAATTTTAATTTTTTTAAGCAGTTTGTAATGCAACAATATAAAATAATATGCCTAGCTGATACTTACATCCTCATCAATATCACATGTTTTCGTAAGTATCAAGTTTGCTGTCTTTTTCAAATGTAGCTTTCCAGATTTACCTTTGTAGCAATCTTCCTCAATCTGTAAACAGAATTAAAATATTCTAAAATCTTAAATCTACAAAAAAATGTATAAACATTTAAAATAAAATTATACACAGGAATAACTTTTATTGGCAAATGAAGGATATTACTATTACAAGTGAACTAATGAAAAAAATAAGACATAGATTTCCATAAAAATTAATGAATGGTGGTTGATAAAAATGGAAGAATATAACCTTAATTCATGAACAAAAATATACAAATGTACACTCACATTAATATGATCTCCACAGACATATAAGTTCCGTTTTGGGCAATTCCTGTCCAAAGCTTGGCACCAAGTCGCTTTTAAACAGTTTGGGATGCACAAATACGCCGAATTCGGAAAGTCACGTCTGTATTTCAGACACGAAGGTACAAAGCATACATTACATCTTTGTAATACTCCATTTCTACTCCAGCGTTGTCGGAATCGTCTGACTCCATTGTAGGGATACTTTGATTCAAATTTACTCGTAAGGCAGTCCGAAAGTCAAGCCAAGGGTCGTCGAGAATGCAAGATAACGTTGTCCAAGAAGCAGAGCCAAAATAGTCGTCGAAAGTATCTAATCGTGGTCCAATTATCGTGCAAAGGTCGTGGAGAAATGCGGAAAATCGAGAGTCCGGTGTTTGTGCTAAGGTCGTAAAAAATAATCCAAAAAACTGAAAAACAGTAATCGCATCAAATCGCTAAGCAAAGAAAACGGTTAGATTCTATTTGACAGTGACAGCTCTATGGTGACAGCAGTGAGCAGTGACAGTTGACTTTGTTTTTTTTTTTCTATTTCTAATAAGTACTGAGCACGAACGGCTTGTCAGCCGTCTAAATACACAAATGTCAACTCGAACACTTAAAAAAATATTTCCAATAAACGATAAGAGATAAAAATAAAACAGTTGCAGTTTCTCGATCCTTATGACGACTACTGTCGAAGAAAAATATAATTAGCACCTCTTCAAAAAACTTTACTTAGCCAATTGAAAGAAGAAGAGCACAAAAACGAAAGTTGAACTTAGAACATCCGGTAAAAAAAACACGAAAATTAAAAGAAGTTAATCAAAAGCAACATGACTATGGTCCAGCGAGCTCAGCACCAGATATGTCTACACAAGAGTTAAAGAAAGCAGAAGAAGAGTTCTTAAATAATTTAAAAATGCTTACTTCTGATAGGCATGCTATCGAGAGAGCTATGATTTTGCAACGAGATAGCAGTGAATGGCTAGAAATAAGAAAAAACCTAATCACCGCATCTAATTTCGGCCAAATATGTAAAAGAAAAGTTAGTCTTAACACTGCTCCTTTGGTGAAAAACATACTATACCAAAAAAAATTGTCACATGTAGTTGCTGTTGCACACGGAATAGAGCACGAAAGGCAAGCACTTCAACAGCTGCAAAAACAAGAAAATATAATTATTATGCCTTGCGGTTTATTCATCGATAAAAGTTATCCATTTATTGGAGCAACTCCTGACGGGTTAGTAGGCGATGATATGCTAGTAGAAATCAAGTGCCCTTTAACTGTAGTAAAAAAAGGACTAACAAATGCAATACAGCAAAACAAAGTACAAATTTTAAAATTTGACAAAAAAACTTGCACTAGCACTATAAATAAAAAATGTAATTGGTTCTATCAAATACAGGGGCAGCTTCACGTCACTGAAAGACGACTCTGTCTGCTAGGAATCTGGGCTGGAGAAAACGAACCGTTGCTTACAAAACTCATCGAAAGGGACGATAATTTCTGGAAAACGCAAATGGAGCCAAAGTTGACCAAATTTTACATGAAATGTGTAATGCCGGAAATTGTAGACAGTAGACACGCACGTGGAATGCCAATAAGAACGTTGTCCTTACAAGATGACAAAGAAAATGTTAATTATGTAGACTCCCCAGCCTTACCATCACTTGAGCCACAAATGGAAAATGTTAATTCTGTACAGTCCACAGCCTCAAAATCTTTTGAGGCACATTCAGATTTGCAACCGGGTACAAGCACACGAGAAATAAATTTTGAAGAATTTTGAGATTAGGTATACATAAAAATTAATATTTAAAATTTAATATATAAATTTGTTTTATTTGATACCCTTTACCACATTTCGGTGCCCCTTTTCTCCCATAAAATTTTAAGTCATAATGTATCATTAGTCATAATCAACGTTAGTCATACAGTGACTTATTTCTGAAACGGTATTTTTTTCAGGACTTTTTTAATGCCATCTTATAGAATGCAGTAGGTTAGGTTTGTTTTATAACAATTCCGAAAAATAAATTGTTTCAGAAATAAATCATTGTATGACTAACGTTGATTATGTCTAATGATACATTATGACTTAAAATTTTATGGGAGTAATTATAGACCCATTATATTTATGTCAATCAGCCCTTGTAATAAATAACACTACAACCCTCTCTGGTGGATAAACCCATGAAATTAAATTGCTTTCCAGAAGAAAAATAATAAAAATATAATTGAAAACGTTTATAATAAAACGGATACCAAAATACACAAAATAACAAATCAAAACTTGAAAAGATAAATATGTACAGAAAACACATGTAATTATAGATATACTTGCCTGAAATATGTTCCACTAAATCTCAGCATTGTCTTGGAAACTATCTAGCATTACATAAAAATATACAATAATTAAAATACAATGTTATCGTACGGAATATCCTTTTACTGTGTACTGTGACATTCATGTGACGCGCGGTGCGGGACGCGGGGAGCGCCCCGAGTAGGCGGTATCAAACCGACCTCCCTCACCCCCTGTGTTTCCGTCTCGCATTGAAATACCTCGCCTGGAGAGGGAATAGGGGAAGG
The DNA here is from genome assembly GCA_947563465.1 of Archips xylosteana. Classification (NCBI taxonomy): domain Eukaryota; kingdom Metazoa; phylum Arthropoda; class Insecta; order Lepidoptera; family Tortricidae; genus Archips; species Archips xylosteana. The sequence continues at coordinate 663,344 of OX387359.1, forward strand.
GGGAGAGGGAAGGGGTGAGGTATTGGGCCCCCGGTAGCGTTGTGTAACTCTTGCTTTTTAAATGAGGATGAGGGAGGACCTCATTTTGCCTCGTGAGGTACTCGCGAGGTACCCCTCATTTGAGGTGAGGTGTAAAATGATTCAAAACGATCGCAATGAAAAGCGCTTTGCGTAGCGAGGCGCGCGCATCGTTGCCACACGACGTGAGGCTTACATCCCTACTCGTTTTACCTCGCGAGGTGCCCCTCATTTGAGGTGAGGTGTAAAGAATTTAAAATGATTGCATGAAAAGCGCGTAGCGTAGCGAACGAACGAATAAACAAACACCATTTTATATTTATAAAATTTTGTCAAATAACGGTTTATTAAATGTTGATTTGGGAACTTTCAGCCTTTTCGTAAAAATATTACTTATTTTCCATAAAAAAAATTGTGTCAATTTTGTGACGAGCCATAAAAACTGTATGAAAAAACGTCACAAAAGTTACAAAAAATTTGAGACATTCCTTTTTATCATCAAAATCAGTAGCAGTCTTAATTCTGAGTAAGAAATCCCCAAAATTTCCTCATTTAGTAACAATTAATGTTCGATCGATTCATTCCATCGAACTCGTTAATCCGTTTCAACTCCCTCGCTCGTGAGTCAGTGAGTAAATAGTAATGAAAAAGTAAAATGAGGAGCTAAATGAGGTGGTTCAAAGTTGCAATTCGAGTACTCCCTCATTTTGTCGCGATGAGGAACTCAAACGAGGTACCTCACGAGTGAGGGACTCATCACTAGTACGAAACGCAAGCAGGATTACTGCTGCTTCACGCCGGTGTTCTGTGAGAGGATGGTACTGCCCCGGACGAGCCGGCCCATTCGTGATGCAGCGGCTAGCTACAACATGGCTCTACCACTACTAAACTACTACTATTTATTTTATTTTTATAATTTTTTCATCATCATCATCATCCCAACCTATACAGGGTTATTTGTAATTCACTAGCATCCTTTTAACCCTAAACTCCAACTACTTAAACAAACGTTTTTTTGTTTTACGGCTTTTGTCATAACTTAATATTTTTGGTGTAATAACGTTTTGAAAATTTGAGATTTCCTCTTATTTTTACGATACTCTTTGTATTTGTATGGGAAAAAAAGTACTTCATTTTAAAAAGTCGTAAAACAAAAAACATTTGTTTGAGTGATAGGAATTCAGGGTTAAGAGGATGTCAGTGAATTACAAATAACCCTGTATACGGGCCTCCTCTCCGAATGAGAGGGTTTGGGCCGTAGTTCCCACGCGGGCCCAGTGCGGATCGGGAACCTCACGCACACCATAGAATTTCTTCTCGGGAATGCAGGTTTCCTCACGATGTTTTCCTTCACCGTAAAGCTCATGGTCATGGTAATTACAAATGTAATTTCGCACATAAATTCCGAAAAAGTCAGAGGTGCGAGCCGGGATTTGAACCCACGACTTGCTTGAGATGCCATATGTCAAACCACTAGGCCACCACGGCTATCATTTGCTGTCGTACCTATAATTCAACACATTTAAGGTTCGGCCATACCGCTGCTTTAAATACGGAAACGTTACGTAATCGCAGTGACGTGCCGTAAAGGCCTACGCTAGCTGACGCGGATTACCCGGAACGGACGCCCGTAGTGCGCGCGAAAAAATTGTATGAACAGCGCTAAGAGGCGCGGGCGCGTGCGACGGATTTTCGGTAGATTTAAGAGGCTGACAACACCTAATTTTGTTGAAATTGATGTCATTTAAACAGTTTTTTAAGAAAAACTGCTTGTTCTAGCACATCAAAAAAATTATATGTATTCATCATATTTCAAAGACCGTGGACAGACTCGATACATAATTGGACGAAATCGGCTCGATAGAAAATAATTGCAAAGATAGGTCTTAAAATCATCATTAAACGGTTCTATGTCTTTATTTTTTGGCGTATGCGTCTGCAATTAAAAACATGAAGCCAACATATTCATACCTAAACCGCTAACGAGTCATATTTCACAAATAATCCACAGTTTTTTTTTAATTAAATATTTGCCCAATAAATTTCAATATATCCGGCTGCCCAGTAATAGCGGCATCTCGTTTACTCCGATACAAATAGACAGTGTGCGCCGACGTTAGTGTTGACAGTGTCTTAAGACCCGCGAGCGGGCGCACGCGACGGGCGTCCGCGTCAGCTAGCGTAGGCCCTACGCGTCAGAATTTACCGCATGCTCTCCATAGTAAAGTCGTGACGTTTACGGTACGTCACTGCGATTCCGTAACGTCACCGTTTTTTAAGCGGCGGTTTGGTCGCACCTTTATGTAGCACATTTATTCCGTCTATCTATTACGGGCCTTGAGATACAGCCCTGTGGCAGACAGAGATAGCAACCAAAACGTCGAAACACGTAACATCGTAGTTAACCATACAAATCTATACTGACTGGAAACAGTTACCAGGAACCATACCGTATGGGTAATATTGTGTCGCAACGGAAAATTTTCACTGCATACTTTGACAGCGGAACGATAGTAACAAGTTAGGCGGCCTTAGGCGCAATCCACACAGAAGAGACGTGGGACAGGGGCGCGACGCAGTCGCGGCGCCTCAAGAGTAAGTTTTCATACTAAATGTATAGAAGCGTCGCGATCCAAAGCAGACAAGAGACGGGGCGGAGACGCGGCCTGCGGACAAACGACGCCGACTGCGACGCGCCCCCGTCCCACGTCTCTTCTGTGTGACTTGCGCCTTACGTTTCCCACCAATTTGAATATACAGTTGTGGCCATATAATTAAGAACGATTATTTATTGAGATGATTTTTTCAAAGTAACAAGTATAACTAATTGCCCGTATTTTTTTTATTTCTCTCGGTATTGCGAAACTTTTCCGTACTACCGGTACATTCATTTATGCAACATAGTTGGTTAAAAAATTAATAGAGAAACTTAATACATTCGATCTGAACCTAGTATTAGTACTTACTGGCTGGTCACGTAATTAAGAACGCTGAATAGTTTATTGTTTTTTCAAATTTAAATAGAGAACACTGTGTGGCTCTGTGGTTGTAGATTATTATTCGTATAATTTTGGCGCCATTTCGTGCTGTTAAAGTCTTAAAAGTGATTACTTCGTATAAAAACAATGGGGAAAAATAAAAGTTGTGATAAATCTACAAGAGAAGTAATAATAAAACTTCGCGAGAAGAATTGGTCGTATAAAAAGATAGCCGACTATCTGCAATGTCCAAAAACAATGGTTTTCCATGCCGTAAAGCATTTTTCCACGTATCAAACTACTTCAAACGTTCCACGTGGACCTAGACAGAGAAAGTCATCTCGTCGAGATGATCGAAATATCGTTCGTTTGGCAAAACAAAATCCTTTTAAAGGGTCTAATGAGTTGAGAAAAGAATATTTTGGCGAAAAAAACCCTTCAGCAATCTCTGCACGCACTATTCGAAGGCGTTTGGTAGAAAATAAGTTGAACGGAAGGATAGCAAGGAAGGTGCCTATGTTGAAACGATGTCATAGGCAAGCCCGACTTGCATTTGCAAGAAGGTATGAAAACTGGACAGTCAGACAGTGGAAAAACGTTCTTTTTTCTGACGAGACAAAAATAAATAGGGTATGTTCTGATGGAAAACGATATGTACGACGCCCTCCGAATAAAGCATTCGACCCAAAGTACACAAAAGTGACATTAAAGCATGGCGGGGGAAATGTGAAAATTTGGGGGTGCTTTTCTGGACATGGCGTTGGACCTGTTAGGCTGATAGAAGGAAACATGGATCAATTCCAATACAAAAATATACTGCAAGAAACAATGTTACCATATGCCGAAGACGTGCTTCCGGTTATTTGGACATTCCAGCACGACAATGATCCAAAGCATACTGCACGCACCGTTAAGGAATTCCTCACATCACAATCAGTTTCAGTCTTAGATTGGCCAGCCAACAGCCCAGATCTTAACCCAATAGAGCATCTTTGGTGCGAAGTCAAGAAAAAGGTTTCAAATCGACAGTGTGGCAATTTGAGAGAGCTGTACGACGTTTTCTTAGAAGAATGGAACTCTTATTTCTCTTGCGAAATGTCAAAAATTGATAGATTCAATGCCTCGCCGGTGTAAAGCCGTAATTAAAAGCCGTGGACATGCAACTAACTATTAATTTTAGTTCAAATGTATTAATTTGCTTTTTTTTCTATACCAACTTCACATTAATATGATTTATTTAATCTAAGTTTCATATAAAACAACTCTCGAGCAGTTTAATAAATCGTTCTTAATTATTTGTCCAGCTACATTACTATTTGAATTTATTAGTATAGAGAACAAATAAAATTTGTAAAAAAAAATGTTAGCAATTATACACTATTATTATTAATCCCGTTTGCTCTATCCATGTGGCTATTTTATAACATAACTTGTTACTTCTAAGAAGGAACACAACTAGACATATGACATGATGTAGATAAAAAAAAATCGGAAACTTCAAATCGTTCTTAATTGTATGACCACCACTGTAGATAGAAAAAATATAGTGTAACTATACAGACGTTGATCGCCACATTAACACTCAAGCCCCGATTACTACGATTTGTATGCACAATGTGTTATTGGAGCACAGTATCATTTTGTTTTATCGTCGCCATATAAAATTTATTAAACTGATTTTACTATTGCTATGCTAAGTCTAAAGGATTTGCCACACTGGATGCGTTCTGCGGTCGCGGTCGGGTCAAATTGAACAACATTGTCGGTCTCTATTATATTGCGTGTGCGTGCGATCTGACCGTGCGGACCGACAATGTTGTTCATACATACCTAATACATAATGCGGGCTGCGTTCCATTTGACCTGACCGCGACCGCAGAACGCATCCAGTGTGGCCTGTGAGGCTGCGTATCCACCGGAGCTGTGCGAGGATGCGCTGCGAGATATGTGTTTGTCATGAACCAATAGAAACACTTCATTTAAAGGGTCCTAACAAATGAAGTGTTTCTATTGGTTCATGACAAACACATCCCTTGCAACGCATCCTCGCACATCTCTGGTAGAAACGCAGCCTAAGTGTGGCAAATCTAAACCTTTTCATCGCCACGCCTCGACAAAACGTAAACCTGCTTTGAATCTTATGTCATTGTGTCAAGATCACTTTGACAATGTACATTGTGACACCTATATGTGTCGTTGGCGTTGAAAGGGTTAAAAGGTTTTTGTACTGTAGTCAGCAAAATGAAAATTTTTACATAAACTTATTTCATTTGTTTTTTAAAACCCAGGTTCTCTTACTCGAAGCGGGAGACGAAGAAAACATAGACTATGATATACCAGGCGTTCCCACCAAGGACTATAGACCAATCCTCTGGAACTATAGGACCGAGAGGAATAACTTCTCCTGCCTGTCCAGACCTGGTGGCAGCTGCGAAGTCAGGACTGGGAAGGTGCTTATTTCTGATGAAGAGCATTTTAAAGACTTCAGATTATATATACTTCATTTAATTTAGAATTGAAAACCACAACATCATTATACTGCGGCTCGTCAACTATTTCTTACCTAGCAAATAGTACAGTACATTAGTCTGGGAGCCGCAAAATAAAATTGTTTTAATGTCACTTTATTTGCGTGTCGTCAAATTGCTACTCTAGTACAAATTGTAAAGAGATTGCAGTTCACGAGCCGCAATATAATGTTGTTGTGGTTTATAATTCTAAATTAAATGGAGTATACATAGAATCTTCGAAGAATTTTCACCAATTTTTTAAAATGAAATAGTCGGGTGTTCTGCACGGGGTTCGAGCTGGGGTCTCTTGGCTATACGCACCTACTGCACCACGGGGCAGAGTGAGTTTTGAGTGCTTTGGTCGGGAGCCTTGTGGCGCAGTTGGTAGCACACTTGACGTGTATAGCCAAGCCATCATCACCATTTAATTTTTAGCCGAGAGACGTCCACTGCTGATCAAAGGCCTCCCCCAAGGTTCGCCAGATCGGTCCTGTACCATCCGCATCCAACACGTCCCTGCAACCTTAACTAAGTTGTTACTAATGTCGCTCCATCTTGTTAGAGGCCTACCTACACTGCGTCTGTATGGCCAAGAGATGCGACTTTTAATCCTGTCCAGAGCACCCGAAATTTTTACTTACAGTAAAATTACATAAAGTTTACCACTGACAGATGGTTTGCCTTCATTTCATATTCAACTTTAACGACCTAAAAATAAAACCAATTTTAGAATACTGTTACCCACGTTTGCAGATTTTGTAATAGCTACTTTATTTGTATGGTGTTAAAGTTGGAAATGAAATGAAGGCAAGCCATCTGTCAGTGGTAAACTAAAAGTAAACGTATTGTACCAATTGATTTATTCAGTTTTATCATCGGTCTAGGTCCTCGGAGGATCATCTGTCATAAATGACATGAAATACACCCGTGGTTCTAAAGTGGACTATGACGGATGGCATAAGGATGCTTTGGGTTCCGTCGACTGGAAGTTTGGGAATCTGCTGGAGTATTTCAAGGCTTCTGAGGACAACGGTGAGCTGAGGGAAATCAATTATAAATTAAGTGAACCTTCCCCTGGTCGCGGGTACTACACTTGCAAAGATATTTGACGTAGCCAAATACAAGAGTATAGCCAAGAAATTCAATTTCCAACTCACCTGAGTTTGAATATCGTACAGCAAACTGTCACCATAAGAGTTAGCTACGATGTTGCTTTGACGTGTTGCATTTGACATTTCACCTTCTCCTTCTTCCTCTTTAATGGCGGCCACTAGGCTTGTGCCAATGTCAGTTAAATGCTCTCTTTGGGAGCGACGTTGTACGGTGATTGTAGTTTTTGCAACTTGATAGTAAAATTCCAGAAACCACGTGGAGACAACTTGCGCATTAAAAAATTTCAGACATGAGAGCAATATAGAATTTTGTGATCGCCGCATAAAATACTATCAAAATTATACTACAACTAGCCAAAGAAACAGAAATACCAAAACTAGATACTGTCTACATCCGCCACGTTCGAATGCCACAAATCGAATCCCATTTCAACCTTAACGCATTGCGAATGCTTAAAGACATTTCTACGAAATGGGTAAGGATTTAAATCCCTTGACTGTTAATAAGTTTATTTATTATTATTTATTTTAATTATTATTTAAGGTAGCATTAAAAAAGTGGTACAAAATTAGTGTTTAAACTCAGTTAATGCTGGGCAACATAATGATTTAGCTCGATTGTTAAAATAAGTACGATAAAATTTAGGATGTTGATAATTTGTTGAAATTAAATCAGAAAGTCAAAGTATGGACACATCAAATTATATATGATAAGACTAATAAAAATAATTTAATGGCGCGATGCAATGTATTCTCGAGACAATTAATATTTTTAATTGTTATGTCACACGGACCAACTTAATTCTGAGGCCAGATGACTCTAAAAGTGCAGCTCATTGGCTCGATAAAAGCCTATTCTATAGCTATCTATCTATAGCCATTGTCCATCCACTGCTGGACGTAGGCATCCCCCATTTTGCGCCAAAACTCGCGATCCTGGGCTTCCCTCATCCAGCCACTGCCAGCTGTCCTCCTAAGGTCATCAGTCCAACGTGTCGCACGGGCGTCACACTACGCTTCCCCAAACGTGGTCTCCATTCTAGGACACGTCTTTACACCTACTGCGTATTCTTACGTATTCTTTATATCTACATATAAAACAACCGAACAGTTATTCTAATTGTAACATTTTGTTTTCCCTGCTGTGTAATGGCTACGCACTTTAAACTAAACATCTTTTTAACACCTGCGTTAGAATAAAAATAGCCGTGTAGGTATAAATTCCTTTGAATTTACAAACAATTTAAAATTCTTAACGCATTGTGGGGCTCAGTAGTTTGGGCGGTGATGATATATTTGTCAGTTAGTCAGTCAGCCAGTCTATGGTCTAGCAGCTTGTTTTTTTATACATAAATTTCAGTTCTATGGAATAAATAGGAATTACCTAACAAGATGGACTGACGATCTGGTGAACTACTGGTTAACCACTTGTGGAGGAGGCCAGTAAAGCCAGGGAATGTCTTCTGGCTGATATGATGGATGATGCAAGCAATGTGGTTTCTGTCACGTAATAGCAAAGAGTTTTTGAATTATAACTACTGTGAGACAAATCTATATAATTACTAAAATAAAAAACATGGGTCAATTGGGATGCACCAAAAAAAATAACCTATAGTTTTTATATTTTTTTTGGAAAGAATAGGATATTTTAAGACACCATTTTCATCGATTTTGAATTTGGTTGAGTATTTAATTTTTTATATTTTTTTTTAGAAATACGTTGGATGACGTCACAGTGAGAGAGCCACGTTCCATAGCCTAGAAAAATTTAAGTCGTACATAACATAATCTGTGGCACTACCACGGCACTACTGAGACCCTACTACGAAGTGCATAATTCGAACTTCGTTTCATGCCGTCCCGCTCACGCTAATATGATTTGACACGAGAGTGAGAGGGATGATACGATACGAACTTCGAATTTTGTAGTAGTGCCCCTGATTTGTCTTGTCACTGTCAATATTACAAGCACGGCTTAGGGTCCTAAATGAACCATGACATAATAGTTTTATTTATTTCTCTTCTTTTAGCTTCGGTTATTCCTGTTTGTTTAATGGTGTGATAGTAAATAAATATTTTTTATTAAAATCTGATATTTAAATTCTTTCATATTTACTTGTAACGTAGTAATTTAATAATTAAATTTGTAAAAATACATTGCGAGTATTGTATACATTTCGGACTTTATGATAAATGACAACTGTTTAAAGCCAGGTGTGCATCATGTGATTAAAGTTCTGTCTTTGTCACTCTTTGCTATTATAAGCAGGACATCAACATTTCAAACTGACAATTTGCTTTAGAGTGTAGACCTGCTTTATATCTGCCTTTGTGACGATTCACTGCAAGGGTCAAATGAAGGTCATTACTTAAATTTTCTTTATTTAATTCAGATTATCATATTTTTGGAATCTGATTTCTGAAAACGCTTCACAAAGCCTATTTCTCCAAACGGTTTTCGATTTATTATACGTTGCCAAAAATTGGGTCATCCCAATTCACGTATTAGTAGTCAAGGTATGCACGGCATGTTTCTAACCAATCTGTGGTTTTTTTAAGGCTGGTTCGAACGGAAAGCTAACCGTGAAGAACCGTCCGTTCATGAAGAAGCTTGTCTTAGAGCAAAATATTAATAGCATTAAATATACAATTTTTGCTCTCACATTTCAATAAATAATCAAGTTCCCTCCCAAACTTCTGCCAAAACTTATATCGAAACTTATTTTTCTAAAGATAACTTCACAATCAAAATGCCTTGTATTTCGTGAGAATTCCACACCTGATCGCAATTATACTTACTGTCGATAAAAAGAGACGTGTCTATTTGCGCCCTATAGTTTTCTCTTTCACAACGCCATGAACTTTCGTTAAATATTTATACTTTTAAGTTTTCCTTGAATTATTGACATAACCTATATTCCTTAGGAAATATATCATGTTGATTTTTCCTTGACGCAAATTCCGCTTGTTGAGTGTGTTTACATGATGTCTGCGATGTTTTTTATAATAATAAGATTGTGTGTTATCTTATTGTCAAGGAGGCTCTTGAGTTGTAAAATGTCTACGTTTCACTGTCACTTTAAACGACGGCTTGGCCTCTATTTCACCAACGTGAAAATCGTCAGTGACATATGTTGTCGAGCCACAAGTGCATAAGTGACATGTGGTTTTTTTTTCAGAGTCCCACTTCAGTTTGGGGGTTTTGACATCCACATCTGTAATACGAGTTTTAGAGCGCAGTATCGTGTTTCTGATTCGATCAGTCCTCCGAACACCCAGAATACTGCCCTCCATTGCTCGTTGGCAAACCCTGAGCCTGGATTTTTGAGCTTCAGTCTATTCCCCAAGCCATCACCCAAGCGTCAAAGCCAAGCGTCTATTTGCCAAGTCTGACAATTATGCAAAATATTAAATTAAATTAAATTACCGCACACCGACGCTGCCGAACAACGGCCATCCGATAGTGTCTTTATCAACGTCGACAATGGCAGAATCATTGACAGTATCGATAGAGCTATATTAAAAAAAAAATTACCACGGGGTATTGACAAATTAAGCAAAGCATGTATTGTTATGGGTACTAAGCATGTATTGTTATGGGTACTAAGCTAGATATACGTAATTAAATAGATAATATGAAAACACCCAAGACTCGAGAGTACAAATTCGTATTTTTCATACAAATATCTGCCTCGACCCGGTATCGATCCCGGGACCTCAAGCTTTATAGTCAGGTTGTCTAACCACTGGGCTATCGGGTCATTATAATATTACGACAAGCATTTTGTTATAATTGTTTGTGATAGGCTACAATAGAGAGATCTCGCTCCAGGCAGATGTTATGCCTGGGAACTGAAGTCCAATGGATGAAACTTGGAAGTTGTATTTATGTAGCTGAGTTGCGAAACTTCGATAGCGCGATGCAGGATGTAGTAGTTATCGGTAAATCGTGATGAGATTAAAGCTGTTCAGGCTTGCGTTACAATTGTTGTGTTTGGTGGTAATCATAATATTTTTAAAATGGATCTCCGTGAAAGTAGTAGTGACGATAATGATAGACAATATCACGTTGGTGAAATTAGGCCTCGTCATTGTTCAAATAAAACGATATTATGGCATACCATAGAACACCTGCCCTCACTGCCTGTAGCATACTTAGTAACACAATGTTAAATGATTATATTCCATTCCAGGTGACTACGACGTACTAATGAACTCTTTCTACCATTCTCGAGGCGGAGAAATGCGTTTCCAAAGATTCAAATACGTCGACAAGTACATAGAGACCTTTGCCACCGCGTTCGCTGAAATGGGTCTTCGTCCTGTCGACATAAACACCAATGTGCCTGAAGCCATCGTTTTGAACCAATTTGCTGTTTTTAACAACACTAGACTCAGTACTAATAGTGCCTTTCTAAAGCCTGTAAGACATAGGAAAAATCTGGTAGTTATAACAGGAGCAACTGTTACTAAAATAGTTATTGACAAACACGAAAAAACTGTCGAAGGTGTTATGTATGAAGTAGAGAAGGGCAAAGAACGTCCTGCGTATTCAAAAAGAGAAATCATATTAGCTGCTGGCGCTGTTAACAATGTTAGGGTACTACATTTGTCAGGTATTGGACCAAAAACTGAAATGAAAAGGTTGAATGTAAGTACAGTTGTAAACCTGCCTGTTGGATTAAATTACAGAGATCAAGTGACAACAGGAGGACTAGCATTTGCCTTAAGTGATGTAACACCAATCGCGGATAGTGACATAATAAATGATTTTAAAAAATGGTTTCAAAGTAGAAACGGGAATTTGGCTTCACGAGGAATTAATCAAATATCAGCTTTTATACAGTTGTATGAGAGTGAAAATGCGCCTGACATTGAATTAAGTTTAGAAGGTAACTTTGTTAGGAGTGACAAATTTTTACTGAATAATATAAGTGTTCATGCAGCTGAAGAAACTCAGTTACCAATGGCTTATTATAACCTAGTTAATGTTTATCCAATTCTATTGAAACCAAAGAGTAAAGGAAAAGTTACACTGAATAGACGAAACCCCAAATATGGTCGACCTATAATACAAGCTAATTTCTTAAAAGAAGCTGAAGATATAGATACCTTAGTGGATAGTATAGATATCGCTTTACAATTACTCGACACCAAGGAAATGAAAAGAAATGAAATAAAATTTGCGCCTCTGGATCTGTTCCCTTGTGATAGACTGAAGAATAGAGATCAATGGAATTGTATAGCGAGGCATTATACTAAAGCTGTAAGCAATCCAGTTGGGACGTGTCAAATGGGAGAAAACAGCACAACCTCGGTGGTTGATTTTAATTTAAGGGTTCATGGTATAGAAGGACTCAGGATTGTAGATGCTTCGGTAATGCCTACTCACGTACGTGGAGGCATATTTGCACCAACGATGATGATAGCAGAGAAAGCTTCAAAAATGTTACTTAAAGACTGGAACGAAAACAAAGGACATTCTTTTAATAGGCGATGAGTTAAGATCTAAAATAAAACAACAAAATCAATACCAAGTCGTTTTTATTAAGTCACTAGCCTTTTCAGCAATCATGATGACAGGTGCTGCTGTGGAACCCCTAGTTATTTTCGGCATAATGGATGCATCGACTACTCTTAAATTATTACAACCATAAACCTTCAAGTTTGCATCTACAACGGATTCAGGATCTTTGGCAGGTCCCATCTTACATGTTCCTACATAATTATGCAGCGGGCTCGAAAAATGTCTAATAATACAGGACCAGAACTCCTCCGATACTCTTTCATGATTTTTACATTCATTATTCAAAATGGGCCGAGGATCAAACTCGAATTCAGCGTTCTTAAACACGTCGGTATCAAACAGTTTCACTATTTCTTGGATACCTTCCAATAATTTCTTTTCATCTGATGGTTCCTTTAAGAAATTTGGATAGATCAAAGGCTTTCCAAACACAGCATCAGTTGCGTTAAGAACAACTTGTCCACGACTTTTAGGCGTCAGTAAACTGATGCACATATCAATTTTATCATAATACATATTGGAGTCATGTCCTCTAAATCTTACTTCGATATCTGGAGTGCTTAAAATATCTGACATACTTGTCTCGATGAATGCTACTACTTGGAAATTCGCTGATAATGGACCGATACCTTTTGTATAAAACGTTGATATATCTTTGAGTTTATCAGGAAATTTTGCAGTAGTAGCCGTCTTAGTTAGTTTTATCACTGGTAAACATACTGAGATATGATCGTGAAAATTCGAACCCACTGGTAAATCACGATGTGGCATTATATCTAAATATTCTAAATATTCCTTAGGACCTATACCAGATTGCATCAGTAGTTTAGGTGAATTGATAGCACCAGCACTTATAATAACTTCTTTAGTGGCCTTTGCTTTTACTTTTGTACCGTTTTTTATATATTCTACCCCCAAAGCTAAAAGGGAATCTCTGTCTTCTTTAAAAACAATTTTAGTTACTAATGCTTCTGTGATGATTTCTACATTGGCCCTTAGTTTTCTAATAGGCTCAATAAAAGCTGTATAGGAACTAACTCTTTCACCGAAATACGACATGGTCTGTATTCTCATGAAGCCAAGTTGGCTTCTCCCATTAATATCAGTATAATTATATCCTAGTTCATTAAAAGCGCTTAGGAGTACGTCAACATTATCATCTACATAAGGGTATCGTCCTACATCTAATGGTCCTTGAGTTGAGTGGAATAGTTTATTCTTCGAAATGTCTTTGTCGTAATTGCCTTCCGAGTATTTGAAGTAAGGTAGAACGTGACTGAAATCCCAGCCTTCATTGCCCATGAGGGACCACTCGTCGAAGTCAGCAGGGCTGCCTCTCATGTAACCCATGTCGTTGATGGAGGAGGTGCCTCCGAGCACCCGACCCTGGACGACTTCGCAGCCAGTCTGGAAGCGGTTTTGACAGAACCTGGAAAATTGAACTATATGACTGATGTTAATACTATCAAGGTGATATGTGGCAGATCTAGCTGTTTAGAGAAATTCTTACAAAGTTTAGGTCTTATTTTCGAAAGTTTCGGGACGGCTGTCTTTAGTTCTAAAACACTTAGGCTGCTTGCGGAGTCTGAAAATTGTTAAATTTTCCCTCAAGACATGCCTAGATTTGAGAAATAAAAACCCAATTTATTTTTATCCTCAATTATAATTACTATTTAACTTCACTGATTTTTTTTACATTGTTATCAAGAAAGAAATAAATCTAAATTTAATAAAGCCATGACCTTATTTGAAATGTTAATTAAAACAGGTCAGCAAAATTTAATTAATGGTTCTCGTCATAGAAATATCAAATTCCTTGTGTGATCTGAGGTACACATAGTGTACTGCAAATAATTCAGTTGACGGGGGCGTCAAGCGAAATAATAAACTGTTTATTGAATGAACTATATCTTATCGGAAAGTAGCACTTGTCCCAGCTGAAGTGAAACACAACTACATTATCGTTTTGTGCCATATTTTACTACATTGGTAGGTTGCAATGTGACCAATAAAACAAGAAGAAAACATACAGCTGCAGTTCGTAATATACATGATTCAGTGAAGAAAGATGAAAGTGCTTATGATTTATTTTAACACTATTAGCTGTTTGCCCGTAACTCCACCCTCGAATACTCATTGATCACTATTCTACGGGAACTATGCAATTTTTCGGGACAAAGACTATCCTACGTCTTTTCTAGGGCCTTAAATTATATCTATTCCAAATTTAATTTCAATTAGTTGAACGATTTGAACGGAAAAAGATAACAGACATACCGAGAGACACACTTTTGCATTTATTATATTAGTATCGATTAGTATATATTCAATACGTAGGTTTTTGACACGTCTAACCTAAGCTTCTATATGACCACCAAACAGAGGTGAAAAGTAAGGAGAAACAGTTCTTTCACTTCTTCTTATCACTTTTCCTTCTTCTTAAAAATGTGAAATATAGAATTTATTACCCGTGTTGTATCGGGTTTAAAATTACATCTCTCGATTTTTTCCATTGATGTTGTTAGAAGTGACTAAGGAAATAGATTAAGGTATATTGTAGGTGATGGCAGCAACTGTACCACTTTTCTTTTATCTAACATTGAACATAAAATTGCGAAACGTACCCCCGACACGTAAATTTAGATTTTTGTACGCTCTGCGTATATACAGGGTTATTTGTAATTCACTGACATCCTCTTAACCCTGAATTCCTATCACTCAAACAAATGTTTTTTGTTCTACGACTTTTTAAAATGAAGCACTTTTTTTCCCTTACAAATACACAGAGTATCGTAAAAATAAGAGGAAATCTCAAATTTTCAAAACGTTATTACACCAAAAATATTAAGTTATGACAAAAGCCGTAAAACAAAAAACGTTTGTTTAAGTGATAGGAGTTTAGGGTTGAAAGGATGCTAGTGAATTACAAATAACCCTGTATAGGCGTGATGCGTGTATGTATAGGTATATAATTTAGTTAACGATCAGCTTTTGTAAATCCCGTTTGATGAAGTAAAATGGCGTCCTTGATTTTATCACATTATATGAATTCACATTTTTGTAGTAACAATGGAAAAGCTATAGACTTTTGAAACATTCAAAAGGAGGGCGACACTGATGGTTCTGATAACAACAACATAGTATTGAATAAAAAATATAATTACAATAATTTACGTGTGTAACACGGCAGTAGCGTTTAAATACAATGTAGTGTGGCCTGTTAATGGCTTTTAAATCGAATTTAAAATACTGTATTTGCACAAAACACTTGTGACTGGAGCGGTTTTATTTTATCTTTATACTTCCTAAGTTTTTCCTGAGACATGTCATCCATTATTTTTCACCCAATTAAGAATGAACTGAAACAATTACTTTGCTCACCCGCGACCTTACGATAGTTACGTTTATGCAAGAAATGTGTGTTCGTACAGTGTGGAGGTGGAGGAACTGCATGAACACACATTTCTTGCATAAACGTTACTATCGTAAGGTCGCGGGTGAGCAAAGTAATTGTTTCAGTTCATTAATATGGACCTCCGCAAAGTAACGCCTGATTCAATAAACCAATTAAGAATGGATTTCAGAAACAAAGCATAGCCTAAATTCATGCTAAAACGGTAGCTCCATCTCTGGAATAACACATAAACTAATTTTCATCCCGATACTTGAGCTGCTTAGTATAGTAACATGAAGTTTGGCAACGTCAATGAAGACCACAATCCATGGTTTACGTTTAAATTGGGGCGAAGGCTCATTAGCCTTACATATCTAGCTAGTTTTGGGTGTTCCCTAAACAGCTAGACCTGATACTGCACTGACTCACCCCTTTTTGGGCCGCATGGTGTACTGCCAGTCCAGGCTGGAGCCCCGGAACTCGCTGGTCAGGCCCGGTATCAGCGCCATCTTCGGCTCCTCCGGACCTGCCTCCAGCAGGAGTACCTGGAAAAAGCAAATGCATTGAAAGGACCATTAGATGCGAGAAATTTGCTAGTTTCACATTTTACGGGAGCGCAAGATCATGGAACACATTCTAAGAGGAAACCTATGCCCACCAGTGGGACGCATACAAGATATCTTAAAATTTATCCGAAATATTTCAGCAGATGGTTGAATTTGTCTCACTGAATACTTCTGTTAAGGTTTTCCGAAAATTTTAGATTTATATAAAATCACTCTTTTAACTCGTACACTTTGAACATAGACCGTTGTATGGAACCATTTGTCGACCACAGTTAATAAATCCTCAAAAACTATCCGAAGCATCTACTGTGCATGTAAAATTCGCCTAAGCTAAGGCAGATTGCACCCTAATAAAACGTGGACACAAATTACATCATAGTTACCACGTATAGATGCGATACTTCCATTTGACAACCACTATATTCACCTACCAGCCGTGTAGAATCAATATAGACCGGGGGATGGTGACACAAAATACTAGATCATTTGTAACAGTATGGCGGTTCTTCAGGGGTATAATTACGTAATGACAAAAAGGAAAATGATGGTCATAGCGCTGGTACCGGCGGCCCAATCGCGTGGGCGTTAATCGAACGTGTCGGATAAACAACGAAAATCGAACGATTTGTTCCACAAAAATTCTTGTATTTTCCGATAGTCGATAAATAAAACAGAAGGCGGTAGCGTAATGCCATACTTCTCTGGTGTGGCTTACAGCCCGCCGTACCGACGCGGACACGTTAATTTAAAAACAACAATTGAACCATTTGTACCAAGCTAATTTTTGCACAGTTAATAATCGTCGATACTTACTTTTATATATACATACTTTTCTGACGGTTCCAAATGGGCGCCATACCGCAAAGGAGTAATTTTTTTTTTATTTTAAACGATTTGTACCAACCACCCTAAAACTTTTTTCAACAGTTCTCCGTACGATTATAAATAGAAGTCTGATAATGCCATACCTGTGGGAGGTGGCGAATGTTTTCAAAATTTTTAGAAATTTTTCAAAATTCTAAGTTTTGTGGCGGTATGGCGCCCATTTGGAACCGTCAGAAAAGTATGGCATGGTGATTTTCGTGAATGGCTACTCGACGATTATTAGCTGTGCAAAAATTAGCTTGGTACAAATGGTTGAATTGTTGTTTTAAAATTAACGTGTTAGCGTCGGTATGGCGGGCTGTTAGCCACACCGGAGAAGTATGGCATTACGATACCGCCTCTGTTTTTTTATCGACTATCGGAAAATACAACAATTTTTGTGGAACATATCGTTCGATTTTCGTTGTTTATCCGACGCGTTCGATTAACGCCCACGCGATTGGGCCGCCGGTACCAGCGCTATGACCATCATTTCCTTTTTGTCATTACGTAATTATACCCCTGAAGAACCGCCATACTGTTACAAATGATCTAGTATTTTGTGTCACCATCCCCTGGTCAAATACGTGTCAATGACAGTGAAAGGAAAATAGGCAAATCAAATACACTAATATAGCACAAGGTGTATTCTAAAGATTGTGCACGCAGTGCCATTAATAGAGAAAGAGAAAAAATTCTCGCAAAGGCTTCTGTTAGACGATCCATGACTACCACTCTACCAAAAAGAAGAATAATAAATGTGTGAATTCAATGCTGTTGTATTTGAAATAAAATTAAGATTAGGTAGCTTGTAAAACATGAAAGGATTCAACGGGTCATTGGCACTCCATAATTTTGTATAGGCTGTTCGTCATGTTATAGCAGAAATAGTGTTATCAAATGTCTATCAGCTCGTCTAAGCTCATAACAAAAGCAAACATTACAGTACGATTGTCAGTCATTATCATAACAACGATAAGTGGATAATCTTTTCTGCACCTGTTATGTAGGTTACCTTGGGACAATTAGCATCTGCTGGGGAGGTCGCTGGTTCAAGCTGGTAGAATAATGAGGATTCCACGTTTCATATTCATGAAGATTTTTTTGTATTGAATAATTTCATGATATTTTTGTGGATTTTAGATAAAAAAAAACAAATGTTTCAGACTTATGATAGTGTTAATAAAACCTGGGGACTTTCCCAACAAAAGTGTGGCTCACTAGCCACTACATGGGGTCTATAAATTCTATAAACCGTGGGTACGCTGATCTAGATAAGATTGCACAAGATAGCTTATCTGATTTAATTTACATTGTCCCTGCATTTTTTTTTACTGTATCCGATATTTAGCTATCACGAACATTGATTAACAGAGAGGATAAACATTAATCTGCCTTCGAATTCATATCGTCTTCTTGTGCACAGATTGTGTCACAGAATTTCACCCAGTTATACTTCAATGTTTGTGAAACTGAAATGGTCAATTACTAAGGGCGTTTGTGCCATTAGAAAATACTCCAACAAACTTTAATACTAAACAATGCAAGAATAATTATATCCATTCCATTTTTAGCAATGGATATCCGGCAGGAGGAGCGTCTTCGTCCTTTTGTGGTTTTTCATTGGCCCACACAAAGCGGTTTGCTTCATCTTTCCTAATAGGAACTGCTAAGGAATGGAATTCGCTCCTATCGTCTCTATGTCCAAATAAATACAATCCAGATCTGCAATTCACCGGTTTAGTAAGCCTATTCACTCTAGCCTTGATGAGATCTATCTCATCAAGGCTAGAGTGAATAGGCTTACTAAACCAGTGAATTACACCTTTGGCCTCATCTGCACTTTGCATTAAATTAAATAGGATTCAATCACGGGTGAATTTAATGTAAACTTCTTAGTGTTAAGTCTTACTCTTACAAAAACCTTGTGGCTTATAGGCCACTGAAATGACATTTTAATATGACTGACCTTCCACTTCCTGTTTTCCGAGAGCCTGCTCGCCACCACGCACCCCGCCGTCCCTCCCCCCACCACGATGAAGTCGTACTCATCCTCATGCACCTTCTCCTGGTAGGAGTACCCCTTCTCCTGGTTCCCTCGATAGTACGCCTTGAATTTTGGTACCTCGCCTAGTTTCTCCTCTGTCTTCAACAAGTTGTACCTGCACAAGGAATTTTAGTTAGGGACATGTGTGAATTTGCAGCAGTTGTGGAAGACTTGGGGCTAATTGGGATATAACCTTACAACTGACGACGATGACATGGGGTTTCGTTTTGCTTCAAAATAGCCAAATATAAAACAGTCGGTTTAACCACTGTCCTACCCCCTTTCACCTTGTTAGTCCGCAGTTAACGCAGCTAGCATTAAAAGCTTACAGTCCATTGCTACCACCAACTAAGACGAAGAAGACAGTTCTGCGTCATTTGGCGAGGGTAAATTTGCGGATGCAGCATCAGTCGGGATATTAATAAACTACTACAATCATTTTTTGAAAGGCCACTCTTGTCGTAATTGCAGCACTTCATTGCATTGAACTGTAGAATTCTTGTCTTCCTGCTGTTTTCAGGCCTAGTATACTTACTTACAAATTAATTTAAGTACCTAACAACGATAGCATGAAAATGGTTCAATTATTTAGCCCCTTTCTCATCAATTAATCATCAATCTAAAATTTAATACCTAGCTCTAAGCAATTCATGGTGCATGCTTTGAAAAGCGTTTTGAGTGTTGTTAAACAATAGATTAGTATATTAGTACGTTACCTATTTTTCCCAAAATAGTCTGGTTCTGGACCTATGTGTCCATACAACGTGTGAACGAGAGAAATAAGCAGAATGGCAGTAGGGGCACATTCAATTCGACCGTCACAAATTTTGCATAAATCATCAGTTATATTTCCTGTCATTGCATCTTGGTTTTATAATCTTCTTATTATACACGTTTCATTGGTCTTAGCTCCAAAGTTAGTAAGTTTTGATTAGATTGTTACTGGATCTGTCTTTACCTGAATCATTCACATTTTATAATTTAGTACATTCAAAACGCGTTTGGATTTCATCACATGATTCTATGTTCTCCGCTATCTTTTTGGCTCCTCGTCGTTTTACACGCGTAAAACTTTCAAACGTTCCAAGTATAGATTGATCATTATTTATTCGTAATTGTATAACGTTGTCTTTTTAAACAAATTCAGAACTTTTTCTTTGACTATTAAATCACTTCTATATACAACCTAATGTCATTTGTGTTGTGTTTAATTTTAAAATGAATCCACTTTTTAATTTACTTTAAATTTATTTTCACTTTAATTTACAATCACTGCTAGGTCCCAATTGTTATGTGTCACGATGATACACCTACTGCCAAGGTGGTCGCCACCAAAAGTGTCGCGAACGGACGATGGTGTAAGAATGCATTGTTTACTTGAATTGTCAACACACATTGTTAATTGTTTATGAGTTCCAAGAGCCGGCTGTTTTCGTGCGCGCGCGCTTCTTAATATTTGTTACAACGGTAAACATTTTGCGAAGGAAGCTCGCTTCCAAATTATTCGATTATGTCGATGTTTATGAAATTGTTTATGTTAGACCGGTTGCACTGCACACAGCGACTTTTAGCAACGATTCAAACGCGTTCAGTATCGATGCTGTCGCTAATCGTCTACCCTTACATATACGCGCGACTTAAATCAGCGATACAAACGCAATAGTTTCGGTACAGGCCACGGACAAGGACAAGGCATCTGTAGCGATTTAAACGGGATAAAAACGCGATACATTAAGTATATCTACGTAAACTCTATACAGTCACGATGTAAGTGTAGCCGCTGATTTGTCGCGATAAAGATGCGCGTTTGTCTCGATATAAACGCGCATCGTGCGTTTTTATCCATCCATACTAATATTATAAATGCAAAAGTGTGTCTGTATGTTACCTACCCCTTCGCGCTTAAACCGCTGAACCGATTTAATTGAAAATTTGGTATTAAGATACTTTAAGCCCTGGAGAAGGATAAATCATCCTTAAAAGGGGTGAAAAGAAAGGTGGAGCTTGTATGGGTGTATCAATTACCGCTGAACCGATTTAGATGGAATAATGGTATGGAGATAGGATAGTTTTCATCCCGAAAAATTGGATAGTTCCCGCAGGATAGTGATAAACGAATTCTGCGCAGGATGAATTACTCTTCTTCTTCTTTTTCAAACTTTCACCACCCAATGCTGAGTGTAGGTCTCTTCTAATGCACGCCATTCTTCCCGGTTTTGCGCCCTTCGCATCCAGTCCTTTCCGGCCACTCTAACAAGGTCGTCGGTCCAACGCATCGGTTGCCTGCCCACATTTCTATGCCCTACTCTAGGCCTCCACTCAAGCACCCGACTACCCCACCTGTTGTCCTGTCTACGGCATAAATGGCCCGCCCACTTCCATTTTCTGCTAGCGATCACATGGGCTATGTCGACCAATTTCGTTCTCTTCCGGATACTGAATCGGGTTGACTGAATTACTGGCAACACCTAATTAACCACAAGAGCGATTCGATACATTTAATGGCACTTTTGTGTCGCTACACAAATGTCATCAATCCCTAGTGTCGCGACAGTTCAGTCGCGCGTCTGTATCGCTGCTAAAAGTCGCCGCGTGGGAAGTGCATAAGGCATGTTATGAGGCGTTTGCGTTGCTTTTTGTGATTGGAGTTGAAGAGTTGATGTTCGAATTGTCAGAGGAATCCGATCATTCATCGGTAAGTGTCACTGCAAAAACATTCATAACAAACAAAATTGGTTTCTGATAATGTTTGAGAGTGTGATACCAAATCGCCATCGTTTATCTGTTCCTCGTCATCACCACCATCATTTTAACGGAAAGATGTCCGTCCATTCCCGAACATAGGTAGGCCTCCTCCAAAAATAGGCTAAAAAAAAAGTTGAACCCGTTTCCACTAGTGCTATACTAGCATCCATAGCAACGTAGCATAGCAAGTCTCCGGTGCAAAGGCACCCTAATAGTGACAAAATTATAATACTTACTAGCTGTTGCCCGCGACTCTGTCTGCGAAGATAAAAAAAAGCCTACGACCTATTCTCAGACCTACCGAATATGGAGAAAAAAGTTTCAAAAAAAAACAAGTTTAAAAATTGGCCATGCCGTTTCGGAGGAGTTCGATAACAAACACCGTGACACGAGATTTTTATAAATTAGTAGACTAGCTGTTGCCCGCAACTCTATCCGCGAATAATAGCGGCATAAAAAATAGCCTACGACCTATTCTCAGACCTACCGAATATGGACAAAAAAGTTTCCTAGAAATCGTTCAAGCCGTTTCGAAGGAGTTCGATAACAAACACCGTGACACGACATTTTATATATTAGAAAGATTGATTGTTAAACTGCTAATCTAACACTTAATCGCTCTCACGAAAAACATTCCATGGCGTTTTGAACTAAAGTTGACTGTCGATAAAATTGTTTTTATTCTAATAGTTCGACGATGTCACGAATTATGTTGTTGGGGTTCGTTAATGCGTAAACGTAATTTATTCATGGATTGATGGCTTAATTCCTATGAATTTTATTATACTTAAATGAAGTTTATAGATAAAATAATTATGTACAGACTATAATTTCATGAAGATACCTATATATCGTTTTTTTTTTAGCATTAGATTAGGAATAGGGTAAACAATCGAATTATTCCACTTACGTCAGCTGCCACTTAGGTCAGATTTCATCAAAATTTATGAAATTCCGTATAGGTCAGAAAATCAAAATGGCTGGCGTAAGTGGAAAATGTTTTAATGTGCAGATTATATTATGTAATTTTAATTATTTTCTTGAATAACGAATTTGTATTATGTACTTGTTTAAATAATATTAGGAGGCAGGCAGGGGGCACTCAATCAGTGACAAGTGACGTTATTTTCGTACAATTTATTCATACCAGCTCTTGTAAACTGACCTATAACTGAATCTCAAAATCGAAGTCTGACGCCTACTCAAAACGTTATAGCAACATGTTTCCTTCGGTGGTCCCCACCCAAACATTAGTGTAGGCGCTACAAATAAACAAATGGACATTCTCAAGACATGTCATTACGCATTCATAGCTTGCGTCGATTTTACGACTGCGTGGTGACGTGCCCAGATCATATACTCGTACATTTACATCACAGAGCAATTACGACGAGAACTGCCTTTCGGTTATCCTTATTATACACTACGTTTCTTCTACTTTAAATTAATATTAGAACTAGGTTTATCAGTTAGACATCCTCCATACTAATATTATAAATGTGAAAGTGTGTGTTTGTTTGTATAATTTTGTTTGTTTGTCTGTCCTTCTTTCACGTTGAAACTGAGCGACAGATTGCCGTGATTTTCTGTAAGGACATAACTGAAGGGCTGGAGAGTGACATACATAAACATAAGATACTTTTTACAGCGGGAAAATATTTAATTCCCACGGGAAAACACGTTTTAGTCTACTTCAGCCGGGGCGAAGCCCACGTACATACTTTGTGGAAATTAAAACACTAACTCTATGTAGGTACATTGTTGTCCAGCATTAACTGAGCTAGGAACACTAATTCTGTATCACGTTTACATTTTCATCGTGTACATAGATGAATTAATAATCAGCGGCAATTTTTTTGGGTTATTGCTTTATGTAAGCTGATTGTAATCGAAGTTTTATTTTACCATTTTTGCTCGATAAAACATTCAAACGTTCTACAAACTCACGCCAATACTACCTACTGCCTTCTTTCTGCTTATTCCCCTAAATTAAGTCTAGGGTGAATGAGCATTTACTAGGAAAGCGTGCTCCATCGTAGACCTCATCTTCGCTTTCCATTAGGCGTGACTGTGGTCAAACGCAAGCCTATTCGTATAAAAAAAACTTTCGCAAATAAACAATTCCCAGAGCCAAAGTCGAAGAAAGCGCGTAACATCTCCTGGCATTAAGAGGTTCAAGATATAAAAACATCGTAATAATATTAGATGGAATTGCTAGGGCGCCCCTAAGCAATATTAATAAAGTTGAAGCAATAGGTTCTAATCCATTAGAAATTTGATGCTTTGTTAACAGGTACCCGGAGTCTTTTGTCGAAAATTTCTTTAATGTTAATAGTTTACCACGTTATTAAAAAGTGGTTCAATTTATCAAAGGTTCATCATCATCATCCCAAACTATAGACGTCCCACTGCAGGGCACAGGCCTGCTCTCAGAATGAAAGGGCTTGGGTCGTAGTTCCCACGCGGGCCCAATGCGGATCGGGAACTTCACACACACCATTGAATTTCTTCGCAGGTGTATGCAGCTTCACGATGTTTTCCTTCACCGTAAAGCTCATGGTAAATTTCAAATGTAATTTCGCACATAAATTCCTAAAAAGTCGGAGGTGCGAGCCGGGATTTGAACTCAAGACCCTCTGCTGGAGAGCCATAGGTAAAACTGCTAGGCCACTCTTAAGTTCATAAGGACATGAAATATAAATATTGAGCTTTTGGTGCTAATCGATTTTGGGTGGGCGATTTGGGCGTGGGGGAGGCACGATGGCTCAAGATAGGTTGGTTGGACTGCGCGAGTTTTTGGGTATTTTCATCTTAATATTTTAAAAATGTAGCAACACTACAAATACATATTTTAAAACAAATACATATTTTAAAAATGTAGCAACACTACGCCCTAGAAAACATCTTGTTTGGTTAACATTCAAAAAATCATGACCTGCCGTGCAGTATTAGCGTCGTACTACGAATTTATTTTATTTTTTAGAGACTACTTTGGATTTTTTTTCTATCGAGCGAACTATAAGTAATCGTGTTTCGATAAACACTTGTCATTAGAGTGGATCCTCAAATATCTTACACATGAATTTCAAGAATATAGCTTAGCTTTTTTTACTTGTAATGATACAGCACGAGATTAAATAAAGGCTAAGAATGTACCCATTAGGTACTATTTATCAAAGTTGTTTTAGTAGTGGTAGAGCCATGTTGTAGCTAGCCGCTGCATTACGAATGGGCCGGCTCGTCCGGGGCAGTACCACCCTCTCACAGAACACCGGCGTGAAGCAGCAGTAATCCTGCTTGCGTTTCGTACGGTCAGTGAGAGTGCCGGGGGCCCAATACCTCACCCCTTCCCTCTCTCCCTCCCTCTCCCCCTTCCCCTATTCCCTCTCCTTTAGGGCCGACAACGCACTGGCATCGTGTAAAGCGCTGCGGGTGTCTATGGACAGTGGTGTTCATTTAACATCAGGTGACCCACTAGTTCGTTTGTCTGGCTAATTTTCAGATTGCGGCAAAACGCGAACAGGTGAAAAGTTTCAACGAATTAATGATTTTGAGGCACATAACTAACATTACAAACATTCCAGTTCGCGGTCGCTACTTAACCTTGCTGCCCCTTCAGCCATCGCTTCTACGAGTTCCTTTGTCTATTTCACAAAAAACCTGTCACCAAGGCCTCGAATCAGTAGTCTATAGAGCATTTAGTATATATCCGTGAATCGATGGCCCAGTTTCCCGCGCGTTTCTGGTAGCCAGGGAACTCCTGTCACCTATCACCACAGAATTAAGAAGAAATAATAGAAATGTCACCGTCTTTATTTCCTTTGAGAACCGACCCCGCCATTTTTCCGCCTCTCCCATAAAGGGCGCATGTGCGTAGTCATAATCATCTCGGTCTATACGTCCCACTGGTGGGCACAGGCCTCCTCTCAGAATGGGAGGGCTTGAACTGTAGTCCCCTAACGGACCCAGTGCAGATTAGGACCTCCCACACCATTAACACCATACACCATTGGTTAAGGTGGCGGGAAGGCATTGGATGAGGATGGTGCAGGATCTGTCTGTTTGGCGAGCCTTGGGGGAGGCCTATGTTCAGCACTGGACGTCTTTCGGCTGAAATGATGATAAATTGATGACACGCCGGTGGATTGAAAGTGGATGGATGGATGTATGACCTTCACCTTGAATCTCGTGT
Organism: Archips xylosteana; assembly: GCA_947563465.1. Taxonomy (NCBI): domain Eukaryota; kingdom Metazoa; phylum Arthropoda; class Insecta; order Lepidoptera; family Tortricidae; genus Archips; species Archips xylosteana. The sequence continues at coordinate 689,297 of OX387359.1, forward strand.
AAATTTCAAATAGAATTTCGCTCATGTATTCTGAAAAAAATCAAAGGTTACCTACCTATATTAAAGAGAACCTGGGCTAAAACCCACCACTTTTTTAGGGTTCCGTAGTCAACCAGGAACCCTTATAGTTTCGCCATGTCTGTCCGTCTGTCTGTCTATCCGCGGCTAAGCTCAGAGACTGTTAGTAGTAGAAAGCTGTAATTTGGCATGAATATATATATTAGTCACGCCGACAAAGTGGTTAAATAAAAAAAAGTAAAAAAAATTTTTTTAGGGTACCTCCCATAGAAGTAAAGTGGGGGTGATTTTTTTTTCTCGACTAACCCTTTAGTGTGGGGTATCGTTGGATAGGTCTTTTAAAACCATTGGGGGGTTGGTTACATGATTTTGGTATTCAGTGATTTATTTGCGAAATATTCAACTTTAAAGTGAAAATTTTCATTAAAATCTACCGTCCCCCCCTCTAAAATCTAAACTGTTGGGTGGAAAAATTTTAAAAAAGTCAAAATGGTAGTAAATATATTAAATTTACAAGGAAAATTATAGCGGCTAAGATTGCTTGGGAATTATTTGTAGTATAAGAGTAAATAGTAGCCTAAGGTATTAAACATACCGTCACTACTTTGAAAAACTCGTATCTCAAATGAGCATGTAAACAAAGCTGAACCTTGATTTGCGCGTAATAAAGTTCACTTTGCCAGATTAACGATTTTGAGATACGAGCTTTTTTCAAAGTATTGACGATACCTAACTTGGAAGATTCCGTACACATACGAAATCCTTAGAAAAATATTACTTGATTTTTTCGTAATGGCTACGTAACCCTATCTTGGGCGTGTCCGACACGCTCTTGGCCGGTTTTTTTTTGACATTCGTTATCGTTATAATAACTTGGTACAACTTACAATAAAGTAAAATTAGGTACTAGAGTGTTATTAATTCACGTAAGCATGCAGCGAAAAAGCTAAAAACGAAAGAACACCAATCTTTCTAATTACGGCTACGAAATGCTAACCTACGAGTACAATTAATTATGTTTGTTAGGGTTGTTCTTGATTACTAAAACCGCCATGTATTTGGGTTGGATTTTGTTCTCGTAAACCGCTCGTCCAGCTGAATGTCACCTTGTGTGTTGCATTTATGCTGCAGCTATTGTGGCTTTTTTAACCCCCGACACAAAAAGAGGGGTGTTATAAGTTTGACCGCTATGTGTGTGTGTCTGTCTGTGGCATCATATCTCTTAAACGGGTGGACCGATTCGGATGCGGTTTTTTTATTTGATAGCTGGTTTCTTGGCGATGGTTCTTAGACATGTTTCATCAAAATTGGTTCAGCCATTTCAAAGTTATCTGCTCTTTTGCTAGCTGCGGAAGGGATCTTAGATGCATAATAGGCATTTATTTATTTTCAAAATAATGGGACCAAATTGCGTCGGGGGTTTTTAAAATTTTCAATTTATAGTTATGGTCATATAACTCTTGCGCGATATGTTATATTTCATCACACTTGCTCGTCAATGGTGTTATTCCATGCTTGTATACTAAATGACAATGGCCTAAATTGTTCTTAAGGGAGTTATAGATTTACGTACAGTTTTTCTACCAAAGGGAGTTCTAACTTTAGTTTTAAAATTTGCAAACAAGTAATTTCAGACTAAGGGAGTTTCTAGTCAGCCAACGTTTTATTTAAATTATCTTTAAAACTTAGCTATAGCCCAAATTTTACAACACAAAACTTATCTACGCTTCATGAAAATTCGTTATTTTTATATTTTAAATTTATATCAAATAGTTTTGCAATAATTTTAGTAAAAATAATTTTTTAAACATGTTGGCAGAATCTGGCTGTGTGACCTTTCGAATTCTAAACTAAAGACAGTTTACATTATCTATGGTAGGTGACTCGAAAAAAGTGATAATCTGTATTGGCGGGTAGCCATTATTTTATTCAATTTAAGTGTTTAGAGACAAATTAATTTTATTTTTGGTTTTTTTTCTCGCAATGTGATGAAAATAATTGTGTGTATCACGGGCAGTAAGGGGATTACAAACTCGAGTCATTAAAAGCCCTCCGCCTTCGGCGTCGGGCTTCTAATAGACTCTCATTAGTAATCCCCTACTTACGGCCCTAGATGCACAATGTACTATTCCTTTCTTGTTAGTTCAGTGCTTGTCGATCGATGTATCCCACCAACATACGAGTACATGGTTGTTTCCATCCATTTGCTGATTAACTTTTGTAGGTTCGTAATAACCTACTGATACTTGACAAAAGCCGTTATGACCTAGTGGTTTGACCTATTGCCTCTCAAGCAGAAGGTCGTGGGTTCGAATCCGGGTTCGCGCCTCTAAGTTTTTCGGAATTTATGTGCGAAATTATATTTGTAATTTACCATGAGCTTTACGGTGAAGGAAAACATTGTGAGGACTGGACACACCTAAGAAATTTAATGGTGTGTGTGAAATTCCCAATCCGCACTGGGCCCGCGTGAGAACTACGGCACAAGCTTTTTTTGACATAAAACTGAACCGTGATTGACCCCTATGTCACCTAATGGAAAGTGGAGATGAGGACAAAAGTACCTATGTAGGTTCAGTATTGCCTATTCAGTCTTGTCTTGAGGAGAAATGGGTTTTACTATCTACAAACATCTACATACAACAAACTTTTAATATCGATGTACTTTTTATGAGCTGTCAAAACACATCTCTCCCATAGTTTGAATGGCAATAGCAATTTATGACGTCACTTGTTCGCCAACTCAATCAACTATATATACCTATTTATTTGTTTTAAAGCAACAAAAAATCTAATTTTGCAATTAATCTAAGTTAGTGGAGACAATGGGTCCCTGGTCGGCTGACATGAAGGCCTTCATGGGGGCCTTGTCGTCCCGGCTGATAGAGACCTCAGGAGACCCCAGAGCTGGCGCTTACCTCTCCCAGCGAATTTATCTGGCTGTACAGAGAGGTAATGCCGCCAAAGTGTTGGGGTCTATGCCGCAGGAGGGCCTTCTTGATGGTGTTTTCTTCTTATAGTTGGGTATATTTGTGTAAGTTTTTATTTATTTTGTTTCCTCTTTTTTTCTATTCCTAGATTGTTAATTTTTAGTATCGTTAAATACATGTCTTTGCATGTTAGTTAGTCAATAAAGAAGGAATTGATGTAAAAAAAAAAATTAATCTAAAACTAATCTGGTTTTAAGGGGTAAAATAAAGCGTTTTTACTGGAGTTGTGTCTTCGAATTATTTTTTAATGGCGTCAACGTCCCTATTACAATCATTAAAAATAAAACTGTAGAATTCTGAAGAAGTAGAGCAAGGCAACCTAACACTTTTGATAAAGCGGTACAGTTGGCAACGAAAGTAGTTAAGTATTAATTTCTTTTTTAAAACGAAAAGTCTCACTTGTTTATATCAAATTTAATGTCGTGTCAAATCTAACGAAATCTCACAAATGGGGGAGCAGCAGGGTAATTGTGTTACTTTTTTTGACACTCTGCATCGGATTGAAATGACAGTTTTTGTATGGCTGTGACAGCTGGCTGTTTCCGATACCAATTGTCAGCCCATACAAGAACTGTCAAAATGAACGCGATGGCGATTGCGAGGGAGTTAGACAGTTAGCCTGCGGTAGTTGATAAGATATTGTTTTGGCAAAGTCTCACTCAACTCAATTTGGGTCCAGTCGAATTTCACGGAATCTCACAAAGGGGCGAGCGGAGGTCGGAAAATAGCATTTGGAAAAGTCTCACTCGTCTCCATTCTGAGTCGAGTCAAATTCCATGAAATCTCACAAAGTGGGGGTTAAAAAATCGCAAAAAGAACTTGTTATCTTGTACACCTAAAGATAGTTCGTAGAAAAAAATATTGTTCCATCTAACACACTCTGACTTTTTAAATTCAGTGTCTTCCTTACTGGGGGGTTACTACGAAATTCGAAGTTCGAAGTTCGGATCGTGTGGTCCCTCTCACTCTCGTAATAAATACCATTAGCGTGAGCGGAACGGCATGAGGGTGAATTGCAAAAAAAGTGTACATTTCATAAAAATTAAATGTCCTCGAACTTCAAACGTGTATAAAAAAATATTTTTCATAATTTATTTAAATTCTAGTAACTTTTTCTAATAGTGTACTTTATATTCTAATACGATCAGTTTAGTTTTACCGTGTAACTTTGTTCCAGTACTTATAAAGTCACATTAACGAAAAAATCGTATTTCTTCTCCCATACAAATTGCTATGTGTCCTCTCTACACCACTCGATAAACTAGAAATCATAACTTTGTTTTTTGATTGGATCGGCTTATAAAAATTTTCAAGGTGTTTAAAATACGTAATGGAAATCCTCGTAAATATGGTTTTTAGGTGAATACGACATAATTTCATTAAGTAAATTTAATTTTAAAGTTCGGGGACAGATTTCGAGTTTTTGTGTAACACCACCTGTGTAACGCCATATCATGCTTTTAAACGTAGTTTTGAACGCATCCGTAATAATAATTAGGTCTGGCAACATTCATTCTATGCCGACGCGAATGAACGCGTCGGTAGCCATATTGGTTTCGTGGCAGCGAAGCAAACAAAGTGCGCTCCAGTATTTGGGAAAAAATAAATTTAATTTTGGAACCTGTTTAAAACCGTTAAGTATTTCTTTTACTGCTGCCGTTTTAACAAAATCTGATAGTAAATTTACTCGGCTAAAGGCTTAATATCTGCGAATTCCAGAATTATTTTAAATTTCATTCTTACACGTGCTGAAAGTTTTTGCGACTTCATTTTTTGATACGTTTGTGTAACTTTGTGTAACGTTACACAGAAAATTTAAGGCTAAGGTTCGTTCACATTGGCAGTTTAACCGACTTCAAAATAAGAGGGGGTTCTTCAGTTCTCAATTAATACAATGCCTTTTGTAGAGCTCCAAACAAAAATGTTAAAAAACCGGCAAAGTGCGAGTCGGACTCGCGCACCGAGAGTTCCGTACAAATTTATATGTATCTATTAACATCCAGTATTAGCAGACCCCTGCTCCTAAGCAAAATGTGCGCAGTGTGGGATCATTGTGGATTGGTTAATGATATAGACAAACAGACAAACTAGATCTCATTCAAACCAATTTTATTCAATTTTAGGGTATGATAAAAAATGGAAAACCTCAGAAGTACACAACTTTTTTCTACAAAATTTTTCATCGTTGAATAGTCGTATGACAGTGCCCAAATTTAATTTTCTTCTGTTATAGTAATAGTACAGTTGAAAACAGCAATAATGTATACAGTCATCGTATGTAAACATCAACCTTACAATTAATGACAGAGTTTTAAAGATATTTTTGACACCTTGTTAACTTGTTAATATATATATTTGCACTTGACTGTACCTTCTTAAATACTACCGAATATTCACAATTAATTATGAATAAACGCCAAAAGATTCAAAATTGTGAAAAAATATAAATTGGTATTTTTTTTATTCTTCGAAAATATATGTCGACTTTTTACTCATATGAACATCTCCTTATTATTTTTTTTGTGTAACAGCCTTCATTTTTGTGTAACAAATGTGTGAATACTCCTTTGTGTTACGTACAATTTTTTTGCAATTCACCCATGAAACGAAGTTCGAATTTCGCGCTTCGTAGTATAGGGCCTGTACATTACACTGTCGAGAAAAAATAACGGCCGTTTTTCATACATTTCAGTGTACTTAGGCCGTGAAGGTCGCCAGTGGGCAGCGTGACGAGCGTTTTTTCAGTTCATTACATGTCACACATCTCAGCCTATACACTTTGTGCCACAGGCGTCTCAGAATGCGAGGGCTTGGGCTGTAGATCCCACGCGGGCCCAGCGCGGATTGGGAACTTCGCACCTTCTTCTCTTCAGCTTCACGCTGGGAGCGAGTTTGAACGCACATCCCTCTCGTGCAGCTATAGGTCAAAACCTTAGGCCATCACGGTTTTACCTACATGGCAAGGTAACCATTGTGAGGCGAACGTCTATACGGCGCAATGAACACAGAACGCGTTTGCCGCTCCGCTACCCGCTCCGCTACCCGCTCCGCTGCCCGCCCCGCTAACCGCTAGTCCAGTGCGCGGTCTGGGGCGTGCTTGTTGCAAGTTTAATTCTACAAATTACAGGCTGTCGTTAAAACGCCTGTGAAGGTTGTATAGTAATCAGCCCGCCTCTTGCACTTGCTTAACACCATTGTAAGGCGTTTATAGGTCAACATTTATGGTACGGGGAAATCCAACGCAATAAGACTGGAGATGACTTTAGTTTTATTTTACATCATCATCCTTTCAGCCGTAGGACGTCCACTGCTGGACATAGGCCTCCTTAATTGTCAACCAATCATTACGATTGGAAGCGAGAATCTGACGCCTTCACCAAATCGTCTTGCGCTTGCCAGTCCGTGGGCTCAACATGCGTGCTATATGGCCTTAATACGTCCTATTGTAGGGAATCTCAGAGTGACAGGGCTTGGGCAGTAGTTCCCACGCGGGCTCAGTGCAGATTGTGAACTTCACACACGCCATTGAATTAATTCTTCTCAGGTGTGGCGTGGAAGTGTCTTCACAAAGTTTTTCTTCTCCGTAAAGCTCAGGGTACCTATTGTAATTATTTTACTCCAAAAAATTCAGAGGTGCGAGCCCGGGCTCACAGATCAGTCCGATGCAATCCGCATCCAACGAAGTCCTGCAACCTTAAACACATGGTTAAAGAAGACGCCGACTTTCCTCCTCGTCGATCCATTTTGAAGGCCTATGCGCAAGCCACACCACTGCCACACAGAAGAGACGTGGGACGGGGGCGCGTCGCAGTCGCGGTGCCCCTTGAATCAATTTTTAACCCCCGACACGAAATGAGGGGTGTTACAAGTTTGACCGCTATGTGTGTGTGTCTGTCTGTGGCATCATAGCTCTTTAACGGGTGCACCGATTTGGATGCGGTTTTTTTAATAGAAAGCAGGTTTTTTGGCAATGGTTCTTAGATATGTTTCATCAAAATCGGTTCAGCCGTTTCAAAGTTATCAGCTCTTTTGGTAGCTGCGGAAGGGATCTTAGTCGCATAACGGGCATTGACTCAATGACAAACATACTAATGACATAATTGCGTTGGGGGTTTTTAAAATTTTCAATTTATAGTTATGACTTGATATACTCTCGATCTAGGAGTGGGAGTGCGTATATTGTCACCCACACAGGTAACCCACTACGACATTTTCCCTTTACTAAAGACCAATCTTTTTCGATTCACACAAAATGAAGTAATCCACTGAATTGTTCTCAACACAACCTGCATTTATCTCTACATAAATAATTCGGACAATTGTGGCGGAACGTTTTAGCTTCCATCAAGTTGTAATTTCGACTTTCCACAGGAAATTAGGTTTTTTATGGATTTATATTGGGTTTGAGATTGGATTAGTTATTTTTTTGGAAGCGCAAGGTGACATTTTAAAATCATTTTGCCTCGAGAATCATTTCCAGAGAGATTTATAATCATTTTACCTTTTGAAAACCGGTTAGCCTGGTGGTTAGTGAGTGACTGTGAAACTAGAGGTCCCGGGTTCGAGAGTCATCATAAATTTTCTGTGTTTATCTTCCATCTAATCTAATCTAATATATAAAAATGTCGTGTGACGGTGTTTGTTATTGAACTCCTCCGAAACGGCTCGATCGATTTTTATGAAACCTTTGTGTCCATATTCGGTAGTTCTGAGAATAGGTCGTAGGTTATTTTATACCCCTAGGTGATAGATACGAAATAATTTGTATGGCAAAACAACGTTTGCCGGGTCAGCCAGTGTTCTATAAAGAAGCCAAGGGGCAAAGTATCAAAACTTTTTGTCACCCAAATAAAACTTCAGCTGAATGTAATCGCTTTTAAATTGTGTAGAATTCAATGATACCCCACAACAACGAATGAAACAAAATAAGTACAATAAAAAATAACCATTATTGCATTAATTGCGTGCAATTGCAATTCATAATTAAGCAAACTTACGCAGTTAAGCGATATTGCAAATGAGCGCGAAATAACTTCAACAATTTGCCCCAAACAAAAACAAAACAGCTTTTAGTATCTACAAATTCCTAATACATACGCCCTTTTGCGTTCCAGAAGTCCCGTGAAATGACCAAAATGATATCGTTATGGTACAACCGAAATGCTCCGAGGTAATAAACGCCCGCAATAAATGAAAATATGACCGAATGAAAACCAAAATGGCGTTCGAGTGCAATGCAATTCGTTTTAATTCGCCCCGATAAAGGGTTAGAGGCAATTAGGGGCGCCACCTGTTATCGGACGGCGGAGTTTTGTTCGTTTTAGTTCCGCTACTCGCCGCTGTGGCGGTGGCGTCGTAAAAAGTTATTGGAGCTTAGGTTGAATGGAAATGCGTTTTGTGGATATTCGTTGCATTGGATTAGGCATGGGCGACCAAGAAATTCTTTTACCACTCTAAGGTGCTGGTTTCACTTGCAGGGTCAATGTGACAATCAATCATTCTGTTTTTATTATGATGTAGAAACAGCCCCAAAAATGTTAATGTGTGTTTGTCGACTATTATTCTATCTGTAACTTTAGTAACTTTAGGTTCCTGTTATTTTAAGTGACAGATATTTATTACGCCGCATCTGTTAATCAAGCTTAATTTTAACAAAAAAAAACCTACGTCAAAAACATTCCTTGGAGATCGTATTTTATTTTATTATTTTGTTTGTTTCTGAACCAGTCCCAAAAAATTGTAAAATATATCATAAGTTCTAAAGACTTGAAAACTAAGTAACAGCAAATCTAATTACAAAAAATTCACGTTTACAACCAAATAGAAAATTCTCCGCAAACCTGTTTTTTTAAAGCAGCTTTGAAAAGCGTCGAACGGTAATATTAGTTCGCGTTGAAATAAATTACTGATGGCCAGTAGGAATGCAGATGATGCATTTTTTTTTAAACGTCATGTCAGTTTTATTTATTAGGGCAGGTATTTAATGGCCAGTGCTAACCGTAAAAAAAGCTTTTCGATTTTAGAACTCAGTTTAACAATTACTTAAGTAGTATCGTGCGATCCCTTTGATAAGATAACTTTAACGTTTTCGTGTCACGTTTGGGATTAGGTTTATAATTTTTTTTTTAATATCACGGACAATTCACACCAATTGACCTAGTCCCAAACTAAGCAAAGCTTGTACTATGGGTACTAAGACAACGCGGATAAACATACTTATTTAGATAAATACACACTTAAACACATATTAAGTACACCCAAGACTCGAGCACAAACATTCGTATTTTTCACACAAATATCTGCCCCGACCGGGAATCGAACCCGGGACCTCAAGCTTCGTAGTCAGGTTCTCTAACAACTAGGCTATCCGGTCGTCTTTATTTTAATTATAACTACACTAGCTGTTGCCCGAGACTCAGTCCGCGAAGAATAGTAGCCTACGGCCTATTCTCAGACCTACCAAACGTAGAGAAAAAAGTTTCATAAAAATCGGTCAAGCCGTTTCGGAGGAGTTCGATAACAAACATCGTGACACGACATTTTTATATAGGGTTATTTGTAATTCACTAGCATCCTTTTAACCCTAAACTCCTACCACTTAAACAAATGTTTTTTTGTTAGACGACTTTTTAAAATGGAGTAGGTACATTTTTTTTCCATACACGGCACAGAGTATCGTAAAAATACAGGTAATCTCAAATTTTCAACACGTTATTACACCAAAAATATAAAGTTATGACAAAAGTCGTGAAACAAAAAAGATTTGTTTAAGTGGTAGGAGTTTAGGGTTAAAAGGATGCTAGTGAATTACAAATAACCCTGTATCACAGATTACTTAATAGTTACTTCGTAACAGATACTGCATCCCGTACAAAATCTTGGTACTTACCGCGATTGTAGCCACAGATTATACTACTCCGTCTCACAGTGTGTCGCGTAGAACAAGCTAGCTGGACAATAACAACATTAACAATTCTAAAGATTGTTAATGAGGGTAATTAGAGCATTAGTTGCTTATCACAATAACAGGTATTGTTTAGATATTAAGTTATAACATTTACGATCAGGAGGGTAAGTATAAAAGATAGTCGCGTCAAATGCATAAAATTAGTTGCAAATTGGCTACTAATACGAATACTTCGCGTTTGTTGTTATTAAAAGTTGTGAGGTGAATTTGTGATGGATTCGATAACCAAGGGTAAGTATATATTTTTTGTACTGTTAAATTCAATATGATTTAATCTGTTCGTTAGAAAGATTTCGTTATTTAAAAGAAATCAGTAAAAAAATCTTAAATTTAGAATTTAAAAGACTATAAGTAAAAATCCCCCGTTTTCCCCGAGCTACTTTTTTTGCCAAATAAAAGACACATTATTCTAGTTTATAATCAACTTAAAATTTCTTGCTCGAATTTGCCCTAACTTTTTTTTAGATATTTTTTCAGATTATTTTTTTACTATCTCTAAAATGGAATGTTTTGAGGAATGGGTCGAAGCTCCGAAAAGTGCCAAAAATGCTGCACTTTTCAAGTTTGTCGCATCAAAACATAACCTGAGCGGCGTAATAGAGCCATCGTTGAAGGAGATCAAGACAGTTATTTCACAATTTTCTGCGAAATTGTTGGAAAAATGGGAGAATTCGAACAGAAGTCGAGACCGCTTTCTAGCATCCAATAAGACATGGCTAGGGGGTGATATCATATTCCATACATTACTCGATCCTGTAGAGCCATCAATATCATCTCAGCCCCCACTGGCTGGCCCTGGAAGACAGAAGATTGTAGGTACACTTCGCAGATGCCAGTTCAAAGACCAAACGCTCTTCTGCCAATCGGGCAGCTTTCTGAGGAAGCTCAAGAAGCTCGCGATAAAGATTGCAGAAGATTCCGAGAGCATAACACCCGAAAGCTGTCACATACTGCCACGAATAGAGACTTGCTTAACATGCTGCTTATTACGTCTGATCCTATTAACAGTCTCAGGGAGGTTCCTAAAAAAAAGACAAGTTCTCTTCCTTTTAAGTTTTTAGATTTAGTATTAGAGCCTCTTAGTATTGTTAATAGAAATACAGTTCGTAGCGTAGGTTAAGTATAGCATCTAATGATTATATACAAGAGGATTCTTCTGAAGAAGATTTAAGTGATTATGAATAAGTAGAATTAATTATTATTCATTTATGAGTATGTTTTTTTATATTGTGTTGTAAATGAAAAACGTAATTAGCTAAATAGCTAGTTATTTTAGTCTTAAGTCCCAATTAGATTAATGATGTACCTACATTGGATTGTATTTAGTTAGTCATTTTAGTTTTAAGTCCCAATTAGGTTAATGATGTACCTACATATTACCTAAGCTAGGTAATCAGCTAGTCAAGCTAGTGCATAGAATTGGTTTAGAATTTTGTTTATATTTAAACAATTTTAAAATTAATTTAATTTGATTTGTGTGTGGTAATAATAAATATGATATAATTTTTGCAAAACTTTTATTTTGTTGAATTCAAGGTGAAACCATGCACTGAAAGTAGTTAAAATGTTTATGAATATTCATAATAAACGCGATTGAACTTAATGGCATCGACAAATAATTTTGTCCAGCTAGCTTGTTCTAGGCGACACACTGTGCGTCTCCTTAAGAATGTGTGCGTGCCGACAGTGACAAGGGCTGGCAGTTTGGATTAAAAAAATTTTTCTACATGTTGTTTTACCATTTTGTCGGGATAATTGCTATATATTATATCCATGCAAACTTTCTAGCACTAATATTCTTTAAGCTAAGCCACGGACGGACAAAGAGACAGACGGTCATGGCGAAACTATAAGGGTTCCGTTTTTGCCATTTTAGCTCTGGAATCCTAACAAAAAAGGATATTTATTGTAATGCGCAGAACACATTGCCATGCTCACAGTACCCTAGCGTTATACTGAATACGAAGGTCAACTTTCGAACTTCGCATCGTGCTATCCCGCTCACGCTTATAGCTTTTTATAGAATAGTAAGAGGGACAGCACGATACGAACTTCCAAATTGTTATATTAGCTATTAATTCTAGCATAGTCATATTAAAATTTGCCCCCTGTTTCACCATTCACTTATAAAAGTCCAGGCGGCATATTTTTTCCGTGGAACACGAATGAACGTGCGTCGGCGCGCGCTTGTGACAACCTACTGGAATTTCGATCTTAGCAGATCGTCCCCGCGGTAGGTAAATATCGCGCGTAAGTACATGGCATGCATGAGGCCTGCCTGTATATTAGACAAGAAGATTAGAAGATGAGCTACTCGCAAGCGAGACTATAACTTCAAACAGACCTTAAGACACTAGCGCCATCTATCGATAAGTAGAAGTGTAAGGAGTGGCGTTGCGTTCAATCAAATTTTTCATGTTCAACAATAATAATTTGTTTTTTTTTTTGTTTCAGGTACACAACAATATCACATCAAATATCATTAGCAAGGTAGTATTTTAAAAGCTTGCAATGTATGTATGTATATGTACGGGTCAAATCTTGGAAGTTGAATTTGACCCACTCCCAGTAGTCGGATTTACTTTAAATTTGGTATTTATGAAAAATACGAATGTTTGCTCTCGGGTCTTTAATATGTTTTTAAGTATGTATCTATCTATCCATCCATCCATCCATCCATAGCAGCCCTTAGTTCGTCCGTCTTCGGACATAGGCCTCCTCTCCATTTCTCCACGCCTGGCGATCGACAGCCATACGCATCCATCCTCCACCCGCCTGTCGGCAGATGTCGTCCTTCCACCTCATTGGTGGTCTTCCTCTACTGCGAGTGTTTTCACGAGGTCTCCACTCGAGTGTTCGTCTCGCCCAACGATCGTGATTCATCCTATATGTATCTATCTATATAAGTATGTTTATCCGTTGCTTAGTACCCATAACACAAGCTTTACCTAGCTTACTTTGGGACTAGGTCAATTGGTGTGAATTGTTCCGTGATATTTATTTATTTTTATACTTATGTAGGTTGGATGAAAATGCAAGTAAAGTCAACAAAAAGTACAGTCAGCGAAAAACATAAATTTTTAGAGCCTTATCGCACCGGCGACTTTCGACCGAGCGATGCGCGCGCGCAACGATTTTGCCGCGAATGCGTAACGTTTTCGTCGCGAGCGCGCAGCAAGTACGTCGCGATTATAGGGCTGGAAAGTCATGATGTACTTACGTACGTCAACTAACATCTATTCAACCCACATCAGGGGGGTTACTACGAAATTCGAAGTTCGAAGTTCGGATCGTGCGGTCCCTCTCACTCTCGTAATAAATACCATTAGCGTGAGCGGAACGGCATGAAACGAAGTTCGAATTTCGCGCTTCGTAGTATAGGGCCTGTTTTTATACTCTATACGCCGAACTATATTTATTTATTTATTTATTGATAATAATTTACACTTACAGGCTTACAGTATGAACCAAGGCGCCTATAATGCTAGGATGATACATTAATAATTACAATAATAATATTTATCAAACATTATTCTACGTAAACTTATTGCAGTAGTTGTATATTTTTTGCAATAACAAATGCCAACTGTCGGCAAACACATCAGCATCCTGGATTTGTGCTAGAATTATGTACTACTTACTAGCTTTTTCCCGCGACGTCATCCGTCATATCGTGTTTCCCGTGGGAATGAGATATTTTCCCGTGGTAAAAAGTAGTCTATGTCGTCCTCCAACCCTTCAACTATGTCCATAAAAAATCACGGCAATCGGTTTCTCAGTTCCGACGTGAAAGAAGGCAAAGAAACAAATAAACACACTTTCACATTTATATTAGTATTATTTATATATAAGAAGTTAATTTGTAACCTGAATAGTATTTCTGTTTACGAATAGAAACACACCTGTACACTTGAACCACTACAATATTAATCAACTAATTTGCAACAGTTATTTAAGTAGTCTCATTAATTTCTCAACATTTTCCCATGCATTTTTCAACAAGCACTACCTAGGTTGCCTAGAAATACTTAAAAACCAGTTGCAAATGCAACTACTTACGTAAATACGGACTTACTTAAATATTCCTATATCACACTCAAACAGGCTTACACCTATGCACTTTTGCACATTCAAAAATAAATTTTAAATGAACCAGCAATAAGTTTAAAATTCGCTAGCTATGACGTAAACATGCATCTTCTTTTAAGAGTAGTAAAGTGAACTCTATGCATAATAGGAAATAAATTGAAATTCCGTTGCTGTGTGTATAATTAGAGATTGTATTAGCATTTTGTGCATTAAATGCAGTTTTTAAGATGCGTTGGTGCAAGGAGGAAATTGCAGCGCTGGAACGCGTTCGTTGATAGTTCTAACACGATGCATATTAAACTCAGCCACGACATAACAAAAACAAGAGGGTAGCACCCCTCTTTTTGCGTCGGGGGTTAAAAATGGGTTTGTACCGAAACCATTGCATTACACGTTAAGTGAAAAACTAACTAAGATCCATACATAAAACGGTTTGACGGATTCTGATGGAATTTTACAGGATACTTTTTATCACGGAAAATTGCATAGTTTCTGCGAAATAGTACAGTCGGCCAAAAATATCGCATACCATCCTACGGTTGAATTTCATTTGCACGTCATGATACCACGAGGTCGATTTTCCCTTGCATTATACGATGACAGTGACTATTGGCATAACTTACAATTAGTTAGTAATGTCAACCTTAGCGATATTTAGATCTCACAGAAACTTGTCAAAACTGGTAGACCACTTTCTTGGCCGACCGTAATGTACTTACTTAATATTTCATAGGATAATATTTTAACTATACCAGTGGCGTATGCGTGCCTCCCTCTGTATCAAAATTAGTTGGGGGGGCTTTCCCGGGAAGCACGAGATTGAGACATTGTATAACATTTTACTAATTTTTGCTTACACACGTTAGGGGCCTCTGTAGCTCGGGGGGCCCGTATCATTGATACGGCTGATGCGGCAGCTAGCTACGCCCCTGAACTATACGAGAATAGAGGGCACTGTACAAAAACGTTTAAATACCTCAGCTTTCAAGACGACGTACTAACTTCGTCTCCAAACAATAGATGGCGTTGTCGGAGCAACCATTGAGCTTCAAAAATATTACCGTCACCCTTTTTGATAGATTTCCAATAAACACGAAACCGTGGGTAAAAGCTAGTGTTAAACAAAAGTCCCTCTCTCACATCATTACGGGTAATATCCCGGATCCGATAAGAAATATAACGAAGCTTAATATAATCCACATTCACCGACTGGGCGGCTTTCCATCTACTCTCTCTTATTTCCTTATGCTAAAGGAATCCCAACCAGCTCCTTATGCGTAAGCAATAATAATTAGCAAAATGAAATGCATAACTCGCAGCCTCTGACTGGTAAGCAGCCAACAAGTACTAGACTAGTAACAACTGGGTAACGAGCTTAGAAATGCGTGGTGTACTGTAGAATTAATTAATAATTTTAGCCGGCTGCTTGGCCAGCTTTTACCCATAATTTTTTTTTGAGACAGACTGTTGCTGTTAGCCTCTACGGTTTTTACAGCTTACTGAGAAGAGGGAGAGCTGCCAGAGTGGCCGCTCAGCAAGGGGAAAATCTAATATATAAAAATCTCGTGTCACGGTGTTTGTTATCGAACTCCTCCGAAACGGCAAGACCGATTTTTATGAAACTTTTTGTCTATACTTGATAGGTATTTATTTTCGGCAATTCCGTAAAAGTTGTGAGTTTAAACACCTAACCCATTGCAAATCAACTGACGTCGTTGAAAAGTAGTTGCTTTGTACGAACTGAGGATGTACAGTGGGCTGCAAAAGTGCATGGACATCTCGGGGCGATAATCGCGTGAGCAGTGTTTGATCATTTGTGTTCATGTTTCGATGAGAATTAACTAGATGGCGTTGTGAATTGATGCAGCGTAGTGGCCGTTTTCTGCAACTAGTTTATATACCAAACTAAACTGCTATTTCGAAAGTTCTTCTATTAGCAGCTGTGGCTTAACGGTTACACGCATGAGTCAAGTACTGGTATGTGGAATTGGTTTATGGTTCGAATCCCAGATCAGAGTGTTATTTTTGTTTTTTATTTAATTGTTTTTTTTTAAATACGTATCTAATATGTATTTAATTATCTGTTTAATTAAAAAATTTCTTTGATCAGAAAATAAAATAATACTACCTTTTGATACCAAACATTTTATTTAAAACATAAAAGAGCAATTTCTCAATCAATAATATTATTTCGTTTTCACCGATGTAAGGGAACGTGCAGAAACTATAGGCGGCAGCACTTGTGCGACAGAAAAGACACTATGCGGACAGTAAAAGAAACTTATCAAGTCAAAATTTATGGCACCAGTTGGCAGCACCGTCTATGTGCGCATTCCCTATAGCCATCTAAAAAATTATTGAGGTATTCTTAGCTTAAGTATTCGTTTCCAAAATTTACTGGAAAGAAGATTGAAGCATCACCACAATAAAAAGAAATAATATTATTAGCAACTAAGTAGATTTTTAAACTGGAGACCGGGTTAACATAATTAATGAATGCATAATATTAATTATGTAATTTATGTTCAGTATGAAGTATTGAACACTTACTTGGCGATAATTTATGTTCGAGTAACTTCAAAACATAGTATGTTGTGTTTCAAAAATAGCAAAAAAAAACAATTTACACTTAAAAAATAGGAAACAAATAAGTACTCATAAAGAATTGAAAACTAAATTTCATTCAATTTTATACGCTTATACCTACTAACATAATGGCTAGATATTAATCCGGTCTACACTAAATTTCAAATAACAGTTTACTTAACATTAATTGTTACATTATTAATTGTGCTTCTAACTGAAAAATGACCAACATGCATATATTTAGCAATTTATATCATTCTCTTTTATCTCAATTTCTAATAAGACTTCTAACACAACTTCAAAAACAATACCTATGTGAGATCAGATGGTGAATCATTCACTATAAGAATAACAATAAGTAAACATGGGTAACTGGATTATTAATAAATAATAAAGGTTCGTTTATAACAGATTAATTACAAAATAATGATATCGGGAAATATTAACAATTTAAGTTACAAAGTCAATTTGTCTCTTAGTAACGGAGAGGATAGCCGTTACACTATCTATCACTTCTTGAAGTCGAGTTTTCATGCTCGAAACCATAATATATTGAAACATATATCACTATTTCGCATCAGTTCCCATGTTCTGTTTACCTCAGTTCCAAATTATTTTTTGACTTTATCTCACTGGAGTCCCAATTTAAAACCCCGCTACTCCTTTACAAAATTTTACGGCCATTCTTATCCGACACTTTCCGTCGGCAAATATAACGATTTCGTTTTCCCAATCGAAATTTAAATGTCGAATGGCAAAGTTGACTGTGTTTCTCTGTAAAAAAAAAAACAAAATAATAAATACTTAACATTAGATCATGAATAGTGCAATTTGTAAGCAACATTGCACTCAGAAATATTAATATATGTAAAATCTTACCGTTATGCCCATATCTCGAGCTATTTTCTTTATAAGTTTTCTTGTTCCCAGAGAACAATAATTTTTGCTTTCAAAAACGTTGTTAATCGAATCATAGTAAAATATTTTCGAGAACTTGATAATTTGGATATTCACACAAGGTGATTGACAAGAAATCTAACGATTTGTGAAGTCATTATAAAAATTACCCTCAGTTTAGCAAACGAGGCGTGTAAGCGTATCCAAGTATATTATTCAACATTCAACCTTAAGTAGCACGTAAATACAGCAGTCTTCAATAAATCTCTGAAGTTAAATTACGGTAGTCCAACAATCGGCAACAAACATAATCTATCTATCTGTATCTAATCTACGCATTAACTAGACAAGGATGCAAAGATTAAGTAAAATATAAGATTGTTAGTTTCACCAGTTATTATAATGTCTTCATAGCCGAGTGGCTAAGAGAGCGGGCGAAGTTGCTAACGGATGCATTGTGGCTGGCCAGAGTGAATAGGGTTCGATCCCCCCGGCTTGAGGTTAAGAAAATTGTTTTTGTTAGATTTCATACTTGGCAATGTTCTGCGTGTCTGTATCAATGTTACAGATTCCGAAAAACTACAAAAAGCAAAATAATTGTTAAACATTGACATGGCGAATTATTACAATATTTATAAATTAATATTAATTGTGAAGAAGAAGGAAGATTCCGAGCGAACGTTTTTTTTTTCATTGAATGATAATTACAACGCCATCTAGTAAGATCCGGTTGAACTAGTACGGCTTATATGGTAGCTACTGGCACTCATTTTACCTTCATAGGATTTTTGTTTTGCTTTGTCCATGCACTTTTGCAGCCCACTGTACGTGGTCCAATGAAAGTTTGACTTTTTCTCGCCGCCTGGACATATATCGATGTTAAAACCGTAGCCCAGATATGCACTATTCATACGTAGACTCCGGATCAAACCCGGATAGGTGGCAGCTCTAGGTTACGTGCCGGTTCAAATTAAAATTTCAGACCATCGAAAGAAGTGTAAGAAAGTAGAAGATAACTACATATAAATTAAAAATTTTAAAAACCCCCAACGCAATTATGTCACTCGCATGTTTGAACATTAAGTCAATGCCCATTATGCGTCTAAGATCCCTTAGCTAACAAAAGAGCTGATAAATTTGAAACGGCGAAACCGATTTTGATGAAACATATCTAAGAACCATCGCCAAAAAACCTGCTTTCTATTAAAAAAAACCGCATCCAAATCGGTACACCCGTTTAAGAGCTACACAACATAACGGTCAAACTTATAACACCCCTCTTTTTGTGTCGGGGGTTAAAAAGTAAGTAAACACCAATATTTCCTCATTTAAAAAAGTTTTCTGCACCATTTATAGTGAAAATATCTAAACCAAGTATAAGAAACACCAAAACATCGAACTATTTTAATTCGTCCACGATTACATCTAAAATCCGGGCACATAAATCTTGGCCGTAATAGTTCTTAATTTGGGGTCTGTGGTAGAAAGTATGCGGAAGGTTCTACAGGTAGAACGGTATACACATCATACACACATAGTTTGAATGGAAGTGTTGAAACTGGTGGGAGTGTCATGATTTATTTGTAACCGATTGTTAAGTCAACTTAAAAACTAGCTTACTTCTTAAGCGACTCCGAAATATCTAATTTTAACTTGATAATTTTAGACGTTACTGAGGAAAAAGTTCTTTGGCAGAAGAATGCACAGACAAGGCATTTAATTCCCTTAAGGTCGAAATGTCATATGCAACATGACAAAGCAACATCGTAGCTAACTCTTATGGTGACAGTTTGCTAGGTACGATATTTAAATTTAGGTAGGTTGGAAATTAAATTCCTATACTTTACAATAAATAAACTTCTAAGGGCTCCGTTCATCATCATCATCATCATTTCAGTCGAAAGACGTCCACTGCTGAACATAGGCCCCAAGGTTCGCAAAACAGACCGGTCTTGCGCCATCCGCATCCAACGCGTTCTTGCCACCTTAACCAGGTCGTCACTCCATCTTGTTGGAGGCCTAACTACACTGCTTCTTCCGGTCCGTGAACGCCATTCGAGAAACTGAATTCAGACTGAACTCTTTTCTTTGCAAATGTCATGTTGACATTTCATACATCTGCCAAAGAAATTATAGTATAAATCTTCCCAGGTGAATTTTTCGCTTCGAGCCCTTATCTTTCAAAACAAACGGTATCGTCATAGTATTAAGGTTCAAATTTAATGTAATGGCTCGAAGCGAAAAATTCACCTGGGAAGATTTATACTATACCGTGAAATTGGTTGTGAAAAGGCCCCCCCTGATACGCGATTCAGTTTCCTTGACTGTACAAGTGACATTGAACTGACAAAGCAATAATGGACGACCGGATAGCCTAGTGGTTAGGGAACCTGACTACGAAGCTTGAGGTCCCGGGTTCGTTTCCCGGTCGGGGCAGATATTTGTGTGAAAAATACGAATGTTTGTGCTCGAGTCTTGGATGTTTAATAATGTATTTAAGTATGTATTTATCTATAGTACCTGGGCGACCGAGCTCTGCTCGGGCAGAAACTCGGTACCAAGCGTTTTCCCAGAGATAAGACCAGATCAATTTTTCATCCCCGAAAACCCCCAAATACCAAATTTCATCGAAATCGTTGGAGCCGTTTCCGAGATCCTGATTATTCATATATGTGCGGGGTGGGGGGGGGGGGGGGCGGGGGAGGGGGTTCAGGGGTTTCAAAGGGGGGATGAAAATTTCATTGATTTTGCCGTAGGATGCACCGTTTTCAAGATATTTGACAAAAACACCGGAGGGGGTGGAGGGGTGAGTCACGTTAAACTATCGTCCGCTTTTCCTGTTCTGTGCTCCCAATAGGGAACGTGCACATAGACGGTGCTGCCAACTGGTGCCATAAGGGTGCCATCAATTTGAATGTTTTACCTTGATAAGTTTGTTTTACTGTCCGCATAGTGTCTCTTCTGTCGCATTAGTGCTGCCGCCTATAGTTACTGCACGTTCCCTATAATACTTTTTCTCACAAAAAAGTAACTTTTTCTCACAAAAAAGTAACTTTTTCTCACAAAAAAAGTAACTTTTTCTCACAAAAGAAGAAACTTGACGTTTTCTCATGAAAAATAAACTTAAAAAAAAAAACTAAAAATCTTGAAAAAAAAACGTGGAATCGAACCGAGGTCGGCTGGATCCGCGACCACCCGATTTCTAATGTGCCATTATGATCTGCTCGAAGTCGGCGAAATTTAGCTTTGTATTCTAATGCAAACAAAAATAGCCGGAAAACACGAGTAAAAGCGATTTTCTGAAAATGAAACATAGCTAGATCAGTTTTTCATCCCCGAAAACCCCCACATACCAAATTTCATCGAAATCGTTGGAGCC
Source organism: Archips xylosteana (assembly GCA_947563465.1). Taxonomy (NCBI): domain Eukaryota; kingdom Metazoa; phylum Arthropoda; class Insecta; order Lepidoptera; family Tortricidae; genus Archips; species Archips xylosteana. Next base: position 710,223 of record OX387359.1, read on the forward strand.
GTTTCCGAGATCCTGATTAGGTATATATATATACATATATACAAGAATTGCTCGTTTAAAGGTATTAGATATACATATATATATATATATATACATATATACAAGAATTGCTCGTTTAAAGGTATTAGATTAGATAGATAAGTATGTATATCCGTTGGCTAATACCCATAGTACAAGCTTTGCTTAGTTTGGGACTAGGTCAATTGGTGTCAATATGCCCATAAAAAACGGGACTTTCTAAGTCAACTACCTATACATACTTAGTTACCTACCTTTTAGCTTCGTAATTACTACACAGTAAGTAATTCACTTTAATCCATCCAATCCCTATTACTCAAAAACTTTCAATATTTATGATTAGTGTTATTAAATCAGACAAATTGAGCATAGAATGTCATAGATCATTTATAGTGACTATTTTATATGGATCACACGTATAATACACAGAAGTTAGAGAGAAACAGTACAGCAAAAAGCAAAAACCAGCCAAATCCTCCTCTCACAATGAAAGAGCTTGGGCCGTAGTTCCCACGCGGGTCCAATGCGAATTGGAAACTTCACACGCCATTGAACTTCTTCTCACGTGTGTGCAGGTTTCCTCACGATGTTTTCCTTCAACGTAAAGCTCACGGTGAAATTCAAATATATTTTCACACATACAATCCGGAAAACTCAACGTGCGAAATTAAATTTGAAATTCACGGCTTTACGTTAAAGAAAAACCAGCCAAGTGCTAGTTGGACTCGCGCACGAAGGGTTCCGTACCATCATCTATGAAAACGGTAAAAAAATCACGTTTTTTGTATGGGAGCCCCCCTTAAATATTTGATTAATTTTGATTTAACTATTTATTTTTGAAGTGAATATATAATTAAATATTCAGTGAACATTACAAGCGATCTACCTGTTGCCGTCATCAATATCGAGCAAAAACGAGCAAAAAAATCACGTTTGTTGTATGGGAGCCCCCTGAAATATTTATTTTATTCTGGTTTTTTGTATTTGTTGTTATAGCGGCAACCGAAATACATCATGTGTGAAAATTTCAACTGTCTAGCTGTCACGATTCGTGAGATACAACCTGGTGACAGACGGACAGACGGACGGACAGCGAAGTCTCAGTGTGTATGACCCATGATTTTCAGCTTGCGCCGTCGGTGACACTCAATGAACTGTTGCATTTCTTCTTACTGTTCTTTTAATGTGGACTGTGGTACCAACGGATGTAATGAATGAGCTATAGCAATTACAAATGTAAATTTCTGAATGATGTGTGGCATTTACCTAATAATGATATATCATTTTAATGGCCGATACATTATTTCTACGCCATGCAATATACGACATATTTCATTAGTAAGGCAGAAATTTAATTTAGCGTGATTAAACTTTATATTTAAATAATAAACGTTTATTATGACAGGTAATTGTGGGTACAGAGGTGGTCCATTTAGATGGGTAGTTAGGTAACTTGGAAATTATATGACAGTATGACAGAAAGATCTGTTCTAAGGAATCACGTCATTGATTTTATTGAAAAAACTACATTCACATTTTTAGTAGTGGTAGAGCCATGTAAGCCATGTTGTAGCTAGCCGCTGCATCACGAATGGGCCGGCTCGTCAAGGGTAGTATCACCCTCTCACAGAACACCGGCGTGAAGCAGCAGTACTCCTGCTGCGTTTCGTACGGTCAGTGAGAGCGCCGGGGGCCCAATACCTCTCCCCCTCCCTCTCCCCTATCCCTCTCCTTTTTAAAGGCCGGCAAAGATCAGTGACTCTCTTTGAGTTTTATGAGTTGAAATCGGGTTTTGTTCCGCGTACCTTGATTTCAGAGAAGCCCGATATTCCGGCACAGTTCCATGCGCCATGATCACGAGACGACTAACTCTACTCTCTTTGAGTTGTTGATATTTATGGGCTTGCTCGTTTGCTTCGCTCTCATATAAAAAAATAAATAAATCATAGATTCAATAAAATCTCATTATCAAAATGTACCTAATCTAAGATTTTTTTTTGTGCGGTGAGCTGCCGCACTGCTACCTAATAAAAAATAAATAATCTATCTAATACCTTTAAACGAGCAATTCTTGTATATATGTATATATATATATATATATATATATATATATATATATATATATGTATATATATGTATATATATAATCAGGATCTCGGAAACGGCTCCAACGATTTCGATGAAATTTGGTATATGGGGGTTTTCGGGGATGAAAAACTGATCTAGCTATGTTTCATTTTCAGAAAATCGCTTTTACTCGTGTTTTCCGGCTATTTTTGTTTGCATTAGAATACAAAGCTAAATTTCGCCGACTTCGAGCAGATCATAATGGCACATTAGAAATCGGGTGGTCGCGGATCCAGCCGACCTCGGTTCGATTCCAAGTTTTTTATCAAGATTTTTAGTTTTTTTTTAAGTTTATTTTTCATGAGAAAACGTCAAGTTTCTTCTTTTGTGAGAAAAAGTTACTTTTTTGTGAGAAAAGTTACTTTTTTGTGAGAAAAAGTATTATAGGGAACGTGCAGTAACTATAGGCGGCAGCACTAATGCGACAGAAGAGACACTATGCGGACAGTAAAACAAACTTATCAAGGTAAAACATTCAAATTGATGGCACCCTTATGGCACCAGTTGGCAGCACCGTCTATGTGCACGTTCCCTATTGGGAGCACAGAACAGGAAAAGCGGACGATAGTTTAACGTGACTCACCCCCCCCACCCCCTCCGGTGTTTTTGTCAAATATCTTGAAAACGGTGCATCCTACGGCAAAATCAATGAAATTTTCATCCCCCTTTAATACCCCCGCGCTCCCTCCCCCGCATCCCCTGCCCCCTCTCACCCCCCCCACCCCTCCGGTGTTTTGATCTCGGAAACGGCTCCAACGATTTCGATGAAATTTGGTATTTGGGGGTTTTCGGGGATGAAAAATTGATCTAGCTTGGTATTATCTCTGGGAAAACGCTTGGTACCGAGTTTCTGCCCGAGCAGAGCTCGGTCGCCCAGGTACTATGTACCTAATCTGCTCAAAGTACGGTTGCGGATTATAAAGGTTATCTTAAAGTCTACTATTGCATTATTATATTGTATTATTTCAAGTTGTCGACGTCAAACAATCACAAGAAGTTGCAATGACGATATTGACAGAAGCTGTTTGCATTTCGTTTTAATCATCGCAAGCGAAAAGTTTTTATCACCTCGTTTATCAGAATACAATGGCAGATCGAAGCAATAAAATTTTTTAACTCAAATTCATAGTCACCGACATAGCTCGAAGAATCGCCAGACTCAAGTGGCAGTGGGCAGGGCTCATCGCTCGTAGAACTGATGGTCGATACAGCCAAAAGGTTCTCGAATGGCGTCCACAAACCGGAAGACGCTTTGTGGGTAGGCCTCCAACAAGATGGTGCGACAATCTGGTTAAGGTTGCGGGAATGCGTTGGACCGGTCTGTTTGGCGAAACTTGGGGGAGGCCTATATTCAGTAGCGGACGTCTTTCGGCTGAAATGATGATTCGAATTCAAGAAACATACTTCGATTAAATTTTAATCCTGTTGATAACAATTAACCCTAATTTTCTATGCAACGTCCAAAATTACCAATATGGTATTGGACAAAAACCAAGAAGGGCCAAAACGCGTAGTGACCAATATTTTAATACGCATAATGATAAAATCTTAGTTGGCTTAGGTTAAGATAGTTTGCATGAGCCTGAAGGGCCAAAAGCACGCAGAAGTAGGCGCGTCACGTCAGCGGAGCTACGTCAAAATTGTTTAGTGTCGATTGGAATTGGGAATATAATGTATACATTTGTCATGATAATTATACAGTTTATACCGCGGTCATTTTGCATTATGTGCCAATTTGCGTATGTGGCCTTTCGCGTATGTATAAATTTATGTAGATATGTCATTTCATTATGCGTGTAAACGTGATCAACCTTTTCGTTTCATTACTATACGTATAATCATAGTGCTCACGTACCCTACAAACTGCTTTTCTATTCTCACCATTACATAAATCTTTGGCCCAACAAAAGATCATCTTTAATTAAAAAAAAGAAAGCGCGATCCGGTCGCACACGCAGCGCCCGCGCTGCTCGCGAGGCGACAGTTAATTAGCCGCTGGTCTTTAACTGATGTCTATGCTGTTTAATACCAGTTTTATGGAAGCTAACCAAGGAATTACTTTATCTCTATCACTTGAGCTGTTGTGACTGTGTTTTCTGTTTCTTATGTATGCTGTGAAGATGTGTGTTTGTGTGATGATACCCAATCATTACAGTTACAAGCGGGTTGCATCCACTGTGAACCTGGGGTCTTTGCCAAATCGTCCTTCGCCTCGTTGGTTGACGTTCCACGCTGCGCTTGCCAGTCCGTGCTCTAAATTCGAGAACTTATCGGCCCCAATGGCCATCTGTTCTACGTGCTTGAGTAATGCCATTTCGACGAGCAAATCCGTTTGTTTACGTCGGTGATCTTTGTTTTTCTACGGATCTCCTCATTCCCGATTCGATCCCTTAGAGAAACTCCGACTATAACTAGCTCCATATCATTCTATCATTCATCATTCTACAAACTAGCTTACAGGAAGACCGTTACTCGGAGGGTTCACTAGCTCTGGGACTAATAGTTGGTTGAGGGACTCATAATTTTTAGATAACCCATAACGTACATTTACGTCTCATGCAAAGCGAATCCAAAATGATGACAGATAAAAAACCTGACAGGCGACTGTCACGCGTGAAGTCATTATCTATTATCCCAAAATTCAATCACAGCGTGAAGAAGATTAAATATAAATTAGTTTTCTATTACATTCGTTAGTTTCGGTAGAGCACAACGGCGGGGATAAAGTGACAGATGGGCTTTTACGGATGTGTCAAAGTTTCTGAGAATAGCTTATACCTTGATTATGCCCGCGGAATTACCCCTGTGGGAAAATTAGGAAGGATAGCTTTTGTCGATTCACGGTTAATAAGGATGACGCCATTAAAAAATAATCCGAAGACACGACTCCAGCAAAAAACGCTACAGCGTTTAAGCGCCCTGAAAACCAGATTAATTTTCGATTAGCTGCAAAATTAGATTTTTGTTGCTTTAAAACAAATAAAATAGTTAAGTACCATGACGGGCAAATAAACTTCAACCGTAGGATGGTAGACTAGGGCCAGACCAGATGTCCCGTATTTTAACCTCGAATCCCGTATTTTCAATGCAGTTGCCCCGTAAAACCGGTGATCAGATCTGGTCACCCTATGGTAGACCATATTTTTGGCCGACTGTACATATAAATAAATAAATAAATAATCTTTATTCAAAATACTTTCTTACAATACAATACAATATATCTAGGAGACTTATAGGAAATAGAAACACATATGCCTGAACTAGGATGATATGCCGGAATGATTTACCATTTTGATTAACTAACACAGTTGCTACTTTAAACAGTGCGCAAGCGTTCGTTGTACGCGTACGTTTTATTTTATAACTGTACGTGGATAGCTAGAGATAAAAATAGTTGTTTCAAGATACGTATCTCTCAAATTGCTGTTTTGTTTGAAACGGCTTTGAGGTTTTCTCTGAGCGCGATATCATCAACGTAGACGCTCGAAGTTACTCAAATTTTCTAGGAAATTTTGGTGGTAATTTTAAATTGGTGCTTGTTTGTTTCTATCTATGGTAAAATAAGTATAATCGCCGTTAATGCCAAGCCCATTGGGCCGTTGGGGCCCAAAAGTTCTCGAATGGAGACCACAGACTGGCAAGCGTGGGACGTCCATCAACGAGATGGACGGACGATTTGGTGAAGGCCGCAGGTTCGGGGTGGATGCAAGTAATGATCGGGCGTCAATGAGGGAGGCCTATGTCCAGCAGGGGACGTCCTACGGCTAAAATGATTGTTCTGTACCATAGTCACGTTCTGTACTTTTTTATGCCAGGGAATGCAAGTACACCTCCTTGTAGGAACCCCTCTCTCGGCGCCTATGGACCCGCGGTAGACAATACCGCCTGAGGGTAATGCCCAGCAAATGTGAACGTCAAATTATACAGCAATTCTGACTCCTTTATTGAAGTAAAAAGTGAACTATCAAGACTATGGGTATAACGAAGCGCAAGTGTCAAGATGCTGCGGATTAGCGAAAGAGGATCAATTCAGAATACAAAGATTTTTAGCTGTCTGATTGTTATCTTTGTAACAAAACAGTTAAAAATCATTTGACTTTTGGGTGATATGATGATGACTTTTTCACCTGACTGCCGAAGGAGGGTCATGTTTTTCGGCGTATGTATGCGGCTACGTCCATATGATTCAGTGTGTTACAGAATTACGAATAAAAAACTGCGCGGTGCAATATCGCTGTGAGGACAGGCCATAATATAACACTTACGCAGTATCCTTGGACCAGCTCCCAACTCCCGCGCACATTTACGCCGACAAGTTTTTACGCGCGCGGTTTCTTGAACCATTCATCTTCCATATCAACATTACTTACTGCCTCTATTACTCGCTAGGCGGCGCACGCACCTCTCTCGGGCCCTTTGTCGTCATACCCCCCCCCCCCCCCAGCCCCTGTACCGCGCGGGCGAAGTCTCATTTAAACAGTTACTTTTATTACATTACGGGGTTACCTTGGCTGTGTACATATTCGATCCAGTAGGTTTTATTGTTGTATATACATACATACTAGCTGTTGCCTCCGACTACGTCAGCGAAGAATTGGTTTTATTGCTATCCCAATTTTTATAATGTATGAATTTCTCCATTAATATCAAAATAACAATGGCTGTAAAAATTGAATCTTTTGCTAAATTCTGTCAAAATTAAAACGTTTAAATTTGTATAGAGCTACAGCTATGCTAGATTTGGTTTGGACTGTCCTCCTGGCGGATACCATAACCTCATTATATATTTCGCTCTCTACATTTTTTTTACGGAATAACGGTAAAATGCACTAGACACTTGCAACGTTGTCCCCTGACGGAGGAAGGCACTTTAAAAAAAAACTAACCAAGTAAATGTATAAACTGTTGGCCTATTGATCTATGCTGCGCCTACGCATAACGATTAATTATGAGCCCATGATTGCTTTTTAACAGCTTTAAAAAATGGCGTACAGCTTTTTTTGCAAAATCGTTGTGGCATAAGTTGCAGCACGATTCCAGTATTTTCTATGAGAACTATTAATAAAAAGGTAACTTTTTTTTATTTGTTTGTACGTAAACAAACTAACTTCGCCTCTGTAAGATATATTTATTGCGTGCTGGAGCCTCCAGGTCTTAGCCGGTCAGATGGTAAAAGACCTGATGGTTTGACCTTGGTGCCCTGGCAAAAGGGAAAATGTCTGATTTGGGACGCCACGTGCGTCAGTACTTTTGCCACCTCGCACCTTGGTCACACCTCGAGGCTGGGGGGAGAAGTAGGGGAGACCGAGGACAGTTGACACAGAGGAGAGTAGACACAACGTCGATTTTTTAGAACTTATTAACTGCTATCGAGCTCGCAATAGCGCGTGTTTGATAGCTCGAGACTTGAACTAAAAAACGCGCGCTATTGCGAGCTCTCTAGCAGTTAATAAGTTCTAAAAAATCGACGTTGTTTCTACTCTCCTCTGTGTCAACTGTCCTCGGTCTCCCCTACTCAGCACTCGCTAATTATTTGTTCGTGCCTCTTGCGGTGGAGACCACTGGTTGTTGGGGTTCCGAGGCAATACTTTTTTTTAAAGAAGTGGGGCGCCGTCTTCGTGAGAGAGGTCTTGACCATCGCTCTGGGTCGTTTCTGGTGCAAAGGTTGTCCATCGCGGTTCAGAGAGGCAATGCGGCTAGTGTGTTGGGCACATTTGCGCCTGGTGCGATCCGGGGCGGTTTGTTTGACTGACTTTATATTTTGACTTTTATTTTATTGTATTTTGTGTGTAGTGACAATTTGTTTTATTTTGATTTTGTATTTAGATATATTCTGTTGTGTAGATATATTCTGTTGATTTTTAGGCAAGTTTTTTTTTTTTTTTGTTAGATAGGCCAGACAAACGAACTAGTGGGTCACCTGATGTTAAATGAACACCACTGTCCATAGACACCCGCAGCGCTTTACACGATGCCAGTGCGTTGTCGGCCCTAAAGGAGAGGGAATAGGGGAAGGGGGAGAGGGAGGGGAGAGGGAAGGGGTGAGGTATTGGGCCCCCGGCACTCTCACTGACCGTACGAAACGCAAGCAGGATTACTGCTGCTTCACGCCGGTGTTCTGTGAGAGGGTGGTACTGCCCCGGACGAGCCGGCCCATTCGTGATGCAGCAGCTAGCTACAACATTGCTCTACCACTACAAAAATTGTTTATTGCCATTTTCATGAAAATCGTCTTAATTAGTTCTAAAACACGAATTGGTTCAAGCGTTATTCTATACATTCATCATCATCCCAGCCTATATACGTCCCACTGCAGGGCACAGGCCTCCTCTCAGAATGAGAGGGCTTGGGCCGTAGTTCCCACGCGGGCCCAGTGCGGATGGGAACTTCACACACACCATTAAATTTCTACGCAGGTGTATGCAGGTTTCCTCACGATGTTTTCCTTCACCGTAAAGCTCATGGTTCCAATTTTATTAGGGTTATAACTTCAATATCGCCCAGTATGGCTCTTGAATCAATTTGCCTTTTAATTTTTTTTTTGCCTTTTTTTGCGGCAACAGATTGAGTTGTTGATATTTATGGGCGGTGGTGATCATTTTCCATTAAATGACCCGCTTGCTCGATTTCCTCCCTCTCATAATAAAAAAAAATAAAAAACCGCTTATGACGTCGAAAATTAGTCCTTATTTTTATTTATATTCTAATCATTTAATTTTAATTGTTTCAGGTACATACAACACCTAATCATTATTTATTATAGTGGAATTTCACATCACATCCACATGGGTACTTAATGGGTACGTAGCTTAGCTTCAATTCAGAATATCGAGTATTTTAAAATCGATTATCTTCCTTAGTGAACTTCCTGCCACCATCGGACAGACACAATCGGAAAAAATATTGAGGGACAAAAATGGTGTCCATCGGACGTTCCACAGGTAAGGGCCTACCGTGTTTTTGACGCATTTATTGCATTCATTTAAACTCTTGCTGTATCATTACAAGTAAAGCTATATTCATGTGTAAGATATTTGATATTTGAGGATTCAGTCTAATGACAAGTGTTTATCGAAACACGATTACTTAACGACCGCTTTAGCCTAGTTGGTAGTGACCCTGCCTACGAAGCAAGAGGTCCTGGGTTCAAATCCCGGTAAGGGCATTTATTTGTGTGATGAGCACGAATATTTGTTCCTGAGTTATGGATGTTTTCTATGTATTTAAGTATTTATTTATCTATATAAGTATGTTTATCGTCGTCTAGTACCCATAGTACAAGCTTTGCTTAGTTTGGGACTAGGTCGATTTGTGTAAGATTGTCCCCTAATATTAATTTTTATTTTATTTCTTTTACTTATAGTTCGCTCGATAGAAAAAAATCTAAATTCGTCTCTAAAAAATAAAATAAATTCGTAGTACGACGCTAATACCGCACTGAATGTCATGACTTTTTGAATGTTAATAAAACAAGACAGAAAACGTCGCGGAAAAAGGCGTAGTGTTGCTACATTTTTAAAATATGTATTTGTTTTAGCAATAAGATGAAAATACCGAAAAACACGCGCAGTTCAACCAACCTATCTTGACCCATCGTGCCTCCCCCACGCCCGAAATCGCCCACCCAAAATCGATTAGCGCGAAAAGCTCGGTAGACCCTTAAGGTTCACGATTGGCAGCTCCGCGTTTTCGGGGGCGGAGGCAAGGTTCCATTTGAACTCTTCTTATCATCCGTCTATTTCTAGTATTTGCTCTGAGACCTGCTCCAATTTCAGAGTTGTCTTTTTCTAAAACACCGTAAAAGACGGAGAGGCAACGATTATTCATTGTACCCAACCGTGCATGAAAGTACCTCAGCTTCCTGTGCTCTATGCTCTTTGTAACTAAAACTATTATCAGAAAATGGGTCTTAAAAAGTTTGTTGGTAAAGTTTATTTCAGCTTGTCATGTTTTATATTTTGGCTGGAGTTCAGTGAACTGAATAAATGGAGCCTAAACATCGTGCCTATGATTAGGAGTAATTTTGTTCATCATAATAAGCTACTTATTTAAATTGCAGTCGATTGAAAGGTCACATTCTTTTAACGGATTGGCTTTGGAGCGTTGATTGAGAAAATGGAATTCGTGACTTAATACACTTTTTATTGATGTGTTGGATTTATTTTGGTTCTAACACTTGGGCCAGTGGTGTGGGAGGGTTTGAAATACCGGTATTTTCCGGAACCGGTATTAGTCCTGGTATTTGTACCGGGGGTACCGGTAGGTCATACATGGTGTGGAGGTGGAGGAACTGCATGAACACGCATTTCTTAGGTACCATCAGCCAAATAAGTGGTCTATCAATTTTTAGACAAGTTCCTATCAAATGAATATGTCGCTACAGTCGAACTTTCAAGTTGACAGACATATCTATTGGTATTATTGTTTTATGACATCCAAACGATTATCAACTTTAGGGTATTGAACCAAAGTAGGTACTAAGTAGGTACTATAGAACTTAAAGTTTCGGTAGGCGACCAGGACCTCTACCATGAGTTACACTAGTTTACAGTGACCGTACTCGCTAGCGACAGCGTAAATGATTTGTATGGAGAATTGTACTTCCGTAAGTGACCGCTAGAGGCGCTGTACACAATTCTCCATACAAATCATTTACGCCGTCGCTAGCGAGTACGGTCACTGTAAACTAGTGTAACTCATGGTAGAGGTACATGAGAACTTATATGGTGTCATTATATCTACTTTATAAGTAAAGAGATAGTACTAAATATAATAAATATATCTCGATTTATCGGTAGATGATAGTAGGCTAATGGTGTCGATAAATAAGTCTGGAGAAGAGTCCTTTTAGCACAATATATAATGTGTTAATCGTGATAAGTAGTAACGTACCGTCGAAGATATTATATTAAGTGTGATTCGATATAATGTACACAGTTTGTGCTAATTATAGGTATCCTACTAAAATTATAAATGAGAAAATTTGTGAGGATGTTTGGATGTTTTGGATGTTGTTTACGCAATAATAGCTGCGCTGATGTATGAAAGTTGGCGTATAGATGTACAAAGATCTAGATTGAGACATGCGTTCGGGGATAGTCCAAATCCGCTTAACTAGCATTGCATTATTCTGCATATCTGACCAATTTAGCCACATCCAATTTTTACTCCAAATTTGTTAAAACAAAATATAAAGTTAAAAGCATCCCCAGTCAAAGTACATATCGTTCGATGAAACTGCAATACCAACAATATAGTTAGTCTGCGTGTGCGTGTCTGGGTGTCTGTTTGTGGCATCATAGCTCTTAAACGGACGAACCGATTTGGATGCGGGTTTTTTTTATGTGAAAGCAGTTTTTTTGGCGATGGTTCTTAGACATGTTTCATCAAAATCGGATCAGCCGTTTCAAAGTTATCAGCTCCTTTGTTAGCAGAAGTGATCTTAGACGCATAATAGCATTTACTTTATTTTCAAACATAGTGTCACCTAATTGCGTTGGGAGTTTTTAAAATTTTTAATTTATTATTTTTCAGTCCAAACTATTATTATTTCTAAAGCGGACGAAGAAACGGGTAAAAGCTATAGTATATTAACTACATGTTACGATGTTACAAATATCCACAAGCCTAAAGCTATGTCCGTGGGTCGTTATTATTTCCGTGGAAGTAGTTATTAACAAATATTTCGGTGTCTACGCTAGAGGCGGATGGACAAAAACAATGACATTTGATTGGTGATTCTTGTACCACTTGTATGTCTGTCTCTGTATGACGAGTTAACGGGTGACCCTATTTTTTGGTTTTGAAACAAAGTGTTTCTTTTGCATGTGTTTGAACGGACTTTAAGAATGTTATAGGTATGTACTTACATTAATGAATGAGCTAAGAATATTTTAACGAAAACTATCTTTTTATCTGAAGCGGTATAAGCGAAGGTCGTGGGTTCGAGTCTGGGCTCGCACCTCTGAGTTTTTCGAAATTTATGTCTGAATCGACCTGGATTTATGTCTGAATGATCTGAAACCAAGAATACAGGGTTCTCACTCGCCGATATTTAGGTAGGTATATAAATCAGCACAGATAACAGTGTGTATTAATTCAGTAAACTACCTTTTCATCTCTCATACTCGGAAAGTGAGGCAAATCATATCTGACATACGTTAGGATAACTATTATTTTCTTCCCTAGGGTAGAAATGAATTAAAAAAAATAAAGGCATTGGCTGTCAATGGAACACATACGCATTCAGCCAAGCATTACGGCATACACATGGAATAATTAAGTATTGAGTTTTTTTTTCTTAATTAGTCATAGTCATATTACAAATTTTATAATGCCAGTGTAATTTTATTAAATTAAATTATTAATTTAGGTACATTACATTAAATTATTAATTTAGGTAGACTTAAACCAGAAAAGTTAGAAAATGTTAAGAAAAAAACACGGTAAACGATAATGTTATTGTCCACACAGCCTACCCCTTTTTTTGACTGACTGTTGCTGTTAGCCTCGACGGCTTTTACAGCTTACCGGAGAGAGGGCGAGCCGCCAGACGGGCAGCTCAGCAAAGGGTGGTATTCGTAGCATGCCAAAGGGTGCTCCTAATGAGCCGACCTCGGACTTTGGACGCTAAGTAGAGATTTGCAAGCAATCGGATTTTCCTACCTCTATACAGCTTAACTCCTTGGTTCATTTAAAGCACACGTTTTTTGGTTTGATAACCAATAGAGAAGGGGACTTGTGACCTGGTTTTTTAGTCCGTGCAAGTCGGACACTGTCTGGGCCCTCCATTCCCAGTTCGTCCGAAGGGATTTTTCCCGAGCACAAGTCACCCTTCCAATCCTTAAAGTGAAAAACAGCAAAGACTTCGCGTCTTTGGCCCCTCTGGCGACTCATTCAAACTCCTTGGTTCAAATTGGCTACTTACCTATTTTATAAATAAATTTACTAAAATACCTACTTTATCTACTGTTTTTATTGATTATTATATTGAACATTCTAAATTTTGTTAAATTAATTATTCCTTAACAATAAACTCCATTGAAATATTTTACAACGATCATATTGACCAGTTTAGACATTTTTATTTATTTATACTTATATTTTCTTACTTTCCTTGTAGTCGAAATGAAAAGCAGAGTGTTTAACTCGGGAAAAACACCAATATCACCCTCGGAATATTGGCACCCTCGCTGTGCTCGGGTGCCAAGTAACCTCGATTGGTATTGGTTATTTTCCTCCCTTGTCGAACAATCTACTATTAAACTCAACAGTATCTTTTATACGGACTATAAGATCGTTTAGAAGTAATTGTTTGTTGCAAAAAACACAGAAAAATAACTACGCGTGACGCGGCTAGCGTGTGAACCGAATGCCGAGCGACAACCTAACTGCCATACGCCTGCCCGGGAGGCGCGCCGGCCGAACATACTTAAACTGCGGAGTGGAACCCCCTGCCTGTGTCCTGTAATGGACGTCTATATAACGTGCCTCCCTTATCCCCTTATTCCCTTTCTCACCTTTCCCCCCTTAGGCACTGATATGATATATATTTATTACTAGCTTTTGCCCGCGACTCCGTCCGCGTGGAATTAGTAATTTGGGCAGCTTATTCTTTTATCCAATTTGCTTTTTTATCAATTATGGCTCTCCTTAGTTCCTCGATATAAAAAAAATTACCCCCCCCCTCGCACCCCCCGCAACCCCCCCCCCCCCCCCCCTCACCGAACCCCCGCGTTCACATTCACCACCGTACCTACTCCCAAGTCACTACTTCTAAAAACTGTTTTATAAATTCTTAAAATAGACATATCTTTCTTATTTGTGAACGGATTCAAATGAAACAAACACTAAATGTTAATGCAAGAAAATACATCATATCAGTGAAACCCGCATCCTTCTAGGTTAAGCCGTTTCTGAGATTAGCGCGCACAAACGCACAGACAAACAGACGAACAGACAAACAGATAAACAGACCAACAGACAATAATTCTAAAAAACATTGTTTTGGGTTCTATTGCGCTAGTAAATAGCCCTAGTGACAGTTTTTCTCAAATATCTTCAATGTACAGACACCGACTTGTTACAGATTTATTATATGTATAGATAAGCTGGGTTGATGAAGTATTAGGGTGAAGCCAGACGAGCGTAATTTTGTGAGTCTTGAGCGGCAGAATTTCGGTTGCGCCATACACGTGTCTCGTCAGTGTCACGTGATGAGATGACCTGCATATTGTATGGCGCGACCGAAATTCTGCCGCTCACGACTCACAAAATTACGCTTGTCTGGCTTCACCCTTACTCAAAATTTACGTAACAAAGGACTGGCGGTCAATCAAAGAGACAAACCATCCTTTTATTACAAAAAAAACATCCCAGATATTATCAGTAACTTTATCAAAAACAACCGAAAACACACGTTTCCTACCAGCGGCGCCACCAAAATGGATGCAATTACTATAATCGCTACCTTCACATACCAAGAGCTCACTTAACACCCTTATTTCAGAGATATAAAGTCTATTTTTAAGCAGCGTGAGTTCCAAAACATAATGGTCATAGAAAGACTCAAAAATTTATAATGGTTCTTGCCTAAGGGGTGTTGTAAAAAATGAAGGTTTATCTTTTTTGTAACTGTTTGAAACTGGTTAGAGTTATGTAGTAAGCTGGGGCTTTGTCTTTACAAGTAGTTAGAATACTGCCATGTTGAGTAGGAATTGGACTAACAAACATGTTTGAGATGGCAGGGGTCTGCCTAACAGGTTACGATGCAAACCATTTCTCCATACAAACGTAGTCCACTGTTTCCTCCCAGAATAATGATATTAGATCAAATATTATTTTACCGTAAAGTCTATATCTACCACGGCCATGCCCCTATCTTTTGTTTACATATCTCTTCTCATTTTCAGTTACTTATTTTTCAACGTAAACTTACTTAGTACTTTTGTTGTTGTTGTTGTTGTTGTTGTTAGCAAGTTTGCGTTTGTACTATTTTGCATGACTTGGCCTCACTAAGAAACTTATTCCATTTACTTTAAGTTATAATTATTAATTTGGAACTTCAAGATAACTAAGGTATTAGGTTGATCGAAGTTAGAACGAGTGATAACGCATTCTAAATTGTTATGTATGACGTTATCTGTTGTAAAAATATTTTTTCGGATTAAAGAGTGGCAGCGTTGGCTGTAAGTTGTATCAAAAAGTATGGAACTTATCAAAAAACAATGACAATAGGCAGGCCATAGCACGCAGAACTGATTACCGTTGGAGCCGAAAATTTCTCGAATGGAGACGACGGACTGGCCTGGCGCAGCGTGGGACGTCCACCAACGAGGTGGACGGATGATTTGGTAAAGGCCGTTGGTTCAAGGTCGATGCAAGCGGCTTCCAACCGTAGTGATTGGGTTTTACATACTGTCCGTTCGCTGCTCGCCTATTTGTTGAAGCAGATTTTGTTTAGAAGGCCGATTTTTCATCGGGTAAGTGTCATCTTCATTGGTTATTAGAGCAGGTTGTTCGGCTAGGTTTTGGTGTTGAAAATGGGCTAATTTTAAAATTTCTTTCCAGCCCGACCGTCACCCCGGTAGTTAAACCTCAGTGCATCCGCGAGAGGAATAGCGGATCTGCAGGCTATCTCATTAAGCGTACCTACGAGTTACGTTTTCAAAGGAATCCAATACATCAGAGAATCGGTGCTCATAAGTATACCTTGGATTTGTTTCGTCGCCAACGAAGAAGATACTTCATCAGTTAATTTACGAACCTAAATACCTTCACATATTTGTTTTCAAGACCTTAATTTTTCCGATAGTATAGATTTATACCTTTTACTCCTCGGCACACTAACTTACTAATTGATACTTTAATGCAACCCTTCTCAACTTACGCTCTTTCTACTGGCCTATACTCTGATTCTTGAATCAGCATGCGCATGAGGGTTTGGGGACTACGAGTTAGGTTGTAGAGTAACTTCGTGTTCTTCTGCGTTGCAAAAGGTACAATTGGTATCGAGACGTGCCAACGCCATCTTCAAAATTCTAATTGGGACTTACCATAAGTGCCCGTACGCTATTTTCGATAAATACGTTCCATTTCGGCCTTTTTTTCGGAATAATTCTTTCTTTCGATGTTATAACCACAAAATTACATAGTATTTTATCATAGGGATAAACCATCGCCTCGCGCGAGGCATATATTTATCATCGGCGGTATATATATATGGGATTTCTTATATAGTTTTATATTCATAACCTGTGTTTGATTCGAAGTGCAACCCTAATAAAATAAATGGTGTTTTACTACAAGTTTTATAATGTTTTATTTATGTTAGCACATTAAGGCGTTTGCACGCACCTTAAGTGCATTCAGACGGCTTATTATGCTGCATAAATTATGGCGCCCGACAAAAGTAAGTAATTTTTAATTTACTAACCTGATTATTGACATATTTATTTGTTCTGGGGGGGTACTGGTCGCTCTGCGACCGTGATATGTTTTAGTTTTGTGTTTCAGATCTACATTGAGCTGTATCTACTTAAACTAGTGTGCGGTAGTGTTCAGTTCCACCGATTGTGACCGCTCAATGACAGAAGTTCGATGGTTTTCGCGCAACTGGAGTGTTAATTTTAATATAATTTACTCTGCGTGTTATTAAGTGATAAAAAGTGTAACTCTTTTACTAAAGTATTTTTTATTTATTTTCCCAACATCTAACCCGAGAAAATTATTTTCGTAATTAGTTCACCAGTTGTTAGTACCCGTATGAACGTGTAAGGGCCTGCAAGGTAGGTTGACGTAGACCTATTGAATAGATTTAATTGATGTTTTATTGTTTTATTGTGTTTGTTGGTATAGGTCGACGTGAATGCCTCGTTGAATCCTTTGCGTTCTTGTCTGGTTGCTTTCAGTATCCAACGATCGTTAAATATTTATTCCTTTCGTAGTCTGCTAGTTTTTGACAATCGACATGGCGTCTGAAGACATTGATGAACGAGTGCAAAATACACCACGCCATGCTTCTCCCATTCTGATGCCTCGTCGGATATTTGCGCATGATGATGAAGAACGTTTTTATGACTCGGTTGCAGGTGAACAGTTGTCACCTCACGTTTCGCATCGGGCCGAATCGCCACATCATGTTTCGCATCAGGTCCAGATTCCGCGCAAGGAGGAGTCGCTCACTAAGTGGAACTTCACCTTTTCGGGGAAGGGTTGTGTTCGCGAGTTCTTTTATCGTATCGAAGAAGAGCGTGAAGCTCGTAACGTCAGTTCCAAATACATCATACGTCGTTTCCACGAATTATTGACAGGATCGGCGTTGAAATATTTTCGTTCTATAAGGACGTCTGATCTCGATTACATAGCCTTTTTTCGACGCAGTTATCGTTCTGTCGGTCGAGTTGTTCTAAGGCCGGTCGGTGAAATAATAGGTTCCGGGTTCGAATCCCGGACATTTCTATTCCATCTGTTCTTTTGTATTTTTTTTTTAGCGGTTGTTTGGTTCGCTTGGTGCTTGAGCGGTTACCTAGTTTCGTGGGCTCTGCATGTTTATGTTTTTTCGTTTTTATCTTAGCCCAGAAATATGCCATCGTTTCATCGCCGAGTAACCTCCCTAAATTTTGTGATTTTTTCGCGTTTTTGGTCTAAACCTTTTGGCGTTTTTTGACTAGGGCGTCGCTGCGTGGCGTCGAGGTACCAGTCTACGACACACCGCGCGTACTGTCATCGGAGCTTATATAAAACGGTTTCGAATACCGAACCCGTAGATAAACGTTTGAGCGATAACGGTTTGGACCGACGTAGTTTTTGATTGTTGGTTTGTAGGTGTTGGTTGTGGTTTGTGGTTTTGTTGTTGTCGGTTTTAATTTTTTGGTTTGTTGTCGGTTTTTCCCGCTTGTTGCTTGGTATGGGGTTAGCTTTTGTCAGTTGGTTCTACGTCGTTTCAGTTGTCGTTCCTAGTTCGCGGTCATCTATAACCCGCTCTTTCTTTCACTTTTATGTATACTGGAGCAGGTAATTTTTCTTCTATTTGCTCCACGTATACCCTTCTCGGTTTTCTTCTTTTCCTTTTCCATTACTTTTTCCCTTCTGCCTCCTCTTCTATCTGTCCTTCTATATCTTTCGCTTTATCTATCTTTCTCTCTTTTCTTTTTCTATCCCACTTCTAACGCTCTCTTCTCCCTCCTTCTTTCGCTCCCAATTTCTATTGCTTCCGGTCTCGCGTGTTTCTAGATTCGTGTATAAATTTAGCCACGTCTTATACACCGAACTTTTTAATGTATGGTCGTGAAATTGATTTATCCCGTAACGCTAGTCTTCAGCCTGAAAATCAAGATCTGATTCTCAGCCGGGAGGAGCGTGCGAGTAATTTAGTATCACTTCATGACATTTATTCGAAGGTGGAAGACGCATTAGCCCTTGCTTTTCAACGTAACGCCGCTAGGTATAATTTAGGAAGGACGCCAATTCGGCTTAATCTTGGCGATTTGGTTTGGCGAAGGAACTTTTCTCGGTCTGGTTCTGATGAGCAGCGAGGAGGGAAATTCGCACCTCGTTTTATCGGTTGTCGTGTTTCTAGAGTCATTTCGCCGCAGGTTTACGAACTTACCGACCTGGATTCACATTGCGTCGGAAACTATCACATTAAGGACATTCTGAAATAATGGAGGTTATTTGTATTTAATAATCATTGTGATCTTGGAAATCGTTTAAATTTTTTTATAATTTATGCAGCATAATAAGCCGTCTGAATGCACTTAAGGTGCGTGCAAACGCCTTAATGTGCTAACATAAATAAAACATTATAAAACTTGTAGTAAAACACCATTTATTTTATTAGGGTTGCACTTCGAATCAAACACAGGTTATGAATATAAAACTATATAAGAAATCCCATATATATATACCGCCGATGATAAATATATGCCTCGCGCGAGGCGATGGTTTATCCCTATGATAAAATACTATGTAATTTTGTGGTTATAACATCGAAAGAAAGAATTATTCCGAAAAAAAGGCCGAAATGGAACGTATTTATCGAAAATAGCGTACGGGCACTTATGGTAAGTCCCAATTAGAATTTTGAAGATGGCGTTGGCACGTCTCGATACCAATTGTACCTTTTGCAACGCAGAAGAACACGAAGTTACTCTACAACCTAACTCGTAGTCCCCAAACCCTCATGCGCATGCTGATTCAAGAATCAGAGTATAGGCCAGTAGAAAGAGCGTAAGTTGAGAAGGGTTGCATTAAAGTATCAATTAGTAAGTTAGTGTGCCGAGGAGTAAAAGGTATAAATCTATACTATCGGAAAAATTAAGGTCTTGAAAACAAATATGTGAAGGTATTTAGGTTCGTAAATTAACTGATGAAGTATCTTCTTCGTTGGCGACGAAACAAATCCAAGGTATACTTATGAGCACCGATTCTCTGATGTATTGGATTCCTTTGAAAACGTAACTCGTAGGTACGCTTAATGAGATAGCCTGCAGATCCGCTATTCCTCTCGCGGATGCACTGAGGTTTAACTACCGGGGTGACGGTCGGGCTGGAAAGAAATTTTAAAATTAGCCCATTTTCAACACCAAAACCTAGCCGAACAACCTGCTCTAATAACCAATGAAGATGACACTTACCCGATGAAAAATCGGCCTTCTAAACAAAATCTGCTTCAACAAATAGGCGAGCAGCGAACGGACAGTATGTAAAAAGCTCCTTAAAGCCTTTCCTTCTTGTGAACGACTTAGTCACAGACTTATAAACGGGAAAACTATTTTTCTTGAGAAAAAATTGGTAACTGACTTGCGTCCGACTCCTCTTATGTCTGAAGTAATTCTGTCATCCAAATCAAAACAAACAACTCTGACAAACCCCAAACCCAATTTTTAAATTTGAATAAAATTTCTCCTATGCATGAAAATATGTATGCGGCCAGGAAAAACAGCCAGTTAAAAATAACAGTGAATAGCCAAAAAGTTTTAATTTTAAAGTATTCATGCAGCTCTATAACGCTGCAGATATCCCTCTACCAAAACAAAAAAATTTGGGCGAGAATTACCCAAAATAGAAGTTCCCGAACCCGAAGTGACAACCCTAATAAATAATTAACACAGATGTGACAACCCTACCAACCATATCGACAAGACAAAGTCAACATGAAATGACAAACGAACGATCAACCTCCAAAACCGATAGCGAGACCTATTATTGTCGTGGGTGTTCAATTATCCTAAACCATAAAGCTAAACATTACCTCAACTAACCGGTATTTACAACGCTTGAAGTGAACCACTGATTAGAGCAACCCTTTACGCTGAGCACCCTAATCGTTGGCTACCCCATTGAAGCTTGACTAGCAAATTAAAACTTTTCAATAACACCAAAATAATTTGAAAAGTTTACAACCGAAACACCTATCATAACCCCTATAAACAAATGCTACGCACTACCTGCTGAACAAGTACGACGAAACATTTCAAATTTCGAACGCGACAGCAGGTATCATCTAGTCCGGGAAATATACGTCAAGTCATTTCACAATCAACCGACTGTCGAAAATGCGTCGTTTTTCAGACGGTGGTTGACTGCGAGATGTTCGACCACCACGAATGGTCGACCTACTCGAGTAACTAAGCCATGTCCAAAGGCCATAACCTAAAGTTAGGCCGCAAACCTAACAACTAACGCCTAAAACTAACTTCCTATGAAATATACCTATAAAGTAAGGTCTAAACTAAGACTAAAACCTAATGGAAATAACGAATAAACCCACGACACAAAACATAACCGCCGACAAAAAAAACGTTAAACGACATTATTACAACAGTTTAGACGATGCGAAGTAAACAGACAAACTTGCATACAAAATTTAGTACGGTCAGCGAAAAATAAACGTCCACAAAAATAAACGTTAAACGACATTATTGTTATGGTTTAGACGGTGCGAAGTAAACAGACAAACTTACATATAAAATTTAGTACGGTCAGCAAATAAAATACTGACCGTGTGAAAACCAACATATAACGAGTCTAGGCCAAAATAACGAATCAAAGTAAACACACGACTTTAGAATTTGGAAAAAAATTAAAACGATTTCCAAGATCACAATGATTATTAAATACAAATAACCTCCATTATTTCAGAATGTCCTTAATGTGATAGTTTCCGACGCAATGTGAATCCAGGTCGGTAAGTTCGTAAACCTGCGGCGAAATGACTCTAGAAACACGACAACCGATAAAACGAGGTGCGAATTTCCCTCCTCGCTGCTCATCAGAACCAGACCGAGAAAAGTTCCTTCGCCAAACCAAATCGCCAAGATTAAGCCGAATTGGCGTCCTTCCTAAATTATACCTAGCGGCGTTACGTTGAAAAGCAAGGGCTAATGCGTCTTCCACCTTCGAATAAATGTCATGAAGTGATACTAAATTACTCGCACGCTCCTCCCCTCGCTCCTCGCTGATATATATATATATATGCCTCGCGCGAGGCGATGGTTTATCCCTATGATAAAATACTATGTAATTTTGTGGTTATAACATCGAAAGAAAGAATTATTCCGAAAAAAAGGCCGAAATGGAACGTATTTATCGAAAATAGCGTACGGGCACTTATGGTAAGTCCCAATTAGAATTTTGAAGATGGCGTTGGCACGTCTCGATACCAATTGTACCTTTTGCAACGCAGAAGAACACGAAGTTACTCTACAACCTAACTCGTAGTCCCCAAACCCTCATGCGCATGCTGATTCAAGAATCAGAGTATAGGCCAGTAGAAAGAGCGTAAGTTGAGAAGGGTTGCATTAAAGTATCAATTAGTAAGTTAGTGTGCCGAGGAGTAAAAGGTATAAATCTATACTATCGGAAAAATTAAGGTCTTGAAAACAAATATGTGAAGGTATTTAGGTTCGTAAATTAACTGATGAAGTATCTTCTTCGTTGGCGACGAAACAAATCCAAGGTATACTTATGAGCACCGATTCTCTGATGTATTGGATTCCTTTGAAAACGTAACTCGTAGGTACGCTTAATGAGATAGCCTGCAGATCCGCTATTCCTCTCGCGGATGCACTGAGGTTTAACTACCGGGGTGACGGTCGGGCTGGAAAGAAATTTTAAAATTAGCCCATTTTCAACACCAAAACCTAGCCGAACAACCTGCTCTAATAACCAATGAAGATGACACTTACCCGATGAAAAATCGGCCTTCTAAACAAAATCTGCTTCAACAAATAGGCGAGCAGCGAACGGACAGTATGTAAAAAGCTCCTTAAAGCCTTTCCTTCTTGTGAACGACTTAGTCACAGACTTATAAACGGGAAAACTATTTTTCTTGAGAAAAAATTGGTAACTGACTTGCGTCCGACTCCTCTTATGTCTGAAGTAATTCTGTCATCCAAATCAAAACAAACAACTCTGACAAACCCCAAACCCAATTTTTAAATTTGAATAAAATTTCTCCTATGCATGAAAATATGTATGCGGCCAGGAAAAACAGCCAGTTAAAAATAACAGTGAATAGCCAAAAAGTTTTAATTTTAAAGTATTCATGCAGCTCTATAACGCTGCACTGGGTACTATCAATCGTGTTCATCGGGCACCCACAACCAACCTGCTTTGTTACTTATAGTCAAATCAAATCGGTACACCTAGCGAAGTTACTCTGTACTGTTAATCGTATTCATTGGGTATCTACAACCGATCTGCTTTGTAATTCTTGGTATTTTTAAGTGGGTTAGTTGGTTAACCACAGCTAAAATACTTTGTTGCAAGGACCAATTTCAGATGACACATTAAGCTATACATTTTCAATATAAGCTGACCTTTCATTGTACGGCATGCCTAAGAGAGGTCAGCTCATACTGAAAATGTGCAACTTGATGTGTTGTACACACGACAACATATTTATCAAGTAACACATTTTCTGTAGGAGCTGTCCTCGCCTATGCTTTCCGTACGATGAGTGGTCAGGTTATTATTCTGAAAATGTATAGCTCAGTGCGTTATCTAGAATTGGTCCTTGTGTCCAATATTTGAGCACTTTGGATGTTATCTTACGGTACGCCAACTGTACATGGCTGTGGTTACCTGCAGTTGGGAAAAAAGTCAGCGTGTCGGAAATTAAAAAAGATCGTTTATTTGGTAGTAAAGCTAGTTGTTTGGTAAATTTATTAGATCTGAACGATCTTATGCTTAATTTGCCGACAGAACAAACTTGAAAGATTATTAAGAGAAAGTTTATGTAATTAGAATAAAAGCTTTATTCATGTTATAAGTAGCGTAAGGTAAATTATTTATACAATTGTACAGGTGTTTCATCAACTAAGGGTTTCTCTTTCGGCCGCGTTCTCACTATGTCGTAACGACAGAGATTGTCGTCCACGACTTTTTTTGGTTGTGACGACAGATTGTCAAGAAAATGGGACAAAACCGTCGGGAACAGCTAGGACGATAGTCGTTCAACGATTTACGATATAGTGGGAACGCTACCTTACCGTACGTATAAAACCATGTAATTATTAGTATTTTTTACATAATAAATTCACTATATGTTCTTATATATTGTTAATAAACGATATATTTATAACAATGTCGATTTAACCAGACAATAAGGAGTTTATAGAGTTCTAAAGTTTATAGAAAACAATCGTCTTAATGTACAGTCGACGTCAAAGATATGTTTACACTTTCAACACCTTATTCCATTGTAATAAGGCGAATACTGTAAACATATCTTTGACGTCAACTGTACTATGAAGAAACAAACTTTACTTCCTTGAGAACACTAATACCACCCTTTCATTTAGGTTTTATTTAGTTATGTTAACTTACGCTACAATACAGTTACCAGAAATAATATCTTATCCAACATAGGGCTCAAACATATGACGCTCTAATGCCTCTGCTGATAATGACTGTTATTTTTGACCCCGATGTTGGATAAGATGTCACTTCAACATTATCGTTATAGTGACATCTTACATCTTATCCAACATAATACCATATAAATATAAATACAATGTAAATAGAAAAATCTTGATTAAATTACACATTTGGATAATGAATAATGTTGAAGTGACATCTTACATTATATCCAATTGCTTTTAAATTAAATTAAATTAAATCTAAGCAAGTTGGTACAACTAAACATATCATAAACAACGATTAAATTCGGTATGTATGAACACTCGTGGGACAAAATAAGTTTCAATTTCGTTTGTAGGCATTAAATGATTCTAAAAGTGCAAAGGGACTTGACCAAATTATTTGCAACGTGTAAAGTGCTATTTATTTATTCTATGAAATTACTTATTGAAACTAAAACAAAATTCATATTCGTCATCGGGATAATGATCATAAATGCTACAATTACAATACGCTTTTCACATATTCTTTGTTCTCTATTATAAAACTTGCTGGTTGAGCTTCATTACAAACAGTCAAAAAACCACATCCAAAACACTTATCAGATAAAATGAAATGTGTATTTGTCCAAGGCCAGTTGCATTGTTTCAGCAACTGAAAATCCTTAATAGTTAAAAAATTGTCAACATCTAGGAATACCGGCATGTTTGATGTACTGTAGGTATTATTTATTTAAGTTCAGTATCAATGCCTAATTCGCCCAAAAGCGTTAAAGCAACTCCGTAGTATAATCCACGCGTAAATTGTGAAGAATTCTAACCACACAGAAAAAAGTACGACTTGAACCGGTCACGCAATTTACACCAATGTCAAATGAAGTTCATTGCTTAAGTGTTATATAATAAATTCATTACATAATATTAAAATTTAATAACTACAGAAAACGATTTAAAAAGCATTTATCTCGAAATGGTTTTCGATTTTCTATACATTGCAAAAAAATAGACATCCCTGCACTACCTATTCCGATTACTGGTTATGAATCAATCCTAAACGTGACACAAATGTTAAAGTGGTCAAACGGACCTCGCGATACCAGCGCCAGCTAGCCTGTCTCAGAAACCCTCTTTGTAATATGATTTTTCTTTTGAAAAGACAAAGTTTCCGCTAAGTTTCTTGTGGCGGAGTTGAGCTATTATCAAACTTAGTCCTAAATTAGAAAAACGCTTAATTGTATAAACATCCAGTGCTGTGGCATTCGACTGGGTACTGAGCATTTACGACCCAAGTTATTTTAAAACATAGACTTACTGCAGACAGTATATTTGAGACGTCATAAAATACTTCATTGATCACTACGAAGTAAGTTTTGATATTCTCAAGAGATTACCCTACAACAATAATAAAAGGTTGCACATTGAGCTCGTACTCTTGGAATTTGGTTTGCTTACTTGTGATTGCACTTTGAATATCAGAGTCGTTTTTGATATACAGAATGAAACCGGCCGTTGCCTCCGCTTTAGAAGGCCGCCAGATCTTTTTCACTGTGTTCTTCAGACGAACGCTTGTGACAGCCAAGAGAGATGGTATCAGCAGCAAACTCTGAACCTGAAATTAATGTACGTAATGTAAGTACGATTGTGAATATATTAGTCAAAACAAAATAAGGGCCTCTTGATAACTTCATGTTTCGTTTATTAATAATAATAAGGTATCAAATTATTTATAAAATAATAATAAAGCATTTAATAATAATAGTTATAATATCTTAGGTTATTTTTACCCAACTGCCCGAAGGAGGGTTATGTTTATTTTAACACAGATTGACCTAGTCCCTAACTAAGCACCACACATAACATTTTAACACCGGCATGCTTTGACTAGGGGCGGCGCGTGGGCCACGTGGCCGGTGGCGTTTACAAAAGCGCGACACTAAGCGTTTGGACAGAAAGTGTTTACTGTTTTTTACATTTTCCGATAAGTACCTATAATACCAACCTATCCAGCTAGCCATTTATACCATAAAGCAGTTCGTGTATGTTTATTGTTTAATGTAGGTACTTATTTGAAGAACGACGCTGATCTTAGGAACTACCAGTCCGATCAAAAATAAATCTTTAAAAGCCTTATAGTATAAACAGCACGGCATACACATAAAGTTAAGTCATCATTTTAACGCAGGTGAAATAGATAAACAATAATAATTATAATGTTGGTTACTTACGTTTAAAAACATCGCTATACTCCTCCAAACTCCATGCGGTCAAAAGATTTCTAACTTCTTCGTCCATCCTCCTTATTGTCACACCACAGAATAAAATAA
The DNA here is from genome assembly GCA_947563465.1 of Archips xylosteana. Lineage (NCBI taxonomy): Eukaryota > Metazoa > Arthropoda > Insecta > Lepidoptera > Tortricidae > Archips > Archips xylosteana. Next base: position 736,555 of record OX387359.1, read on the forward strand.
ATAACACTTTACTACTAATGTATGTGGATTGCTTTACTTTTTACTTTTAGAATAAAATAATGCCTTTATATGAAATTGAAACTTATTTTGTCCCTGTGCGGGCAGGTCGCGTCCGTCTAGATCGAGGGTAAGAAGGTAAAGAGGAAGATGACGGAAGCGCGGAAGTCTACTCTGATTACATTCGCAGCCAATTTCACGTTCAATTTTAAATAAGTTACTCGACGCTGGTCTAAAATTAAATAACACGCTTGGCAGTAAAAAACAATGTGTGCGTGTCTATTTTTAAGCAATTTTTTATTATTTGAAAATAGATAAATAAGATATTTATTTTTTTACAAGTAAACACGGTCATTTGCATCATAGAGATTTATGTAATTTTAGCCAAGTATATTAATACTCTAAAATTAAATAACATCTAATTGTTAGTAAATAACAGTGTATGCTTGGCTCTTTTAAGTGAAATCTTATTATTTAAAGATAGATTAGTAACTTGTATGGTTTTACACAAGTTATACGGTTATTTGCATTATAGCGACTTATTTAATTTTAGCCAAGTATTATTGGTCTAAAATTAAATAATATCTTCTTGTAAGTAAATAGCAGTGTACACTTTGTCGTGTTCTAACCGAATTATCATTATTTAAAGATAAATGAGTAACTTGTGCGTTATTAACAATTTACACGGTTATATTCATCGTAGCGACTTATCTAATTTTAGCCAAGTATTATAGATCTAAAATCAAATAACAAAATTGTTAGTAGATAACAGGGTACGCTTGTCTATTTTGAACCAACTGCGGTAAGGGTTACATTTACTGAGATGCTAATTTGAAAAGAAACGAGTGCTTTGTTAATTGTGATATACAGATTTGTTTATTAAATGTAGTACGTGGGCAACGGTGGCGCTCCCCTCGCACTTCCGATCTGTCATCAGTGGCGAGTGGACGTTTACCTAGATCTGTTCGTATCTACTCACAAAGTTTGGTTTTTTATTATTTGATTAATCCCTTAAACCAGTGGACATCACATTGGCGACGAGAAAAAGCGTTGTGAGTAAAATTATAACTATATCAAATTGTGTACCCTGCTAACTGAAATTGGTCAACAAAAAATTGAAATAGCAGAAACAACTTTGAAAAATGGAGGAAATAAGTGACGCATAAACAAGTGAAATTCAGTACTATTTCTCAAATTAAGGATAGTGTACTTACCTACCTACATCACTTACCCCCGTATGTAAAATATGCCTAATTCGTTTACTTACGTTTATTAGTACTTACTACCTTCAAATATCCCTGCGCGGTATGCGTTGGTGATTGCCCGAAGTATGTAGGTATTGTATATTATGTAGATCGACGAAAAAGTCACTATTAATTAATTACACTAACTTGTAAACAACACTGCGTAACGGAAAGTGTTTACAGCGTTTAATTTTGCACCTATATTTTAGTGTGTTTTCAAATATTTGACCGCGACTTATTAGTTACTTACTGCCATTGTTGACCAAATCAGTTTGCAAATATGATACCTATCGAAACATTGTTTCGATCAAACCATCCAATTTCCCAACGATTATATAATTATATAGTATCGTTAATTACCCGTTTTAACAAAGTATAACTTCGATGCCTAACTGAGAAGTAAATACATAAATATGTATAAAATTAAGCTGTTGTTAAAACTAATCAATTAGTGTCATAAAACTTTTAAGGCTGAGTGATGAACAAAATCGAAGGTACCTTGCACTGTCTATCGCAAAAAAAAAAAAAAAAAAATAAAAATAAAAACCTGTCTCTGTACCCCGTTCATGTCCCAAATGCTTATTTGATGACCTACAGTATCAACAAACTTTAAGCAACCAACAGGTTTAGCTATTATGAGCTAGGTGGTTTATGTTAAATACTGTAATGAGATCTCATATACATACATAGTATATACATTGTATAGTACGGAAATTTCATAACATCTTGAAACTTTATACAATAATCAGTTACTCTAGTTGATTGAATAAGAAGTGTTCTGATTAAAGATAGTAATTACAATTTGAACGTAATTATTTAAAATCAAGTCTATACCCAGAATCTTAAAAATAGTTTTGCATTCTTATGGCTAGAAGGTACCGTCTTTTATTTGCAGATCGTCCAACATGTCCCAATCAATATATCTCCCGACAATAGAACCATTTGATTGCGAAGGTGATCCAACTTCCATGGGGTCCCGTTGGGAGCGATGGAAACGCGCTTTAGAGATGTACTTTGTAGCTACAAACACCAATGACCAAAACAAAAAACGTGCTATATTGCTACATTCTGGAGGTATGGCACTACAAGACATATATTTCAATATACCTGGAGCTCATGTGACTGATTCTGACACTATGGACTTGTATGATACCGCCATAAAAAAACTGGATGAGTATTTTTCTCCTAAACAAAGTTATTTGTTTGAAAGGCACATCTTTCGATTAATGAAACAAGAACCTGACGAAAAATTTGACAAATTCTTGATTCGTCTGAGACGACAAAGCTCAAAATGTAACTTTGCTAAGGAAGACGAACATCTCATCGACCAAATAACGGAAAAGTGTAGTTCAACTAAATTGAGGAAGAATATTTTGGTACTTGGTGACACAGCAACGATTGAAAAAATCATTGCAGAGGCAAATTGTCTCGAAACTGTAGAACGGCAGTTAAACGAGTTCAACGATAGACAAAACACAAGTGCAACTACCAGCCTTAATAAAATTGACACTAAAACATCGAAACGATTTACTAAAAATGAGGTTGATGCTTGCTGCCGATGTGGCAGTAAGAATCACAAAAGTGACAGCAGTTCCTGCCCTGCAATTACTGCAAATTGCTTGAAATGTGGTTTCACAGGTCATTTCCAGAAACACTGCAGAACAAGGGCCAATAAAAGAAAAAGTACCAACCTCTCGTCAAATTATAACAATAAAGTTAAAAGGCTCAAAGTAGAAACACCAAAAAATACAAAGCCTACATCTGTAGACCATATTTGCCACATCAATGACGATGCAACAATAGATTGCCAGGTAGGTGGAGTTAACATCAAAATGCTTATTGATTCCGGTAGTAGATGCAATATTATTAACGGTACTACTTGGGATCACATGAAACAATCTAAAGTTAAAGTTTCCAACCAACATAGGTCTTCAGACAAAACGTTCCTGGCTTATGGCGCCAAACATCCATTACAAGTGTCAAACTCATTTGATGCACAAATAAAGATCGGTTCTAAATCATTAACAACAAAATTTTATGTTATTGAGAATGGTTCAAGAAACCTTTTGGGTATAGAAACTGCCACTTCACTAAATGTACTAAAACTAGGGCTTGACGTGAACTACATTGAGCAAAAACACTTCCCCAAGTTCAAAGATATTCAATTAGAGATCACTGTTGATAAAACAGTTCCTCCAGTTTGTCAACCATATAGACGAGTCCCAATTCCTCTAGAATCAAAAATAAATAAAAAAATAGATGAACTGGTAAAAATGGACATTATTGAACCAGTAAATAAGCCATCTTCTTGGGTTTCTCCGATGGTTCCGGTTTTGAAGCCTGACGATGATATTCGTATTTGTTTAGATATGCGTGCTGCTAATAAAGCCATAATTAGAGAAAACCATCCTTTGCCTACTATGGAGCAACTCATTCCTAAATTTGGAAAAGCAAAATTTTTCTCCAAATTAGATATTAAAAATGCTTTTCACCAAGTTGAACTCCATGAAAATAGTAGAGAAATTACAACTTTTATTACTAGTAAAGGGCTTTACCGGTACAAAAGATTAATGTTTGGAATATCTTGCGCACCCGAACATTTTCAAAAAATAATGGAAAAAATGTTATTGACATGTGAAGGAACCGTGAATTTTATAGATGACATCGTTGTCTTTGGGAGTGATGAAAAGGAGCATGATGCCAGGCTTCAACACGTTTTAACAGTGCTCAAAGACAACAATGTTTTATTGAACAATAATAAATGCATTTTCAAAGAAAAAAATATTCAATTTCTAGGCCACGAGCTTTCGTCATCAGGCATTAAACCACTCGACAAATACATCAAAGTAATTGAGAGTTTTAGACCACCGGAAACCATCGAAGAAATCCAAAGTTTTCTGGGATTAATCAATTTTGTTGGAAAATGGATCCCCAATTTATCAACCCTAACTGAACCTATACGACAATTGCTTCGGCAAAAGGTTCATAAAAATGCTAAAATCACGGAATTTTGGCAAAAAGAACAAGCTGTAGCTTTTGACGAATTAAAAAACTGTCTCTCCAAGATTCCCACTCTGGGTTACTATGACCCAAAAGATCGTACCCAAGTAATCGCTGATGCTAGCCCAGTAGGTTTAGGGTCTGTACTGATTCAGCATGACAACACAGGACCCCGCATCATTGCTTTTGGCAGTAAGAGTTTGACAGACGTCGAAAAACGGTATTGCCAGACCGAAAAAGAGGCCTTAGCTCTGGTGTGGGCAATTGAACATTTTCATATGTATTTGTATGGAAAAAAATTTGAACTTGTCACAGACCATAAGCCTCTGGAAGTCATATTTGGCACACGATCAAAGCCTTGCGCTCGAATTGAGCGTTGGGTTCTGCGATTACAAGCATATGATTATAAAGTAATTTATAAACCTGGAAAATCAAATATAGCAGACCCATTGTCCCGTTTGTGTCCAAATACCACCACACAAAAAAGCCCCTTTGAAGACGAACATCATATTAACCAGATTGTCCAATACGCGCGACCCATAGCACTATCTTTTAAATCAATTATGGAAGCATCCAATGACGATAACGAATTAAAATTAGTCAAAGACGCTCTGATGAATAATTCTTGGGATGCTTCAATAAATAATTACAAGTTATTTCAACATGAACTCTGGTTACATGATGGCGTCTTATTAAGAGGAAGTAAAATGGTAATTCCCACTAAATTAAGGGACCAAGTCTTAGCAGCGGCTCATGAGGGCCATCCAGGCATTGTCAACATGAAAGCTAGGTTGCGCACAAAGGTCTGGTGGCCAAAAATAGACAAAGACGCCGAAAATACTGTGAAAAATTGCAGGGGGTGCACTTTAGTCTCAGCTCCTAACCCACCAGTACCTATGAAAAGGCGCGAACTGCCTTCTAAAGCCTGGGTGGATACAGCCGTCGATTTTTTGGGTCCACTGCCAACTGGTGATTACCTTTTAGTGATAATCGATTATTACAGCCGATATAAAGAGATTGAAATTATGAGATCTATCACTACACAAGACACAGTAAAAATACTAAAAAAAATCTTTTCACGGACCGGAAATCCTGCTAGTATAACAGCTGACAACGGCAGACAATTCTGTAGCCAGGAATTTAAAACTTTCTGTACCGAACAAGGAATTACACTTTTTAACACAATCCCGTACTGGCCTCAACAAAACGTCGAAGTTGAGAGACAAAACAGAGATATTCTAAAACGACTAAAAATTAGTCAATGCGAGAAATCAGACTGGAAAGACGATTTATTAAAGTACCTAATGATGTATAACAGTACACCTCATCCCTCCACAGGAAAATCCCCATCTGAGCTGTTCTACGGACGACAATTTAGAGACAAATTACCTTTTCTAACAGACATCGAAAATAATTATGATGATTTAGAAATTAGAGATCGTGATAAAGAAAAAAAAGAGAAAAATAAATTATTGGAAGACAAGAAGAGAAGAGCTGTTGATAGAGACTTAGAAATTGGGGAGAAAGTATACGTCAAGAACTTGATTAAAGAAAATAAATTAGTTTCAGAATTTAACCCAACACCTCATACTGTCATTAGCGCTGAAGGAAGCGACATAAATATAAGGAATGATGAAACGGGTCAGGAATACAGGAGGAATATCGTACACCTAAAGAAAGTAGAAGGTCAATGGAAAGTCGTTGAGCATGAAGAATCTGGTAAAGAAGTTTAGTTCCATAGATTGATTTAAGTGTAAAATAATGTTTTAATTGTTCCCAAATAGATCTAAACTGTATATTCAAAACAATTAATTAATTCATAAAAAGGAAGAGATGTGATATACAGATTTGTTTATTAAATGTAGTACGTGGGCAACGGTGGCGCTCCCCTCGCACTTCCGATCTGTCATCAGTGGCGAGTGGACGTTTACCTAGATCTGTTCGTATCTACTCACAAAGTTTGGTTTTTTATTATTTGATTAATCCCTTAAACCAGTGGACATCACATTAATAATACCAAGAAGTTTTAGCAATACTTGCTTGGCCAATTTTAACACACTTATTTTGCGCGTTTTAAATAAATCTTGGTTGTATATAGCCAAATAATTTTTAACCTAGCCAAATGGGTACTTTGCTAAAGCTTCGTTTTCTCCGTGAAGTGATCCACAGCATCTGAAACGTAAAGGAACGTTTGGCAATTTATCAAGAAACTCACAATGGGGTAGTAAGTCTTCTCGGAAATTGTTTTCAAACGCTGTTTCACAGAACATACGTTTCTGCTAAGTAAAATAACAATAATACAAAGCAAAAGCAAGCATAACACCGTCAACAGCGGACAAAGTGGTCAGCAAATATATTATATGCAGCTCAGCAATAATATTGAATACTTGAAATTTTTGAAAGAAAGAAAATACATTTATTTCTAACACAAGACACTTAAATATTTCTACAAAAAGGACAATACGAAGGCTAAAGATAAATTGTGTCATTGCGGTTGTAAATTGAACACTGGCTCATCATAATGCTGAGGCGTTTATATATAACACCCCAGCGCTGATTTTTAGCCAGCACCGTCGTTACTACCCGGAACGCCACACAGATAGATAAACTGTACACTTATAATATAAGCGATAAGCTACATAAACTTAAACATAATTACTATAACTCACTTGCCAAGTATACAACCCTGCGCGAACTAAAAAAAAAGTTAAAATAAATAAATAATAAATAAATAAATATTAGGGGACAATCTTACACAAATCAATCTAGTCCCAAACTAAGCAAAGCTTGTACTATGGGTACTAGATGACGATAAACATACTTATATAGATAAATACATACTTAAATACATAGAAAACATCCATAACTCAGGAACAAATATTCGTGCTTATCACACAAATAAATGCCCTTACCGGGATTTGAACCCAGGACCTCTTGCTTCGTAGGCAGGGTCACTACCAACTAGGCTAAAGCGGTCGTTAAAATAAATAATTGAGACAATAATAATCAAAGAAGTTTTGTGAAATAGTGCTGTAAAGGAGATGAATTAAGTTTTCTGAAATGACAGCTTTCGCCCAAAGGTGTACCTGCTAGTCACTCCTAGGATGGGAGAGGGAATATTAAACCTGAAAAAATTTTGACAGACATACAGGGACAATTCAAGCAAACTCCTTTCCTATTAATTATCGTTGACACGTTCGCAAAGATCGAGATGTTATCATGACATACATCACGCAATGCACTGCCGTAGAATATGTATAAACAAATTGATTAATTGTGACATGGATGTATAGTAGTCTAGGAATCAAATTGTTTGACTGTACGAGTCCGACTTGACTGGTTTTCTAACAAAACTTTGCTAAATGAATCGACTGCATTTTCTGATTCGTGGTCGGGGCGGTCACCGGACAATGGCGTTACGGGACCGCAGGCCGCGGTTGGTAACGGTCCGTTTTACGACTGGAACCATTTTACACTTTTACACAATATTACAATAGACAATGCTACAATAAGCCACCATTTGAGACTTTTACGCGTAGATCCCACCACTAATATTATAAACGTGAAATTTTGGATGGATGGATGTGTGGTGTGAATGATTGTCACTCTTTCACGCTAATTTGGTTTGACGGATTCTAAGGAAATTTGGCACACAGCTAATTAATAACCTGGATACATATTTATGATACCCTATAGGATATAAATAAATAATAAATAAATAAATATCACGGGACAATTCACACCAATTGACCTAGTCCCAAAGTAAGCTAGGCAGAGCTTGTGGTGGAGTGCTCAGAACAATTCATAATTAATTAAATATATTTCAAACTAAATACAAACTGAAATATGCACAGAAAAACCCCAAAAAAAAGCAATGCTGGGAATCGAACCCAGGTCCTCAGCATTCCGTGCTGCGTGCTTACCCCTACACCATCAATGGTCTAGAGATTAGCGACGAATTTTTCCCATACATCGTACATTTCAGTCTGTTATAATCACCTTATGCACCTTCTCTATCGAGAGACTTAACACTCCTTCGGAACTAACCGCTCACCTGGACCAAAAGATGGCGCTACTGTGCCAATTTTAACAAGTTAGGTATGAAGTATCTTTTTGTATTTATTTATCAACTTCATTTTTTATTACTTTTACGGTCATCCCGTGAAACCATATATTTCAAACTAAATAAATATATGGTTTCACGGGATGACCGTAAAAGTAATAAAAAATGAAGTTGAAAAATAAATACAAAAAGATACTTCATACCTTTATTACCTTTATTAATTTAATAAATTACAATATAGACTTACAGTTTGATAACCAAAACATCTATAACACCTGCCAAACTTAACTACAATAGAGAAATATTTCTCTTGGCAGATGTTATGCCGAATAACTAGTGTTATCATCATCATCCCACCAGCCTATATACGTCCCACTGCAGGGCACAGGCCTCCTCTCAGAATGAGAGGGCTTGGGCCGTAGTTCCCACGCGGGCCCAGTGCATACTAGTATAGTAGCATAAAAACTAGCTAATGAAAAGGTTATGGACCCATCAGATTTTCTTTATCATAGGTAACTACAATTGGCCATAGTTATGCAGAAAGAGACCAATAATAAAAATCCAGTTTCGAGATATAGCCGTTTTTAGGTTGTAAAAATTTTTTTTACACTCCCTATTATGTTTTATTCAAAATAAGTAAGCCAATTTAGTAGAATATAGTACAATGCATTGTATTAAGCACCTTTTATGTAAATTTAATGGATTTTTCTGGCTTTTTTTTTAAATCAAAAATGTTGGTCGTTTTCTGCAGAATTAAATGTTTGTTAATCTGTTTATAACCGTAAATCAATGAAAGCGACCATAATTTAGTCGGTTTATGCAAATTACCATACGATATTACTTAATTTTTTTGAAAAAAGCTAATTTGATGATCGTAATCAGCAAATTACCTTGGTCGCCTTATACAAAATCTTTTATTCAGGAAAAAATAAAATAAAATTAAAATAGTATACACTTTCTAGTATCTGCCTTAATTTATATGAAAAAAATTTGCTTGAAACATTTAGTATATACTTAGTATGTATGTATGTACTTAGTGTAATTACAATAATTTTCATTTTTATTTTTAAGAATTTTTTTTTATTTGTTTTTAGAAGTTAACAAGTGATATTTATTTATTTATTTAATAAAAATCAAAATAACAGTCCTTCCTGAACATTAAAATAAAAAATTAAAATATTTTAACAATTCTCTTAAGTATTTATTACAATAATACGACCACACTTGGAATACACCGTAAAAACAAAATTAAATAGACCAAATACAGTACTTGGCTGCTTTTGACAAATAAAAACGCAAAATTTAAAATAATTAAATTTCTCAGTGAAATTAAGTCTTAAAAATTACCGCGTTTCATTAGAATATGCAGAAAAAAATCTAGTTTTTAATGGCATATTTAACTCATTTCTCGAAAAAATGGGGTTGGTCGCTTTCTGCATAACTATGGCCAATTTTATTGTGTGTATGAAGTCTCTATCCGCAAACCGTCACATTTTGAGAGGAGGGCTATGCCTAGAAATGGGACCAATGTATAGGCATGAGATGACGATAAGGCATACCCTAGGACATTTTTAGGGTTCCGTACCCAAAGGGTAAAAACGGAAACCCTATTACTGAGGCTCCGCTGTCCGTCCGTCCGTCCGTCCGTCTATCCGCCTGTCACCAGGCTGTATCTCGGGAACCGTGATAGCTAGAGAGTTGAAATTTTCACAGATGATGTATTTCGGTTGCCGCTATAACAACAAATACTAAAAAATGGAATTAAATAAATATTTAAGGGGGCTCCCATACAACAAACATGATTTTTTTGCTCGTTTTTGCTCGATATTGATAACGGCAACTGGTAGACACTTGAAATATTCACAGAATATTTAATTATATATTGACTTTAAAAATAAATCATTAAATCAAAATAAAAAAAATATTTAACGGGGGCTCCCATACAACAAACGTGATTTTTATAGATAATTGTAAGGAACCCTTCGTGCGCGAGTCCGACTCGTACTTGGCCGGTTTTTTTCTTTTTATTTCGACGCTCATTTTATCACTATACCTTTTGTCAGTTAAACCTTCCTAAGCTTATCTAAGTATTCAATTTATGTTACATTCAGGGTAAACATGAAGAAACTTGCCATAACTTCTTTTTAAAAGGTAATTATAATTAAAATGCATCCTATTATTCGAATTCCTTAACGGTCAACCTTTTCTTCACCTTAATATGCATCTCATAACGCCCTTAAAACGATCGACGTTAAGTTGAAATTTCAAAAGCACGAGCGCAATAAATAATACAATGTTACCACAACAACCACCTGTCAAAAGCACTTCAATCAACCTGTAGGAAAACATCATTCCAAATAGAACCTTGACCTCAAGTTATAAAGTAAATTTTCAAATAACGTAAAAGCTAGAGGCAAAACAAAGTAGAATCGAAATCAACAGGTGACAGCAAAAACTGAGTCTTGCAACAATGATATTAAGATACGTTTTTGTGGTGCATCGGTAGGAGAAGGCGTGCAGCGTTACTATGTAGGGAACTCACTTTTTTTTCCGCATATTTTATGTATTTTTTTTAAGTGCGGAATGAAAGACTAGTTTTTATAGGTGCATTGCCATCACAATATTCTGATTAATATTATAGATGCTGATGTGTGTCTATGCGATGCATCTAGTCTTACACCGTGTTCTTTTTTCTTTAACTATACTGGAACATTTAATAAATCATCATCATCATCATCATTTCAGCTGAAAGAGGTCCAATGCTTTGTTCAGCAAGGCTCGCCAAACAGATCGGTCCCGTGCCATCCGCATCCTTCGCGATCCCGCAACCTTAACCAGGTCGTCGCTCCATCTTGTTGGAGGTCAAATGAAATTAATTTACTTAAGACACTAATGTCCTAACGCTTAGTGTTAAAAATGATAGTCAAGAATTAAATTTAAATAACGATAACGATGCTCGATGAATCCGTTTATCACTATTAAAAACGCGTTAAAACTATCTCATGTCCTTTTTAGGGTATTAATCTATCACCACACCAAATTTCATCTAAATCGGTTCAGCGGTTAACGCGTGAAGTGGCAACAAACAGACAGAGAGAAAGAGATATTTTCGCATTTACAATATTACTAGTTGTTGCCCGCGACTCCGTCTGCGAAGAATAGGAGTAGGTATAAAAAATAACCTACGACCTATTCTCAGACCTACCCAATATGGACAAAAAATTTCACAAAAATCGGTCAAACCGTTTCGGAGGAGTTCAATAACAAACACCATGACACGCGATTTTTTTATATTAGACGAGATTTTTATAGATTAGACTTGCTGTTGCCTGCGGTTCTATCTGCGAAAAATCCGTTTATCGCTATCCCGAACTATCCTGTTGTTTCCCCGGGCTCAAACTATCTCTATATCAAATTTCATCTAAATCGGTACAGGTTTAAGCGTGAAGAGGTAACAGACAGTCAGACAGTTGTGTCATTGACACATCATCATCATCATTGACATAGACCTCCGCAAAGTAACGCCTGCATCAATCAGATGTTGCGAGTTCAAGTCGTACCACCGCAATTGTCCTCTCGCCGCCATTACACTGATTGCTGGTAGCAAATGATACGACGCGGGCGCAGGTAATTGCGACTTCCTACAGGCATTGTGGACTTTCAGCCTCGGAGGCAAGGAGGACTTAATAACGTCTGAGATGCAAGATATACCAGACGTGATGAGTGTAGTAATAAGTTTTTGTTCAAATTGTCATTTTGTCCTTGTGGCTTTTGTTGGTGGCTTGAGTTGGTGATTCGGGGAGTGAGGGTGAGGGGGGCCATAGTTAGAAGGAAGGAAACCGTTGTGGCCTAGCGGTTTGACATATGGCCTCTCAAGCAGAAGGTCGTGGGTTCAAATCCCGGCTCGCACCAGACTTTTTCGGAATTTATATGCGAAATTACATTTGAAATTTACCATGAGCTTTACGGCGAAGGAAAACATCGTGAGGTAACCTGTTTACACCTGCAAAGAGATTCAATGGTGTGTGTGAAGTTCCCAATCCGCATTGAGCCTGCGTGGGAACTACGGCCTAAACCCTCTCATTCTGAGAAGAGGCCTGTGCCCTGCAGTGGGATAAGCTGGGATGATGAAGCGTAGCATAGCAGGACACTCCATGATCAGATTGGGGATGTCTTGGAGAATGGTCAGGTCAGGTCAGTACCCGAATACGGCGAGCATGTACAGCCACGGACTTTAATGAGGGTTTTCTGACAGGTGGAATATCGCTAGATGGCGTTAGTATCGTAAGGTCTATTTGACGTTACACCCATACGATAAATGTCAAAGTTGTCAAACGGACCTGACGATACTAGCGCCAAATAGCCTCTCACAGAAAACCCTCATTGTTGAGCAACTTGTCGCTGTTCGTATTTTAGCCGTGTACCTATAATGCAAATCGGGTATAAAATAAATAAATAAATATCACGGGACAATTCACACCAATTGACCTAGTCCCAAAGTAAGCTTAGCAAAGCTTGTGTTATGGGTACTAGGCAACGGATAAACATACTTATATAGATAGATACATACTTAAATACATATTAAACACCCAAGACCCGAGAACAAACATTCGTATTTTTCATACAAATATCTGCCCCGACACGGGAATCGAACCCGGGACCTCAAGCTTCATAGTCAGGGTCTCTAACCACTAGGCCATCTGGTCGTCTAAAGAAGAGAAGGGTATGAAAAGACTAATTAGTGTTGTGGAAACGGAAGATGTGTATCAGGATCTTTGATCAATTATAACTGTAGATCCACAGTCGCGCGCCTGAAAATGTCCGAGCCAAATGAGCGCCACTTTGATAAAAGTGGCCTTCTTTTTTCTCAGTACGTTGCGTGAAATTGTCAAGTTTAGCTGTCAAGTGTCAACCGAAATTCGACTGTAATGAAGTAAAGACTAGGTTCAAATTTCTGTGTAGGTGATGATTTTAATTGTTATGCAAACAAATAAAAAAGTTCGGACACTTTTTGAAGGGGATTTTGTTCGGCAATGTGTATCTTCAGTTATAATTGATCAAAGATCAGGATCGCAGGTGGAAACAAAATAGTAGACACTATCCCTTTGCTGGGAAGGAAGCTTGATTGTATGTATGTACGTAATTAATTGTACTTGTAAGCGTATTTTACTAATATTATAAATGCGAAAGTTTACAATAATGGATGCACGCACGGATGTTTGTTTGTTTCTTCTGATGATGGTTTTTGGCACACAGATGAAGTCGCTGGCAACAGCTATTTAGTAAGAAATAATAGTAGGCATTTCGTATGTACCTCAGTTTATCTTTAAAATTAAAGGTATAATGTCTAAGTATAGTTATACAGACTCGTGAGATGGACGTAGGTTAAAATAAGTGTAAAATGAAGCCCATGAAGCACTTATGACAAGAGATAGCAATGCGAGTTCCCGTCTGCAAACGAAAAAGACAGGCTAACCATTTCAATAATGCAAAATTTTTGTTTGTGTACGTGTTTCGCATTTGTGTGACGGTTTTGTTTTGGTATGACTTTGTAGGTTTTTTTTATGATCCATATCCCACCTCCAGGAAAATCGTAGCAAAAACGATGCAAAGATAAGCTTAGAATAGAATCGATAGTCAAGAGAAAATATTAGGTGAGAATTCCTCAAAAACTTTGTACTTTTAATTTTGGACTCCAACTTGCATAGAAATTTATAGGTAAGTAGCGTGAATACAACTGATCCTTCCAAGCACAGCCTTCCAAAATGCCCTGCCTCATTTGTATGAAAAAACATGTGTGTTTATGTGGTTCGTGGTGGGGAACAAAAAATAAATTTCCATACGAATGAATCAAGACATTTTGGGAGGCTGTGTTAGTGAAGCTCAGATTGATTGTAATTTTTATGGAAGTCGGAGTCCAAGATTAAATATTTACAAAGTTTTAAAAAAATGTTGAGGTGGTATTGAGACAAAAGGCAGGCTAACTTATTCAGCGTTTCTAATTATAATAGAATTCTAATATTAATAGAATGCAGATTAAGTCACCTCTCGATATTACATATAAAGTGCTGTGGTCGGAGCTAGTAAGCCGAATTTCAACTTTTTTCTCGAACTGGAGTCCAAGAAAACGTAGCAGCAAAACTGACAGATAGACAGACAGCCAGACACTTGACTGATCTTATAAAGGTTCGCTTTTTGTTTTACCATTGTATGCCTACAAAGCAAGAAACAAAAGCATGATTATCGAAGATATTTTTCAGTTAAAAAGTAAGAGTTATTTATAATTAGGTAGGTACTTTTTTGAGGCCATTTAGCACGTAGAACAGAAGGCCGTTGGGGCCCAAAAGTTCTGGAATGGAGACCACGGACTGGCAAGCGCAGCGTGGGACGTCCACCAACGAGATGGACGGACGATTTGGTGAAGGCCGCAGGTTCAGGGTGGATGCAAATCGCTTCCAATCGTAATGATTGGGCATCAATGAGGGAGGCCTATGTCTAGCAGTCGACGTCCTACGGCTGAAATGATGATGATGATGACTTTTTTGAGTTGCTTCTCCCAAGGAACTCAACTATACTAAGCCTCCGCTGTTCGTCCGTCTGTCACAAGGCTTTATTTTTTTAAACTGTATTAAGTTCACACCTAATTTTTTCTTTTTTTTATGGCGGAAGGGCCAATAGGTTCTCAAGTGGCATCCACGGACCGGAAGACGCAGTATAGGTAGGCCTTTAACAAGATGGAGCAGGGCCTAAATTCTGGAACGGGCCTTCACGGGTTTGGTAACGGTAATTCAATCGTTTGGGTTGGGTTTGGTTTGAACTGCTACTCAGGAACGCCAAAAATCTCTGGTTTATAAATAAATATTAGGGGACAATCTTACAAAAATCGACCTAGTCCCAAACTAAGCAAAGCTTGTACTATGGGTACAGGACGACGATAAACATAGTTATACAGGGTTATTTGTAATTCACTAGCATCCTTTTAACCCTAAACTCCTACCACTTAAACAAATGTTTTTTGTTTTACGACTTTTGTCATAACTTAATATTTTTGGTGTAATAACGTGTTGAAAATTTGAGATTTCCTCTTATTTTTACGATACTCTGTGTATTTGTATGGGAAAAAAAGTGCTTCATTTTAAAAAGTCGTAAAACAAAAAACATTTGTTTGAGTGATAGGAATTCAGGGTTAAGAGGATGTCAGTGAATTAAAAATAACCCTGTATAAATAAATAAATACTTAAATACATAGAAAACATCCATAACTCAGGAACAAATATTCGTGCTCATCACACAAATAAATGCCCTTACCGGGATTTGAACCCAGGACCTCTTGCTTCGTAGGCAGGGTCACTACCAACTAGGCTAAAGCGGTCGTCGTCGCTCTCGTTTGCGAGAGGTTTGTGCTGAGTTTGGGATGAGCCTTATTTATTTGTTTATTTATTTATTTACAAAGCGAATTAACAGGAAAATAAGGCTCATCCCAAGCTCAACCCATTCCTATCCTCTCCCAAACGATTGTTGGGCCGTTCCTGTATTTAGCCCCAGGTCGTCGCAGGCTTCGGGTGAGGCCAGACGAGCGTAATTTTGTGAGTCAGCGGCAGAATTTCGGTTCGCGCCATACAATATGCGGGTCATCACGTGACACAATGTATGGCGCAACCGAAATTCTGCCGCTCGCAACTCACAAAATTATATATTTTGATCTCACATAAACTTTTGTCAAAACTGGTAACCACTTTCTTGGCCGACCGTACTTACTTATGTGGGTTAATGACCTGAAATAAATCATTTTTTTATGATTGCACGTGAAGCCGCTGGTGATAGCTAGTCAATTTAAACTAATACAACGCCATTCGACATTTATCAACAGATAACCAAATTAACCGCCGCCGTTCGAGCCTAGAAAGCTCAGATAAACGATTAATGCTTGTCAATTTCCTCAAGCTTTCAACTCGACCAATTAAAACTAATTCCCGTTCAGGCTGCCTTTAGCGTTAAGTTGATAACGATTATCTTTCATTTGGTGTTTTTTTAGTGAATTACAATTACCAATAATTTTATATGTATAAGCTTTGATCAATTATAACTGTAGATCCACAGTCGCGCGCCCGAAAATGTCCGAGCCAAATGAGCGCCACTTTGATAAAAGTGGCCTTCTTTTTTCTCAGTAGGTACGTTGCGTGAAATTGTCAAGTTTAGCTGTCAAGTGTCAACCGAAATTCGACTGTAATGAAGTAAAGACTAGGTTCAAATTTCTGTGTAGGTGATGATTTTAATTGTTATGCAAACAAATAAAAAAGCGGACATTTTTTGAAGGGGATTTTGTTCGGCAATGTGTATCTTCAGTTATAATTGATCAAAGTGTATAAGTAAAGCTTATGATTTTATAATTAAAGGTACGTTGTTCTCAAAAAACCGGCCAAGTGCAGGTCGGACTCGCGCACGAAGGATTTCGTACCATTAGGGTGAGGCCGCACGAGCGTAATTTTGTGAGTTGTGAGCGGCAGAATTTCGGTTGCGCCATACATTGTGCCACTTGAGTGTCACGTGATGGCGCGCATATTGTATGGCGCGGACCGAAATTCTGCCGCTCACGACGCACAAAAATACGCTCGTGTGGCCTCACCCTTAGGTATCTATAAAAACGGCTAAAAAAACACGTTTGCAGTCCGTCTGTCCGTCCGTCTGTCACCAGGCTGTATCTCATGAACCGTGATAGCTAGACAGTTGAAATTTTCACAGATGATATATTTTGGCTGTCGCTATAACAACAAATACTAAAAAACAGAATAAAATAAATATTTAGGGGGCTCCCATACAACCAACGTGATATTTTTGCTCGTTTTTGCGCAATATTAATAACGGCAACAAGTAGTAGGAAGGATTTGGGTATTGTGATTCCTCATTCTAAAATTCATCATCATCATCATCATCATCATACCAGCCTATATACGTCCCACTGCAGGGCACAGGCCTCCTCTCCGAATGAGAGGGGTTGGGCCGTAGTTCCCACGCGGGCCCAGTGCGGATTGGGAGCTTCACACACACCTTTGAATTTCTTCGCAGGTGTATGCAGGTTTCCTCACGATGTTTTCCTTCACCGTAAAGCTCATGGTAAATTACAAATGTAATTTCGTACGTAAATTCCGAAAAGCTCAGAGGTGCGAGCCGGGATTTGAACCCACGACCCTCTGCTTCAGAGGCCATAGGTCGAACCATTAGACCACCACGGCTTTTCTAAAATTAAAGCCAATAATTTTCTAAACAAGCAATATCTGACCAACTTGTTAAATTTAAGCGGTATACCGTTGACAAGATGACAAATTTATGGCTTATTTATCATACCGACACGGCTCAAGTTCTTAACTAGGCGTAGAATCTGATAATACAAACGACTTTCTACTCAATCGATGCAAGAACCATTAATTTACAACCCAATATTAATACAAATATTCTATAAACCAGTTTCAATTAATACTAAAATGTAGCGAAATCATCCCTTTACCCATCTCGCTCTAATACGTTTACAACCGTATGGTTTGTCCCGCTCTCGCTGCCGCGCGGTTGGTCGCCTTCAGTAGCGCACACGCATTGGTGAGAGGCGCGCGTTTTAAATTTGGAATTTTCGCGCGAATTTGTAAACTGCCAGAGTTCAAGTTTATAATAAGTTCTTTTTAGTTGCCAGTTGTTTTAGTGTTTTTTTTATTTGAATTTTAACGTGTTACTAAGATGCCAGCATGAAATAAGTGGGTAGTGTATAAACACGCATGATTGTGATGTTTTGTGTTTTGTGAGGTTCTTGGATTACAGTGCGTTTTGGATTTCGTGAGGTATTGTGGTTTTGTTTGGAGTTGATGAGATTGCAATAACGCTAACCAATACAATGGTTTATAATTATAAATCTAACATTTCAAGTTACGTTGAACAAATTTTACACCTGCTTCAAAAGAAACAATGTTTTTTTTATCGTCGGAAGCTAAATAAACGGAACCAATTTGTAAGAGAGACAAAAACACCAATGACTAAGAAAAATGGATGGCGTAAATCATTTTAAATGCGAAGTGTCACATTACAGAATATTTTACATTAATTTAAGCCGATATCCTCCTTCTTAATCTTTTTCTTATACATATTTAATTTTGACACCTTTAAGCCTTAAGTCAGCTTCTAATTTATAAGTTACTTACAGCTTTTACCGTTTAGATCTGGCGTTTGAATTTCGATAGAACCTTTTTGTTGCAAATGTCATGTTGACATTCCCTACATCTGCCGAAGAAATCATCGGGAAATTGACTGTGAAGAGGTTCTATCCTGATACGCGTTAGTTTCTCGTCTTTACATCTCTCTTCATTATCTTCTTTTTATTGGTGTAACATGAACATGGACAAGACGAAAGTTATGTCTAATGTTCATGTTGTCCCTGCCCCCATTGTGGTCGAGAACTCGGTTCTTGAAGTTGTTAACGCATATGTGTACCTAGGACAAACCGTCCAGCTAGGTAGGTCCAACTTCGAGAAGGAGGTCAATCGGCGAATCCAACTCGGATGGGCAGCGTTCGGGAAGCTCCGCAATATCTTTTCGTCCAAAATACCTCAGTGCCTCAAACAAAAGTCTTTAATCAGTGTGTGTTGCCAGTGATGACATATGGATTCGAGACGTGGTGCTTCACTATGGGCCTGATGAATAGGCTCAGAGTCGCTCAGCGAGCTATGGAGAGGGCTATGCTTGGAGTTTGTCTACGGGATCGGATCAGAAACGAGGAGATTCGTAGAAGAACCGGGGTCACCGACATAGCCAAACGGATTAGCTCGTTGAAATGGCAATGGGCAGGCCATATAGCACGTAGAACAGATGGCCGTTGGGGGCCAAAAGTTCTGGAGTGGAGACCGCGGACTGGCAAGCGCAGCGTGGGACGTCCACCAACGAGATGGACGGACGATTTGGTGAAGGCCGCAGGTTCAGGGTGGATGCAAATCCCTTCTAATCGTAATGATTGGGCATCAATGAGGGAGGCCTATGTCCAGCAGTGGACGTCCTACGGCTGAAATGATGATGATGATGACATTGTGGTCTTCATTAATGTCGCATAAAAACCTTTGTCAAATTTCATGCATCTAGACTGAACGGTTGATATTTTGAATTTTTATCCCGATCTCGTGGGAACGTGTAATTCCAGGTTCCAATGCGGATAATATATTTTTACAGACACTAATTTCAAAGATTAACTTTGGTTATGTTAATTGCACAAATAAAATCAACATTCATAACTAACTATAAAACTATTCTGTGAAACTAAATAAACTTTATTGCGACAAAATCTTGGGATTTTTTTTAAGATCCAGTTGTCTACATACCATATTTCATCCAAATCTGTCAAGCCGTTTAAGCGTGAAGGAGTAATAAACAAAC
Source organism: Archips xylosteana (assembly GCA_947563465.1). NCBI lineage: Eukaryota > Metazoa > Arthropoda > Insecta > Lepidoptera > Tortricidae > Archips > Archips xylosteana. Next base: position 756,268 of record OX387359.1, read on the forward strand.
ACTATTCACACCGTAAAATAACATTCGACAACTTGACTGAGAACTCTGTGTTCAATCTTTCATTAAATGTTTTCTATCAACAATGGTCAGAAATATGCGAACTTAAGGGGCTTGTTTCACAACTTTCTGATTAATCCCTGATATTTTATGTGACAGATATCTATGATGGATGCTGTCTGTGTCTATTTTGTTCTATTACACATACACGACATACTTTAAATAAAGGTAATAGTAATCTATGAAAATACCCATCCATGGTGATTAAGTAAAATCGACTAAAGAGAGGTAACGTCTAGAATTTACATACTTACTAGCCGTTGCCCGCGACTCTGTCTGCGAAGATAAAAATAGCCTACGACCTATTCTCAGACCTACCGAATATAGAGAAAAATGTTTCATAAAAATCGGTCAAGCCCTTTCGGAGGAGTTCGGTAACAAACACCGTGACACGAGATTTTTATATATTAGACTAGCTGACCCCGCAAACGTTGTTTTGCCACCTAGGCGTATAAAAAATAGCCTACGACCTGTTCTCAGACCTACCAAATACGGAGAAAAAAGTTTCATAAAAATCGGTCAACCCGTTTCGGAGGAGTTCGGTAACAAACACCGTGACACGAGATTTTTATATATTAGATAATAATTCGTACCTAGTTTATGAGAACCTGGAAAAACACACATGGACATTACAACCTAATATTTCTAACTATGCATTCACACACTCAGATAGTTCTCATCATAACATTATTCTAACAAAACTGGTGACATACATTAACTTCCATAATTATAGAAAACCGTTACCGAAACTAGATCGCTGCGAGTATTTAAAACGCCTCAATAGCCAATTATTATGCAAGAATGTTAAAAATTAAAGCAGACATGTTGCCGTAGATTGGCTATGAATATTTTAGTAATACCTCCACAGTAACTGGTGTAGTATTTATTTGACGCCACGCCTCCAGTTTTGCACTAACTGGCTTTAAACGGGGAACAAATAACACTGTAACTGATTGATGTTGTATAATAGTTTTAGTAACGTTTATAGTCAAGACACTGGATTTTTGATTTAAGGGCTAATTACACTTGGCTAAATTTAGGATTCTAAATGACTTAGAAACCTAATTTAGTAAAGTGTAATCGCGTTTAGCTAGTAAGAAGTTTAGAAGCAAGAATGGCTTCTGACAACCTGAATTACTTAGCATTTTCTAATTAGGATGTCTAATTTTAGCCAAGTGTAATAAGCTCTTTTAATTGAGAGATTATGGTAACAAATGGAAATCGTTCTTATCTGTACTTGCAGATAAATACAACCTAGGGCTCTTTAAGGATTAGGCTGTTACTATACTAGTGAGACCTACCTAGTACTGCAACCTAGTACTAGTGATACTTTTGGCCTCATCTGCATTTTTCATCAAGTGAGATAGAGATAGAGGGCAATCACGGGTCAGTTTTGTGTAAAGAAAAAATAATAATTCTAATGTTGGAAATACCCCTACGAGAAACATTTAAAATCTTACAATTTGTCTTGAAAAAAAGACTAACACCTCATATTGAAAGCTGAAGTGGGTCAGCGGTATTAATTAAATCCTACACACTACAAAAACGAAGTTTCTGAATATTGGCAATATGATACATAGGAAAAAAAATGCTATACTTAATTACGAGTCCACATAAGACTGCATTAAAAATAAAATAGAACATGAAAAATATATTTGATAAAGCTCCTAAATACGTTTTAAAACTCGACCTCTGCCTAATAGCTGTGAAATGGTAACTAGAACAGCATTTATTACGATACGCCCACAATTTTGCACGACTCACTAACTGTTCGCTGTCAAGTTTCAAACAAATAATACGAGTGTTATTAAGACTGAGGTTATTTAATAGGGTTCGTGGGTGGCTCAAGTTTAAATGTTATTTAATATTTATTAGTTTTAACCTGCAGCTTTGACTTTAAAAATACCTTTGCGAGAAGCATTTATAATCTTAGAGTTTGTCCTAAATAATGTTACGGTGACATATTTAAAGCGTTTGCTTGGACAACGCCATCTATTGATTGCAGACGACAATAAAGTACTAAGTCTCGGTCGATATATTCAACACTTCTTTGACTCAGTTTAGAAACGGGTTAGTTAGCCCAATTGAAGAGGAACCGTGGTAGTACAGCTAGCTATACCTACATGCCTCTAGCATTGGGTCATTTGGGGCTTGACGTCTCCCGTTGTTGAAGGTCATCGTCAGAATAATTTGTTTTAGTATACTTACCTTATTGTTTATTTTAGGGTTCCGTACCCAAAGGGTAAAAACGTAAACCCTATAACTGAGGCTCCGCTGTCCGTCCGTCGGTCAACCTGTCTGTCCGTCTGTCACCAGGCTGTATCTCGGGAACCGTGATAGCTAGAGAGTTGAAATTTTCACAGATGATGTATTTCGGTTGCCGCTATATCAACAAATACTAAAAAATGGAATAAAACAAATATTTAAGGGGGCTCCCATACAACAAACGTGATTTTTTTGCTCGTGTTTGCTCGATATTGATAACGGCGACAGGTAGATGCTTGAAATATTCACAGAATATTTAATTATATATTGCCTTTAAAATTAAATCATTGAATTAAAATAAAAAAATATTTAAGGGGGCTCCCATACAACCAACGTGATTTTTATAGATAATTGTAAGGAACCCTTCGTGCGCGAGTCCGACTCGTACTTGGCCGGTTTTTGTTTGTATCCCTTTTCCTGCACATGTCTGTTGGCTACTGACGGGGTAAAATGGTAGAATGTAATGGTATGGAACTTTTCTATTGTTCGTTTTATTTCGTTTTTTTTCTAAAATTTTTGCAGCACACACTGTCAGTGTCGAATTACATTAATATAATTCTCATTGAGAGCTGTCGAGGAGGAAGATGCATGTTATTTATAAGAATTTAGAACATAAGAACTATTATTGTACATCTGTTTCTGTTTGTTCTCCAAATAAAACTATAAAACGAAGTTAACACAATACAATACAAATATTCCTTATTGAACACCAAAAGCAGTAGAGTGACATTACAAAAAAAAAATTCAGGCAGACAATAGGCGGTCTTCGACGTTCTTGGACAGCGCCCTCTAGTTTTTAAAGTTAAAATATTATCCAAGGAGAAAACATTACCGGGTTATTAAGTAGCCTTTATTAGATCCAGATCTTTGTCAATCTGTGTGCCAAATCTAATACCTTTAAACGAGCAATTCTTGTATATATGTATATATATATATATAGGATCTCGGAAACGGCTCCAACGATTTCGATGAAATTTGGTATGTGGGGGTTTTCGGGGATGAAAAACTGATCTAGCTATGTTTCATTTTCAGAAAATCGCTTTTACTCGTGTTTTCCGGCTATTTTTGTTTGCATTAGAATATAAAGCTAAATTTCGCCGACTTCGAGCAGATCATAATGGCACATTAGAAATCGGGTGGTCGCGGATCCAGCCGACCTCGGTTCGATACCACGTTTTTTTTCAAGATTTTTAGTTTTTTTTTTAAGTTTATTTTTTATGAGAAAACGTCAAGTTTCTTCTTTTGTGAGAAAAAGTTACTTTTTTGTGAGAAAAAGTTATTTTTTTGCAAGAAAAAGTTACTTTTTTGTTAGAAAAAGTATTATAGGGAACGTGCAGTAACTATAGGCGGCAGCACTAATGCGACAGAAGAGACACTATGCGGACAGTAAAACAAACTTATCAAGGTAAAACCACAGATTACTTAATAGTTACTTCGTAAAACATTCAAATTGATGGCACCCTTATGGCACCAGATGGCAGCACCGTCTATGTGCACGTTCCCTATTGGGAGCACACAGAACAGGAAAAGCCGGTTGTCTGTAAAGTCGGTTTACGGGCGATAGTTTAACGTGACTCACCGCTCCACCCCCTCCGGTGTTTTTGTCAAATATCTTGAAAACGGTGCATCCTACGGCAAAATCAATGAAATTTTCATCCCCCCTTTAATACCCCCGCGCTCCCTCTCCCGCATCCCCTCCCCCCCTCTCAACCCCCCCCCCCCCCACCCCCACCCCTCCGGTGTATATAATCAGGATCTCGGAAACGGTTCCAACGATTTCGATGAAATTTGGTATTTGGGGGTTTTCGGGGATGAAAAATTGATCTAGCTTGGTCTTATCTCTGGGAAAACGCTTGGTACCGAGTTTCTGCCCGAGCAGAGCTCGGTCGCCCAGGTACTTTTGTTTAAATCTGCGCAGGCTTATTGCTTATCCAAACATCCGAACACCCAAACATCTTCGCAAACTTTATCATTTAAAATATTAGTATTAGAGAGACGGTGGAAGACCAAGATTTCATTATTTTAACCAAATTAAGGAGATCGTTAAGTGGCAGTGGGCAGGGCACATCGCTCGTAGAACTGATGGCTGATGGGGCAAAAAAGTTCTCGAGTTGCGTTCACGGACCGGAAGACGCAGTGTAGGTAGGTCCAACAAGATGGAGCGACGACCTGGTTAAGGTTGCGGGATCACGTTGGATGCGGATGGCACGGGACCGATCTGTTTGGCGAGCCTATGTTCAGCAGTTGACGTCTTTCGGCTGAAATTATGAAAGGAAATCGTTAGCTCCTGACACACCAAGAAGTAAAAATGCCAGAAGAACTGGTTAAGAGGCAATTAGGTACTCCAATGAGAAGAGTACAACTCTTAAATGTTAGAAAGAAAGAAGAAAGAAAAGAAAGAAAAAACATTTATTCGTGACAGTTACAACAGGCATATGAGATCAATATGTAAGGCAACCACAACCATCACGAAACGGACCCACCTCAGCATATGCCGGCTCGAGAGCCAGCGCTGGTCTTCCGGTGGGACCGTGAGGCCGTCATTTGCTCGCTGCACGTACGACCGGACCGTGTCTAAATTGTGAACGCGACCATTTTAAGCTCAGCGCTACCACTACCAACACAAGGGCGTTACATTTGACATGGCGGCGTTGACCTGACATTGACAAATGACAGACAACTGACACGGCCAACCACACGCGCAGCAAGCAAGACGATGTATTGATGTATGTTTAATTATTCGTAATAATAATGATTACTGTTTACTTAAAATATCTTTACTACCTTGATGACCGGATAGCCTAGTAGTTAGAGAACCTGACTACGAAGCTTGAGGTCCCGGGTTCGATTCCCGGTCGGGGCCGATATTTGTGTGAAAAATACGAATGTCTGTGCTCGAGTCTTGGATGTTTAATATGTATTTAAGTATGTATTTATCTATAAGTATGTTTATCCATTGTCAAGTACCCATAGTACAAGCATTGCTTAGTTTGGGACTAGATCAATAAAATTGGTGTCAATTGTCCCATTATTTATTTATTTATTTAGTAATATAGAGGCATGGCAAAGCCACACGATAAATCTAGTTTAGTATAAAATCATTATGTTTAAAAATGCATGTATTCCACGCCAACCTGACTAACAAAGATCATCTCCAAAAGTATACCAGCGATAAATTTTACGAAACTCCCAACACGACATTACGACTGAGAAGTATGTCGTACAAAGAATAAACAATTAATTAGATTAATTTTTGAACAGTTAATTGCACAGGCAATTAACTTTAACGGTCCTATTTTACAAATTCTCTAGGCTTTTTGCATAATTTATTTATTCGCATTATTCTTGTAACATGATATTCATATAATATAGCTCTCTTTGCCCTGGGTTCGCTCGCGAAAACTATGATATCTGGCAATTGAATTGAAAGTCCCCTGGGAATTTATACATATATGTTAGAGGATGGTCCATGATGGGAAGTCAAACACTGAATCTAACAATAAACGTTTTATTTCGATGCTTACACTTTGAAAGTTTCAACCATAATGCCCGTTTGACTGATTGCAGCGCCTTTTTATATTACATTGAAAACAAGTCTGTACTTCTAATCAAATTACCGACTACTATTATTGATATAAAAATACCTTAATAAATAAGCATAGCAACTATACAATCATTAAATAATCATAAAGTATTCTTTTCTTATTTTATTTTTACATAAAATCTTATTTTTTTACATTGCAAATTGTTGATTACATTTTAATTCACTCAATAATACTTTCGTTAAATTGACAATTATAAAAAATATTGATTTGAGTCCACCGCTATCATATATGTTGTGCTCTTCATATACGTGGCATAAAAAACACCTGTGCCAAATTTCGTATATATCAAAACTATCGGGAATACCGGGATAAAAAGTAGCCTATGTGTTATTCCAGACGTCCAGCTATCTAAATACCAAATTTCATCTAAATCCGTCCAGCCGCTTCAGCCTAAAAGGGTAACAAAGATACACACCCAGGCACACACATACTCACAAACTTTAGTACTAGTTTAAGATTAACTAACACAAGTGGACCTCATTGTTGTCTTTCAGTACTAAATAAATAATAATAATAAGTAAGTTTAACAAATTGAGGAATATTAATTTAAAAAAAAGTCAAAAAACTCGACCAAAATTTTAATATTTTAATACTTACCAAACTACAACACTCAAACAGGTCGTAAATTCGAACTCGGACTCGCACCTCTATTTTACGGAATTTATCTGCGAAATTACATGAGGAAAACTGCTTACACATGAGAAAAAAATTAAATGGTGTGTATGGGCCCTTGTGGGTACCACGGCTCTACCCTCTCATTTTAAGAGGAGGTCTGTGCCCTGCATTGGGACGTAAATACACTCTTGATTGGTTTTTAAATGACCTCCATAGAACACTACAACTAATTAATGTTTGTTCAAATCAATGAACCATATATTTCAAACTAAATACAAACTGAAATATAGATGCACAGAAAAAACCCCAGAAAAAAGGCCAATGCTGGGAATCGAACCCAGGTCCTCAGCGTTCCGTGCTGCGTGCTTTACCCCTACACCACCACTGGTCTAGAGGTTAGCGACGAATCTTTCCCATACATCGTACATTTCAGTCTGTTATAATCACCTTATGCAGTGATAAAGCACTCATCTATGTTTATGCCCTCTACCGAGAGACTTTAACACTCCTTCGGAGCTACCCGCTCACCTGGACCAAGAGATGGCGCTACTGTGCAACTTTAAACAAGTCAGATATGAAGTATCTTTTTTATTTTTATTTTTTCAACTTCATTTTTTTTTTATTACTTTTTTCTGGGGTTTTTTCTGTGCATCTATATTTCAGTTTGTATTTAGTTTGAAATATATGGTTTCATGGGATGACCGTAAAAGTAATAAAAAAAAAAAGAAGTTGAAAAAATAAAAATAAAAAAGATACTTCATATCTGACTTGTTCAAATCAATGAAGTTCCTAAAAACTTCTAATTCTCCATCAACCCGCAGAATGCATTGTCGTTATTATCTAAACTCTCCATTATGCACTAATCGTTCGCAGAGAAACTTTGAAAGCTGCGCGTGCGCCGCCAGTTCTTGTGCGTACAGATGCGTCTGTAACGCGAGTAATAATTAATTTAATCTTGCTTATATTAATATGAACTCAAAAACATTTTTATTAAACAAATATGAGACTACTTATACTAAATACCTACCGACTTTAAGAAAAGGCTCCACGGCATGAATGATTAAGATGAGTTGGTAAGTATTCAAAGGGCAATGAAATCCTACGTTTGGTTCGAGAAAAACTAATTAAAATGGTTACCTATCATATTCTCGAAAAGCTCATTTCCGAATATTAAAATTCCGAAAACGAAACTCCTTTTTTTCATTTTCCAAATTATTGTTTGTCCGAAATTTTATTTACCATATTTTCTTTTCCGAAATGTTTTAAAATCCATTTTTTTATTTGCCAAATGATTCAAAATCCAACTGCATGAAATTCCGTAGGATCATTTGCCAAATATATATTTATTCCGCAAAATTATTATTCCGCAAAGGTCAGTGTTACAAAAGGCGACCATACAATTATGTGTGGAGCGTAATATTTATTTTGTTGTTTAATGTTGCCCAAATATTTTATTGAGTTTGCTATGTGGGTAGGAGGTTTTGTAGGTGGAACGGTTATAAAAAAAATAACTAACACCAAAGGCTAACGCATTAGCCTTTGAACCTAATCTATCCGAGTCGCTTCCGCTCCGAACCGTCTTGCTCGCTCGCTTCGCTCGCTCGCTAAAAATTAAGCAATGTTGTCTTACTCTGATGTTAGGTTAGGTAGATAATAAAAACTTACTTTCGGCTTTTCGTTACATTTAGATTATGAAAATATGGCAACTGATTAGGTTGGCAAATAAAAAAATGGATTATTGTAATTCGGGATTTTGAATTTGTTGGCAAATAAAACTGTGATTAAATGAATCCGTGGCATTGTGAAGTTGTGGAAAAACAAAACATATGGATTTTAAAAAGTCGGACAACCGTTTTCGGATAAATGAAATTCGAGTAAAGGAGTTTCTAAACATCGATAGGTTCCCAATTAAAATAGTAATATTAAATAATTTAGTCTCTTTTGAACCACATTTCATTTTGTAAATAAGATCACAATTTTACTGTCGCATTTATTAGCTTCGATGTATTTTTTTTACATACGGACCATTTCCAGACTTCTTTATGCACTAGAATGTAATAGTTACGCTTTATGACCTTCGCAAAATTTAATACAGGTGTACCTAACTAGTGGGGTGAAGGTCTCATAAATACATTATTATTATTATTGTACTAATCTGTATATAGGTGTCTCATTCTGAGAGGAGGCCTGTGCCCTGCAGTGGGACGTATATAGGCTGGGATGATGATGATTATTGTACTGACATACATTACCATTCCATTTCGTCCCCCTTATAAGTACCAAAATCTATTTTGTTGTATCAAATCATTATAGCCATGGACTTCGAAATTATCTATTCACTTTACTTTAACATATAGCCAATTAACGACTGCTCGAAATATTCTAATTTTATTATCTGTTACTGTCATTAAGTTTTATCATTGTGAATGAAAATAACCAGTTTCAATTTCGAGTTTGATTGTGATGCTTTGATTCGTAACAAAATAATCTCGATACACAAAGAGCGCATCTGATGGAACAGGAGTAAGTATTGTTTGTACCAGCATAACTGATTGCATACAGAAAATGCTGTCTTATTACACTAGCTTTAGCCTACGACTTTGTCCGAGCAACCGACTCATGAATGGATCGTAACGTGCCTAATACATTGTTTTAGTAGTTTAAAACCATTTTTGCATTATTGCCTTTCAAATGAAACTAGCTTAACCACACCGAAGAGACGTGGGACGGGGGCGCGTCGCAATCGCGGCGCTCCTTGAGTCAGTTTTCATACTAAATGGATAGAAGCGTAGGGATTCAAAGCCAGACAGAAGAGACGGGGCGGAGACGCGGCCTGCGACAAACGACGCAACTGCGACGCGCCCCCATCCCACGTATCTTCTGTGTGGCTTGCGCCTTAGGGTACACAGCTTGGATGGTTTCAAAGTCTATTTCAGACATAGGTAGAAACAGTTTTAGTATTTTATATTTATAGATTATCTTACTGTGAGAGGAGGCCTGTGCCCTGCAGTGGGACGTATATAGGCTGGAATGATGATAATGATGACGATCTTACTATGTAGCTATTTATATAAAATGCGCCCAAGTATGAAACAGACTTGCGCACTAAGAATTCCATACCGATTCAAAATCCACCAAAATAATTAAATAAATAAAATAAATAAATATTAGGGGACAATCTTACACAAATCGACCTAGTCCCAAACTAAGCAAAGCTTGTATTATGGGTACTAGACGACGATAAATATACTTAACAAAGGAACTCAGGAACAAATATTCGTGCTCAACACACTAATAAATGCCCTTACCAGGATTCGAACCCAGAACCTCTTGCTTCGTAGGCAGAGTCACTACCAACTAGGCTAAAGCGGTCGTTCAATTAATTGTTTATTTTGTACCTATATTTTGAGTGAAAATAAATAATGAGGCATAACAGAATATAAAGCAGCAATATTCGTAATTTAATTTTTATTTAATTGACATACTAGTTCATAATTATAAAAAATCTTCAAATTAAATGAAATGTAGCAATATTACACGCAAAATTGCCACTAAGTATCGTAGCATGCTGTAGTATCTTATGGACAGCAGGCACTGCAGACAGGATCTCACTTCCAACTAATGTTATAAATGTTTAGATGTCTGGTCCTATCGTTGCCGTTAGGCCATTACACAAGAATGGTTCAATACATATAATATTTCTTATCCCGGATAACAATAAGCCAATACTTCAAAAACGAAGTGGCGGGCAACAGCTAGTAATAAAATAAACTTATTTTTCAATCCGACTTTAATTCTGCGGTCACGGAAACACTTTTATTAAAATAACTCGCATAGAATCCGACCAGATTTCAACGCGCTATAAAGGTTATATAAGCCGTAATGCAACCACAATACAACTTATCATTGATTGCTCGCATTAGCGGCGAAGATGGAGTCACGTGCGCGCAGATTGTGTTCAGAATTAAATTACAGTCCCAACGGACGTACAAGAATTTATTATAAATATAATTCCATTGGAATAAAAGGGAATATTTTTACGACACGCTAGCTGTTGCCCGCCACTTTAGATACTTTGCATTTTTTAGGGATAAAAGCGTACGCTAAGTAAAAACGGTGTTGTTTTCTAGTAAATCAATTTAATAAATCGGTTTAATAAATCGGTTGAGTTTTAAAGTACAAGTGTAAATCTAGACTTTAAAATTCTAAGTAAGATTTTTAAATGTAAATTCTTGTCAAAAAAGACTTCATCTACTGGACGAAGGCCCCCAAAGAGTTCAACAACGTTGTCCGTCGTCCCTGCGACCATTGCCAGATCGTTAGCCCGTCTTGTTGCTACATCTACTGCATTCACATATTAAATGTTTTATTTATTTATTTAGAAAATTCATAAGCAAAATCAAAGAACATTAAGTGTAAGGTAAATAAATATCACGGGACAATTCACACCAATTGAACTAGTCCCAGACTAAGCAAAGCTTGTACTATGGGTACTAGACAACGGATAAACATAATTATATAGATAAATACATAGGTACTTAAATACATATTAAACATCCAAGACTCGAGCACAAATATTCGTATTTTTCACACAAATATCTGCCACGGCCGGGAATCGAACCCAGGACCTCAAGCTTCGTAGTCAGGTTCTTTAACAACTAGGCTATCCGGCCCTCTAAAACCTAAGCCGTCTAGGTGTTATTAAAAAGGAAATTAAGAATTGGAAAATTCCTAGACTTCAAAAGTTACATGCTTGTTGATAGAAGTTAAAAGAAACGTTAAAAAAATAGTAATTGGTAACTATAGATGTTGTAATTATTTTCATATTATTATTAAACACGAGCAGATAAATATGAAGAGCAGTATTTATGAGAATAAGTCATTTCTCTTAAAGAGTCGTTAAAAGAAATGACGTATTCTCATAAAACCACGGGTTTACTATGAGAAAATTGTACACTTAAGAAACAGGCTACCAAGTCTATAAACATTTTTATAGTTTACAAAGGATGTACTAATACTATTAGGTACAGCGTCAAATTTCCTTGATTATTCAGTATATAGCAATGCTAATTTAAGTTGCGCTAGTGTCGTTTTGCGCGACTATAACACTCTTATACAGGTTTTATGCGCCTGTTGTGCAACCTCGCTGAACTTCGGCCTTTTATTAAGTACGGCTATAATATAATAATTACTGTAAAATGGAGATTTTAGTGCCTAGTTTTAATGCAGGTTTTCAATTACACTCGACAGTAAGGTTACCAAAGGCATTAACAGATTATTATGATCCTATAAATAGGTAGAAAATTGATTATTTTACGGTTATAAGGCTGAGTTATGCTTATTGCAAAATGCGATTTGTACGCAAAGCTTTGTAGTCGACAAGGATAGTTTTGTTTCAAAATATACTTCTTAAAAAAACAATAATACGAGCTACATAGTTTGAGTTTCAATAGTTAAATGGAAATAGAAAATTTTGCGTTTTTATCTGAACACAATCAATCTAGTAAAAAAAATTTTACACTAGCTGTTATCTGCGAAGGATTCCGCCATCGCAATCCCGCGAAAACTATGCAATTTTTTAGTGCAAAAATCATCCTATGTCATTTCCCTAAAATATCCAAGAATATATCAAGAAGTTTTTACATGATTGAGTAACAAACATCTGCACATTTTTTTTCATTTATAATATTACTAGCCATTGTTCGCGACTTCATCTTTCTCAGAGTCTCATAATATCTCCATTTCGATTGGTTGAGCACTTTAAGTGTAAAAGCGTAACAAACAAACAACCAGCTTACTCACATTCGCATTTCTAATATTAGTTATAAGATTCACATATTAGCATAACTGGTTGTTAATAAAACCCCATTTCCATTTTACCAAAGAAAGTCCACTACGATTTTTAATCTTGAGCAGCTTACAGGGTGTTCCGTAAGTAGTACGACAAACTGTAATGGGAGATACGTGGGCAGGTCATCTACCAAACATCAAAAAATGACCTCAGTAAAAGTCGAAAACGGTGATACTTTTACTTAGGTAATTTTTTGATATTTGGTAGGTGACCTGCTCACCTATCTCCCATTTAAGCTTGTCGTACTACCTACGGGATACCGTGTAGGATTGATTTTTTGATTTCCTGAAATGTTTCTCATCAAGGATTAGAATGAAATATAATTATTTATTATTGTACCATAACTTACAGACCACCAAACAAAAGCAGGCTCTAGACGTCTATTTTTTCTAAAAGATCGCAAGAAATACATGAAACGGCGCATAACTCGACAATAATCACTAAACTACCACTTCCAACTTCAAATCAGATGATTTGTATTCACCATAAACAATGAAATTACTTCAATTTTATTCTGCACACACACCACAATTGAGGACGCCAGTCGTTTCACAAAGGACATAACAGACCAATTTTACTCGTCAAATTATACCTTATTCTAACTATTTAAGGTAGTTAGCTCAAAAGCAAAACATCACTTAAAGTTCTAAGACTAGCATGGTGTCCTGGAAAGGTTATAAAAAGTGCTTGTAAATTTCTAGCGCCTCGAGCCGTGGTTGAGGCATCCGAAAAATGCAGGTTCGCTCGTTAAAGCTATAACGGCTTTTTATACCACTAAGTAGAACGCGTGTATAAGGCAATAAGGTTCTAGCTGTTTAAGGATCGTATAAGGGCCCGCAAAAAATTATTTGATTTGGTCGGTGCTTTTTCATGCGAAGTATAAGCTCTATTAAAAAAATAAGCTGTGTTATATGTTTGGCCTAGGACCTTTCAAGCACCTCCTGAGTTTTTCGAAAGTAATGTGCGAACTTACTTACCATGAGCTTTACGATGAAGGCAAACATCGTGAGAAAACATGCACGCGCCTGCGTAGTAATTTAATGGTATGCGTGAAATTCCCAATTTGCACTGGGCCCACGTGGGAACTACGGCCCAAGCCGTCTCATTCTGAGAGGACGCCTGTGGACTGCAGTGAGACGTACCTATATAGAGAGGAGTGATGATGAATTATAATCTCATAAAGCATACCATCATTCATCATCATCATCATCCCAACCTATAAACGTCACACTGCAGGGCACAGACCTCTCTAGTTCCCACGCGGACACAGCGCGGATTGGGAACTTCACACATACCATTGAATTTCTTCGCAGTTTAATTTCATAGCTCGCCAAAGTTCTTGTTTGACTATTTCTTAGGTTTCAACTACCTCACTCTATACCACGTAATATCTCAAATAGATAATCTTTACCGCGAGTCACGCGCCGTGGAACCTCTCCTATCGTGCGCAGGCGGCTAATGGCCACCATCAATAACCACCACTCGATGCCGAATCAATCAAAGCGATAGTTCCGTGATCCAAGTCATATAGAAGCTTTGTAACCAGTTTTACAGCTAAAATAGAGCAATAAGTTGCACATTTGAATTGAATGGTTTTGACAAGGGAGGCTGTCAAACTGTATTATATTTACTGTGTCCAGTTTGTCTAGGTATAGTCAAGGTCGTAAATATATGTACGTTACCAAGACGTCAGAATATCTATACAACTCTTTGCCGATAACCATAAAATTGGTGTTGAAATAATGCGATGAAAATACGAATGTTTGTCGCCGAGTCTTGGATGTTTAATATTTATTTAAGTTTGCATCTAATCTATCTGTATAAGTATGTTTATCCATTGTCTAGTTAGTATCCGTAGTACAAGATAATTTGCTTAGTTTGAAACTAGCTAGGTCAATCGGTGTCAAATCGTCCCATGATTTTTTTTAAATTCCTCATGAGCATTACAAAAAGATTAAACAATCTTGACGTGTCTTTTCATTAACGACCGCTTTAGCTTAGTTGGTAGTGACCCTGCCTACGAAGCAAGAGGTCCAGGGTTCGAATCCCGGTAAGGGCATTTATTTGTGTGATGAGCACGAATATTTGTTCCTGAATTATGGATGTTTTCTATGTATTTAAGTATTTATTTATCTATATAAGTATGTTTATCGTCGTCTAGTACCCATAGTACAAGCTTCGCTTAGTTTGGGACTAGGTCGATTGGTATGAATTGTCCCATGATATTTATTTTTTTTATTTTTATTTTCATTATTGAAAAATGCTTTAAAAAAACGGTAATTTATGAAACCAAACAGAGAATTTAAACGACCATTATGTCCTGTTAATTGTTACATTATTTGCTGTGACTTATTTTTCAAAAGTGTTTTTCAATAAAAAGAGACACGTCAAAATGGCTTATTACCTTCTTTCTAATGCTAAAAGAACAAAGTATAATCTTAGTTCAAGTAACTGTTATGAAAAATCTTATTCTATTTAACTTTCTAAAGTCACCAGCGTTGGTCACTTCATGTTTCTATAAATGAGAACCATAAGTCACTACTGTTTCCATAAAATGAATATTTTCCAACGTCATAATTCCGGAACAATCACTGATTGATTCTCAGCGTTTCCCAGTTATTGATGATTCGTTTTAACATTCTCTGCTCAACCGGAATTGTAATTAGACGTGAGTGATGATAGTACTTTGTGTATGAACTATGAAGTCATCAAGCTCAATTGGATGGTGCTTTATTTAGTAATCATAATCATGTTTAAGTTATCTTATCTTAGATCACGACAGCACAGTCATTATCCTTGGGAATGGTCGTGTATTTACAAAGAACCAACTACTTAGGTGTTGCCCGCGACTTCATGCAATTTTTCGGGATAAAAATTATTAATGTTTTCTGTATTGTACTTTGTGTTCTGTACCTACTTTATGTTGTGGCAATAATTGAAATTCTATTCAATTCTATTTTAATGCACCAACAGCCAGCAGTCTCAATAGCAACGGGGACTTGAACACAAATTGTTCACTGAAGTTTTAAATATGTTGAAGTAATTTACAGTAAACCTGCTAAAAAATTCAATGGTGAGTGTGAAATTCCTAGTCCGCACCGGGCTGGCGTGGGAAATACGGAACAAGCCCTCTCATTCTGAGAGGAGGCGTGTGCCCTGCAGTGGGATGTATACAGATTGGGATGATGATGAAATAATTTCCAAAATAATAAGAGTTGTGAGTGAAAAAGTCGGGACTCAAGGAGGGGTAGAGGAGGTTAGAGCTATTAGTTAGTTTAACTTCAACGCAAATAACTAAAGTTTGCAGAAGTAGGAACCATCGCAATACTTATAAATAATTGAAGATCCGAATCTAGGCACGCGGTATAGGGCCTGTTGTAGAATTAACACAGGTGTACAGTCGGTTAAGTACAGAACGACTGAGGTCACGGCAAGAAAAACGTTTAGTACAATAAACATGACAAATTAACATAACGCCTGCAAACACGCTTTACAACGTACAAAAGAAACAGTAGTAGTAGTAGTAGCTCTTCCGGGAAGCTAGAACAAGATTGCCTAAAATGAAAATCCTATCGGAAAATATAGCTGGGATTTGGTCGGAGTGAAATCAAAACGAGATTGAGAGCTTCACTAAACACTCACCCAGGCGTAAGACGCAGCTGGTTTCTCGGTCCTCAAAAGCGACGGCGGGACACTACGGGCCTCTTCCGCGGAGGTCCAGGTCCAGAAACGAACACGAATGTCCACCAAAACGGGTAGCCCGCGATTAAATCTGATGCGGCAAGGACACCAAAATAACTTTTTCTTCACACACCAAATCTAAAAAACTCCTAAGTAAGACTGTTTATTCGATGCTTACTGGCGAAACTATGGCTCTTGACTACCAATTTTTTCTCCGTCAAAACACGAACATCGAAATTTGAAAAGCTGAAATACCAACGGCCTGTAAAAGAACGACCCTATACCACGGAGGTTGTCAAAGCGACACAATGCATTTAAAACTCCTTCGGAGCGTTTTTCGCTACAATTTGTAGTAATATGAAACATCTGTAGTCTTATTTTTTTGCCTTCAAAGCCTCTGGCTATATTTCAGCGGCATCTAGATTTAATAATCGAACTACAAAAACCGCGGCCGATCCGTGCTATGGCGACTGCCAATCCAGTCTATATCATCCTTGATTGATACCAATAAGAAACCAACCAACCAACGGAAGACCAGCGTCAGCTGCAAGGTTAACATTATACTGATTGGGACCATTGCGTGACAGTATTTGTCTCAGTTTAATTTTCTTTGTTTTTATAAAAATGTCACGAATAAATGATTTTCTTTCTTTTAAACCCAAATTTCATAAATACAGCGTAAACGGTTATTGAGATACAACCGTCTGACTAAACTAGCCCTTTCCTATTGTGAATTTCTATTGCCTATATGATCATGTACCTTTAGAGACGGCAAGTAGGCACATGACCATTTAAATATGATTCTTTCACATAAACTGGACAGCTGAAGCATTTTACTGTGTCGTGAATGTGCCTGCCCATCAGGCGTTGGCGTTTACGACAAGTGTTTCCTACCGCCTCAATAGGTGCGTTAAGACCTGTTTGCACTTTCCAGCGAGGATATTACTTAAAATTGCTTTCCTATTGGCAGACGCAGTACATTAACATAAAGTCTGATGTGGCATCGAGAACTTTTGCGTTAGAAAATCTTTCCGATGAATAAGAGAACAAAACGTAATAATAACGTGAAAAGTTTAAAAAGACATCTTATAAAACTATCTCCGCTTCTTGCTTGATGAATAAATTAACCTACTATGAAGACCTACCATTGATTCCCATAATTTCATTTAAAATAGTTTAATTTGTCGTCATTTTGTTTGCCATTTAAAATAATATGAAATTAAAATACAATTGTCAGGATTTTTTGAAACATCATATTATACATAGAATGCATTGGTTTATATTAGGATAGCATAATAAAATTTCTGAAAAAAAAATAGTGTAATTACTTATTATTATTATGAGAGCGGCAAACGAGCAAGCAGGTCATCTGATGGGAAAATGATGGCCACCGGCCATGAATATCAACAGCTCACGGAGAACTACCGATCTCTTGCTAAAGTTTTCAGAAATTGACAAATTTATTTTTAAAATTATGAAAAGCCCTTCAGAGATCGTTTCTATGAAATTCTAGTGTAATTTTAAGCCAAATTTTATACATTTTTATTTTTAAGGCCTGTATTCACTTTGATTAGTGCGAGTGCAAGTGATTAGTAATTGAGGATGATTAGTGCAGGTGTGTAGTGCAAGTAGTGTCCAATTCTTATTCTGGCTCTGTTAAGTAAATTCAAAACTAGACGTGTTCAGTGGCAGGCACGCTGCGAGTAAGGGGGAAGGGAGGGCGCGCGGGACGTGGCTACTCGCAGTTCACTTGCAGAAAAATAGAACACGCTTTTAATCACGTTACTACGCAGCAAACTAATCACCTGCACTAATCAGTCGCTGTCCACACTTGTTTTCTCCTAATCACTAATCACCTGCACTAATCACTAATCAAAGTGAATCCAGGCCTTTAGACTGCGCGTTTCCTTCCTACGCTACCAAATAGTCGTATAAACCACAAATGACGTATCAGACGAATCTAATCTATCTAAAGCACTAACCAATCTTCGGAACAGCCCACTGTACATGTTCCTCGTATATAATATAAGCCTCTTTACAACGGGATCCAGCCTATACTCAATACCGCAATGACGGACGCCGAACAATACTGGATGGCGACTACGATAAAACGGATTTATCTGCGATTTGCTCAGATTTATTGTTGGTTTTCCGCACGTGGAATTTCTGCGCTTTTACGGGAATAAGCTGTACGCTGCGTGGTACACAATTGAACACTTCTATTTTGTCGCTTTATTGTCACATATACTTACAACGCCGTCTAAGAAAAAGTAGAAAAGTGCGCGCGCAGTTGGACACTTACTTATTATATCTTCTAATTTATAAAAATCTCGTGTCACGGTGTTTGTTATGGAACTCCTCCAAAACGCCTCGACCGGTTTTATGAACATTTTCGTCTATGTGCTGTAGGTCTGAGAATAAATAGGTCGTAGGCTATTTTTTATACTTACCCCTATTATTCGCAGACGGAATCGCGGGCAACAGCTAGTTAGACATAAAATAAATGCAAGTTTAAAAATTATAAACTAGACTCTAGCGAGTAGAGTAGCCCCCGAAATATATATAAACTAGCTGTTGCCTGCGACTCCGTCCGCGGAAAATAGGGGTAGACATAAAAAATAGCCTACGACCTAAATTTTTTAACACAGTAGATACGCTATTTTGAGACTAGAGATCGCCAATGCGGATCGGAATTATTTCTAAACATCTTCCCAGCAACGACTCTTTGGTTTTAGCCAGTCTGTAAAAAGGATCTTTAAGCTTCCCTGTGTTTCTAGTAGCCTTTGGCTTATCGACGTTAGTGGGAAAATCACACCGCCAAAGTATTTAAGTATTGCAGCATTGTCACCTAACCTTCTCACCTGCACTTTTCATTAAGTCTGATCTTGTTTCACTTAAAATTCAAATGTGTACCCAAATACAGACAGCGGTAATGTAAAATACGTGACGTGATTCACTGTTCACCACTTTGACCTCAAACAGAGTCCACAATGGCTCTCGGCTATTTGTCATGGGCTAAACAAACATGGCCGTTTTATTTGCCGTGATCGTGTTTCATTTACTTGACGAACCGTAATTTTAATAAGATATTTCGTTAAGTCCTTGATGAATGTTTATTATGTTTGAATCATTCTGAGAGGAGTCCTGTGGCCTGCAATAAGATGCATAATAGGCTGGGATGATGTTGATGTTTGAATGAAAGGATCTCCCAACATCCTATCGACGTATAGTTGGCTTAAGTTGATCAAATAAAAGCTTTATGACTACGCAATAAGCGCGAAAAAGACGTCGATCAGCTCGGCTCAATTCGGCCCGCGAAGTCGAGCCGATCAACGTCTTTTTCCTTCTTATTGCGTGGACATAAAGCGTCTTTTTGATCAGCTTCCGATTCCGCATCAATAGTAGAAGTAAGGAGATCCTAAAACAATGTTTTTAATTAGTTAGTTCTGTCAGTAAAAATGCCAGCGGCGTAACTATACCATTTGAGGCCCGTGGTAAATTCTCTGGATGGGTGGGGCCTCCAGCTAAAAATCGTCACGTAATTTAATTTTAATGTTATTTCTAAGTTCGGAACCTCTTGGGCCGGGGCCCTCTATGGTCGGGGCCCGTGGCATTTTACCGGCCCTGCCGCTCTATAGTACGCCACTGAAGAATGCGCTAAGTCTAATGGTCTAAGAGCCGTTGAAGATCGACCTTCACCGATCTGATAACTCGATGAGACATATATTTTGTCAAATATAATTTATAAACAAATATGCCTATGATAA
Source organism: Archips xylosteana (assembly GCA_947563465.1). Taxonomy (NCBI): domain Eukaryota; kingdom Metazoa; phylum Arthropoda; class Insecta; order Lepidoptera; family Tortricidae; genus Archips; species Archips xylosteana. The sequence goes on from OX387359.1 coordinate 776,109, forward strand.
CTTGCCTATCGAAAAGTGTTTTTTTTTTGTTTTATTCCATTATTTCCAGCTCCATCATCAGACCATGGTTACCATCTGGGATCAAAGTACTCGTCAAGACGAATCAAACGAGTCCAAACTCGATGGGGTTGTGTCGTTTTATTGTGGAGTGCCTTTGGCCATACTGTGTTTATGAAATTACGAATTACCCCATCGAGTTTGGACTCGTTTGATTCGTCTTGACGAGTACTTTGATCCCAGATGGTAACCAGGGTCTGATGATGGAGCTGGAAGATGGCTAAAGGCAATAAAACAAGAAAAAATTCTATGAACACTTTTCGATAGGCAAGTTATCATAGGCATATTTGTTTATAAATTATATTTAATAAAAAATATGTCTCATCGAGTTATCAGATCGGTGAAGGTCGATCTTCCACGTCTCCTCTACTATAAAATACCGCTCAAACGTTTCCTTCACCTGTTAGCCTAATAGGATACCGTTATGGTGTCTAGTCTTCCTCGAAACGACAGTGTATTATGAGGCTAGATGTCAATTGTGACACAAGGGTAGTAATTAGGAGTACAAAGTCAAGTTCACCTGTCACTCAGAGCACTTAGGTCGGGAGCAGGCAACGAGCGCGCCTTTTAAAGCGCCATTTATACCGTTTTTTTAATCCTAGACCGCGGCAATGGTTCTTGCAACCTTTACTAGATCGTCGGTTCATCTTATTTAGGGGGCTTCCCACGCCACGTCGTTCGTGGTCCCCACTCCACCTTACTGCCCCATCGGCCGTCGGTTCTACGAGCAGAGTGCAGAGTATACGTTTTACCTCACCAAAATACTTCTCGATCGCGTTTACGTAAAAAAATCAATTACTATGGAATCATGGACAGCGTCTCCGCGCGCGCGCGCCCATGTTTCCATAGAATTGAAATTTTTACGTAAACGCGATCGAAAAGTATTTTGGTGAAGTAAAACTTATACTAAGCACTCAGGTCCCTGCCGCTTAAGCCTAGCAATTCTCCGAGCTACGTAAAGAAAGAAAGAAAGAAAAAAAGAAAATACATTTATTTACAACATCACAAGACACATCATCAATATCACACCACACATCATCATCATGTCACTAACTTTGAGTCTCCTCCGGTTCGATTCCGTGCAAGCAGCCCTAAGTGAGATATGTAAATTTAAAATTCCCTTAATTCCGATTCCGATTCTTATTTGCCGAAAGTCTAAGTTCCGTCGTCCCCATCTCGATGAATGGTAGTCTACCACTGTACGATTTCTTCGGCACTTCCTGCCACGTACGGTGAAACTGTGGAATCAGCTTCCGGCAGCTGTGTTTCCAGACAACTATGACATCAGGGCTTTCAAGAAAAGGTTCATACTTACTTTAAAGGCCGGCAACAGATTGGTGACTCTCTTTGAGTTGCTGATATTTATGGGCTGTGGTGATCATTTTCCATCAGATGACCCGCTTGCACGTTTGCCTCCCTCCCATAATTAAAAAAAAATCCACCCGCTGTTTAACTAACACTTGTTAAGCTAAAGGCAACTCCTGATTATAAGTGCTCTGTGCCAGTCTACATTAGCAAAAGGGGCAGTGTATTTTTTATAAAACTAGGGAACGCAAAATGTCAAGGCAATGACCAGTGGCGTCGATCCCTGTAGAACACCTATCTCGTCAGCAGTTAAATATATGTCTTCCCCATTAATTGAAAAACTTTTTTTCACGTTCTCAGTGTAAATTGCTTCGTGTAAATACTAGTTTGTTACATCTCAAAGGCCTCACGCCAGAAGCAATCTCAAAGTACTTAGTCTCACGACAGGAGATGGTTTATCTGAAACGCGAAATAATGTTTTTCCGAATTGGCTAAGTAAAGTTTTTTGAAGAGGTGCTAATTATAATTTTTTTCGACAGCAGTCGTCTTCAAGACCGAGAAACTGCAGCTGTTTTTTTTTACCTACTACTATTTATTGGAAATATTTTTTTAAGTGTTCGAGATGACATTTGTGAGATTTAATGGCTGACAAGCGGTTCGTGCTCAGTACTTAATAAAAATAGAAAAAAAAAAACGAAGTCAATTGTCAATGTCAAATGAAATCTAACCGTTTGCGTTTCGTTTACTTTGCGTTGTCCAAGAAGCAGTTCCAAAATAGTGATTCAATTATCGTGCATAGGTCGTGGAGAAATGCGGTAAAATTGAAAATCCGGATTTTGTGCGGAGGTCGTTAAAAATAGTCCAAAAATCACATTGATCACACCAAAATGCAAAGCAAACGAAACGCAAACGGTTTGACATGGACAAAAGTGACAGATGACTTCGTTTTTTTTCTGTTTCTACTAAGGTCTGAGCACGAACGGCTTGACAAATGTCATCTCGAACACTTAAAAAAATATTTCCAGTAAACAATAGGAGATAAAAATAAAAAAGTTGCAGTTTCTCGATCTTCAGAACGCCAACTTTCGAAAAAAAATATAATTAACACCTCTTAAAAAAACTTTACTTAGCCAATTCCGGTTCGACTAATTAGTGAACTGTAATATTTTTTTTTACCTTGCTACTCCGCTACCAATAATGCACCACAGCTATGACTGTGCGATACATATATAATGACATCTGAGCACACATCTCTGTTGTGTGGTGATTGTGATACTTGGGCCTATGTGTGAAATGCCGTGTAAGTATTTTAGGTGGAAGAAGAGGAGTTCTACATGTTATTTATTTAAAAACTAGCCTGTACCCGCGACTTTGAATGGGTAAACCATTACCACAAAGTATAGAAGTCGAATTAAAATTCCAGGATTTCCTAAAAATTCCCATGAGAACACCCAGAAATCAAATCATACTGTTCATAAATGTTATATAACAAACATCTATACTTAACTACCAAACCCGGAACGGGAACGCGTTGGATGCGGATAGCGCAGGACCGATCTGTTTGGACAGCCTTGGGGGAGGCCTATGTTCAGCAGTGGACGTCTTGTGGCTGAAATGATGACGATATACCAAATTTCATCGAAACCCATCCAGCCGTTTTAGCATGAATACAGACAAACACGCACGCACATAATATGTACTTACAAAGTTTCTATTGTTTTTTCTTTATTTATGTTTGTATCATGTTTTTACTAACTGTCATAATTTAATTGTATTTTATTAACTCTGCTACGATTCTTGTGTGAATTACTTGTTATAAAGGGAATCAAATCAAAATTAAGTGTATTTTAACCAACTCCTGTCACAAATGCTCCTTTACACCTCAAAGACTACCATTCATGCCACAAGCGATTCGTACAAGCTCCAACAACACAGTCAACTTTGAACAGAAACTGTTATTATACATGCGTCATTTGGTCCCAGGTAGACAAGGAGCCAGTTGTTTAACTCAGTAACCCCAGGCAGTCATTAAATTAAACCTAAGGGTGTTACCACACCGGTCGATCGATCATCAATCAATATCGATAGATTGGTGTGGTAGGTTTGGCTGGCGCATCGACAGCCAATCGATGCTAGTTTTTGACGTCGATCGATTAGTGAGGTAGGTTTTGGTGTGTAGTATAATAGAAACTGTCGATCGACTTTGACCCAATCTTCCATCGATCAAAAAAAAATCAAAATATGTTTATTTCATATTTTTAGGTAAGTAGATTTACATTTACTGGGGCCTCTCTTTAGATTGCAATGCCTGTGTTGGGATGCATTGTGATCGACAACCGATCAAAATCAAAATTAAAAATCAACTTCTGTAAGTTTGCCTTTAAGATCTCTTATTTTGAGTCTACCAGCGCTTTAACAAAAACAATGCCGAGAAGAATGCGCCGTGATAAACTTGGCACAAAGTATTTGTTTCTAAAAAACAGCCAATGTCAATGTCACCAGTTTAACCAAACCCACCGTAATGTGGTGTCCTGCCAAATATCCACTTACTATACACAACCACAATTAAGTACCTATACCTACCTACTTATTTGTTTCTTTTCTGAAGCTGTTAAATAGTTTATTTTATAGGATAAGTTTAATAGGTTAATTATATAAAAACTAGAGCGTCTCGCCCTCAACCGTAGCAGTTTGGTGAGAATATTTATGAAATAGTACCTCCGTAGTAATTAAATTTATAAATAAATTTAAAAAAAAGCAAAAAATACAAATGCATTATACAAAGAAAACTCCCTAAGTAACTACAAGACAGCATTTTACGAACAATCGATTTGATCGATCGATTGGTGTGGTAGCCCCCTAACTACTTTACCTTGGAACTTAAGCTGGCAACACAATGAAGCTTCAACTAGTGGAGTGAGACCGGATCGCCCTGGAGCCTTTTTGTAAGGATAATTATTTTTTAATGGCACCTTAATATCTTTGGAATGATGGGTTTAGACGAGAATTCGGCGTAAGCTGCGTTATGAAATGCGATATTGTCACGACATGCCATTTTGAAAGTAAGTTTAGATCGTAGGGTATAAATACAAACTTCATCATCATCATAATCATTTCAACCGAAAGTCGTTCACTGCTGAACATAAGCCTCCCCCAAAACTTGCCAAACAGATCGGTCCTGCGTCATTTGCATCCAACGCGTTCCCGCTACCTTAACGCGCGTGGACGCCACTCGAGAAACTTTCGGCCCCATCGGCCGTCAGTTCTACGAGCAATGTGGTGCCCACTGCCACTTAAGTCTAGCGATTCTTCGAGCTATATCCGTGACTTTAGTTCTGGCGTGGATTTATTCATTTTCAAAATGAAAGTAACTAAACTAAAGCTAGATAAAATTAATAAATGGTTCCCCCCGCGGCATGGGCCCGAAGATACTGGCAGCATTACCTCGCTGTACCTACAATAATGCTGATACGTTGTAAGAGGAAGCTGCCAGCTCAATTACGGTTCTTTTAGTTTTTATTAACATTGTGTAGGTAAATAAAAAAATTGGAATATCACTGGCAGTAGCTTAAAACATCATCCCATATGGAAACTTTAGTTAATCATAATAAACAATCCTGAAAAATATTATTAATGGTAATCAAAGTCATAATAAAAAAGTTTATTAAGTAGGCTATATAATAGTTCCTTTCCATGTTTATTTTTTAATACTACCAGCTTTCGGAAAGTCTATCATTGCCACGACAAATGCGCAAGAAACTTGGCTGAACGTCATGTACTTAGTCCAACTAATACATACGGTACGAAAATAAATATAGTGCATAAAAACTACGCATTTATTAATATACACGTACATACGAAATAAAGAACACTCAACATCTTCTTTATTGTCTTCTATCGGTGTTAAATAATTTATCACCATAACCTCAAAATACACCTAAATTAAAATTCTAATTTCGCTGGCACTGTTACGTCAACAGTTCTAATTCGTTAGAATCGCTGGCTGTGCGTGCAGCAACCAATCAGCGTAAGACATTACCAGTCATCTCTGTAATGACACTAATGACAGTATGATTTGATTGTAATAGTCAGTATTTCCTAAGACAGCGAAAAAACCTTTTACAAATTTTTAGTTGCGCAGGAATTAAGAATGAAAGGGCTTAGGTCGTAGTTCCCACGCGGGCGCAATGCGGATTGGGAACTTCACACACACGATGGAATTTCTTCTCAGGTGTGTAAAAACCTCACGATGTTTTTCTTCACCGCAAAGCTCATGGTAAATTTCAAATGCTATTTCGCGCATAGCTTCCGAAAATCTCAGAGGTGGGAGCCGGGGTTCGAAACCTACGACCCTCTGATTGAGAGGCCATAGGTTATACCACTAGTCTAGACCACCACGGCTTTTTTAGACCACCTCAGCTTTTTTGATGGACCGAAATTCAATTTCTAAATTAACATGGACATTTAATATTAATGCAAACCTTATTGTATTAAATATCAACCTATATTTTTTATTTTAGTCAATTTTACTAAAAAAAAACCCTACGCCATTATTTAATTGAGTGATTGACTAACAAACATCCAAACATCTCAAAAACTTTTTCATTTATAATATTAGTAAGATAGGACATAATTTCATTCGAATTTAAATTAGCCACATTATAATCAGATTACCCTACTTTCTTACAAATTCGCAAACCTGCTCTCCACCAAAATTATAAAGCAATTTCCTTGGCCGGCTATGCCCTTCAGTAGCATCAAAAATTACCATAATAAGAACAAAAAACGTACGCCCGTCCTCTTCTTTCGTGCGAGAACGGTTGCGTGCGAGGGGGAGGGGCGACTTCGCCTTATTTGCATGCATGCGCGCACGCAAGATTTAGTGATGTGCGTGTAAAACATCGATAAGGTTAATACATGTTCTTCGATGTCCTTACAGGTATTTTGTTGAGCTTATTTGTTTTAGCTAGTTATTTAATCTTCTTCTTCTAATCTGTAATATATTAAAATCTCGTGTCACGGTGTTTGTTGTCGAACTCCTCCGAAACGGCGACCGATTTTTATGAAACTTTTTTCTCTGTATTCGGTAGGTCTGAAAATAGGTCGTAGGCTATTTTTTATACCCCTATTCTTTGCGGACGGAGTCGCGGGCAACAGCTAGTCTAATATGTAAAAATCTCGTGTCACTGTGATTGTTATCGAACTCCTCCGAAACGGCTTGACTGATTTTTATGAAACTTTTTTCTCTTCATTCGGTAGGTCTGAGAATAGGTCGTAGACTTTTTTTTATTCTTCGCAGACGAAGTCGCGGGTAACATCTAGTCTTCTTCTAATATATAAAAATCTCGTGTCACGGTGTTTGTTATCGAACTCCTCCGAAACGGCTTGACCGATTTTTATGAAACTTTTTTTCTCTACATTCGGTAGGTCTGAGAATAGGTCGTAGGCTATTTTTTATACCCCTATTCTTCGCTGACGGTGTTGCGGGCAACAACTAGTTATTTTTAGAAATACTAGAATTTGTGTGAGTATGCGTGTTTGTTACGGGCAAGGGTGACGGTTCAGGGGGCGCCAAAATCATAGTATAATATGATTGAAAATAAAATTTGCTCCACGAAGCGCCTAGCATACGGACGGAAGCCTGGTTGGTTCACCGTCGGCTTATAAGGCGCAAGCCACACAGAAGAGACGTGGGACGGGGGCGCGTCCCAGTCTTGGCGCCCCTTGAATCAGTTTTCATACTAAATGTATAGAAGCGTCGCAAGAGGCGGAGACGCGGCCTCGTCTCTTCTGTCTGCTTTGGATCGCGACGCTTCTATACATTTAGAATGAAAGTTGAATCAAGAGGCACCGCGACTGCGACGCTTCTTCGTCCCACGTTTATTCTGTGTGGTTTCATCATCATCATCATCATTTCAGCCGTAGGACGTCCACTGCTGGACATAGGCCTCCCTCATTGATGCCCACTCATTACGTATTTTCATTTTCTGTGTGGTTTGCCGCTTAAGAATCAAAAGCTGGAGAGACGCCGCTATGATGTTTCTGCCCCGATTCGAAAACACGGAGAGAGGTGCGCCAATAATCAAGTTTCTGAAATTAAAAACTACAGGAAACGATTTACATACCATTTCAAAATTACGAAAAAAAAAACCACGAAAATCACGAAAGTTTAAAACAGTACATATTATAGTAAAAAGCATTTATCTCGAAATGGTACATTACAAAAAAATAGTCAACCCCTATTAGAAACATCGATATTTCAACAAAAGTTTATCGACAAGCCCTTCTAGGACATAATAAGGTGTTTTATAAATGCTACAACGCACAAGGTGCTGTGGGAACCTTAATATATTTGTAGTGCATCTATCTACTAGAATATGATGCAAACACGAATAAAATATACATTTCTATTAACGCCTGTAAGCCATTTTGGAGAAGGACATTTTCGAGTCTTCTTATTCGAAATCACGAGTTCTGTTTGTTCATTTTCGTTGTCCTTATATTTTGAGTCAGTTTTGTAACTTTTTCGAAGAGTTTAGAAATATGGCTCATCACAAAACTGAACTTTTTTTCTTCCAAGGGGCGTAGGAATCTGTCCCACTGTGTATATGCTTACCATGTCTGGACACGATAAATTGCGTTACAAACTTCACACTCAATTTACGAGTAATTTATCTTTAAAAGATTCTAATTCAAGTAATGTATGAGTAGTATCTAAAAAAATCAATTAAGGCCGATGATCTAATACAAACAACTCGTAAATAGATTGACCAGGGTCAATCTGTTTTTTATCAGAAACTTAATCCAACGCGAAATGAAAAGCCAATCAATCAATCGCTATGATATCATTGATAGCTTTAAATAATATGTACGTGAATTAAGTTCGACAAAGTGTAAAAATAACAATATATGCGACTTTAGACTGAGACCACGTGGTCGTCGTGGTCTGGTCGTGGTAGCTTAGTGGATTGACCTATGGCCTAAGCAGAGGGTCGTGGGTTTGAGACCGGGCTGGCACTTCATGAGTTTTTCGGAATTTATATGAATTTATAGGAATTATATTTAAAATTTATCATGAGCTTTACGGTGAAGGAAATCATCGCGAAGAAGCCGCGCGTCCCTGCAAAGAAGAACATATCTATCCAACAATCAAAGAACGCCAGCTGACGTCTTGATCGTTACAAATACTTTAAGAAAATTAACATTAAAATATCAATAAAACCGAAATATCTCAATTCACTAAAAACGACATAACTGCAGCGAATTCCAGTTATTTTTTACGACAGCCGTATAACTTGGGACATTAACATACTCATTTACATCGGCTTAATTAAAATCCTTTGCTAACATTATAAAGACAAGAACTTAATCTTCCCAATTGTTAAGAAATAAAAGTGCCTAAAATAACCATAAAATTCAAATGTAAATAAACACGACTGCGCTTACTTTTCTATACATAGGTATAGATCTTTATGCATTAGTAAGCTGCCCCACTGAGCGAGCTGGCTCGGGAGGCTAGCGCATGAGGCCTAATTTTGTTCGACACAAGGTTCAAAATCGCGCCGAAAATGGCTGCCTTGCGTGCGAGGCAGTTCGCTCAGTGGACACCCGGCTACTAGATGTTGCCCGTAGTGCATAAAATCCCGAATTTTCGGGATATAATCCCGAAATTTCATGCGCTAGGTATAACTGAGGGATAACATTTGGCACGGTTGTTTCGTTATGCAACATTAATGAAAAGCACAATGTAGTTTTTGTTGATAGCTCGACGACTAGAATACCCTATTGCCTACTTTTTATCCCGATGTTTCCACGGGATCGCAATAAAATCCTAAAATCTTTAAGACATGTGATTTGACACACATTCTATGAGTGTTTTTTGTTTATGTCATCATCATCATCATCATTTCAGCCATAGGACGTCCACTGCTGGACATAGGCCTCCCTCATTGATGCCCAATCATTACGATTGGAAGCGATTTGCATCCACCCTGAACCTGCGGCCTTCACCAAATCGTCCGTCCATCTCGTTGGTGGACGTCCCACGCTGCGCTTGCCAGTCCGTGGTCTCCATTCCAGAACTTTTGGCCCCCAACGGCCATCTGTTCTACGTGCTATATGGCCTGCCCATTGCCATTTCAACGAGCTAATCCGTTTGGCTATGTCGGTTACCCCGGTTCTTCTACGGATCTCCTCGTTTCTGATTCGATCCCGTAGAGAAACTCCAAGCATAGCCCTCTCCATAGCTCGCTGAGCGCCTCTGAGCCTATTCATCAGGCCCATAGTGAAGCACCACGTCTCGGATCCATATGTCATCACTGGCAACACACACTGATTAAAGACTTTTGTTTTGAGGCACTGAGGTATTTTGGACGAAAAGATGTTGCGGAGCTTCCGAACGCTGCCCATCCGAGTTGGATTCGCCGATTGACCTCCTTCTCGATTGACCTTCTTCTTTTTTCATTTTTTCCTCCTTCTTGTTTATGTAAATTTTGGGAATTTCTAAATTAATTTTTGGGAAATCCTGGAATTTCAATTCGATTGCCAGACCTAATGATTTAAACGAGCGGAAACGCACGTAGAAACTATATAGTCGACATGTAACTTCGTCTCGACTACATAATTATGTATACTTTGTTGGTCTGTCACGGCCTCTGAGCGGGCCAAACAGTTTTATTATGTGAAATAGCTTTATTTAGCCAATATCCAGGTATAAACGGTATAAAGTTAAGTGTTTTCCATTAAAAGCTTTTAATTTTATCTCCGCTAAACCTCCATTGCTGAGTACTTTAAAACGAAGAATAATCAAACTAAGATTAGAAGTACAAATTGCTTTGTATTAATTGGGAATATCTAAAAAAAACTACCAGTGGTTTTTATATTTTTTTTGTATAGAAAAGTCAATTATAAGGAACAAATTTCAATATTTTGTCATTTAGTTCTCTACTTTTTTCAAAATTAATTATTGAAACTATTTTAGTTGATGACGTCAGATTATAATTGAGGGCTCCCACAATGCCAAATTTCTAAATCTATCTAAATGCGTACGATAAGGCAACCCATTAATTATTTTTTGCGTAGTGGTACACTATACACTGTGTCACTTTACTGGCACTGTCAAAGTGCTAGATGTCAGACAGCGGGTCCAAATCAAACTCCGTAGTATAATCCACGCGTAAATTGTGAAGAATTCTAACCACACAGAATAAAGTACGACTTGAACCGGTCACGCAATTTACACCAATGTCAAATGAAGGTCATTGCTTATTTGTTATATAATAAATTCATTACATAATATTAAAATTAAATAACTACAGAAAACGAGTTAAAAAGCATTTATCTCGAAATGGTTTTCAATTTACTATACATTGCAAAAAATAGACATCCCCAATTGCAAAAAGCAACCAAGCGCGAGTCGGACTCGTGAAATATACGCTGTAAACGGCTGGGCTGTACCTAAAAAAACCAGTGTTAGCATAGTGTTCCTAAGTAAATTATAAACAGTGGGAGGTCATTTTATATTGGTTACTGACATAGATAGACAGATATAAAAATATTGAAAATGTGTCGAGGTCGGAGCGTAAACCTGTACAATCTTCAACGAATATCGTTTGGTAAATCTTAGTACTAGGTACGCTACCCTGGTCGACACACTCACGATCTTCTCGACATTGTTTACGAGAGACTTGTGGACGAAACACGGCACCGCCCTGGGGACTGTTCGTCGCCCTCCCGGAAAACAAGTTACCGGACTGCAGGATTATAATGTCCTGCCCCTCTCCTCGAACTTCTGATAACCCTATTATCCTCCATAGTAAACTGCTCAGTTCTTCCTCCAGTTACACTATCCTATCATCAGTCCGCAGTGTATGGCCAGGGATCGTCGGTAGTGGTAGCCGAATCGCTTCCACAATTCTTCGCACCACTTGCCCCGCCTTTACCTAGGTTGCTACCCTTAGGCCCATACTACACGGGCGGTTTCCCGCCGCGGTTTCCCGCTCGACGGAGCTGCGCAGTGTAGTTTGCACCATACAACTTCCATATAAAATTGTGTCTAGTGGCGGTTCAGAAGCGGTTTCCCGCGGCGGGTGAACTGCCCGTGTAGTATGGGCCTTAGAGTATACATACATAAGCAAGCTATAGAGCGCGCGTTACCGAGTATGAACTGTAAACACAAGCACAAGTATGAACAGTCTCAAAATTTTAAGAGCGAAGTCATTAGTCACGCACAGTCCCACGCGCTGATCGTCTCTCCGTTATTTATCGACTTTTAAGTAATTATGGTCTAAGTTTTTATTGACGCAAAGACGTTAATCATTGCACATCACTAGTCAGCGCACCGACCACGTACAGAACATCTTCTTACGCTATGCACAATGGGCGAAGAGCGATGCGCGCGCTCTATAGCTTGCTTATGTATACTCTAAGTTGCTACCATATCCTGGAATAGCAGAGGCAGCAGAGCTAACGGGGACTAGAGGCCATGTTTTGGTTGACCTAACTAAGGGAGGTTATTGTCATAGTCGCCACACTTGGCAGGCCGGTTGGCGACCGCAGTAGGTTACCGTCGATATCGAGGACGCTACTGCCCGTCCTCCGGTATTATTGGCCGCAGTTTTAGGACATACCCGGGCCCTACTATCTTAATATTGGCTATTGCAATCGGTAAAATTGAAAGCAAACTGCAATTGAAATATACCTATGAGCTGACGCAGGGGCGGGTCTACATAAGGGCTTTTTGGGCTGCAGCCAAGGGCCCCGTGGCCTTAAAGGGCCCCAACCTCCTTCGGAGACCTAGTATAATATCGAAGACAGTTTTTAATGTAATCGCCATTATTTGATTGGACCCATCCTAAGTAGTTTTAACCCAAGGGCCCTACAAACTCACGGACCGCCCCTGAGCTGACGGCAGCTGTAGCTACGTTGCATTGGCTCCAACTTGCAGTAACAATCACAATCCTCTGTTGATTGGACCACATGTAATTTCACACAGCCGTATTCTATAATGCACTATAAATTGCCGCACAATAGTGCGCGTGCGGCGATAGCATCGATAATTGCGCGCTTTGATCTATAGATCGCAATTAACTGCGCAAACATTAAAGCTACCTGCGTAGATCGATATCTGCGCGTGCGGCTTGATTCCAGGGTACGTCTTATGATAAGATTAAGTACATATTATTTTTTACTAGCTTAAACCTGCGGTTTCGCCCGCGATGATTTTTTAAACTTAACTTTTTTTGACGGTCGGATAGCCTAGTGATTACAGAACCCGATTTCGAAGCATGAGGTCCCGTGTTCGGTTCCCGGTCGGGGCAGATATTTGTGTGAAAAATACGAATGGCTCGAGTCTTGGAAGTTTAATATTTATTTAAGTATGTATTTATCTACTGTGATTGCAAAAAAATCTGTTTTATTTAAAGGAATAAATTTGATTAAAAAAATTCATAGACCTAAAATCCCCATAGACCCAGAGATTGCAGAATCATGAAATTTGGCATGAAGGAAGGTCTAAAGGAAAAAATCCGATAATCGTTAATTGTTCCTACAACCCTCGGTGCGCGAGCCCGACTCGCACTTGACAGTCTTTTGTTTCCTTCACGCTACTCCTAGATCCCGTTAACCCGGTGTTATCCTGACAGCCCAATTAAACGGTAAATCACGAACTAGATGAGGCAAATAAACCGTAATAAGCTCTACAGCAGATTGCTGGGTAATGACAGGCTAGGATGGAGCGAGGGCTGCCAGAACCCTAGGATCTAATAAGATAGAAAAAACATTATTATTTTGCAGAACCTCTCAAACTGAAGCGGTGGTATCTGGTAACCTAATGGTCTGACCTATGACCTTCCAAGCAGAGGGTCGTAGGTTCTCCTCACCTCTCAGTTTTTCGGAATCTACAGTGTGTATCCTAAGTCGTGTACAGAAATTATTGTTTCAACTCAGTTGATGTTGGACAATATAATGCACTAAATCATTTGTTTAATTAGTCTTATTAAATTTGAAGTGTCCGTCCATTCATTGAGCAGTTTCAGATTTCACAATATGGACACCTCAAATTTAATAAGACTAATTGAAACAAATGAATGCATTATATTATCCAACATCAACCGGCTTAGAAACAATAATTTCTGTTCACAACTTATGATTCACCTTGCATGTGCTAAATACATTTTAAAAAAATACCATGAGGTTTACGGTGAAGGTGAACATCCAGAGGAAACCTCATTCTGAGAGGAGGCCTGTGCCCTGTGGGACAACCTATATACTCGGATGATAATGATGATGAGTTGTCTCCTGACCCGCTTTCCTTTCCTCGCTGGAACACAGCAATCCATTGCTTTGCTTTGGAGTTTTCATCGATGATACAATCCGCACCGATTCAATACAAGCTTTTACTCGATTTTCTGATGTGTTCAATCATGATCTTAAAGATGTTTCCAATGAAGCCCAATCCGAAATAATTGCTGGTAAAATGTGTAAACAATAAGCTGGTGCTAGAACGTACGACCCTATCACTTTTAAGTAAAATTACTTCTTTGTAGCAACCCTAGCATCAACGACTTCTGCAATTCTGTTGCTTTGTTATTTTCTGTATTTTGTCGACGTAATTTGGTGCAACTCCATTGACGATACCGGTGCACTGAACAGTCAATTCAGACAGTCCAAATATTTGATATTTTATTCCATTCCATACCTACCTATTTAAATCGAAATTATTTTCCGTAAAATAATAAAATTTTACTTCTGAAGATTTATCATTATTAAAAAGTCTATTGTCGTATATTTTAATAACACCAATTAAAAAAAAAGAACAACAATTAAAGCATTTTGGGTTATTGCAATCTCTTCAGCTATATTTAATCGTATTCTCCAAACAAAACCTTACCATTATTTTTCGTCACAGCAATTTCAACAAACAGCCAAAATGTCAGCCACAGCGACCCGCCATGTCAAATGCTCAAACTCAGCCAACATCTTGATGTGCAAACAGTGGTGGAAGGTCTGTTGGATGTATGGGGACCAAGAAAAATACTACCGACAGCTCTACGGAAGAAGAAAGATGAACAACATCAACAAGAACATTATTAACTTCGATCTAACAGACGTCAAGCGCCCAGGCGCACAGATCACAGAACTAACAGATGACTTCTTCGAAGACACAACACAAGAACCTGCCCCAGATGAACCAGAAAACGTAACTGATGACAACAAAGTAGAATATACTTTTGGAGTCGAATCAGAACCTATTTATGGAATCAAAACGTGGCAAAAAGACCAAAGACGGCAACCCATTCAACATAATTACGAAGTCGATTTAGATAATATTATAAGTACTAACCTTAACTCAAGTAGTATTAAAAGTATGTTAGAGAATGGTCTACCTCAACCTAAGATTATAGATTCTAATGAAGAATTGATAAAAAAAGGGAATGTTGTTGGGAAGTCCTCTAAAGTAGTTTCTAGAACTAGAAAAGGAGCGATAGTTACAGAAGCAACTGAGATATCGACTGATGGCAAGACCACAGCCAACTTAAGGTTTGAGAGGTCATCTGTGAAGACGGGGCCGAACAGGGTGAAGGAGGTACTACAGCCGTTGAGGGAGGATGCAGTGTTGGACGAGTGTGAAAGACGGAAGTGTGTGGGAGACCGACTCACCACCACGACCACGACGCTGGTGACGGTGTCGCAGACGTCAGTGACCAGCTGCAATGAGTGAGTAGTATTTTAATAGTTTAACTGTAGAAAATTGGTTGCTTCTAAAATTTTTTAAACAGACGCAGATTTTGTATTGTAGTTAATCTTTACATGCTGGAGGGTCGGTTTTGGAAATGAAACAGAAATTGTGCTGAATTTGAAACATAATGTTATGTTAAACCTTACATAATATGTACGTTATTATTTTAACATTATTAATAATCCCTTATAGCAAAACGTAAAAAATTCAAAAGCTGTATTAAACTGCTAAAATTTGTATGCTTTTACTTATTCTATTCTTCCCATTTTCTATTATTCCTATTCTTTCTGTTCCTACAAAAACCCTTAGCTTTTCAAACACAGCTGCTAATTCAAACTAAACTACCTATAACCATAAAAACCTTTACTCTCACTGGTATTCTTGCTTCGCTTTAGTACCGCCATTAAACTTTCTTCGATGCGCTGTACGTCATGTGCATGTGGTATTGTGAAAATGGCCGTCATATTGTTTCTTGGAATTTCACAAGTCTTGCGGTTTGCAAGCCGATGTGAATGGTTCAAGTATTGAGGTAATTGCGAGGTAGCTTGTAGTGTCTGCGAAATATTCTGCAGATTCATGTGAAGTTTTTTTATCGTAGTAAAAGTTAAATTTTAGGCTGCGCTGTTGTTTGTACAACCAGAGTATGCTATCAACCACCATGTCGCCCGCAATGAACCCATCGAAAACTTTCAACTAACACGCCTCCTCGCAGAACGAAAGGGTTAGCCCGTAATTCACGGACGGGCCTAGTGCGGTCCCGCGATCCCGCAAAGAAACTCTGAGCATAGCCCTCTCCATCGCCCTCTGAATGACATTAAGCTTTCTTATGAGGCCCATCGTTAGCGGCCATGTCTCAGTGCCATAAGTCATTACCAAGGATAAGTTTTCATGTAAAAAATTCAAGAACTCAGGACTCGAACCCATGGCCCTCTGCTTGAAGCCATAGGTCATACCACGGATTTATCAAACGCCCTATCAAGGTACATATCAAGTTGAAAAATAGGATCTTGACACACGTGATCTTAAAAGGGTTTATTTATTCCATTTACGCTACGGAATTCCAAAAACATAATCTCCAAACAACAGTATCCTGTCAGCGATAACATTATTTGTTTCAAAATGGCCCCATTGAGTCCGTTTCAATATAAACTACAAGGAACAAATTACATTTAAAAAACGGTACATAAAAGTTTCGCTCGTCACCGGAATGCCACAATAGTGATATTTTCAACACGGTATCGAATTAAGCTTAATTTATTCAAATTGATAACATTATGTTTTGGAATGAACCTCACGGGAAACCAGGCGGCGATTATAATATAATTTTGGCAGGACATTAACCATGTTAGGTTATTTTACGTCACTTGTCATTTTTGGTGTTGTAAATTAACATACTTACTGATTTACTTAAATTAGAGGAAGTCTATAAATTAGCGAAGCAAAAAATGTGTCGCAACTTTGTCGATGTTTTGAATGGATTTTGGTTTGAGCTAAGTATTAAAAAGTGAAATGATGTAAAAAATTAACCGCATAATCATAACAGTCAATGATTTAAATTAAAAACAGGTCGTAGATTCGCCCTTGGTGAATTAAGTTAACGTAATTTGTGATTCATATGAAATTACGTAATGATTCTTAATAATAATTAACGGTTAATTACATTACAAATATTATGTCTAATGGGATGTTGACGCCATTAAAAAATAATTCGAAGACACGACTCCTGTAAAAACGCTTTATTTTAAGCCCTGAAAACCAGATTAATTTTCGAATAACTGCAAAATTAGATTTTTTGTTGCTTTATAACAAATAAATAGTTGATTGAGTTGGCGAACAAGTGACGTCATAAGTTGCTATTGCCATTCAAACTCTATGGGAGAATTGTGTTTTGACAGCTCATAAAAAGTATGTCAGTTGATTGGTGGTGTCAACATCCCTATAGAACTACTGCCCATTGCGCGGCTCTCTCAGTACGAAACGGCTTGGGCTGTAGTTCCCACGCGGACCCAGTGTGGCTTGGCAACTTCACATACATCAACGAATGTCTTCGCTGGTGTGTGGAGGATTCCTCCACAGTAAAACGCGGGGCAAATTTCAAATATAAATTCGCACATACTTAAAAACTTAAAGAAAGTCAAACCAGTAAGGCTACCATCTGCTACCACGTTTCTTTCCATAGGACAAAGCAAATGAAAACCCATACCCTACCAAAAATGAAATAGACAATGATCTAAAACGGTTTCGCGCGTTAAAAACTATGATCATTGAAGTAGGTACTTACACACTAATATCCACAATAACTTCATTCACCATTGATCTAATCAAATAATTAAAATCACAATTCCTATCAATCAAAATAACTCCAATTCCTTTCAATAAAATTGCAGGAAGCTTGCATACAAAACGGTAGCAGATACCAGATACGATCTTGTCCTGGCCGCCGCGCCGCCATCTTTCTTTTTCTTTTTCAAGGCAGCGTGTTCATGGCCAGTGTTAAATCGCTTGGAGTTAACCGATATTCGATTACATCTGTAAAGCTGGCTACAGATTAGCAAGCCTGGGAAACTGACGTGAACATTCAATCTTGCTCATTTCTACACGTTATTTTTTATTTGCTTCAACTTCAAGGGAACCTTTAACAGGTCAAATGTATTTAATGTATGTAAGACACTAGTGTTTAACTCTTATTGTTATAAAGATATGTAATTAAGAATCAAAATGTAGAAACGGGTATGTATTACAATACCGAAGTACGAAAGACCGAATGTATTAAAACATCGAATGGGTCAAAAGACCGACACGATTTTTTTCTGAAACCGTTAACTTTTTAAGATTGTTATAAAACTAACCTAACCTAACCTAATGGGTTCTGTATGATTCCGTTTTAATACATTCTGAGAAGTTTACGGTTTCAGAAAAAAATCATGTCGGTCTTTTGACCCATTCGATGTTTTAATACATTCGGTCTTTCGTACTTCGGTATTGTAATACATATCCGTAGAAACTTAATTAATTATGCGCGGTAAACCACTGACAAACTCCTTAATTTATTATGTCGTAGTTAAAAAACTGACATATTTGACACTAGATAGCTTCTTGTAAATCCTAGTTTTTACCTAGAAAATTCTAGCCAGGCATAAATTTACGCCTGCACCTTAATGCCCGTAGATTGCTAATTTTGTCAAGCCAAGCGCTTAACACGTAAGTTGGTTAATCGTCCTGTTTCCTCGTTTTGCTGCTCAGTGGGTCCCTTTCTAAGTAGCTGATGCAGTAAAGGACGCAGTGAGCGGCAAGCGATAGAATTACGTGTGTGCTAGATTTCTAAGTGCATAAGTGACAGCAGGGACATGAGAAGCTGGCTTTATTTTTGTAATTTAAAGGAAGATGTTTAATGCGGGCTCGATTAATAATGTAAATCGATGGTTTTGTCGCGGCGGTGTATTAATCGATTGCGTTTTTATTTCTTTTTCTATAATGTGGCTGTGGCACTTTTTTATGAAACGTTTTTTAAGTTTCTAGTTTTAAATAAATTAGGTAAGATTAAATTAAATGACGATTTAGTGACTGAACATCATTATGCAATTGCCAAAAATGTATATAGACGAGTCACTCAGGCATTTATAGTCGGGTTATGCCCGCCATGTTTAGAGCCCGTGGTTCTTTATAAAAGGCAATCAAATGCGAATTTCTTTATTATAGTCAAAATCTCACTTAGTCATCATTTCACATCAGCCAAAAAACGACCACTGCTTGACCAAGGCATACAAAGAGTTCCACAACGGTCGGTCATGCGCTATCCGCATCCAAGTGATTCCTTTACCAGATCGTCTGTCCATCTTGTTGTCTTCACACGCCACGTCTGGCCAACACAACCGGGAGCGAAGAGCGCCGACGGAGCCGTTTAGGTTCATTTCGTCCACATTCCCATCTCGTCCACATGCCCATTTCGTCCTTTTCCCACTTCGTCCACATTCCCATTTCGTCCACATTCCCATTTCGTCCACATTCCCACTTAGTCAACATTCTTAGCTTAATTCTCAGGGAAGATTTTATTTTGTGATTTAGGTATTCATGTTAAGAAAAATACTTACTAAGCACGGTGCGGGTCAATACTATTCAGATACACTACGAATTTCATTAAATGAAATGAAAATGAAAAAATACAATACAATTTAAAAATATAAAAAAACAATAAGAAATAAAAAAAAAACAAGCAAACAAAAAAATGAAATAAAATAAAAAATAATGTATTAAAAAGTGTACGAAAAAGGTCCCGCCTCAGCATAAATGCGGACTCCTGGGGTGGAGCCAGCGCTGGTCTATGCAGAACGCTAAGTACGCATTACTATTTTGTTACGAAATGAGAATGTGGACGAAATGGGAATGTGAAAGAAATGGGAATGTTGACGAAGTGGGAATGTGGACGAATTGGGAATTGATTGTGGACGAAATGGGATTCCTGACGAAGTGGGAATGTGGACGAAGTGGGAATGTGGACGAAATTAACCTAAACGAAGGCTCAGCGCGTTCTATAACACTGAATCAAATAAAAATACGGTGACACATCGGCAGCGCGGCACACCGTATTTGATTCGGTGTTATTGACCGCGCTGGGCACGGTCCGTCGGCGCCCCGCGCTCCCGGTTTGTTGTGGCCTTTACTGTTCCATTGGCCGTCAATTCTACGAGCAATGTAATGTACCCTAATCACTGCCACATAAGTCTGACAACTCCTCGAGTATGTCAGTAACTTTGGTTGGAGATCACAATCATACTCAATCTTTCTTAGTAAATGTAATAAAAAAGTTAATTAGCTAATAAAATTCAAGCCAAAATAAAATAAAACGGATACAGGATGCTCTGAGACTGCACTCTTCGTGATAAAAACGATACAGTCATTAGAATTTGGTTCCCAAAAAATCCAAACATGATTTCCGAGAAAATTACACCACATTTGTGCAGTAGTTAAATAAACACTAATATTAATACTTTGCATTAAGTTCTCGACACTTTTCAAGCGATTCTGACCAAAGATAAAGCCAAATACTTATAATTTTTTTAAAAAGTTTGTTTTCAATGACCTGGCTGAGAAAAAGGTAGCCATTAAAAAAGTTGGTGGTTAATCGATTAAGCGGTGGTATCATCCAATTAAGTATCGAGTTCTCGTAATCGATTAGTGCCTGTAATACTTACTTACTTACTGCGCTGTTCGGCGACCCGAAGTGGATCTTCAGTGTAATTAAAAGTATTAAAACACGACCAGTTGTCGACCCAGAACGAATGACAATATATGGGATGCATAAATACAACTTCAAACTGTTTTCGTTCGGACTTCAGTCCCCAGACATCCTACATCTATCACATCTGTCACCCTCGATATTTATGTTAGAGAGGCCAGGCAAACGAACAAGTGGGTCACCTGATGTTAAATGATCACCGCTGTTCATAGATACCAGCAGCGCTTTACGCGATGTCAGTGCGTTGTCAATATCATCATCGTCCTCTCCTAGCCGTATTCGGCCACAGCGACTGTTTCCGAGCGTCGTTGATGCGCTCTCAGGTGGCTGACCTGACGGAGCCGATTTTTGCAACGAATGTTTTGCCACATTCGCCACAGGTCAGAACCCCTCCGACGTAGTTATAGTAACGCAACCTTCGACAGACGAAGACGTGCAGTCTCACATCAAGCTTGACTACCGCACTGTACACCATTATCATGTTGCTATATCTTCATGCCTGATGTCTAAACACAGCCTGCAAACTCTTCTTCTACTACTGCTTTTTTATACAATAAGTATAGCCTTGCGTTTGACCACAATCACGCCTGATCGAAAGCGAAGATGAGGCCTACGATGGAGCACGCTTGCCTAGTAAATGCTCATTCACCCTAGACTTGAAAACGGCCAAATTGTAGTGTTCAGGGAACACAGTCGCAGGCAGGGAATTCCACTCTAACAAGAATCCAGAGTAGCAGCGGAGTAAGGCCCAAGCCACGCAGAAGAGACGTGGGACGGGGGCGCGTCTCCGCCCCGTCTCTTCTGTCTGCTTTGCAGCGCGACGCTTTTATACATTTAGTATGAAAACTGATAGGGGCGCCGCGACTGCGACGCGTTCTCGTCCCACGTCTCTTCTGTGTGGTTTGCGGCCAACAACGCTCTTGGCTCTTGCAAGCGCTTACATGTCTTAGGGCATGGCTATGCGATCGCTAAATGTTTTACTTATATCATTGTTTAAAGACCCTATATGTATAAAATATAATAAATAAATAAATAAACAAATATTAGGGGACAATCTTACACAAATCGACCTAGTCCCCAAACTAAGCAAAGCTTGTACTATGGGTACTACACGACGATAAACATACTTATAGTATAGATAAATAAATACTTAAATACATAGAAAACATCCATAACTCAGGAAAAAATATTCGTGCTCATCACACAAATAAATGCCCTTACCGGGATTTGAACCCAGGACCTCTTGCTTCGTAGGCAGGGTCACTACCAACTAGGCTAAAGCGGTCGTTAATAACGGAAGTAGTCTCCGCAACTCGAGTGGGAAAAGGAGGTTGTAGGAAAGGGTTAGTAACCACATCCTGTACCGACCCCCTTTTGTTTTAAACACATATTATGACGGGAGTTGACTTCCTGTAATTTTTACTCAACATTTTTTCTGACGTTTTTCGCGGAGGGCGAGATATGCACATAGTTACGTTTAAGTTCTCGTCAACTTTACTATAAACTTATTTAAAAACACTTCCTTCCATGGGCATCCATAACTAAAGTGGAATTCTGATGCCTTGCCGGTAATTTAAAAGATAGTAGGCTCGTTTTTTGAAGTGCTAGGTATATGTTTTCCGGTGGCATAGGTTTGATATGTAAGTTATAAATTTATTACATAGCCTATAATTAAAATGATCAGAAAACGACTTAAAAAGTATTTATCTCGAAATGGTTTACGATTTACTACACATTCCAAAAAATAGACAATTGCCAAATTGGCCTTCGTAGGGACCTCAGATCTCAGAAATGGGGCCAGCATTGAAAACGGTTTAAAAGTTCTGGAGTATAAGTACTTACATATCGCAGCTGACCACAAGACCCGTATGGCGATAAATGAAGTATCTTTTAGGCATAATAAAGTTTAAAGTATAAGGGCAATTAAAATAACGACGGAGGGCGCATACGTTTTTTCGTAGAAGTTAAAACTTAAGTGGCAATTGCAGTATTTGAAAGAATTTTATTATGACTTAAATCTATACCTATGAAACAGTGACTGATTATTGATTAATAACGACTGGAGCTAGCATCTTTAAATTTAGCAGACAAATTCTTTGAGGATCACAATCCTTCGTATTTAAAGCTAAGTATCTTTTTGTAAGTATTTTTATTTTCATCTGTAATATTGGGATTTGAGACAAACGAGACTAGAATGTGTTTTTTTTTTTTAATTTAGGCATGCGAGATTTTAAATCTGCACTTAGAAAGGATGTTTTCCGTCACCGTAAAGCGTATACTTAGTAAATTTCAAACGTAGTTCCGCACATTTTCGAAAAACTCAGAGGTGTGCGCCCGTGCTCGAACCTACGACCCTCTACTTGAGAGCCCATAGGTTAAACCACTTGTAGTGTGTAAACAAATTATGATACATATATATAACATTCACTAGTCTTAATAAATCAGTCTTTAATCGACCACTGAGCTGTTTCATTGTCTCTCCTGCCCACCACCTTACATGGCGATCCTGCCAGGATCGCTATGTAAGGATGGCGTTAGGGAAACAACCGACAGGTCTAAGATATGATTTATTACTCCTTACTTATGCTAAGTTACATGATTATATAGGGAGATGTAGGGAACATGTGTGAGTGCACACTACACACTAGGTATAGCGCTAGATAGAGATGATTAAGCACATTTTATTTTTTAAATAGTCACAAGAGCGATTTTAACTTGATAAAAAGTTATTATTAAAGATAATAAATTCTGGGCAAGTGTTCAAAAAGTATAAAATATGACCTTTTTATAAACTTTCTTCGGTCTCAGCCAGCGGGTGGGATATCCGATTGCGGCCAGTTTGGATGAGTAATGAGTTATATTCAACTTTTGAATATAGATGGAATAAGTAACGTCCTTTATTAGTTTTGATGTAATGAGGAAGTCCAAGGCGATTCCATGTTATGGTGGGTTTAAACTGGTGGGGTTCCCTCTATTTGGCATAACATTTACTGTCCGAAACTTGGCATAATAGGTTTTCGTCTAATTTAATGTGGCAAAAATCTTATTTGGCATAACTTGGAACATCCCGAAAATGAGTTAGTCCGACTCCGAAAATATGTTCGCATACTGTTATTATATTAAGGTCAATTATTTTTACGCGTATGAATTCTGTATACCATAATTTTATAGGCATATTATCCAAAACTAACTTATGATGATAAGCAGTCAGCCAGCGAGCAAGACGGACTGCGGCAGAAGCGACTCTGAATTATAATCGGACTAATCAAACTATGCGAATTTTAGATTCTGCGATAACATCATCACCATCATATATTTAAGAGGTAGGTTCTTGTCGGTGGAGTAATTTCCGCTCTTTCCTTCACTTCGTTATATAATGAAACTTTTTTTTTCTTTTATTTGCTCCATAATAGTCCTTCTTGGTCTTCCCCTTTTCCTTTTCCCTTCTATCTTTCCTTCTATTAAGTATAGTCTTAATGTAATTATCGTGCTGTAAGAGATTACCTAACATTTTCCCTCTCCTGTTCTCAACTATTTTCAACAAAGACCTTTTTTCGTTAACTATTTATTTAAAACTTCCTCGTTACTTTTCTTTTCTGTCCAACTGATCTTTTTGTTATAACATTTTATGCGAAAAGAATTATTACTTACAAAATTATGCCAAAACAGGGTTATCTGTTTATCTTGTCATTTTAATTACATGTGTTTAATGTAAGCACGATAAAGCATTTCGAGTACGATTTTATCGCAGAAGAGTTAAAAAGGCCCACAGCCATTGCACTTAGAGTCAGTAAAGAATTTGTCCAACCTAATCTTTAACTCCGAAGTCCATTTAAGGTTTAGCCCAAGATAATTGGTCCCTTGTCGGTGGGTACACGTTAAGCTCATTACCACCCGCTAATTAGCTAAGTTGCGTCTAACCAACCTTTAAATGGTCTAACTATGGCGCTGTTTGAGTGCATTGGAAAAACGTCCGGATAGATTTAAACTGAAAGCGTCGTATGAAAGTATATTGTTTTGAATGGAAAATTGACAAAGCGGAAACTGTTATTGTTATTGTTGTTGTTGTTGTAACACATCCAGCACAATTTTTCACCGCATAAAGCCATGCTTTTGAGAGTTTCGGAATTCATGTGCGTTAAATTTGAAATTTATTATGAGCCTTACGCTGAAGCAAACCTGCACACAGCTTCGAAGAAATTCAATGTACATGAAGTTCCTCATCCGCTATGGGCCCGCGTGGGAACTACGGCTCAAGCCCTTTCTTTTTGAGAGGAGGCTTGTGCCCTGCAGTGGGACGTATATAGGCTGGGATGAAGAGGCCCTAAGTGTGATTTCTTAATTCCTTCTTGCTATCTATCACTTGCTAAGCGAAAGGCAACTCCAGTTTATAAGTGCTCTGTGCCAGTCTATATTAGCAAGAAGAGCCTTATGTCCGGCAGTGGGACTTAAGTATACATATGCTGGGATGATGATGATGATGATGATGAACCCTTAAATGTTACGTCTCTTCTGAGTAATGCTAATTAGAAAACCTTTCTTTGATCAACCAACAACTCAGACAAATTCAACATCTATGTCCATTCCCTTCCCACTTATGCTACGCGTATGACACTATTGTCCGTTCGTCTTTATATCAACACAATATCTTAAAAGTATGCATCAAATACCCAAATATCAGTGTTTTAAATCTTCTACAACACGACTCTAAAGTCGAAGGCATAAAGCGTATTTTTAAACATCATTAGCAGTTAAATTTCATTACCTTTGATGCTCGTTGTACTGACGATAAAGCACCTGCCCTCGAACAAGTAAATTGGAAAAGCCAACGACTTCTCGAGTGTTCGGCAAATATTGCAGGCTACTGAGAAATTTTACGTCTGCCGTCCTGCTCTTTCATTTGGTGGTAGCTGTGGTGTGAGAGTGACGGAGGCGGAAGAAAGTGTGAACAAGCAAGCTGGCTTTGATTTGGAGTTGTTTGAATAGGTTCTTGTTATGCCTGCATTGTCGTTATGGAGTGACGAGCTCTAGGATACAATGGAACGATTTTTTTCGCTGTAGTTTTCTTAAATAACTATAAATTTAAAAATTTAAAAACTCGTAACGCAATTAGGTCACACATATGTTTGAAAATAATGTAATTAAGTAAGGACAGGGGGGTTTCACTCCGCAGTTTAGGTATGTTCGGCCGACGCGCCTCCCGGGCAGGCGTATGGCAGTAGGTTGTCGCTCGGCTATCGGTTCGCACGCTAGCCGCGTCGCGTGTAATTAAGCATATTTTAGCAACAAACAATGACTTCTAAACGATCTTATAATAAACTTACTTACTTACTAAAGGTACTTAGCTTACACACTGTTATCTTTCTTGATTTGTATCTACCTAAATATCGGCGAGTGGGAACCCTGTGCCCTTGGTTTCGGATCAGCGGTGCCCAACGGAATATGAACGCTCGTATCACACGATAAGTTTCAATTTCGCGTGCAAGCAGTTAACGGTCGTAAGAATAGGCAAATTTTTATACCTAAAGTTGACTTTTGTTTGAGAGTGATCCTTCTGTACGGTAGTACTATTAGTTATTCTGTGCTAAGGATGAAAAATAGTCTGTGTTACATACCAAATTTCATCCAAATTCGTTCAACTGTTTTAGCGTGAAGCAGTGACAAACACACACGCACGCACGCACATACTCGCCAACTTTCGCTTTTTTAGTAGGATTAAATAGTAGGAAACTTTACTGGCTCTCGCAAGTACTAACACTAAAACGAGATTATCTAGTCAGTCAACTTTACACGTATTTATAACTGAGCAATTAACTAGAAAGTGGATTTATAATCAATTCCTAGATTACTCATTTAGATCAGTGCGCGATTGATCGACTAGAAGTCACCTGGATCTAGGACACAGTATATATCAGTAAGTAATCTAGGTAATCTATAAGCAACGGGCTTGATTGGCTCTCGCGCATACGTACACTTCACACGGTTATTTAAGGACGCACCGAGCTTCTTGCGCTAATACAGGGTTATATTTTTATATTTTTGGTGTAATAACGTTTTGAAAATTTGAGATTTCCTCTTATTTTTACGATACTCTGTGTATTTGTATGGGAAAAAAGTGCTTCATTTTAAAAAGTCGTAAAACAAAAAACATTTGTTTGAGTGATAGGAATTCAGGGTTAAGAGGATGTCAGTGAATTAAAAATAACCCTGTAGATTTTAGGTGCATTAGATGCAAAGCTGTGTGTAAGCACAAGCACAAGCGACACAAGTTCCCCATCCGATGGCCGAAGGAGAACTAACGCAACTAGCTACATATACGGACAAGGTTAAAGCCTTTGAGGATGTTGAAGCACAACGGCTCAAGATAGGTTAGTCAAACTGCGCGTGTATTTAGGTATTTTCATCGTATATATTACTATGACACATATTTTAAAAATGTAGCATTACTAGGCCCTAGAAAACGTCTTGTTTTATTAATACAAATACAAATAAAAATACAAACACAAATATTTTATTTAGCCAAAAAAATGCTTATTTCTACATACATGTTTTATTATTATGGTAAAAAAAACCAAAGGCAGATTAAGCGTCAACTGACCCCCGTACTAGTGTAAACTGTATCACGGGGGATCAAGATTCACCGTCCTTACCACTTTAGTTTTAATTAGAGCTTGCACTCACTTAGTTATAAACTTATAACGTATTTTTAAACTATATTCCTTCATAAGTATTTAAGGTAACAATAATTTAAATAAGTGGGTATATAGTTAACGACAAGATAGACAAGACTTCTATGACCATTAATACAACCGAACCGCGGCTGTTGCCGGGCCGGTTTTAGAAGTAAACAAGTAGTATATGCTAAGACTTAAGATTAATCATATTTTAATGAATAACAAAACAATTTTTTATATTATATGTTAACGTGTGGGTTTGTATGCATGCAAGTATGTGTATGTATGTGTGTATGTGTGTGTGTGTGTGTGTGTGTGTGTGTGTGTGTGTGTATGGGAGTGCATATATGTATGTGTATGTATGTGTAACTCATGACCTACCCTGCAGTATTTACGCCGTACTAAGGATTTATTTTATTTTTTAGAGACGACTTCTCCTATCGACTTTTTCTATCAAGCGAATTATACAAGCTTCAAGTCATTGTGTTTCGAAAATTACTGGTCATTAGAGTTAATCCTCAAATATCTTACACGTGAATTTCAGGACTAAAGCTTTGTTAGTAATGATACAGCACTGAAACACAAGGACACCGTTTTTCTTTATGAAAATTTATACTTAATACTCGTGATTTTGAAGGAGAAACCTCAAATTTTCTCAAAATAAAAAGTAATGGTACACTTTTTATTGTAATTGCCCTAATGCAGGTAGTATTACTAAGTGCTTATTCAAAGCAGTGCAGATTGATTACTTGTTATACACTGTGGTGACCTAGAATGCTTTAAATTAATAATAATAATAATAATAATAATAATAATAATAATCGTATATTTTCTCCTCACAAAAGTACATAGGTAACAGCAATAGTTATAAATAATACAACATTATGGTAGTACATTAGTTAGATACTAGTAACTTTTGCGAGGGACTGGAGTCTGAACTAGGTAAAACCTGTATTACAATCTCCAGGCCCCCATCCCGGAAACTCACCGATAAGTGCTGACAATTTCAGTAGGTACAATTTTCAATTTAACAACATAGGTACTCGTATTATGAGGTTTATAGGAGGTCAACAAGCTATAAACAAATCAATAGTAGCTTATACTTACTAACATGCAAACTCATGCAAACGAGCATGCGTGCGTACATGCGTGTGTGTGTGTGTGTGTGTGTGTGTGTGTGTGTGTGTGTGTGTGTGTGTGTGTGTGTGTGTGTGTGTGTGTGTGTGTGTGTGTGTGTGAGTGTGTGAATTAATACATAAACAAGATTTAACTATAGATGTGGATATTACGAGCTTATTGAACAAGTCTGCGTTTAGCTGGGATCATAAATCTTTACATTTTCTAAACATAAATCTTTTCTTTCTCTCTTCTATGTGTGTGTATTAGCTGTGGTGGCCTGGTGGTTTGACTTATGGCCTCTCAAGCAGAGGGTCGTGGGTTCAAATCCCGGCTCGCACCTCGTAGCTCGTAGCATTTCGGATTTTATGTGCGAAAATTACATTTTAAATTTAGCATGAGCTCTACGTCCCTCTCATTCTTAGAGGAGGCCTGTGCCCTGCAGTGGGACGGAATAGTTTACAGTTTCAGAAAAAAAAATCATTTGGGAAATAAATCAGTTTGCGAAAAATAATTCGCCGAAAAGGCAGTACACGGTTTTTTTCTTCATTACAAAGCTTTTTGTTAGTTCAAGTAGAACTTTGTGTGTAAATAAAATATTCTAAACCAGTTGTAAAAGACAGTTATTTAAAATATAGGTAGTTAATGAGTAGAACATGCAACTTCAATGTAACCTGTTAGTGATTCATTTGTCTGCCTAGATAAAATGTTGCTTGATTAGATTCAGAAACTGGTTACGAGTGACCGCTGGTTTTGTTTTAGTTCAAAAATGAGATCAATGTCGTTAGTCAGGTTCTTGAACACCTGGCTTCCCAGCGTATAAAGACCTATAGCTAAATCCTTTGGCTGGGGGGTATGACGACAAAGGGGGCCGGGAGAGGTGCGGGCGGCGAGCGCGCCTCGTATGCCTGCCGCCCGCACTTCTCCCGGCCCCCTTTGTCGTCATACCCCCCAGCCCCTGTACCGTGCGAGCGAGGACTCGTCTAAACATTTTAGCTATAATTACCGTAACTTTGACTTTGAGTGAATGGTACTGTATGTTTGTGATTGAAATTTTTAATCCAATATTATCATAGCTGTTGCCCGCGATCCCATCTGCAACGAATTCGTTTATCGCGATCCCGAGGAAACTGCAATTTTCCGGGATGAAAACTAGGGTTTAGCTATAATAATGACACTCGTACCTCATCAAAGCATAGCTCTCAGAATGAGATGGCTTATTCCTTAGTTCCCACACGGGCCCAGTACGGATTGGGAACTTCATAAAGTTCAAGGTAAGCTTCAAAAATAATTTTGCACGTGAATTCTGAAAAACTAAACTATAATTTTCTTCAAATAAATAAATAAAACTCAAGAGGTGCGAGCCGGGGCCAGGGGGGTTTCACTCCGCTATTCCGCAGTTTAGGTATGTTCGGCCGGCGCGCCTCCCGGGCAGGCGTATGGCAGTAGGTTGTCGCTCGGCTATCGGATCGCACGCTAGCCGCGTCATTTTTTCTGTGATTTTTGCAACAAACAATGACTTGTAAACGATCTTATAATTAACTTACTTAGTTACTAAAGGTAGTTTACTGAATTAATACACACTGTTACCTTTCTTGATTTATATACCTACCTAAATATCGGCGAGTGGGAACCCTGTGCTCTTGGTTTCGGATCAACGATGTCCAACGGAATATGAACGCGCGTAACACACGATAAGTTTCAATTTCGCGTGCAAGCAGTTAACGGTCGTAAGAGGTAAATTTTTATACCCTAAGTTGACTTTTGTTCGATCGTGATCCTTCTGTACGCTAGTAGGTTACTATTAATTATTCTGTGCCGGGGGACGAAGACACGAATGCTTGTGAGGCCATAATTATGTCCAATTTTAGACGACCAGATGGCCTAGTGGTTAGAGAACCTGACTACGAAGCTTGAGGTCCCGGGTTCGATTCCCGTGTCGGGGCAGATATTTGTATGAAAAATACGAATGTTTGTTCTCGGGTCTTGGGTGTTTAATATGTATTTAAGTATTGTATCTATCTATACAGGGTTATTTTTAATTCACTGACATCCTCTTAACCCTGAATTCCTACCACTCAAACAAATGTTTTTTGTTTTACGACTTTTTAAAAATGAAGCACCTTTTTTCCCATACAAATACACAGAGTCAAAGTCAAAGTCAAAGTCAAAGTCAAAATTCTTTATTCAATTTAGGCATCAAATTGATGCTCCTATGAACGTCGAAAAATCTACCACCGGTTCGGAAAAAACCCTGTTGAGAAGAAACCGGCAAGAAACTCAACAAGGTATATTTTTTTCAAACAGATCTACATTGTTATTAAATGACATACATCTAAAGTATTTAATACAATTAAATTTTTTAACACAGTAGATACGCTATTTGAGACTAGGGA
Source organism: Archips xylosteana (assembly GCA_947563465.1). Lineage (NCBI taxonomy): Eukaryota > Metazoa > Arthropoda > Insecta > Lepidoptera > Tortricidae > Archips > Archips xylosteana. The sequence continues at coordinate 806,631 of OX387359.1, forward strand.
TCGCCAATGCGGATCGGAATTATTTCCAAACATCCCTGTCCATGATATAGTCATTAATTTTATAGTACGCCTTAGATATTAATGTCTTCTTCACAATGGATTTGAGTTTTGTATCAGTTTGTTCGGTTATTGTTTTCGGAATTTTATTATAAAAACGTATGCATCTTCCCAGAAACGACTTTTTAGTTTTAGCCAGTCTGTAAAAATAAGAGGAAATCTCAAATTTTCAAAACGTTATTACACCAAATATTTTAAGTTATGACAAAAGCCGTAAAACAAAAAACATTTGTTTAAGTGGTAGGAGTTCAGGGTTAAAAGGATGCTAGTGAATTACAAATAACCCTGTATAAGTATATTTATCCGTTGCCTAGTACCTATATAACACAAGCTTTGCTTAGCTTACTTTGGGACTGGTTCAATTGGTGTGAATTGTCCCGTGATATTTATTTATTTTAATTACTAGACTGGTAGACTAGGTTCAAGAGTGTGAAGCGTGTAAAAGCTATACTAATATAATCCAAATATTTCCGCCACATCCGACGGTGAAAGCTAATTGTGCTGTGAATGGGACACTAACTCACTGCCGTCTTATCGCACGTCGCCCTAATTGACGTTCGGTACGGTTAATAAGGGTCCATTGAATTACCTCCAGGAAATGTAATGTTTCATAATAAAATTTGCTACTGCGCGAGGCTTTCTGAAGAAGCACAGGTCGTTTAAATTAGTGCCAGAGTTTATTTTATCAATTTTGTGACTAGGTATATAAAAACCGGCTAAGTGCAAGCCGCACGAATTTAATAGAATTATAGAATTTAGTTGAATAGATAAATTACCGAGAGCGTAGAATTGCATATATAATGGTATGGTGTGTTTATAGACATTTGAGAGAGAGAGATCTCTATAGATATTTTTGTTGTCCTCTCTCACTAAAGTGGAATGCCTATAAACACACAATATCAACTACATAATTATGCAATTCCATGCTCTAGATAATTTATCTATATGTGTCAAAATATATGCCGTAAACAGCCGTTTCTATAATAATCCAGTGTTCGCAGAGCCCTACTTTTAAGCAAAAGCAGTGTGGAATTTTCTTATATCTTCGGTAGGTACCTACGTAGGGGTTACAAAATTACAAATGTATAGTTTCAGATTTTTGCCTTATATTGGTAGTATAAGACGGTATTACTTGCCAAATTTTATAGTTCTAGGGCAACGGAAAATGTCCTATATACATTTTGATTACATTTGAGTGTAGTTTTTTACGGCATAAACGGCCGTATCTCTTTTTTACGTTAACATAGAAGTTTTATTTTTTCACAGCTTCAAGGGACTGTAGACTTGAGTAAATGGTTTTAATTTCAACTCGATACCTCCACGCTTTCCCGATATAAAGGGTCTTGACGGACAGACAGATGGACAGCAAATTGATCCTATATAAGAGTTTCTTTTTTTTTCTTTTGATGTACGGAACCCTAAAAATGAATCGCCAAAAGTGTTGCTAAGACTAAACTCCAGAACCGCTAAATTCTTTTTTACTGTGTAAATTGACAGGACAAAGTGTTTATGAAAAAAAACTTCAACGAAGGCAAAGTCGCGGGATCAGCTAGGCAGTTTATAATATAAGTAGGGAGAAAATGCACGTGCACGCCCCAGATATTTCTAATCAAACATGTCTTGCCAAACCTCATTCCAAGAGATCGATCCAAAATGTTGATTAGCGGCAATCGCTTGATTGCCTCTCACATTCTAAATACCGTAATGCACAAGAATTATCATTTCCCACGGCAGTAGTATTAAGTTGGCCATAAAAACATAAAAATTTGCATCCCAACCAATCAGTTGGCAAAATACGATATGTCTATTTGCATTAATGTCTCCGATAACAATCATAATTAGGTAGTTTCGATAAAATCTGCCGTTAAAATAGAAAGTATTAGCATCACGGCAATAAATGTCAGGAATATCAAGGATATGTTAATTGTGCTTACTGTGTGACCGAAACTAGTGTTCGCAACCGAAGTTTCGGCAGAAATCATAACAGAAACCGAAACTTAATTCAAAGGGCGTATCTAGTGTGTTGAACATAAAAGAAAACCAATGAGGAAGTTTTGAGAATGGTTGATGAGCAGAGAACAATGATTGGACATTTGCTACGACACGACAGCTTTCTTAAGACTATTTTAGAAGGATCGAGGGGAAGAAAGGAAGAGAGAGAGAGAGAGGCTTAGGCCCTAGGTGCAGCTACATGGATCAAGTAAGGGAAAAAGCCGGTGTCGTGTTGTAACGGGAGGTCAAAGAGATGGCTCATAGGAGGAATAAGTGGAAGATACTCTACCGACAAGAGTGTAACTCTTACGTTTGAATGAATGAATCTAGTGTATTACTTTTTAAATTGCACTCTTAAAGCTTTTGTAAATATGCGTTTGTGTTGTGTGTTGATAGATTGGTAACTCTAAAAAAAAAATGTGTATTATATTTAATAACAACGTTATCATTTTGGCCTGTACTATACGTCCCACCAGAAGCACACACGTCTTCTAAGATGAGTGAGCTTGGGCGTAGCTCCCACGCGAGCCCAGGGTAAATTAGAAACTTCACATACGCCTTTGGCTGTCTTCGCTGGTGTGCGCAGGTTCCTCACGATGTTGTCCTTTATCGTAAAGCTCATGGTAAATTTTAAATGACCATGACAATCCATTAATGGCGATGCCGACGAAGACGATGACCGATTGCCCCCGAACGCCGTACGAGAGCTCACGAACCCGGTTTCGGTTGTAACCGAAATTAGACCGAAATTCCAATTCAACGCCGAAACTCGCCGAAACCAAAACAAAGTGCGGTCGGACACTAATCGTCTTTTTTCAAAAACCAGTTGCATTAAGACATCATTCGCGCGTCAGATATCATGGGAGATTTTCGAAGATAATTGTGTAGATTATATGATAATTTTATATTTGCTTGGAAATGACAACCGATGAGAGATTGAGGCGGACCAATAAAAATTAAACGCGGAACTATGTAAGTTATATATATTTCATTCAAATTTTCGTTTATATTGCCTTTATACACGCAAACGCTAATGCAACTTGTTGCCTCTTGCTTAAGTCTACTTTCCAAGAAGTTTCTCAGCCAGACTCTAGAGCCATATGTCCTCCATCATATCCTATACTATCCTACTAATATTATATCATAAATAAAATCGTTTTTGTACGATTGTATTTATTTTTATGTTAGAGAAGCCAGACAAACGAACTTGTGGGTCACCTGATGTAAATGATCACCAACTGTCCATAGACACCCGCAGCGCTTTACGCGATGCCAGTGCGTTGTCGGCCCTGCAGAAAATTGTACACTCGCCTCTTAAAGGCACCCAGGTCGCAACTCGATGGGAAGACCCCAGCGGGAAGCTCGTTCCAGATTTAGCAAGTTCGTGGCAAAAAAGAACGCTTAAAATGCACCATCGAAGACTGCCATGCATCAACACGATGTCGATGAAATGAACGCTTACGACGGGTAGATCTGTAATGGAATCCCACAGCTGGGATGAGGTCAAAGAGTTTCTCAGAGCATGTTTTTATATTTCGATGTTTGTTAGTCAATCAGACAAACGCCTTGACAGATTTCGATAAAGGCATACAGATAGTCTAAAATCTGGATTTGAGACACTGGATTAAGCATACTTCTTCATAATCATTATGATCAGTTGAAAGACATCGACTGCTAAACATAGCCCTATACGGAGGATGGTACCTACTCACGAGTGGTACTATCGCCCCAAGCGCCAGATAACCACCTTAAAGGCCCAGTTTGCGTGCAGTGGCTAGACATCTGTCCATAACAATCCATAGCAATAAACATCAACGGCTGCAAGCAAATTTGTTTTGAAAATGGGTATCTGACGTCTGGGGCGATGGTACGTCACATCAAAAAAACCGTTTTAGCTGCATAATCCGGTCCAGTTCCAGATATTAGTGGAGATCGTTCGCCGGAACTGACCTTGCCGGTCGACTGGCCGGCGCCGGAGCGTGACCGTCACGCCGCCGTTCCGTACCGTGAAATCATTTTAGGGTTCTCTTATTAAAGGAAGTAGAAAAAATAGGCCAGGCCCTTTAGGTAGAGAACCCGACTACGAAGCTTGAGGTCCCGGGTTCGATTCCCGCGTCGGGGCAGATGTTTGTATGAATAATACGAATATTTGTTCTCGGGTCTTGGGTGTTAAATATGTATTTAAGTATGCTTATCCGTTGCCTTGTACCCATAACACAAGCTTGCTTAGCTTACTTTGGGACTAGGTCAATTGGTGTGAATTGTCCCGTGATATTTATTTTATTATTTGTTTATTTGATGACCGGACTGCCCTTCAATGGCAAAACGCTGCAACTCGAGTTACAGCGTTTTGGGTTGCCTTGCGTCATACGATTCCTCATGAGTGCTGTAGCTGGACTGGTTGTGAACTTGACTATGAAGTTAGATTGTTTTTTAACGGTAGGAAAATGCGTTACGTATACGACTGCGCCCGCGCCGTGTGAAATTTTATTTCGCGCTTTTCACAGTCAAGTCACGGCTTAAGCCGTGGTTGGCTGGTTTCAATAACAAACAGAGGGTCGTGAGTTCGAGCTTGGGCACTTCTGAATTTTTCGGAATTAACGTGTAAAATTGCATAAGTTATATACATTGGGTATTACAATAAGTTATATACATTGTGTGAAATTCTTCCAGTACATACAGGGTTATTTGTAATTCACTAGCATCCTTTTAACCCTAAACTCCTACCACTTAAACAAATGTTTTTTGTTTTACGGCTTTTGTCATAACTTAATATTTTTGGTGTAATAACGTTTTGAAAATTTGAGATTTCCTCTTATTTTTACGATACTCTGTGTATTTGTATGGGAAAAAAAGTTCTTCATTTTAAAAAGTCGTAAAACAAAAAACATTTGTTTGAGTGATAGGAATTCAGGGTTAAGAGGATGTCAGTGAATTAAAAATAACCCTGTATAAGAGTGCAGTACTTAATAGCCTTAGAAAATTATTTTGTAAGTGATTATAAGACGCTTAAGAATAAAAAGTACAATACAAAAGGTGTTAGATTAAAACTATTATGTGCAAAGTCGTGCTAAAAATTATTATGGTAAACGAACAAATAAGTTCCTAGTTCCAAAAATATATAACAAGATTGAGTGGCTAAGAGAAGGAAATCAGTGTACCATAAGGAAAGTTAAAAATACTCTCAAAAGGATTCTTTTGCAAAAACTGCCTTAGGGTACATTTTAGCAAAAGTATCCACATCTCTGTATTTGTTGTAACTTTTATTTTGTTTTTGATTTTAGATGCATGTTTAAATTAAATAGGTACTTACATATGACTAAATTATAATGAGCATGTTCTCGCCAACAAACTGTAGTATCAGTTAGGCGAGTGGATTTAGACAGTAAGCTAGTGTATGTAATACCTATGAGATAATAAAAAAAAAAATTGACATTTACCATGAGCTTTACGGAGAAGGAAAATATTGTGAGGACTTGCATACACCTGTGAAGAAATTCAGTGGTTTGTGTGAAGTTCCCAATCCGCATTGGGCCCGTGTGGGAACTAGAGTCTAAGGAGGCCTGTGCCCTGCGGTGAGACGTATACAGGCTAAGAATATAATGATGATAACTAAGCTATTTATTTATTTAACGACCGCTTAGCCTAGTTGGTAGTGACCCTGCCTACGAAGCAAGAGGTCCTGGGTTCAAATCCCGGTAAGGGCATTAATTGTGTGATGAGCACGAATATTTGTTCCTGAGTTATGGATGTTTTCTATGTATTTAAGTATTTATTTATCTATATAAGTATGTTTATCGTCGTCTAGTACCCATAGTACAAGCTTTGCTTAGTTTGGGACTAGATCGATTTGTGTAAGATTGTCCCCTAATATTTATTTATTTATTTATTTATTTTCGGAGAACCAACAGCTACAAATTACAGAGTAGGTTAAACATGTAAATAACATAGGAGCCAATTATAGGATCTCACAAATAGAACCAAGAAAAAAAAAAGAAAGAAAGTAAGTTGTGCCACACAAATTTTGATACAAAAAGATATCAGAACTAATCTCTATACAAAAATAAAACATATTAGTAAAAAGCAGTCACTACCTTATACCTAAGCACGCTCAATCAAACCACCCCCCCACCAACCGCCGCCTCACCGTAGAAAGATTACAGTTGAATATATCGACATCCAGCTCTTCCGCAACGCCGTTCACACTACGACAAGCTCGCCTCAAAAAACTATTCCTCCTGTATTTAGTTGTGCCAAACTTAAGGGAAATAGGTGGATAGTATTTATTTATTTATTTGTCAAAGTTAACGGATATTTTGATGAAACACGGTTTATATCATACGGATGATTAATTAACAATTATTTTTTTGTTTCAGGTAAGTGTCAACATGCAAATATGGCTTAAATGTTAAAATGGTTGGACTTCAAAGTAAGTAGTTTTGTAGTGGTAGAGTCATGTTGTAGCTAGCCGCTGCATCACGAATGGGCCGGCTCGTCCGGGGTAGTACCACCCTCTCACAGAACACCGGCGTGAAGCAGCAGTACTCCTGCTGCGTTTCGTACGGTCAGTGAGAGCGCCGGGGGCCCAATACCTCTCCCCCTCCCCTATTCCCTCTCCTTTTCCTTAGGGCTGACAACGCACTGGCATCGCGTAAAGCGCTGCGGGTGTCTATGGACAGTGGTGATCATTTAACATCAGGTGACCCACTAGTTCGTTGGTCTGGTCTCTCTAAAATAAAAAAATAAAAAAAAGTAGGTATAGAAAAAAAAATCAAAAACATATACAGGGTTATTTGTAATTCAATAGCATCCTTTTAACCCTAAACTCCTACCACTTAAACAAATGTTTTTTGTTATACGACTTTTTAAAATGGTGTACATTTTTTTCCATACACGGCACAAAGTATCGTAAAAATACAGGTAATCTCAAATTTTCAAAACGTTATTACACCAAAAATATAAAGTTATGACAAAAGTCGTAAAACAAAAAAGATTTGTTTAAGTGATTGGAGTTTAGGGTTAAAAGGATGCTAGTGAATTACAAATAACCCTGTAGACTTATAGATTCTGATTGAAATAAGTATTGTAACTACAAAACTAATGAAAAGAGGATTTTTCTCTCGATATTCTATACTCCATTTAATTTAGAATTATAAACCACAACAACATTATATTGCGGCTCGTGCACTGTAATCTCTTTACAATTTGTACTAGAGTAACAATTGACGACACGCAAATAAAGTGACATTAAAACGATTTTATTTTGCGGCTCCCAGACTATTGTACTGTACTATTTGCTGGGTAAGAAATAGTTGACGAGCCGCAGTATAATGATGTTGTGGTTTTCAATTCTAAATTAAATGAAGTATACACACATCTTATTTGTGTTTTCACGGATTATTACTATATTATTATTATACTTACTCAATAGTGAAACCTTTTGAAGTGCATTACCGAAACGAAAAGGTTCATCAGTTTTCAAATTCTTTAATTTAACACTTGGCAAGCAAGCACACGTTAGTTGTTACCTTACTAAAGTATGTTTCACTAGCCACTCTTCGCATTTTAGCCGCGTAATGCAAATCAGGATATACGAATATAAGCGGCTAAACCTGATTGGCATTATACGGCTAAAATATGAACAGTGGCTATTTGCTCATCAATCAAATTCCGAGCTTGATAGTAAGTTGCTAAAGTACTCTTGACCTGACCATTCTCTAAGATAACCCCAATCTGATCATGGAGTGTCCTTCTTGGTACGTTAATTAAAGCCAGTTAAAGTTGCTCAACAATTAAAGTTGTTGACCGTACAATCCCGCAAGCATATGTATTTGAGCAAATTATTCGAACGGCGATCTATTAGAAACATAGACGGCGTAAATAATATGTAGCTTTTTAGCCAGATACGCGTTCAAGCTTACTTCCTTAACTACTTCTATTAGTTCTTAAATCTGACAAACCTTTTTTGTCTCCAGTCGAAAAACAATTATGATGTCAAAATACATGAAACTAATTTAGTTTTTAGGATCATAATTAATCAAAAACCAGTCAAATTATTATTAATTTGCATTCCCATGATTGGAATTAAAAATCATTTGCAGTAAATGAGTTCAATACTCGTACGGTTCAAGTGATTGATGAGAAAATAGACGACGAGCGCATTTCCATTGACAGCACCGGACACTTGCTTGAATAATTAAAACGTGATATCAAAATCAAAATGTTTATTAAGTTCAGTTTCAGTTCAGTATCTTTATTTGCTTTGAAAAGACAAGTATGATGCAAAATTGTGTATAGGTAAGTTCATTAAAAATTAATAATAAGTAGACCGCAAAGCGTTTTTTTTGCGTGTCTTTTTTATACTAAGTAACAGCGCTCTCGGAATGAAGATCATCAAGAAGAATGTGCCGCCAGAAATTTGGCAAAAAGTAATTTTTTTCTTCAAGCTTTAATTAAAAATTAATTAGTACAAGCAAGACAAAGTAAAATAACAATATGAAAAAGACAAAAACTACTTGGATATCGAAACGTATTTCATCATTAGAGTATCCAGTTTTTACTGTGAGTTTAACGTTTATTAAGTTGTAAATACATCGAATACTTCAGCCCATATTCAGGTTTTATGTAATTGCCTGTTCACGTATGTATAGAATAAACTTTACGCCTCATTAGATAAATGTCAGCATATTTAAAGGATTAAAACTGGTATTTATCGGAAACCTCGCTAACTACATGATTATCTTTGAAGTTTCAAATAAAACTCGTATTGTAATACTGTCTAAATCCACTTTAGATGCATTTAATTATCTTTGTTATGTTTAAATTACAAGAGCTTAAGAAATAGATGTAAACCTTTTTTAATAGAGCTTTGTTCTTCGTACAAACTGCATTTGCAATATGGCCTTTTAAAGATGCATATAAACATATTTTTAAGCTCATTTGTAAACTAGTCCTCGTTTCAAATTCATTTACACAAATAAAAGGTGCATTACTTTTCGCTATTCTGCTGTTATTTTAACACTGTGTTGTAAATTGAAAATGGTTTTATTAACCCATATCTCTTTTTCTTAGTTTGCGTTTTGTTGCTGACACCTCAAACATTTCTTGTCGACACTACAATGGCTGTTAAATTGGGTTGTGAGTTGTCTTTCAGTTATTCACGTTACTCTTTTATAGATATAGATTTCTGTCTATGGTGTTCTTTGATGTGTCCGTTATTTTAAAAGATAGTTCTATCAATTTTCTGAAACATTTTGAACGCTATATTGTTAATAATTTAGTATAGATAACATTGCGGTGTTCGTCGATCATTGATATTTTTAAGCTTTGATAGTACCGATATCCATATTAATATTTTTGTCTAATTGCAACCCAACGCAATGCAATACTCTACTGCCACAGCCACCAAAATAAAACCATGACATTCGTTCACAAATTTATTGTGATGTAACATTCTGAAGACGATTGTGGATTATAATAATAATAATAATAATAATAATGAACATTTAATTCAGGCTGCATAGGCCCATAGATAAATACCTTACAGAGTAACATACATAATCAAATTTAAAACATAAAACTACATAAAACTAAACATCACAACATCAAACACTCAGGACACCCGCAGAGCCGGTGTCGCGTCAGTAGCACCGGAGACCCGAGGTCGCCCACGGAAACGCCGGAACACTACTCCTTTAGGCCAAAACTGCTCCATCGTCAAGGCTCCCCAGTCCTTCGTCGGAACCAACACCACGAACGAGTTAAACGTTCGTTCATGGCTCGATTCCAAAAGCTGGACCCTCACGGTGTACTGCTTGGCGCTCCGGATGTACTCCACCACATCTTTCGCCGTCACTGTGTAGTGCAGGCGAGACAGGTAGAGTGCCGTCGTCGGAGTCTCGACGCGCAGCCGGTGGCTGGGCCCGGAGACTGCGGTGCCGCACTGATTCGGAGTACCGCGACGCGTACTCTTCTTCTTTCTCTGGACTTCAATGAAGCCCTCTTCATCTACAGCAGGAACCCTAGGAGCATTCACAACAGCTGATGTCTTCCGAAATGAAGCCCCCATGTGGCGATGTTTGGTGCGCGTCGGAGCACGCCGTTATATATTGCTGTCCTTTTATGACACACTTAATGTAAAGTAAAATACTAATCCGATTTTATATTTTTATGTTAGGTATACTAACAATAATGAGTTCTTTGTCATCTTCCTAAATGAAGGAATGAATGGATAAATAACGTGCTTAATCTACCGTGCCGTCCTCAGCAATGGACACAAACACGACCTCCAAAAAACTATTTAGTTTCTATGAACCAATTTCATTTGAAATCAATTTACATCAGTAATTAGAGGCCGATGATTGGTAGCTGATCCCGCTTCAGTTATTAGCTACTGATTAGTTTAGTGTAATTTGTTTTCAATTATATTCTAAGTACTGCTATGTGGGTCATAAAGAACTTACAATGGGAGATAGTTTTTTGTTATTAAAGATAGAATTGTAAGGCGCAAGCCACACAGAAGAGGCGTGGGACGAGGGCGCGTCGCAGTATTTTTTTTTTTTTTTTTTTTATGTTAGATAGGCCAGACAAACGAACTAGTGGGTCACCTGATGTTAAATGAACACCACTGTCCATAGAAACCCGCAGCGCTTTACACGATGCCAGTGCGTTGTCGGCCCTAAAGGAGAGGAAATAGGGGAAGGGGGAGAGGGAAGGGGTGAGGTATTGGGCCCCCGGCACTCTCACTGACCGTACGAAACGCAAGCAGGATTACTGCTGCTTCACGCCGGTGTTCTGTGAGAGGGTGGTACTGCCCCGGATGAGCCGGCCCATTCGTGATGCAGCGGCTAGCTACAACATGGCTCCACCACTACAACATGGCTCTACCACTACAACAAAGTCTGCGTCGTTTGGTCGCGGGCCGCGTCTCCGCCCCGTCTCTTCTGTCTGCTCAATTCTGTATACCATGCCCTAGCCAAGCCCCAAACGACTATAGAATAAATAGTTACACAAATGGACTGCTTAGATATTGTTTCTTGATAGTGTCAAATGTCAATTTGTTTTGATGTGGCGCCTTTTGATAATCCGGTTCTTCCGGCACTTAACATTTGAAATTGGAACGTTACTGTTTAACCAAATAACCATACGTCACAAAACGTGACATTAGTATAAAAAAATATATGTATTCTCACCCAACTTTCAGGTGATTTAAGAACTATATTAGTACATCATTATCATCATTTCAGCCGAACGACCGTCAGTTCTACGGGCGATGTGCCCTGCCCACTGCCACTTGAGTCTGGCGATTCTTCGAGTTATGTCGGTGACTTTAGTTCTTGCGCGGATTCACAGTGCGTGCTGGCAAAAGGTTCCTCGAGAAACATACTGTACTGGATGCCAGCTATTGAGGTGGTGAGGGTGGAAAGAAAGTCGATTGAAAGCCTCGCCCTTACCGTTTAATATGCTAATTTTAAGCATACAAATATTATCATCTGTTATCCGACATTTAGTCTTTGTAGTTATTCGAATATGTTTAACTGGAGGATCGGGTTGTTTAATCACCTATTGTACAATGATAATTCTCGATTTGAATACGCATACCTGCTTGATAGTAATCGAAATCTTGACTACGACTTCAAAATGTTTAATTTTAATTCTGGCAGAGTTAATAATTTTGGAATAAAACTGATTTTCCATGACATATACAATCTTATGATGATTATTGAGGCTGAAAATAGTTTGATTGATTCCTCAAATTTATGTGTTTATAACAAATCCTGTCATAATTCACCGAAGTTTTTTCGTCAATAAAGAACATTTGAATTATTCTACCCCCACTTCAGACAAATTTAGAATTATGCACCAAAATATTGGAGGCCTACTGAATAAGCTTGAGTTGGTTCATATAACGCTACAGGATTTCATTAATAATAAGCAGGAAATTGATGTGTTGTGCTTTAGTGAAACTTTCGTTAAATTGGGTTGTGAAAGTAATATTAAGCTTGATAACTATAAATTAGCTTCATCTTATTGTAGGAATAAAGGTAGAGGTGGTACGGTCATTCTTGTGCGGAAAACATTGGAAGTGAAACCAGTCACTTTTTTGCCTGAATTAGCATCGAACTTTCTATTCGAATGTTGTGGAACAGAAATTTTGGGTCTAGATCTGATAGTTATAGTTATTTACAGAATACCCGAGCAAACAAAATCACACATAGGGTTGTTCATTTACAAACTAGATAAGTTGCTATATCAGCTAACTTCCAAATTTAAGAAAAAAAAAGTAGTAGTATGTGGTGATTGGAATATTGATATTATAAAAGATAATTCATTCACTAAGGATCTTACAAGCACATTATCGTTTTATAATTTGGTTATGCATATAGACACGCCAACCAGGCTTTGCGCTTGTCTGGATCAGATCGCTTCAAATATAAAAAAAGTAGAGGCTCAGACCCACCTTCTCTGTCTGTCCGATCATGACAGAGCTCAAACTCTGACGTTTGATGTAATCAAGCAAAATTCATTTATAACCTGGTTTGAGTATAAAAGAGACTATTGCAATGATAATATGCGTAAGTTTCAGCAATGTCTAGCTGCTTTGTCATTTTCTGATGTCTTGAATGCTGAAGACTTTCAAGTCGCCTTTGCGTTGTTTTATGATTTAATATGCCTTTTATTTAGTCTGTGCTTTCCGATAGTAAAAATAAAAGTGGCAAACCGACGGAAATGTTCAAAGTGGTTAACTAATGGTATAAAAAAATCTTGTCATGTAAAACGTAAATTATATATTAAGTGTAGACAAAAAAGTAGTGAAAATGGACAAAATAAGGATTTTTTTAAAAAATACTCTCATATATTAAGGAAATGTATAAACAAATCCCAACAATTGCATAATAACAACTATATTCATACTCATAAAAACAAGTGCAGAGCGACTTGGAATTTAATTAATTCAAATAATTCTTCTAATAATTTTGCCAATAATATTAATTCATTGAACTTTAATAATGTGACTTATAATAATCCTCAGGACATTTGTAATATTTTTAACGATTTTTTTATTGACATTGTTAACAATCATATTCCTAATAATAGTTCAAATAGAATATTAAATAACAGATTCCGACAATCGCATTCTATGTTTTTAAGACCGGTCAGCGAAGAGGAAGTTTTTAAGCTTATTATGTCATTGAAGAACAGCAAGTCTTGTGGTTATGATGATATATCGACAGTCCTACTAAAACGTAATGCGATATACTTATGCCGACCGATGCAGCATTTGATTAATCTTTCATTCAGTCAGGGAGTTTTTCCTAAACAATTAAAGTTTTCGATTGTTAAACCATTTTATAAGAAAGGTGATCGTAATGATCCGAACAATCATAGACCCATTACTATTGTCCCTGTTATGTCAAAGGTAATGGAAAAAGCTATGTTTTCCAGATTAACTGATTTTTTGGTGTTACATAGTATCTTAGTGCCTGAACAGTTTGGTTTCCGAAAAAACCACTCGACAGAACTGGCTTGTTTTGATTTTATAAAGGATATTACAGAAGCTATTAATAAAAAAGTACCAGTGATGTCAATTTTTCTCGACTTGAGTAAAGCTTTTGACTTTGTAAATCACTCGATCCTTCTTTCGAAGCTGGAATTCTATGGAATTAGGGGTAATGTTTTAGACTGGATAAAATGCTATTTATCTGAACGAGAGCAATGCACAGAAATCTTCAGAGTGTCCAGGGTGGGGAATAGTCTTGTACGGGAGAAGTATAGGTCACAGTTTCGTGCCAATGGCTCAGGGGTGCCTCAAGGCAGTAATCTGGGACCTTTATTGTTTTTGTTATATATTAATGACCTACCCCAGGTTACGTCACATAAATGTGTACTTTTTGCAGATGACACAACCCTAATAGTAAAAGGAGCTGATAAAGAAACGTACGGATTAAATATAAATAAAGCACTGGATGACATCAATGATTTTACAAGTAGAAATAATCTTAATATCAATATTAGTAAAACCTCGTTTATGCAGTTTTTTTCATATAAGTCAAAGCCTATGGATCTGAATATAAACCTTGGTAACTCTCCTATTCATGAGACTCATTGCGTAAAATTCTTGGGTTTATCAATCGATGAACACCTGAACTGGAAACATCACATTGATTTAGTTTGTTCTAAATTGGCGAGGTTTGTTTTCGCCCTAAAAAAGCTTAAAAATTCCGTTTCCACAGGGGCAGCATTAACCGCCTATTATGGTTACGTGTCATCGACTCTTAACTATGGTCTCTTGCTATGGGGAAATTCTGTAGACATCCACAGGGCATTCTTAATACAAAAGAAATGTTTACGTGCCGTGGGTGGTGCTCGGTTTGATGATAGCTGTAGACCACTCTTCAAAAAGTTTAAAGTTCTTCCTTTAGCCTGTATGTACATCTTGAAAGCGTGTCTATTTACTAAGGACCACCCAGAATACTTTAAAGCGCGAGACAGAAGGTTCGGAGGAGAGCTTCGCGCGCAATATAAAAATCTTTTGTATCAACCTCCTTGCCATTCTGATATTTATAAGAGAAATGCCTGTAATATGTGTATTGTGCTGTATAATAACCTTCCCGATGAGTTGAAAGTGTTGCATGGTAGATTGTTTAAAACAAGGCTCACTGAATGGCTACATGATCACTGCTTCTATACTGTTAAGGACTTTTTGAATTTTAAAATTTTATTCTTAGGTTTGTAATTTGAAATTTGCATGTTGATTTTATATATCGACTGAATACTGTTCCTAATGATACCTACTTGTAAGACCTTATACAATGACGTATTCCAGCAAATAAATATATATTTCATATATTTCATATCCTACCAGACATTTTTTTAAATTAATAAACGAAACACTACCAGCCACCAAACGACCAAACGGCCTAGTGGTTAGAGAACCTGACTACGAAGCATGAGGTCCCGGATTCGATTCCCGCGTCGGGGCAGATTTTTGTATAAAAATACCAATGTTTGTTCTCGAGTCTTGGGTGTTTGAATGTATTTAAGTATTTATCTATGTAAATAAGTATGTGTATCCGTTGTCTAGTACCCATAGCTTTGCTCAGTTTGGGACTAGGTCAATTGGTGTGAATTCTCCCGTGATATTTATTTATTTTATTTTACAAACCAAAACTAACTCAAGCAACAGCAATCTCACCATGACACCGTCCTGTAATGCGGATTTCACGCGAAATTAAATCCGTATCGGAATAATCTGTAACTCAGCATCGCTAATTCCAGATGCTGACAGACAGACAGAATGAAAGCTGGGTATTAGGCTCCAGGTAACTTAATCGGTGCTTAATTTGCGCCGGCGATTTGGTTACGCTGCGGGATACCAAGCAGAAATATTAATATTGATACGCCAATAAGCTCGCGATACCAAATAAAATGTTTTTTTTTATATGACCAAAAGAAGTGTAATGATTTTATAGCAGTCTATGTTCGTATTTACTCTATTTACGGATGTTCCACCGTAGTGTCGAGACTACTCATCCGATTTTAATAAATAAGGTGTCAATCGATCGTTATTATGCTCCGGGTGACATAGGATACTATTTTTATATAATAAATATAGGTCAGATTTTATAAAAAAAAAAAATCTAGGCTATTAAAAAAATATTTTAGCGTATTTTAGTGTAGAGGTTTCTTAGTAGGTTTTTGGTTTAAGATAAGTGTTGAGAACCATTAGTGTTAAGTCACTAAGTTCGCCCCTAGATGTCGCTCTCAGGGCGAAATTAAAACCCCAAAATAATTCAAATAAAAAAAAATAGTTGAAAAAACTGAAACTCGACTATGGAAAAAACGCGCAAAATTTCATACTTTTTAGAGCCCGTTTCCGTAGTCGAGTTTCAGTTTTTTTAAACATTTTTTTTTATTTTATCGTGTCATTCCTGTCGTACTAATTTTATTAGCTAGCCTCAACCCGTGGCTTCCCCTGGGATAGAAATACCTTCACAAGAGACATTTACATCTTATAGTTTGACCAAGGGTTCGGTAGCATTTTTAAAGCACAACGTTTCATCTGACAACGCCATCTTTTGACTGCAGGCGAAGTTCAAGCATCATCATCATCATCACTTCAGCCGAAAGACTTCCACTGCTGAACATAGGCCTCCCCCAAGGCTCGCCAAACAGATCGGTCCCGTGCCATCCGCATCCAACGCGATCCAACCTTAACCAGGTTTTCGGTCCATCTTGTTGGAGGCCTACCTATACCGCATACGTACAGCAGATCATTTCCTTAATTTTCTAACCTGTAATCAATAGTAAAAACATAAACGTTTCCCTTATTGCAGCATTATAATGAGAATAATGGCGAAAGTACATCGACATTCTGTCACGCAAGGAAGCCAAGCTTGTAATTCCCTGCTTACAAGCAATCAGCAGTAGCGAGCATGCATTAAAAGTTCCCACGCGTCGCGTGCGTGCGCGCAGCCTGCGTCACGTGGGTTGACAGCTAGATGGGTCCCAGATTGAGGTGCATAACCAAGGAGACATTCATAGTAAAAGTTAATGTCAAAAGGGATTGATCATTGTGCTTTATTGACTATCGATGATTAATAGTCTGACATGACATGTTTCTGAGAGGACGCCTGTGCCCTGGAGTGGGACGTATATAGGCTGGGATGATGATGATGATGATGATGATGACATGTATTATACTTCATTTAATTTAGAATTGAAAACCACAACATCATTATATTGCGGCTCGTCAACTATTTCTCACCTAGCAAATAGTACAGTACAATAGTCTGGGAGCCGCAAAATAAAATTGTTTTAATGTCACTTTATTTGCGTGTCGTCAATTGTTACTCTAGTACAAATTGTAAAGAGATTACAGTTCACGAGCCGCAATATAATGTTGTTGTGGTTTATAATCCTAAATTAAATGGAGTATAGGTGATTAAATTAGACCTGGGAATTAAAAAGTTTAACATTTCCGTTTTGGTTTTATATTTAAATTAAAGCAAAATAAAAGTAATTACAGTTTTATAATTTATTATTTCGTTAACCGTCACGCACACAGGTCTATTTTTATGGTAGTCTCTAGATGACCCACTGCTGAACATAGGCATCCCCCAAGGCTCACCAAACAGATCGGTCCCGTGCCATCCGCATCTAACGCGTTCCCGCAACCTTAACTAGGTCGTCGCTTTATCTTGTTGCCTATCTACACTGCGTCTTCCGGTCCGTGGACGCCACTTGAGAACCTTTTTGCCCCATCGGCCATCAGTTCTACGAGCGATGCGCCCTGTCCACTGCCACTTGAGTCTGACGATTCTTCAAACTATGTCGGTGACTTTAGTTCTTACGCGGATTTCATCATTTCTAATGCGATCCCGCAGAGAAACTCCAAGCCTAACCTAACCTAAGGCTCGATCAATGCTAAATCTACCGAGTTCCTTATCTCTAGCGACCTATGGGTCGCAGTGTATAAACGCGACATGTCACTGTCGTAGTGTAAACGGTGCCTTATAAAGTAGATGTTTAGGTTATCTTCTAAGGAACCCGAGGACTGTGGTTCTCAAAGATTTCGTGTGTGGTGTTCAAAGCAATTGAAATTAATGCTTTCAATTCATTTTCATCGATAATAATAATATTAATGATTTATTCACTAGAACTATAAAAATAAAAAAATAAAATAAAATATCTTTATTCTCAGATAACTTTTAGGTTCATAGAGTGTTAGTAACAAAAATGACTTAAGAACTATTATAAGTACCGTGTGTTAGGTTAGAGTGTTAGTTAATAAGAGTAATCTAAGAACTATGTTAGTATAGGTGAGTGTTAGATAAATAACAAGGTTGTCACCGAGATGCAAGTATGGCGTGCAGCGTGTTGAACCTGCCTAGCACAGCACTGTCTTGCCTCTCCGCCACAACCTTTAGAAGACTGTTGGAGCTTCCTCTCACTCTGCGCATCAATGAAGCGACTTTGTTACACATAAGCGCATAAAAGTCGTCTACATGCGCGTCGGCAAACATGCCTGATGCACTGCAGTAGCGAGGAAGCCCCACCATCGTACACTATGGTGTGCAGCACAGGTCATAAATTTATGTGTGTTAATAACCGAAAAAACGTCAAAAATATATACAACTATATGCCACTAAAAATAAGGTTGGTTTTGAAATATTTAACGCGATGGCTGTAGATAATATATTTATGCCTTCAATCATTTCGAGATTTTTTTTCTTATTTAAAGGCTTTTTTTTATCTGCTTTTGTGTAGTATCTAGAATAGGTGGTTAATTTTGTGGGTGAGTTTCTTCGCAGGTGTGTGGTTTCTTCACCGTCTTTTCACTACAAAGCTAATTAATGGTAAATTTGAAATGTAATTTCGCACGTAAATTCCGAAAAACTCAGAGCTGCGACCCATACGCTTGAGAGACCATAAGGTCGAACCACGATATTACAAAATATTTTAATCTGCTCAAATATTCTTAAATAATTTTAAGACATTTTATATACCAACACTATTTAAAAATAAATACAAATACAATAATAAATAATTGGTTCCGAACTCTTATTTTTATTTTTATGCATATTTATTTATTAACAGTTGGAGCACCACTGCCGCTAAGGCACGCCATACACTGTCCGATGTCTGATAGCACAGTTAGCTACTAACGCGACGCGACACGGCCGTGTAATGTATGGCCGCTTTAGATCCAGTGATACGACGCACAGAACACTACAGAAACACCACTGTGCAGTATTTTGGAAATTGGTGACACCATTTTAAAGTGGAGTTGCATAATTGCAGCTGGATGGTTTCTTGGTTGGTACGAACGAAGCTGTTAAGGCAGGGGGGTTTCACTCCGCAGTTTAGGTATGTTCGGCCGGCGCGCCTCCCGGGCAGGCGTATGGCAGTAGGTTGTCGCTCGGCATTTGGTTCGCACGCTAGCCGCGTCGTGCGTTATTAAGCATCTTTTTTTCATGAAAATCTGAAACATTATAGTATGTGTAGTTTTATTCCAAAACTGCATATTTTTTGCCAAATAGAGGTGAAAAAAATTCTTCACAGATGAAAACTTGAATAAAAGCTAGTAAAAAAAAATAGTTAAAAAAATATACCTCGTTTCTTGCCGGATTCTTCTCAACAGGGTTTTTCCGAACCTGTGGTAGGCCCTTCGACTATCATAAATGCGTGTTATAAAACCTTAATAAAAATATTTTGACTTTGACTTTATCCTCCAAAAAGTAGACTATCTATTTCACTAAGCTGCAACAACACACGCCTTAGGCTATCCTATCACAGTTATTGCTTCCCTCCATTATTAGGGGGGTTCAATTTGGGGGAACTTTCGGAAATACCCATTAGTTTGATAGTGACTATTTTAATGGAGTTTAGGACGTGCTTTTAATAGTCCTTTTGTCCTATTTTAAGTAAGAAGATAATGACCTGAAACAATTACTTTGCTTACCCGCGACCTTACGATAATTAGGTCTGCAGAAGAAGTGTATACGTGCTATAGCAAATGCTTGGATTACGGATAGCTGTAGGCTAATTTTCAAGCAATTACATATTTTACCTTTGGCCAGTATGTATTTGTATAAGGAAGGCTTGTTTGATAACTAAGACTCAACCACAACATTTTCAGTGGCGATCATGATGTTTCCGTGAGGCATCAGAGAGCACAGTATAGGGATCTTATTCAGGGGGGGCACACTTACATATATCATCACTTTTCATGCGACTACAGCGATCTCTGGTGTTTGCCGAAGAACTAAATTAGCGGCCATCTTGGTTGACTTGTCAAACTTGTCAGTTGTCATTCATCGGCCATGGCCATGGCGTACCAAATTGTACGGTCAAGGACTTTAATTGATAGGCCACTTGCCAATGTTCGTATTTTAGCCGTATAATGCAAATCGGGTTTAGCCGCTTATACTTCGTATATGCTGATTTGAATTAGACGGCTAAAATACAAATAGTGGCAATTAGCCTATCAATTAAAATCCTTGACTGTACATTGCTATAGGTACGCGTATCTATAGCAGTACATCACTACCAACATATAAATATAGATAGGTATATATCTATAGATACGTCACATTAGTTCTTGAGCTGCCGTAGGGCGGCAGCACCTTCCATACATGCATTTTTGACCATAGAGTTGCCACTCTTGTTCATATAATATCACAATACTCTTTGATCTTATTCATCATCCACCATGTCATTCAGATGTTTACAAAAGGAATGCCTTTAACATGTCCATTGTGTTGTTTAATAATCTTCCGAGTGAACTGAGGTCGTTGCATGGTACGAATTTCAGGAGTAAATTGACGGTATGGCTCCAAGAACATAATTTTTATAGTGTCAAGGAATATTTGGATATTTCTAAGCGATGCAATCGGTCATAATGAATTAATTTATAATGTTATTTTGATTAGTGATTAATTATATTTTTTCATCCCTGTAAATTCTATTTTTGTTATTTTGATTATAATTGTTTATATTGTAGTTCGACATTTTAATGGTTTTTTTGTTCATATGATAATTTGTAATATTACTTTTGATGAATTGATATTTTTTATTTTTTTTTGTTTTTGTATAACATAATTTGCATGCTGGTATGCCGGCTGAATACTGTTACCTTTTTTACTCGTGTCACCTTTTGATACGTATTCTAAAAGCAAATAAACATTTCTTCTTTCTTTCTTTACGTTTATGTAGAAAAATTGTGTATTCATGCAGTTCCTCCACCTACACACTGTACGAACACACAAATCACACAAACCCAACTATCACCACCATCAAACTACACTGACGCGTTTCGAACTCAACCGGGTCAAATTTGAGTACCTAGTAGTACAGTAGCTGTAGTGTCTAACATTTGGTAGCATAGCGTACGGTTGTGGTATAGGTAACACCACCAGAGTTGAGGTCACGCACACAACAACATTTCATGTAATGACAGCGGGATTTTGACATTTATTCGCACCGATAGCAAGTTCAACAGACTCAACAGTGAATTACAAGATTAACTAAAAATTTCTTCAACCTATTTCGTCAAGAATTATTTAAGAAAATACATCTAGTTCAAACAAAACAGAAAATAAAATATTTTGATCTATTTTATTTAAAACAGATAAGCATATTTTTCGCTTTTTATTAAATACCGATTTTATCAGTTTCAAATTGTTTTATTTCAAAAATAGGTTATATGATAAAAGAAAAATTATAATATGCATAGTATTGCGTAGGTAAATATTTCATAAGATCATATAATTCACATTTTCATTCACTCACTTATTTCATTCATTCACTACTTTTTTTGCAATCAGTAGGTATTTTGTGTAGCTGTGTGTGTAATCATTCGCCTCAACTCTCGTGGCGTTACCTATACCTACTCTGAAGATGAGCTCTGGTTGAGTTCGAAACGCGTCAGTGTAGTTTGGTGGTGGTGATAGTTGGGTTTGTGTGTGTTCGTACAGTGTGGAGGTGGAGGAATTGCATGAACACGCATTTTTTACATAAACGTAGTAGGTATCGTAAGGTCGCGGGTGAGCAAGTTTCAGTTCATTAATAATGGACCTCCGCAAAGTAACGCCTGATTCAATAAATTAGTTATACTCCATTTAATTTAGAATTATAAACCACAACAACATTATATTGCGGCTCGTGAACTGTAATCTCTTTACAATTTGTACTAGAGTAACAATTGGCGACACGCAAATAAAGTGACATTAAAACAATCTTATTTTGCGGCTCCCGGACTATTGTACTGTAGGTACTATTTGTTTGGCAAGAAATAAGTTGACGAGCCGCAATATAATGATGTTGTGGTTTTCAATTCTGAATAAAATGAAGTATAGTTATTAATATTTCTTTATTAAATTCCTCAGCGTCCAGTCTTACCAAATTGCCGATACTGCAATAAAATACGGTTGTTGTACCTATATAACCTTATAAGGCAATAATAATAATAACGAATATTTCCAAACGTGCACATCGTTAGTACCAAAAACAAAACCGAACGAACATGACTCATTCAAAAACAGACAAAATTAAATAACCTATCTTCATTCCATTATCACAGCTTAATTAACTTTATCACCAAAGCATAAGGTCAAATTTTCAATGACAAGTAACTTCACTTAAGTTAAAACAGTTTCGTTTCGCGAAATTTCGGATACGAAATGTCATCATCACGTATCCTGATGCAGTTCAAGTTCATTATTAAACGCATCCTTATTTGTAAAGTAGTAAAGTTGATAATTGATTAGCAAGAATCCTTAATGAGGTTCAGATTGTACAGATTACGGTTCTCTTTTATTTTACTTTGGCTTTCAAAGTCTCCATTAAGTTTGATTTAAAGACAAAGTTAACTTAAAAGATGTAAAACAGACCCAACCTGGAAGTGTATGTAGGCATTTATTAACCGACTTCAAAAAAAAAGGAGGAGGTTCTCAATTCGGTTGTATGTTCTTTTTTTTTAATGTTTGTTACCTCAGAACTCCGTCATTTATGAACCGATTAGGAAAATTCTTTTGTTGTTTGGAAGCATATGCTTCAAGGTTGGTTCCGTCGTTACCAGAATCCAGTTTTAATGATGGGATCCATGAGGAATTGAGGGAACTCTTCAAAAATTCAAGGAAAATGTATAGCGATTTTAGTATTTTCGGTGATAAGTCAAGCATTTGCATTCAGAAAGTATCATTTGGTAAACTAGATCTGATGAAGAAGACCGTAGATGGCCATCGGAACTCCACAACGGGTCCTGCCGGCTCGAGCTGAGGCACCGACTTCAAACAAATTAGTAGAAAGATGTTCAATTTTTATTTAATTTTTTGGTGTTTTTTTGAAGGCGGTTTTATTTTTTATTTCATTTTTTTGTTTGTTTTCTATTTGATATACATTCTTTGATTTTTATTGCTACCGTGGAGCTGAGGTATTTGGCAAGATGGCGGGTAACTTTAATTATGAATAGATACCACATATAGTTATGATCTAAAATCGACGATAACCTGGTGGGTACGTTACAATACGTCTAGAGTTAGACCAAGATAAATCTGCAATGATTTTGATAGCACATGCAGTGGATGTGTTAAATATACGTCATAATTTCATAGAAGTTTGACGTTTAATATACTAACACTTGAACTACGTGTGCTATCAAAATCGTTGCAGACTGATCTTGGTCTGACTATAAGTTTTATTTTGCCGTGGTGTGCACTACGTCTTATTTGTAGACTGAATAAGTAAGCAGATAGCAGAATAACTTGTTTGTACAATGCCTTGCAGAGAAAATGGTCTTAATTTTACTAACACTAACATAGCAAAACGTCTAAGTTGTAAAATGTACATTATAATTTAAAAAAATAAAATAAAATAAATATCATGGGACAATTCACACCAATTGACCTAGTCCGAAACTAAGCAAAGCTTGTACTGTGGGTACTAGACAACGGATAAACATACTTATATAGATAAATACATACTTAAATATATATTTAACACCCAAGACCCGAGAACAAACATTCGTATTTTTCATACAAATATCTGCCCCGACA
Source organism: Archips xylosteana (assembly GCA_947563465.1). Taxonomy (NCBI): domain Eukaryota; kingdom Metazoa; phylum Arthropoda; class Insecta; order Lepidoptera; family Tortricidae; genus Archips; species Archips xylosteana. Next base: position 830,237 of record OX387359.1, read on the forward strand.
CGGGAATCGAACCCGGGACCTCAAACTTCGGAATCAGGTAGAGGCTTCGTAATTTGGGTAGTTCTAGTAGCGTTTCACCTGCTATCAGTCTCCTGTCGCATATATTAAAGAAACTAGCTGTTGCTCGCGACTCCGTCTGCGAAGAATAGGGTATGAAAAATAGCCTACGACCTATTCTCAGATCTACCTACCGAATATAGAGAAAAAAGTTGTATAAAAATCGGTCGAGCCGTTTCGGAGGAGTTCGATAGCTGACGATAACAAACACCGTGACACGAGATTTTTATATATTAGACTAGAAGATCAGATACGATACAGCGTGCTTGTGATATACTTTAATATCAATTTGTTGAAATTTCACGCTAACTGTAGCTTTCCTATGTATATGCGACAGGAGACTGAGAGCAGTTGAAAATTTGTAACGCTAGTGGAACTACCCATTTACTTATAATTACAACTGTCAATTTATTTTTACGATACAATAATCGTTTCTCGTGGAAACCGCAATAGAAACTTAGAGAAAGCGCGGTCTCGTGGCAGAGGCATTTTTCCGCTACCGACTTTTACTCCATCCATCATTCTCTTGCAGATTAGAATAAATAATAATTCCACTAATATTATAAATAAGAAAGTGTGTCAATTTGGATGTTTGTTAGTGTTAGTCAATCACGATAAAGGCCTGAATGTATTTAGATTATACCTGGGGCTAAATTCAGGAACGGGTCTTCACGGGTTTGGTAGCGGTAATTCAATCGTTTGGGTTGGGTTTGGTTTGAACTGCTATTCAGGAACGCCAAAAATCACTGGTTTGCGAGAGGTTTGTGCTGAGTTTGGGATGAGCCTTATTTATTTGTTTATAAAGCGAATTAACAGGAAAATAAGGCTCATCCCAAGCTCAACCCATTCCTATCCTCTCCCAAACGATTGAATTACCGCTCGCAAACCGCGTTGGACCGTTCCTGGATTTGTGGATCCTGTATTGAATATTTGTCTTTGTTACTACGGAACCATATAATACGCGTAGCCTCATGCTCTTGGCCGGTTTTAAATGAACCTTAAGATAAGTTTAGACCTGTAAGAATAATTGTGCAAGTTGCATTACATTGCGCGGCGGTAAAACGAACGAGATTGAAGTGGGCAGTCGAGAACCGCAATGTAATGTAAGGCGACTTGTGCGATTTTTCTTGCTAGTATAAACTGGGCTTTACACTATACGCGATATAATAGCAAGCGCCGCACTGCCTACTCATTTGCATGTTAGTGAGATTCCATTAATTCCATACAAATTACCATACATACTATGTAATTAAAAAGACGCCCTGGCATAAAAGAGAGCGCCAATACTTACCCGTAGTTACTGAAGACAGTGAGTATTGTAGACTTCGTTTAAAGGATTACCTTTAAGATGCATTAAAATGATAATAAAATTGTTACTTTATATGACACAATCGATTAAAGATGAAGCCGCTTTTTAAGGATCCGTAGTCCTAAAAAGAACCCTTATAGTTTCGCCACATCCGTTCGTCTGTCTGCAGTTTAGCTTAGAGCAGCGTTTCCCAACCTTTTTCAGCCACGGACCCCTAGGAAATCAAGCACAGTTTTCACGGACCCCCTTTATAAAACAACAGCAAAAAAAAATTCGGGTTAGGTATTTATTTTAGTTATTACAGATTCAAAATAGGTACTTATAATTGTTTATTATGAAAAATATGAAAATATGAATATTTATGTATATGGTCCAGAGATGACACCGCGGACCCCCAGGGGTCCGCGGACTACAGGTTGGGAAACACTGGCTTAGATAAGTGACAAGGACGCTGGGACCCTAGTGAAGAAGGGTTAAGTCTGCAGAAATTAAACAGCTATTTTCTATTTTATGTGTAAAGGGGTTAAGTCGAAATCAGCTTTTCAACTTCTGAAGAATTAACCCCTTTTTCACTAGAGCCACATGGGTGACAAGGGATGAAATGTTGGCAAATGTAATTTTGGGATTAAAGAAGGAATGAAATTAAATGTTCGAAAATGTTTATACATTTTTCCTTTCCTTTAGGGCCGACAACGCACTGGCATCGTGTAAAGCGCTGCGGGTGTCTATGGACAGTGGTGTTCATTTAACATCAGGTGACCCACTAGTTCGTTTGTCTGGCCTATCTGACATAAAAAAAAAAAAAAAAAGAATTTTGGGGTGAAACAAAGGATGAAATGTTGGCAAAGGTTTAAACATTTTTGAGTAGGTATTGTATACTTCTACCAGGGGCTAAAATCAGGAACGGACCTTCACGGGTTTGGTAGCGGTAATTCAATCGTTTGGGTTGGGTTGGGTTTGGTTTGAACTGCTATTCAGGAACGCCAAATATCACTGGTTTGCGAGAGGTTTGGGCTGAGTTTGGGATGAGCCTTATTTATTTGTTTATTTATTTATTTATTTACAAAGCGAATTATCAGGAAAATCAGGCTCATCCCAAGCTCAACCCATTCCTATCCTCTCCCAAACGATTGAATTACCGCTCGCAAACCGCGTTGGGCCGTTCCTGAATATAGCCCCTGGACAGAGTCACGGGTAAAAACTAGGCAGTATAACATTTAACAGAGAAGGCGTAGTAAAATGATATAAAAAACCTTAACATGTCTGTCGAATTGGGAATGTCTTAAAAAAAATTACCAGTGGTTTTTATATTTTTTTTGTATAGAAAAGTCAATTATAAGAAACTAATTTCAATAATTTGTCATTTAGTTCACTACTATTTTCAAAATTAACTATTGAAATTATTTTGGTTGATGACGTCAGATTATAATTGAGGGCTCCCATACTGTCAAATTTCTAAATCTATCTAAATGCGTACGATAAGGCAACCCCTTTTAATTATTTTTTGCGTAGTGGTACACTGTACTAGTGTCACTTTACTGGCGCTGTCAAAGTGCTAGATGTCAGACAGCAGGTCCAAATCAAACTCCGTAGTATAAACCACGCGTAAATTGTGAGGAATTCTAACCACACAGAATAAAGTACGACTTGGACCGGTCACGCAATTTACACCAATGTCAAATGAAGGTCATTGCTTATTTGTTATGTAATAAATTCATTACATAATATTAAAATTAGATAACTACAGAAAACGAGTTAAAAAGCATTTATCTCGAAATGGTTTTTGATTTACTATACATTGCAAAAAAATAGACATCCCCAATTGCTATTTAATTTAAATCGCTACAGTGTACAATATAAATGAGCATAATGACCTCCTATATTGGACCAATAAAGCAAAATAAATAAAGATACAACTTGATGGAGCCATCATGATTTGTTCTACGCGGCACCGGCCGATTCGTACCTTTATTGACAGTTAAAAATTTTTTTTCTTAAAGTAAAAACGTGTGAATTAAATTGATATTTAAAGCGGAAAACGAGCAAGCGGGTCACCGGATGGACCACCAACCACCGCCGCCTATGGAAACTCGCAACACAGTTGCGTTGCCGGCCCTTTGTGAGATAGGCTCGTCTTTTAAAAATCCCTAAGTTGTATTGCACCGGGTGATGTCTTAGGAAGCTGGCTATATTTCCGTCTAACAAAGCGCCATGGGACTATATCGTGCATTTTTTAATTTTATTCCTGGATTATCTTTGAAGTAGTTTAATATCACGAATAAATGTTTTCTTTCTTTCTTTTCATTGTAAGTTTTCTTGTTTACCTATATTAGGGCAGCTGGAAATGAAATGAAATAAAATGAAATGAAATGGTTTATATGCTGGAGATAAACGGTTAGATTTAATGTTACAGATATATTTTGAGTGCGCCAATATCTGCCTGAGTCAGCGTGCAAAATCTTACTTTACAGTCAATCTTAGTTTAACGACCGCTTTAGCCTAGTTGGTAGTGACCCTGCCTACGAAGCAAGAGGTCCTGGGTTCAAATCCCGGTAAGGGCATTTATTTGTGTGATGAGCACGAATATTTGTTCCTGAGTTATGGATGTTTTCTATGTATTTAAGTATTTATTTATCTATATAAGTATGTCTATCGTCGTCTAGTACCCATAGTACAAGCTTTGCTTAGTTTGGGACTAGGTTGATTTGTGTGAGATTTTCCCCCTAATATTAATATTAATATTTAACGACCGCTTTAGCCCAGTTGGTTGTGACCCTGCCTACGAAGCAAGAGGTCCTGGGTTCAAATCCCGGTAAGGGCATTTATTTGTGTGATGAGCACGAATACTTGTTCCTGAGTTATGGATGTTTTCTATGTATTTAAGTATTTATTTATCTATATAAGTATGTCTATCGTCGTCTAGTACCCATAGTACAAGCTTTGCTTAGTTTGGGACTAGGTTGATTTGTGTGAGATTGACCCCCTAATATTTTTTATTTCTTTTTACTTTCTTTTTTCTTTTTTAAGAGATTCCTTATTAAGGATAAGTTTGCCTAAGGTTTTATGTGCAATAAAGAGTTTACATACGAACAGCGCAAGCTCAATATAAGCTTGTAGTAAAATAATTAAATACAAACAGGGTGACAAGACGAGCATACTCGCTTTGCCAAGCAGTCATGTTCAATTACCTTTTTATGACCCTTATTTACTTTGTTCCTTCATTATAGCGAATAAGACATTACCAATATAATCGCTATATCGCTTCTGATTGAGTTTTTGCAGGTCAATAAACTAAAATACTGTAAAACTTTTGTAATTAAGAGGTCTGATTGAGACTGGATCAGTAGGTTCTCGTATTAATTGAGTTTGTTAAAACAGTGTTTTTCCTTAATTACGTAAATTGTCTCGTGGTGGGTCCGCCTTTACATGCCGATATTTGTGATAATTTGTGCTTGTTTAAAAAAATAAAACCGGTCAAGTGCGAGTTTTACCCCTACATAGAGGATTGTTTGATTGTAAATTCAATTGAATTCTGTCATCACTGACTCCGGATACCCCGATATCATCACATCTATACTAATATTATAAAGCTGAAGAGTTTGTTTGTTTGTTTGCTTGAACGCGCTAATCTCAGGAACTACTGCTCCGATTTGAAAATTCTTTCAGTGTTAGATAGCCCGTTTATCGAGGAAGGCTATAGGCTATTATATCATCACGCTAACACCAATAGGAGCGGATCACCAATGAAGAATGTTTCAAAATCGGGGGTTTTTGAAGTAAAACTTCAATAGGCACGCTTGATTTGGGAGTATGGAAATGAATGTGAACGCGGGGGAGGGTGCGGGGGCGGGGGATGGGGTTGTGGGGGGGTGGGGGGGGCGGGGGGTAACTATTCCACTCGGACGAAGTCGCTGGTAGAAGCTATTTTTTAACCCCCGACACAAAAAGATGGGTGTTATAAGTTTGACCGCTACGTGTGTGTGTGTGTCTGTCTGTCTGTCTGTGGCATCATAGCTCTTAAACGGGTGAACCGATTTGGATGCGGTTTTTTTTTAATAGAAAGCAGGTTTCTTGGCAATAGTTCTTAGATATGTTTTATCAAAATCGGTTCCGCCGTTACGAAGTTATCAACTATTTTGTTAGCTGCGGAAGGGATCTTAGACGCATAATGGGCATTGACCGTCATACGAGTGACATAATTGCGTTGGGGGTTTTTAAAAATTTTAATTTATAGTTATTTATATCCAGGAACTAAGGAGAGCCATAATTGATAAAAAAGCATATTGGATAAAAAATAAGCTTTTTAATTAAAAATTACTAATTTTAATGCAAATGCAATGCAATGCAATTGCAAATGATAGCGGAGCGTTTTGACTCTGTCATTTTGGGGCGATATATCGAGCTGCATGTTCACAAACATGCGGATCGGTAGATCTGCCGCAACTGACTGTAAAGACTGTGACTGTACTGTATCATAACATTAACATAGCTTATAGGTGAATACTAACAACTATGGATTGTAATTGTCTGAAAATAAATAATTTTTAATTTTTAATTTTTTTTTTCTTTTTATTCTTTTTTTTCTTTCTTTCTTATCTATTCGCCCTTCCAATATAGTTTATAGTTTTGTCTGCCTGAATATTTATTTTTGTAATGTCACTGTACGGTTTTTGGTGCTCATCTATAGGTACATATAATAAATCTGTAACAAGTCGGTGTCTGTACATTGAAGATATTTGAGAAAATCTGTCACTAGGGCTATTTACTAGCGCAATAGAACCCAAAACAATGTTTTTTAGAATTATTGTCTGTTTGTCTGTTTATCTGTTTGTCTGTTTGTCTGTGCGTTTGTGCGCGCTAATCTCAGAAACGGCTTAACCTAGAAGGATGCGGTTTTCAATGATATGTTGGTATTTTCTTGGATTAACATTATATGTTTGTTTCATTTGAATCGGTTCACAAATAAGAAAGATACGTCTATTTTAAGAATTTATAGAACAGTTTTTAGAAGTAGTGACTTGGGAGTAGGTACGGTGGTGAATGTGAACGCGGGTGTGCGGGGGGGGGGGGGTTGTGGGGGGGGGGGGTAATAAACTGTGCGGGGAACTAAGGAGAGCCATAATTGATGAAAAAGCAAATTGGATAAAAAAAATAAGCTGCCCAAATTACTAATTCCACGCGGACGGAGTCGCGGGCAAAAGCTAGTAAAGAATATTTGTATTGTATTGCAGTTTTTATGTAACTGTCATGCCGTATCAGATGCCCCAGCATATTTCCTCTCCTATTCTCAATCGACCCCTACAAAAATAAACACAGCTTACATCTTTGTTAACATCAGTCATATTTTGTTACTCTCTTTATCGCTCAACAAAATAACCAAAGCTATTCTAATCACGCTATCTACTAACAAACAGTAGTAGCTACAAAGTGTGAACTGAACGTAACTCCATCCGCTTTCACGCGTCACACGTCTGTCGGTCCGTCTGTCCGTCTAAAGTTACTGCGGTCGCACGCCCTACTTGCCACTGCATGCTTTACTGATTTAAATGAATAGTGATGAAGGCCCTTTCATAAAGGGTTCCGTTGGCCATGTAATTTATTCTTGTACTTTTACTGACTGGATTGTTTTTGCAGCACTGTTTTTTTTATTAGCCTGGCATAGTGTCCCACTGCTGGGCAAAGGCCTCTCTTGAAATCCACAACTCCCGGTCTGGCGCAATGTCAGGCGAGTTTACAGGATGTCCAGGTCGCAAAATGACTACATAGGTTGATTGACCACATCGCATAATGACTAGATCGCAAATCGCCCAGATCTTTATTTGACCACATCGCACAATGACTAGGTCGCAAAAATATTTGAATACAAAAATAGGTAGTGTAGGTTAGGTAATTTCAGTTGCCCGAAGGGAAAAACAGCCACAAGGAGGAGCTCCGCCCTTGGAGCTTTAACTCCGTCGAAAAGCAGTTGGCCAAACTATAGTTACAGCATTTTGCGACTTAGTCATTGTGCGATGAGGTCAAATAAACATCTGGACAATTTGCGATCTAGCTATGTGATGTGGTCAACCAACCTATGTAGTAATTTTGCGGCTAAGACAACCTGAGATCAACCTTCTCTGGCACCCACCAAGTAACTGTGTGAGCCAATCTTTGTGGGTGCATGCGACAGGCGTGTCCAGCCCAGTCCCATTTTAGCTTAGCAGTCTTTTTCCCAACGTCGACTATCCTTGTTTTTGAGCGCAGCGTGGTGTAGCACTGTAACAAACTTTTTACTAAAACAAACAATTTATACATGTTGTCCTAAAACTCACCAGGGCCGGATCAACAATGTCGAGGCCCTCAGTACAATGCATTTTTCGGGACCCCCTTTCAGCCAAATATCATGCAATTTTGGTGGTGGTACAGCCATGTTGTAGCTAGCCGCTGCATCACGAATGGGCCGGGTCGTCTGGGGCAGTGCCACCCTCTCACAGAACACCGGCGTGAAGCAGCAGTACTCCTGCTGCGTTTCGTACGGTCAGTGAGAGCGCCGGGGGCCCAGTACCTCTCCCCCTCCTCTATTTCCTTTCCTTTTTCCTCTCCCTTTTAGGGCCGACAACACACTGGCATGGCGTAAAATGCTGCGGGTAGGTGTCTATGGACAATGGTGATCATTTAACATCAGGTGACCCACTAGTTCGTTTGTCTTTCCTCACTAACATAAAAAAATGAACTAGTAGCATGCATCGAAAAATAGCAAGAATACTTATTGTATGTATGTATGTAAACTCCTTATTGCACATAAAAATAAAAATACAAATAAACATAGAAGAGAACAAAGGCGAGCTTATCCCTAAAAAGGGATCTCTTCCAGCTAACCTAGTTGCCTACTTGTCATCGAGGATACAAATTTTCCTATTTAATTTTCACTCCGAAGCCTTATTAATTTCTTTGCTCCGCGCGCGGGGCCTTTTGGCGATGCGATGGTGCAGTTGCCTACTCTGCCTAGTGGTTCATGAGCCCTTGAATTGAAACTCACCGATAACTTGTACCGAACGAGAGGCGAAAGCTTATGCTGTAGTTACTTCCTACACGTGCCCAGTGCGTTTTGAGAACTTTACACACAACACTGAATTATTTCACATAGGTACAGATTTCCTTCACTGTTAATCTCGTGGTAAATGTCGAATGTAATTTCACACATGAATTAGAAAAAAATCCGAAGTGCGAGCCCGGATTTGAACTCACTATCCTCTGCTAGAGAAGCCATAGGTGAAACCACTGGATACTCACCTTTGAAACAAATCATCATCATCATCATTTCAGTTGAAAGACGTCCAATGCTGGACACAGGCCTCCCCCAAGGACGGCCAAACATTATCCGCATCCAACGCGTTCCCGCAACCTTAACCAGGTCGTCGCTCCATCTTGTCGGAGGCCTATCTACACTGCGTCTTCCGGTCCGCGAAACAAATACAAATATAACACGTAATTAGATACAGATTAAACATCAACCTTCAATGTATAACAAGCCAAAACACCAATTACTTAATTTTAAAACTAGCTTATTATCTGTAATGCAAATGAACCAACTCATAAATAAATCTATTAAACATGAATTCCTGATAACACCAATTTGGCGTTCTTTGGCGATAACAAAATATATAATCCAATAAAACTTAATGGGTGATTCTACATACAAATAGATGAAACATTTCATCATCATCATAATAATCAGCCGAACCGTCCGGCCCGCATTCATAGCAACACATTCAAATGTGATGGTGGCAAAGCACTTTAATTTGAATTTTATCGATGGAGCGGTCAGCTGCTATCTGATTAATTCTTAAAAGTTATTTGCCCTGCTCTTTTGTAAAACCAGGGGCTAAAGTCATGAACGGGCCTTCACGGATTTGGTAGCGGTAATTCAATCGTTTGGGTTGGGTTTGGTTTGAACTGCTATTCAGGAACGCCAAAAATCACGGTTTGAGAGAGGTTTGGTCTGAGTTTGGGATGAGCCTTATTTTATTTATTTATTTACAAAGCGAATTAACAGGAAAATAAGGCTCATCCCAAGCTCAACCCATTCCTATCCTCTCCCAACCGTGTCCCCTGTACGATACCGCAATATCAGAATTCCGTGGATAAGGTAAAAGTATATATTTAGAAACACCCAGAACATCGAGATCAGCGGAAGCGGCAACTAATAGCATAGAAATAAAATGGCTGTTTCACAATAATAAAATTAGTTTAATGTCAAAAAGGTTTTAAGATCAGGGAGCCAAATTAAGTGCTAATTTTTTTTGAGGTTGTCCTTACCTAATCGGTTTTGCCAGTGGTCCCATTTTTGCCATCACGCTACTCGAAAATATGGCTAAAAAAATTGTATGGTGTACTTTCGTTTGGCAAATTATCTTTCCCAAACTGATTCATTTGGCAAAAGTTTCATTTCCCAAATTTTTATTTTTTTCTGAAACTGTAAACTATTCAGGATATACATATTTCAGGACTATTCTGTAGGTTAAGTTAGGTTAGGTTACAATCCTGAAAATTTTACATTTTCAGAAAAAATAAACAGTTGGGAAATGAAACATTTGCCAAATGAATCAGTTTGGGAAAAATAATTTGGGAAACATAGTAAACCCTTTCATTCTAATAATTAAATTTGACCGTTATAGTGTCCCACTGCTGGGCAAAGGCCTCTCCTCTTGACCTCCACAACTCCCGTTCCGGCGCAATATCAGGCCAGTCCTTTGCGTACACGTCCAAGTCGTCCCGCCATCTCCTTGGTCTGCCGCTATTTTAAGTTAGTTTTAGTTATGTTAATTTTATACTTAGTCCTTGTTTTTATACCTTATTTTATTGTTAAATAAAAGTATTTCCTTTATTTGTTGGTACAATTAAAACATAAAACACGGAATTAAAAAGAAAACTGTGTGTAAGGTAAACGTACCAATGCTCGACACACAACGACCAGTAGATGATGCCCATTTGCCACCTCTCTTACTATCACATAAGATTGAAGTTGCCATGTATTAGGTCAGTGTCGAGCTCAGGGACGTTTACCTTAGGTACTCTCATCATCATTTCAGCCGAAAGACGTCCACTGCTGAACATAGGCCTCCCCCAAGGCTCGCCAAACAGATCGGCCCTGCGCCATCCGCATCCAATGCGCTCCCGCTACCTTCACCAGGTCATCGCTCCATCTTGTTGGAGGCCTACCTACACTGCGTCTTCCGGTCCGCGGACGCCACTCGAGAACCTTTCGGCCCCATCGGCCGTCAGATCTACGGGCGATGTGCCCTGCCCACTGCCACTTAAGTCTAGCGATTCTTCGAGCTATGTCCGTGACTTTAGTTCTCGCGCGGATTTCATCATTTCTAATGCGATCCCGCAGAGAAACTCCAAGCATAGCCCTCTCCATCGCCCTCTGAGTGACCTTGAGCTTCCTTATAAGACCCATCGTTAGCGGCCACGTCTCAGTGCCATAAGTCATCACTGGCAACACACACTGGTCAAAGACTTTTGACTTGAGACACTGCGGTATATCGGATGACAAGATATTGTGGAGCTTCCCGAACCTACTCTACTTACAAACTTTTATTGCTCGTGGCTGTTGGTCCCTGATGGCCTTAGTTTTAGACAAAGATTTTACTTCACGCACTAGAGCTTAAAAACTCATTTCATACAGCCTTCTTCCAGCATAAATACTACATTTACGAGCATGAGAACTGAACAATATATTTTTGTATGTAAATAGGAGAGTAACATGGATTGAACTTCCTTTTCCAGCACTGACTCGAGCGTAAACGTAGTAATCTTGTCCATTAAAAAATAGTAATCCATTTCAATACATTACAATACAATTAATACAACGTTAATTGCGCTGGCGCATGTGCTCGCGGCGGCGGCCATGTTGGAAGATAGCCGGTTATTTATTACGCAATTTGTGTAGACGCCGGTTCTTTTGCTGTTTGGTTTATTGTAGATACAGCGGAGTCCGTTGGTCATTTGATGAAGTAGTGACAGCATGGGAGTTGCAGTAATTTTTTCGAAACACGAAACTTAAACATTCGTTGGATATGTGTTTAACACACGTCGAAATTGACATTTAAGATTTGTCTTAGACGTATTTTAGTGTTTTTTGTAAGGTTGAAATTTTAGGATTTTTATTTTTGGGTAGGTAGGTAGTCGACTCTTTGGATTCATTTTTAACCCCCGACACAAAAAGAGGGGTGTTATAAGTTTGACCGCTATGTGTGTGTGTCTGTCTGTGGCATCATAGCTCTTAAACGGGTGCACCGATTTGGATGCAGTTTCTTTTTAATATAAAGCAGGTTTCTTGGCGATGGTTCCTAGATATGTGTCATCAAAATCGGTTCAGCCGTTTCAAAGTTATCAGCTCTTTTGTTAGCTGCGGAAGGGATCTTAGACGCTTAACGGGCATTGACTTAATGTTCAAACATACGAGTGAAATAATTGCGTTGGGGGTTTTTAAAATTTTTAATTTATAGTTATAAGACACTGTATAATAGTAGGTACAGTCATGCAATTTAATACCTGAGCCACCGGTGACTAGCTCGTGCTGAGGCACCGACTTCAAACAGATTCAGTGGAAAGTTATTTTCATGGGTTTTTGAAGTCTGGTCAATTTTTATCACATATTTTTTTGTATAGATGTTATTCATACAGTGTTAAGACGCTGTCAACACCAACGTCGGCGCACACTGTCTATTTGTATCGGAGTAAACGAGATGCCGCTATTACTGGGCAGCCGGGTATATTGAAATTTATCGGGCAAATATTGAATTAAAAAAAAACTGTGGATTATTTGTGAAATATGACTCGTTAGCGGTTTAGGTATGAATATGTTGACTTCATGTTTTTAAATGCAGACGCATACGCCAAAAAAACAAAGACATAGAACCGTTTAATGATGATTTTAAGACCTATCTTTGCAATTATTTTCTATCGAGCCGATTTCGTCCAATTATGTATCGAGTCCGTCCACGGTCTTTGAAATATGATGAATTATTAACATATAATTTTTTGATGTGCTAGAACAAACAGTTTTTCTTAAAAAACTGTTTAAATGACATCAATTTCAACAAAATTAGGTGTTGTCAGCCTCTTAAGGCCAAGCGCCTGATGCCCGCATCACCAGGCTGCATCGACGCTACAGCGCGGGGGGCGCGGATACGTACCTATAGGTAACGCCACCAGAGTTGAGGCCACGCACACAACCACATCTCTTGTAATGACAGCGGGATTTTGACGTTGTGTTGTCGTTAAACGTCAACACAACGTCAAAATTCCGCTGTCATTACATGAGATGTGGTTGTGTGCGTGGCCTCAACTCTGGTGGCGTTACCTATACCCGGCCGCCACCTCGCGCCTCGGACCTTGGACCCTTCGTATTGCAAGAGATTACCCTCCGTACGCTACCGAATCTCTGTACGCGCCGCGCTTGTACTGGCATTATAATTGTTTCTCAGTTCGATTATTTTTATTATACTCTTTTTTTATACAGTCCACGTATTATTGAAGGAATCATCGAGAATAGATTACCCCTCTAACGTGCACTAGGGATCTAGACTCAACATACAGCGCAAATGAACATTATATCTTCATCATCATCATCATCGCAACTATATATGTCCCACTGCAGGGCACAGGCGGAGGCCTGTGGGGAGCCTCAGAATAAGAAGGCTTGGGCCATAGTTCCCACGCGAGCCCAATTCGGATTGGGAACTTCACACACACCATTGAATTTCTTCTCCGGTATGTGCAGGTCTCCTCACGATAAAGCTCATGGTAAATTTCAAATATAATTTCGCACATAAATTCCGAAAAACTTAGAGGTTACTTGAGAGGCATTAGCCTAAACCACCAAAAAAAATCTCAAGTAAAACCATGAAATTCCTGTTCAAGTGAGACCTAATGATTCAAGCGAAAGAAGCCAAGTTTTCTAAGATTCTCACTACACACAACATCACCAAAGAAGATTCTGACATAACGCAAACACATAATTATTCAAGTGACATAGTTACAGCGTGATATAATCAAGTTTTTAAGTACCAAGCTTTCTACGATCAAACAGTCCCTTTACACTTTATCTACATGAGTCATAAGTCTCAAAATGCAACAATTTAGCTCACGTGCAACTTTGTAACGGTTACAGCTTGCTATAAAATCCTATATGACCTAAGTCTTTTAGTTCATCGAAAAATAGGCCGTACGTGTATAGAGCTAGAGTTTAATGTTTTGTGTAGTTTTAAGTGCGAACATCGCCATAATATAGGTAATTTAATTTATGAGACACTGAAACAACTGTATACTTTATTAGATTAGCATTACTTAAGTACTTACTTAAGTGTGATGGCTTTTATATTGGTTTACTTAAGAATGCGCGAATGGAGCTCAAGAAAACGAATTACGTTAACTGTTTTAGACAAATTATGGGGATAACTATTTTTAGTAAAGTATCGATGTAGTTAGTGGGGAGGGGAAAGAATAATTTCCATCGTCATCGTATTAAGTAAAAGATGGTAGAGTAATAACTTTAATTTCAATAATGGATGAAAAACCCGCCTGTAGAATTCCCGTTCTTGGCCATTGCGGGAAAATATGATTATTATCCTATGTCACTCGCAGAACTGAAACGAATCAAATGACACCTCAAATTTGAAATTCCATTGAGCCGTTTAGGCTGCAGGGCGTGCCAAAGAATGATACATACATAAATACATACGCTCGAAGAACATAACCCTCCTTCGACAGTCGGGTGAAAAAATAGCAAGATTATAAAATAAAAGTAATAAAATTGGGTAAGTACTTAGATGACACCACAAAACAATAAATCCACAATAAATCCAAGACACGACTTTGGTGAAAATTGAAATAGCTTTTTATATAATAATAATAATAATTTATTTCGGAAAACATGTCCATAGTAGTTAGTAACAAGGTTGCTTAAGACGCTGTCAACACCAACGTCGGCGCACACTGTCTATTTGTATCGGAGTAAACGAGATGCCGCTATTACTGGGCAGCCGGGTATATTGAAATTTATCGGGCAAATATTTAATTAAAAAAAAACTGTGGATTATTTGTGAAATACGACTCGTTAGCGGTTTAGGTATGAATATGTTGACTTCATGTTTTTAAATGCAGACGCATACGCCAAAAAAATAAAGACATAGAACCGTTTAATGATGATTTTAAGACCTATCTTTGCAATTATTTTCTATCGAGCCGATTTCGTCCTATTATGTATCGAGTCCGTCCACGGTCTTTGAAATATGATGAATATTAAAATATAATTTTTTTGATGTGCTAGAACAAGCAGTTTTTCTTAAAAAACTGTTTAAATGACATCAATTTCAACAAAATTAGGTGTTGTCAGCCTCTTAAGACTACAGTTAGTAAAATAGGACATTAGATTACATTAATGCTCTATGCTCTAGTGCATAAAGTAAAGTCTTCGTCTAAGACCAAGGCAATCGGATGCAAACAGCGATAAACAGTAGAAATTACGAAATTAATAAAACTAGGCAAATCTAGTAAGTACCTACATTATTTTAGAAATTGCATGAATGAAAAACAAACGACCGCTTTAGCCTAGTTGGTAGTGACCCTGCCTACGAAGCAAGAGGTCCTGGGTTCAAATCCCGGTAAGGGCATTTATTTGTGTGATGAGCACGAATATTTGTTCCTGAGTTATGGATGTTTTATATGTATTTAAGTATTTATTTATCTATATAAGTATGTTTATCGTCGACTAGTACCCATAGTACAAGCTTTGCTTAGTTTGGGACTATGTCGATTTGTGTAAGATTGTCCCCTAATATTTATTTATTATTTTTTTTATTAATGTTTGTAAATTTTATATCCAATATTGCTGTTTGATTTCCTTACAATCGACGTGGAAAGCAGAGTGTAAAACTCAGTCACTAAACCCATTTTTTCCTCGACGTGAACCATACCAGCTCGGTTGGCTATATGGACGTCTCGGGTAAAATGGCTCCTTTTATGCTCTTGATGTGCAATCAACTACTGATGTTGCCATACAGCTGACATTAAACCTTAGAGTGGTAAAGAAATTCCTTGGTCGACTCTACATATTTTAATTAAAGTTTTAATTACTATAGTTTTATTTATTATTATTGAATGTCGGTCAGAAGTGATGACAGTCGGTGACCAACCAGGAAAGGCTTTATGATAATGCCATTAACACAGATCAAGGTGTCGCCGGAAACCGAACCCGCACTGCTGCCGCGCTTTCTCGGGCAATAAAACTTGACATTGACTACCACGTGCTGCTTTAGTTATTTATTCCATCTAGAATTTAGATGCGCGGAAGCATTTAAGCCAAGTTCAAAAAAGTTGGAGACGCAGCACCGAGTGCCATCATCATCATCATCATCATCTCAGCCGCAAGACGTCCACTGCTGAACATAGGCCTCCCCCAAGGCTCGCCAAACAGATCGGTCCTGTATTTCATACTAAATACAAACTGAAACATGGATGCACAGATAAAACCCCAGAAAAAAGACCAGCGCTGGGAATCGAACCCAGGTCCTCAGCATACCGTGCCGCGTGCTATTCCCCTACACCACCACTGGTCAGGAGTTTAGATACGAATTTTTCCCATACATCGCACATCTCAATCTGTTAGATAATCACTTATATATAGAAGTGATACAGCGCCATCTATGTTATACCCTCATCGAGAGACTTCTACACTCCTTCGGAACTATCCGCTCACCCGGACAAGAGATGTCGCTACTAAGCCAAACTTTAACAAGTTTTTTGATATGAAGTATCTTTTTGAATAAATGTTTTTTCTTTCTTTGTATTTTTTATTTTTCAACTTCATTTTTTTTTTATTACTTTTACGGTCATCCCGTGAAATCCATATATTTCATACTAAATACAAACTGAAACATGGATGCACAGAAAAAACTACAGAAAAAAAGACCAGTGCTAGGCATTGAACCCAGTAGGTCCTCGGCATTCCTGTGCCATCCGCATCTAACGCATTCCCGCTACCTTAACCAGGTCGTCACACCATCTTGTTTTGTTGGAGGCCTATCGACACTGCGTCTTCCGATCCATGGGCGCCACTCGAGAACCTTCCAGCCCCATCGGCCGTCAGTTCTACAAGCAATGTGCCCTGCCCACTGCCACTTGAGTCCAGCGATTCTTCGAGCTATGTCGGTGACGTTAGTTCTTGCGCGGACTTCATCATTTCTAATGCGATCCCGCAAAAAAAAACTCCGAGCATAACCTTCTCTATCGCCCTGTGAGTGACCTTGAGCTTTCTTATGTTGCCCATTTCACTGGCAACACACCCTGGTCAAAGACTTTAAATCGAATACAACCATAGCGAATTGATAACGCCATAAATAACCCTACGAGGCGAGGCGACATCTTAACGGCTATTTGCAACGTAGGAACATTAAATCTGTTATTAATGCGCCATATATCATGCGAAGTCCATTACTAAATAATTTGATGTTTAGTTCATCAGGTTTTAATGATAACTGTATAAATTCAGGCATAACTTTGTGGAGTTCCATGTTCAAATAAATTGAATACTTAAATGTACGTGATCGTAAAAGGAAAAAAACAATTTCAAGGTTTTTCTAAATAATAATAAAAGCGTTTATTTACACCTCCACAGTTCCAGTAAATACTATCGATAAAACACGTCATTACAATTTGCAATTAGATACAAGTCTTTTGCGGTGAATACTGGTGCATAACTAGGGGAAACTTGTTTGTCACCAGCAGGCTTATTGTCTAACGTTTCTGACGCTTGCCTTCGCAATCACTATCTCTTTCTGTCAAACGGTATAAAAGGATGACAGAAAGAGATGGTGAAAGCGAAGGCAACCGCCAAAAGCGTTAGACAATATGGCCTCAGGCCTCCAAACACTAGATTTCTGTAACCACAGAGAAGAAATTCCCACGGGATAAAGAAAAAACGGGACTTATACATTAACTAACTATTATTGTTGATGATTATGATGGATAATTTATTGAATCAGGCGTCTTTGCGGAGGTCCATATCAATGAACTGAAACAATTACTTTGCTCACCCGCGTCCTGAGACCTGTGAGGTCGCGGTGATCAAATAATTGTTTCAGTTCATTGATGACGATAGATTTTTGGATTTTTGCTTTATTCAATGAGAGAGATGAAGAAGCTTTACGAGTACTTGCCACAAATTTGAATTCGGACGAACGATATCGCGAACAAAAGCTGTAGTCGATATTCGTCATTCTGGCGGCTTTTATGAAGATAGTCATCTTCAAAAAGTTATAATAATGGGATTTACTATTAGTTGAAAAAGTTATTAAAACTTAATCTTCATTTTATAGTCAGACAACATCACAAGTTAATCAGATATCAGATAGAACTGTAGATTCGCGAAGGCCAAAGATCGCGTCGTTAAACTTTTACAGCCAACGACATTCCTTTTATAGTGTTTGTTTATATTTAACATTATTAATGAGAAAGTAGATGAAGATGTTTGGAAGTCTTTGGAATGCTCCACGGGTTAATACGTGGATATGATTGTTTGGATTCTGTAGACTTTTAATAAAAAAAAAAGGCTATTATTATCATTAATTAGCGTGGAGAAGTGTCCTACTGCTGGGCAAAGGTATTCCCCCTATTTTCTCCCTTCATCTCGATTTAGAGCGGTGTCCTTCCAATCCCTAAGATACACGTCTAGGTCGTCCCTCCAATGCCTCCTGGGCCTACCTCGTCAAAAACGGCTATATCATTTTAAAGCTTACATAAAAACTAATGACTTCCATTGACTTGACTATATCCGAAATGGAGAATATTAAATGAATATAATTTTCAAGCGTTACTAATCATATTTTCAATGTCATATCACATATGTTAGCCAGCACGTTAATTTCCATTTAAAAATACAACACTTGTTCTTAACTAACCAACCAAAAAGCTATGTTAATATTAGTGCCAAAGCTGTCATATTAATGGACAGTTTGAATAATTCAATATATTACACAGCATATATGAAACAAAGTTGTATTTGCAGCCAGGATTTTACATTATTGAGTAAATGCAACGTTGTGGTTTTGTTTTGACCGCACGGGTAACTTTGTTAGAGATTTTTTTAGAATTATTAAAGAGACATCTATTATTGAATTATGTAAGGATTAGAAATTGATATTTTCATCGAATGTTATTGTTGTGCAATGACATAAACATCTGGGATGAATATTATTTACTAATCAAAATAAAGTTAGCTTTTTTAGGATTCCGGAGCCAAAATGGCAAAACGGAACCCTTATAGTTTCGTCATGTCTGTCTGTCTGTCCGTCCGTCTGTCTGTCTGTCTGTCTGTGTGTCCGCGGCTTAGCGCAGTGGCTATTAGTGTTAGAAAACTGTAATTGTGCATGAATATATACAGGGTAATTTTTTAATCAGTGCACAAATTTTGATACATGATTCAGTATCGTTAATAGATCACGAGTATCTGTTCAAGAACTTTTTTTACATTTTGAAATTTGGGTTGTTCATAGTAATTCATCCAATAAATTGGTTGAGTTACTATGAAAAATAAAAAAAAATAATTGATTAATATTATAACGAAAAATACTGAAATTTGTTATTTTAACGACACTGTATCATAAAATATATTAAAATTTGTGCACTTATTAAAAAATTACGAAAGTGATAAAATTAATGTAAAAAAAAACTATTTTAGGGTACGTATAGTGGGGGTGATTTATTTTTTCCCGTGTAACTTTATAGTATGGGGTATCGTTGGATAGGTCTTTTAAAATCATTACGGAGTTGTGAAGACGATTTTTCGATACAGTGATTCGTTTGAGAAATATTCAACTTTAAAGTGAAATTATTTGTAATTATTTAGGGGGGGGGGAGGGGGTCACCAAAAATACCACGCCTGGTCACGGACGGGGGGGAGGGGGTTTAGGTTTTCATCACGTAGTCAACAAACTCTAGTCTTTAGTCTAGGCAAATCTCGCAAATCTATATTAATAAAAGACAAATATGAGCCAAATTATTATTTTTTAACTTTCTGTTTGCAAAAAATGATTTAAAATCATAGTTATAAATTACTACGTGAAAACTAAAGGGGGTCACCTAGGGGAGGGAGGGGGGTAATAAATTGCAAAAAATGGGTCACGTACTTTGATCAATTATAACTGTAGATCCACAGTCGCGCGCCCGAAAATGTCCGAGCCAAATGAGCGCCATTTTGATAAAAGTGGCCTTCTTTTTTCTCAGTACGTTGCGTGAAATTGTCAAGTTTAGCTGTTAAGTGTCAACCGAAATTCGACTGTAATGAAGTAAAGACTAGGTTCAAATTTCTGTGTAGGTGATGATTTTAATTGTTATGCAAACAAATAAAAAAGTTCGGACATTTTTTGAAGGGGATTTTGTTCGGCAATGTGTATCTTCAGTTATAATTGATCAAAGGTCACGTAGTATAAGACGTGGGTACGGTGGGGCGGGTGGGTGGGTGTGGGTACGTTCCCTTAGTAGTTTAAGAGTAAAAAGCAGCCTGACCTATAAAAGTTGCTTGTTTAATACGGACAGTATAATTATTTAATTAATAGTAAAATTAATAAGATTTGCAAGGATTTTTTCGTAACAGCTGCGGAACCCTATCATGGGCGTGTCCACACTCTTGGCCGGTTTTTTACAATTTAGGCACGCGATTGACCACAATCACGTCTGATGTAAATAAAGCGAAGATAGGATCTTCGGAACACGCAACCCTAAAAACTTGGCTTACAAAGTGAATGTTCGGACGAAACATTTGGACGCCGACTTAAAAAACTGCTTATGGACAAATCATTGTACTCTGTAAAAGAGTGTGATATTAACATAATTTAATTCTGACATCTGAATTTGTATGTATTTTTATTCTTTTTGTTTTTATTGTTATTATTTATTGATTATTTGGTCTTATGACATCTTCACATTATGTGATTTAATATTTTATTGACATTTTTGTTTTATCTCACTTTTATTGTTTTTAATATTATTATCTTTGTGACATTTTAAATTAATATATTTTCCATTTATGTTTTTCATATTCTTTTGACGATCTTTTTGTGAATTCTTTATATTTGTGACATTTCGAATGCTGAATATAATTGTAATTTTCAATCAATTTGTTGAACCCGTTGCCAGCAGGCATTCATATCAAACGCATTCATACCAACAGAACTTACACCTCAAGTTTACAGGCACCTTATACTTAATGCAATATAAAATATCAGAACGACTGCACGTTAATTTATAACCTAACCCAACAACTTTATAACCCAACAAATTGTATGAAACTCATACAATTTAACACTCACAATCATAGAAACCCGCTCAACGCATAAAGAAGAGAATCCATTAAATCAAACTTGAAAAAGGTTTATAAACAACAATTAGAACCACAACATATACATTTTACAAAGATCCCTGATTACCTTACAATGGTATGCAATGGAGGGTCAAGGTATACTGGAGTTGTTTAGCCAGCTTATTGTGAATTGCCTTCGTTAACGGAGTGGGCTCAGTACGGTACTGAGAGCAATAAAAGGCCAATTTACGACAGCGGTAGTATAAATAGTAGCTTATAAATTCGTTGCGCCAAGATGATATAGTTTTAGGTAGATATCCAGAAGATTATTTGATGTTTGATGGCCAGTTACTTCGAATCAAACTTGGAATACTTGTTTTTATTAAAGTGACCTTTTAAAACACCAATAGCAATCTCTGGAATTTCTTCCATTTGTCGAAATATTGTTTTTAATCCGTTAAAAAATAGTACATTACTGCAGCGGCCGCGAAATAGGGGATTGCCGGCCGAGTTGTTATAGATGGCCGAGTGTTAACGAGGCCATCTAGAGATACGAGGCCGGCAATCCCTGTTCGTGGCCAAGGCTTGTATAGAGTTTTTCTCAAACATGCATCATCATCATCATCAACATCATCATCATCATCGTTGTTACCATCATCATCATCATCCACCATCACCATCATCATCACCATCAGCATCACCACCACCATCACCATCATCATCACCATCATCATCATCACCACCACTATCATCATCACCATCATCATCATCACCATAATCATCATAATCATCACCACCACCATCATCATCACCATCATCACCATCACCATCATCATCATCATCATCATCATCATCTTACCTTACCTTAAATAAGCGTAGTGGCAGAATGTCATAATGAACCAAAACGCAAATATGGCTTATAGTTTTTTTTAATGGCTAAATGCTATGATGCCTATAATGATGATGATGATGATGATGACGATGATGATGATGATGATGATGATGACGATGACGGACGATAACGATGACGATAATGGTGGTGATGATGATGATGATGATGACAATGACGATGATAATGATGATGATGATGTTGATTATGGTGATGATGATGCTGATGATGATGATGATGATGATGATGATGATGATGGTGGGTGATGATGGTGATGATGATGGTGGTGATGGTGATGATGATGATGACAATGACGATGATGATGATAATGATGATGATGGTGATGATGATGATGACAATGACGATGATGATGATGATGATAATGATGTTGATGATGATGATGATGATGATGGTGATGACAATGATGATGATAATGATGATGATGGTGATGATGATGACAATGACGATGATGATGATAATGATGATGATGATGCCGATGATGATGATAATGATGGTGATGGTGATGTTGGTGGTGAAATATTTCTCTAGGCAGATCACCATTGCCATCACCATCACCATCTTACCTTAAATAAGCGTAGTGGCAGAATGTCATAATGAACCAAAACGCAAATATTGCTTATAGTTTTTTTAAATGGCTAAATGCTATGATGCCATAGACCTATAAACGTCATGGTGCTATGTCACATGAAACAATAGACGA
Organism: Archips xylosteana; assembly: GCA_947563465.1. Taxonomy (NCBI): domain Eukaryota; kingdom Metazoa; phylum Arthropoda; class Insecta; order Lepidoptera; family Tortricidae; genus Archips; species Archips xylosteana. The sequence continues at coordinate 852,558 of OX387359.1, forward strand.
TGACTTTGCTGGCCAAGGCCAGCAATGTTGTATGAAATTCCATTACTGACCTCTCTTCTAGCCGCACACCACGCCGCGCCTGCATCGTGACACTTCGTGGCGTATTTTAAGGAACATAACGTCAATATTTCATAGCATGTTTGAGAAAACTTACTTAAGTCAGCAACGAGAAAGGAAAGGAAGATGAAGCTACAACCTGGGGCTAAATTCCGGAACGGCCCAACACGGTTTCTCTATCTATCTATCTATCTACAGCCATTGGCCGTCCACTGCTGGACGTAGGCCTCCCTCATATTGCGCCAAAATTCGCGATCCTGGGCTTCCCTCATCCACCCACTGCCAGCTGTCCTCCTAAGGTCATCAGTCCAACGTGTTGCAGGGCGTCCCACACTACGCTTTCCTAAACGTGGTCTCCACTCCAGAACACGTCTGCTCCAACGATCGTCAGTTGTACGGCAAACGTGACCAGCCCATTGCCACTTCAGCGTGCTAATCCTTCGGGCTATGTCAACGACTTTCGTCTTTTGTCTTATATGCTCGTTGCGGACCCTATCTCTCAACGAGATTCCGAGCATAGCCCTCTCCATGGCACGCTGAGCGACTTTGAACTTATGGACTAGTCCTCCTGTGAGTGTCCACGTTTCTGCAGCGTAAGTCATAACGGGTAGGACGCACTGGTTAAAAACCTTAGTCTTCAGGCATTGTGGCAGGGATGACGTCAAGATATGACGAAGCTTCCCAAATGCTGCCCAGCCCAATCGAATCCTTCTATCGGCTTCTTTCTCGAAGTTGTTTCTAACACGGTTGTTTAGTTGTTTTAACACGGTTTGCGAGCGGTAATTCGATCGTTTGCGAGAGGATAGGGATGAACTGCTATTCAGAAACGCCAAAAACCACTGGTTTGCGAGAGATTTGTGCTGAGCTTGGGATGAGCCTTATTTTGCTAGATTCTAGGATCAAATTACCGCTCGCAAACCGTATTGGACCGTTCCTGGATTTAGTCCCAGGTTAAGGTTGCCGGAACGCGATGGATGCGAATGGAGCAAGACCGGTCTGTTTGGCGAAACTAACTTGGGAGGCCTATTTTCATCAATGGATATCTTTCGGCTAAAATAATGCTGAAGAGTTCTTGGAATTTCTTTCAAAATGGCGGAGCCATAGAATTGATAAATTAATAAATTTAAAAACCCCCAACGCAATCAAAGCGAAGATCCCTTCCGAAGCATACAAAAGAGCTGATAACTATGAAACAGCTAAACCAATTTTGATGAAACATGTCTAAGAACCATCGCCAAGAAACCTGGTTTCAAATAAAAAAAAAACCGCATCCAAATCGGTTCACCCACCCACCCATTCATGATGCCAGTTATGATGCCACAGACAGACAGACAGACAGAGACACATATATATATACACACACATAGCGGTCAAACTTATAACACCCCTCTTTTTGTGTCGGGGGTTAAAATTATAAAAGAAAGACTCGCTAGACCTACAAATCTTAGTTATAACTTTGCTCTACCTTTCCAACTAGCTGCCGTGTTTCTTTTATAGTGGGTATGTTATTAAAATTAGAGTTCTGTGGAACAATTTAACCGATCATTTATAACTGCTTTCACGAAATAACCTGAACCGGTTCAGTTAAACGGTTTATACATGGTGCTATAAATTATGAGATATTCTGTGAAACGTGCCGACTTCTCGAATTAACATTAAGAAAAGACCCGGGGCCAAATGACGTACCAAAAGTTACTTTGGCCCCGAATGGTAACTTTGGCCATCGAGATTAACTCCGTAGAACTGATGGCCGATGGGGTCGAAAGGTTCTCGAGTGGCGTCCGCGGACCGGAAGACGCAGCGTAGGTAGGCCTCCAACAAGATGGACAGACGACCTGGTTAAGGTTGCGGGAGCGCTTTGGATGCGGATGGCGTAAGACCAATCTGTTTGACGAACCTTGGAGGAGGCCTATGTTCAGCAGTGGACGTCTTTCGGATGAAATGATGATGATGATGAATTTTTATGGATGGGCCTCATAAGAAAACTCAAGGTCACTCAGAGGGCGATGGAGAGGGCTATGCTCGGGGTTTCTCTGCAGGGTCGCATTAGGAATGATGAAATCCACGCAAGAACTAATGTCACGGACATAGCTCGAAGGATCGCCAGACTCAAGTGGTAGTGGGCAGGGCACATTGCTAATAGAACTGATGGCCGATGGGGCCAAAAGGTTCTCGAGTAGCGTCCGCGGACCGGAAAACGCAGTGTAGGTATGCCTCCGACGCGACGACCTGGTTAAGGTTGCGGGAGCGCTTTGGATGCGAATAGCGTAGGACCACTCTGTTCGGCAGACCATGGGGAAGCCTATGTACAGTAGTGGACGTCTTTCGGCTGAAATTATGATGAAAGCTCAAGCATTGGTAAATTTCCAATGTAATTTCACACGTAAATACTTAGAAGTACGAGCTGGGCTCGAACCCACAGTCCTCTGCTTAAGAGGGCAGGTTAAACCACTAGGCTTCCGGATATGACTATGTACGATGGGCTGCAAAAGTGCATGGACACCTCGGGGTGATAATCGCGTGAGCAGTGTTTGATCGTTTGATGTTTGATGAAGACAAACGATCAAACACTGCTCACGCGATTATCGCCCCGAGGTGTCTGTCCTTGTACTTTTGCAGCCCATCGTACATCAGTCAATTCTCAAATCTCTGCAGCAAGTGTAGGTACCCTTACATGTAACCAAAACACCTGCGCTAGACGCTTTCTGATTGGTTAAGCGAAGCTCTAACCGCAACTAGCGACGTCCGCGCATGCCTCACAAACCACGTTAATAATGGGGTAATGTTTAATAATGGTTAATAATTGGTTAATACGGTAATTATGGCTTCCGCTGTTATTAAATACCGCTGCGTTAGACGGCATGCGTAGTAATTGCCGAGGAATGCATTCGTCGTGAAGCTTGGGAGTGTTGTAGGGGAATGTGCGGACATTCTTACAATTTTCTCACATGAGACTTATGACCAGGATGCACGACGCTAGTTTTCTAACCCAGGTTATCAATAGATAGCTAGGAATACTATCTTGGCCTACTGTCCTCGCTTGGACACGCTAGTACTGTTTAGCGATGGGCATTGAATGAACGGACTACTTGAATCAACGTTTGGACGGTCCACCGAGCGTCGACTACTCGCAGTCGCGATGCCAGTTGAATCAGTTTTCATACTAAGGGGCTGTTTCACCACTTTTTTTAAAGTTCGGATTAGCTTGATCATAACCTTATTTGTCACATGGAATAAAAAATTCTGTTTCACCAGTCTTGATTAGCGCTAAGTGACGGACAAACTATTTCTTAATTTGACCATCAGATCAGGTGGCATTTAGCATTTTTATACGTCACATATCTTTTTAATTAGTTAGTTTATTTTTTTGTGGCCATGGTTAAAAGCCCTTCCGCCGGTTTCAGAAAAATAAATCAAAGTATTTTTTATTTTTTAAAGAAAGAAGTCATACTAAATTGCAAACGAGAATTTAAATATCAAGATTTGAATAAAAAATATAGGTACGCTTTTAGTATTTAAAAATAAATCCAAAACTTCGTAATATTTTTTAATTACAGACTTTTTTTCAGTGGCACAATCGTTTGTTCTACATGAACTTGTACATCGCCATTAAAAAAAAAGTTAATCTGTCAAAGGGTTTGGCGCCACTTTTCGATTCGTTTTACGTGATTTTATTTTTCTTTGTTATTGTTAACCAAAGTATCGTAAATAAATACCGTTTTTGGATTAATTATAATGTTACACATTTGTTTATGCAAAAAAATAGATGTGCTTAAAAATTACATAGTTTACGATTTATTTTGCTTTAATAATGAGCGACTCTTTGAACGAAAATATGCGAACAGGAACCCGTGGTCATGAAATGGGACGTTGCTATTCCGACTTTTTGTTATACCGACGATTAGTTAAGTGGTACTTAGTTTGCACAGGACCGGAGTTGTGAAACTGAAAAAAAACTGGCCGACAGATTTGTGCAGTACTTAGTTTATTCATTGGTTACGTAACCAGTAGTTTGACAATAAGGTGGTGAAACAGCCCCTAAATGTATAGAAGCGTCGCGATCCAAAGCAGACAGGAGATGTGGCGGAGACGCGGCCTGCGAACAAACGACTCTGACTGCGACATGCCCCCGTCCCACGTCTCTTTTGTGTGACTTTTGCCTAAGAATGTACAATTTTCCATATCTTAGTAGATATGCTAGTGCACGGCGCCCGGTCGGCGTCTGCGCGGCCATGTTATGATGAAATAAATTCAATAATGGACACTGTAGAGTAAAACCAGGATAGTTGCCCCAGGTGTATAGTTGCCCCGATTATACCTCTAATTACCCTAGTCTTGCGAATGAATTGTATTTTATTTCAATTATTTATCGACAGACTTTCCAGCTACCACTAAGTTGAACGAGTCGCATGTCTCCGTGTGATTGCATGGGAAGGCAAAATGCAATCAAAGTTTTTAGGGGATAGTTGTCCCGATTCCGGGTGAAGGCATCTATATACTGCATTGATATGGATCAACTATCCCATACGTGGGATAGATGTCACAAAATGAATAGGTCTGCTAAAATCGCTAAAACTCTGAAAATATTCAAGAAAATGTTTTTTACTTTTTATAAATTAGTCGATGAAAACACTAAGTATCGGCCGGTTTTATAAATAAAACATTTTACTTTTTTTTACTAAGATATGTGGAGTGATTTCAAAAAGTGGGGCAACTTGGTTTTACCCTATAGAAGAATATTTTTTTGTCCGCCACAGCACGTGTTTGCCACGCTCAATTATCTGTAGATATATTATATATATATATATATATATATATATATATATATATATATATATATAACGGGACAATTCACACCAATTGACCTAGTCCCAAAGTAAGCTTAGCAAAGCTTGTGTTATGGGTACTAGACAACGAATAAACATACTTATATATATATAGATACATACTTAAATAAATAGTACCTGGGCGACCGAGCTCTGCTCGGGCAGAAACTCGGTACCAAGCGTTTTCCCAGAGATAAGACCAAGCTAGATCAATTTTTCATCCCCGAAAACCCCCAAATATCAAATTTCATCGAAATCGTTGGAACCGTTTTTTTTTTTTTTTTTTTTTTTTGACTGACTGTTGCTGTTAGCCTCGACGGCTTTTACAGCTTACCGGAGAGATCGCGAGCCGCCAGACGGGCAGCTCAGCAAAGGGTGGTTTTCTTAGCATGCCAAAGGGTGCTCCTATTGAGCCGACCTCGGACTTTGGACGCTAAGTAGAGATTTGCAAGCAATCGGATTTTTTATGCTACATCGTTTCGGAAAAATTACGTTAGTCCTGACTGAGAAGAAACGACAAGAAACTCAGTCGGGTTGTGGTCTGATTGGGGAAAACCTACCCGGTATATGCCGGTATCGGTTAAAATAGTGGGGCCGCCCACGTGTTGTGTATTGTGGGGTACGTCGTCGTCGCCTCCTCCGGAGGGGGCGGTGCGGTGAGTTGAGAGAGCTAGTGTTGCCCTGTGGTGTAATTGGGCATTGACTATCGAATTCGGCACGGGCTTGGTTTATTACGGTAATATCGTCATCGGGGTCTGTGAGAATATGGCGCGGGCGTCTAAAACGGCGGGAAATGTCCTTTTTCGGACGATACTCCACCACCTCCCTAAGGAGGCGATTGGGGTGATGAGGTGCGGAATCGAAGTACCTACGAGAGGTCTGTTTCATAAACTGAGCGACGGATGGAAGTCCGGCATCCCAGTGAAGGTCGACGTTGCGCTCATACCATTGAGCCCCGATGGCGTTGCGCAGGAAACGATTCTGGAGTACCTGTAAGGAATAAAGAGAAATTTTCGAGGCGGCGTGCGCGAACACGACGCTCGCGTAACTGAATACCGGTCTAACACAAGTCTTGTAGATTGTCAGTTTATTTCTAAACGACAGTTTACTCGACTTGTTTAGCATGGGGTAGAGGCGGCCCATGATGAAGGCCGCTCGGTCCCTGACCAGTTTGATGTGCGGACGAAACGTCATCCTGCTATCCAGGGTAACACCTAAGTATTTGACTTTTTTAGTCCATGGGATGGGCCTATCGTTGAGCCTAATAGGGCGAAGACGCGCTGTTATAAGCTCTGATCTGAGCTTGCGCGTGAAGAGAATTGCAGAACTTTTGTCAGGATTGACTTCAATCCTCCAAAGCCTAAACCAGTTTCCTAGGGACGTGATGGCTGCTTGGAGCCTTCTGGCGATAAGGCCAGGAGATATAGAAGAAGTGAATATAGCTGTGTCATCCGCGAATAAGGCGTAATGCACGTTTGAAACTTTGGGAATATCGTTAGTGAACAACGAAAAAAGAATGGGAGAGAGAACGGAGCCCTGAGGGACACCGGCCCTAATGGGGTGAGGGGCGGAGAGCGTACCCTCCACTTTATAGCGAAAGCTGCGATCACGTAAGAAATCTTGTATTATGCGTACAAGTCGGTCGGGAAGCCCCAAGGCATAGAGCTTGTAAATCAAGCCGTTATGCCAGACTTTATCGAATGCTTTCGCTACATCGAGGAAGATAGCCCCCGTGGGATAAGCTGAGCTTTTACCTATATTGAGCCTATTTAGTATATGCTCCGTTAAGCGGTGCACCTGTTGGACGCATGAGTGTCTGGGTCTAAAGCCAAACTGCTCATCTATCAGAATATTTGAGCTATTTAAGAACGCCCAGATACGCGTCTGAATGACGCGTTCCAGGAGTTTTGCTGGAGACATAAGCAGACTTATTGGTCTATAGCTATCCGCTTTCGTACGCGGCTTACCCGGTTTGTGAATACCGATGACGGATGCTTCTTTCCATATAGATGGAAAATGCGCATTCGTCAGAGCGGCGTTGAAAATAGCGACTAAGATCGTTAATAGTGTAACCGGGAGCATCTTCAGGATTCTATTTGGAATACCGTCCGAGCCCGGAGCTTTTTTGACTTTGAGCCTTTTGACTAGGTCACCAAGTTCCGAGACAGTAACTGGAGTTATAGGGTCAACTAAGGTGATGCAAGATCTCCTATCGACCTCATTATCCACCTTTAAGAGGTGGCTGGGGTCGACGGGTAATTTACTAGGTGAGCACTGATACTCGAGGCTGGCTGCTAAGCATTCAGCTTTTTCGTCGTCATCGAAGGCTGGGGACGTGTGATCAGAGCGATCCAAGGGGGGCATAGTAGAAGTGATTTCCGATTTGAGAGATCGCGCCAGCTTCCAGTAGGCCTGGTGACTAGGCGAGATCTCCCCCATCAGTTCATTCCACCTTTCGTTACGAAAGTCTGACATGCGTTGTTTAAGTTCTCTCTGTAAACAACGCAATCGGACTCGGTGAACTTCGCTTGGATACGAGTCGTAAGCTCTAGTTGCAGCATTCTTTGCCCTCTTTAGTTCTCTTATGTCCTCTGGCAGGCGCCAGCGTCGGTCACCCTCGGCTGGTACTTGTTTTGAGGACTCACTAATAATAGTGCGGAGATGACTAGAGAAGGCCACGATTGCTGCGTCTGTCTCGTCAGTTGTGGTTATTTTGTCCGGGATTGCTTTAAAGCTGGGTGATTCTACATCGTTAAGGGCTTTGTCAACCTTCACCCAGTCTATGAGAGACTTGGTGGGAGGGGGGCAGTTGGGAGGGGGACCGAGTTCCAAAATGACTGGCCTGTGATCTGAGGTAAGTTCGTGAGCTACTTCTATAGAACGCAACCTCATGGATACGTTCTTTAGGAGCGCTATGTCGAGTACGTCAGGTTGATGTTCGAGGTTGTGGGGAAAGTGAGTCGCCTCCATAGGCGCTATTATGTCAAAGTTTAGTTCTCCGACTAGACGATCGAGTATCCTGCCGTTTCTATTGTTAACCCTACAATTCCATCTGATGTGCTTGGAATTCAGGTCGCCGGCCAAAAGGACCGAGTCACCTAAGTTAAATAGGGATTCTAGGTCAGACTTTAGTACGTCTTTTGTGGGAGGAAGGTAAACTGACGCAAGTATGATCGGTTTGTGGCCGGTCATAGCAATGCGACATGTCGACACTTCCATATTCGTTAGTGTGGGCCTAGCAATAGGAACGCAATGGAGGGACCTTTTAAAGTAGATTAAGGTGCCCCCCAATCGGTTATGAGTCCTATCGTCTCTAACTATATTGTAGTTTGCAATGCGCGGATTGCGATAACTAGGTTTTAGGAACGTTTCCTGCACTAGTAAAATATCCAACTGATGGTCGCTTAGAAATGAGGCGATCTCATCACGTTGGTCCCGTAAGCCGTTGGCGTTGAACGCCCCTATCGATAGCGAGTGTGGCTTAACTCTAAGTGTAGTAGCCATTTACGCTGTGAATTTATTGTTAGCCATGAAGTGGCTAAGAGAATTGAGTAGGTTTTTGTACTGTGCGCACAAAAACAAACTCTGTTGAGCAGATGAGGCCTCGCGGAGACCTTTGGCCAGTGCTGAGATCTCGTCAATGTTGATAGCATTGACCAGATCGCAAACCAGCGAGATGTCCGCGAAGACATCTGGAGATTTGGAGTTTGATGATACTGGAGTCGGGCGGGAGGGCGTAGGGCCCTTCGCCGAAAAATCCAGCGGCCTGGACCAGGCGCCCTTTGGTGGGGGCGTCGGGCCCTTACCACCGTCTGTCTGAAGGACAGATTTGTTACCCCCCTCGGGAGGTACCCCCATCCCCGCCCCTTTGGTTACCGCCCCCCGGGGGGGTCGGTTCCCGTCAGGTGGGGGAAGTGCTCGGCGTCCCTCCTGGGTGGGGCTCTTGAGGAGCGCCAGGGAGCCGGGTTGCGCACCCGGGACTGCGCCCTGGGGCAACCACGATAGTTCGCGGTGTGCCCCACCGCGCCGCACAGAGTGCAGCTAGGCGGCTCCGTGGTGTCCCTCGGACGAGGGCACTCCGGAGTGCCGTGTTCCCCGGTGCATTTGACGCACCGGGGCTGCGCGTAACAGAAGCGCGCAGAGTGGCCATAGAGCTGGCACCGGTGGCACTGACCCGGTACCCCGCGTCGGTGCGGCGGTTCTACGGAGATCCCAGATATGCGGCATATCTGTTGTATATTAAAAATCCTCTTTCCCTCAGGCGAGAGATCGAGGATTACCACTACCAAGTCGAGTGGTTCCTTTGAGCGAGCGCGGTACATTCGATGTACTTCGCGAACCGGCAACGACTGGGCCACGAGGTCAGCGCGCACGAAATCGACCGACAACTCTTTTGGAACGCCGCGGATGACGACCCGCAGCGCCTTTTCCTCCCCCATGGGGAAACGGTGGTAAGCGATACCCCGCTCTGTGAGGAATTTAGACATGAGTCTAAAGGAGTCTGCGTCCTGAGTGAACACGTGAATGCCGTCAGATGCATTGACGGCTTTCGTGAAGTGCAGCTTGCGTTCGTACGCAAGCTGCGAGACACGCTCCCAAGCCTTCTTGTCACGAATGACTAGAGGGGGAGGCCTTTGAGAACGGGGGACTCTCTGAGAGTCCCGGGGGGAGGAGGGGCGGGGGGCCACATAAGGCGGCGACGGGCGCGGCGTGACTTCAGGCGTACATGCCTGTTTGGGCGAGATTTCGGTCGTAGGAGGGCGAAGTGCCTTCCTCTTTCCTTTGGAAGTTACGACGGTGAAGTCGTCCTGTTGTAGCGTCTTTGATGACGCATCGGAATCGTTGGCACAGTCCATGGAATGGGGCTGGCCAATGGTAATGGATTCGCAGTTGGAACCGTTTCCGAGATCCTGATTATATACACCGGAGGTGTGGGGGGGGGGGGGGTTGAGAGGGGGGGAGATGATGCGGGGGTATTAAAGGGGGGATGAAAATTTCATTGATTTTGCCGTAGGATGCACCGTTTTCAAGATATTTGACAAAAACACCGGAGGGGGTGGAGGGGTGAGTCACGTTAAACTATCGTCCGTAAACCGACTTTACAGACAACCGGCTTTTCCTGTTCTGTGCTCCCAATAGGGAACGTGCACATAGACGGTGCTGCCAACTGGTGCCATCAATTTGAATGTTTTACCTTGATAAGTTTGTTTTACTGTCCGCATAGTGTCTCTTCTGTCGCATTAGTGCTGCCGCCTATAGTTACTGCACGTTCCCTATAATACTTTTTCTAACAAAAAAGTAACTTTTTCTCGCAAAAAAATAACTTTTTCTCACAAAAAAGTAACTTTTTCTCACAAAAGAAGAAACTTGACGTTTTCTCATAAAAAATAAACTTAAAAAAAAAACTAAAATCTTGAAAAAAAACGTGGTATCGAACCGAGGTCGGCTGGATCCGCGACCACCCGATTTCTAATGTGCCATTATGATCTGCTCGAAGTCGGCGAAATTTAGCTTTATATTCTAATGCAAACAAAAATAGCCGGAAAACACGAGTAAAAGCGATTTTCTGAAAATGAAACATAGCTAGATCAGTTTTCATCCCCGAAAACCCCCACATACCAAATTTCATCGAAATCGTTGGAGCCGTTTCCGAGATCCTGATTATATATATATATATATATATATATATATATATATATATATACATATATACAAGAATTGCTCGTTTAAAGGTATTAGATTAGATTAGATAGATAGATTAAACACCCAAGACCCGAGAACAAACATTCGTATTTTTCATACAAATACCTGCCCCGACACGGGAATCGAACCCGGGACCTCAAGCTTCATAGTCAGGTTCTCTAACCACTAAGCCATCTGGTCGTCTGGTATTAAACCGACCTTTAGATGATTTTGGTTACTCAACATCAACCCTACGATTCGTTTTGGCTTTGCCGCTGCCGGTTAAAAATAGAAAGCAAGTGCCTTATCTCAAAGTTATTAGCTCTCATTAGTTAAGCAACAGTTAACGAGCGGTTTGGTTAATACGGCGCTTGTAACGAAAGCAATAGTTAGACAATGCTGAGAGCGGACCGTGAATTAGAAAACACGGTTTTGTTGAGGCGGTGTGAAATTGGTTAGGCGATGAGAAGGGTTAGCTTGTGATGCTTTAAATGAATTAACTTGGTGTGAAAAAATAAGATTATGTTAAAAAAAACATTTTCAAGTAAGGCCGAGTTACTTTGGTGAAACAGACGACCGATGGGACAGTAAGGTAATCAAAGCTATCCTGTATACTTATGTACGAAATATTAGATCAATCCGACTACTGGAAATGGGTTACACGTACGTACTAACAAACACGTTAGCTAAATAAGATCGTATTTTTAAAACGATTTTTTTACCAACAACTTATTAAAACTGGCGTTGACTTCAAGTACTCATTTACATACGTAGCGGGAAAACCTCTAACAAATTCAGAAGCGCATTGTACAATAAAACAGTAAAACTATAATAAAACGTGCATAATGTAACATTACAAACTTACAAATGCCGGCGGCCGACGACAATGTTTCTACCATTGAGCAAAACAAACGTAGGTAGGTACCTGGGCCAATCAACTTTTATACCGACGCTAATCTGTCCGCGACATTTTTCAAACAATTGCAGATTTTTGTAAGTAAACATGTTTTTTCTGTAATTTAATAGATGGTGTACATGAATACATGCCATCCTACGTAAGTTTAACCTATTAAACCGTGAAATATCTTGTTGGAAGTACGATTTTTTGGTAACGCCAGAGACAATTTTGGTAACGCAGGAGATTCCCAAAGTGTCGGTTTAAAAGTTGATTGGCCCACCTACACAGAAATTAAAATAATCGGTAACAAAATTTGTTTGTAGGTATTGTACGGTCGGTTCCCTAACTTAAGTATCCACTTTTCAGCATTAACATTCTCTAATATATAAAAATCTCGTGCCACGATGTTTGTTATCGAACTCCTCCGAAACGGCTTGACCAATTTTCATGAAATTTTTTGTCCATATTCGGTAGGTCTGAGAATAGGGCGTAGGCTATTTTTTATATCCCTTTTCTTCGCGGTCGGAGTCGCGGGCAACAGCTAGTATTAATATGGTATTTTTTTTGTATTTATGTCACAGGTTAAGTGTTCATTCCTTTACTAAAAATTGCAAGGTTGAATAAATGTTAAAATAAAAAAAAGTTGTTGAAAAGTTAAAGTTGGTGAACAGTATTAACGGCGAAATGAATTTGGATGACACTCGACATTACAGATAGACAAACATCTGGATTGAAATATATCAAAAATATTATCCCCTAAGGTAATTAACGATTTTAACTTTAAATAGTACTAAGATTGTATTACGTAATATTGCAACTGGCCTTCGCCGCGCCGCTCTATTGCAACTGGCCCTCGCTGCTCTGTAAGTACATGTAACGTTACGTAACGTTACATTGCGTCATCCTTTTTCATGTTTGCACCCGGCGGCCGGCGTTCATCGATTTATAAGACGTTGTCACGTCAATAGAATAAAGGGCGCTGTCCAAGAACGTTAATAAAGTTTGCAGTCAATAGATGACGTTGTCCGAACATTTGTGCTTGAAACGTCATGTTACTTAACCATTTTTTAGGGCCCAACTCTAAGGCGCAAGTCACACAGAAGAGACGTGGGACGGGGGCGCGTCGCAGTCGCGGCGCCCCTTGTATCAGTTTTCATACAATGTATAGAAGCGTTGCGATCCAAAGCAGACAGCAGAGACGGGGCGGAGACGTGGCCTGCGAACAAACGACGCCGACTGCGACACGCCCCCCGTCCTACGTCTCTTCTGTGTGGATTGGGCCTGAGGTGTTAATAACGTGGGCGAAACAGAGGATTAGAGCCAGCTCAAAAGTTGTAAATCAAAAAATTTAGCTCAGGATGGGAATTGAAACAAGTTCCGTCCTCTTTATCCTGTGGTGCAATCCATGGCCGGTGCTAATCACTTACCACCTATCGACCTGCTCACCTCTTAAATAAATAAATAAATAAAATATCACGGGACAATTCACACCAATTGACCTAGTCCCAAAGTAAGCTAAGGAAAGCTTGTGTTATGGGTACCAGGCAACGGTTACACACTTATATAGATAGATACACACCCAAATAAATATCAAACACCCAAGACCCGAGAACAAACATTCGCATTTTTCATACAAATATCTGCCCCGACGCGGGAATCGAACCCGGGACCCCAAGCTTCGCAGTCAGGCTCTCCAACCACTAGGCCATCTGGTCGTCTAAACCTCTTTCATGACAAAAACCTATTAATTTTTTGCCATTCCATCCACCAGCATCTCATAACTTGGTAAACAGCACACAACTCAGTATGCGTTCCACGCGTGGGAGAGTCCCGGAGCTGGCATGACGAACATATTAATACTTTTAGTGTACAACATGCCCATGAATTTTTGGGTTTACGGCGGCTGAGTAATAATGCCTATTAAAAAAAATGTAACTCAAAATCTGATGTGATAGAGGCATCATCTCTACCTATATACGTCCCTATGCTGGGTAAAAACCTCCCCTCAGAATGAAAGGCTTTGGGCTGTGATTCCCACGCGGGTTCAGTGCGGATTCAAACAGCACTTATAGGTAACGCCATCAGAGTTGAGGTCACGCACACAACAACACGTCATGTAATGACAGCGTGATTTTGACATTTATTCGTACCGATAGCAAGTTCAACAGACTCAACATAGAATTACAAGATTGACTAAAAATTTCTTCAACCTATTTCTTCAAGAATAATTTAGGAAAATACATCTAGTTCAAACAAAACAGAAAATAAAATATTTTGATCTATTTTATATAAATCAGATAAGCATAGTTTTCGCTGTTTATAAAATACCGATTTTTTTCTTGCGAGTATTTCTTATCAGTTTCAAATTGGTTTATTTCAAAAATAGGTTATATGAATAGTATTGCGTAAGTATTTCATCATAAGATCATACAACTCACATTTTCATTCACTCAGTCATTTCATTCATTCACTATTTTTTTTTGCAATCAGTACTTTATGTAGCTGTGTGTGTAATCATTCGCCTCAGCTCTCGTGGCGTTACCTATACAATTGAATTGCTTAATTTCTATTCCATTTGTTCTGTGTTTAAACTAATACTTAATTGGTCGCCGTCACCGCTTTGTTTTATTCAAATACTATGACGTATGGCCTCAAAAGCAGAGAATTGTGGGTTCCAATCCGGGCTCGCACCACTGTCGAAATTTCAAACGAACTTTTTTGTGGAGGAAGTTTTTGTAAGGTAACTTGCATGCACCTGCAAAGTATTTCAATTATTGTGGGAATACAGCCCAAGTCCTCTTATTCTGAAAGTAGGCCTGTGCTCAGCAGTAGATGATGCGATTATTAAAATCCAAAATAAATATGTAAAGATAAAAACATAACCCTTCTTCTTCATAACGCAGTTGGGTAAAGAAATGCAGCTTTGCTGAGCTATATGAGCGATAGCTGATTGATATCACTGTATTTAATTAATCTGTGACATACCCTTTCAACCGGTAACCTATCGATGTTTAGAAACTCCTTTACTCGAATTTCATTTATCCGAAAACTTATCACCGACTTTTTAAAATCCATATGTTTTGTTTTTCCACAACTTCACAATTCCACAGATTCATTTAATCACAGTGTTATTTGCCAACAAATTTAAAATCCCGAAAACCAATATCCATTTTTTCTATTTGCCAACTTAATCATTTGCCATCTTTTCATAATCTAAATGTTACGAAAAGCCGAAAGTATGTTTTTATTACCTACCTTACCTAACATTAGATTAAGACAACATTGGCTAATTTTCAGCGAGCGAGCGAAGCGAGCGAGCAAGACGGTACGGAGCGGAAGCGACTCGGATAGATTAGGTTCAAAGGTTAGGTTAGGTTGGGTTAGGTTAGGTTTGGTGTTAGTTATTTTTTTTTATAACCACCTACAAAACCCCCTACCCCCATAGCAAATTCAATAAAATATTTGGGAAACATTAAACGACGAAATGAATATTACGCTTCACACATAATTGTATGATCGCCTTTTGTACCCCTGACCTTTGCGGGATAATGATTTTGCGGAATAAATATATATTTGGCAAATGATCCTACGGAATTTCATGCAGTCGGATTTTGAATTATTTGTCAAATAAAAAAATGGATTTTAAAGCATTTGGCAAAAGAAAATATGGTAAATAAAATTTCGGACAAACAATAATTTGGAAAATGAAAAAAAGGAGTTTCGTTTTCGGAATTTTAATAATCGGAAATGAGCTTTTCGAGAATATGATAGGTAACCCTTTCAACCTTCACTTCAAAATCCAACCTTATCTACTTAAAAACAAAATGCATTCTTAAACGACCGACGCAGTAGAGTTGCGATTAAACTAGTGATGTGTCACTGCCGATAGTCGATACGCATCGACAATCGATACTTATGATCGGATTAAGATCTTAGCTGAGTCAGTAAGCCGGATCCACTACGGTTTAATTCTTGTTTAATTGTGTGTAATAATTGGAAAGGATTGGTTTAAAAACTTCCGTCTTAGGTTCGTGTCTGCATTTTACTTTTTTTTGTATTCACCATTATTATTATGGGATCATTTTGTTTCGCATAATTTCATTTGACATAATTTTATTCGCCATATCAATGTTTGTCATAAAATATATGTACATATAGAACTGTGTATGTATAAATATATAGAATCGTGTTTCAATAGCATTCGTTTCCGAGTCATTCTTACGCTACCAATCAAGACAGATTATACAGAAGTTACATAAAATCATCATGACAATAAATCGTTGTCTCTGCCAACCGTGACATACATTCGTTATACAAGCTTGACTGCCATAAAAAAAAAAAACAAGTATATATTTTCCACTTTCAATCGTATTGCAGGGTATCAAGATATAAATTGGCACGGAGAAGTTATTGGACTTAAGTGTTTCTTTAATGCTTTAATGTATGCGAGTAGTCGTGCAGTTTAAAGCTAGATATTGATGATGGTCAGTTTTTGATGAATCATGTACACAGACTTACTGATGAAATAGACTTGGTAAGGACGTCAAAGTAAAAGAAATCAGCGCAGTAGCTATCTATACGTGTAAAAAGAAAAGTCATGACTGATTGACTGACTCACTCATCAAAGCCCAACTCAAACCATAATTTCCCACAGGAAAAAATGGGATTTAGAATTATGTTCGATTCAGAGTGACCCTTTCTACATCACTATGCTTGATTACTTCTTGTCTCTTAAAATTTGATCTGTTAGTAAATTATATAACAGTAAATACTTTTTCAGGGTTTATCTATATTCCCGCTGATGATAAATTGATAATACTTAGATGGGTAAATGTTGCCGTTTACGGATTTTTGTTTTAAGGTATAAGTTGGCAGCCGACTCCACGCAGCAGCAGCAGACGACGTGTCGCTAGCTACGCGAACTTATACCTTATTTCTATGAAATTTCCTCCGTAGCTAGCGTAGCTAGCGACACGCCGTCTGCTACTGCTGCGGGCAGTCGGCTGCCAACTTATACCCTTATCCAGTGAAAGAGACGAAGAATCTTTACCGCATATTGGGATTTTGCGTGAACGAAGTCTTGTACTTGCGACTGATTAGGTCAATTTACTAGAATCGTTATTAGTAGCACAATTTCCATTCGCAATTAGGTACTGAAGCTTATTTTCCACAGTAGCGTTTTTCCCAATTTGAATTGACACAGAAACAGTGTCGACGGAGCTTCTTCTGTGGGCTGATGCAAACTTAACACAAAACTTATAGGTTAACTTGCTGTCTAAATCGGTGGTATGTCTATGATCCCAACCCGTAAAGATGCCGGTGATGCACATGTCGAATAGTTAGATTAAGTCGGAGATATAGATCATTGTTCTTTTGCGTTCGAACGTGCTTGGAATGAGACGGTTTTTTACGTACGTTATTAGTTTCAATTAATCTTGATTTTGTTTTTATCGATCGATTATCTTTCTAGCTTTACTGTTCATGATAATTTAGCTAACTTTGTCTGCATGCCGCTCGAACTATGCCCTACCGGTTCCCAATTGCATAACAAATTACAACTAATATTACAAGCGGAATTCTCGCTCCAGTTATAAGGATGATATAGACTGGATTGGCAGACGCCATAGTATGGATCGACCGCGGTTTTTGTAGTTCAATTATTAAATCTAGATGGCGCTGAAATATAGCCAGAGGCTTTGAAGGCAAAACAATAGGGCTACAGATGTTTCATATTACTACAAATGTATTATTTTTCAAAAATATTGCATAATAATACATTTGCAGTGATATGAAATATCTGTAGTCTTAATAGGCTAGACGACTAAAAAAAACTATTTAGTCCGTCAGTTAGATTATTAAAAAATATTGTACACGTATTTTTTCTTTTGTTTGACAAACAAAAAATGACGAGGATACAGTGCTTAGAAGTTTCGAGTGACGTCACTATATGGTACAATTTTTACCTAAAGGTGACGTCACAAGCCCCCACTCCGGAAGTTTGATGATCTATATCTTTGTCGGTTTTTAATAATTTGATAAACCAAAAAATACGTGTCGCATATTTTCCCACTATCTAACTGACGTACTAAATAGAATGACATATTTTTAACCCATTCGTCATCCCTATTGTTTAGCCTTCAAAGCCTCTGGCTATATTTCAGCGCCATCTAGATTTAATAATCGAACTACAAAAACCGCGGCCGATCGTTACTATGGCGACTGCCAAGCCAATCCAGTCTATATCATCCTTGGTTATATTAACTAGAAAGGGAGTTCGGCTTGTAATATAAGTTGTACTTTGTTATGCAATTGGGCCCTGGTATAAAATTTTCCCTATTTTAATGTAGTGTAGGATCATTTTGAATGTCTAATTTATTATATAAAAATCTCGTGTCACGGTGTTTGTTATCGAACTCCTCCGAAACGGCTTGACCGATTTTTGTGAAACTTTTTTCTCCATATTCGGTAGGTCTGGTCGCTTCAGTTATATCAACTAGAAAGGGCTATATTACCGCTTGTAATATAAGTTACTGCCACTAGTCAGTGAGAGAGTTCTCCTTTGACATTCGTCAATACGGAAAGCTGAACGAGGATTATAGTACGTACATAAGAGCTATGGGACATATTTATGAGCAAGTTGTGTGCACCCATATTTTTACACTTGACTGTACTATCTAGCCATAATGATGTAGATGATGCGCTGGAAGCGCGCTACAATCAGCGACAGATAAATCGTTCGCGATTTTCGTTCGCTGTTTATAATTAATATAAATAAATATAAATATAAATATCACGGGACAATTCACACCAATTGACCTAGTCCCAAAATAAGCTTAGCAAAGCTTGTGTTATAGGTACTAGGCAACGGATAAACATACTTATATAGATAGATACATACTTAAATACATTATTAAACACCCAAGACCCGAGAACAAACATTCGTATTTTTCATACAAATATCTGCCCCGACACGGGAATCGAACCCGGGACCTCAAGCTTCATAGTCAGGGTCTCTAACCACTAGGCCATCTGGTCGTCTAAATAAATATGTTACTTAATGTTCTTTTTTTCTTAAATAAACTAAAAAAAAAAGTACGAATGTTTCATTTCACACGATCTCATGTTCAGCATGCTTGGTATAAGTTTTCGTTCACCAAGTACTTCTCGATCGCGTTTACGTAAAAAATCAATTACTATGGAAACATTGAGCGCTTCTCCGCGCGCGCTCGTCCATGTTTCCATAGAATTGAAATTTTTACGTTAACTCGATCGAGAAGTATTTGGTGAAGTAAAACTTATACTAAGCGTACCGACAGACAGTTAATCGACTCAATCGAAGTATCGTCTTTATTCCAAGAAAAATCTTAACAGCGCGATTTAGGAATATCGCTGAACGCAACAGCGCCACCTAGTGAAACATTTTGTAATTAAAATATATTTTTTTTTGTAAAGTTTCAAAGCTGATTTACCTACCGAGGCCGTATTGTCTAACGCTTCTGACGCTTGACTTCGCTTTCACCATCTCTTTCTGTCATCATTTTATACCGTTTGACAGAAAGAAATAGTGATTGCGAAGGCAAGTGTCAGAAGCGTTAGACAAATAAGCCTGCCGAATTATAATCGTTTCTACTTCAAATCGAAGCCAATACAACATGTCATTGCTGACACAAATATACAGGGTTATTTGTAATTCACTAGCATCCTTTTAACCCTAAACTCCTACCACTTAAACAAATGTTTTTTGTTTTACGGCTTTTGTTATAACTTAATATTTTTGGTGCAAGAACGTTTTGAAAATTTGAGATTTCCTCTTATTTTTACGATACTCTGTGTATTTGTATGGGAAAAAAAGTGCTTCATTTTAAAAAGTCGCAAAACAAAAAACATTTGTTTGAGTGATAGGAATTCAGGGTTAAGAAGATGTCAGTGCATTAAAAATAACCCTGTATTGTAACAAAAAAAAAACAAAAAGGTGCGCCATTGGAGATTTGAACGCAGAACATTCAGTGAAAAATACAAAAATTATGATACCAACTAATAGATGTGGACTATATGTTGTGTGTGGGTCCAACATCGAGTCACAAATTGAAGCCGAAAAAGTTATAGAACTACGAGTTACGAACAAATGTAATGAATACCATGGAATTGTCATAACTGAAATGAATTTAAAATTTTTACACGTTTTTATTTTTTAAGGCTAACATCGTGTGAATATTACGTTCGTTTTAGTAAAATCATGTTAAATAGTTACATAAATGTTTTCAGTCAATTAACCTATTAGCTTCAATTTTACCAGGTCTGGAACCAGGTGGGTGGTTTACCTTCGTTAAGTCTCAAGTGAAAGATTGAAATTTTTAATATGTGAAACAGAGCAGACATGCTATAATCTAATCGTATGCAACATTACGCTGCTAGTCAGCGACAGAGTTCTCGTTAGACATTCGTCAATGACGTAAAGCTGAACGAGGATTATGCTATTATTCTTGGAATTATGACGATCCTTCGATCGAGCGAGACTTTGGAAGTTGATTGAGAATTAAATAGGTACTGTGAATTGAAACAAACGGACTTTGTAATCACTTTATAGTCTGACTTAAAAGTCAGTCTGTTTCAATTCTCACGGTCTAATTTACAATTAACTTTCAAAGAAGTTGGAATCGAAGGATCGTCATTGTTCCAAGAAAAATCTTAACAGCGCGATTTAGGAATATTGCCGGACTTAACAGCGCCACCTAGTGAAACATTTTGTAATTCGCAAATTTTACAACAATATTTTTTTAGTATAATTTCAAAGCAGATTTATCTACATAAAATAATTGTTTCTACTTCAAATCGAAGCCAATGAAAACATGTCATTGTTGACACAAACATTTTGTAACAAAAAAAAAAAACAAAATATGTGTCATTGGGAATTTGAACGCAGAACATTCAATGAAAAATACCAACTAAAATTAGAGATCAAAATGATAAGCAAATGTGTTGCCACTGCAATAAAATCCAACCCTCGCAGTGGAAACTCAATTTTATAAGTAAAACATAAACATTTTAAATAAAACATAGTGTGTGCAGTTCCTCCGCACGGAAGAAGTGAAACTTCGTAATGTGGATATGAAAAAGGCACTTATACATCAATATGAACCTTATTGCAATAATTTAAAGAACTAAATTTACTTATGCGTCTATGTGTTTAAATTACTCACTAGATGGCGCTTTTATAAAGTCTCATACAATTTGCACAGACAGTATGTGTTCTAAATGGCACTATCGAAGTTTTTAACATCCGTTAGTATATATAAAATGCGAGATAAACGTAAACGACAACTTGCGTTGCGTTAACATTTAACGTAACGCTTGCTGTACGCTTAGTATAAGTTTTACTTCAACAAAATACTTCTCGATCGCGTTTACGTAAAAAAATCAATTACTAGGGAAACATGGACAGCGCCTCCGCGGCCGCGCGTCCATGTTTCCATAGAATTGAAATTTTTACGTAAACGCGATCGAGAAGTATTTTGGTGAAGTAAAACTTATACTAAGCATACTGGAAGTCGCATTAGAAGTTTCACTTCAATAAAAAATAAAAGGCGCATCTTTCTTAAACACAAATACGTTTAAGTTATAATTATTCCCACTAGTAATGTTTAGAAATTCTAAACATAATGGTTAGTAATTTATTCGATACACGTGGCTAGTATTATTTTTAATTTTACTACTAATTGTTGAGTAAAGCTGATAAATCGATGAACTATGAATATCGTTCGTTTGTTGTGAAATAATAAAACAACTAACAGTAGTTAAGACATTATTAAATACCATTATTCAAATTCCTTAATTAAACTAATTAAAAGTTGATTAGGTACCCCTGGAACGTCACTTTGACATTGACAGTTGTTTGTTTAAAGCGTTGGAAGGGATCCCATACAACAAACGTGATTTTTTTACCTTTTTTATAGATAATGGTACGGAACCCTTCGTGCGCGATTCCGACTCGCACTTGGCCGGTTTTTTATACCCCTATTCTTCGCAGACGGAGTCGTGGGCAACAGCTAGTATTTTATATAGTCATTGTATTCGATATTATATTTTACAGATTCATTAGTTATGAGTACTCATTTCGTAAATTTATAACTTTTTGTATGTTGGTAAATAAAATAAGAAGAATATTATAATTTTATTGTACTCAGTACGCCGACATGTTTCTAACTAATCACAAAATCCTAACGCAACCCTTTTCTTCTTTCCAGACCAGTCTGCCGAAACTGCGTGATCTCACCCACGGGCTCCCCGCCCCCACTACACGAGACAACCCCCCCTCCGCCCGCCCCTTCATCCCCTTCACCCCACCCCCTACCCTCCCCTCAGCCCAGCCACAGTTCCACGAGCCAATCCAACTCTCCCCACCCTTACTCCTACCCGAACTTCAGAAGACCACAATACCCTGAATACCACAGTAATTCCACGTCCCAATTGAATTACCAATCACCTCAGTCGCCGCAGTCTGCGATGTCGCTCTCCCCCCATCCCGTTCCCCAGGGGAAGTTCAGGGGGTTGCTGGAGCATGCTGAGAGGCTGATGAAGCCAGGGGACCCTCACAGGCACTCCCAGAGCGACGATGATTCCGGTTGTGCGCTGGAAGAATACACATGGGTGCCTCCAGGATTAAGACCGGAACAGGTGAGTGCTTTTAAATCCTATTCTATTATACAGGGTGTCCCAGAAGTCGATGTCAAGCCGAAATCAGATGATAGGCCAACTTATATTGCTCATCAGAAAAATAATATAAAAAAAATCTAACTTATGTATTAAAAAAAATCGGCCAAGTGCAAGTCGGACTCGCGCACGAAGGGTTCCGTACCATTATCTATAAAAACGGCAAAAAAAACACGTTTGTTGTATGGGAGCCCCCCTTAAATATTTGTTTTATTATTATTATTATTATTATTTACATTATCAGGCAGACAGTTGAGGGCAACTGATAGGTGCCTGTATCTAGCTGTTCCTTAGTCAAGTATTCTGTGTACTGCTATATGCTTTATTTTAATTTAATTATTCATTTTTAAAGTGAATATATAACTAACCTGAAACCTGTTGCCGTTATCAATATCGAGCAAAAACGAGCAACAAAATCACGTTAATTTTTGTATTTATTTTATCCTGTTTTTTAGTATTTGTTGTTATAGCGGCAACCGAAATACATCATCTGTGAAAATTTCAATTGTCTAGCTATCACGGTTCATGAGATACAGCTTGGTGACATACGGACGGACGGACGGACGGACAGCGGAGCGTCAGTAATAGCGTCCAGTTTTTACCGTTTTGGTACGGAACCCTAAAAAAACATCCTTGCCTAATTTTTTTTCGTGATGTTCATTTTTTTTTCAGTACAGTCAAATTTGGTGAAATATAAATTTTCAATACTTGGTTGGGCAATAATTTGAAATTCTCTTCAAAAAAAGGAGCTGGCTCTAAATTTCAAGCAACGATTCACAGATATATGATCAGGATTACATAACTAAAGTAAATAAATAAAAAGTTAAGATTTATTTATTCAGTTCAATACAAAGTCAGGCTTACAGTTCGCGCCAAAACGCCTGACTCGTTAATATAAAAAAACATTACTAAAATTATTATTATTATCAGATGAAAAGACTGTCTCAGGTGATGATTTCCAAGTTTTCTTTTAAGTGCCTATAATTTTTTTCAATTCTTATGTTGGGTTTTTTAAATAATTTTTTTATAAGTTGTATCATTTGATTTCGGCTTGACGTCGAATTTTGGGGCATCCTGTAATTATACTCTATTATACAGAGTTATTTGTATAAAGGTAGTATAATATAGTAAATGAGGATGATTGTGAGCCAACTTTGGGGGCGGCAGGCGTAAGCGTTTGCCTTTGGAATCCAAAAGTTTAATGGTTACTTGACCTGAAATGTGTTTTTAACACAATAATTTCAAATTATTGTGACATTGGAAGACATCTCCAATATTTTTATTTTTTCCTTTTTAATTTTTTTTTTTTTTTGACGGTGGAAGCATTCTACACTTCCACTTAACGTAGATATAGTTAAGATGTAGGTATTGTTTTAGTTTTTTAACTAAGGGACCCAATACATCCCTGTATTGTTTATATATATATATATATTTTTTTATTTACTTAATTCTATATTTGTATGATTTTTTTAATTTGTAATTTATTATATTTTAATTTGAAAAGATGACTTTCTGCCAAGTTTCTTGCGGCGCATTCTTCTTGGCAATGATGGTCCTTACGAAAGCGCTGGTAGTTTAAAAAAAATGACATGTAAAAGAACCTTTTGCGGCCTACTTGCAGAATAAACGTTTTGATTTTTTTTTTTTTTGTAAAGATGATTGAATGTTTAGATTAGAGATGCCACGGAAGTGGTTCTACTGGAACCAAAGTTGGAACCGAAACGCTTCGCTTGCATCAACCCTTAAATCTGACATTTCTCATTTCTATTCCTCATCCCAATATCCGTAAGTACCCAAAACCATCAGACACGAAAAATAGAAAACTCTGATGAGACAATAGACATTTTGGATGCATAAAAGCTTTCGGACAATGGCTACGTCTCAATAACAATGGGCGTTATAGATCTGTACGTGTAGCTAAGATTTTGCAGGCGAGTGATAATAGCCCAGGGGGCACTACTTAACTCATTTGTTTTAATCAGTCTTATTAAAATTGAGGTGTCCATACATTAAGTTTATGATTTCATTTCAACAAAATATGGACATCCCAAATTTTATCGGACTAATAAATAAATAAATAAATATCACGGGACAATTCACACCAATTGACCTAGTCCCAAAGTAAGCTTAGCAAAGCTTGTGTTATGGGTACTAGGCAACAGATAAACATACTTATATAGATAGATACATACTTAAATACATATTAAACACCCAAGACCCGAGAACAAACATTCGTATTTTTCATACAAAATATCTGCCCCGACACGGGAATCGAACCCGGGACCTCAAGCTTCATAGTCAGGGTCTCTAACCACTAGGCCATCTGGTCGTCTAACAATTAAGACACCAACTAATATTAACAATTAAGTTAATATTTCAAACTAAATACAAACTGAAATATAGATGCACAGAAAAAACCCCAGAAAAAAGACCAATGCTGGGAATCGAACCCAGGTCCTCAGCGTTCCGTGCTGCGTGCTTTACCCCTACACCACCACTGGTCTAGAGGTTAGCGACGAATCTTTCCCATACATCGTACATTTCAGTCTGTTATAATCACCTTACGCAGTGATAAAGCACTCATCTATGTTTATGCCCTCTACCGAGGGACTTTAACACTCCTTCGGAGCTACCCGCTCACCTGGACCAAGAGATGGCGCTACTGTGCAACTTTAAACAAGTCAGATATGAAGTATCTTTTTTATTTATTTTTTGAACTTCTTTTTTTATTACTTTTACGGTCATCCCATGAAATATATGGTTTCATGGGATGACCGTAAAAGTAATAAAAAAATGAAGTTGAAAAAATAAATAAAAAAGATACTTCATATCTGACTTATAATTAAGTTAATGCATTGTTACCCAGCATTAACTGATTTAGAAACAACTATTTCTGTTCACGACCTAGGATTCACCCTGTATAGAAAAGAAAGAAAGGAAATATTTATTACACAAACTGAAAGTTTATTGACATAAAGTACCTAATATCCGGTGGGCCCCAAACTATGTAAGCCTTTGGGACTTCGATACTTATTGAATTCGATAACATAAGATATTTTTTTGGTACGATATTTTTTCAAATCCACATCTACAGGGTTATTTGTAATTCACTAGCATCCTTTTAACCCCAAACTCCTACCACTTTAACAAATGTTTTTTGTTATACGGCTTTTTAAAATGGAGTACATTTTTTTTCCATACACGGCACAGAGTATCGTAAAAATACAGGTAATCTCAAATTTTCAAAACGTTATTACACCAAAAATATAAAGTTATGACAAAAGTCGTAAAACAAAAAAGATTTGTTTAAGTGGTAGGAGTTTAGGGTTAAAAGGATGCTAGTGAATTACAAATAACCCTGTATACTATACTCTATTCCATAATTTTTGTATTTATCACTGAATGTTCTGCGTTCAAATCTCCAATGGCACACTTTCTTTTTCTTTTTTTACACAATATTAGTGTCAACAATGATATGTTTTATTGGCTTCGATACCTATTCGAAATTTCACTAAAAAAATATTGTTGTAAAATTTGTGAATTACAAAATGTTTCAATAGGTGGCACTGTTACGTCCTGCGGTATTCCTAAATCGCGCTGTTAAGATTTTTCTTGGAATAATGACCATCCTTCGATTGTTGAGATTAATTACGTTATTGAAAAGGTAAACATATGAAGTGAAAGTCACTTGTCAATTTATGAATTCAGCAATACTTCACAGGATAATGTTAAATGGGTATTCATTCACTACTCAGTGCCGTAATGTTGAATACGTAAAATGAAGCTTCATTTTCACTTCACATGTCTAATTTTTCACATGCGACTATAGAAAGTAATCCACCAACCACCCGGGTTTAAACCCTGTTAGGTAAAAACCTGTTGTTTTCGATTTGTTTAATTGATTATTCGAAATTTTTTTGTTTTTTTTTTATTATTTTGTTACAAAATGTTTTGTGCCAACAATGATTTTATTGGCTACGATTTCAAGCAAAAACGATTATAATAATTCTGTAGCTCAATCTGCTTTGCAATTTTACTAAAACAGATTGTTGTGATTTGAAATTTGTGAGTTACAAAATGTTTCAATAGGTGGCGCTGTTACGTTCAGCGATATTCCTCAATCGCGCTGTTAAGATTTTTCTTGGAATAATGACGATCCTTCGATTGAAGAAGAGATAGAGATAAATTGGAAACGTGAACATGTGAAGCAAAGGGGACGTGTAATTTTAAACACTGATCATTACGTCACAGGAAAATGTGAAATGAGTATTTGTTCACTACTCAGAGCCGTAATGTTGAATACGTAAAATGAGACTTTCTCTTTGTTTCACATGTATACCTTTTCACCTACGTCTATTGGCTATGTGCAAAGTAGGTGGTGGGGAACATCAAATCGATCGCAGCGCGCGATGTGGCAGAAATTTTAATATGAAGTAACTCCGAAGTGTCATGTGTCAAATTGCTATATTTTCATAGAATTTCCATACTAACATTATGAAGTATTTTTAAGTAAACACGTTAAAATTCGCGATATGGGTCACAGTAAATGTTGTGTTCTAAAGTGTATAAACAATGGGATGAACAGTTCGTGCAAGTTTTATTCGTTTCCAATATCAAAATGGAAATTGGAGCAAAGCTTGAACAAAGACGTAAAGGGATAGCTGCTTTGAAGAGATAAAAGTAAGCGACTTAACCCTAGTATGATATTACTGGACATATCTCATTTTTACTCTGCTACGTGCATAAATTACAACCCTTTTTTATTTGTTTTAGTGCTGATGGGTTCAATGGTTGTACCTTGTTTTGCCTAACAACTGTTTGCCTATTATCAGTTTGCCTAACTTTATATAAACTAATATTACTTAACCTAATGTTTCATTTTACCTAATTCTCATTTAAGTGAAAGTCATTTTACATACAACTTACTTTATATAATTTTGTTTCATCTAATTTTAAATGACCTAATTTTCATTTTGTATGAACTTATTTCGTATAATGTTTGACAGACATAATTATATTTTGCCTAACGTACATGTTGCATAATTTTCATTTTGTATAAACTTATTTCGTATAATGTTTGACTGACATAACTATATTTTGCCTAACGTACATGTTGCATAATTTCATTTTGTATAAACTTATTTCGTATAATGTTTGACTGACATAATTGTATTTTACCTAACGTACATTTTGCATAATTTCATTTTGTATAAACTTGTTTGGTATAATGCTAGCGGGAGCGTAGATGATCGGGATGTCAATAATAAGTATTATTGGTGTTGTGAACTAAGAAATAAGGAAAAATGTACATCCCGCGCTGTGCGCGGTCCCAAAGTCAAGCGTGCCTATACAAGTTATAGTTCAAAAATAAACTAATTTTGATGATAATGATTTTCCGGGTGGTCATAAAAAAAATAACTAACACCAAAGGCTAATGCGGGAGCTGCGCTACGCTACGCTCCCGCATTAGCCTTTGAACCTAACCATACCGAGTCGCTTCCGCCCAGATAGGTCTTGCTCACTCGCTTCGCTCGCTCGCTGACTCCAATGATAGCGATTGAAGCCAGCGAGCGATCAAGACCTGTCGGAGCGGAAGCGACTCGGCATGGTTAGGTTCAAAGGCTAATGCGGGAGCGTAGCGCAGCGCATAGAAGTGAAGTGTCAACAACGTTTTATATGATGATTAGTTAAAATAAGAATCGACAAAGTGAGTTTTCGATAAAATAATATTAGACAAAACAAGGCTTATGCAAATGATGTTAGTTAAATCGTTATTCGGCTATAAGATGATTAGTTAAAATAAGAATCGACAAAGTGAGTTTTCGATAAAATAATATTAGACAAAACAAGACATATGCAAATGATGTTAGTTAAAACGTTATTCGGCTATATGATGATTAGTTTAAATAAGAATCGACAAAGTGAGTTTTCGATAAAATAATATCTCGACAAAACAAGAGTTATGCAAATGATCATTTAGTAAAAATTAAAATTCGACAAAATAAAAATTATATATAATGAAATTATACAAACTGACTTTAGACAAACTATTCATTATAGTAAAAGTTGGTAGACAAAGTGAAATTAGGCAAAAAAAGTTTAGACAAGTCAAGGGAATACCGGGTTCAATACTAATTTTTTCCCTTTTGGCACAGTTTAAGGTTGGAAATTTATTTCATGTTTTATCGCTTCAAATCCCGTACGTACGTACGTACATTCATTATTCCGTTGAAGTAGGAAAATGACTTATTATGATATACAGGGTGTTTGGTAGCTACGTGTCATAGATATGTATGTGTCTTGTAGGTAGGTCAATAATATATCAAAGGGAGGGTATGCAAACCTAAAAATAAACAGTTATCTTTGTGTCGCCAGCTGATGTGTTTTATTGAGTACAAACAAATACTACATGGTGTCAGGTGTGGTTAAACGTGATTAGCTTTTGAGTTACATTTAAGTGTAAATAATGCAGAATCAAAAAGGGGAGATAACTCCCGGCGTCGGAGCGTCGGTGGCGATATACTCGGCGATACAGCAGCCGGCCGCAATGGGTGATGAAGGCAACTTAGCGTCCAACTGGAGAGAGTGGAAGATTGGCTTTGATTATTACATGATTGCTTCGGGCAAAGAGCAATCATCACCTCGCGAAAAATGTGCCCTATTTCTTCATATAATAGGTAAATTTGGAAGAGAAATTTTCGAAGAACTAGACTTGAATGAAAAAACGAAGAACAATTACGACGAGTTAGTTCAAAAATTTGAAGAACATTGTGACCCAGCTCGTAACGTAAATTATGAACGACACCTATTTTTTGAAATTTCTCAAAAGGATGACAACTTTGACAAATTTTTGAGTAATTTAAAAATTAAAAGCAAGTCCTGTGAGTTTGGCGATTTACGTAATAGTCTGATTTTAACGCAAATAATAAGGGGAATTAGGGATCCCGGGATGCGTGAACGACTACTAGCGAAGGCCAAACTGAAGTTAGATGAAGCGGTGGCGTGGTGTCGAGTCTCGGAGAGCGCGGGAAGGCAGGCGCAAGCGTGCAGCAGCGGCGGCGCCGGCGCCGGGCCGGCCGCGCCTGTGCTCGAAGAGCTGGGCCGAGCAGCGCGGGCTCGCGCGCCGGCCCGCACCGCGAGGGCTACCAGGCCTGTCAGGTTCTATTCTAACAAGCAACGCAGTGATTATGACAACGGTTGTGTTAATTGTGGACGTAGGCACGGTGTCACGGATAGGTGTTGGGCGAGAAACGTTAAGTGTTATCGCTGTGAGCGTATAGGTCATTTTGCCAAAATGTGTAAATCACGATTCGTTGGTGAAACTCTGGAGGACTATGAAGAGGACCAGGACTGCGAGGAACGTGAGTTATCAGTCAGTGGTATATTATTGGAAGCGGTTGATAGTGACAGTAAGTGTGAACCTTGGGTCCAAACAGTTTATGTTAACAATATAGGTGTTAGATTTAAGTTGGATACGGGTGCGGACGCGTCAGTTATGTCATTGAAAGCATTTAAGGAGGCTGGTTTTCATGAAGATATTTTGCAAAAAGACAAGGTTGTTTTACGAGAAATTAGCAAGTCCAAACTACCAGTAGTTGGGTTTTTTGAACCCTCATTGTCGCATCAAAATATTAACACAAAACAAAAAGTTTACGTTCTAAATGTATGTTGTAATAACCTGTTAGGGCTAAAGGCGTGTAAAAAGTTGAAGCTAATAAGCCGCAATTGTGAAATATCTCAATTAAAAATAGACCACTCAGTGTTTGAGGGTATTGGTTGCTTACCCTCAATTTGCAAAATATCAGTGAATGAAAATGTGTCTCCCATTGTTAATGCGTCACGAAAAATACCCATTAAAATTAAACCGCGCCTAAAAGATGAATTAGATAATATGGTAAAACTCAATGTTATCGTAAAAGAAGAAACTCCTACAGACTGGGTTTCGAATATTGTAGTAGTCGAAAAGCCCAATAAAAAGCTTCGAATATGTTTGGATCCTTTTCATTTGAACAAAGCGGTCCGTCGTTGTCACTTTCAGTTGCCTACACTTGAGGAAATAACAAGTAATTTAGCAGGAGCCAAGTATTTTTCGAGGCTGGACGCGAAAAATGGATTTTGGATGTTGAGATTGGACGAAGCTAGCTCTAAACTGACGACTTTTGCCACACCGTTTGGTCGTTACCGCTTTTTAAGGATGCCGTTTGGCATTAATTGTGCGCCAGAAATATTTCATCACGAAATCCGCGCGCCCGTGGCAGGTTTTGGCCGTGGACATATTCGAACTTAAACGTGCTTACTATCTTTTAATAATAGATTATTATTCGAAGTTCGTTGAGGTACTTTCGTTACAAAATATACAAAGCAAAACTGTGATTGTTAAAATGAAGAGTGTATTTTCACGTTTTGGAATACCAAACAAAATAATCAGCGATAACGGGACACAATTTACGTCTCAAGAATTTAAAAAATTTGCATCAGACTGGGAATTCATTCATGTTACTAGCTCACCGTTGTACGCTCGCTCGAATGGCTTAGCAGAACGGAACGTACAGACAGTTAAGCGTCTACTTACGAAAGCTGATGAGGATGGTACCGAATGGCAGTTGGCTCTACTCAACTTTAGAAATACTCCTATTACAGGAGAAAAGTATTCACCGGCACAGCTTTTAATGGGTAGATCGCTTAACACTAGGTTGCCTGTGAGTCCCGAGGTGTTAATGCCACAGGCAATACTGCCAGAACGAGTACAGGAAACGAGAACGGAACGAGTTAATAACATGAAAAATTATTATGACAGAGGCACGAAACCATTACCACCGTTAGAAGTAGGTGAGAAAGTAAGGGTGCGTGACGGTGCGGTGTGGCTTGAGGCGACAGTAGTGAGTAAAGCCGGTGACAGAAGTTATTGGCTGAAAGTAAATAATGGCGGTACCATACGACGCAATAGGGCGCATATTATGAGGACAACTTGTGACAAAAACAAAAATAGGAAAATCAGTCCAGCGCTTTCATCGCCACACGATTGGGACACGAGTAGTGATTGTATAGACCCAATGTCAACGCCGATGACGCCGATGCGTGCGCGCACTGAGCCTGCGTCTGCGCCCGCGGCGCCGCTCGCAGAGGCGTCGACGTCGACGTCGACGACGTTACGTCAACCTGCCGGTGTACAGGTTACTCGCAGCGGACGTATCGTTCGTCGACCCGATAGATTTTAATTTATACTTAGTAGAATAATTTATTTTTATATTGTACTTATGTTTTTTTTTTTGTTTTAAGTTTTCTAACTTTATTTTAGGTATGAATAAAAAAAAAAATATATAAACATCATATACTCTGTATGGGAAGGAAGAGTGGATTATGTTTGTATACGTAATTTAAAACTTAATCATTAAACTTGTTAAGTTAGTTACTTTTAGACTAGTTTAATTAAGGTATACTTTTGAATTATTTGTTTAGCTTTAAGTCTTTCATGTTTTAAAAAGAGGAAGATGTCATAGATATGTATGTGTCTTGTAGGTAGGTCAATAATATATCAAAGGGAGGGTATGCAAACCTAAAAATAAACAGTTATCTTTGTGTCGCCAGCTGATGTGTTTTATTGAGTACAAACAAATACGGTGCCGCGCAGCCGCGCGAGCCGATGCAGCCGCACCCGGCGTCCGCGCGCCCGTGGCAGGTTTTGGCCGTGGACATATTCGAACTTAAACGTGCTTACTATCTTTTAATAATAGATTATTATTCGAAGTTCGTTGAGGTACTTTCGTTACAAAATATACAAAGCAAAACTGTGATTGTTAAAATGAAGAGTGTATTTTCACGTTTTGGAATACCAAACAAAATAATCAGCGATAACGGGACACAATTTACGTCTCAAGAATTTAAAAAATTTGCATCAGACTGGGAATTCATTCATGTTACTAGCTCACCGTTGTACGCTCGCTCGAATGGCTTAGCAGAACGGAACGTACAGACAGTTAAGCGTCTACTTACGAAAGCTGATGAGGATGGTACCGAATGGCAGTTGGCTCTACTCAACTTTAGAAATACTCCTATTACAGGAGAAAAGTATTCACCGGCACAGCTTTTAATGGGTAGATCGCTTAACACTAGGTTGCCTGTGAGTCCCGAGGTGTTAATGCCACAGGCAATACTGCCAGAACGAGTACAGGAAACGAGAACGGAACGAGTTAATAACATGAAAAATTATTATGACAGAGGCACGAAACCATTACCACCGTTAGAAGTAGGTGAGAAAGTAAGGGTGCGTGACGGTGCGGTGTGGCTTGAGGCGACAGTAGTGAGTAAAGCCGGTGACAGAAGTTATTGGCTGAAAGTAAATAATGGCGGTACCATACGACGCAATAGGGCGCATATTATGAGGACAACTTGTGACAAAAACAAAAATAGGAAAATCAGTCCAGCGCTTTCATCGCCACACGATTGGGACACGAGTAGTGATTGTATAGACCCAATGTCAACGCCGATGACGCCGATGCGTGCGCGCACTGAGCCTGCGTCTGCGCCCGCGGCGCCGCTCGCAGAGGCGTCGACGTCGACGTCGACGACGTTACGTCAACCTGCCGGTGTACAGGTTACTCGCAGCGGACGTATCGTTCGTCGACCCGATAGATTTTAATTTATACTTAGTAGAATAATTTATTTTTATATTGTACTTATGTTTTTTTTTTGTTTTAAGTTTTCTAACTTTATTTTAGGTATGAATAAAAAAAAAAATATATAAACATCATATACTCTGTATGGGAAGGAAGAGTGGATTATGTTTGTATACGTAATTTAAAACTTAATCATTAAACTTGTTAAGTTAGTTACTTTTAGACTAGTTTAATTAAGGTATACTTTTGAATTATTTGTTTAGCTTTAAGTCTTTCATGTTTTAAAAAGAGGAAGATGTCATAGATATGTATGTGTCTTGTAGGTAGGTCAATAATATATCAAAGGGAGGGTATGCAAACCTAAAAATAAACAGTTATCTTTGTGTCGCCAGCTGATGTGTTTTATTGAGTACAAACAAATACTACACTACGTACAAAGCTTTTAGGGGGTGATAGCCGAGGTATTTTTGAACATTTTTAGCCATATATGTCTTAGCCGAAATTGGTATTTTTTTTTAAATTGAAGACTTAGGAATTTTAGGAAAATACCCAGAATTTGATAGTCACGAGTCAATATTGCCCCAATGAGCGTTAATTTGGAAACCAAATCTTTTATTTCGGATAGTTTAATGTGTATTGGACCAAATTAAATAATTTTTAAGTGTTTTTCTTGCCACAAAAACAAAATGGAGGCATTCGAAATTACTAAAAATGTCTTAGGTTGAAACAGAGTCATTTTTCTGTACCATAAAAAAAAATTAAAAAAAATCCTTGAAATGTTCAAACATTTTAAAAAACATGCCTGTTTATTGTTCTTTCTTTTAAGGTATCACTCATTGACATTGCTTGCTGAATTTGAGATAAAAAGTAAAAACCAAACTCAGGGAGCACTCGCTAAGAATGCACTAGTCTTGAAATTAAACTAGTAAATAGCATGTGAAAAAGACAAGTCTGCGTCATTTTTCTGTGCCATATTTAAAATTTCCAAATTAACGCTCATTGGGGCAATATTGACTCGTGACTATCAAATTCTGGGTATTTTCCTAAAATTTCCAAGTCTTCAATTTAAAAAAAAAAACAAATTTCGGTTAAGACATAATATGATTAAAAATGTTCAAAAATACCCGGGCTATCACCCCCTTAAAGCTTTGCACGTAGTTACCAAACACCCTGTATATGCACGGACTTTTTAGATATTTTCATTTAATTTTTCTGAAAAACAGTCCGAAAATTGTTTTCAAACAATACAATACAAATAATAGGTATATAATAATATTAATATGATTTAATAATAATAATATGATTTAATAATAATAATAATTTATTTCAAGTATCAAGGACTCATAATAATGGTACGGAACCCTTCGTGCGCGACTCCGACTCGCACTTGACCGGTTTTTTGTATAAGCAACAACGTTCCATTTAATCATCATCATTCCAGCCTATTATACGTTCCACTGCAGGGCACAGGCCTCCTCTCAGGATGAGAGAGCTTGGGCCGTAGTTCCCACGCGGGCCAAGTGCAGATTGAGAACTTCACACACACCATTCAATTTCTTCGCAGATGTATTCAGCTTTCCTCGCGATGTTTTCCTTCACCGTAAAGCTCATGGTAAATTTCATATGTAATTTCGCACATAAAATCCGAAAAACATAGAGGTGCGAGCCGGGATTTGAACCCACGATATTTGACTGAAAATGGTTAGCATGAGCTGCAGCCCGCCGCACTCACGTGCAAAAGGACTATGTAGGTGTTTAACATGTTTTTGCTAAAATGAACGTAATGTTCACACGATGTTAGCCTTGAAAAATAAAAACATGTAAAAATTTGAAATTCATTTCAGTTATGACAATTCCATGGTATTCATTACATTTGTTCGTAACTCGTAGTTCTATAACTTTTTCGGCTTCATTATGTGACTCGATGTTGGAGCCACATACAACATAATAGTCCACGTAGTTTGTATCATAATTTTTGTATTTTTCTCTGAATGTTCTGCGTTCAAATCCCCAAGGACACACCTTTTTGTTTTTTTTTGTTACAAAATGTTAGTGTCAACAATGGAATATTTTATTGGCTTCGATTTGAAATAAAAACGATTATGCTGCTACGAAATGCTGGAACAACATCCCGCCACCAATAAGAAATGTGAAATCGCTATATAAGTTTAAAAAGGACTTCCGTAATCATTTATTAGAATTACAGATTAATTCAACATAGCGCCTTTGTGTAACCACCATAAGATTATGATGTGTAGTTTCTTGTACCTGAGGGTGGAGAGTGCCCTGTTGCTGGTTGGAGTTACCGTGTTGCGGTTTGAGTCACAATTTCGCCTGGCTACAATAATTTTGTGTGGGGTGCTGTGTGAGCAATTTGTGTTATGTAACTTATGTATGTTTGTGAAATTCTTTATTGTATATCTATGAATTTGTGTTAAATAAAGAGAGACAATATATTTATTTATATTTATAATCATATTGGGAGAGTTTGTGGGAGCATGTGTGCCGTGCGGCTCTGTATCGGATGCTGACCAGGATCCACATAATATCAGCGTCGAGCCACCCTTAGTGACCCGACGAGTGCTGAGTGGACTCCTTTTTCGTATAAGTAGTTTATCTCTATTTTCAATTATTGTTTTCATTTTTTTTCTTTTTAACATGTACCGTTACTTATGCGAAATAAAGATTTCTTATTCTTATTCTTATTCTTATTATAATTCTGTAGCTGAATCTGCTTTGAAATTTTACTAAAAACTATTGTTGTAAAATTTGTCAGTTACAAAATGTTTCAACAGGTGGCGCTGGAGAATCCGGCGGTATTCCTAAATCGCGCTGTTAAGATTTTTCTTGGTATAATGACGATCCTTCGATTGAGTTGATTAGTTGTATCTAGATTGAAAATGTGATCGTGTGAAATGAACCATTCTAACTATAATTCTCGTTCAGCTTTACGTCATTGACGAATGTCAAACGAGTACTCTCTCACTGACTAGTGGCGTTATGTTGCACATGGTTAGATTATAGTTAGGTCTGTTTCGTTTCACATGTTCACAATTTCAATCTTTCACCTAAGACTAACGAAGGCAAACCACCCACCTGGGGGGTTACTACGAAATTCGAAGTTCGAAGTTCAGATCGTGCGGTCCCTCTCACTCTCGTAATAAATACCATTAGCGTGAGCGGAACGGCATGAAACGAAGTTCGAATTTCGCGCTTCGTAGTATAGGGCCTTGGTCTAGACCCGATTAGGATTAGATTTAGGCTGGCAACGACTTTAAAAAACCGGCCAAGTGCGGGTCGGAATCGCGCACGAAGGGTTCCGTACGGTTAAATATAAAAACGGCAAAAAAAACACTTTTGTTGTATAGGAGCCCCCTTAAATATTAGTTTTATTTAAATTTAATTATTTATTTTTAAAGTGAATATTATAACTTAATATTCTGTGAATATTTCAAGCGTCCACCTGTTGCCGTTATCAATATCGAGCAAAAACGAGCAAAAAGTCACGTTTGTTGAATGGGGGCTCCCTTTAATATTTATTTTATTGTGTTTTTTAGTACTTATTGATATAGCGGCAACCTAAATACATCATCTGTGAAAATTTTAACTGTCTAGCTGTCACGGTTCATGAGATACAGCTTAGTGACAGATGGACGGACAGACGGACGGATAGACGGACAAACAAACAGACGCACAGACAGACGGACAGCGGAGCCTCAGTTGAAAAAAAAAACTGTCAGTTCATTTTTAGGGTCCCGTTTTTACCCTTTGGGTACGGAACCCTAGAAATGAAGCGACAGTTTTTTTTTCAACTCTCAAATAATGGTAATAAATGGACTAAGGTCACTAAGTGTATTCCTAACATTCACGATCCTACTTATTTTACTATTTTTCCTGAATATAAAAAAAATACTGCATAAAAAAATCCAAAAATATTTTTCCTGTAAATCAGCAGTGAAAAATCTACAAATGGTTATTTTATTTGTCTAACCTAGCACATTTGAATTGTTGTCAATTTTGTAGAGCTCAATCTGCTTCGAAATATTACTAAAAAATATTGTTTGAAATTTGTGAGTTACAAAATGTTGTAATAGGTGGCGCTGTTACGTTCGGCGATATTCCTCAATCGCGCTGTTAAGATTTTTCTTGGAATAATGACGATCCTTCGATTGAGACTACGATTGAGACTTCGATTGAGACTACGATTGAGACTTCGATTGAGAATTCGATTGAGACTCCGAAAGTTGAGCGAAAATACGATCGTGCCAAATGAAAGATTGACTATAGTGATTATTTAGTCAATCTGTTTCATTTCACACGATCTCATTTTCAATCAACTTTCGTAGTCTGAATCGAAGGATCGTCATTATGCTAAGAAAAATAATATAATCCTCGTTCAGCTTTACGTCATTGACGAATGTCAAACGAGAACTCTCTCACAGACTAGCGGCGTAATGTTAAATTTAAATCAACAAATCTGCTCTGTTTCATATACCTTCTCAAAATTTCAATCTTTCACTTGAGACTAACGAAGGCAAACCACCCATCTGGGTCTAGACCCGGTTAGATTTAGGCTAATAGGTTAATTGAATGGAAATGGGTAGCATGAGCTGTAGCCCGCCGCACTCACGTGCAAAATGACTACATATGTAGAAACTTCAAAGTACAAAAGCGAACTTATCCCTAAAAGGACATAAAGAGTCAGTGCATGCTTAAGCAGCACTATTTATTATCCTGTGCTTGAAAATTGTATTATAGTCCTTTTATTTACAAGTATATTGTATATCACTTATCTATGTATGTTTTATGATGTGTATTATTGGATGTTTTCAGTTGTTTTATTAAAATGTTTGTTTTTTTTTGTTATTATTTATTAAATTTTATATTGCACCACCTGCTGAAATGCATTCCTTGCTTTCTTTCTTCTTTTTTAAAGGTTGCCTGGAAGAGATCGCTTCGAAGCGATAAGGCCGCCCATTGCTTACCTTATTTCTTTTTTTTCATGTACTTGTTTTACTGTATTGTATTATTTGTGGTGTACAATAAAGAGTCATTGTATTGTATTGTAAGAGTCGATCTCTCTTTCATTTTTTTTTCTTTTTATATACGGTTCTTTCGTCCAGCCAGATATCATTTCGGAATTGCTTTAAATTTCTTAAACAATTACATTTTCTAATTAAGAATACTCCCAAACTGCTTCTTATAATTAAAACAGGGTGACAATTCTTACTGCGTTTAATTGGTGGAATTCCTACCGCATCTAAAGTATTATTATTGGTATAAAAATAAAGAAATAGGATTAAGAGGCAGCGAAGCAAAAAATTAAAATGTCTCCCGAGGGGTGGCCCTTACCGGGTCTATAAATGGATGGTGGAATTAAGTTCCTTGTTTAGGTACTTTTGGATGTTACAGCTATATTCTTATCATCATCATCATTTCAGATCGGCCCTGCGCCATCCGCAACCAATCCCGCCACCTTCACCAGGTCCTCCATCTTTGTTGGAGGGCCTACCTACACTGCGTCTTCCGGTCCGCGGACGCCCCCATCGGCCGTCAGTTCTACGATATAGAGTATATTCTTATACTCCACCTTTCTAACATTACGAAAGAGTATAACCACACACTCGCTTGTGGTAACTAGAGTTACCAACTTTGTGCACCTCCAAATTGCTTCTGGTACTTCTGGTTACCAAGGGCAGTATAGGCGGTTTTCGATTTTTAATCTGTAAATGGTGGCACAGATACGCTATAAAATGTAGGCAAAATACAGAGTACCAATATAGCAACATTAAAAAAATGACTCAGCCTAATGGATACAACTAAAATATTTTTTATTCAAGTTTCTTTGCAAGGTGTCTCGGAAGTGTTTTTAAAATGCCTTAAGCACTCAAATTTATATATTTCTATTAGTATTAAATATCAAAATACTCGGCGTTTATTGGTGTATTATACTAAATCTATATTTTTGTTCTATTGCATATTGGTGAACAAAAAAATGTTTATCCGTTACCTAGTACCCATAACACAAGCTTTGCTAAGCTTACTTTGGGACTAGGTCAATTGGTGTGAATTGTCCCCTGATATTTATTTTATTTTATTTTTTATTTATTTACCTCGACATTTCGGCCACATTGCAGCAACCGTGGGTTCTAGACACCCTACACTTCAGTTAACTCGTGACCACGGTTGCTGCAATGTAGCCGAAACGTCGAGGTAAATAAATAAATATTTATTGCGTGATAAGTCCCGTTTAGTTTAGTAATTAAAAGTAGCACTTCCCCGCACCATCCCCCGTGCTAGTAGCCCATTCGAAACCTTCGCCAATCGGAATCCAGCTCATAAATAAGGCCCGCGTCCACCAACGTGCTGCGATATCAATCTTTCAAACTGCATTCTCAAACCGTCTGCGCTTACGCACGCGACGGCGCAGTTTATCACTGTATTACTAATAGTGATGTGATTTAGGAATGTCTTTGGTCTATCGATGTTGTAAGTTAAATCTATCTTACCTGACCTAAGTAAGGTATAACAGTTTTTTTCTGATTCACGCTCGATTAGGTACGGTCGGCCTCAGAACTTGCTGAACACTAGTACTTTGTCGCTTTCACTATGATATATTTCAAACTTCACATTTAGAACTGGTTAATGCGACAACGTAATAAAGTGTTCAGCGACTTCTAAGGCTGACTGTACACCCTTATGTTAACTTCCTCAATAGTAATAAATAAATAAAAATAAATAAATATCATGGGACAATTCACACCAATTGACCTAGTCCCAAACTAAGCAAAGCTTGTACTGCGGGTACTAGACAACGGAT
The DNA here is from genome assembly GCA_947563465.1 of Archips xylosteana. Taxonomy (NCBI): domain Eukaryota; kingdom Metazoa; phylum Arthropoda; class Insecta; order Lepidoptera; family Tortricidae; genus Archips; species Archips xylosteana. The sequence continues at coordinate 892,167 of OX387359.1, forward strand.
AAACATACTTATATTATAGATAAATACATACTTAAATACATATTAAACATCCAAGACTCGAGCACAAACATTCGTATTATTCACACAAATATCTGCCCCGACCGGGAATCGAACCCGGGACCTCAAGCTTCGTAGTCAGGTTCTCTGACAACTAGGCTATCCGGCAGTCTAAATATAAATATGTCTAGTAGTAGTCGTAGTAGTCGTCTAAATATGTCTAGTATTTTAAATGTGAATGTAACACGGTCTGTCTGCCCATGTGTCTGTCAAAATTGTGTCTGTCTGTTTTGTTAAAAAAATTATTTTAAATGCAAGCTTTTTCACTTACAATACTTTTGGTTGACTGTACTTGCATTATCATCCAACTTACAGGAAGTATACCAAATTTCAAGTGAATCCGACAACTGGTCGTGAAGCAGCAGTAAATCCTGTTGCGTTTCGTACGGTCAATGAGAGCGCCGGGGCCCCAACACCTCTCCCCTTTGATCAATTATAACTGAAGATACACATTGCCGAACAAAATCCCCTTCAAAAAATGTCCGAACTTTTTTATTTGTTTGCATAACAATTAAATGACCTACACAGAAATTTGAACCTAGTCTTTACTTCATTACAGTCGTATTTCGGTTGACACTTGACAATTTCACGCAACGTACTGAGAAAAAAGAAGGCCACTTTTATCAAAGTGGCGCTCATTGGGCTCGGACATTTTCGCGCGCGCGACTGTGGATCTACAGTTATAATTGATCAAAGCCTCTCCCCCTCCCTCTCTCCTTTTAAAGGCCGGCAACAGATCGGTGACTCTTTTTGAGTTGTTGATATTTATGGGCGGTGGTGATTATTTTCCATCTGACGACCGGCTTGCTCGTTTTCCTCCGCCTCATGATTGAAAAAAAACTGGAAGTGGGTCAAATTCGACTTCCAAGATTTGACCCGTACATACATAGGTACATAGATACATTGCAAGTTAATGAAAAGCCTGTAAAATAATTAAGTACACAATCTCCTCTTGATGAACTGAAACAATTACTGTGCTCACCCGTGGCCATTTAATGCGAATGCGGATTTTTTTATTTGCGGGGTTGTGGGTTTGTTTATCTTATCTTATCTTACTAATAGGGGTCCTATCGGATACACTTCAACCCGTAGGGATCTTTTGCGTAATTACCCCTCCTTCGCATTTACTCCATTGCTTTTATCACCTGGGTTCGTTTAATATGGACCTCCGGAAAGTAACGCCTGATTCAATAAACCGTCTACTCATGTCTTACTTTATTTCTAAATGCCAGTTTACCAACACAGAATCTCGAATACCGAAAATATTCTTTGTATGTTACCTTAACACCCTTATTTATCCTCGTAATAAATACATTTAATAAAGGCTGCCTCACTAATGAAACTGCTACGTGTTCGCCATACTCACAGTCAGTGACGATGTATATCACTCGCTTTATTAAATTAGAACCCGTGGCGAAGTTGATGGCACAGCTTACGAGTTGTGGCGTTATGTGGTAGGATCGTTGGCGCCCAATACGTGACCTATTTAGCTGGGTCAGTATAGGTAGTTCTGAAACTGTGACATAGGAAGATCTGTTGTATAGAACCATATATGTCATTGGTTTTAGTCACAAGAAAAACTGAGTTCATAGGCTAAAAAAATTATGCGCAGTTCGGGAAACGAACGGTCGTATTGAAGAATCATAAATGTAATTAATTTGTTGAATCAGGCGTTACTTTGTGAAGGTCCATATTAATGAACTGAAACAATTTCTTTGCTCATCCGCGACCTTACGATAGCTACGTTTATGTAAAAATTCGTGTTCATGCAGTTCCTACACCTCCAGACTGTACGAACACACACAAATTACACAAACTGTTTTTACTTAAAAATACTTCATAATGTTAGCATGAAAATTCTATGAAAATATAGCAATTTGACACATGACACTCCGGAGTTACTTCACATTTCTGCCACATCGCGCGGTGCGATCGATTTAACGTTCCCCACCACCCACTTCGCACATAGCCAAATACATTGGACCTCATCAACCACTGGACAAAATATTCAGGATTCATTTTACCCTTTGTATTACTGTATCTGGGGATCACTAAGCACGTGCCATTACTAACAAGTACACCACTGCCTTCCAGGTCCACCTGTACTTCTCAGCGCTGCCCGAAGACAAGGTCCCGTATGTGAACAGCGTCGGCGAGAGGTACCGACTCAAGCAGCTGTTGCAGCAACTGCCTCCCCAGGACAATGAGGTAAGGGTCTTTTAACAACACATCTTAAGTCCTCTTAAATGTGCTCAAAAACCGTTGAAATATACTTACTTTCGCTGGCTCAGCGACCCGAAGTGGATCTCGGCCTCCGACATCAAAGTGCACCATTTCTTCCTGCTCTGTGCCAAGTCTGACCAATCGGACACGTCCAGCTCTTTCAGATCTTTAGCAACTTCATCTTTCCACCGGTATCTTGGTCGACTCACTGGACGCCGTCCGGAAGGTCGCCCAAGATACGCTCTTTTGGCAGCTCGATCCTCTCCCATTCTTTCCACATGCCCCAGCCATCGAAGTTGGGCAGCCATTATTTCCCCGATGATATTCGGCTCAGACACTAGTTATTTCCTGGTTGAACCTTCGCCTCCAATTTCTGTCATCGTCCCATGTTGGACCCAGAATCTTTCGCAAAATCTTACGTTCCGTAACCAAGAGTTTGTTTTCCTCCTTCAACGTTAGAAGTCGTTGAAATATATGTGTACACTAGCTTTTGCCCGCGACTTCGTCCGCGTTGAATTCCAATTTGTGGTAAAGCTTCTTCATCTCTTTCATTGTATAAAACAAAAATCCGGCACCGGCAACATCCATCATTATTATCATTTCATCATGAGTATCAGTTAGTGAATATTATAAATCCCGTTTATTCCCTATCCCGCGGGAATTTCAACAAATTTGTCCTTATTCTTTGCAAAATTACACTTATTTTTATCCCGCGGGTATTTTGCATTTTCCCCGAGAAAAGTAGCCTATGTCCTTAAAGCTTTCTACCGATAAAAGAACTTTTAAAATCAGCCGCGTAGTTGAGTTCACTTATTTTATTCCCGTGGGAATTTTGATTTTTCACGGAGAAAATAGTCTATGTAAGTAAGGGTTAGTGTAGCTACTCACTAATAGGTGAAAGAAATTTTCAAATCAGCCCTGAAGTGAAATTCACTTCTTAATATCCCAGGGGAATTTTGCATTTTACCGAATAAATAGTAGGTAGCCTATACCAATAAAGGATAGTGAAGCTTTCTATTGGTGATTTTTTTTTAAACTCAGCCCCGAAGTTAATTTTACTATTTTCTATACCGCGGGAATTTTGCATTTATCCGGAAAAAAGAATCCTTGTTAACCAAGGACAGTGCATCTTTTCTATTGGTGTAAGACATTTTAAAATGAGCTCCGAAGTTGAATTTTCTTTTTTCTATCCCTTGGGAATTTTGCATTTCCCCGGAAAAAAGTAGCCTATGTCAATAAAGGATAGTGTAACTTTTTACTGGTAAAAGTTTTTTTTTTTAATCGGCTCGGAAGTTTCAGAGATTATCTATCCCACAGGAATTTCCAAAAATCCTGCAATAAGTTTTTTTGTTGTTATGGTCATTTTCGTTAATACTGTATTTGAAAAGATTAGTAATTGTAGTTACGGAGATATGGTCCAGTTGATTTGAGTACCTACATATATAAATCCTGATTTAACTTTATCCCGTGGAAATTTTCAAAATTCTTTATATTCGCTTTATATTCTAATAGTCTAATTGCATGCCCAATTTGTACAGTTTAGTAATCTTCGTTATGGGCATAGGGTCACTCTTGATGAAATATATAAATCCCGATTATTCCTTATCCCGTGGAAATTCCGGAAAATCCTTTCTTATCGGATGCCTACGTCATACAAAGAACACACCCTCCACGTTTTAGGTCTCTACATACAGCGGTTTAGGCTGTGCGTTAATCCGGCAGTCAGTCATTTAGGACTTCAGGACAAAGCATTTTATATGTATTTGCATTGCACCAAGCTTTTATGCGAGTTCAACAATGATATTTGAATACTCAATTCGATTTTATTCGAAAAAGGTTGAACTCGCATAAAAGCTTCATCATCATCATCATTTCAGCCGTAGGACGTCCACTGCTGGACATAGGCCTCCCTCATTGACGTCCAATCATTACGGTTGGAAGCGACTTGCATCCACCCTGAACCTGCGGCCTTCACCAAAACGTCCGTCCATCTCGTTGGTGGACGTCCCACGCTGCGCTTGTAAAAGCAAAAGCTTGGTGAAATGCAAATACTTAATACATATAATTAGCTATTATCAGAGATCAGATCAAGACGTGGTTGACAAACGTAGACAAAAATGGTTTGCAATATTTGAAGTTTCGTTTCGTTTACAATGTGTCAAAATAAAATGTAATTTAAATCAAAAGCACTAAGGAGTATTGATATCAACTTCGAAGCAAATCACCTCCAAAATAACTTTCTACTACTTTTTGACCCCGTCAAGGGATGAATTTCAATAAAATACGAAACACGTCTTCCATCAATTTTGTTAAAGAATGTTTATGCAAAATTTGAAGTAGATTGGACCAAGGAATCACGATGTCTCATACAAACTTTGCCCCCCTTTTTTACCCCCTTAGAAGTAGAACTACGGAAAATCCTTTCTTATCGGATGCCTACGTCATACAAAGAACACACCCTCCAAGTTTCAGGTCTCTACGATCAGCGGTTTAGGCTGTGCGTTGATCCGTCAGTCAGGACAAAGGATTTTATATGTATAGATAATTAGCCCTTAAAACACTCATGTGATCCTTTAAACCCACAACCCACACTCATATTTTAAGGACCCTTATTACGTTAAAGTTGCATAAATTACTATTTAGATTCGGGGGGGGGGGTACTCATAAAGATGGCGTGCAATGTAATTTATAGTTCACGTCTCATCTCCGGACTATATACGTCCCATGGCTGGTCACAGGCCTCTTCTCAGATTGAGAGGGCTTGAGATTAGGAACTTCACACACCTTAGATTTGCTTCCCATGTGTGTGCCGGTTCCCTCAACGATGTTTTCTCATGGTAATTTTCAATTAAATTTAATTTCGGACACATGAATTCCAAATGATCTGATCTGATCAAGAGGCCATAGGCTATGTCTCTAGGCTGTCACACGTTTCGTCGGTTTTATAACAGCCCAGCAGTTTCAAGCCCTCCTTCTCAAATTCCAGGTCCGCTACTGCCACGCCCTCTCTGATGAAGAGAGGAAGGAGCTTCGGCTCTTCAGCGCGCAGAGGAAGCGAGAGGCGCTGGGCCGTGGGCAAGCGAGACAGCTGCACGCGCCTGCGCCCTGCGAGAGGGTAAGTACCATGTACTTTTATTTGACTTTAAAAAGGTTCTCGATTCGGTTGTATTTTTGAGATAGACAAGTTGCAGAATTTGACCAAAAAAGATAGTGACGGATAGCGAACAAGACGATTCTGTATTCAGAATGAGACAAAATAAGAATTAAACGAAAAACGAATGAGGTGAGGTGAGATAACAGGTTACATTTAGTTAATTACCTAAACCTTTCAAGTATGGATACCTTTTTTCCGACGCTAGCCTATAGGTACGTCAATTTTAGTTAAGGATAACTAATATTCGGTTCCTTAACCCCAGCTATAACGTTATAATTGAACTACCCTCACTACCTCCTTACTACGCCGTCCACGTCTCCTACATTTGTATCGGGATCCCGCTGGGATGCGGTCGGATGCGAAACGAATACAAAGGTAAGGGTGTTATTGTTATTTACTGGCTGTTGCCCGCGACTCCGTCTGCAAAGAATTTGTGCATCGCTATTCCGGGGAACTATGCAATTTTCCGGGAAACTATCCTATATCCTGGGAGGCCAGCTATCTCTATTCGGATGCGGCTTTTAGGGTTCCGTACCCAAATAGTAAAAACGGGACCCTATTACTGTGACTGCGCTGTCCGTCCGTCCGTCTGTCACCAGGCTGTATCTCATGAACCGTGATAGCTAGACAGTTGAAATTTTCACAGATGACGTATTTTGGTAGCCGCTATAACAACAAATACTAAAAAGCAGAATAAAATAAATATTAAAGGGGGCTCCCATACAACAAACGTGAGTTTTTCGCTCGTTTTTGCTCGATATTGATAAGGGAACGTACCCATACCACGTGACCCGTTTAGGGGGTGGAGGGGGTCACCAAAAATACCACGCCTGGTCACGGACGGGGGGAGGGGTTTAGGTTTTCATCACGTAGTCAACACACTAGTCTTTAGTCTAGGCAAATCTCGCAAATCTATATTAATAAAAGACAAATATGAGCCAAATTATTATTTTTTAACTTTCTGTTTGCTAAAAATTATTTAAAATCATATTTATAAATTACTACGTGAAAACTAAAGGGGGAGGGGGGGGGGTCTTGGAAAATACTACGGGCGGTCACCGAGGGAGGGAGGGGGCTAAAAAATTGCAAAAAATGGGTCACGTAGTATGGGTACGTAACCTAACCTTTGAAATATTCATAGAATATTAATTTATATATGAATATTAAAAATAAATAGTTAAATTAAATTAAAACAAATATTTAAGGGGGGCTCCTATACAAAAAACTTTTTGGCCGTTTTTATAGATAATGGTACTGAACCCTTCGTGCGTGAGTCCGACTCGCACTTGGCCGGTTTTTTTTATTTGAGAGCAAGTTTCTTGGCGATTGTTCTTAGACATGTTTCATCAAAATTTCAGCTGTTGCATAGTTCTCAGCTCTTTAGTTAGCTGCGAAAGGAATCTTAGACGCATAATGGGCATTTACTTTATTTTCAAAGATATGTGTGACAAATTGCGTTGAAATCACAATAATATCTGATATACACTAACAAACTATAAAAATTAAAACTAACTACTAGGTATCCTATTAAAATAAAATAAACTAAAACTACATTCAAACTAAAAAACCGGCCAAGTGCGAGTCGGACTCGCGCACGAAACGTTCCGTACCGTTATCTATGAAAACGGCACAAAAATCGGGTGCCCCTTTTCTCCCATAATCTTTTTTATCCGAATTTTGAAAGTCATAAATTGATGTCCATAATATTCTTGCTCATAAATATCGATGGTCATAATTTTTGTAAAGCACATCGCTTAATAGTTCTAACTGCAATGAGCCATAATCCCATTGATCATAACTTTAAAAAGTCATAATATTGATATCAATAATATTTAAGGGAATATCGTTGATTATTCAGAAACGTTATAGGGCATATATCTTAAAGTAATAATTGTTTTTAGTCATAATTTTTCATTACCTAAAATGCACTAACCATCTACATTGAATTCTATAACATCCAAAGGAACATTGATAATTATTCAGAAACATTGTAAGACATATCGCTGGCAGCGAGCGAGCGAAGCGAGCGAGCAAGACTTTCAGGGCAGAAGCGACTCGGACAGGTTAGGTTCAGAAGGCTAAGGCGGGAGCGAAGCGTAAGCGTAGCTTCCGCCTTAGCCTTCGATGTTAGGTATTTTTTTTATGACAGCACAGAAAAGGATTATTACCTTTAATATTATGAAATGTCATACAACCATGACATTGAATGTTATTACAAAGTAATATTGTGCCTTAAAATAATTATGACCTGCGAAAAAAGACCTTGCAATAATTATTACGAGTGACTTTAGTACCTTTAATATTATGAAGTGTGATGCTTCTAGACACTGAATGATATGAGTTTACTTATTAGTCCTTACAATAATTATGACTTAAGAAAATCGTAGCTCCAATTTATGTTGTTTAATATTATGACTTCCGATAATATGACAAAGAAAAATTATGACAGAAAACGTTATGGTCTTGAAAATTCGGAACAAAAATTTTATGGGAGTCATTATAGACCCAAAAAAAAAAAAACACATTTTTGTATGGGAGCCGCACTTAAATATTAGTTTTATTTTAGTTAAATTATATATTTTTAAAGTGATTATATAACTAAATAATCTGTGAATATTTCAAGCGTCTACCTGTTGCCGTTATCAATATCAAGCAAAAACGAGCAAAAAAAATCACATTTGTTGTATGGGAGCCCCCTTAAATATTTATTTTATTCTGGTTTTTAGTATTTGTTGTTTTAGTAGCAACCGAAATACATCATCTGTGAAAATTTCAACTGTCTAACTGTCCATTATTCATGAGATACAGCCGGGTGTCAGACGGAGAGACAGACAGACGGACAGCGGAGTCTCAGTGATAGGGTCCCGTTTTTATTCTATGGGTACGGAACCGTAATGAAATCAATACTAAGTAGTAAGTAGTGTAGTAGTGGTAGAGCCATGTTGTAGTGGTAGAGCCATGTTGCAGTGGTAGAGCCATGTTGCAGTGGTAGAGCCATGTTGCAGTGGTAGAGCCATGTTGCAGTGGTAGAGCCATGTTGCAGTGGTAGAGCCATGTTGCAGTGGTAGAGCCATGTTGCAGTGGTAGAGCCATGTTGCAGTGGTAGAGCCATGTTGCAGTGGTAGAGCCATGTTGCAGTGGTAGAGCCATGTTGTAGTGGTAGAGCCATGTTGTAGTGGTAGAGCCATGTTGTAGTGGTAGAGCCATGTTGCAGTGGTAGAGCCATGTTGCAGTGGTAGAGCCATGTTGCAGTGGTAGAGCCATGTTGCAGTGGTAGAGCCATGTTGCAGTGGTAGAGCCATGTTGCAGTGGTAGAGCCATGTTGTAGTGGTAGAGCCATGTTGTAGCTAGCCGCTGCATCACGAATGGGCCGGCTCATCCGGGGCAGTGCCACCCTCTCACAGAACACCGGCGTGAAGCAGCAGTAATCCTGCTTGCGTTTCGTACGGTCAGTGAGAGTGCCGGGGGCCCAATACCTCACCCCTTCCCTCTCCCCCTTCCCCTATTTCCTCTCCTTTAGGGCCGACAACGCACTGGCATCGTGTAAAGCGCTGCGGGTGTCTATGGACAGTGGTGTTCATTTAACATCAGGTGACCCACTAGTTCGTTTGTCTGGCCTATCTAACATAAAAAAAAACCACAACAAAAAGCCGCACTTTTCCAAACGAATAAAATTGCACGTAACTCCCTGTTGTATTCCGCGAAACAATATGCAAATGTGCGAATTAATTTCACTCAAGTTAATTTATTAAGAGTGAGTAAAGCTAGACAATTAGTTTGAATGCAGGCTGCATTAACGGTGGCAGCTATTTTCTCTTCAGTCGGTAAGGCTGGGGCGTTGTGATAAGCGAAAGAGGTCAGCGGTTATGGAATTGCATTATGTGCTGGTATTTTGTTTTTATAGGCATTGGAAAGAGAGATCTCGATATTGTTGTCTCTCTCACTAAAGTGAAATGCCTATAAACACAATACCACTACACTACACCTGCAATTCCAGGTAATTTATTTATAACGACTGTTTGACTCCAATAAATTCGGAGGGATATTCAGTAGTTACTAAAGAATTGAAATCTTTTGGTTTCTGTTTTGCAATTTGTTTTGGTTTTTTTTAGCGACAGAGTTCTCGATATTTTAACGTAGTTGCATGTATCATGATCGAAGGCGATGGCTGGCGGTCAATATAATTATTACGTAGAAAATATTTTGTCTAATTTTGTGATGGATGGGTGGGTGGATGAATACTTAGTTGCTATCGCTATCCCGTAGGAACTATCCAATTTTCCCGCGGATTAGCATTGACAACTAGTACAAGCATTTGTTGTAGCTGACTTATGGTTAATTGTAAATTAATACTTTTTTCTACAAGACTATACTTACTTTTTTTAATCCGATCTGTGGTCAAAAATTATTATATTGAAATTGGACATAGTTACATTCGTATCCTTACTAATATTATAAATGCAAAAGTTACTGTCTAATTCTGTCTGTTACTTATTCAAATTTGTACCATTGGACCGATATTTTGAGACCGTAGGATCCTTCCCACGAAGGATTAAAATGATAATATATGTAATAAAATTACTTATTAGTTTTTAGTGTTGTGGCACAGATTACTTAATAGTTACTTGGTTGAGGGTAAGAGCATGTGAAGTGAGTGTTAACTAAGATTGCTAGTTTTAAAGTCAATATTTTTGTTTAGTGTCATACCTACTGTTAAAAACTGATACAATTATAATTATTATACTGTAGTCCTTATCCCGGAAAATCGCTTCGTACCCGCGGGATAGCAATGCAGACGTTTATAACTGTTATACTCATAGTCTCGCGATACTGTTATGCTAAAAACGCTATAATTTATGTCCTCCGCAGCCCGCTCCGCTCATGCCAGGCCCCACGTCCCGGGATTCCCGGGAGGTAGCATGTTAATCCCGGGACTCATAAATCATCCGCCCCTCGTCTGCAATTGATACGTCTTTTTTTCTGGTGCGCTTGTTTTGTCTGGATTGTTTCCGAATAAATAATGTACAGAAGTAAATGTATAAATTGTTTGATGTGTATATTCATCTATTCATTTATACACATCATTTAGCTTTACACCGCGTCCCGTAGAAATTTCAGAAAATCCCTTTTTACTGTACCCAGGCTACATGTGACCCTTGAAGAATTACCATCATCCCAGCCTATATGCGTCCTATTGCAGGGCACAGGCCTCCTCTCAGAACGTGAAGGCTTGGGATCCCGCGCGGGCCTGTTAAGGGTTGGGAACTTCAGACACCATTGAATTTCTTGGCACTTGTGTGCCGGTTTCTCAACCATATTTGCCTCTAAAGATCATATAAATTGAAAATGTAATTTCGCACCTAAATATCGAAAAACTTGGAGGAGCCTTTAGGAATACGTTTGCCAAATTTAAATCTAGTTGGATAGGTCAACCGAAGTGAAGGCTTAGAATAGTGGCTAAGTTGGTATCAGCCGAACCAAAAGCAATTATTCCTCCAACCAACATCACCAATCCATGATGATGAGTACCTACTGATGATTAATGAGTAGCGTCCACGGACCAGAAGTCGCAGTGTAGGTAGGCTTGCAACAAGATGGAGCGACGACCTGGTTAAGGTTGCGGGAACGCGTTGGATGCGGATGGCGCAGGACCGATCTGCTTGGCGAGCCTTGGGCTATGCCTATGTTCAGCAATGAACGTCTGTCGGCTGAAATGATGATGATGATGAAATTGATGAACCAACATCAACATCTCCCCTGTTATTGTCGAGGATAAAAAAATTCATCAACTTTTAACAAACTCAATTTACGCTTGCCAATTAGAAGAAATCGCCGTAAGTATTTAAAACTTGAGTCGTTAGCGAAGAAGTCGTTAGCCCGGCGCTCGAACCCGCATCTTACCAGGAACTTTGATTGCGAAGCTTAATTTGGGGGGTAATGAAATTAAAAATAACTCCGACTGTACTAATTAAGGAAATCGTTGGAATACCCCTTGAATGTTTTATATTTCAACTAAAATCCGTCTAATATTATAAAATTTATAAACTAGGTTTAACCTGCGGCAAGCAAGTCGAATTGAAATTCCGGGATTTTCCAAAAAAAAACCGCGGGAATTTCCAAAAATTACATCGCGTTCTTTGTTAATGTGTTTTTTCCATGTACAGTCGTGGTAAAAATGTTCGTCACCTTAAAGTTATATTTGGCAATTGACAGTCCTGTCAACATTTTATTTCAAACGAAACAATATCGCATTGAAGTATCCCATTTTTCAAAAGTTACTAGGAGTCTATGACTTGATAAGGGAATCATAAACTGACGAAGGTTTTCGTACCCCCACTGTCCAACGGTTATAACCAAAAACCAATATAACTTTCCAAATTAATCCAAAAATATATCCTACCCAGCATCCGGTAAAAAAACCGGTGCATAAAATTATAATCATAACGTTTATTATAACAGCGGCGCCACTCAGCGTCGCGCGCCCCTCGCCCGCGGGCCAATTAGTAATCAATGTACTGGAAAGACTTTCTGTGTAATTGTGCGCTGTGGCGACACTCTTTGATTTGCGAAAAGTGTCCATTGTTGGACGTTCCGGAGATTTCTTCATGGGGTCAAATTATTTTTTTTTTTTATATATGTTAGAGAGGCCATACAAACGAACTAGTGGGTTACCTGATGTTAAATGATCACCACTGTCCATAGACACCCGCAGCGCTTTACGCGATGCCAGTGCGTTGTCGGCCCTGCAGAAAATTGTACACTCGCCTCTTAAAGGCACCCAGGTCGCAACTCGATGGGATGACCCCAGCTCGTTCCAGATTTTGCAAGTTCGTGCCAAAAAAGACCGCTTAAAACGCACCGTCGAAGACTGCCATTCATCAATATGATGTCGATTAAATGAACGCTTACGACGGGCGGATCTGTAATGGAACCCCGCAGCTGGAATGAGGTCAAACAGTTCCTCAGAGCATTCCCCGTTGTAGATCTTATAGAACACGCAAAGAGAGCTAACGTCTCTGCGGAGAGCAAGAGGATCGTGTTAATCGGAGAGTGAGGGGGTTGCCATCAGTTTGTACTCTGTAAAAGAGTATGATATTATCATTATTTAATTTTGACATCTGAATTTGTATGTATTTTTATTGTTATTATTTATTGATTATTTGGTCTTATGACATCTTCACATTATGTGAATTAATATTATTCATTTAATATTTTTATGTTGTAGTTTTTAAATTTTTTTGACATTCACACATTATGTGATTTAATATTTTATTGACATTTTTGTTTTATCTCAGTTTTATTGTTTTTAATATTATTATCTTTGTGACATTTTAAATTAATATATTATCCATTTATGTTTTTCAAATTCTGTTGACGATCTTTTTGTGAATTCTTTATATTTGTGACATTTCGAATGCTGGATATAATTGTAATTTTCAATCAGAAATAAATGAATCTATCTATCTATCTATCTATCATCATCATCCCAGTCTAAGTCCCACTCCCACTGCAGGGCACAGGCCTCCTCTCAGAATGAGAGGGGTTGGACCGTAGTTCCCACGCGGGCCCAGTGCGGATTGGGAACTTCACACACACCATTTAATTTCTTCGCAGGTGTATGCAGGTTTCCTCACGATGTTTTCCTTCACCGTAAAGCTCATGGTAAATTTCAAATGTAATTTCGCACATAAATTCCGATTAACTCAAGAGGTACGACCCTCTGCTGGAGAGGACCTAGGTCAGGAACTTAGATTATTTATACATTAGATAGAGTGTCAGTAGTAAACATTGCGATACAAAACGTCCAAAACTCCATTTGACAGCTTCATATTACGCTCGCGTTACGTCATTCAAACTGAAGGGAGGCAAATGACATATAAGCCAATAGTTGGCTTATATTTTTCGGGACGTTTTCATGCCGCCTAAGCTCTATCTAGTGTATAAATAATCTAAGGTCAGGAATTAAACAATCGAATTGCGAGACTGATGGTTTCGCAACATTTTTCTATCAGTCTTAAATAGGTGCCCTTATCCATCTCCATGGAACTTGCATCAGACCTGGTGCAGCTTCTGAAGCGGCTGAAAAAGCGAAAGGACTCTACTTCTATGGTATTTTTAACTTTAGGTCATAAAAGAATAAACTAAACGACCAAATTTAAGAAAGTAGTTTTCGAATCCAAAAATTCGATCGTTCAACTGTGTGATTGGAAGTAACTTTATAACAAATTAGCTATGTAGTAAGTAGTCATGCATTGTGGGGCTAGTATTGATGCTGGTGGTTGCCGTATAAAAATAATTATTAAAAGAATTTTAAAGAAATGTCTACTTTAATTTGGCCATATTTTCAGATTGAACTATATCGATGATTGAACTTCAAAGTTTCTTGCGGCGCATTCTTCTTGGCAATGACGGTCCTTACTCCTTAGGAAAGTGCTGGAAGTTTAAAATTAAATAAGTGACATGTATAACAGTAACAGCCCTTTGCGGCGTACTTGCAGAGTAAACGTTTTGATTTGACTTCTTTTTTTTTAGAAACCGCTTGATAATTTAGGGATATGAAGCGGCAGATAGACGATACTTTATTTTCGTATGGTATACAACATTACCATAGAAAGTATAACATCCTACTTGCTTCACATCCCTATTTTGTCAATTGTGGATTATTCGTTTCAATCGAAAGAAGGTCATTATTACAAGAAAAATCTTAACAGCGCGATTTAGGGATATCGCCGGACGTAACAGCGCTGCCTATTGAAACATTTTGTAACTAACAAATTTTTCAAAATCTTTTAATATTTTAATTTCGAATTAAGTACATTTAGTTACAAAATTATAATCCTTTCTACATTAAATCGAAGCCAATGAAAGCATATCATTGTTGACTCAAGCATTTTGTAACAATAAAAAAAAATACAATAAGATGTGACATTGGGGATTTCAACGTAGAACGTTCAGTAAAAAATAAAAAAATATTAAAGGTGTTACTTAAAAAATTTATCTTAGAAATAAAAACATGAAAAAAAAAATACAAAAAGATGTTGGTTTAGAAATTTTAACGTTGGTGATCTGTAGCAATTTGAACAATTTCTATAATAGTTTATGGTAACTAGATCGTAATAAAGAAAGCCAAGTCACTGCAGTCAAAAGTTTAAATTATAAAGCACATAAATCAAAGACTGCAGCAGAAAAAAATTAAATAGCAGAACTCACGTCTTAAAACGAGTTTGAGTTTGAGTGGGCGTTTGGCAGCCGCCGTGACGTGTGACTTCGGGAAAAAGGGCTACGGATTAGCCCGAAAAATGTCGAGTTAAACTCGTTTCAAGACGTGAGTGATCCGTATATTTTCACTATTTGTGTTCAAAAAATTAATTGCCTAATCGTAAATTTCAACTTTGATTAAGATTTATAGATACACTGTTATTAATTTAAAAAAAATAATAATGTTACAAATCTCAGAACACATTTAATTAGACGTAATAATCATTAAAAAAATATTTCCCTAATAAAAAAAAACTGAAAAAAATTGGAAAAATAAATAAAATCGAAAATTGCTAATATCTTGAAAACCGTGGCGTTTTTACCAAACTTTTTTTGGGTTTTTTCGATAGGAAATTATCGTACCGTTTTCGTCTCAACCATTATCATAGACAATCTTTGCCACTGTTAACGGGACATCCTGTATATTTAAATTCTTGAGCCAGGCCACATAATGACATTACTATTTTGACTTCGAATCACATAGTAAAGGCGAAAAAGTGACAGAGTTGCGAGTTACAAACAAATGTAATAAACAACATGTGAATGTCATAATTGAAATGAATTTGAAATTTTTACATGGTTTTATTTTTCAAGACTAACATCGTCTGAATACCTATTAAGTTTGTTTTTTAGTAAAAACATGTAAACTACCTACATAGTCCTTTTTCATGCGAGTGCGTCGGGCTACAGCTACTTGCGAGTGTCGAAAATTTGCGGCATAAATGGCTGTTATCTTTTGATTGTGTTGGCTTAGAACTTTGATTTTTTTCACAGCTCCAAGGGACAGTAGACCTGAGTATTTGATATAAATTTCAGCTTGATACCTCCACGCGTTCTTAAGAAAAAGGGTCTTGACAGACGGACGGACGGACGGACAACAAAGTGATCCTATAAGGGTTCCGCTTTTTCCTTTCGAGGTGCTGAACCCTAAAAAGATCTTAACTCCCAAAACACACGGTTTTCACCTAACTGGGTTTAAACCCGGGTGGTTGGTGGATTGCCTTCTATGGTAACAGGTGAAAAAATGGGCATATGAAGCGATTATGAACACTCATTGACTCATTCAACGCAACGGCACGGCTTTGATTAGTGATAGAGTACTTACTTCACATTCTTCTACTAAGCCGTTATACTGAAAGACTGAAATGATGTCACAACCGCTTCATATGCTCATGTTTTCATACAATTATTTCAAGTAGTCTCAATCGAAGGAAAAAGATTCCAAGAAAAATCTTAACAGCGCGATTTAAGAATATCGCGCAACTAACAGCGCCACCTATTGAAACATTTCGTGAACAACAAATTTAGCAACAATATTTTTTTAGTAAAATTTCGAATAATCCTTTCTGATTTAAATCGAAGCCAATTAAAGCATACACTGTCATTGTTGACACAAACATTTTGTAACAATAAAAAAAATACAAAATGATGTGCCAATTGGGGATTTGAACACAGAACATTTAGTGAAAAATACAAAATTATGAAACAAACTACTTAATAGCTACGTGGATTTCAAAAATATATCTCAGGACAAAAATCATGAAAAAGATACAAAAAAATATGTTGGTTTGAAAATTAGAAGTATGATAATTTACAACTTTCATGACTGTATGTGTGTGTATGTAACTGTTTAATATGAACAATGTTTGAATGTTTTAAACATGAAACTACCATGAGACTCACTCATAGTGAAAATATACGGATCACTCACGTCCTACAACGAGTTTAACTTGACATGCTTTGGGCTAATCCGTAGCCTTTCTTCCCGGAGTCACGCATTTGGCAGCCTCCGTGATGTGTGACTCCGGGAAGGAGGGCTACGGATTAGCCCGAAATTGTCGAGTTAGATTCGTTTTAAGGCGTGAAGAAGGCGTGAGTGATCTGTATTTTTAAAAATGTTTGAATGTCATCTCAATATCCAAACATCGTTCACAAACGTTCCCATTTATAATATTATTTTGATATAGGTACATAGTTATATGATCACGTCACGTCAAGCAACCCGTCGGTTTACGTACAGTGAACACGCGCTCAGACCTCTTAAGGCCCTCTTCCACCGCTCCACCGGCTTTAACGACAAAGTGCTCCAACCGCGAAACCGTTTCAAACTGACAGCTCTTTTAGTTTACGGCCTTTGATGTAACCGCTTCGTTTTTATGTCTATGCGTGAGTTACACCAATCCATACTAACATTATAAATTCTTAAGTGTGTTGTCTTACCTTTTCACGCTTAAACCTCTGGGCCGATTAAGATGAAATTCAGTATGGAGATAGTTTGAGAACCTGGGAAGGGTATAGGATTGTTTTTACCCCGGAAGCTTGTATAGTTCTCGCGGAATAGTGATAGAAGAATTTTTTGCAGACGGAGTCGTAGGCAACAGTTAGTTTAATATAGCGATAGCCAATTCTGCTGTGTCATGACAAAACACTGTAACTTGAGTTACAGTGTTTTGTGCTAACACCGTTAAATTAACTATTCGGACCCTAATCTATATATGCATGCTTAGAGAAACTGATTTTCTATCAAAAACATTGAAAAACGTCATTGCAATTTACACTGTAACTCTTAAAACGTAGGGTCTTGATTAGACTAAACACTTTATTATCTCCAGATACCGTGTTTTGCCAAAACAAACTCACATTTTCTTAGTATAGTATCAAGAGTTACAGTGTTTTGTCGCAACAATCACACGAGAAATTAGTCCAAGTCCTTGTTTATTTTAAGTCGGGACTTCTTCAAGGTAATCATCCTTTCTAAAGACTAAGAAATATATATTAAGATGTGAATGTTGGTTTTATGAATAGTGATGTTAGCAATATATTACTAAATTAAATTTAAAGTAGCATTTTCTTATGATTATATGTCATTAAGTATCACGTTACAGTGTTTTGTTATAGCAACTCTCATACATTATTGATAAAGGACATAACGATATAACACGTTTTTGCTTGAAAATTCATGTAATAAGTAAAAATTTTAATATTATTTTTCTTTGTCCACTTCTAGTAGCACATTATCCGTGATTTGTCCAAATTTTATTGCAATCAGATCAATATTCACTGTTCTGTAGCCAATTAAAGAAAGCAAAAGTTTTTTGCGATTTCTGAAAAATAGGTGTTTTTTAGATACAGTGTTTTGTCATGACACGGCAGATGTCCAATCAGCCGTTAAATCTCCGGTTTGGTAAATTTCTCGGTTTCCTATCGTTTGCCAGAATTTCATATGCTATAATGTATCATTCCCATAATTTTTATTTACGAATGTCTTCAATTTAACCTAGTGTGATCGACTAAACCCACAGTAAAACTAAAGGAACATGATAAAGGATTCAGGATTCAGGTCACGCACGGTCAGATCGCATAACTACCTATACAAAATATTTTATATTTATTTATTTATTTCTTCGCTTACCACTATTTTTACAGGTATTAACCTAATACAATAGCGTAACTAATTCTAATACATACAATTACATTACATATCTAATTCATTCCTATTGTAACAAATAATAAATAATGCAGACTTAGTGAATTCATTCAGAGTACACGAGAACAGGTCAATGCATTCGGCTTTAAGGTTGAGGGCGCGCAATGCACGCGTCATCGGGGCCATCCGGAGCAGAGGCCGTATTGTCTAACGCTTTTGGCGCTTGCCTTCGCTTTCACTATCTCTTTCTGTCAACGTTTTATACCGTTTGACAGAAAGAGATAGCGATTGCGAAGGCAAGCGTCAAAAACGTTTGACAATAAGCCTACAGGTTGGTGCGCCCGCGCGGCACGGCCAGCGGGCGCGGCCGGAGCCACAGCCACACGTAACTATCGGGCACGTTAATGTTGACGACACTCAACACCCGGCTATTGTATATTTTACCTCTTAATATCTTGAATACATACTTCACAAGACATAGCTCTCTGCGGACTCGTAACTCGTTGTAGCCCACAATTCCCAGCACAAATAAATTAGGATACAATAGTGGGTAGAATGGATATACTCCATACATCCTCAAGTACAAAGACCGAATAAACTTGTTCTGGATTCGCTCAACCATGAGATGATATTTTGTTTCATGTGGGGCCCATATGACTGCATTACACTCGAGGCTACTACGCACCAACGCATTATATAAAGCATTATATATAGAGACTGACAATGATGTTCATACATACTGCGGGCTGCGTTCAATTTGACCTGACCGCAGTCCGCAGAACGCATCCAGTGTGGCAAATCCATCTTCACATCAGACAAATTTGCAAACTCTCCGTATATTCTCTTCCCAAGAACACAAAATTTATGATTTTCACCTAACATTAGTTCCACAAAAAACAGATGGCGCTGAAATCAATGTTTATAACGCGAGGCGTTTTGGTTCTTGTAAACCAATTACTATAATGTTGCGTGCGTAAAGGGAGTTGTATGATTAGATTAGATTACTAATGTACTGTACCACAAACATTATTTATTATTCCGTACAACATGTAATGTAGATTTATGTAATGGAGGAAACGCACGTTGCACGTCGAGGTCAGCTGGATCCGTGGCTGAGAATGCCGCGAGGTCTACGCACCTCAAGTACCTACTCAGCCTTGGAGCCAACGTTATGAGTTCGTGACTTTTGCGGCCGAAACGGCTTGTCCCTCGGGTGCTAAGGCCAAATCTTTGGTCTGGGAATTGGGCCGTAGGGTACGGGATAGGGGTGGCGACCCCCGCTCCGGGTCGTACTTGGTTCAGCAGATGGCGCTGACCATACAACGAGGCAATGCTGCCAGTATTATGCGCACTTTTGAGCAGTACGACGCGGAATGGTGGTTTTTAGTTTGTAAGTTTTTAATTTTAGTTTTTAGGGTTCCGTACCCAAAGGGTAAAAACGGGACCCTATTACTGAGGCTCCGTTGTCCGTCCGTCTGTCACCAGGCTGTATCTCATGAACCGTGATAGCTAGACAGTTGAAATTCTCACAAATGATGTATTTTGGTTGCCGCTGTAACAACAAATACTAAAAAACAGAATAAAATAAATATTTGAGGGGGCTCCCATTCAACAAACGTAATTCTTTTGCTCGTTTGTGCTCGATATTGATAACGGCAACAGGTAGACGCTTAAAATATTCACAGAATATTTAATTATATATTCCCTTTAAAAAAAAATTAAATTAAAATAAATCAAATACTTAAGGGGGGCTCCCATGCAACAAAGGTGTTGATATTGCCGTTTTTATAGATAATGGTACAGAACCCTTCGTGCGCGAGTCTAACTCGCACTTGGCCGGTTTTTTCATAATGAAGGAATGTTATGTCAGATGTCTAGCTATCTACGACCTACGTACCTACTAAATTGCGGACAACGCAGGACCAATCATTGGGAACTCTCTTGGGAAGGACTTTGTTCAGCAGTGGACTTGTTTTGCCTGATATGACGATGACGACGCGTGAATTCTTCGCAGGCGAAGTCATGGACAACAACTATACGTCTTCAGAGAAAGTTCAATCCATCAAAGCGTTAACAAGCAAACTTGCGCATTCTCCCGTACCGTATCTCAGCAGGGCGTCATTTAATGGACCATTAATGTCACCACATGCCGACACACTGCCTTTGTCACGAAGATCTATGGCACAAGTGAACAATACACCTTAATAGCTTTAATTAGGGATTAACTGGAAGCCTTAACGATGTCTGTTATTGTGTGTTGGATATAAGTAACACATCTACTTTTTCTATTGGGTCTCGCGGATGCGGAATCGGCTTATGCTGATTGAAAAATGCTTTAAACCTCTTGAGACCCATAAACATTATTGTTTATTTGAATTAGGAATCCTGTTGTTATTAAAGTTCAAAGTAAACTTTTAAATATGTACAAAAAATTAAACGTTTGGTCCTAGGAGGTTAATATGCCATAAGAGGGAGAAAGACGTCGAGTGAATAAAAGAGAAAGAATTGAGCAGAGCCGATCGACATCTTTTTCGCGCTTATCGCGTTATTCTTTTATATACTTTCACACATAATCATCATCTTATCATCATCATCTCAGACTATGTACGTCCCACTGCTGGGCACAAGCCTCCTCTCATAATGAGAGGATTTGGCCGTAGTTCTTACGCGGGCCCAGTGCGGATTGGGAACTTAAATACATTATAACTTACTAACATTATATCACAAAATTCACAAAGGTACATAATACTTACATAAATTATATTTCACATTTTTTATCGCAGGCTCGGATTCTGAGTTTTTCCAAATTTATGTGCCCAATTACATTAAAAATTTACCTACTACTATCATTTACGGTGAAGAAAAACATCGTGAGGAAACCTGCACACACTCTGCAAAAATATTCATTGCTGTTGCGTAGTTCCCAATTCGCACTGAGCGCGCATGAGAACTATGGTCCAAGTATGGAGAGGTGGCCAGTGCATTGCAGTGAATACCTATAACATAGACTGCTATGGTCATGATGATGACTAAGAAGCTACCTACTTACCTAGCTACCTACCTGCATTGCTAAGCGGGTAGCTACCTACCTAAACAGTGGGAGAATGAAAATTACCTAAACCATTAACCGTAAAAATTTTGAAAAATTCCCTCATACTTACCCCTACAACATGATACTCAAAATTTAATACCAAAATTCAAGTCGCTGGCTTCAGTAACTAAGGCTGTGCCGTGCGTTATTTCCTTATGAACTGAAATAATTACTTTGCTCACCCCCATCCTTACCTGTTAGACCTAACATTTGGTAGCACAGTGAACAGTTGCGGTACTCTGAAGATGAGCTCTGGTTAAGCTCAAAACGCGTCAGTGTAGTTTAGTGGTGGTGATAGTTGGGTTTGTGTGATTTGTGTGTGTTTATACAGTGTGGAGGTGGAGGAACTGCTTGAACACGCATTTTTTACATAAACGTAGCTATCGTAAGGTGGGCAAAGTAATTGTTTCAGTTCATTAATACCTCCGCAAAGTAACGCCTGATTCAACAAATTATCTCCTTATCTCTCTGTTTCGTACGTTGACAATTTTCCCTCATAATTTCAACAAACGGTCGTACTTTCGAAGTGCAGAATAACAGAATACTTTTCCCATTCACGTGCACCTGCCACAAACTATAGCAATAAACACAATAATTTTTGCTTTCGCCAGCTTACTCTCACTTACCGAACGCACTTAGGTGTAAAACAATTGCATTACATTTTAGACCTTAAAAACACCCAATACAATTTAAAATACGAATGACGCTGTATCTGTTTTATGTCTTTTTACTTGTAAGAGGCAACTACAGCTAATGATTTCAACAAGGAGGCATTCGATTTTGAGCTGCACTGAATTTTGTACTTTGATAGGAATCCGCAAAGTTGTTTTTGCAGCTTAACGTGTGTGAAACAAACGAGCTTGCGTAAGTTACTCATCTTTTTTGATGTATTGCTTAAGTTAGCGCCCTCTGTTAGATGATTTACGAGTTGTAAGTAATGAACGCGGCCTACAGATGGCGCTGGAGTTGTTTATTAAGGGAGAGATTTATTGTTTGTAGGGGGATGTCGAATGTAGCGATTTAAGTGAGTCCCTTTAATTGTTTTCCGTAAATCATTAGGGACGTTTGTAGAGGTATTTCCTTTGTTGCGGTAGTTTTCGCATGTGTTTCAAATACTTTTTTTTTACACAAAAGAACACGATGAACTAGTTGTAATCTTCACCTTCGCTGTCATTGAAATACCTTCTAAATACATTTGCAACGTATAGTTTGGTATCGAAAATGTTACGGTGAAATTTTTAAAGTACCTACGTTTGCTTGAACAACGGCATCTATTGATTGTCATGTCAACCTATCCAACGTTCAAGGACCCTCTATTTTTGTTCAAAACTAAAATATTGTTTATCCGAAACGCATTACCAGGATATTGAGTATCCTATGTCTCAATCCAGATTTTTGTCTGCCTTTACGCCAAGTTTCATCCTAATCCATGTAGTCGTTCTTACGTGATTGACTAACAAACATTCAAACATCCAAGTATCAAAACAACTGCACAATATTAGTTAAGTGTAATAGGATATTTTACGCGTACGATGTAATTATTACTTATTTGCCTATATTTATGTTTCCCTGATGGGTAAACGCCTCCTCTCCCCTTATTCATCTTTCTAGCCAAAGCTATATTCGGCCGTTCGCGTAGTTTCACATCTGGTCATCTCGCCATTTCCGCCTCTTCTACCTTGCCGTCGGTAAACGTCAATATACAAATATCTTAAAAACAAAATACGGCTAAGCAACAATTTCTTAACAATTTCCTTTAATCTAACTAACACCTTGTTTGATGTCGGTGTAGCTACTCCTAGCGCCATCTAGTCACCAAATGAGGAACTAACTACTGCATCCTACATCGCGCATCGAAGTTTCTAAACTCAGCTACATAAATACAACTGCCAACTTTCATCCATCGGACTTTGGTCCCCAGGCATAACGGCTCGGCCACAACTTCGCGCGTTTAGCGGCACGGCCAGCGTTTTATCAGTTCATTGCTTGTGCCGCCAGGTAACCACTGTACGGCGAGCGTCTCAGCCGCGCAATGAACTGATAAAACGCTCGCCGCGCCACTAAACGCGCGAAGTCGTGGCCGAGCCGTAACATCTGCCTAGAGAGAGGTCTCTCTATTGCAACTACCCCCTAATCAGTTTTAATGCAAAATTACATAAACGTGGAATTACCGTGAGACTCATTCATAGTGACCAGTTTAAAAACATGAATTATCCGTATTTTTTCACTACGGAAAATATAAGCAATATTCCTGTAGCTTCGGTCGTGAACTTTCATTTTCTTGGTTTCTTATGAACTCGTAACTTTTTCTATTAAACCAAAAATTATACGTTATCTAACCAATCTGCGTCGTATTTGATTGCTTATTTACTTTCTGTTCATTTATGAAATTCATCTATTACCACAATAATAACCGCAATTCTAATACAGAATTGTAAATTGAGTTATAAAATTGTTCACTGTCGCTTTTATGTTCATTTTTCCTAAGAACTTTGAAACAGGAGCTTGACTTTTAGTTTCAAGTTTTAGTAAAATTCTACGCAAATTTTTTTGCCTTTGTGTTAAGTTAACTATGAAAAAGAAACATGAAATCGAATAAAATAATTATGAAGGTAAGTTTAACCAAATTTCTATTTTTTCATACAAAATCACTTTCAAAATTGTCTTTGATTCAGAATCATTTTTAATTTGAGCATTGTGCTGCCCTCTATTTAATGTTGCGCAACGTTGCGAGTACCTTTTGTTTAAGTGATTGACGCTTCTACTCCTAGATGTCGCTTTAACGCAATCCGTCTCGTTTTCAAAAGTGAATACAGATGGCGTTGTCGCGTCCTGCAAGCCGATGTAAAGTCCATTCAAACTCACAGATGGAGCTGTAACTTACCAAACTAAACTCCTAGATGGCGTCTCTAACCTCAAAGTCTAAAGAAAGTTCATTATTATTTTACGACATTCGTAATAAAAGTTTTAAAACGTTTCCGCGAAGGTGTGAAAATGATTTTTGTCCATTTTTTATACGACCATGGGAACAGGTAGTGAATATTATCTATTCACCGAGGTGTTATGGTGTTGTAAAACTACTGGGTTATTGTTAGGGAGTGCTTGCATCGCATTCTGTGCATTGATCACTGAGGGATCTCAAACCTGTTTTCAGATGTTACTCAATGAATAAATTGACAATAAACTGGACGGTAATTTTTTTTATTTGAAAGTTTTTCAAAGTTCTGCTATTTATAGCACCATGGGTAATTATGGAGCATCTATTAATTATTACATTATCTTCTTTAGCTAATTTAAATACTTACTGGTGTAACTTATAATTATTAACTAAACCAAATAATGTAGGGTAAAACACCTAATTATAAACCTCATAACAACAAAACAATTATACATAAAAAAACCGTACCTATTAGCCTAGTGCTTTGATCTACGGGTTCTCAAGCAGATTGACCAGGGTTCGAACTTACACCTCATAGTTATTCAAAACTTATGTGCAATATTACAAATTAAATTTACTTACCATGGTTAAAGAAATCGTCGTGATTAAGCGATAGGTGTAGTAGGAATTTTATAAGCTGGGGGTTTAGGACTGCAGACCTCATCTGGTAAAGATAACATTGTTCTCGTTTGTTCTATTATGGACGCACTACAACGCCGACGATCCACCTGAGTACCGCTTACAATGACGAAAAGCCTTTCTTAATGAGTTAAGCTTTTGCAATTTCAACCTTGTCACTTAGAGAAGACGGTAGCTATTTGTTTGCATTTTTTGTTACTTGTTCTGATTTGTTATTAGCGGTAGGCTTCAACAAACGAGAACAATGTTATCTTTACCAATGAGTTCTGCAGTCCTATACCCCCAGCTTATGAAATTAATATTATACACCTGTGAAGTTGTGTGTGTGTGTGTTAAGGTGTTAAGCACTCTCGATCTCAGCCCAGTAATGGCCCGTGTTGTGTATAGTATTGTGATGAGATAACTCAAAGAAATGTTATTCTAGTTCTAGTAGGCAGGCTTGTATATACGTGCAAGCTTCCCATAAAAACTCACTTGTATCGTGATCTATTTGAACCGCACAAGGATCTATTGTTAGTCGGCGCATGAATGAACTCACGCGCATTCCTCGCTTTACGCGCTTTGTGCGATTCGCGGAAATATAAACATGGCTGCCGTTCATTCATAAAATGGCGGCATATTTTGACGCGTCGTAGTATTTTCTCTCGCATAGAATATTCGTTCTAAAGATAAAGAACTTTCAGCCAAATGGTGTCCAATACGCTCTCGCTTGAAAGGCTATTTTTAATCGATGATTGGAAGAGTAGGATCCTCAACATCAACCAGACAGCCTAAAGCCAAGTTTAGACCTGCGAGAAAAATCGTGCAAGTTGAATTACATTGCGCGGCCGCAAAGCAAACTAGTTTGAAGTGGGCAAACGAACGCTGCAATATAAAGTAACTTGCGCGATTTTTCTTGCTAGTCTAAACTGGGCTTTTTTTTTATGTTAGATAGGCCAGACAAGCGAACTAGTGGGTCACCTGATGTTAAATGAACACCACTGTCCATAGACACCCGCAGCGCTTTACACGATGCCAGTGCGTTGTCGGCCCTAAAGGAGAGGGAATAGGGGAAGGGGAAGAGGGAGGGGGAGAGGGAAGGGGTGAGGTATTGGGCCCCCGGCACTCTCACTGACCGTACGAAACGCAAGCAGGATTACTGCTGCTTCACGCCGGTGTTCTGTGAGAGGGTGGCACTGCCCCGGACGAGCCGGCCCATTCGTGATGCAGCGGCTAGCTACAACATGGCTCTACCACTACAAAAGCTTAAAGCTCATTTTAGACCTGCAAGAAAAATCGTGCAAGTCGCATTACATTGCGACGCTCGATTGGCCACTTCAGACTCGTTCGCTTTACGGCCGCGCGATGTAATGTAACTTGCACGATTTTTCATGCCGATCTAAACATGGCTTTAAGAACAAAAAAAATATTCTGTGTCTGTGTCTTAATTAAAAGAAAGCGTTGGTGGCCTAGCCGTTTGACTTATGGCCTCTCAAGCAGAGGGTCGTGGGTTCAAATGCCTGCTCGAACCTCTTAAGTTTTTCGGAATTTATATGCGAAATTATATTTGAAATTTACCATAAGCTTTACGGTGAAGGAAAACATTTTCAAACACTTCTTCACTTCAATTCTTCACACACTATTTCTTTATAATATTAGTAGGAATATATCCTACGTAATCGTCCTTTAAAACAAACACTGTCACAAACTCCACACCACTACACATTTTAAACCCACAAAAAATATCACAGGAGGCTCCTAAAAACCAAGCAATGTAAACCCAAATAAGAAATTTCACGACCCCAAAATAAAAACGATGACTATGGATATGAGTTTAATAAAATAATCACAATGGACTTCAAAAAAAGCTCTTGTTTTTTATTCAAATCACGAGGGAGAGTTGCCACACCTGCCGTTTGTTTGAAAAAAGACGTTGGCTAAGTACCTTTAAATAAACGTCAGTAAGTTCACCCCCTTTGGCTTTTGGGGGTAGGCAGAGACGGCAAACTTAATGCTATATTTACAATTTTACACGCTTGTCGAGGCTTGCCAAACGTCTACAAGCTCCAAGCCTATACAAACGCTTGAATGCCACAATCACGCCTGATGGAAAGCGAAGATGAGGTCTACGATGGAGCACGCTTGCCTAGTAAATACTCATTCACCCTAGACTTGAATTTAGGGGAATAAGCAGAAAGGAGGTTAAGTTGTGATTTTAGCTAATACTTAAGTGATTTATGTATTTTTCTTTTATAAACTACTCAAGGGTGAGTTGGCAGCAAGCCGCGCGAATTGTCTTCCCTGTTGACATAAAATCATTGCTGGGAATTATAAAACATTTATTATGAGGATGAGGAAAGGAAAACTATTAATTCAATGACTATTTAAGCACTTAATTAAATCTTAGCAATGAATCCGTCGGCCTGCACAGCAAACATTATAATGAATTAGTATAATAAATGGTTTTTATTTAATTTATCAAAATTTTTTACCTAAAAAATATATAATTTAGGATGAATGTTTAATTTATTTCATTTTATAAAATCACGCAATTTCTTTCAAATAATCATAAAATGAAAGAAGCTATAAAAAATTGCAAAAAGTAAATATAATGGTGTAATTTGGCCCAAAAACGGCCATAAGTTGCTCTACTTACATAAATGGGCCTTAATTTGCCTCTGCGGTCCCTTTGATCCACGCGCGGGGGCTACAAGACCTCTTTTACTTATGTATCTTTTTTACACAACGATTGGGGTTTGGCAAAAACGAGAACTTTCTTTAAGTACCTATGTTAAATTTGAAACGTGTTTTTGCGGGTGTTATTATTAATTTTGTCCTATATACGTCCCGCTGCGAGGCACAGGTCTCCTCTCAGAATGAGAGGGCTTCGGCTGCAGTTGGTCCTATGCGGACTGGGAATTGGATTGGGCACGCCATCGCCACTGAATTTCTTCGTAAGTGAAGCATTCCGGAATAATTTTCAATCCCCGACACAAAAAGAGGGGTGTTATAAATTTGACCGCTATATGTGTGTGTGTGTCTGTGGCATCATAGCTCTGAAAACAGTGATCCGTTTATCATTTGAAAGAAAAAATTTTGTCGATGGTTCTTAGAAATGTTTCATGAAACTTTTGTTAGCTGCGGAAAGGACCAAATTGCGTTGGGGGTTTTTAAATTTTAAATTTATCGTTACACAACACAAGTGTATAAAGCTCGTAAAATCCCACTACCAACTTAATATTTCAACGGGTTATTTTTTCTCGATAATTTTAAAGGTGTTAATCCCCTGAACACATTAATTAGAATACTTAAAGAAAGTGTTTAAAAATAATCGACACCCTCGTGCGGTTAAAAAGTGGCTTCGCATACTGTCGTGCATATATTAGGGGCAACAGACGGTTAGAGAAAAAAGTACAGAAAAAGTTCCATCATAGATGCGTATACCCTAAAGCCACGGTAGACTCGAAGCGTAGATGTTACAAATAATAATTAGTAGGCACTCTTTGGTGGGCAAAACTCATTGTTACATTCAATCACATTGTTCACGCCGACATTTGTCTGCGTAAAAAAAAGAAAATCATTAAGTGTTGAACTTATGTGTTGAGTAGAAGTGTTTGTATTTTTTATTTGTTTTTGTTTTAATAATATTTTGACAGTTAGTTATTGAAACGTTCTAGTTATTATTGGGTACCGAAAGGCAAGTCAATTACAAGACGTGGTAATCTAGTGGTTTTACCTATGGCCTCTCAAACAGAGGGTCGTGGGTTTGAGTCCGGGCTCGCACCTCTGTGAATTTATGTGCGAAATTACATTTAAAATTTATCATGAGCTTTACGGCGGAGGAAACAACTTGAAGAAATCTGGAAACACCAGCGAAGATATTCAATGGTGTGTGTGAAGTTCCCAATCCAAGCCCTCTAATTCTGCGAAGATGATTAACTGAAAGCCGTGCACTTGATGACTTGGTGAAGTTTGCAAGAATCTGATGGACGCGGGCACAGGACATTATGGTTATGTCTAGCAGTGGACATGACATATTTCGTCCAATGATAATAGTGATGACAAATTATTCACATAAAATGACATCCCAATATTCTAATAAAACAGTTAACCGATCAAATTCACGTTTTATTTGATTATACCTTTCAATAGACAAGCCAGACGGCGTCTTGCCCAAAAAAAAAGAAAAAAACAATATCTGCGCCAACACATGCCACCATATTTGAATTCAAATCGGATGCGAAAAAAATCCAGCGCAATGTGCACGAGCTGCGCCATCTGTTGAAGAAAAAAAACTTTTTTTTAGTCATCACGACCGAGAGATAAGTGAAAAAAGCATGAGCATAATATTAGTAGCAGTAAGTTAAATAAAAAGGGGGGCAAAAAGTCCCCGTTTGAGGTTAAATAGAGGATGTTATATGGCCCTCAGGGGTGGCACAAGTTTTGATATTATGTTTTGAAGAAAAACAGGAATGACTGCAAGCTTTTGACGACCGGATAGCATAGTGGTTAGAAGAGTACGAAACTTAAGATCCCGGGCTCGAACGGTTACTTTGTATAAAAAATACAAATATTTGTACTCGAGTCTTGACTGTCGAATATGTATTTACGTAAGTATTTCTTTACATAAATTTGTTTATCCCTCCCTTGTTTAGTACCCATAGTACAAGCTTTGCTTAGTTACTTACTTAGCAATTTGCGGCAATCGTCACATGAATTATTTACATTATTTAGTACTTATGACTACTGCCTATGTGAGTACGCCATATGTAGTAGAAAAATTTAATAGTACCACTATAGTACAGGATACGTTACAGGTATTGACATATACCGATCAACTAACCGATGTTTTTATATGAAATAAAATATAATTAACAAAGGTAACGTCAACGAGTATTACGTCATACGTCAATATCGCAACCCAATATTAGCATATTCTGTGAGATTAATACTTGCACTTAATGTTTTTTTTTGATAGAAGATCGGTGAATATAAATGAAAAAAAATTAAGCATAACCTTGTTATTTTTGTTAGAATATTTTATTTCATTAAAAATAAATATCGTTCGGTTACTGCTCGGTGCAAATCGACATATCTTTTAGTCTGAGTCCTTTATTATTATAATAGATCTTAGACATTATGTGTCTTTGTATCATTACGACGGAAAGAAATAAATAAATCTCAAGATTTTATTATCTAAACAAAAAAAAATTTTTAAATTACTTGTATAATTACGGTCGTACTCAAAAACGTTGATTTATATTTAAACTTCGTTGGTGCCAATATTGCGTGCCCAGACAATAAATAAGTTTCACCAATTGCTTATCCATTTTATTTCTAAGTTACATACAATAACAAGTGAAATAAAGTAAATATATGTATTAAAAAGTAGTGGCAACCCTAAAAAGCTATGAAGCCTGCGCACGCGCCTAAGGACATCTGTCAGTTTAAAATTTGTTAATCTATCGGTTATACCGTGGCGCTGTAACTTTGTAACTTTTTTTATTTACGAAGTTTCATAAAGTTTTACAACTCCAAGTGTATTCTTTGTTAAGTACATATTATTTTGGTAGAATTTGGGTAGCAATATAAACAGAAACCACTTTTTTAAGTTTCTACTCTCACAGCAGGAAAGTAAGTTAAAACACAATAAATAAATGAAATGAAATGAACGAAATGAAATGAAATAATTTATGAAATGAAATTATATTTAAGAATATTCAATACATTTAACCCTGCCGTCGTTTTACTTATTAGGCCCCCTCGATTTTTAATTTTTATATTTTCTTCATTTCTTCATTCCTTCATTCCTTGCTTTTTTACCTTATGTATTTTTCCATGTACTTGTTTTTCTGTATTGTATTCATTGTGGTATACAAGAAAGAGTCGTAGTATTGTATATTTTTTGGTGTACGCTGACACAGTGAACATTTCAGGTGTCCATTCAAGACTAAGTTTTAATAATAGGTCTCTTTGGCAAGTAATCCTAATTCAGTCCCTTCAACTTTTACCATAAAACTAATATAATAATGATTATTAAATTACCGAAAACAAATAACCAAAGTGACGTTAAGATAATCATCAAACAAATTATTTCCCGATTAAGTTTCAATTTGACCGCTTTAGGCGCGTTTACCCCAGTTTTTGTCCGCTGTCACAAAATGATAATTTCTGTTACGATACTCATAATCAATTTAACCCATGAATAATTTATAATAGCTCGTAGGTTTTGAATAAATTATAGGCTTAAATAGAAGTTGAGTATTATGTAGCTTTTATTTTTAGATGACGGCGCTAAGAATAATTTTATGTCATTTAAGAAAACCAAACCGAATTGAGAACGACAAAAATACATTAATTTAGATACAGTTTTTGAGTCCCCCCAAAGCTTAGATATTTAGCCGATTTCGCACATAAATTTCGAAATAGAGGAGCGAGCCCGGATTCAAACATGCGACCTCCTGCTTACGAGGCCATAAGTCAGCCCACTAGGCTGCGACGACTTATCTAATCTAGACTGATCCGGTTCACGATTTCCAAATCACCCTGTATACTCACCCACAAGATTTATAAGTATTAGCTTGTCTTTTCATTAATACATTGAATGAAATGTATCCAAAAACGACAGTCATTCTGCCAAAATACGCAACTAGAAAAGCACTATAGAACACTCTGTATAAACTACGCGTTGGGGTCGTTGACCCGCGTTACGCAACTATACAGGGTGGGCGCCAGACTGCCTTTATGAGTTGTTAAGGAAATGCTGGCTAACGTAGAGAGGGGGGCAGTTGTGAAACGATAAAAATCGGTTTTTTCGAGACCAAGTCACTGGTTCAATGTTTAGTCTCATCAGCATATCATCATTATATTATCAGTCAAAAACCGGCCAAGTGCGAGCCGGACTCGCGCACGAAGGGTTCCGTACCATCTATAATATAAAAATGAATCGCTGAATGTGTTGCTAAGCGCATAACTTCCGATCGGCTGCACCAAATTGGATAATTCTTTTTGTATTGCGTTTGTTATTGTCAGGAGAAGGGTCTTATGAAAGAAATTTAAAAAAATAAAACGGGGCGAAGCCGCGGGCATCAGCTAGTTATCTATAAAAACGGCAAAAAATCACGTTTTTTGTATGGGAGTCTCCCTTAAATATTTGTTTTATTTTAATTTTAATATTTATTTTTAAAGTGAATATACATATATATAACTGAATATTCTGTGAAAATTATCAATATCGAGCAAAAAATGAGCAAAAAAATTAAGTTTGTTGTATGGGAGCCCCCTTAAATATTTATTTTATTCTGGTTTTTAGTATATGTTGTTATAGCGGCAGCCGAAATACATCATCTGTGAAAATTTCAACTGTCTAGCTATCACTGTTCACGAGATACAGCCTGGTGACAGAAGGACGGACAGACGGACGGACAGCGGAGCCTCAGTAATAGGGTCCCGTTTTTACCCTTTGGGTACGGAACGCTAAAAAAAGTCCATTGCTGGACAATGAGTTCCACAACGATGTCCCGCGCTGCCCACATCCAAGTGTATCCTGGGACCTTTCTTTACCAGATCGTCGGCCCATCTTATTGGGCCCCTTCCTACGCCACGTATTCCAGTTCGCGAAGCACTCTAGAACTTTCCTGCCCTATCGGCCGTCAGTTCTACGAGCGATGTGCTCTGCCCACTGCCATTGGAGTCTGGCGATTCTTCGAGCTACTACTAAACTACTATGTCGGTGACTTTAGTCCTTGCGCGGATTTCATCATTTGTAATGCGAAACAAAAATCAACATCTCAAAAACCGACACGCGACCTATCCCAACTCTAATAGGAACTATTCGCATTTCCTAGACTTGGAGATCTTCCAAAAAACGAGGATCCCAAGGCCATTTTATTGCATAGCAACTTCTATTATGCCCTATGTAAATACAGACATAATGTGCTTACGATGCCAGTAATTTATAAGCTTGATAGCTTTTGGCCGTGACTTTCAGAGCTTTTCGCTAAATGTGGGCTCATAACCCAATAAATAACGGACATAGCAACAGTATCTAAAGACCGTTTGGAATATTATAAGAATATTTTTTGGTTCCCCATGAAACTCATGGCAAATTCCAAATGTACCTAATTTCGTATGTAAATAGGTGTGAGCCGGGCTCAAACCTACAACCCTCTGCTTGAGAGACCATTGTCATCCAGGCTGCTACGGTTTTTTTTAATAATATTTATTTAAATTAATGTTATCAATTGGCCCCGATTTTGAGCGGTGTCTGACCAGTTATGTATGTTCCAGTTAAAATGACGAAAATGCACTTAACATGGGATTTTACAACTTATTTTGTTGCTGAATATGAAGGCCGGTGAAGAATGTTAAATGTCCAACCAAAAATATCCTGGGAATATCGCTTATAACAAAAGCTTGCAAAAATACATTTCAAATCAGTATCTCTAAACACAGTCCCATTTACGTGCAAACTCCGATTGCGATTTCATTGACACTAAAAATAATATGCACTCGATTCTAATTATAAGCAGACGTCTAAATACGTGACATTCCCGTGCAACCCGTCTGTGCGTCTGTCTAGACACGCGGCGTTAATCCTTCACCGGTTTTTTGTCACTAAATCATTGGTTGACAGTCGTGACATGTTTTTAATGCAATGTGTTTCATTGGAGACAGTGTCCATTAGACTGTGTGTTGCTTTGTGTTCAAAGGAAACTTTGGCAAGTTAATGGTTAGGGTGCGCTTTCATTGAAGCGGAGCGGAGAAGAGAGAATCGACCAATAATATTAGTTGAAAGTCAAGTTACTTTATTAATAGGTCGGGGCAAAAGTATTTTTGTATTTTTTTTAATGTATTATTAGAAATCAAACATCTTTGGCTGTGCTGAATGTAACTGGCTGGTTTTAATACCATTAAAATGATGACATTCCGAAGATGCAATAAATAAAAAAAAAACTAGTTCCCGTCATTTTTCAATTGTTTTTCAAGCAAGCAAAATGAACGTATGTGACGAAGACATTCGGTACATTTTAAAATTTAAAAAAAAAGGTAAAAATGCGACGATCGCCGCGAATAAAATTTGTACGGTTTATGGACCTAATGCGGTATCAATAAGAGTAGCACAAATGTGGTTCAAGCGTTTCAAGTCTGGAAATTTTAGTGTGAAAGATGAGGTTTTTAGTATGAAACATTTTCCTTTGTATGATAAATACTAAAATACTTTTGCCCCGACCTAATATTTTACCAGCTTTTAGCCACGATCCACGAATTCGCGCGTGTGAGGCTTTAGATCTGGGTGTTGAATCAAAATTCGGCGATTTTACTTATTATAAGCAGACGTCTAATATGTTACATTCCCGTACAACCCGTCTGTGCGTCTGTCTAGACACGCGGCGTTAATCCTTCACCAGTTCTTGTCACTAAATCATTGGTTGAGAGTCGTGTGCGTGTCACGCACCAGTTGTAATGAATGAAATTGCAAGAAAGATGGCACACCATCTAGTGCGCCATCTTTCTTACAGTTTCATTTATTACAACTGTTGCGCACACATCTGGTCTGCTCCGGCCTTTATTACCTCAGTGTGTAATGAAACTTGCATGACTACGACACTTACAGGTTTAGGTACAATCGTATTAAGAAGTAAAGATAATGTGTTTCCACAAAGTTCAAATCTTAAACATACTTATTACCAAATCCAAACCAATCTGATATATAAAAATCTCGTATCACAGTGTTTTTTATCGAACTCCTCCGAAACAGCTTCACCGATTTTTATGAAACTTTTTTCCTCTGCACTCGATAGGTCTGAGAATAGGTCGTAGGCTATTTTTTATACCTACCCCTATTCTTCGCGGACGGAGTCGCGGAAAACAGCTAGTAAACCTATTTTTTCAAATATGGCCCAGACCGTTGCTTCGGGCAGGGTGCTATAAGGCCGGCTGCGATTCCTAATTATTATGGCAATTGGCAATGGCAATAGGGATTTTGACATCACCAATCAACTGACGTACTTTTTATGAGCTGTCAAAACACACTTCTCCCATAGAATTTGAATGGCATTAGCAACTTATGACGTCACTTGTTCGCCAACTCAATCATCTAAACTATTTATTTGGTTTAAAGCAACAAAAAATCTAATTTTGCATTTAAACGGAAATTAATCTGGTTTTCAGGGCTAAAATTAAGTAAGCGTTTTTTTACTAGAGTCGTGTCTTCGAATTATTTTTTAATGGCGTCAACATCCCTGTTGGCAATGCCAATAAGTCGACGGAGAAAAGAGCCAGCTGTCACCTTTGAATCGGATAAGTTTACTTTTGCTACAATGGCATGTCCAGAAGGAAAAAAGCTTTCACTTAGCGAATAAATAATACTTAATTAAGTACACTACACCCTTCCATTCCTGTCGCGATCTAAAACAAACAATTTGCAACGAAAGTTGCAAAAAAGACATTAAAATCATATTTGCAATTACTGCACGCGGCGTTCGCTATGCGCAAAAAAATAATTAAAAATTCCACATTGCAGCACATTTTGTTATCTCCGATCTGATAGCGAGTTTCCCACGATTATGGCGAAATTATTTTTATGCCCGACAGAGTTAATTGATATAAGTTTTCATGTTTAATTTGAACTACGGGGGTTATCGCTCATCTAGGACGTTAAACGATGGTTAAGATAGGAAATACTTACATTAGTCGCATTTTTGTCGGAATAGGGAAATCATAAAATGTGGCGTGAAATTTTAAGTAAGTTTTTGTTGAAAATCCCACTGCGTAGCATAGGCCTTCCAGAATGAGAGGGCTTGGATCGTAGTACTTAGGGCACTTCATACACCATTAAATTTCTACGTAGGTGAATGCGATTTTCCCCACGCTATTTGCCTTCACCGTAAATTCCAAATGCTCATGGTAAATTTGAAATGTAATTTCGCACATAAATTTCGAAAAACTCAGAGGTGAGAGTCCGGGCTGGAACCCACGACCCTCTGCTAGGCCATAGGTTAAACAACTAGGCTACCACGACTTAAAATAGTAGCATGGTGAACGGTTGTGTTGCTCTGAAGAAGAGCTCTGCTTGAGTTCGAATCGCGTCGTTAGTAAGGTGGTGGTGATAGATGGGTTTGTGTGATTTGTGTTTGTACAGTGTGGAGGTGGAGGAACTGCATGAACACACATTTCTTGCATAAACGTAGCTATCATTAGGTTGCGGGTGAGCAAAGTAATTGTTTCAGTTCATTGATACGGACCTCCGCAAAGGGGTATGTATTACAATACCGAAGTACGAAAGACCGAATGTATTAAAACATCGAATGGGTCAAAAGACCGACACGATTTTTTTCTGAAACCGTTAGCTTTTCAGAATTTTTTAAAACGGCATCATACTGAACCCATTACGTTAGGTTAGGTTTTTTTATAACAATCTTAAAAAGTTAACGGTTTCAGAAAAAAATCGTGTCGGTCTTTTGACCCATTCGATGTTTTAATACATTCGGTCTTTCGTACTTCGGTATTGTAATACATACCCTCCGCAAAGACGCCTGATTCGATAAATTAGGTACATTATTTTTTTATTTTTATGTCAGAGAGGCCAGACAAACGAACTAGTGGGTCACCTGATGTTAAGTGATCACCACTGTCCATATAGACACCCGCAATTTACGCAAAATAGGCGCGTAAAAGACGTCGAGTTGCGGAAATTAGCCCGTTATTACCTAGACACCCGCAGCATTTTACGCGATGCCCTAAAAGGGAGAGGAAAAAGGAAAGGGAATAGAGGAGGGGGAGAGGTATTGGGCCCCCGGCGCTCTCACTGACCGTACGAAACGCAGCAGGAGTACTGCTGCTTCACGCCGGTGTTCTGTGAGAAGGTGGTCTGCCCCGGACGAGCCGGTCCATTCGTGATGCAGCGGCTAGCTACAACATGGCTCTAGGCTCTACCACTACTAAAATATTTGCTGAAATAACCCAGAATAATTTATGGTACAGTGTATAATGAGGTTTTTCTGCAAGCGATGACAATAGCTGGAACATTCCAAATCGGTTTCTCACTCGCTCGCGCCTCTGATATCTCCCGTAATCGCTCGACGCGCAAATAGACGTGCCCCCCTACAAACTGGGCATGGAGTTACGAAGTCAGTCTGTTAAACAGGTTGGTTGATAAGTCGTAGGGAAATGGCCAAAACAGAGATTTGAACAATCTAAGGTACAATATAATGGTGGGTGTTAAATGGGGAATCAATTGTATTATTTGCCAAGAAAAAATCAGTCATCATCAATCGCTAAATCTGTTTAGTGAAATGACAAAATCAGCCAAAAAAGGTAATTTGTTGTTTTCATTTCACCAGATTTGTTTAGAATAATCCCTGAAACACGTTAGTGGTTTGACGAAACTAACACCCAAACTCAACTTGTTTTATCATATCAGTAGACACGTTCAGAGATTTTGATGAAAATCACCCCGTAAGTAGACACTTTAAATGAGATAAAATTATCAAAAAATATATCGTACGGAATCCTCTCCTCTCGTCCAGTATTTTTCTTGAACGTCTAAACTGTTCTTTATCAATTACGTCCCCTAAATCACCCAAACATCTACAAATTAAAACTATAACCATAAACGCCACGCAACTCCATAAACATCGTTCCGTGGCGCATCCCCGCAATGCGCTCGTGCGCAGATCAAAGGCGCGGGATGCGCAGACGACGTCCCCCCTCCACTAAAAGCGCCACATTTTGATCTTTTTGCGACGGTGATAGCGACTATAATGGTGCGGTTGTCATGCGCGCGGATTCGTGGCGCCTAGCATTGGTATCCAATTGTAGAATTAATAGCAATATGGCATATAGCTGTTGCCCGCGACTCCTTCTGCGGGGAATTCGTTTATCACAATCCTGCGGGAACTATGTCACTTTTTCCTCTTCTCCTTCTTAGATTTAAGAGCTATGCTCCTGTTGGTGGAGTGACCGCCGCTCCGCACGAGCTTCGGCCAGCTGTTTCACTTCCTGATACGACACGACGCTCACTTTCTCCTTCACCTGGTCAAAATAGGTCAATCTTGGCCTTCCTTCTATTTTTCCTTCCAGCAGGTTTAAAAAGAAATTGTCGTGTAAGTAAATAAATAATAATAAATAAATATCACGGGACAATTCACACCAATTGACCTAGTCCCAAAGTAAGCTAAGCAAAGCTTGTGTTATGGGTACTAGGCAATGGATAAACATACTTATATAGATAGATATATACTTAAATACATATTAAACACCCAAGACCCGAGAACAAACTTTCGTATTTTTGATACAAATATCTGCCCCGACACGGGAATCGAACCCGGGACCTCAAGCTTCGTAGTCAGGTTCTCTAACCACTAGGCCATCTGGTCGTCTAAAATATCATATCATAAAGTGAAAAGAACGTAAGTTATGTAAGTATATTATGTCTCCTTCTGCAATTTATGATCTCCAGTAACGTTCTTTTCACTATTTCTGACTTTTTAACGTACTCTTTGTCGGTCCCTTTCTAAATATGCTCCTTCAATTTAGAATAAAAATAAAAGACTAGATATTTCGAAAAATAAATTTATAAGTAGATAAATAAATACGGTCCCCTGGAATAATATTTTAACTTTAAAAACGTGAAGTACAGCCGACTAAGAAATTCTCTGATGTCGGAACTGTCATAAAAAATACATACAGTCAGAGAAACTCCTTCTTTTTATGTCGATTAAAAATGGTAAAGTAACATGTTTGACCATTTATCCTTCCAAGATGACGTATTAATTTCCCCTTCAATCAAAAGATGGCGTAACTTAAAATACGTAAAAATGTCACCGTAACTTTTCAAATAATCATAAAAAAATAAAATAAATAATCATGGTACGATGGACACCAATTGACCTAGTCCCAAACTAAGCAAAGCTTGTACTGTGGGTACTAGACAACAGATAAACATACTTATATAGATAAATACATAGTTAAATACTTATTAAACATCCAAAACCCGGGACCTCAAGCTTCATAGTCAGGTTTTCTAGCCACTGGGCTATCCGGTCGTCTACTTTTAGACCAAACTTTAACATTGTATGTTCTTTGTAAATGTACCTACTAATAACGCAGGTGCAGCCGCGGATTAAAGCTAGTACTTTTACACGAAGGGCTAGTTTTATTACGCTTACGACATTTCCGT
Organism: Archips xylosteana; assembly: GCA_947563465.1. Lineage (NCBI taxonomy): Eukaryota > Metazoa > Arthropoda > Insecta > Lepidoptera > Tortricidae > Archips > Archips xylosteana. Next base: position 931,115 of record OX387359.1, read on the forward strand.
CAACACGCCTCTCACTTGACATGTCAAATGATGACAAATCACCCCCATTGAAGTACTCGCCGTGCTAAGTGGAGCATTTATCATGCTATCACGTCTGTAACGATACAAGTGGACTGGACGTACCTACATGATTTTGTGTATATTTATTGAATCAGGCGTTACTTTGCGGTGGTCCATATTAATGAACTGAAACAATTACTTTGCTCACCCACGCGTTTGCTTTGTTTGCGAGTCTGTGTTAGTGTGAAGACCAAAAATTTGGACAACATTAAATGGTAGTACCCTTAAAATCGACTGATTGGAAAAAAAATCCATGGATTTGTATGTACTTAAGACTCTTTATCCATACTAATATTATAAATGTGAATGTGAGTTTGTTTGTTTGTCTTTCACGTCGAAACTGAGTGACGGATTACCGTGATTTTTCGTATGGACATAGTTGAAGGGGTGGAGAGTGGCATAGGCTACTTTTTACTACGGGAAAAATCTCATTCCACGGGAAAACACGTTTTAATCTACTTTAGCGCGCCGCTATGGCTATATTGCTATGGCTGTTAATCGTTGCCTAGCAACTATCAGCTGTCGCCTAATAACCAGCGCCGCAGTTAAAAACGCTGCAAAAGGCACGTTTCTTGGTATCACGCACGACACGACGACCCCCTTTAATTTTTAACTTAATACATAATTGGTGAAAATTTCAAGTGTCTAGTTATTACGGACGGACAGACAGATAGCGGAGTCTCAGAAAAAGTCTAAAAAAGACTAGTTATAAGTAGGATGAAAGGATACATTGACCCAGGATGAGGAGTAATTCCAAAATGATAAATCAAGTCTTGAACTTTGACATATCACTCTCAAAGCATTTTTACGACAATGAATAACCTATAACCTTTACCGTAAAAGCCATTTATTCGCGATATTGTTCTTTATTCACTAACATTGGACAATGGCGACTCCTACGCGCTCTCAGTCAACAAAAGTAGGAAACTAATACAGAACGTGAGCACTTTGTGTTAACAATTTGTATGGGAAGCCGAAAATAACTCTCCATTCATCAATTTTTAACCCCTACCTTCATAACAATAGGGGGTGAAAATGTCGTAAAAATAATGAAGTTTTTATTTTGTCCAAATTTAGGGTTAGCTTAGACCACTGTGCAGTTATTAGGGTTCCGTAGCCAAAGGGTAAAACGGGACTCTATTACTAAGACTCCAATGTCCGTACGTATTTCTGTCTGTCTGTCAGTCGGTCACCAGGCTGTATAGTCTCATGAACCGTGACAGTTAGTTAAAATTTTCACAGATGATGTATTTCTGTTGCCTCTATAACAACAAATACTAAAACAACATACAGTCGAACATAGAACCTCCTCCTCTTTTTGAAGTTGGTTGAAAACAGAATAAAATAAATATTTAAGGGGGCTCCCATACAACAAACGTGATTTTTTTGCACGTTTTTGCTCGATCGATATTGATAACGGCAACAGGGAAAATCTTAAAATATTCACAGATTCACTTTAAAAATAAATAATGAAATTAAAATAAAACCAATATTTAAGGGGTGCTCCCATAGAACAGACATGATTTTTTGACCGTTTTTGTAGATAATGGTACGGAACCCTTCGTGCGCGAATCCGACTCGCACTTGGCCGGTTTTTGTATACACGTCTTTCATTTTTAAAAACTATACCTAACTCAATCGATACCTAGTATCCTGCCCAACTTTGATTCAATTTAAATTTACAATAACCTGACCCTGACCTTAGCCTTAGCCTCTGGACAAATAATGAAACCATGGATAAGACTGATACTTAGCAATAAGTATCATAAATAGTTATTTGCTTAATTAGACAAGAGAACAAAAAAAATTCTATGAAATCATATCATCCAAATAAACAGGCTCCTCCAAAGTGATACATTGAAAACCGTTAGTTTTTCGGTAAATATTGGACTGATTGTTATGATACTTTGCAGTTTGGTTTTAAATATCTTGCTAAACCAGTAGCATTAGTATTTGTCCAGAGGCTAAGGACACCCAGTATAATAATTATTAATATAAATATTGAAAACGCGCTCTCTCGTCTCTCGGACCACGAGACACGAGTTATTTCTGGTCAGACACACAAAAGGGAGGTTACGAGCGGTTTTTAAGGAAATTGCGAATGGACAAAAATAGGCGTAGGCGGACTAATTACTTAGCTAATTCATGCTTTGACACTGTCTAGGGGCCTTAGTATACTCCTGTTTATCGATATACGATACGACCAGATGGCCGAGTGGTTAGAGAACCTGACTATAAAGCTTGAGGTCCCGGGTTCGATTCCCGTGTCGGGGCAGATATTTGTATGAAAAATACGAATGTTTGTTCTCGGGTCTTGGGCGTTTAATATGTATTTAAGTGTGTATCTATCTATATAAGTATGTTTATCCGTTGCCTAGTACCCATAACACAAGCTATGCTTAGCTTACTTTGGGATTAGGTCAAATTGGTGTGAATTGTCCCGTGATATTTATTTATTTATTATTATTTATAAAGTATCAATTTCTCCCTTACATACATCCTATAATATACTTACATAATTATGTATAATGTTTTTCTTATTTTTCCAGAAGTTATATAACTTGATTTCTCAGGTTACCGTTGAGTTTTGAGTATTGTATAATACCAAGACGGTCTCGTAAACGGCTCTAAGGGTTTTGCCAAAAATCCGGGATTAGGAATATTTTTAGTCTAAAAAGCAAGTCTAGATTATAGATACACGCCAAAGTAGGTACTATAGATTAGAAATAAAAAAATATATAATCCATTTTAAGAATCCAATAGTTTTATTATCAAATATAATATAAATTAACACTATGATTAAAAATGAAATAAAACTAACAAAACTACAACTAGGTAAAATTAACAAAAGGTTCCCCCCGCGGCATGCACCCAATGACACTGGCAGCATTACCTCGCTGTACAGCAATGCTGATACGTTGTGCGAGGAAGCTGCCAGCTCTTCGGTCTGCTGTGGCATCACAAAACCGTTTAGAAAGGCCTTAAATCCAAATTCACCAATTTTTAAACAATTCATCGAATTTATAAAAAAAATTAGCAAAGCTGTCAACAGTGGTCGTAATAATCCTTGTTTTTTTACAACCATTTTTTCTCTATTGGTTATTTATTAACATAATAAGAAATAAGAAATAAGAAATTTATTTGATTTCTCCACCACCAAGTACAATGTTGGAACTTAATATTACAATAAAGTTGTAATTGGGAGACTTGAGTGGGGGAGACTGGTGCCCGAACTAGGGAGATCCTGTGTGTCAGGTCACCAGGTCTCCTGCCCTCAGATGTCCGCAACTACTGAGTTACAGCAGAAAACAATATGCGTTACAAATTAAATTAAGAATATGAAATAGATTTTAACCATATTTCATAAGGATGTGTAAGTGTATGTGTGAGTGCGCGGAAAGCTCGAATCTTATAAGGCTGACGAATTATAGCGATTGATGTACAGTTAGGCTGCCTACACACGATTAAAGAAAACAAACATGGCCGCCAGTAATGCACCTGACGGAGAATACAAACAGAAATCAATAAAACACTTCGTATTTATAATTTGACTTCTCGATAACATCCAAATATTACAAAATAATGTGAAAGTTTGTTTGTTTGTTGTTCAATCTAACGAAAACTGTTGCGCGGATTTGAATACAATTTAGTACATATATTTTACTATACAGGGTGATTCGGGAGTCATCAGCAGGAGTGAAAAGGGTGATGGGGAGATTCACACTGAACAACTTTTACTATGGGATCAGTACGAAATCGAAAAAAAAAATCTGGTGTTCTCTACATTTCGGATAGTTAGCGATTAGCGATCAATTAAAACTTGGTTAATTTTTTTTTTTCGCAATTTCGGGTTGTTTTTAGAAGGTTTTTTTTTAATAATTATTGTAACAGCGAAGTCAGTAGAGACGCAGTCGAGGCTAAATAAAAGTAGTGTAAATAAAAATGTGTTTTACTGTCAAACACCGTTAACTGACGCAGTGGGCGCTAGATAGACACACACAAATAATCCGACCGCGCAAGAAAAATCAAATATGTATAAACATAGTAAAACACAATAGTGTATGACCTTATTCATGTGATAACTAAAGTTTTCGCAGGTTTGTTTATATAATACTAGCTTTTGCCTGCAACTCCATCTGCGGAGAATTCGTTTATCGCTGTCCCGCGGGATCTATGCAATTTTCCGGGATGAAAACTATCCTTTGTCCTTCCCAGGGCCTAAAATTATCTTCATACCAAATTTCATCCAAATCAGTTCAGCGGTTTAAGCATGAAGAGGTAACAGACAGACACTATTTCGTATTTATTATATATTATGAATGCGAAAGTGTGTCTGTCTGTCTGTTACCTCTAGTCATTACTAGTCCATCCATTGATGGATCACATCTACCTACCTTACACTTTTATTTTTATTTATTTATTTGCTTTGATAAACGTGACTGACAGACAACGAATAGCTTAGCTTAGGTAAACCAATGGCGCTAAAGACTTGCAATAAGGCAGAAATATATTTCTTGATAATCACAAAGGTGCACTAAGGATTTTTCGAAATCTTCATGTCGCCAATTTTTTATTCTCGTACAAGAACGAAGCCACGTTATAAAGCTAATATTATAGAAAAGTCACTTTCAATCATATGTATTTTCTGAAGACTGACATACATAACATAACCATACCAGCTGCTAACAATAAACTAATATAAACCATACGGTAAACACACAAATAAAATTGTGCTAAAACGAAACCAAACTCGCCAGTTGCCCACCTCCAAACCGCATCAAACTCTATTCATCGCACTAACAGTAATCAAACAAGTCCTTTAATTTTTTACATCAGCAATCCGCTACACATTGTGCACCGAAACGCAGCCTGTCATCTCAAAATCAACCAACACCATCTGGCGTATCCTTGGCGAAACGTACATATGTCTTTTTGTCCAGATGACTTGGCTTCCCGAACCACTGTGCACGCTTCGCAAATTTAACCTAAAGCTCCATCATTTACGGTTGAGGTTTTACTGTTGATATTAAGTACAGTTTTGAAGCGTCGAAATTTCGTTTTGGGCCGTGTACGTGGATGATATGGTTGCGTTTGGCTTGTGGCAGTTTTTGTTACAGTTTTTTCGGAAGTAGCACATATTCATATGGCAAGGAGTCAGGTTTCGCGGCAGATGCGCCGGCGCACGTTGGCGCGTGCTCCAGTTGCTGGCTGTTTGCAAACTTGAGAAAAAAATCTTGGTGATAAATAGGTAGTAAAAGTTCTGCTCTACTTAATTTGGGATCGTTGGGAAATATAGTCTCGAGGTTTGTGGTATATGTAATCCATCATCACCCCAGCTTATATACGTCCCACTGCAGGGCACAGGCCTCCTCTCAGAATGAGAGGGCTTGGGCTGTAGTTCCCACGCGTGCGGAAAACGGATTAATTTACGGATTGGGAACTTCACACACACCATTGAACTTCTTCTCAGGTGTGTGTTTCCTCACGCGGTTTTCCTTCACCGTAATACTCATGGTAGATCTAATAAAATATTTTTGTATATGCTCGGTAGGCCTGAGAATAGGTCGTAGGCTATTTTTTATACCCCTCCCCTATTCTTCGCAGACGGAGTTGCGGGCAACAGCTAGTAATATAATTTCGCACATAAATTCCGAAGAACCTTCTTCCAGAACTGGTGTAACTTGGCTTTTCACCCGATATTAGGCTATTGTTGCATATCGGGACACTCAGTATTTCTTTTTACGCTATTTTCTTTCAATGTATTATTACTATAATCCCATGGCCGTGGTGGCCTAGGAAGCCGTGGTGGTGTAGTGGTTTGACCTATTGCCTCTCAAGCAGAGGGTCGTGGGTTCAAATCCTGGCTCGCATCTTTTTTTTTTTTTTTTTTTTTTTATGTTAGTTAGGCCAGACAAACGAACTAGTGGGTCACCTGATGTTAAATGAACACCACTGTCCATAGACACCCGCAGCGCTTTACACGATGCCAGTGCGTTGTCGGCCCTAAAGGAGAGGGAATAGGGGAAGGGGGAGAGGGAAGGGGTGAGGTATTGGGCCCCCGGCACTCTCACTGACCGTACGAAACGCAAGCAGGATTACTGCTGCTTCACGCCGGTGTTCTGTGAGAGGGTGGTACTGCCCCGGACGAGCCGGCCCATTCGTGATGCAGCGGCTAGCTACAACATGGCTCTACCACTACAAAAAAATCAAATCTCTGAGTTTTTCTGAATTTTTGTGCGAAATCACGTTTGAAATTTACTATGGGCTTTACAATGAAGCAAAATATCGTGTGAAGTTCCCAATCAGCACTGGGCCCGCGTAGGAACTACGGCCCAACCCCTCTCATTCTGACAGGAGGCCTGTGCCCTGCAGTGGGACGTATTTAGGATGGATGATTAACCCGTCGGTACTTCCGACATTCTTCCTCGACCCTTCCTTGTCTCGCAATCATAATAAATGCGCATTATGGATGAGCATCTCTTGCGCAGCTCACGCAAAGCTCTTCGGGTCACGAAACAACTCAAATTAAAAACTCAATAACAAAAGTAAGGCATTATTCATCATCATCATCACCATTTCAGCCGCGGGACGTCCACTGCTGGACATGGTCTCCCTCATCGTAACCAATCATTACGCTTGGAAGCGGCTTTGCATTCACCAAATCGTCCGTCCATCTCGTTGATGGACATCTCACGCTGCGCTTGCCTGTGAATACCAGTCCGTGGTCTCCATTCGAGAACTTTCATCCCCAACAGCCATCTGTTCTGCGTGCTATATGGCCTGCAGATTGCCATTTCAACGAGCTAATCCGTTTGGGTATGTCGGTGACCCTTGTTCTTCTACGAATCTCCTCATTCCTGATAGGATCTCATAGAGAAACTCCGAGCATAGCCCACTCCATAGCCCGTTGAGCGACTATGAGGCTCATTAGGCCCAAAGTGAACCGCGTCTCGTATCCATATGTCATATTATTATTTAATGAATTTTAAAAAAAGTCACTCAGAGGGCGATGCAGAGGGCTATGCTCGGAGTTTCTTTGCGGGATCGCATTAGAAATGATGAAATCCGCGCAAGAACTAAAGTCACCGACATAGTTTGAAGAATCGCCAGACTCAAGTGGCAGTGGGCAGGGCACATCGCCCGTAGAACTGATGGCCGATGGGGCAAAAAGGTTCTGGAGTGGCGTCCACGGGCCGGAAAACGCAGTGTAGGTAGGCCTCCAACAAGATAGAACGAACCTGGTTAAGGTTGTGGAAACGCGTTGGATGCGGATGGCACGGGACCGATCTGTTTGGTTTAGCAGCGGACGTCTTTCGGCTGAAATGATAAATGACGATGATGATTTAACTTAGACGATTTTTCTTGCTGGTCTAAACTGAGCTTTAGTTAATAATCATCCCATTAAAATACAAGAATCTGTAATGAGTGTTATTTTTCGCGTCAAATTTTGCATTCATATGGATCTTGCGCAATACACGCAAGGCACAACCGCAGGCATCAAAACAAAAGCTGGTATACTCCGAAGATGGCAATCCGAACTTCGTATGGTGGTCCTGCTCACTCAAATACTATTTAATAGGGAGTGAGTAAGACGGTATGACGAAAACTTTGAATTTGGAATTTGGGATCCAAGAACCGCGATTCAAAACAAAAGTTGGGCTGCGCACGCGATGCCAAATCAAAACAAAATTAGACTGATTACTGAACCGTCGATAAATTCCAGGGAATTTGTAAATTAGGTGTTGTTTGAGCTGGTCGTAAACATCTTTGAAGGTTCTTCAAGGATACGTAATTGGAATATTTGAATTATTATCCTGCTTGTTTTTATTCAATCTTTATCTTCTACTAAGTTTTACCCTGAAGCCTTTGTGGCCTAGTGGTTTGAACTAATGGTCTCAAGCAAAGGGTCGAGTCCATGCCCACGCCTATGAGTTTTTCGGCATCAAGGATTTGCCACACTGGATCGACCGCGACTGCAGAACGCTTCCAGTGTGGCAAATCCTTTAACGTACGAAATTACAAATTGAAAACCATGAGCTTTACGATGAAAGAAAACATGATGAAGGAACCAGCACACAGCTGAGAAGAAATTCAATGGTGTGTGTGAAGTTCGTGATTCGCACTGGGCCCGCGTGGGAACTACGGTCCAAGCCAATTATGAGAGAAGGACTGTGCCAGAAAATGTGTGATTAAGCCCGCCCGCGCATTAGGCGGCCAGCTCGCGCGGCCAGGTCGCTGCGGCCAACTAATTCTTCCGTGACATATGCAAGTGCGCGCACTAGGCGACCAGCGGCCAGCGACCACGTATTGGCCGCGCGGCCAGCAGAAACATCGCGACTCAACACGCGGCCTTAGAGCCCCCGCGCATTAGGCGGCCTGGTCGCGCGACCTGGCCGCCTAATGCACGGGGGCTCTGAGTGTTAAATGAAATAGATTTAAATTACGACCTGTGACATCATCGTAATGCAAATTGTAGTGTCAGTGGAGCGAGTGGGGGTAATAGGTCGCTACGATTCGCATTGTTGTTAAGTAATAGGCATACTTATTGTACGACTTAGTGCTAGTAATCATAGACGCGGGGATTAGCTAGTACAAGACTAACTCTCAAATCAAAAACGATAAATTTAGAATGAAATGAACGCAACCAACTTGAAGCCAAATGGCCTAGTTGTTGGTGTGAATTGTCCTGTGAATAAATATATTATATTATTAGTAGCCGTTGTAGTTGCCTAGTGTTTTCACCTAAGGCCTCCCAAGCAGAGGGTCGTGGGTTCAAATCCCGGCTCGCACCTCTGAGTTTTTCGGAATTTATGTGCGATATTGAATTTGAAATTTGCCACGAGCTTTACGGTGAAGGAAAACATCGCGCGGATATTTGCATACACCTGCGAAGTTCCCGATCGGCACTGGGTCCGCGTAGGGTGGCCCAACCCTTCTCATTCTGAGAGGAGGCCTGTGCCCTGCAGTGGAACGTATATAGGCAGGGATGATGATGATAATTTATTTATTTATGCTAGTTTCTGATGCTGCCTCTATTGGGTCTTGTAGCCATACAAGATGTTCGCGAGCTTTCGTCTGGCAACTTGTCGCCAGGTGCGCGCGCAGCTGCCGGGTACCGTACGCGCACGCGCATGTCGTGGCGTATGACCAACGGTACACGCACCTCATCTTGTAAACAAAAATGTTTTACTTTACTTTACTTTAAAACAAGAATAAACAACACTGGTTCTCTGACTTTTCGTAACTATTATGTTTCCCAATTGGTTCATTTGCTCTTTCAGCTGTTTTTTTCTGAAACTGTAAACAATTCAGGATTGTTATAAAACTAACCTAACCTAACCTACAGGATGCTACAGGATAGTCCTGAAATATATCTTAAATAGTTTAGGTACAGTTTCAGAAAAAAAAACAGTTGGGAAATGAAACAGTTGGCAAACGAATTAGTTGGGAAAATAAAATTGGCGAAAAGGCAGGATCCCACAGTACTAATGAACTGAAACAACTACTTTACTCACCCGTGGGTGAGCAAAGTAATTATTTCAGTTCATTAATATGGACCTCCGCAAAGTAACGCCTGATTCAATATACCTATAATATCTTAATGTAAAAGCTACGAGTAATTTCATAATTTAAAAATAAGAAAGAATGTTTACAATGATCCATGCTGCCTTTGAACATCGAAAATGACACGTTAGCGAAAATAGAATTAAAATAATTATCTTAACGAGAGGCAAACAAGTTATTAGGGCGAAAAAGAGGAGTTTTCGCGTGCGCTGCGCGCGCGCAGGTGGCGGGTAGGGTTGCTAGCTACAAGGAAATATAAAGTTTCATTTCAAAATTTGACTAAGCTAAGATTTTGTTTGTTTAAATTCTTAAATCCTGACTAAAATAAAAAGTCTATATTATTCCAGAGTTCCAGCTATTTATAATAATAATAATAAATGTATTTATTTAGGCATTTTTTTAGAATCCATACAATTTAAAAAAAAACCTAGATTACATCCTTATGTGTCTTAAATACCGCATTTATCATGGGGAGTGCTCTTAGAAGCTGTTCGATCATCATCATCATCCCAGCCTATATACGTCCCACTGCAGGGCACCGGCCTCCTCTCAGAATGAGAGGGCTTGGGCCGTAGTTCCCACGCGGGCCCAGTGCAGATTGGGAACTTCACACACACCATTGAATTTCTTCCCAGGTGTATGCAGGTTACCTCACGATGTTTTCCTTCACCGTAATTCTCATGGTAAATTCCAAATGTAATTTCGCACATAAATTCCGAAAACTCAGAGGTGCTAGCCTGGATAACCCACGACCCTCTTCTTGAGAGGCCATAGTTAAACCGCTAGGCCACCATGGCTTAGTACCTACCTAGCGACGAAAATTTTCCGTTGTACACTTAACAATGTAGTTGTAGGTATTACTTCCATAAAGCTAATTTTTTTTTTTTTATTAGCCTGTATTGGTGTCCCACTGCTGGGCAAAGGCCAGAAAGGCAGAATCCCACGTGATAAACATCTAGGTCGTCCCTCCATCTCCGCTTTGGTCTGCCTCTATTGCGATATCCATCGCTAGGGATCCATTCCGTGACAAGTTTGGCCCAACGTTCCGAGTTCATTCGACATACATGTCCAGCCCAGTCCCACTTCAACTTGGCCGTCTTTACGCCCACATCAGCAACACGAGTCATAGAACGCAGCTCACTATTTCTAATCCGGTCGGTTCTTCGGACTCCCACAATGCTTCGCTCCATTGCTCGTTGGCAAACCTTGAGGCTGGACTTCTGAGCCTCTGTAAGTGACCACGTTTGCGCGCCGTAGGATAGGACGGGCAGGATACACATGTCGACGAGTTTGCGCTTTAGAGACATTGGAAGGTTCTCCTTCATTAGCGACATCATAGACCAGAAGCTCTTCCAGGCGTTTTCGATACGTCTATCGATTTCTTTGTCTTGCCTGTTTTCGAAGGATGCTATCTGGCCTAAGTAAATATATATACTCGTCGACGTATTGTATGTCCTGTCCATCCACTGCAATTTTACGTTTGATGCTATTTGTCATGACCTTAGTTTTAGCTCGGTTCATGATAAGTCCAATCTCAAGGCTCGCACGCAGTGCTGAGGTCCCGAAGCGGTGTACTTTCGTTTGGCAAATTACGTTTCCCAAACTGATTCATTTGGCAAATGTTTCATTTCCCAAATGTTTAGTTTTTCTGAAACTGTAAACTATTCAGGATATATTTCAGGACTATTCTGTAGGTTAGGTTAGGTTTGTTTTATAACAATCCTGAAAAGTTTACAGTTTCAGAAAAAATAAACATTTGGGAAATGAAACATTTGCCAAATGAATCAGTTTGGGAAACGTAATTTGCGAAACATTAGTAAACCCTTGGGAGAAAACGGGTCACCCTGTTTGACACCTTTTTCTATTCTAAACGTTGGGCCGGAAGTCTGCAGTTTGTTTTTGGCTGTACTGTTGTTATAGATTGATCTAACGAGATCAACATACGTGGATGGGATCTGCTGAACGCACAAGGCTGAAAAGATAGCTGGATGCTTAACACTATCAAAAGCCTTGGCATATTCAACAAAACCTAGATACAGGGGTTTGTTAAACTCGTTAGATTTCTCCATCAGTTGGTTGAGCGTATGGAGGTGGTCGGTAGTGGAGAAACTAGGTCGAAAACCCGCCTGTTCAGGTGGTTGGTGTCTATCCAGCAGTGGGCTATTCTGTTGTTTATAACTTTAATAAAAAGTTTATATAAGTGAGATATTAGGCTAATTGGGCGATAGTTCCCAACATCGGTCTTATCGCCTTTTTTGTAGAGTAGGATAATGCCAGAATGACACATGCTCTAAGGAAGTAGGCCGGTATATAAAATGTTGTTGAAAAACCTTGTGATGTGGGGTAGTAACGTTTCCTTTCCTGCTTTAAGAGCCTCCGTTGTGATGCCATCGTCTCCTGGACTTTTTGAATATTTCATAGTCTTTAGAGCTGCGTTGACTTATAAATTATAATTATTTTTTATTAGCTAATTTATAAATTATAAACTAGATGGACTATTATGACATTTACGACACTTCACAGTTGACAACCCTACCTGAACAATTACCAATTGCACGCGTCCCGAACGCACGCGCCGCGTTCTATTTTTGAATATGGAACTTTTTAAATTGACGTTTCGGTAGGCAAATGCTTCTACCGTAGTCTATTATTGGCTGAAAAAGGTAGTTGTGCAAAACTGTTCGACCTAAATTATCTTGAGTGATCTAGAGATAATTTACTAAAGGTAATTTTATAAATTAGCTTGTTTTTTTCAAGCTGCTGCGATAATAATGTTAAATTATAATGTTACTATTTATTTTCTTGTTTTATACCAATTTTTTAACGCTACATATTAAAAGTGCCAGCCGATTATCCCTTGTTTTTCCAGCAATCATCCATCTATAAGATAACTATAAATTAAAAATATTAAAAATTTTTAAAACCCCTAACGCAATTAGGTCACACGTATATTGTTTGAAAATAAAGTAAATGCCCGTTATGCGTAATAAGAGCTGATAACTATGAAACGGCTGAACCAATTTTGATAAAACATCGCCGAAAAACCCGCTTTCAAATAAAAAAAAACCGCATCCAAATCGATTCACCCGTTAAAGAGCTATAATGCCACAGACACACACACACACACATAGCGGTCAAACTTATAACACTCCTCTTTTTGTGTCGGGGGTTAAAAAGCCCCTTTCAGAGCTCTCCTTAAACCCCGACCCCCGGGTATTAGACCCCGTTATCAGGCGGTCAGTTTGGTGGCTAGGTACTTACCTAACATTAGTGATATGCATGTCAATGGAGCCGTGGTGGCCCAGTGGTTTGAGCTATGGTCCCTCAAGCAGAGGGTCGTGGGTTCGAGTCCGGGCTCGCACATAAGTTTTTCGGAATTTATGTGCGAAATTACATTTGTAATTTACCATGAGCTTTACGGTGAAGGAAAACATCGTGAGGAAACCTGCTTAATGCCTACCTACATGAGAATAAATTCAATGGTGTGTGTGAAGTTCCCAATCCGCACTGGGCCCGCGGGAACTACGGCCCAAGCCCTCTCATTTTGAGAGGAGGCCTGTGCCCTGCAGTGGGACGTATATAGGCTGGGTTGATGATGAAGATGATGTTTACCTTCACCAAAAAAACTTAATTTCGCATAGTATAAACTCCGAGGTTCCCGGGTTCGAACCCGCGACCTGCTTAAGACCCTATACCTCAAACCATTAGGCAACTATACTTCATTTAATTTAGAGTTGAAAACCACAACATTATTATATTGCGGCTCGTCAACTATTTCTTACTATACTCTTTCTTAAAATAAAATTGTTTTAATGTCACTTTATTTGCGTGTCGTCAATTGTTACTCTAGTACAAATTGTAAAGAGATTACAGTTCACGAGCCGCAATATAATGTTGTTGTGGTTTATAATTCTAAATTAAATGGAGTATACTTCATACGCAATTCGCATACGGAACCCAAAGCAGCAACCAAACTAAGCTCACACAACAAAGACTTTTTCTCCGCAGCACGCATAAAGCTTGTTCAAATCGGCAACCACAAAAGCTCTCAGCCGCTAGGGGTCGCGGCGAGCGTATTTAAGGAGTCAACGCCCCCGCCGCATCTGGCGTGCGCGCACGCCGCACATTTTGAAGGAGGCGGGAAGTTAGAGAGGCTGGTACTACCTATGGTTCTGTACCATAACTTTGTCAATAAATAGCTCAAGATGGAAAAACTGAAACAATTTTAATTTCAAGTTCAGCGAGGGAGACAAGGTTAAAATACCTCCCTAAATTGAAAAAAAGAAAGAAAATAAGAAGACAGTTTTTCACTATCACAAATACAAGGAAATACACACAGTTTCACACAAATAAACAAAAATTAGTTAACAAAATTCAAGAAAAATTGTGTTGAATTGCGTCAAAAAGTTCTGACCCAAAAAATAGTTACCCTTGCTAGACCCTACTTATACTATAAGTGCGCTACGCTTTTAAACAGGTGAAGCAATTTAGAGTAATTTGGTACTACTTATTGAGATAGTTTGAGACTTTAAAAAGCACATAGTATAGTTTTATCTCGGTGAATTGCATACACGCACGTACGTTACAGTCACAGTGACCATGTCGTGCGCACGGTCTTTTAGGTTATAAATGTCTGAGTTTGTTCTGTTCGCCGCCAGACAGCGCTGCTCGTTGCAGTCGCAACGGCTGCGTTCAGCATACCGGTTAAGGCCGTGTTGCACGACAGGGTTTCTGTGACTGATACAAAAGGGTCCCCCCGGAAGACCAGCGCTGGCTCCACCTCAGGAGTCCGCATTTATGCTGAGGCGGGACCTTTTTCATACACAATTTAATGTTTTATTTTTTTTTATCTCTTTTTATACAGGGTTATTTGTAATTCACTAGCATCCTTTTAACCCTAAACTCCTACGACTTAAACAAATGTTTTTTGTTTTACGGCTTTTGTCATAACTTAATATTTTTGGTGTAATAACGTTTTGAAAATTTGAGATTTCCTCTTATTTTTACGATACTCTGTGTATTTGTATGGGAAAAAATGTGCTTCATTTTAAAAAGTCGTAAAACAAAAAACATTTGTTTGAGTGATAGGAATTCAGGGTTAAGAGGATGTCAGTGAATTAAAAATAACCCTGTATATATATATATATTTTTTTCTTTTGTAATTTTATGTGTTTTGTTTTGTGTGTGAAATAAACTTTTTTCATTCATTCATTCATTCACGTAGTTCAAGGTGCAATTTTCCACACAGCACATTTTGTAAATGTTTTATATTAAGGTGGAACGGCACGCTCTTGGCGCGAAATTCAAAACTTTTACAGGTTTTACTTTATTGTGGGTAAACGGTGTAACTTTTTAACTTTATATGTTACTTGCGATTGTAAAACAGTGTTCTTTATATTATTGTGTAAAGCTTTTTAAGAATAAAACTGTTAGCTTGATATAAAAGTTGTCAAACATAGAAATTCGGACTTTCAACGTTTTGACAACTTTTATTTCAAGCTAACAGTTTTATTCTTAAAAAACTTTACACAATAATATAAAGAACACTGTTTTACAAGCGCAAATACAATAAATTAAAAACTGTAAAAAGTTTGAATTTCGCGCCAAGAGCGTGCGCTTCCATCTTAACAAGGTGTAGGCAGGATTCCTCACATATGTAGTTTCCTTCGTCGTCAAGCTCATGGTAAAATTCCCAAAAAGTCAAAGGGAAAAGTCGTGGTACCCTAGTGGTTTGTCCTATGGGTCTGAAATAATCCCATGTCGAACCAAAAGTTAGTCTAGTTTTCTAGAGGTTTCTTGAAATGCGGGCCCCTAAAACAGTATTTTTGTTAGCACACCCCGTAGCAACCAATCGTGAAATAAACATTTCAGTTCAAAAACAAAATACTTTCCTAATTTAAGCTTTATACCAATCAAATACGATTCGAATATGCGATATCGAAGCGTAATATTAGTTGGTATTCTGAGGGTAGTTCTTATTCAAAGATATTTGCAGATGTTCAGTGTTTGTGTAATTTAAGTGGATATAATTAGTGGCCAAATTAATTATTTTGACGTATTTATTATGGCTCACAAATGCGAAGGCTTGGAAAAAAGTTAGTATGTACAGTCGCGGAATGAAAGGTTCGTCAGTTTTCGACTCTATGTCAACGAGTTAAGGTCCAAAAGTGAGGAACCTTTTCATTCCGCTACTACTTATCATCATCATTTCAGCCGAAAGACGTCCACTGCTGAACATAGGCCTCCCCCAAGGCTCGCCAAACAGATCGGCCCTGCGCCATCCGCATCCAATGCGTTCCCGCTACCTTAACCAGGTCGTCGCTCCATCTTGTTGGAGGCCTACCTACACTGCGTCTTCCGGTCCGCGGACGCCACTCGAGAACCTTTCGGCCCCATCGGCCGTCAGTTCTACGGGCGATGTGCCCTGCCCACTGCCACTTAAGTCTAGCGATTCTTCGAGCTATGTCCGAGACTTTAGTTCTTGCGCGGATTTCATCATTTCTAATGCGATCCCGCAGAGAAAGTCCAAGCATAGCCCTCTCCATCGCCCTCTGAGTGACCTTGAGCTTCCTTATAAGACCCATCGTTAGCGGCCACGTCTCAGTGCCATAAGTCATCACTGGCAACACACACTGGTCAAAGACTTTTGACTTGAGACACTGCTATTACTTATAACTTAATCTCAGAACTAACAGTAAGGCTACTTTTTTAGGGTTCCGTACCCAAAGGGTAAAAACGGGAACCCTATTTTTGAGGCTCCGCTGTCCGTCCGTCTGTCCGTCTGTCCGTCTGTCACCAGGCTGTATCTCGGGAACCGTGATAGCTAGAGGGTTGAAATTTTCACAGATGATGTATTTCGGTTGCCGCTATAACAACAAATACTAAAAAATGGAATAAAATAAATATTTACAACAAACATGATTTTTTTTGCTCGTTTTTGCTCGATATTGATAACGGCAACAGGTAGAGAGGTAGACACTTGAAATATTCACAGAATATTTAATTATATACAGACTTTAAAAATAAATCAATAAATTAAAATAAAAAAATATTTAAGGGGGGCCTTCATACAACAAACGTGCTTTTCATAGATAATTGTACGGAACCCTTCGTGCGCGAGTCCGACTCGCACTTGGGCAGTTTTTTCTGGTATTGTCAAGCACAACGAACATTAAATCCTGTGGCCGCAGCAGAGGGTCGTGGGTTCGAGTCCTGGCTCTGACTTTTGCCGAATTTATGTACGAAATTACATTTGAAATTTACTTACCATGAGCTTTACAGTAAAGGAAAACATGATGAGGAAACCTGCACACAATGGAAATTGAATGGTGTGTGTGAAGTTACCAATCCGCACTGGGGCCGCGTGGGAACTACGGTCCAAACCCTCTTCTGACTTCGGGCTTGCTCCGTTCGTCGTGTTGTCGACACAAGGGCTTTTAGCTTTTTATGCTTATTACAACAAAACTAAGTATACAAATTGTAAAAAGCTACCTTAAAACCTAATAAGCTTTGACGTTAAGTTAGCAACCCTTAAGAACCAGCTACACAGCGACATTTGGCGAGTATTATGACAGTTCCTACATCATAATAAAAACAATAAGACCGACTGTCATAATATATTGACTTGTAAGTGAAGCCTGGTGGCCTAGTGGTTTGACCTAATGCCTCGCAAGCAGAGGGTCGTGGGTTCGAATCTGGGCTCGCACCACTGAGTCTTTCGGAATTCAGGTGCGAAATTATATTTGAAATATTTACCATGAGCTTTACGGTGAAGGAAAACATCGTGAGGAAACCTGCACACGCCTGAGAAGAAATTCAATGGTGGGTGTGAAGTTCCCAATCCGCACTGGGCCCGCGTGGGAACTACGGCCCAAGCTCTTTCATTATGAGAGGAGGCCTGTGCCCTGCAGTGGGACGCATATAAGCTGGGATGATGATGATTGTAAGTGAAATGTCTTTGATGTTTTAAGCCGAACAACTGGGGTCGCAGCCGCGGCGCCCCTTGAATTAGTTTTCATAGTAAATGTATAGAAGCGTCGCGATCCAAAGCAGACAGAAGAGACGGGGCGGTGACGCCGCCTGCGGACAAACGACGCGGAGTGCGACGCGCCCCCGTCCCACGTCTCTTCTGTGTGGCTTCAAGTGGCTTGCGCCTAGAGTAGCCAACCGTCTCGTTATACGCGGAACGTCCCGTTCCTGGAGCCCTATACTTCATCATCATCCCAGCCTATATACGTCCCACTGCAGGGCACAGACCTCCTCTCAGACTGCCCACGGCCCAGTGCGGATTGGGAACTTCACACACACCATTGAATTTCTTCGCAGGTGTATACGGGTTTTCTCACGATGTCCTTCACCGTAAAGCTCATGGTAAATTACAAATGCAATTTCGCACATAAATTCCGAAAAACTCAGAGGTGCGAGCCGGGATTTGAACCCACGACCCTCTGCTTGAAAGGCTATAGGTCAAACCGTTGGGCCACCGCAGCTTGAAACTATCGGGTAATAATTGGACCATTAACGATATTTATTATACTCGTAACAGACAACGAACCACTGTGGCAAGAGATTTGCTTTGTATGTAAAATTGTAAATTACTTGAGCATCATAGAAAAGCATTAAGAAGGCATTTAACAAAATTGCCACTGTATAAAGAGCCAGCATTTCGAAGTAATCCTCACAGAGGCAAAGCGTTAGAAATAAACTATCACTATATTCTAAACGACAAATAAATCGTGCGATCAAAAAAACGCGCGTCTAAATCGCACAGGCGCCGCGCGCTGCGCTACCCCCTAACGCCATCGATTCTCGTAAACCACACGCGACCACTTCTCCACGTAAAACGATAAATCGAGATCCCAATCTCAACTATGACATTGTTTTGGGGACTCATAAAGTGCTATGAATAAAAGCCTAGCCGTTACGGCGGCTCCTCAAGCACTTGCAACGAGAGCAGCCGCTTTCCACACTCCGATGATGACGATGACGATTACGATGACGAAGACAATGACGATGATGATGATGATGAGGGATAATTTCGCCTTTGGACATCAGTTTCTCTTATTAACTGTTAATTTCAAGTTTTTATGTACCTACAATAAAGAGATTTGCATACAGTCGGGGTACGAAAACCTTCGTCAGTTATGAAATTAATTCCTTTATCAAGTCATAAACTCTTAGTTTAGTACCTTTTGAAAAATGGGAAACGTTATTACCATATTGTTTCGTTTGAAATAAAATTTTGACAGGACTGACGATTGCCTTTAGTGCAACCAAATGTCAACTTAAAGTGACGAACCTTTTTTTACCTCGACTGTATGTACATACATACGTGATCATGATGATTATGTTGATGACGACGTCCTATAGTCCCTCTGCAAGGGCATAGGGCTCATAGGAGTTGCAGTAGCGACTTCTATTGCGTCACGGCCCTGTGCTGTCTCCAAGCATCCCACGAGCATCAGCACAATTAATTGATGATAATTGATTGACGGACAAAGTTGATGTTGATATATCTTTGATGATGATGATAATGATGAGAATGATGACGATGACAATGATGATGATGATTATGATGACATCCTTTAGTTCCTCTGCAAGAACATAGGGCTTGCAGTAGTTGCAGTAGGGATTTGCATGCGTCGAGGTCCTGTACTATCTTCAAACATGCCAAATGTTTCGGCGCGATAAGATTAGACTGTTGCAACTCATTATGATAGAACTAGTCGCTGCAAGGAAGTAAGATAGGCGAAAGAAGAAACTTTGGCTTCGTGACATCAAAACATGGACGAGGATCGTGAGCGCCGCTGAGCTGATCCGCCTTACTAAACATGAAGAACCCGGAGCTAACGGCCAACTTTCACTAGTTGAAGAGACACTAAATGAAGAAGAAAATAAGCTAATAAGATAAGGCAACTCTCGTCATAAGTACTTCTTACGGTTCCAACGAACAGCCTATGAACTGGCTTAACTTAACTGAACATGAAAAGGTAATAAAACGAATGAGGACGTCGAATTGGTTCAGGGTAAGGTGTTATTCGGAAGTTTCAGCACAATTTTAAACGAAACTCAAAATCGCTCGTTGATAATGATGATGATGATGATGACGACAATGAAAAATAATAAATTTGCGAGCATATTACACAAATTATAGGTTCCAAGTATGAAGTAAATGGGAAATGCGACAACGATAAAACTATAAGTATCTTTACACATCTGACGAAAGATGAATTCGCTGCCAAAGTGACACTTCACTAATGTGGTCATACGTCCCGTTTTGAACAGGACTGTCCCGCTCTCAGGTACTCTGTCCCGGTGTCCCGAGAAACAAGTTCGGGACGCGAATATGTCCCGTTTTCATAAGTATGAAAACAATGACACGTAAGCGGTAGTCGAACATGTATTTTCTTTGATAAACTAGTTGCAGATTACGTAGATACGTAATTTTGAACTAATTAATAGTAATTGATTTGAACTAATTTATAGTAATGGGGCAAAAAGGTTCTCGAGTGGCGTCCACGGACCGGAAGACGCAGTGTGGGTAGGCCTCCAACAAGATGGAGCGTCGATCTGGTTAAGGTTGCGGGATCGCGTTGGAAATGACACGGGACCGATCTGTTTGGCGAGCCTTGGGGGAGGCCTATGTTCAGCAGTGGACGTCTTTTGGCTGATATGATGATGATGATGAATAGTAATTGATAAAGATAATATTTCGAAAATCTTGCCAAGAGTTGTGCACATTTTGGAAGTTGATACTCAGTACTGCAATCCATAGATACCGTCGTTCGAGCAAACATTAAAAATGTTTCCGTAATTTACTTTCATGGATTTAAAACACGCGAAGGTATGGGATTAAGCTAGTACAGAATAAAAACATCTCTTACCCCAAAGTGGCCTCGAGACAGCACCCCTCACATTATTGGCACCACTTAACGACAAACCCGGCAAACCGGAAAAACATTATGGCAATCTAATTCTGTTTGTATATATACATGCGGAAGCAAAAGCTGATAGTTTTTCTGCAACCCTCCGCACGTGGCCAAGATTGTGAATCTAAAAGCGGCCCTTGAGGCACACCTGCGTACGCGCAGGCTCCAAAAATTTTGAATGGACCAAACTAAGCCTTATACAGCGCCAATAAGGGGGAAGTAATCATCGTTGTTTAGCAGGAAGAGGGTGTCTATCACATTATATTTAGTTTGCTTTAACATGCAAGATGTGAATTCGGATGTGTATTATAGTTTAGGATTTGAACATTATTTGCTTCATGAATTATGATTATGAGCATTTACTTTAACACACTTTGTAAAATTTAAAAAAGAGACAACATCAAAATTAGTAATAGGACATGAGGGGGGGGGGAGGCTGGTGTAAATTCTTTTTCAGAACATAATTCCGTGGGATTTGACGGGATTTTGACGTTTATTCGTACCGATAGCAAGTTCAACAGACTCAACAGTGAATTACAAAATTGACTAAAAATTTCTTCAACCTATTTCGTCTATCTTTTTTATTTAAAGCAGATAAGCATATTTTTCGCTTTTTATAAAATACCGATATTTTGGTTGCAAATATTTCTTATCAGTTTCAAATTGTTTTATTTCAAAAATAGGTTATATGTTACCTATATGATAAAAGAAAAATTATAATATGCATAGTATTGCGTAGGTATTTCATAAGATCATATAATTCACATTTTCATTCACTCACTCATTTCATTCATTCACTACTTTTTTTGCAATCAGTACTTTATGTAGCTGTGCGTGTAATCATTCGCCTCAACTCTCATGGCGTTACCTATAGTACTACTATATTACTATGTAACGTTAGCCACATACCGTACAGTATACCTGCACAATTCGAACACATTTGGTCCGAAACCTGTATTAACTTGCGAACCATTTGATTCATCCATAACACCTTGTGAACAGTTAAACTCTCCGTATTTCAAATCTTCCACATCGACCGCATTATGATCCTTAACACCTTTGAAATTGTTACCATAATTGTGTACAGTAAGTTGTAGTTTCTCTTTCAATTTTGCACCTTTGTCGATCGTACCAGATGGCGGGTCCCGTACGGCTTCTGTTCACAGAGTACTAATTACGAGAGCTACCCTAAGCATCTGTAGCCTACGTGCTCAAATATACTGATATGTGTCGGTCCTGTCAGCATTTTCTTGTTTTTGCAGCGAAACCAAATTAGAACTTTTACTTATTATTTTGCATTCAAAATAATTGCCGGACTGCACCTTTGTTGGGCTACGTTGTTTTTCCACAGAACTAAAATGATAGAAAAGTTTTATGTCAAAAGCGCAAGACGCATACATTATTACTAGCTGTTGCCCGCGACTCGATCTGCGAAGAATAGGGGTATAAAAAATAGCCTACGGCTCATTCTCAGACCTACCAAATATAAACAAAAATTTCATAAAAATTGTTCAAGCAGTTTCCGAGGAGTTCCATAAAAAACACTGTGACATGAGATTTATTAAAAGAAGATGACTAAAAAAATATTCATATACATTTCCGGATTAGATTGTATGTAACGAAGCTGCGCTCGATCCAATGTGCGTATTACTAGCAAGGGAGGTGAAAAAGCGGCAGAATCGGTTCTGAAAAAAAACAAGTTGTATTGTAACATTCCTCTTATTTCCGGGTTTACCGGGTTGTAATGTAACCTAAGTATTACTAGTTTTGTTCATACTTTTTTTGTGTTTGTCTTTATTCATGTCAATTAACGTTCCTGCAAACATATACCATTTTTTTTTTACCACACAAGTAAACATTTCTCGTGATCAATGTGGTTATTGTCAGTCATATTTTGGCAGACAGGACACCGCCCGTTGCCGACTCCTGTCATGAGTGCTAGTGCTTCTGTTCATTGCTTGTCTAATACCATTTTTTATTCTTTCAGGTAAGTTACGAATTTTATTGGAGACAAAAAGTCGGCGAGCAAAGGTAAGTGAGGATACGAGTTTCTGAGGAATTAGAATGGTCCTGATGGCTTAAATTGATGTAACCTCCGATGATAATTCATCCTACTATAAAAAAAAAAAGGTAACGCCACCAGAGTTGAGGCCACGCACACAACCACATCTCTTGTAATGACAGCGGGATTTTGACGTTGTGTTGTCGTAAAACGTCAACACAACGTCAAAATCCCGCTGTCATTATATGAGATGTGGTTGTGTGCGTGGCCTCAACTCTGGTGGCGTTACCTATACTATGATTAATTGATTGTATATTATATACCATCCTATCAAAACTGGTACGGGACTGGGCTCGAACCCACGATCCTCCGCTTGAGAGGCCATAGGTCAAACCACTAAGCTACTCTTTATACATTATAACCTAATCTACATAAATAAAAATGAATCGCCACAAAAAAGTCTAAAACCACAGCACCACATTAGATAACTCTTTTTTTAAATAATTTATTGAATCACGTTACTTTAAGGAGGTCCATATTAATGAACTGAAACAATTACTTTGCTCACCCGCGACCTTAAAGAATGACCTTGAAGGTCACGGGTGAGCAAAGTAATTGTTTCAGTTCATTTGAAAAAAACTTCATCGGAGATGAAGCCGCAAGCATCAGCTAGTATAATAATGATTTTATGACCACACATTTCCATAACAACTACAAATGATTGATTAGAAACACATTCAGCGCAATGACTTGGGAAATGATAATATGCATTGTAACAATAGCCACTCGGTCATCAATATGTTTAGGTCACTGGTTCAGTCTGGTCAATTGATTGTATTTGAATAGCAAACACCGCCTAAGGGTGCGCTTCTATAGAAACGGTGATAGAACGGAGATAAAATATGCAGAATTGGACCATTGGACCGTGGATTTTCTTTTCTTATTTTTTCCTGTATAAACTTGTAACTTGGGCTCTTTGATTTTGGGATTTCGTGTTACAATATGTATTTGATGCCAAACTTCGTTATAACAAATGAAATTATGGCTCACTCTCCTAATCACACTGATTATAATTATAAAAGGGCATTTTAATTTTTCAGTGCGCAATTGCTTTTTTTAAATGTGGCTATTTTTTGGCTTTCTTATTCAAAAATACGAGCATTTTCAAAAGAACAAAATGTCCTTATTTTTGAGTTAGTTTATATGACTTTTTTGGCGTATACTTAAGTATGCATAGTTTATATCAAAAAAATTGTACTCGTGACTCGTGGAAAAATTAGGGATATTTTTTATGATCAAAATCAATAGCTATATTGATTCTGGCAACCCCGAAAAAAAGGTAATTTGCGCGCTTTGAAATGAAAATGGCCAACAGTCTGCTACGGGTATAGGTATTTGTGGCCAAAAAACGTAGACAATAAAGAGATATTTTATTTACTTATTCACTTAACATTTGACCTCTGTGACCCTAAATCAATATCCTGATGATGCGCCGTCACGGCGCGTGGTGGCAGCTGCGCACGCGCTGGACGGTGAAATAGGGAAAGGGCAGACGGGATGACTTGATGACTTTAGTCAAGTGCAATGTAAAACAACTTTTTTATATATAGGCACAATATAGGCTTGCGTTTGACCACAATCACGCCTGATGGAAAGCGAAGATGAGGCCTACGATGGAGCACGATTGCCTAGTAAATGCTCATTCACCCTAGACTTGAATTTAGGTGAATAAGCAGGAATAAGGCAGCTGAGCGCGGTGTTGTGCGCGCCCCCAAGCAGTGCAAACCGTACAACAATCTGTAATCGGTACGCGCGCTGCACAACTGCTCAGATCCTTCCTCCAGAACGGCTTCTACAGGCAACAGGCCAGAACACGACGAGAGTCGCTTAGCGGCCGGGCTTAACCTATAGGGTGGTGACCAGCCGCGGCCGAAGCCAACCATCGGAATTGTATCGCTCGTTTAGCACCACCCAGAGGTCACGTGTAGCGATTTCAACCCCCAGTGCGCTTAGTATAAGTTTTACTTCACCAAAATACTTCTCGATCGCGTTTACGTAAAAATTTCAATTCTATGGAAACATGGACGCGCGCGCGCGGAGGCGCTGTCCATGTTTCCATAGAATTGAAATTTTTACGTAAACGCGATCGAGAAGTATTTTGGTGAAGTAAAACTTATACTAAGCGTACTGAACAACTGCAAAATCGAAACGTTTTTTCTGTACTCACCTGTTGCCCTTGACTCCGTCTGGAAAGAATTAATTATCCTATCCCGTGGCAGCTATGCCATTTACCGGGATTAATTATCCTTTACGTTAATCCAGGTTATAAACTGTGTGCCAAATTTCATCAGAATCAGTCAAACCGTTTTAGCGTGAAAGAGTTACAAACATCCAGACATCCATGTTATTTTACTTAGTTATAGATTTCAACAAAATTTAAGTAGAAGTATTATCCAATTAGGTAGGTTCAACTTCGAGAAAGAGGTTAATCGACGAATAGAATCGTCTGGGTAGTGTTCAGGAAGCTCCGCAATATCTCGTCATCCAATATACCGCAAAGTCTCAAGTCAAAAGTCTTTGACCAGTGTGTGTTGCCAGTGATGACTTATGGCACTGAGATGGAACGTCTTTCGGCTGAAATGATGATGATGATGATTATGACAAGTATTAATGAACTGAAACAATTACCTACTTTGCTCACCCGCGCAAAGGTCGCGGGTGAGCAAAGTAATTGTTTCAATTAATTAATATATGGACCTAAAAAAAAATAAAAAGCAAAAGCAAAGTAACGCCTGATTCGATAAATTATGAAAAGTATTATTTTTCTACTAGCTTTCGTCTACACTTTGTCACTTCGTACGCGTATAATTCAAATTTATGGTAAAGCTTCTTCATTACTCATTGAAAAAAGCAAAAATCCGGCGAGGCAGCGTCCATAAATCCACCAACAATTCATCACCATCGGTATCAGTTAGTTAATATATAAATCTCCCTTTTTCCTTTCCTTATAATAATTTTTCTGCATCTAAACGAAACTCTCGATACAGCAGTCCAACTCACACCTGACCGGTTTATTTAAATTAAATAAACTTCAATTAGTTAACGACCGCTTTAGCCTAGTTGGTAGTGACCCTGCCTATGAAGCAAGAGGTCCTGGGTTCAAATCCCGGTAAGGGCATTTATTTGTGTGATGAGCACGAATATTTGTTCCTGAGTTATGGATGTTTTCTATGTATTTAAGTATTTATTTATCTATATAAGTATGTTTATCGTCGTCTAGTACCCATAGTACAAGCTTTGCTTAGTTTGGGACTAGGTCGATTTGTGTAAGATTGTCCCCTAATATTTGTTTGTTTTAGTTATATTTTTAAAACATTTTACCCCGCCCTTTTCCACCTTGATAGCTAACGAAGTCCACATTACCTAATTATTCTAATTAATATAAGAAACTCTACTATTTCAAAACTACACCTGGTAAATGTAACCATAAAATTCTGGCCCAGTAAGAAAGGAAAGGGACCTAATTAGTCCTATTAACCGCAAACTTTTGAATTCTTTTAAATAAAAAGCGTTTAAATACCGCGAAATTCTTCATACATCCTTTTAGTTTCGTCCAAGTTATTGTAGGAGTTTCCTTGGAATGTGCAACACATAACGAAAAGGCTCAAATAACATAAAGTTTTAAAAAAAATGGATTAAATACATAATAATTTATTGAATCAGGCAAGGGGTTACTTTTGCGGAGGTCCATATTAATGAACTGAAACAATTACTTTGCTCACCCTAAGAAATGTGTGTTTAAGCAGTTCCTCCACCTCCACACTGTACGAACACACACAAATCACCCAAACCCAACTATACCACCACTAAACTACACTGACGTAATGATGAGCAAAGTCATTCAGTTCAAAATACATAATTTTCATTTGACATAAATGACATAAAACAATTTTCTCAGAAATTTTGATAATACATTTGAAATTTACCATGAGCTTTACGGTGAAGGAAAACAACGTAAAGAAACTTGCACGCACCTACGAAGAAATTCAATGGTGTGTGTGAATTTTCCATTCCGCACTGAGCCCACGTGGAAAGTATGGCGCAAGCCCTCTCATTCTGAGGGGAGGCCTGTGCCCTGCAGTGGGACGTATATAGGCTACGATGATGATGATAATTTGTTGGTATAGCGGCCACAGTAACACATAAAAGGTGGAAATTTTAAGTGTCTACTTAGCTCTATTACAGTTCAAGAGTTAGAACCCCGTGATAGACGAACAGACAGCCAGACAGCGGAGTCTCAGTAATAGGGTTCCGTTGATACGCTTTGGGTACGGAACCCTTAAAACTATAGCGCAATTATCTGTCACCTATAGTCTAGTTCGCGTGCAAGCGAACATGCCAAACTTGACCTTCTCCTGACCTTTAACCGTGAATTATATGCATTGTTTTATCTCATTAACAGCTACGTGGCGTAGTTTATTATAGTTGGGGAATTTCTGAGCTTTAAGATACAGTGGAACGACACGTTAGCTGCTCTATATACTTATAATTTACTAAAATTTTTCCACTTCAACGGTAAAACGTATGAAAAGCTAGACTGTAACAAAAATCCAAATTCTTTTCTGCGAAATTGCTTACGTTTGTATAATAAAACTAGCTGTTGCCCGCGACTCCGTCCGTGAAGAATTAGGGTATAAAAAATAGCCTACGACCTATTCTCAGACCTACCGAATACAGTGAAAAAAGATTCATAAAAATGGGTCAAGCCGTTTCGGAGGAGTTCGATAACAAACATCGTGACACGAGATTTTTATATATTAGAAGATTCCGAAAACAATAACCGACCAAAAGGATACACAATTCAAATCCATCGTCAAGTACACCTTTATATCTAAGGCGCACTATAAATTAATGACAATATCATGGACAAGGATGTTGGAAATAATTTCGATCCGCTTTGACGATCCCTAGTCTCAAATAGCGAATCTACTGATAAAAAAATGATGTAGTTGTATTAAATACTTTAGATGTACCTATATAATTTTAGTACATTACTGCAGCGGCCGCGAAATAGGGGATTGCCGGCCGAGTAGTTATAGATGGCCGAGTGTTAACGAGGCCATCTAGAGATATGAGGCCGGCAATCCCTGTTCGTGGCCAAGGCTTGTATAGAGTTTTTCTCAAACATGCATCACCATCACCACCATCATCAAAATCACCATCATGATCATCATCAACATCATCGTCATCACCATCACCATCATCATCATAATCATCATCACTATCATCATCATCATCATCATCATCATCATCATCATCATCATCATCATCATCATCATCATCATCATCATCATTATCATCATCATCATCATCATCATCATCATCATCATCATCAACTTCATCATCATCATCTCATCATCACCATCATCATCATCATCAACATCATCATCACCATCTCATCATCACCATCATCATCATCATCATCTCATCATCACCATCATCACCATCATCATCGCCATCATCATCATCATCATCACCATCATCATCACCATCACCATCATCATCATCATCATCATCACCATCATCATCACACCATCATCATCATCATCATCAACATCTTACCTTACCTTAAATAAGCGTAGTGGCAGAATGTCCTAATGAACCAAAACCCAAATATTGCTTATAGTTTTTTTTTAATGGCTAAATGCTATGATGCCATAGATCTATAAACGTCATGGTATGAAACAATAGACGATCACTTTGCTGGCCTTGGCCAGCAAAGTTGTATGAAATTCCATTATTGACCTCTCGTCTAGGCGCTCCCCCACCACCGGCTGCACCTGCACCTGCAACGTGACCCTTCGTGGCGTATTATAAGGAACATAACGTCAATATTTCATAGCATGTTTGAGAAAAATAACATTGTTGATCTGTTTGAATAAAATATACCTTAATTTATTTAATCAGGCGTTACTTTGCGGAGGTCCATATTAATGAATTGAATCAATCTCTTTGCTTTTTGTTTGTTTGTATGGGTGGTCGCGGGTGAGCAAAGTAATTGTTTCAGTTCATTGCTACAAAGTGTTTTAGGAGTACTGTTTTAGGCCTATTGTGACATATGGAACCCTCAGTGCGCGAGTCCAGCTCGCACTTGGCCGGTTTCGAAATAAAACCTGTAATTACACGCCATGGCTTTCGTATTTCATAGCCTACATGATGAATCTCCAAAAAATCAAAGGAATTGGTGTTAAAACCATTTATACGAATCGTTATAACTCAAAGATTTTATCAGGCCGAATCATTAGCATTTCGGGGCGCGAAGGTCGCTGCCCTAGTCCAGCCTTCAGGTAAAGCCTAGACCAGTGGTATTCAAACTTTAGGGGTCTTTCATAATTTAATTTGTCAAACTTTATAAGATTAGTGTACTAGCAACCATTTTATGGATTTGTCTGAAATAAATGTTTTGAATTGAATTGAATAATTTCACTAACCGCTAACGTCGGGCCTCATAAGAAAGCTCAAAGTCACTCAGAGGGCGATGGAGAGGGCTATGCTTGGAGTTTCTCTGCGGGATCGCATTAGAAATGATGAAATCCGCGCAAGAACTAAAGTCACGGACATAGCTCGAAGAATCGCTAGACTTAAGTGGCAGTGGTCAGGGCACATCGCTTGTAGAATTGACGGCCGATGGGGCCGAATGGTTGTCGAGTGGCGTTTACACACCGGAAGATGCAGTGTAGGAAGTCTCCAATAAGTTGGAGCAACGACCTGGTTAAGGTTGCGGGAACGCGTTGGATGCGGATGGTGCAGAACCAATCTACTTGGCGGGCCTTGGAGGAGGACTATTTTTAGCAGTGGACGTCTGTCGGCTGAAATGATGATTATGTGTATGGTTATCTAAGATATAAAAATCTCGTGTCACGGTGTTTGTTATCGAACTCCTCCGAAACGGCTTCACCGAATTTTATGAAACCTTTTTGTTTGTATTCGGTAGGTCTGAGAATAGGTATACTATTATAGGGTAATAGGTAGGCTATTTTTTTCGCAGACGGAGTCGCGGATAACAGCTAGTTTTTATATAAGTTTGTTACTATTTGTTGTCAATTGCACGATAGCGAGTTGTTTTGTCGTGGGCCAATGTCACCGTCAATGGAAGGCCAACGATAGGAAACCTAACTTTATAATGGCTGCAATCGGACGGGTTAAGTCGTCTGCCGAGCCCAGCGATGATTTCAAGAACAAGGCTTCTTTATCACAATTTACACCTCAGTTAATAAACCTAGTTAAAGATAGCTCAAAAATTATTTTTTACACAAAACTTTGTGCCTGAGAGGCCATAGGTCAAATTACTAAGATTAAGACTGATTATATTTCTCTGTTTATTTCATCTTAGTTAAAAGTTGATAATCATCCTATTACGAATCTCCATTCATACGTCATTATTGGGAATTTATCTCAAAAACTGTTATTCCCGAAACCGGCGAGCATGTTTGAAAAAGACTAAACAGTGTTGTGGAAATTAAAGATGTATTTCAGGATCGTAGCAGGTGGAAAGAAATAGTTTCTGCCTATCCCTTTGCTGGGAAGGAGGCGTTATTGTATGTATGTAATGTTATTTCTTCACCAACTCGATCAAACACCACCATTCCGTCCTTTAGCCTGTGCCCAATCTTTCTTAGTTTTGAGTTTCTTGCCGGATTCTTCTAAACAGGGTTTTTCCGAAGCAGTGGTTATAATACTTCGACTTTGATAAGCGCTTGTTATAGCCTGAATTAATACTTTAACTTTGACTTGGTTATAACTAATATTAATCGGGACTTGATCTACAATCTACACATGATTATTACTTTTGATACCGTAAACGGGGGTGCCTTTGATCAAAATGGGGCAACATTGATTGTTTTAAAGTCGCTATAAAGTCGACATTGTCCATACGAGGTAAATGGTTGATATGTAGACAAAAAGAAGATCGATGAAGACATCGACAAGTAATAATAAGTGCTAACAAAAATGTTTGACTTGGTCGGCAAACTACTTTTTAAATTCGCCCTGCAGTTCAAAATCACAGTTACGCTACCTTATTTTTGTTCAGTTACTTTGATGCTTATTGTGCATTTTTCATGAAGTCGAGATAACACCCTGTTTTATCTATTTATTGAGAATCAACAGCTTATACATACATCTTAGATATTACAGTAAATGCAGCAAGCCAATTACAGGTTCTCGCCGGTCATTACAGAATCAATGATGAATGATTAGAATTTAATGAAATCTTTTGTAAGCGACCCCTTAGGCGACCCCTTTCAAGGGGCGTTGTGACCCCCATCCACAGTTTGGGCGCCGCTGACCCAGACCTGGCCGCGCCCAATTACCTGCACACGGACTTCAGTCACGCACTAGACTTTTTATTACCCTAGATTATAATAAGTTTTGACATTGGAATTTTTGGCTGGAACAAATTTTTAGTTTTTTTTTATTTAAGCGCTTGACCTCCATATATCTGTCGGTAACATTAACGGAGTTATCGAATTATATAATATACTTAGTTAAACATTTATTTTTTTCAAATGTCATACGTGCATAATAAGGGTGAAATATAAATCGTAACACAATATTAAATACAGGGGCTGTTTCACCACCCACTTTTTTATTTTTAACTGACGAATAAATGTGATGCCTTCTCCGTCTATTGGGACAAAACAAACAGTGACGGCATCACATTTATCCGTCAAATAAATTTGATCAATGGATGGTGAAACAGGGGGTTAGTGTTTTAACTCAGTTAATGCTGGGCAATACGAGTATAATGCACTCAATTGTTTTAATCTTATTCAATTTGAGGTGTCCATATATTGAGTTTTTGTTTTCATTTGAACAAATTGAACCCCCTAAATTTTATCAGACTGATGTTGCCCAGCATTAACCGAGTTAGAAATACTAATTTTGTATAACGATGTAAATTTCATCCTGTATTTTTAAGTAAAACGAGAAAACCACTGTTAATTCTGTTAATTTTCGTAATATTGCTACGATGTTTATTTAACTACGTTTATTTAACGATCAATCTAGCTTGGCGTTATCTCTAAAAAAACGGTTGTTTTCTAGTTTTAGCAAAAAGTTTTAGCAAAGTTTTGTTTTAGCAAAGTCTCTGAGCAAAACTCGGTCACCCAGGAACTAACAATAAAATTCTCGAGTTAAAATAACGAAGCGCACGAAGTAGTACGAAATTTTTTATCTTCAGCCAAAACTTTAAATTAATCGACAAAGCATTTACTTAAATAAACCGCATTCTGGCGATAACAGCGTTATAGGTGTTCACACACAACAAACAGACGTACACACAAAAACATCCGAACATAAGATGCAACTTAACACCGCCCCGATTCGCCTTACGAGCTCCTTCAAATAAACTGAATTGGGTATCTCTATGGATTACAAAAAAAAAACACATACATACATCACGCCAGTTTCCTCAACATACACACAAAACACTACGTTTACGAATGGACTGAAACAGTTACTTTGCTCATCCGCGAAGCTTTGCTTGCTTTGGTCGCGGGTGAGCAAAGTAATTGTTTCAGTTCATTAATATGGACCTCCGCAAAGTAACGCCTTATTCAGTAAATTACTGCATTTACGTTTCGGGGCTACTTTTGGCAATTTTAGGTTTAAAGTTAGATAAAAGTGATCCAATAGAGACAGGTTGCTCAGCCTATCGCTTACGATATACCTTAACCTACTTCCTTAATCGCTTCTTACGACATCCATGGAAGAAATGGAGAGGTTTAATTCTAGACCTGACACCACAAGGGTACAATAAAAAAGATTCCAATGAACTGGGTACATCTTCCTTTTTTTGGAACTCCTACACCATTTCTATTTTTGTAATATTTATATTTTTTATCATCCAGTACGTTTGCTCAATGACATCTTAGAATTTTTTAGAGCACCATGGTACACAATTGGTAGCACACTTTGCGCGTACAGCCAGGAGATGAGGGTTCGAATCCGGTCTAAGCGCCCAAAAACCTTTAGTCCTTTCCTTTTTAAAGACCCTTAGTTCCCCCGAGGGGCCCAGTGAATATTGGGAATTTCACAGACACTATAGAATTGCTTCAAAAAAGGTTTCCTCAAGAAGTCCTCCTGTACCGAAAAGCTCAGAACGAACCCACAACTTTTTGCTTGAAAGGCCATAGGTCAAAACAATGCTACAACGGCTTTTTTAACATAGATTCTTTCTTTCTTTGAAAAGTCGCGGGTGAGCAAAGTAATTGTTTCAGTTCATCAATATGGACCTCCGCAAAGTAACGCCTGATTCAAAAAATTAGATATTTAAATGCTAAAACTACAATTTTTCGTGAAATCGCCCATTTCTTCGAAGTCCTCCGTGATTTTTTAGTTTAGTGAGTGTAAGAATAAGGGTAATTAATGAATCCAGAGGTAAATGGGTCAATCCATTATCCCCATCTGATAGGGTATCGCTATATTTTACCTTTTTGTAACTTTTGTTTTGTTGGTGTTACATTCCGGATCCGAGAGGCAAGAGGCTATGTTTAGATCAGATATGGCGTATTAGGTTTTATTTATTTATTGATTATTTTTTTTTTGTAATAAGAAAAAAAGCGTTAAGTAAAAAGGAACAATCGACCAATCATTTTGATTATAAAAGGTATTTTAGAGTTACAAAAAGTTGTTTATATTCTCCTGAGACCCAGAAAAGTGTTTGTGTGTTTGAATTAGAAACCCTTTTGTTAATGAACTGAAACAGTTGCTTTGCTCACCCGCGACCTTCAAAGCAAAGCAAAGGGTGAGCAAAGTAATTGATTCAGTTCATTTAATACTAATACGGACATCCGCAAAGTAACGCCTGATTCAATAAACCCTTTTGTTATTTAGTTAAAATTCAAAATCAATTTTGAAACATGTACAAAAATACACGTGGGGTCTTAGGAGGTTAAATCTACTACAAACTGAAACAATTACTTTGCTCACACGCGACCTTACGATAGTTACATTTATGTAAGAAAGAAGACGAAGATGAAGATGAGTTCTAGTTGAAGATGAGCTCGAAACGCGTCAGTGTAGTTTGGTGGTAGTGATTTTTGGGTTTGTGTGTGTTCGTACAGTGGAGGTGGAGGAACTGCTTGAACACGCATTTCTTACATAAACGTAACTATCGTAAGGTCGCGGGTGAGCAATGTAATTGTTTCAGTTCATTAATATAGACCTCCGCAAAATAACGCCTGATTCAATAAATTAATTAAATAAGAGTTTGGGCACTAGTTTCTTAGAGAAATTAGTTTCATTTGGCCTGTTGAGTGTTCCATTAAAGTTAAAAGAAATCAAAAATAGCACTGTGTATTATGTATGGTTAAAATGAATCCGGAATATTGAGAAGTTCACATACAAACTAACATGCCTCATCCACGAAATACACCATCCCAGACCTAAGTTTCCGAGAACGCGGTACACTGATAGTCGCTTAGCGGTTCCACACCTCGGACCCAGGGGGACCCAGAGGGGCCAGGGGGGAACCCTTGGGCCGCGGGGCGCTATCAGCTGACAAGGCCGCCGGTGACCACCGCGGGACCCTGGTTAGGGTTGCCTGCTTTCAAATCTTATAACATTATACTAGCTACCTCGTAAATCCCACGTCAACTTTTGACTATCATAATTTGACACTTATTGTCAATCAAGAAAAGTTGACATTTGACATCTTCAGAAACTTTCCTGTTCATGATCTTCTAATATATAAAAATCTCGTGTCATGGTGTTTGTTATCGAACTCCTCCGAAATCCTCATCAAATTTTTTGTCCATATTCGGTAGGTCTGAGAATAGGACGTAGGTTATTTTTTATACCCCTATTCTTCGCGGGCAGAGTCGCGGACAACACGACCGCTTTAGCCTAGTTGGTAGTGACCCTGCCTACGAAGCAAGAGGTCCTGGGTTCAAATCCCGGTATGGGCATTTATTTGTGTGATGAGCACGAATATTTGTTCCTGAGTTATGGATGTTTTCTATGTATTTAAGTATTTATTTATTTATATAAGTATGTTTATCGTCGTCTAGTACCCATAGTACAAGCTTTGCTTAGTTTGGACTAGGTCGATTTGTGTAAGATTGTCCCCTAATATTTATTTATTTATAACAGCTAGTATTACTAAAAAAAGGCTTAGGTTATGCGACTAAGCTATAAAGAGTACGTCGATAATGCGACGCGTGAAAGTCAATTACAAATATTGAATTTGGCTGGTTAACCCGACGCCATAACTGTTGTTTGTTATATTGACAGCTGAAGTTTGTTTACATTTAATTAAGTACCTAAACATTAATGAACTAAAACAATTACTTTGCTCACCCGCGACCTCGCGGTCGCCGAGGTCGCGGGTGAGCAAAGTAATTGTTTTAGTTCATTAATATGGACCTCCGCAAAGTAACGCCTGATTCAATAAATTACCTAAACATTTCTAGTATTATTGATACCCGCGGCCCGTGACTGAATATTATACGCGAAATCGTATATCGATGCTGTCGATAGTCACCGACATAACTCGAAGAATGGCCAGGCTCAAGTGGCAGTGGGCACATCGCTCGTAGAACTGTTGGCCGGTGGGGCCTGAGGCCGAAAGACGCAGACGCAGACCCCACAAGATGGAGCAACGACCTGGTTAGGGTTGCGGGAACGCGTTGGATGCGGATGGCGTAGGACCGATCTGTTTGGCAAGCCTTGAGGGAGACCTATATGTTCAGCAGTGTACGTCTTTCGGCTGAAATGATGATGTCTTGCGATTGGTAAGCTATCGATAGATTAGCGACTAATCATTGAGTCGACTCACATTCATTATCCCAGCTTATTTACGTCCCACTGCAGCGCACAGGCTTCTTCTCAGAATAAGAGGGCTTGGACCGTACTTCTAAGGCGGGCCCAGTGCGGGTTGGAAATTTCTTCTCAGGTGTGTGGCCTAGTGGTTTGACCTATTGCCTCTCAAGTAGAGTGTCGTGGGTTCGAATCCGGGCTCGCTCGTATGAGTTTTTTATTTTATTTATATTTGAAATTTACCGGTGAGGAATCCTTAATTAAATTAATAATAATAATATAATAAATAATTTTTATTTTTTTCATTGAGTTGACTATCGATCGGCAGCTAGTGTAAAGGCTAGTTCTATATAGTAAGATTCAAACTGTGAAGTGGCAACCCTGAACCAGATCAGTTTAATTGCCAGATAAAGGCCGTCAGTGCTAAATGCTGTGATTGTTTTATCTCTCGTTCGGAATGTCATAATGAATTTTAAGAAACGGACCTTTTAGTGGATTCTCTGAATATTTGTCACTTCTGTTTTGCCATACATTAGGCGTTAGCCGCAGCTTTGCTCGTAGAAACCATTAGGAACTGATTGAATTAAAATTACACGATTTTATATAATTCTCATTGGAGTTTGCAGTGGGTGATGGAGAGGGCTATGCTCGGAGCTTCTCGGCGGGACCGCATTAGAAATGATGAAGTCCGCGCAAGAACTAAAGTCACGGACATAACATTAATGAATCACCAGACTCAGTTAACAGTGGGCAGGGCACATCGCTCGTAGAACTTATGGCCGATGGGGCAAAAAGGTTTTCGAGTGGCGTCCACGGACCGGAAGACGCAGTGTAGGTAGGCCTCCAACACGATGGAGCGGCTACTGGTTAAGGTTGCGGGAACGCGTTGGATGCGGATGGCGCAGGGCCGATCTGTTTGGCTAGCCTTGGGGGAGGCCTATGTTCAGCAGTGGACGTCTTTCTGAAATGATGATGATGATGGTGAGTTTCCAAAAATTACCGTCTCTAGAATAAATAACAGCTCATTGTTTAAACATATCACTTGATCTGTACTGCTTTCGCTCAGTTCGGACGTGTCGATCATTTATTAAATAAATAATCACATGCTGAGTCGTGACCTCGTTTTTTACGATACCTAAGTGACATATGTACTGTGAGATATTTAAATGTGAAAATGTTTTATCTTTTGCTAAGTGATAGAAAGTGAATTTAAAATCAATAAATAATTTAAAAAAAAAAAGAAAAAAAAAACAATGCACAGCCCTTTCAATCGGAGTGAGAGGACCGCCCGCTCCCCTCCTGCGTCGCCTGCGCCTCACCCTGCCGCGCCGCCCCATAATGAAGAAGCCAGAACTGAACCCAAATCCACTGCTGAAATTCAGCTTTGGATGACGACCATTGAGCAGTGCCTAAGTGAAGTGTGCTCCATATCATCAGAGAGCAAAATGAATTCGGAGCAAAAATTACGCGTTAGTACTCTATGTCGGAAAGTGGGTCATGGGACATCGCAGATGGCAGTACAATACCAGTCCCTGATAAAGACGACGTGCCAAGTAAACATGTCTAATAAAACTCTTATGAGAGAGCTTGACCTTTCGAAGCAGCTTCAGGACCTTAAGACACAAGTTCAGGAGTCAGCCAAACCTTCATCAGAATTTTCTTTTGCTGACATGGTGAGAAAGGGTAGTAATAAATTCATACAGCCTGAAAAGATTAGCTCAATTTCCATTTATCCAAATGACAAACAAAAGACCAGCGAGGAGACCAAATCATTGGTTCAAAAAATTATTTGTCCAGAGCAAATGAAGCTGCACGTAAGAAGCCTGCACAAGACGAGAAACGGAGGAGTTACCATTAGCACCGATACCAGGGAAGACATTACAAAACTGAAACAATCTGTTCAGTTAAAAAATTCGGGCCTTACGATCGAGGAAACACACAAACGCAAGCCAAGGGTAGTTGTAATTGGAGTGCCCACTTCAATGCAAGAAAATGAAGTCCTTAAGTGCGTGTACCAACAAAACTTGACCGACAAGCTGGAAGTTTCTAACCTGGAGTCATTTTTAAATTCTGTTAAATTGAGCCACAAATCGGGCAGAAAAGGAGCTGATACTGTGAACTATGTAATTGAGGTC
Organism: Archips xylosteana; assembly: GCA_947563465.1. NCBI lineage: Eukaryota > Metazoa > Arthropoda > Insecta > Lepidoptera > Tortricidae > Archips > Archips xylosteana. Next base: position 968,623 of record OX387359.1, read on the forward strand.
ACTGCCGGGATTCGTAAAGCCCTAATATCAAATGACAGAGTTTTTATAAATTGGTCATCATGTCCAGTGAGAGATTTCACCTTAGTCACAAGGTGTTTCAAGTGCCAGCAATACGGTCACGCGGCTAAGTCATGTCGGGAGGCAACTCACACTTGCGGCCACTGTGGTGGTCTTGGTCATTTAATAAAAGAATGCCCGAAGAAAGATGAGCAACCGAAATGTGCCTCTTGCTTGCGTTTTAAAAAACCAAGCAATCACACTACGGGTGCTGCTGATTGTCCGGCGAAAATAATGGCCGAAAAAAGGTATATAAATTCTATAGATTATGGAGGTGCCTAAGAGCACCGTAAATAGAATTTTTTTTCAGTCGTCTAATTATCCGATAAGTAGTCGTATTTACATTAATTTATGATTAATAGTTTAGTTAATGAGTTGGATAATTTATCTGTATCTGAGTCTAAAATTTGTGAAGCTGAAGATTGTAAGCAGTTGCTAGGCAATTTTGCTAGCCCATTAACCATTTTAACGCAAAATATTCGCAGTGTATTCAAAAATTTTGATAATTTTAGTACTTTGCAGCAGAGACTTAACATGGATTGTGACCTCATTGTTTTAACCGAATGTTGGATTTCTAAACGCCCAAACGCACCACTAATTCCTGGGTATAGTATGCATAAGAGTAGTATTCACTACAATCAAAGTGATGGAGTCATAGTTTATGCAAGAGATCATCTTAATGTTGCTGTTGAGGAACCTAATATTCGAGAATGCAACAGTATGTTGGTCAAAATCGGAACCGAAATTGCAATTTTGGCACTTTATAGACCTCCCTCTTTCAGAAATATTTCAAATTTTATTGAATCATTAAATGACACTTTGCAAAGCATGTCATCCTTCAAAAATATAATATTAATTGGAGATATTAATATTAATATTCTTCCAGAAAGTGTTGATTCAGATGCTCAGAGCTATCTCAACCTATGCTCTTTTCATGGCATGCTCCCTGCGCACACTTTTCCTACACGTCATTTTAGTGGATCCTGTTTGGATCATGTCATTCTGAAATCGAATTTTCCCTCACTTGCCCTAGTTATTAACTCGACAATAACTGATCACAATGCTGTCCTACTAACCTTAAATCGTAAAATATCTAGATTAACTAACGCTCGCACTATGTCTAAACTGAATGTAAGCAAACTTGAGGATGACTTACGCAGCATTGACTTTGACCCAGTTTACAACTCCACTGACCCACAATTTTGTATGTTATATTTAATAGAAAATATTAAGAGTATTATTGAAAAAAATACAATTAAGATTCAACTAAATAACAAAAATCATGGCATGAAACCGTGGATCACTCAAGGTCTCATTCGGTGTATGAGACATAGAGATAAACTTCATATGAAGGCTAAATCTCACCCAGATAATTCTGCATTGCAATTAACGTATAAAAGGTATAGAAATTTTTGCAATGATCTTATAAAAAAAGTTAAAATCAGTTACGATAAAATGGAGCTGGAGAAAGCTGGAACAAATTCAAAAAAAATCTGGGAATTCATTAAAAATATAACTTTTACCTCGAAACAACATGAGTCACCCTCTGGTTTATTACAAGCACACTCATCTCATTTGATGTCTGCTAACATGGCAAATAATTTCTTTGTTAATATTGGCAAGGGTCTAGCGGAAAAAGTTCAGAGGTCATTGAAACATCCTATAAGTAGTCCCTTTACATGTAATACTAATTTAACATCATTTGTGTTACTAGATACCGACGAAACAGAGGTGGAGAGGCTGGTCATGGGTCTAAAAGACGACTGTTCAGTTGGATGGGATAATATATCTAATAAAATTATTAAGCAATTTCGTCATCTTTTGGTACCACCACTAACTTACATATTCAATTTATGTTTACGTACAGGACACTTTCCTAAGTGTCTCAAGAAAGCTCTTGTTGTCCCTGTATTTAAATCTGGTAGCAAATTTGAAATTTCAAATTATAGACCCATTTCCTTACTATCTCCTTTTTCTAAAATACTTGAAAAAATTATAAATAATAGATTGGTCAAGTATCTAGAGGATAACTGTATTTTATCTGAGAAGCAATATGGTTTTAGATCAAAAGTCTCAACCGCTGATGCTGTACATCATCTTACTGATTTTGTAGTACAAAATCTTAATAATGGTCTTCACACACTGGGAATTTTCCTAGACCTAGCCAAAGCTTTTGATACTGTGTCTAGTCCTATTCTTTTGAGTAAGCTTGAAACTATAGGTATTCGAGGAACTCAGCTGAAACTTTTCGAAAGTTACTTGGAACACCGAACTCAATGTGTTAAGATAGGAAATGTTTTCAGCAATGACCAGGAAAACACATCTTTTGGTGTTCCCCAAGGAAGCATTTTAGGACCAACCCTATTTTTAATTTTTATAAATGACCTCTGTAACTTAAAACTGAAGCATGGAACAATCATAACATATGCAGATGATACGGCCCTACTTTTTGCGGCTGACTCTGATGCTGAAGTTTATAAGCATGCGCAACACGGGTTCAATATGGTTAATAAATGGCTTCAGCTCAATTTACTAACTCTTAATGCCGATAAAACTAACTATATTAAGTTTTCAATGCGGAAATGTACGCCTACGCAAATTGATTCTACATTATATGCCCATTATTGTAACTTTCCCACAGATGGCCAATGTGTGTGTTCCGCTATTAAAATTACCGACCGAATAAAATACTTGGGCATTATAATAGATGAAAATCTTTCGTTCAAACATCACATAGAAGCGTTATGTGCTAGAACTCGTAAGTTGATATTTGTATTTAAAAAGTTGCGACATATAGCGGATCCTAAATTAATTAGGCAAGTTTATTTCTCGCTATGTCAGTCAGTCCTAACCTACTGTATAACAACATGGGGTGGGGCGGGTAAAACATTTTTTCTAGCCATTGAGAGAGCGCAAAGAGCTATTCTTAAGGTGTCCACTTTCCGCCCTTTCCTTTTTCCTACTAATCTGCTTTATAAGTCGTGTAATGTGTTAACAGTTCGACAATTATTTATATTCAGTATAGTACTTAAGCAGCACGCAGCACTACCCTATAACACGGTACTAACGGATAAAAGGCGAAAGGACATAGTTTGCTCTCAAAAAATAAGACCCAAATTTGCTTTCACGCACAGGTTTTTTGTTTTCTTAGGACCACTGCTCTATAATAGATTAAATTCAGTTTCGCATATTTATCCCCTAAATGTTAATAAATGCAAAAAAAGTCTCCTAGAGACACTGCAAAATATGTCGTACGAAGATACAGAAAAATTATTATTAGTTGTAAAGTAGGTAGATTGTGTTTGCTACCTTTATTTTTGTTAGATTTTAATTTTTAGGTTACTATTTTGGTTATTTATATTTGTATTGTATTTTGAGAGAAGTTTTTGATTGTGTTTTTCACTGATTGATTGTTTATTAATTTAAAACTTATATTTTAGCTCTTACAGCCCGAAACACAGGATTTCCTAGTTCGGGCCCATGAGTTGCTTACTTAGGTTTAGTATAAGGAAACTTTGTACCTATTAAGTTATTCTGTAAAAATCAAATTTTTCAATAAATTTATCTTTATCTTATCTTTATCTTATCTTTATATTATATGTATAACTTAAAAATTATAACGTCATTCTATTACTTCTTCAGGAACAAAGACAGACAGATAAATCATCGATTTACCACTGATTTGTACACATATCATACTCGGCGAGATATAAAGTCGTCCGCTGCGGAACAATGACCATTTAAATCTGTCAACAGTCATTGGGAATCCTGTCACGATCGTTCAATCCAGATAGGAAGATGAAGCTACGCTATCCCCTTGAGTAAAAACCACCAATATTATTACTTTACTAGGTGTTGCCCGAGACTCCGTCTGCGAAGATAAAAGATAGCCTACGACCTATTCTCAGACCTACCGAGTATGGAGAAAAAAGTTTCATAAAAATCGGTCGAGCCGTTTCGGAGTTCGATAACAAACACCATGACACGAGATTTTTATATATTAGATATATGTAGCTGTGATAGCCTAGTAGTCTATGACCTATGGCCTCTCAAGGGTCGTGGGTTCGAACAGGCTCGCACCTCTGAGTTTTTCAGAATTTTCGTCTTTTTATTTTCAATAAAAATAAATGAAAAAAATAATTAATTCTGAATATTCAACTCAAAATCTTAGTGCGGGTGTACATTTTACAAAAAATCAGAAAAATCTAAATTTCTCGAAAACGGTGCGACTTTTACTGAGGTCATTTTTTGATATTTGGTAGATGACCTACCCACCTATCTCCCACTTCCGTTTTTCGTAATACTTACGGGACACACTGTATATTTGGTGATTTGTTAAATACTAGCCAGTTACATTCATTAGTAAGACACTCTACACTTCTTGTATATACGCTTGCTATCGTACCTATTCACTATATCATTCTAGCAAACGGTATAAAATAATGACAGAAAGAGATGGTGAAAACAATGGCAAGCGCTTGCGCGTTAGACAATATGGCCTCTGGTAAGGTTGCTATTAAGAAGCGGACCAGACAAGTCTTATAGGTAGACCGTTTTAATTAGTCCTCGCCCGCGCAGTACAGAGGCGCTTCTGTACCCCGTGGGCGAGGACTCATTGAAACGGTTCAGCTATAGTGCAGAGCGTATAGTTAGCAGTGCACGTCTATGGCACAGCATGCTATGTTTATCCGCTGTCTAGCTGCGCGGGCGCCGGCATTAGCATGGGTTTCCGCCGCGCGAGGAAACACACGCAGGAAAGGGCATTTTGTCTGCGCTGACGCACCCGAACAGCGATGGTGTGGAGTGGAGCCGTCGTAATAGTATAGTCCAACATTTCCTTACCTTGTTCAAGGGCGGACCATATTCTTACCATGATCCGTTAAAACACTCTTACTGCTAATACTTGAAAAAATCAAATTTACTTTTAATTTTGGTTTTGTCTGCCGGATCTCCTGAAACAGACCACAGACCCCAGGGGACCGCGGACGACATGTTGTGAAACTAACCTATACGGCCACGAAATTCCTTTTCTCAATCATTGTAAAATCAACTTCCGGCAGCAGTGTTTCCAAATAATTGACTATACCTGGGCAACCGAGCTCCGCTCGGGCTGAAACTCGGTACAGAGCGTTTTCCCAGAGATAAGACCAAGCTAGATCAATTTTTCATCCCCGAAACCCCCACATACCAAGTTTCATCGATATCGTTGGAGCCGTTTCTGAGATTTTGATTATAATTATATAAGTATATAAGTACAATAATTGGTCGTTTAAGGGCCGGCGCCCACAGACGGCATGGCACGGCGTGGCATTTTATTACTATCAAGTTATTTTGAATCTTATTTCAATGAGTTTAGAATTAATTTTACTTTATTGCTTATGCGTTGCGTCATCCCTCGGCAGCGGCAAGTCGCGGCATCGTGGTATCGAAATAAAGAAACATGAATTCTAAAGTCATTGAAATAAGATTCAAAATAACTTGATAGTAATAAAATGCCACGCCGTGCCATGCCGTCAGTGGGCGCCGGCCTTAAGGTATTAGATAACATCGTGGCAGTGGACGATTTTCGGCTTACCATTATTATCCCCTCATTATTTTGTTTGCGAATAAAATATAGATTAATTTTAAGTAAGTAAATATGGCCGTGGTGGTCTAGTGGTTTGACCTACGATCTCTCAAGCAGAGGGTTGTGGGTTCGAGTCCGGGCTCGCACCTCTGAGTTTTACGGAATTTATGTGCGAAATTACATTTGTAATTTACCATGAGCTTTACGGTGAAGGAAAACATGGTAAGGAAACCTGCATAGACCTGCGAAGAAATTCAATGGTGTGTGTGAAGTTCCCAATCCACACTGTGCCCGCGTGGGAACTACGGCCCAAGCCCTCTCATTCTGAGAGGAGGCCTGTGCCCTGCAGTGGGACATATATAGGCTAGGATGATGAGGATGATGATGATGATATTTTTAAGTAACTAAATATGGTTACGTCTCCACATATTTCCCTAGCTTTACTTCGTCATCTGTCTTTAAATTAAATACGGAAATCGTTACGAATGGTAATTTTAAAATTACTTCAAAATGACTTATTTGTATTCGTTGTATCGATTATGAATTGTGAAGACATTTAGGGCATTTAAATTAGTGAAATGTAACCTAAAACCAATTAAATCAATAAACCATGACTTAGGGTTCTGTGACTTTAAAGCCAGATTTAGACACCTCCTCCTTATTTTTCAAGTCGATACATCATCATCATTTCAGCCGAAAGATCCACTGCTGAACATAGGCCTCCCCCAGGGCTCACCAAACAGATCGGCCCTGAGCCATCCACATGCAATGCGTTCCCGCCATCTTCACCAGGTCGTCGCTCCATCTTGTTGGAGGCCTACCTACACTGCGTCTTCCGGTCCGCGGACGCCACTCGACCGTCAGTTCTATACGAGCGATATGCCCTGCCCACTGCCACTTAAGTCTAGCTATTCTTCAAGCGGATCTAAATAAATTTCTAAGTTTATTTTTAAAATCACACTTAATACAGAATATTCAACCAAAGCAATCACAAATAATAGTATCATCTAATCGAATCGTAATCACCTAAAACTACTTAACAGAATGAAATATTTACAATAGAATTAACAATTAAATTAAAAAAAATACATACAGGGTTATTTTTCATTCAATGACATCCTCTTAACCCTGAATTCCTATCACTCAAACAATTTTTTTTTGTTTTACGACTTTTTAAAATGAAGCACTTTTTTTCCCATACAAATACACAGAGTATCGTAAAAATAAGAGGAAATCTCAAATTTTCAAAACGTTATTACACCAAAAATATTAAGTTATGACAAAAGCCGTAAAACAAAAAACATTTGTTTAAGTGGTAGGAGTTTAGGGTTAAAAGGATGCTAGTGAATTACAAATAACCCTGTATATAAACCCTTAAACCTAAAACAAAACAAATAAGTAATAATAATAATTTAAAAGCGAGGAAAAAAAACAATCAAAAATCCCCGTCCCGAACCGCACCCGGCCCAAAGGTCCCCATGACGCTTTCAAGCTATGTCCGTGACTTTAGTTCTTGCGCAGATTTCATGATTTCTAATGCGATCCCGCAGAGAAACTCCAAACATAACCCTTCTCCATCGCCCTCTAAGTGACTTTGAGCTTTCTTATGAGGCCCATCGTTAGCGGCCTCGTCTCAGTGCCATAAGTCATCACTGGCACACACTGGTCAAAGACTTTTGACTTGAGACACTGCGGTGTATTGGATGACAAGATATTGCGGAGCTTCCCGAACGCTGCCCAGCCGAGTCCAATTCGTCGATTGACCTCTTCTCGAGTCGATTAAAAAGTCTGAAATCACTGATCCGCAAAAATATAGCTTTGTTTCGTCATTCATATCATAACACACACTATGACTTAAAAATAAAATAAAATAAATATAAATATCATGGGACAATTCACACCAATTGACCTAGTCCCAAAGTAAGCTAAGCAAAGCTTGTGTTATGGGTACTAGGCAACGGATAAACATACTTATATAGATAGATACATACTTAAATACATATTAAACACCCAAGACCCGAGAACAAACTTTCGTATTTTTCATACAAATATCTGCCCCGACACGGGAATCGAACCCGGGACCTCAAGCTTCATATTCAGGGTCTCTAACCACTAGGCCATGTGGTCGTCAAATTATTAATATTATTAAATAATTATTTTTAGGCATAATATTACTTTGTAATAACATTCAGTGTCATGGTTGTATGACATTTCATAATATTAAAGGTAATAATCCTTTTCTGTGCTGTCATAAAAAAAATACCTAACATCGAAGTCTAGCCTTCTGAACCTAACCTGTCCGAGTCGCTTCTGCCCTGAAAGGTCTTGCTCGCTCGCTTCGCTCGCTCGCTGCCAGTGATATGCCTTACAATTTTTCTGAATAATTATCGATATTCCTTTAGATGTTATAGATTTCGATGCATATGCTTAGTGCAGGTAATGCAAAATTATGACTTGAAACAATTATTACTTTAAGATATATGCCTTACAATGTTTCTGAAAAATCAACGATATTCCGTTAAATTTTATTGATATCAATATTATGACTTTTTAAAGTTATGATCAATAATAGGATTATGGATCATTGCAGTTAGAACTATTAAGCGATATTATGCTTTAAAAAAATTATGGCCATCGATATTTATTAGCAAGAATATTATGGACATCGATTTCTGACTTTCAAAATTCGGATAAAAATGATTATGGGAGAAAAAGGGCTCCCATAACATACACTATGAATTAGGTAGGTACAAACACTATGACATAGGTTATACAATTTTTTTGCTTGCTTTTAAATATAGGGAACCATCAGCGTTTGAGTCCGATACGAACTTGGTTAGATTTTTAATGATAACAACGCAAATATTTTGTTCGTTTGTCTTACTTAACCAGACCCTCCTCCCACCTTAAACATGTGACATAATTTATGAATAGCTTAACCCTTTCAACGCCAACGACACATATAGGTGTCACAAAGTACAGTGTCAAAGTGATCTTGACACAATGACATAAGATTCAAAGCAGGTTTACGTTTTGTCGAGGCGCGGCGGTGAAAGGGTTAAGCGTTTACGAGTATACCTATATTAGAAAGATACTACAAAATCCGATTACTTTGGTTATATTTCAATACCTTTATTTAAAATAATCACGAAATCATAATGACATTCATGCGGCTTAGTAATAAGCCAGTTTTGTATCTGATTTATGTATGTTTACAGAAATTGCTTTGGGACCTTTTTTACAACTTTATTTGTCTCGTGTCAACGTACCGTTTGGAATTTGAACCATAACTTAATACATTTAATGGTTATTTTTCTGGTTATTGCGTTAAGATGTGTGATAAAGATGCAAGATTAGGGGGTAAGTCTGAATGTCTTAATTTTATTTGGGTACGGGTTGGGTTTGTTACGATTATGTTCCATAATTTGATCTATTGTTATGAAAACGGGGGTTTTGCTTCATTCCAATTTATATACGTAATCTAATCACGTAAACAAAACATTATTTTGTTAAACAAAGTGCGATTGTTATGGTTACGTCAAAAAAAATGAAAAACTCGCGCACGAAGGGTTCCGTACCATTATCTATAAAAACGGTAAAAAAATCACGTTTGTTGTATGGGAGCCCCCCTTAAATATTTGTTTTATTTTAATTTAATTATTTATTTTTAAAAACAAATAATTAAATAAATATAACTAAATATTCTGTGAATATTTCAAGCGTCTACCTGTTGCCGTTATCAATATCGAGCAAACGCGAGCAAAAAATCAAGTTTGTTGTATGGGAGCCCCCTTAAATATTTATTTTTTTTATTCTATTTTTTATTATTTTTTCTTATAGCGGCAACCGAAATACCTACATCATCTGTGAAAATTTAAACTGTCTAGCTATCACGGTTCATGAATAATGAGATACAGCCTGGTGACGGACGGACAGACGGACAGACGGACGGACAGCGAAGTCTCAGTAATAGGGTCCCGTTTTTACCCTTAGGGTACGGAACCCTAAAACATAAACATGACGTCATACCTTTTGTTAACCCGTGCAAAACTGGGGCGCGTTGCTAGTCTAAATACATGTTAGTTTATAACTAAAACAATCGACTGACGCAATTCACACAAGAAAAGCCTACGTCAATCGTTTTCTACTTTAGAAAACCAAAGAAGCATATCTTATGAATTAAACTACCGCGACCAAGACTTTAAGCTATCTAGATTATTTATAACTAATCTAAAACCCACTTCAGACTTGCACGAATAATTGTTCAAGTTGCATATACATTGCGGCACTGGATTGACCACTACAAACTCTTTCGTTTCTAGGCCGCGCAATGTATAATTAGTTGCACGATTTTCGTTGCGGGTCTAGTCTAAACGGAGCTTAGAACTCCAATCTTTAATTTCAACTGTTTTTAAAACGAGCAGGTCACATAGACACCCGCAACACGAAGGGTATCGCAGGTGCGTTTGTGGCCCTTTAAGAGAGAGATAGACTCGTTTTTTAAAAAACCCTAAGTTGTATCGCTCTGAAAATGTTGACCTAGGAAGCTGGTTAGTAAACTCTTTGCCGACTCTTGTACAAAAAAACTTGCATAGTCTAAATAGGCCTTTATTCTGTAAATAATCTAGAAAACCGTAGGTTTTTCTAATGTTCTAATTTTTTAATTCAGAAAAATATTTGAAAATTATTTAAATTAAATTACATTTAAAATTAAATTTAAATTAAATTTAAACAAAATTTAAATTAAATTAAATTTAAATAATCTTAATTTAAAAAGATTTTATAAGTTAAGAAGTCTTTTTTGTGTGTATACAGTCAAGGTCACAAACACACGCACGTCAGAAGTCAAAAAAATCAAATCAAATTTGATACGATGAGCTTTACAGTGAAGAAAACCTCGTCTTTGAGGGAACTCAATGGTATGTGTGAAGTTCCCAATCCACACTGGGCCCGTGAGGAACTACGACCCAAGCCCTCTCATTCTGAAAGGAGGCTTTTGCCCTGCGGTGCAGAGATTTAAAGTTAAATTTCAGAGTTTCATTGTGATCTAAGTATTCCAATTTCATCGTTTTTTTGCCGTTTTGAACAAAAATATAAGACAGCATTATCAAAAACTGTTAAATTTAATTGCCTATAACAATCCCGCACTGTGGTCTCCTAATCTCTGAATAAATACAGGTGATCGCACAGTGGGCGATACGCTAATCTCGGGACAAAAACCGAGACAACATTTATCTTGATTTTTTATACGTTAACATTTAATTTTGTATCAAAAACCACTGGTGATAAGTGACAAATACATTGATAAGCGCCACGCGTCGCAAGGTGGGAGCAAGTATTAATGGAGAAGATTAGAATGACAAATATCCGAACAACGACGTTCACGATTCGTTCCATTTCTGCCAGATAACGTCACAGCAGGTGCAACAGAAAAAACAATTGCACTACAACATTTTTATTTTTACTGTGAGAAAACGACTCACTTTCATAAAAGTTGCTCAAACGCTAATTCTAACAAAGCAATAAAACAGAATCTAACTGAATTCAATTCGGCTTAAAATCTTTTTTTTATTTCGCTTCCCACGTACCCGACAATACTTACAATTTCACCTAAACAAATAGACATGATCTTACGGCGGCGTGCCAAATATTTAACGGTATATAAATTAGTAGGCTCCCACCGCACGGGGGGGCGAACGTGCACCGATGACGGACAAAAAAACCTTTTGTATTTCACCTTATTATTTACACCTCTGTGGGACAACACTGGACTGAGCCGCTCTGGCCGGAATCGCGAAAAAAAGTTCTTTGCGGAACTGACATTTAAATGAATTGTCACAAATCGGGGTGTGAATGAGACTAACAGCGTACTAACGCTAGCCGCCGGCCGTTCTGCATACTTAAAGACCCTTAGCTTCATTCATTGTAAATGGGTGGCCGCTATTCCATTCATAAACTCAAAAACCATTGATAAGCTTTCTTATAAGAATCAACGATGCCTAAATCGCGTCGTGTAAAATTATAATTTGTATGTACCATCGATACGTCTATTGAAATTACCTACAAAAGTACCCATAGCCTTAAACATAATGCCCTAACATGAGACTCGTGCATCATTGAGATGTATCGACCAAATTTCATGGTCGTTTCACCTTAATGACCGGCAGGACCCTACAAAACCATGATAAATGCAAGTCGGCGTTCACAAAGGAGCTATTGACAGCGTCTACCCAACCCAATTATGCCCTCACATGTCCAAAAATTTTTGTCCACCCGCCTGCCGCCCGACCCACCGGGTTAGAAAAAACATTCCACTTTTTCTAAAGTATTTAAGGATGTGTTGATATAGCAAATATTTGCGAAGGTGGATAACAATTCCAATATATTATAATGCGAAATGTGTGTAAATTCAATAACAGGTAATATACGGCAAGGTCGAGAATTCGACAATTTGAACACGTTCTCGATTCAGAATTTAGTCATTTGATTCAACCCACTCGCCTCAGCACTTCAAGGGATTATAAAAATCACTTAATGTTAAAAAGTTGAAAATAAAATATTATGAACCTTAGCCAACTACACTACAAAAGACAGGTAATGGATTAAAGTCGGAGAGTCGCCAGACTTAAATGACGGTGGGCAGGCATTGAGCTGGTTTGATCATTTTCAGAATTGTTATTTCCTATAGTAGCAAAATTTCCATTGGCATTTTTTCCCACGTGTTTTTTTTCACACTATGGTTCTTATTGAAGCTTGTTTTCACAATCGCGTTTTTCCCAATTTTAATAAAAACAGAATCATAGGTAGGTATAGGTCATGTTAAGTTTGCATCGTCCCGAAGGGCCAAAAGTACACAGAAGAAGGAGCTCGGCGTTAGACGTCCGTTGACACTATTTCTGTGTCAATTCAAACTGGGAAAAAAACTCTTTTATGAAAATAAGTTTCAGTAAAATACCATAGTGAGAAAAAAAGCATCTGGGAAAAAATGCGGATGGAAATTTTGCTGCTTGCCCGGGTTTATATATGACGTCGCAATACCGGTACGGTAGCTATAGGCCAGTGGTCGTTAAGGCTTCATTATACACCACAAACCAGCAGCCGATATAACGGCGTATCCACCTGGGCCTATCGTATGGCTATCGGCGTCCCTGGGCCTCAGACGTTCAACGCCACCGCGTCCTTGCAGCTGGTCAGATGAGTCACGATAACGATGACGAATGGAAATTATGCTGCTAAAAAATAACGATTCTGGCGAATTAATGTAACCGGTTGATCCAACGGCCGATGGGGCAGTAAGATTCTAGAGTGGTGACCGCAAACCCGAAGAAGAGGAATAAGAAGGACCTCAACAACCGAGACCAGCGATCTGGTAAAGGCCGCAGAAACCATTTTAATGCGACCGATCGTTGTGGAACTCTTTGGGGGAGATCTTTGTTCAGCAGTGGACGTCTTTTGACACACCTTAGAATGATCTAATCCCCATCCGAAGATTAGGGGATCGACTGAGCTTCGCCGCTTTAGCGGTGGCATTTCAGGTGCTAGCTCTCCCTCCCCTCTAATACTAGATACGCAAACGTGTGAAAGCAAAACAAATAGTCTCAAATTTCAATTCCTTTTAATACATTTAAGTTACAACAATCTTAAAGGATGGACAGCCTTTTAGTCGAAGTAAGTAGAAAGAATAAAAAAAAATACAACAGCTTTTATTCTCCTCTTGACGTTATAGTTACACACAAGTTCTTTTTAACTCAGGTGTATTATGCATATCTCATTCTTCTATAATACTGCAATAGAATTAAGTGCGAGTTGCACCAAGTTACAATAATGATAGCTATATGAAGCCAGCCGTGAAATCTCTGCAAGTTAATACTTAGTTACAGAGAATCAATGTCTGAACATGATACGCAACAGTAATTTGGTAAAACTCACGCTAAACTTCGAACCCGTGCGAAATGTGGGTGTGGTTATTGACGACTCGGAAACAATGACAATAATGTACGAGCTTATAGTTCAAACCCTCATGTAGGTGCCGTAAGGGTTTGAATTATTAGGTCGTCTATTATTTGTCGTTCATTTCGAGTAGACAAATACAGTGGTACACAAACCACACCCCAAAATGTCTCAGTTTCACGAAACAAAATTAATAATATCCCTTGATTCCTTGTTTTAATCAATCCATGGATTGTTTTCCCTGGCAACAGTTACATTATGACGCATTTTCTATAGCTTATTCTAGTGTTATTAATTCTTCACCTTCACAATTTTCACTCGTAACTATTTGTACCACTGAAATACGAAAGTGTTCGACCAGAGTGAGTGATTACAACCACTGCAATAGAGACGAAACGTCGAGGTAACTTAAACGTTATTTCATTACGCGATAAGTCGGTGAGTAGTCGGAGGTTGTAGTTACAAAACAAATAAATACTACGGGACAATTGACACCAATCGACCTAGTTCCAGTAAGCAAAGCTTGTGTTTGGAGTACTAGACCTCCAAGAACATGCTTGAACAGTTAGATACACACTTAATTAAATAAACTTCAGCCCGTAATCAATCAAACCCGAGACCTTGAGCTTTGTAGGCAGATTTTCTAACCATTCGGCTATCCATCTGTTATTGTTAAGGAAAGTATTCGTGGATTCATCTTTGAGAACATTAGGTAAGACTTCTACTACTACTACTACAGCATCACCAAGCTGGAGGAGACATCGTGCTTCCTCCGAAACCTGCAAACCATTTGACTATCCATCTGTTATTGTTAAGAAACTATCCATGGATTTATCTTTGAGACAATAAGGTAGCTACTACGACAGCATCACCAAGCTGGAGGAGACATCGTGCTCCCTCCCAAACCTGCGAGCACAGGTCTGCTGGTGCAGCTCGCAGCAGTAAGCCCGGGTGAACACCTGCCCGCAGTACTGGCAGCCGAACAGGCTGGAACAGCAGCGTTTGGTGTCCAAGACGTGGCGGCAGACGCAGCAATCCCTGAAAAGAGAATAGAGTAACAAACACGTGATTTGCTGCAGGTATAGAGGCTTCTTGTTAGAGGAACTTGTTCTGGTGCCACATGTACCTATATAGTAGACCATGAAATTCCTTTACCACCCTAAGGTTCAATCAATGTTGTACGGCTAAACACATTGAGTGCCAACTACGTAATATTGCGTAGTAATTAATAATGGCCGAGGCCATTATTAATATTACGTATACGTAGCACTGCGTACACTGGCACCCATGTGGTAGTTTTTTAATTGGTGCCAGCTACGCATTAATGCGTACAAAGATCATTTATTAAATTAAATTAAATTAAATTAAAGGCTATTTTCACTTCCAAGTCAATGTGATTATGTGACCATCGATCGTCTTTGTTGTTTTTATTCTGTTGTAGGAACTGTCAAAAATAATGGTAAAGCACTTACTTGGTCGACTATACATTCAAGTGACAGCACTAAATAAAAGTGACGAGTTACAAATAAAATGAGATATAAGGAAGACTATGACTACATTTACGAACTTGTTAATTTGTCAGTTAAAAATGACTAGAAGAGAAGTGTTAAGCAAAGGTGTTGCGACAAGAAACTTACTTGGCGTTGCCTAGTTTATGTCTCTTAATATGATCGCTCAGCTGAGAAGGACGAGCGAAGGCATCTCCGCAAATGTTGCAGACGTAATCCAAGACACCACTCTTTTCCACCTGGCGGAGGGGCAGCCTTGAAAAGTACCAGTTGTAGTCGACATATGACATGAGCTGCTTAATCGCCTCCGAAGATATCCTGAACAAAGCGAACAGCCCCAGAGGATCCGTATTAACTGCTATCGTCATCTTCCTGTGGCGATTTGGAGTTATGAGTTCTTCAATAACTTCATTAACCATTGTGTCTTTGTTACTTAGCTTCGTTTTCGAAAGTGAGTGTGTCACTTCTGTAGCGCGCTCTTTCGTAGGTATGTCAAAAGTGATTTGTACACAACGCTGGTTTGTTTGTATCGGCAACAACTCCTCTATTTCCCTTCTCAATTTGTTGCTTTTGTCCCTTTCTTCGTCCAGAATGTTGTTAATCTTCGTAGTGGCTGTAGCATGCCGTAATATACCATTTTCAAATGGAATTGACTGTAAAATGCTGGTGGAGGCATTTGTGGCGTTACCGACTATAGTTACAGATTTCTTTTTTGCCCCAAAGTAGCTACTGTCCCGCGGCGGAAGTGACAATTCCCTACTGTTATCAGAACTCTCTATACTATCTATTGGCGTCAAAGATGGGCTCGTACTGCCTTTCTTCGATTTCATTTCAGTCATAAAATTGTTCAATGATGTCATTAACGCATCCAATTTGGTTTCAATTTTTTTCAAAGAGCTCTTCCGCTGCATCTTTTGTTCATTATTATCTATTTTCTCTTTTAATCTGTTTACGTTTTCTGTGATTCTGTCGTATTTTTCTTTTGTCGTTTCTAAACGCTCAACAGACGTTGCTACAGCTACGGGTTGCTCAGGTTTTTCTTTAAAGAAACGGTTTAACTCTCCTATTGGAGAACTGCCACGATCTTCAATTGTGGTACTTAATTTTGTTTTGATACTGTTTATTTTTACACTACGTGATTTTGTAAAATTAATCTCTCTATCAACTATTTTAGATGTCGCAGGCCTCTGGGAGTCAGTACCACTGTGTGTTTTTTTATGGTTAATTTCTCTATCAATAACAATTGGTGTATCAAGTTTATGTGAGTGGTTTGGGTAAAGTCTGTCCTTTTGCATCATCATAAATCTTCCTTGCGATGATGTAGGAAAACAGCATTGCTGGTTTTGGTACAGATGATTTAATCTAGGGTTTTCGGAAGCCCGTTCATAGTCTGATGGATAATAATATTCATGTGGAGGTGCATCGTTATATCCGCAAACAGCGTGTACAAGATTGCCAATAGGTTTGGGATCATTCCAGGAATATTTTGTATTGTAGAAGTCGTACATTGGTCCAGGGTAGAAGCTCTCCCGGGGTACGTACTGCGGTGAGATGTGTCTCGGTTCGTTACTGTAATAGCAGTGCTTATTCTTTAATTCATTCACGTAATTATTCCATTTTTCTTTCTCTTTCTCCCGTTTTCTTGCTAAAACTATCTTTTTAAGAAGCTTCTGCAATGTGATATTCTTCTCTATGGTTTTATTGACAAATTCTTTGTTATAAACATTGTAAACTGGACGACAGTAAGTAGTTTTCTCAGCGCATGATGTCTGAGGAAAGTTGCTTTTGTTAGAACTTTGTGCTTGCTCCTCATTTTCATAGTTGTTTAAGTTTTCTATATTCTTATGGCAACTTAAACTACTGTCGTAATGGTGACTTTTGTAGCTACTGAAAGAATATTTCGGCAGGACAGTATTTTTACTGTGATCACTGAAGTGTTTCCCTAAATCCGCATCAGAATTTATGATACTATGATCACTTAACTCGCTATTATTATGTTTTACCATATACTCTTGTAGATTTTTACCAGCACTAGCTCTAGATGCTTCTCCGCGTGTATTAATAGTGTCTTTAGACTTGTTTTTGTAAAATTCTTTCGTCGTATCACTTTTGTTGACACTTTTTTGACTACCAAGTTCCAACATTTCTGCTATGGCTTTAAACTCATGTTTTGCCAAAAATTTGCTAAAAGCATCATTTGTCATGGAACTTCCACTAAACCTTGGCTCTTTGTTCTCACAATTTCTGTAGTTTCTCTCGATGTCCATAATTAAAACACGGAAAATTTTTAAAGTGGCTGATATGAAGTGCCATGAATTGACACTTGACAGCAACCCTAACGTCTCAATTTCGTATTAGAGCATTTTTCAAGGAGATCAAAAGCAACAAGTTTTTGTTTATATCTAGGCTGTAAAAGAGTAACGTCACGGACTGATTAACTGACCAATACACAACCTAAACCACAGGAGCTAGTGACTTAGGCTGCGTTTCCACGAGAGATGTGCGAGGATGCGTTGCGAGGGATGTGTTTGTCATGAACCAATAGAAACACTTCATTTACTTTTAAATGACCTTTGTCCTAAGTGAATGAAGTGTTTCTATTGGTTCATGACAAACACATCCCTCGCAACGCATCCTCGCACATCTCTGGTGGAAACGCAGCCTTAAAATTTGACAGAATCTTATATAGCTATACCGTTATCTATATCTATACTAATATTATAAAGAGGAAAGATTTGATTGTTCGTTTGTTTGTTTGTTTGATTGTTTGTTTGCATTGAATAGGCTCCGAAACTACTGGACCGATTTCAAAAATTCTTTTGCCGTTAGAAAGCTACATTATCACTGAGTGACATAGGCTACTTTTACCGCGGGAAAATACCTTTTCCTACGGGAAAATTACTTTATCGCGGGCGAAGCTGCGGACGGAGGGCTACTTAGTAGGTTATAACTTATAACCGTTTAAATGAGTCGATTGACACTGCGGTACATTGAATGACAAGATATTGCAGAGCTTCCCGAACGCTGCCCAGCCGAGTATAATTCGTCGATTGACCTCTTTCTCGAAGTTAAACCTACCTAATTGGATTGTATGTCCCAGGTAGATATACTCGTAGTCGTCAAAAACTTCGAGCAAAGTCTCTCCGATTACGACGGGGGTTGGTATGGTACATAAGATTGTAGGTAAATGTTTTTCGTGAAGATATTTCTAAAGCGGGTTGAAGTTAGTATTACATGTAGCTATCATATTAAGCAATCAAATAAACTTAGCGATAATTCTCGACACATTTCGCAGAGGTGGTCGCAAATGAATAAAGATACAAAGGTATCAGGCCACCCAAACGATGCGTCGGGTACCTACCAGATTTGTATGTTAATATTCTTTATTGAATGCTTAAATTGGACCCGTTTTTTCCAAAAGTATGCGTATAGCTACTGCAGTTTTGGTAGAAAGATTATTCAAGAATATCTACTAAATGTTAAGCAATATTGAGTATGTTTTTAGATCTCGAAAAGTACGCTATCTAATGTGGAAAAAGAATGCTGCCAGCCTTTTAGGCACGATGCCACGAGTGCATTTAGACCCGATATAGCTAGACACTTGAAATTTTCACCGATTATGTACTTAATTATGAATTACTGTGGCCGCTATAAACAAATACTAAACATAAAATTATATTAAAAATTAAAGGGGGTCGTCGTAAAATAACGTGTTTGTTTCAGCGTTTTTAACTCAATCATTAAGTATAATAGCATTAATTAGATACTTGAAATTTTCTCCGATTATGTATTACTGTGCCCGCTACAACAACAAATAATGAAAGTATAATTAAATTAAACATTAATGATCACACTGCGCACATTTTGTTAATTACTAGTTTTTAATTTTAACCTTTTGGCCCTACTTAACTTACTAAAAGGATACTGTTAGTTATTATAACATTTTCTTGTATTTTATATTGTTTTATTTTGCTATTTTAAGTGTTAAGAGGATTGCTGTATTTTCCTGTTATTGGGCTGTCAGTTTATTACTCTGTTATTATTAACGCATTGTTCATTTATTTTATAGTGTTGTACCTGTTGGCGAACCAAAATAAATAAAAATAAAATATGGAACCCTAAAAAACTAAAGCAATAAACGATAAAACTAGCATTAACATAATACGGTGTTCAGACTTTACAATAGTTTTAATCAATCCAGGGCTGAATCCCGATAGGGTTTTTTATGGGTGCCTTTTAGACGCGCCGTGTCTCTTTCGCGGGTGGAACGATTATGCTAAGTGGGATGGAATATTCAACGAAAAAACACCCTCGTGCGCTTACACAGCTGTTACTCCAAACGTCTAAAGTACTCTAAGTACGTCTAAGTAGTAAGTAGTAGTAGTTTCGTTAGCTTGCATTATGTTATTGTATATACAGTCAACCAATTTGATTCCAAGGCCACTATAGAACCATGTCATAATTATCAATTTGTTTGTCTTCTAAAATCGCTGTCAATTGAAATTGCGAACAATGTAAATAAACCATTTAATGAAATATCCATATTCTAGCACTTTTTTTTTTTTTTTTTTTGAATGAGTCGCCAGAGGGGCCAAAGACGCGAAGTCTTTGCTGTTTTTTAACTTTAGGGTAGGAAGAGTGACTTGTGCTCGGGAAAAATCCCTTCGGACGAACTGGGAATGGAGGGCCCAGACAGTGTCCGACTTGCACGGACTAAAAAACCCGGTCACAAGTCCCCTTCTCTATTGATTATTAATACAAAAAACGTGTGCTTTATATTTTGAGGAGGGGAGGGGTAGGGAGGGGACTTAATCTACCCACAGTGTCCTGCCTCAGCCATTTGCTGGAAGGCCGGGAGAGGAGCATGCATTCTCCCGCTGGGCACTGGGGGGTGCTTAGGTCGGTCTTTAATGTTTTTACCCGTTGGTTTATTCCTTGACCGATATTCTAGCACTTGTTTATTGTTTTAATGGTTTAGGATAGTGTTGTGGTAAGTATTGATTAAATAACACACGGATTTAGCAGTATTTGATGAGGGAAAATGGAAATTAAAGACATTTTAAATACAAGATTTGTTTACATTGTGTGCAATTTCAATTGACTGACAGTTTACCGGAGATCGAACCCGGGACCTCAAGCTTCGTAGTCAAGTTCTCTAACTACTGGGCTATTCGAGTATAAAGGTGATTTCATAATCTCTGCATCAGTGTGCGCTCTCCGCTGTCTCGACCCCTGTCTTCTATAGACGTGTGTCATGTCATCGTCATGACTTCGTTGATTTTACAACTTCACTGACGCCATTCAGTCAACTTTGATCCATGTTATAGACTGATTCAGGAGTCAAGCGCAGGAGTGAAAGGAGTGATGAGGAGGGCAACACTTAGCAACTTTCACTATCGGATCAATTAACTCTTGGTTAAATGTTTTTTTTTCGCGATTTCGGAGCTGGTCCCATAGTAATGGTAGGGGAGCCCAAGAGGGGATTTTTGAAGTTACTCGAGCGCGGCAGATTAATTATACGGAGGGATACCTTATATCCTCTAGAGTACCCCCATTGAATATGAGCACTTCATGTGGGGGGGTTTGCCTGGGGCACCCCGTCAAAAACTTAATAAAAAAACTTTGAAATATTCGAGCGCGGCAGATTTTGATAATTTGATACTCCAGCGTGCCACTGATAATAAATGAATGATAATCTGCCACTTTGCATGGTGGAGGTGACCATACGGAAGGGCGCGCGTCAGGTTTTCATAGGGGATGTTAATTCCAAAGACTGACGATTTGGAAGTAAAATGTGCATTGTTCTGTAATGGTACAGGAACTTCTCTATAGTAAAACTGCGACTAGCTACAAGTTTATTATTTTAAATGAACGTGTTAGATTTGGGTCTATTCATATTAGATATTCTATATACCTATCGATATTCTTTTACTTAGAAATATATATAGAAAGTGACAGTTAATTTCTCTTGATTAGCTGCTTTATAGTCACATGTTAGAACATGACATATAGATATTAAACAAGGAAATAACTTATTCTGATGTTTATTGGGGCCAGGAGTTAACGGAGTATAAAATAATCAGTCTATGATGGGTTAAGATATATATATTTGGTAAGTAAAACAAACAGATCAAACCATATTTCGAGAAATCGCTTATATTGAAACAAATCTTATTTTCCAATGAAATAATAGCTTTTAATGATAACGAATAACAACACAAGATTCCCGATATATATAAATATTATTCAGTTACTAACATAATTCAAGTATTCATTAATTTATAGCTATACACGTTAATATAAAATATAAGCTATACGATAATTATTGATATATTTACATATGAAAGATATAGAAACAAACTATAGCCATTTATGAATTATACAAACAAGTAAGTACTTAACTGTCATGTGACCACGGCGACGGCTCGTTACAAAGTGCCTTCTACCTGGCCTAAGAAGGCCTTTTATAGGTTTGCCTTGCCGTCTGGGTGAGTCGCAAACAACTGACGTCACCAGTGTAAGACAATCGGAAAGTATCTTAATTATTATTTTGCTTGTCTTTAGAGCCAAGCATTACCTTAAATTATCAATTCCATAATTATATCTCATTTATTTACTTATTTTACCAATATATTTTATCACCATACATATCTAATAATATTATAATAGTTTCTATTACTTAGTATATCTAACACGGCCATACTGACATGTACTACGTTCTCGGAGTACATAGGTAAAAATCATCGAGTCAGATATAAATGTATATATTTTTTTTCATCTATAAACGTATTATTATTATAGGTAAACTTTGTGATGTAAGGATTAAATAGTCGTAAGTGGGCACAGTCACGTCAGATTCAGTCAGTCACAGATTTCTCACTGGCACCAGCTTAGCACAGCCACAGGATGACCACAGGCCCCAGCTAAGCACAGCCACAGAATTATCACAGGCCCCAGCTTAGCACAGCCACGGGTTTACCACAGGCACCGGCATAACACAGCCACAGGATGACCACAGGCCCCAGCTAAGCACAGCCACAGAATTATCACAGGCCCCAGCTTAGCACAGCCACGGGTTTACCACAGGCACAGCCAGTACAGCCAGTTTAACAGAGTTATTGTAATATGTCGTAATTATGGGTATGATGTTTAAATCTGCAGGTCACACATGACAATTGGATAAATAATTGCTCTATAATACGAGAACTCTCAATAATTTCTACCCTTACCGCACCCGGCTATTCGCCCGCTGCCAGCGAACCGTGTTCACCCGCCGTCAGCGAATGCCTAACACCAGTAAAGGTGTTTTCAATCATAATTATTCTAATAATCCCTCACTGTGGGCGGCCAATCACCCGCTCGGCTGACAGTGAAGCATAAATCAACTCGCCGTCAGTGATTGCCGGCCACCAGTTAAGGAATTGAAACTGATAGTTATAACAATAATTACATAATTATCATGAGTGACCTCACACTCAAAACGACCCATCTAATGTTCAAACTGTCGTTGTAATAGCAAAAGTCATTCGTCATCACAACTATGATTCATTTGTAATCATAGTTACTTTCTCAAGTTTATACTATCCCAAATTATAATTCATCGTCACAGCCATATCAGTGTCATATCATCATCTCATATGATTACTCAAAATCATAATCACAGGATTGTAAATTCTGTAATGATCACCCTATGTAGTAAATATGACCAATCACAAAAACAATACTTTATGATAAATCACAGACCAAACTCATGTGATCTATTACTTTCAAAACAACAAATTTTACAATATAGCATCATATCTATATGCATTAACATACAAATATCAGAAAACACATTTTTTTCTCATGTTTCGTGTAATTATTAATTTTACAATGGCATGACATCCTTTATCAGCACTATTTTATTTATTTTCCCAAACATTTTATTCTTTGTTTTTATTTTTCATTTTTATACTTATGTTAATATTATCTCATGTGATGAAGTCTAAGATTTAATAAAAAAATTAAAACTACCTTGTCTGAAATTTTACAAACAAATAGCTCGGCCAAACTGACACATCCATAAATAATAAAAAAAATATTTAAAAACAACACAAATACACTGTTAACATCGAGATAAAACTGTACTGTCACTGAATTATTTTTGGTGTTCAATAAAAAACATTTGTATTGTATTGTAAGAAGTGTAAAAACGTGAGTTTTCCATCTATTTATTTCTTTTTATAATCAACGTCATTTTGTGTCAAAATAAGCAAACCGTTTAAATCATTTACATTAAGTGTTGTATGTTACGATTGTTCATAATTTTTAAAGAAAACTTAAGTATTTATTATATCACTAATAATTAGCAATTTAATAATTTTAATAACATTTTGACATCGATAAAATTTTTATTTAGTTGAAATTTGTAGTATTTTTTGTTACTTAATTTAATGTAATGTAATTCAATTTAATGTAATGTAATTTAATTTCATTAAGTGTAATTTAATTTTACTGTATAACTAAATATAATGAATTATTTTAATAACCAGGTGAGATTCACCCAAGCAGAATAATACAATACTATCTACCCGTGTAGTCCACAGGAACGAAATTCCGCCATCGCTATCCTACCCTACGGAAACATTTATTATTTTGTGAGAGTAAAAAAAAAACTGGACAGAGCCATTTTTTTTTAAACCAAGCTTCTACCTGATTTGCATAATGCCTAATTCACTAAATTGACTAAACAAATTTTCATGGTCTCGTCATAAGTAAATATCGATTGGTCTCATTCCTAAAATAAATAAATGTCATGTCCGATAATGTCCAAATATCGAAATGTACATTTCTTTATATGTAATACCGAATCACAGATATGATAATCCTTCAAAATAACTTGAACTGAAAACTCCAGAATGGCAAAATATCAGTTTTAAAATGCTCAAGTATTTTTTTTCAAGCTTACGGTTTGCGGCAATTATTATATTTGCCTGACATATATCGTACCGTATCCTATCGTATCGTACCGTATTGTGCTTGTCGTACTTAATCTTTTTTTTTTATATATAAGTATTTCAATGTAAGTGATCAGGACTAAAGAAAGTAGTGAAGCTAATTGTACCTACGTGAAGGTTAACTAGCTTTTTAACAGACTTCATTGAAATTTAAGTATCCTGTCAACTGGTTGTTTTGAATATACTATGTTCAGGAATAAGGGTGTTGTGAAGTCTGTTATAAGACTCAATACATTTTAAACTTCACCCCTATTAAGAACATGGTGTAATGGAAAAAAAATTCAACCATTCTGGGAATTTAGGCACTTTGACACTAAGTCATTTTAAGATCTAGAAGTATTGGCAAAAGGGCAAAAAATTCCGGCATAATGTGCCCTAGTCTTATAAATAGGTAAATGAACAAACCTGTTGACGGCCAAGTAGAACACGAAACCACAGGTTGTTAGTATTTAACGGTTATCTTTAACTAATCATTTAATAGAAATTACGACACGTACGTACACTATTTTTTTTTAAGCTGCTAATTACATTTAGCAACCTTTCGAAAACAATGTTGTTTCGTTGAGACACTAATAACTGTTACCACCTACCCTAATTTTTCTGAAGGTAGATGAACAAAGAATACGAAAACTGTCGTACACAGACAAATAATAAAATCTAATAAATAAAAATAAATTTGACGTTATGGTTATCAAATTTAAAATTATTACAGCTTATTTTTTCTGGTGAAAAAGGTAAAGGAAACATATCTGTTCTGTTGTGGTACTGGTAAATTGAGATATGTTTTTAAATTTGTTGTATTTTTTAAATGTGGAGAAATAAATTATAATAAGTATTTTTCCGTGTTCAGGAAGCGAAACTCTTTCGATTCCTGTAGTAATTTTCAGGTGTCAAAAAAAAATAAGATCTCGTTAATTGTTCTTAAGGAAGTTATGGATTTACGTACAGTTTTTCCTGCCAAGGGAGTTCCAAATTTAGTTTTAAAATTTGCAAACAATATTAGTAGGTTCATTTCAGACTAAGGAGGTTCCAATTTAGCCAACGTTTTATTTATATCTTTTTAAACTTAGCTATAACATCATGAAACTTTGTTATTTTTATATTTATATTAAATAATTTTACAATAATTTTAGTATGTATTTTTTATCATGTTAGCAGGAACTGGCCATAAGACCATTCGAATTCTAAGCTAAACACAGTTTACATTATCTATGGTAAATGACTTGAAAAAGTGACAATCGTTATTGGAACTATTGGAAGGTAGCCGTAATTTTATTAAATTTAAGTGTTTAGAGACTTAATTTCATTTTTAGTTTTTTTTTTTCCTCGCAATGTGATGAAAATCATTGTGGGTACTATACTCGCAATTTTTTCTTTTGAGAAGCAAGTATATCACTTAATTCAAATCATAATTTCCTGGCTAACTACTTCAAAGTAAAAAAAAAACAACTTTAGCGCTGTAATATTTGCAACGAAGAAATAGATTGGTGAGTCTGTTGAAATTACTGTTAAAGGATGCCATTTAATTTTGAACATTTATACATGACAAATCCTACAATTCTAAAAATAATTTATAAGTCTAGTAGGGTACAATACCGATAGCAATGTTTTTAAAATTAACGTTTCGATTAGTTAAGCCGAAAGCTTTCCAGTATACATTTTTAAGGTTCTATTAGTTACTTAGCAAAAGTCACAATATTATAATAATGTCAATTGGGTAAATAAGATATGATTTTCGTAGACTATAATTATTGAGTAAGTAGGAATTGAACAATCATAAGATCATACCAATGGATCACCCGTATGTAACTGAATTGTGATTCTACCCTATTTTTTTGTTCACTTTAATTTGAAAATGACTTTCAGGCTTTTGCAATCGAAACAATAATTTTGTGGAAAATAAAGATATCGCAAAATAAGTGACAATGGGTCTCTTAAATCATACTGGCCTTTGTGAAGTAGGTGGTTACTCTTTTATAGTGGCAGCTCTTCTTCATTCTTCATAAAAGCTTGTAAATACTGGAGCACCACATCACGAAGCTGTGAACGTTGGTAGGACGTCAGCGCGATCGCGATGTCAACAGGACGCTGCATTATACGCCACACCAGTGTGCCGTTGATCATAATTCCGTTAAAGTGATGTGACAATGCCGTCCATGAAAAAAAAAGGTATTCATTAATAACTGAGCTAGGTACTATCCCACTTCTGATGTTAGATTTGGGTCTATTCATATTAGATATTCTATATACCTATCGATATTCTTTTACTTAGAAATATATATAGAAAGTGACAGTTAATTTCTCTTGATTAGCTGCTTTATAGTCACATGTTAGAACATGACATATAGATATTAAACAAGGAAATAACTTATTCTGATGTTTATTGGGGCCAGGAGTTAACGGAGTATAAAATAATCAGTCTATGATGGGTTAAGATATATATATTTGGTAAGTAAAACAAACAGATCAAACCATATTTCGAGAAATCGCTTATATTGAAACAAATCTTATTTTCCAATGAAATAATAGCTTTTAATGATAACGAATAACAACACAAGATTCCCGATATATATAAATATTATTCAGTTACTAACATAATTCAAGTATTCATTAATTTATAGCTATACACGTTAATATAAAATATAAGCTATACGATAATTATTGATATATTTACATATGAAAGATATAGAAACAAACTATAGCCATTTATGAATTATACAAACAAGTAAGTACTTAACTGTCATGTGACCACGGCGACGGCTCGTTACAAAGTGCCTTCTACCTGGCCTAAGAAGGCCTTTTATAGGTTTGCCTTGCCGTCTGGGTGAGTCGCAAACAACTGACGTCACCAGTGTAAGACAATCGGAAAGTATCTTAATTATTATTTTGCTTGTCTTTAGAGCCAAGCATTACCTTAAATTATCAATTCCATAATTATATCTCATTTATTTACTTATTTTACCAATATATTTTATCACCATACATATCTAATAATATTATAATAGTTTCTATTACTTAGTATATCTAACAAACGCAACGTTGTATAGACAGACAGTCCTTTGGCTAGGCCGTCCGACCTATAAGCTGCTATCTGCTCGATTTACTATTATGTCTATCCTTCAGTGTAAGATATATTTTTGCGTTAGATTTGAGTCATAATTATCAGATACTTACAATTATTAACGTGTAATTCTTAACATAAAATAATTTGCCCTCATAATCTCGATAACATTATAGTATTTTCACAGCCTATTTTCCCTCGACGACAACTTGATTTCTATAGCAATTCAATTACCCCACAAAGAGGTGAAATCGAGATTATTACACAAAAGACGCCCTTCAGGAGGTCAAAAAGGGTACCGGGATCAAAACACTACCCTACTACAACATCTATTCACCAATGTACACTATTTATTCCATTAAGTTCTAACCCTATCGCTTACAGCAATAACCATTGACGGATCAATGCAGGTATTAAGACAAGAGTCCTTATTAAAAACGGCAATGTATGTTAGGGTGAACTGAAGGTTGGTGTTACTAAAGAATTGGTAGCAGCAATACTCGCCAGTCATGGCATAATGAACCAAGGTGAAGGCCAGAGAGCGTTGCCATGCCGACGACGTTCGAAGGCGTCTGATGAAAACTAAGACCTTCGTTTCGAAAAGACAGTCAACTAGACTAGGTAAAACTATACACTTTGTAATAAATATTTGTTTTTTACTGACGCCAAAAATGGGTTCAGGGTGATTTCGTCCACTGTCCCAATTCGTGATCTTCTTAAAACGTCCACAGTGCCATGTCGTCAGCCTACAATTCCTGAATTGTCACCTTCCTAACTCGTCCACTTTCTGATATCGTCATATCCCATTTTGTCTACAGTCCTATTTCGACAATAGCGCCAACTCGTCCACTATCTTTTATCGACCACAGCACTACTTGGTCACCAGTGCCAATTCGTCCACATTCCTTTATCGACCACAGTGCCGCTTGGCATAAATAGGAATGTTGACGAGTTAGCACTATAGTCGAAATAAGACTGTTGACCAGTTGGCACTGTAATCGAAATACAAACGTTGACGAGTTCTACTCTAGTATTCTAAGTCCAAGTGTTTGGTCTGATGAGTCAGTCAAAACCAAGACTTACTTTTACATGAATTATGATACAAAAAAATACTTAAAAGAGTTGTTGTAACCAATCGTTGAATTAGAGCAATCAAATCGAATACAAACATTATAGTGTCCCAATTTTCTGCAAAACAAGCGCGCTGATTGGCCAAACTAATTCTGAAAAAGTTTTACATGAGATCATTTGCGAATTAACATCGGGTTACTATTATTTGGAATGAATAGGTCGTAATAACATTATGCTAACAAAGTAATTTGGATGATTGTTTGGAAATCCAGAATTATTGCTTGTGCCTAAAATACTAGGTTATTTGAGTTCATTTTATTATATTAAACTAGCTTTAACCACCGGCTCCACCCGCGTTACAAATTTCTTCACGAAAAACGTTATAATCTTAGAGTTTCACCTGGATAAAGGTTACGGTGACATTTTCAAAGCACAACATTCTTGGACAGTGCCCTCTATTCTTCTTTAAAGTTAAAATATTACTAGCTGTTGCCCGCGACTCCGTCTGCGAAGATAAAAAATAGCCTACGACCTATTCTCAGACCTACCGAGTATAGAGAAAAAAGTTTAATAAAAATCGGCCAAGCCGTTTCGGAGGAGTTCGGTAACAAACACCGTGACACGAGATTTTTATATTATTAGATTAGAAGATTCCACGGGAACGCATTAAATAAAATAAATAAATAAATATTAGGGGACAATCTTACACAAATCGACCTAGTCCCAAACTAAGCAATGCTTGTACTATGGGTACTAGACGACGATAAACATACTTATATAGATAAATACATACTCAAATACATAGAAAACATCCATAACTCAGGAACAAATATTCGTGCTCATCACACAAATAAATGCCCTTACCGGGATTTGAACCCAGGACCTCTTGCTTCGTAGACAGGGTAACTACCAACTAGGCTAAAGCGGTCGTTACCGGAATATTAAGTATTTTGTGCCTCAATCCAGACCAGACCCTTTTATATCGGTATGCCTAGTTTCATGTAAGGATGGGAATAGTGAAACCACTAGTGTTGAGTAAATACTGTCTATTTGAATAATGAAGAGCCTTAATA
Organism: Archips xylosteana; assembly: GCA_947563465.1. NCBI lineage: Eukaryota > Metazoa > Arthropoda > Insecta > Lepidoptera > Tortricidae > Archips > Archips xylosteana. Next base: position 997,905 of record OX387359.1, read on the forward strand.
TATAGTTACATAGAGGAGGAGTGTGAGTTTGGCGCAGCTCATACTACAACTCCCCCGTTGAAAAAAGAAAAAATATGCCAATTTTTTTTTGAATTAATCAAAATAAAAAATAAGAATATTAATTTAGGATACAAAAAAAAAACATACGTAAATCCGTTCAGCCGTTATTGCGATATTTGAGCAACAAACATTTAAACATCTGAATATTTATATTCACAAACTTTTTATTTTTTTTACCCTCACCTGATGAAAAGTGCAGATAAGGCCAAAGCTGTATCCCACTGGTTGGGCAATAGCCTATATTCACTCTAGCTTTGTCTTCAAAGCTAGAGAGATGCATCCTAGAACTCTTATATTTCTGTTCATTTTAAACTGAGGATTATTCACTTAAGGACATAATAGAATATGTACAATGGCTTTGTTCGCAAGGTGGGCCCTTAACGGGTACGTATCAAAATATATAAAGTTTAAAACAAATAATGGACCAAATACATAATGGTCATAATACATACTAAAATTTTCTATGAGACTATTGATTAAACGAATTTTTTTAATCGTGTAATCTACAGATTGGTTTAGGTTAGGTTAGATTTATTTTATGAATATCCTGTAAATTTGAGAATTTCCAAGAAAATTGCATTATATCAAATGACCATTATGCAGGGTTATTTGTAATTCACTGACATCCTCTTAACCCTGAATTCCTATCACTCAAACAAATGTTTTTAGTTCTACGACTTTTTAAAATGAAGCACTTTTTTTCCCATACAAATACACAGAGTATCGTAAAAATAAGAAGAAATCTCAAATTTTCAAAACGTTATTACACCAAAAATATTAAGTTATGACAAAAGCTGTAAAACAAAAAACGTTTGTTTAAGTGGTAGGAGTTTAGGGTTAAAAGGATGCTAGTGAATTACAAATAACCCTGTGTATTTCGTCCATTATTTGTTTTAAACTTTATATATTTTGATACGTACCCCTCTTAACGAGATCGGGACACCTCAAAAAATTCGTACTATACCAGACAAGGCTCGAAGAGAGCGAGAGGAGAGGAGTGAGCAAGAAGGCACTATTAGAGCCGGGTTCCAATCCTCAAATTCTCCCGCATTTAGTTTTATCAATTTACTTGAGCTGAAAAGATTGTATTTTTATTAAATAGAACGATGGACCTTAGGAGGTTAAAATAAGACCATCTTAAACTTAGATCGGAACCCACATCCAAGCACGACGGAACCCAGCCAGCCTTACAATACCCATTATTCATAAATAAAAAAAGAAACGGAGACACAATCACGCGCATGTAGATAAAGCATTATACTAACACAATGCTATCGCCACCTCTGTCGCACACCGGCTTTCGAATGACATTTTTTATAGCCGTCTCATTCAGACGAATTACTTTATAATGTTGTTAGGTTTGGTGGGTTTTGATTCCTTGTGATTTCGCGTCACGAAGGTTTTTCGACGATTGTGTCTGTTGAAAGGGAATGGTGTCGAAAATGATAATATTCTAAATTATTTTAGAGTAACGTCGGTTCTAAACACTTGGCTTTTAGGATTCCGTATCCAAAGGGTGCCAAAGGACAGAAAGAGGAAAAGCTACTAAGTTCGAAACATGTTGAGGTGAACTTAGTTAAAGAAATTATCTTCATATTTCACCTTCACGGTAGTTTCAAGTTCAAAGACTTCGATCCCCTTCAACGAAAGCCTTGATGAAGTTTATCAAAAATATAAGGTGCTAATAAATTAGGTACCAATATTTCCAGGGCGTAGGTACTTAACTTACTCATCAAAACAAGACACTTTCACTCAAAAACATTTAAAAATTTAAAAAAAACGCAAATGTTTTCATACATCCATCCAAACGGATTACTGCTTCAATAATGGAAAATCGATTTTTTTTTCAAATTTTAAAAAGTTTTTATCTAGAATAAAAGTGTCTTGTTTTGATGAGTAGACTAAGCCATAGAAATATTGGTACTTACCTAATTTGTTAGCACTCTAAAAACACATTTTTAAAGCTTTTCATTAACTAACTTGCGATGTATGTAAGTATTAAAAAAGTACGGGTCAAATCTTGGAAGTTGAATTTGACCCACTTCCAGTGGTCGGATTTACTTGAAATTTGGTACTTATGTAGGTTGGATGACAATACAGGTACAGTTAGCAAAAAGTGCAGTCAGCGCAAAAGCTTGCATTGAAAATTAAATTTTTAACAAAAACTTATTTTCTGATAAAATCCATCGACCTAAGTTTTTAATGTGGTAACACCGTTTTACCCCATTTTCGTGGGGGATCCATTTCTTTAGTTAGCGGCGTGAGGAATGCGGCGCGGCGGGGATTAAGCGGCGCGGGCGCATTGCCCGTCAAAGCCTTGTATAGCTTTTGAAAATATTTGCCACTTTTGTGAGGTCGTGTTTGAATTTCTATTACATTGAGTGAGTCATCGTTTTTGTGAAATTGTACGATTTTTATTGATTCGAGTATTCCATTTTTTTTATTTGTGTAAGTTACTGTTGCCGTTCCGTCTGCTAATTCGTTTATCGCTATCCCGCGGGAAGTATGCTAGATATAGGATACCGTGTTTTTAATAAAAAGTATATAGGATACTTTTTATCCTGGGAAATTGCATACTTCCCGCGGGATAGCGATAAACGAATTCGCAGACGGAACGGAACAATAACTTGCACAAGTAAATTAAAAACTGGCCAAGTGCGAGTCGGACTCGCGCACGAAGGGTTCCGTACAATTATCTATAAAAATCACGTTTGTTGTATGGGAGCCCCCTTAAATATTTTTTTTTATTTTAATTTAATGATTTATTTTTAAAGTCAATACATAATTAAATATTCTGTGAATATTTCAAGTGTCTACCTGTTGCCTTTATCTATATCGAGCAAAAACGAGCAAAAAAATCATGTTTGTTGTATGGGAGTCCCCTTAAATATTTATTTAATTCCTTTTTTAGTATTTGGTGTTATAGCGGCAACCGAAATACATCATCTGTGAAAATTTCAACTCTCTAGCTATCACGGTTCCCGAGATACAGCCTGGTGACAGACGGACAGACGGACGGACGGACAGCGGAGCCTCAGTAATAGGGTTTCCGTTTTTACCCTTTGGGTACGGAACCCTAAAAAATGGACTACTCGAACCTACCTGTTACTCTAGGTTATAAACTATCTGTGTGGCAAATTTCATCAGAATCCGCTTAGCCGTAGTCGCGTGAAAGAGTAACAAACATCCACACATCCATACATACAAACTTTCACATTTATAAGTGGGATAGGATGGGAATTGACGTCAAAAGAAAGTTTGTAAGTTGTAACTGATATTGTTAAAACCTTATATTGTTAAAAATGCATCATATGTATTTGTCATCTAGACATATATATGTCCCACTTCAAGACAGGCCTCCTCTCACAACGAGAAGACTTGGGCCGTAATTTCTACACTGGCCAATGTGGATCAGAAACTTTACGGACACCATTGGATTTTTCGCGCAGGCGTTTGCAACAAAAATACGCTTATGAAATATATTTTCCAAGAGTACAGTCAATACAGTTAAATATTTGTAATACCCATGAAGCAATTTCCCGCCTGTTGACATATGGATAAGATACGAAACGGAATTTTCTATGAAATTTCCCACGCCCATGATGACACTTAAAACAATGATTATTTACTCAAACGATAGATAAAAATGTTACTAAGGCGCCTCACCTAATTCTACTCATTTTAAAATATTGTTTTCGCCTAATCTTTTTTTCCGACACACATTTTCAGCGCTATTTCAATCTAGCCTAAGTACTAATTCAACTGGTGGTACATAATCATCTATCATCATCCTAGTCTATATAGGTACATCCCACTGCAGGGCACCGGCCTCCTCTCAGTAGTTCCCTCACGGGTCGTGGATTCAAATCCCGGCTCGCGCCTCTGAGTTTTTCGGAATTGATGTGCGAATTTACAATTGTAATTTACCTCGAGCTTTAAATATGGTGAAGGAAAACATCGACAGGAAACCTGTATGCACCTGCGAAGAAATACAACAATAAATACACTGGTGGTACATACATCTTACTAATCCTTAATTCCTTGTTAATATTATAATGCTAAAGTAACTAAGTATTGTGGAAGCGAATGTTGTGTGCGAGGATCGTAGCGGTTGGATTCAAATAATAGTATCTGCCTAGCCTACCCCTTTATACTGGGAAGGAGGCGTGATCGTATGTATGTAACTCTATATATCTGTTGCCTCATCAAGCTGTTGATGTGCAAATCGGACACTGTCTGGTCTTGGCCCTCCATTCCCAGTTCGTCCGAAGGGATTTTCCCCGAGCACAAGTCACCCTTCCAATCATTAAAGTAAAAACCGGCCAAGTGCGAGTCGGACTCGCGCACCGAGGGTTCCGTACAAGTATATATGTATCTATGAACATCCAGTCGGTAGACCCCCCTAAGCAAAATGTGCGCAGTGTGGGATCATTGTAGATTGGTTATTGATATAGACAGACAGACAAAAAAAATTATGCTTTTCGCAATTTTTCCTTTATCTGTGCTATAAGACCTTGCTTCGTACCAAATTTCAAGGTTCTGAGTTCACGGGAAGTACCCTGTAGGTTTTGATTCCCTTGCGAGTGTCGAAAATGTGCGTTGTTTACTGATATAGACAGACAGACAAAAAAATTTATGCTTTTCGCAATTTTTCCTTTATCTGTGCTATAAGACCTTGCTTCGTACCAAATTTCAAGGTTCTGAGTTCACGGGAAGTACCCTTTAGGTTTTGATTCCCTTGCGAGTTTCCAAAATATGCGGAAATTTGCGTCATAAACGGCTGTATCTTTTGATTGCGTTGGCTTAGAAGTTTGATTTTTTCACAGTTCCAAGAAACAGTAAACTTGAGTATTTGATATAAATTTCAGCTTGATACCTTCACGCGTTCCTGAGAAAAAGGGTCTTGACAGACAGACGGACGGACAGACAACAAAGTGATCCTATAAGGGTTCCGTTTTTTCCTTTTGAGGTACGGAACCCTAAAAACAGCAAAGACTTCGCGTATTTGGCCCCTCTGGCGACTCATTCAAAAAAAAAGCTGTTGAATGATATGGAGGTAGTTCGACACAGTGTGAAGGACATAGGATAGTTGTTATCCCGTAAAATTGCACAGTTCCCGCAGTAATTAATAGATACCGATGACGGTGATGGGTTTTTGGAGGTTGCTTTGCCGCATTTAAAGAATCTTTACCAGAAATTTGAATTTTGCACGGACGAAGTTGTGGGCAAAAGCTAGTCTGATATATACAAATTTCGTGTCACAGTGTTTGTTAAAGAACTCCAAAACGGCTTGACTGATTTTTACGAAATTTTTTCTCAATATTTGGTAGGTCTGAATAGGCCCTAGGCTAGTTTTCCTACCTCTAGAGATTCATCGCAGACGGAGTCGTGGGCAACAGCTAGTAAGTTAATAAATAAATTATCACCATGCAAAATTGTGTTATATTTTGACATAGTTTATTGTCATGTTTGTAGACGTACTCAAATAATTCTCATACGCCTCAGAGTGCATTTGAGAAGTAGAACAAAAAATAAAGTTAGAATATATTATAAATGCGTTTCGTATGGTCGTCACGCCCACCGTCAGAACTTAAGGTACTGTTTAGCTTTCGACGAGCATTTGAAAATATTTAAAAAACTGGCCAAGTGCGAGTCGGTCTCGTGCACCAGGGGTTCCTTAGAAATTAGGTAAATATGTTTTTCTAATTTTTTCCGTACCACGTCGTCATGAGTTCTGGAACAACCTGTACTGGTTAACTTATTTTTAGGATAGTTTTTATTTCAATTGTACCCTTTTTCTATTTGTAAGATATTTATTAATTTTCTTGATTTTTTTGAAAGAAAAGAAGAAAATACATTTATTCACAAAATCAAAATCAAAAAGTCTAGCAGCGCTTTCGGAAAGATCATGATTGCCAAGAAGAATGCGCTGCCAGAAACTTGGCAGAAAGTCTTTCATCAATTATAACTGAAGATACACATTGCCGAACAAAATCCAAACCAAAATCAAAACTTTTTTATTTGTTTGCATAACAATTAAAATCATCACCTACACAGAAATTTGAACCTAGTCTTTACTTCATTACAGTTGAATTTCGGTTGACACTTGACAGCTAAACTTGACAATTTCACGCAACGTACTGAGAAAAAAGAAGGCCACTTTTATCAAAGTGGCGCTCATTTGGCTCGGACATTTTCGGGCGCGCGACTGTGGATCTACAGTTATAATTGATCAAAGCAGAAAGTATTTATTTCTAAAAACAGATTACAACAACACCGTACACGAGATTTTTATATATTAGACTAGCTGTTACCCGCAACTCCGTCTGCGTGGAATAGCGGTATAAAAAACAGCCTACGACCTAATCTCAGACCTGCCAAATATGGAAAAAAAATTATAAACATCAGTCAAGCCGTTTCGGAGGAGTTCGATAACAAACACCGTGACACGAGATTTTTATACAGGGTTATTTGTAATTCACTGACATCTTCTTAACCCTGAATTCCTATCACTCAAACAAATGTTTTTTGTTCTACGACTTTTTAAAATGAAGCACTTTTTTTCCCATACAAATACACAGAGTATCGTAAAAATAAGAGGCAGAATCAAATTTTCAAAACGTTATTACGCCAAAAATATTAAGTTATGACAAAAGCCGTAAAACAAAAAACATTTGTTTAAGTGGTAGGAGTTTAGGGTTAAAAGGATGCTATTGAATTACAAATAACCCTGTATATGTAATGAGAAAGATTATTGCTATTGTAACAACAAACTTCACCTTAATACAACCTGCAAAAATTCAAAGTATTTTAATAGCTATCCCGCCCCACACTCCCGCGTCAGCGTTCAATTTGGTTATCCTTATTTACTAACCCTTTTTAGGAGTCCGTAACTAAAAGGTGCCTTAAGGGACCCTATTACTAAGCTTCCGCTGTCTGTGCGTTCGTCCGTCACAGGGCTGTATAATATGAACCGAAATAGATAGAAACTTCAAATTAAAAAAAAATATATATAAAAATAAAATATTTAATACATAAAATCTTGTGTCACGGTGTTTGTTATCGAACTCCTCCGAAACGGCTTGTCCGATTTTTATCAAATTTTTCTCTATATTTGATAGGTCTGAGAATAGGTCGTAGGTTATTTTTTATACCCCCATTCTTCGGAGTCGTAGGAAAAAGCTAGTAATAATATATAATATAGGTGATACCTATAGGTACATATAATTGCTAATTGTGCTATAAAAAAAAGTTAAACTGGATTTACAATCAACTAGAAAAGTATGACCAAATAAAGTGCTAATACTTGACCGTTTCAAAATTATAAAGGTTACGTTTTCGAGATTATTTATAACTATGACAATTTATCCAGTCAGAGATTCAAAACCACGTGCGGACTTTCCGGTGAATCACAAGTTCATTGTCATATGATTAATATATTATGTTAAGGCGTGTATTATGACATATCTAGGCATCGGAGTATGACAAACTAGATCTATTTGGTTTGCAATTACCCACACAATTTCTTTAACAGGCTTCTTACTACGCACAGTTCAATGAAACTATGTACACAAATTTGTATGTACTGTTGACTCAGTGACAGTATGTCCAAGTATACAGGATGCCCCTAAACTTACGATAACCTGGAACAAGAAGCCAAGTTATAACAATTAAAAAATCATACTAGAGTCATACTTGTTACCAACTCTCAAAAATATTTATCCCTAAAGCTTAAGTTAAAAACCCCTAGAATTGACATAATTACTAGGAAACCCCCTAGAAAATTAAATTATTATAAAAAGAATAAATAATAAATTGAACCTCTAAAATCAGGAAAGAAGTAATAAAATTCATCACATCATTTCAGCCGAAAGACGTCCACTGCTGAACATAGGCCTCCCCCAAGGCTCACCAAACAGATTGGTCCCGTGCCATCCGCATCCAACGCGATCCCGCAACCTTAACCAGGTCGTCGCTCCATCTTGTTGGAGGCCTACCTACACTGCGTCTTCCGGTCCGTGGGCGCCACTCGAGAACCTTTTTGCCCCATCGGCCATCAGTTCTATGAGCGATGTGCCTAAAAAATTTAATTATTACAAAAAGAATAAATAATGAATTGAACCTTTAAAATCAGGAAAGAAGTAATACTTTTGACACTATGGGGACAATTGTTTCTCGTACTCCGCATTCTTAGTAATGAGAAACTGAACTAAATGTCGCTAAGCCGCTAAGTTAGCAAATAACCTATGATAAAGCCTTCTAAATACATAATACCTTTCAAAAAAGCCTCCTCAAAAATCTCAAACTGAACAAAAACTAAACCACATAAACAAAATCCAGTTTGAAAACATCAAAGCCAAATAAAGAAACGAAATCAAGTGAAAACCAATCAATTAGTGGAGAGAAAAAAACGGGTTACGAAGGCGATAGATCCTCCACTTTTAATTATCGGGGGCTGCGCTAGCGCATTGTTTTCTAAGCTTAAAAAAAGGATGAAACTTGTGCTGGTTCAGTAGTATGTAAGTTCCGTAGAAGTTTTGACAACTCCGATGTTTCATTTCACTAAACGGATCCAACGCGTGCCCGGAACCTTAACCAGTCGCTCCATTTTGATGGAGGGCTACCGACAATGCTTCCAGTCCGTGAACGCCACTCGAGAACCCTTTGGCTCCTTTAGTTCTACGAGGGATGTGCCCTGCCCTGTGCCACTTGAGTCTAGCGATTTTTCGAGCTTATCGTTGACTTTAGTAACGCGGATCATCATTTCTAATGTGATTCCGGCAAAACTCCGAACATAGCTTTCTCCATCGCCCTCCGAGTGAGCTTTGTTATCGGGCCCATCGTTAGCGGCCACGTCTCAGTGCCATAAGTATCACTGACAACACACACTGGTCAAAGACTAGTATATTGGACGACAAGATACCGGAGCTTCCCAAGCGCCACTTAATTTAAGCCATAATAGAGAAATATTTCTCAAGGCAGATGTTATGCCTGGATGGATAATATACCGCATATTGGTCGTGCCTACAGACCCCTAATTGAGGACTGTTAGATAAAGTTGTATGGCGCTAGGAGTCTGTTAGAACGGCAGTAACTCAACTGGGACTGATCCGCCGCGGCGATAAAATTACCTGGATGAATTAATTACTAACCATTCCTCTGGGATTTTGCTAATGTTTTTTGTGATAGTTTTTGAATGTTTTATTCCGACATAGCTCGAGGAAGATGTGAGTTGAAGTAGCAATGGGCCACGTCGATCTAAGGATAGATAGCCGTTGAGGTGAAAGGTTCTCGAGGGGCGACCACGAACAGAAAGACGTATCGACTAGGTGAAGCAACGACATTTCGAGAGTTGCGGAAAGGGTTCCTGATTCCATAAGGTACTAATGATTTTTTTTAAAACTGTTTCAAAGTGCAATGAGTTAACAACACAGAAAGTAATTTATTGAATCAGGTGTTACTTTGCGGAAGTCCATATTAATGAACTGAAACAATTACTTTGCTCACCCGCGACCCAACTTTGACTTTGGTCGTGGGTGAGCAAAGTAATTGTTTCAGGTCATTAACACAGAAAGTCTTATTACATTACCTTATATCTCAGGAATATTATAAACGTGAAAGTTTGTATGGATGGATGGATGTGTGGATGATTGGTTACTCTGTCACGCTAAAACGGTTCGACGGATTCTGATGAAATTTGGCACACAGAAAGTTTATAACCTGGATTAACATACATATAGGATACTTTATATCCTGGAAAATTAAGATGACACTGCATGTAGAGTAACAAAAAAATGTGTAAGTTCCTTATAAATTGAAATGTTTAGATTAGGATATTTATGTTTATGGCGAAAGATTACTTTGTCAAACTATTTTACTAACACTTTTAGGGAAGTCTGTGCTTATTTTTTTTTGTAAAAGTGGTCTCTCCTGTGCTCGTAACATTGATGACACCGAGTCAGCGAACTTGAAATTTATTTAAATGGGCCTAATGTTGCTCCATTGAGTTGGGTTGGTTGGTTGGCAGTGTAGGTAGGCCTCCAACAAGATGGAGCGACGACCTGGTTAAGGTGGCTTGAACGCATTGGATGCGGATGGCGCAGGGCCGATCTGTTTGGCGATCCTTGGTAGAGACCTATGTTCAGCAGTGGACGTCTTTCGGCTGAAATGATGCACACTCTGATGCAGACTTGACCAAAAAATATAGGCTACAGACCCTTAACTTTTACCTGCTATGTCCACAGAAGAGACACGAACAAAACAATGTGTATGATCCAAAACCTATCTACTTGCAGATTTACTATATACACGGCAGTCAGGTACAAATGATAAATAATAAATAATTCCCATACGAACTGAAGTAGACTTCTGCCCCTAAAATAAATACATCAGCCGTGGTTTATTTCGTTGGTGTCAAATAAACCCGTAAAGAACATAACTACATTAGAATAGTGACCAAGGCAAGTAATAGACAATAAAAAGAATACAGCGCCGTCCTCTTTACACTTGACGACTTCTTCTAGCATCAATATAAGAGCATTTCTAAAAAAAAAATGCCAATGTTTTTTATATTCCTACTCAGCGAGCTCTTTCCATCCCTGTAGCAAACAAAAAATGTCCCGAAAATGTCGTACAAAGTGTCATAACATAACATATAGGAAAAAAACTTAAGGACATTTTTTTGTCATATTAAGATTGAAAGAGCTCGTGATTCTGAGTAGGAATAACATAAAATTACTAGAGTAAAAAAAAATAGAGGTGGCATTTTTTTTGAGAAATGCTCATCACGAGTTTATGTAAAGTAAGAAGAGAAGAGCAATGTTTAGGCTGGTAGTGCCAGGGACGGTATGGAATTCTTCTAGAAAAGGTATCTTATAGGTCCCCCTGGAATTGCAAGCATCCATGGGTTACGGTATCCACTTACCACAGGCGCGATTACTTCGCTTGACATTTCTATTCTTCCTATAGCTAGAAACTATAAAACTAAATTATAGTACCCAAAAAGCTGGTAGCGTTAATTCGTTGAAAGAGATAGATAGAACCCGGCCTATTAGTCACCAGTTGTGTCCACCAGGGGCTAAATTCAGAAAGGGCTCAACACGGTTTGCTAGCGGTAATTCAATCGTATGCGAGAGGTTTGGACTGAGCTTGGGATGAGCCTTATTTATTTATTTATTCATTTATTTATTTACAAAGCGAATTAACAGGAAAATAAGGTATTTCAAACTAAATACAAACTGAAATATAGATGCACAGAAAAAACCCCAGAAAAAGACCAATGCTGGGAATCGAACCCAGGTCCTCAGCGTTCCGTGCTGCGTGCTTACCCCTACACCATCACTGGTCTAGAGGTTAGCGACGAATCTTTCCCATGCATCGTACATTTCAGTCTGTTATAATCACCTTATGCAGTGATAAAGCGCTTCATCTATGTTGTGCCCTCTACCGAGAGACTTTAACACTCCTTCGGAGCTAACCGCTCACCTGGACCAAGAGATGGCGCTACTGTGCAACTTTAAACAAGTCAGATATGAAGTATCTTTTTTATTTATTTTTCAACTTCATTTTTTATTATTTTTACGGTCATCCCATGAAACCATATATTTCAAACTAAATACAAACTGAAATATAGATGCATAGAAAAAACCCCAGAAAAAAAAAAGATACTTCATATCTGACTTAGGAAAATAAGGCTCATCCCAAGCTCAGCCCATTCCTATCCTCTCGCAAACGATTGAATTACCGCTTTCAAACCTTGTTGGGCCGTTCGTGGATTTAGCCCCGGCGCTTGCGCAACTCTCTGATGAGACTATTTGCGCCGAGCAAGACCCCATGATGTTGATAAACAATAACGTTTCCTCTACATTTTGAAAATAGTAAAGTTGTCATAAATGTGTCAGTTCATATCTCTTAAAAATCTTTAGCGTCCATTTTCCCAAAATGATGTTCGTGTGGGATGACAAATGTAATGTACCTACATACGGCCAAGAAAGTGGTCTACCAGTTTTGACAAAAGTTTCTGTGGGATCCAAATGTCCCAAGGTTGACTTTTCTAACTGAGTGAAGTCATTAGTCACTGTTATCATATTATTGCAAGGGAAAATCGAACTTGTATCATGACGTGCCAATGAACTTCAAACATATTTTTGGCCGACTGTACATACTTATCAGCATCCTTTAGTTCTGTGTCCCTTTTCTAGGCAAGCGCATCATATAGTGACCACCTAAATCTACACAAAGTTTCGACCTTACTCCCTTTTACAGCTTTATTTTCCACTTAACACTTTACACATATACATGCAGTTATAATTATTTCATTCCCGTTTCATTGTTATGTGGCCCGCTATGGGTTAAAGCCTCCTCCATTATTTTCCACCTTTCCCTGTCTTTGGCCATTTGCATCCAACTTTTTCCAGCTATGTTCATTACGTCATCCGGCCATCTTTTCTTCCGACTTCCGACTTTCCTTTTGCCTTTTGGGCCCTGCCATTTAGTTGTTTGGTAAGTCCACCCCTTATCTTTGTACCTTGACAGGTGCCCTGCCCATTTCCACTTCTTAAACTAAAAAAAAGTGCATCTGTTTATTTTGCATTCATCATTTCAGCCGAAAGACGTCCACTGCTGAACATAGGCCTCCCCCAAGGCTCGCCAAACAGATCGGCCCTGCGCCATCCGCATCCAATGCGATCCCGCCACCTTCACCAGATCGTCGACCTGGTCACAGGTCTTTTTGGAGGCCTACCTACACTGCGTCTTCCGGTCCGCGGAAATCTACACAAAGATTAAGATTATTTTGCATTAGCGTGTCTAAATAGACGGGGCCTGGAAAAGGGTTAAAGTCCGTACGATGTGTCGGTCGTGTCGCGCTCGTCCCGATCCGAGTAAGAGCCCCGGTCGCCGGCACGGCGCGGCGATTTCATGGCGACCGTTCCCACACGGGTCGGCCCCAGTTTTTTACACGTTGGAGGTCTACGGTCTTATTTTGTTTTCAGACAGCTTATTGAGATGTAGACGACAGTTTCATACAGCTTTACGTATCGGCGGTGTTGGTACATTTTGGAGATAAAAAAAAATGGATTTTAGGTGAAATAAAGGAATGCCTGACACCAGGGGTAACATACTCAGTCGATGTTGAGGGAAAGTTAATTAAAAGACATGTAAACCAAATGCTCAAATGTAGCCTATAGTAAGTGTTTGCTTTAGAGTTTAAGCAAGTGTTTAAAACAAGCTTGAATTGTGACTGATAGAGGTTTAAGTTAAAACTAATGAAGTTTTTTTTGTTATGGTTAAGCTAATTTGTTGTCTAACTCTATGTTAGTAGTTAAATAAGATTTTTATGTGGTGGGGAAGAGTGTAGTAACTAAACGGATTTTGACATCTTCCTCTTGTACTTAAGCATTGTACTGGTGCACGTGTGTTATAATAAAATCCTGGAATTAATTAATTTCCAAGTGCTTTTACTTCATAGAACATACTTAAATGTGAGTCAGTGTCTGTAAGTGGCAAATAATACAGTCTGGTTGTACAGTCGAGGATTTTTATTTCCAACCCGCCTAAGTTTGAATATCGTACTGCAAACTGTCACCATAGCTACGATGTTGCTTTGACGTGTTGCGTTTGACATTACGATCTTAATGCATTGCGAATGTTTGAAGAACGACATTCTTACGAAATTGGAAGGGAATTAAATTCCTTGACTGTACAGTGTGTTACCATCATGTGGGCATTTCTAAGACCCCTCAGATTATTTAAGGCCAAAATTGTAGATCGATTTGGCTTATTGTTAGTTTGAGAGATATTCATTTTTTTAATAATTTAGAAAATTTCTGCTGTACAACAAACCCAATTGATAGGCAACGTTCATCATCATCCCAGCTTATTTACGTTCCACTACAGCACACAGGCTTCCTCTCAGAATGAGAGGGCTTGGGCCGTAATTCCCACGTAGGCCCAGTGAGAATTCAGAGCTTCACACAACCATTGAATTTCTTCGCAAGTGTCTCCAGGTTTCCTAACGATGTTTTCATTCACCATAAAGCTCATAATTAAATGCAATTTTCGCACATAAATACCGAAAAACTCAGAGGTGCAAGCCCGGGTTCGAACCCACGACCCTCTGCTTGAGAAGCCATATGTCAAACCGCTAGGCCGCCACGGCTAATTAAATAACTACAATGAACTGAAGCAATTACTTTGCTCACCCGCGACCTTACGATAGTTACGTTTATGTGCGCGTTCATGCAGTTGCGGGTGAGCAAAGTAATTGTTTCAGTTCATTAATATGGACCTCCGCAAAGGCCTGATTCAATAAATTATTTAAGTACTAGCTTTTGCCCGCGACTCCGTCTGCGTGAAATTAGTAATTTGGGCAGCTTAATTTTTATCCAATTTGCTTTTTCATCAATTATGGCTCTCCTTAGTTCCTCGATATAAAAAAAATTACCCGCAGCCCCCCCCCCTCACCGACCCCCCACCGAACCCCCCCCCCCCCACACACCCGCGTTCACATTCACCACCGTACCTACTCCCAAGTCACTACTTCTAAAAACTGTTCTATAAATTCTTAAAATAGACGTATCTTTCTTATTTGTGAACCGATTCAAATGAAACAAACACTAAATGTTAATCCAAGAAAATACCAACATATCAGTGAAAACCGCATCTTTCTAGGTTAAGCCGTTTCTGAGATTAGCGCGCACAAACGCACAGACAAACAGACAATAATTCTAAAAAACATTGTTTTGGGTTCTATTGCGCTAGTAAATAGCCCTAGTGACAGTTTTTCTCAAATACCTTCAATGTACAGACACCGACTTGTTACAGATTTATTATATGTATAGATCTACACTAAACTACACTAAATAAGGGTCAGATTTTTGAAAGAAAACCTTACTTATCCATGAATCAACAGAGAATTTTATACATCTCCATCAAAAACGAAATAGGGTCACGAACCGTGCGCGTACGCACCCACGCGCGCACACATGACACACAAACAAACACAACGTGTTGTTTATGAATCAATACGCCGTGTTGTGATAGGTTTGGAGTTCGATCCCGAATTAGAAGATGCATTTTAAGAGTTATAAAAATATATAACGACCGCTTTAGCCTAGTTGGTAGTGACCCTGCCTACGAAGCAAGAGGTCCTGGGTTCAAATCCCGGTAAGAGCACGAATATTTGTTCCTGAGTTATGGATGTTTTCTATGTATTTAAGTATGTATTTATCTATATAAGTATGTTTATCGTCGTCTAGTGCCCATAGTACAAGCTTTGCTTAGTTTGGGACTAGGTCGATTTGTGTAAGATTGTCCCCTATTTTTTTTTTTTTTGTTTTTTTTTTTTATATATATGTATCAACAAAAAAATGTATAAATTTAATTTTATTATCATACTTAAGCTATAATTTACAATTAAATCCTAATATAAATTAACAGTATAGTTAAAAATAAAATAAAACTAACAAAACTACAACTAGGTAAAATTAATAAAAGGTTCCCCCCGCGGCATGGACCCAATGACACTGGCAGCATTACCTCGCTGTACAGCAATGCTGATACGTTGTGCGAGGAAGCTGCCAGCTCTTCGGTCTCCAGTGGCATCACAAAGACGCTTAGAAAGGTCTTTGTAAAGATTTCTTGCGTTGGGGCCCCACGGAGCTAAGGTTTCGACCCCGAATAGAACATAGTTGTACTCAGAGCCAAGACCTTTATATTTGTTTACCTTACGTTTCGCCGCCGCTTCTGCTGCTGCACCAGCTTGACTAACTGATAGTTATTAGATACAAATATATCCATGGGATTATATTCAGGAGGATTCTCCTGCGCGAAGACACTGACAGAAGTTTTGCAAGAATGGCATTTAAACGCAATTTACGCAATTTAGGTTACATATTCAAAAATAAGTTAATGTTAAGAAAAAGTCAATGTGATGTCGTATCAGGAGCTGAAAACGCTGGCAGAGAACCGAAAAGAGTGGCGTTTACCCCACCGACAAGAGCTAAGCTCTTAAATTAATGATGATGATTCAAAAATAACCGTTAAATATTCTTTCAGATGATGATCTATCGATATATTTTTGTGAGAAAGGGTTAAAAGAGCTTGGTTAAATGCATTAGGTAGGACAAAGCTAGTATCATAAAAATTCATCATCATCATCCCAGCCTATATACGTCCCACTGCAGGGCACAGGCCTCCTCTCAGAATGAGAGGGCTTGGGCCACAGTTCCCACGCGGGCCCAGTGCGGATTGAGAACTTCACTAAAAAAATCAATTCAAATTTAAAGTTTTAATAGGTACAAAATATGAAATAAATATTGTTATAGCAAAAACCTTCATTGCAACTGAATCAAAATAGTTTTCCCGTAGAAGTAAAGTTTTGTCGACTTTTGTCGATTATTTCTGTAGATCTACTATAACACAGATTCGTCGGTTACTATACAAATCAGTACCAAGACTTTATCGTAGACCACGTAGAAAACAACAACAGAAAACTTATACAGGCAGGAATACGTTTTAACAGCAAAATTACAGGAACCAAACTGAAATTACTGAGAAGCCTTCTAAATACACAGTTTACATTTTAAATTGTTAAGCTGTAACCACTGTAACGCTATCTCAAATGTACGTACAACCAGCGTTTAACATTCCTAATAAGATCTACTACACAGACATAACACAATAGGTACTTATGACCTTGATTGTACTTAATTCAAAACATATTAGAGCTGTAACTGAATAAAGAATCCAATTTGAAGTCAAACGCTTGCACAAATACATTTGTAAAGCCATTTTGCTACAAAAAACCTGTCTTCTGTCCCTTATCTACATTAAACGCGGTCGTTTCTTCCCCGAATTCGGTTTCGCTAATACCGGAACGTACGTGCCTGCCGATCGAGCTATCGATCTTACACAACTGTGCTTTACACCGACTAAATTCCATAGTAACACCATCAACAGCGCCATCCATTACCCTCTCACTATCGGACAAGTTGAAAGATATACGAGAATCATGCCGCAATGGTTACGTTTTTATTTTGATTGCGTTTAGTTCTGCCGTCAAAGCGTTAAATGACTGCCCAGGGGGCAGCCGGCAGGTAAAATCCTACTTTTTACCAGCTCTTGTAAATCCAACTCTAATACTGTAGCAACAACGGTGATAGTAACTGTATTCGTGAGGAACTTGAAAGCATTCCAGAAAATGCTATCGGATTTTTGATACTCGACTTTGAAATTAAAGTAATAAAGGTGATGGTGGGTGTACATTAAAGTGTGTTTAGAAGGTTTTTGAAGAAAAAAGTGGCCATTCCTGACAAGTGCGTGAGGTACGCCGTATTAGAGGTGGGAACAAATCCGAGTTTGCTCTCTGAATGGTTTGGGATATTATAGATAAATATTTAAGGAATTTGAACACGTCGGGGTGTTTACTTGTAGAAATCGATAAGAATGGAATAAACGAAGCCGGTAAAGAAATTGATGATTTATTTCTTTGTAAAAATGCGGTTTCTTAATACTGGTACTAGGCGATTCCAGCAACGCTTCGAATCGCAAAAAAAATGGAAGTAGGTTGAGTGAATGCAGCTGAGCCTAAATAACATGATTACTTAATATTTTATTTTCTAATTCATTTTCATGGAAACTTCTTAACAAATTGACTCACTTTTTTCCATATACATATTTTTCTTTCATATCGGAGTCGTAAATGCAGGACAAAAAAAAAATAGCTCTTAAAGATTTAGATTGCCTGCAAATATGCATCAACGACCTTTTACTTACCATCTTCTGTTTTAAAAAATACGTAATTAATCATAACATAAGGTCATTACATGTTCGAATGTTTTTATTTTACCGGTCTAAATACTCAAGATGACACATACAACTTCTGTCTACCTAAACAAATGTGATAAATTCCTATTTTAATTTTCCTCCTCTAGCGAAACGACTAACCCAATAAAGTCCTCGATGTCCGCCGCCGGTGGTCCAATCAGCCAACGCTGGCCAAACATTTGCACCCTTCATTAAACATCACCAACACGTACTCTGTAATCATTTTGCCGAAATATTTGTTCAAAACCAAATCACTGACAAATTTTGCTATTATTACCAAATTATCACTACGATTTCCAAAATATTCCTCATTCTTTATGTTTATAGAAATAGGATTCGTTTTAGCGTTGTTTTCTTGTTTATCAATAGTATCATTAAATTTAATTGGGTGCGGTACAGTCGGCATCCTTTACAGTGTAATCGTAATGGGTTGGGGCGGGTCATCGGTGATCACTGTTTGATTTGACTGTACCGACTGCGTTTTTTAACAAATTAGCGACTCGTTTGGATCTGGTAGGTTTTAGTGATTGAGATTTGATTGTTTTGCTCTTAAATTATTGAAGGTGTGGTCCATGGTTATAAGTGCTGTCGGCGAGATCTATCGCATCTGCAATAAATATTAGGCACTTTTTTATAAATATCAGTGGAAGACTCAACTATTAGTATACTAAAAGTAAAGTTTCTTGTAAACTGTCTATAGATACTTAATGATAATGTAAGTTGACTACGGTGCATCAAAAAGTTGCGACTCTTTAGCTAAATCAATTTGAATTAAAATTCTGTCAATAAGCTTCTTCTACTTCCATGAATGACTTCCATTGGCATTCGTTCCTATCATCACGTTAATAATTTTGGTAGCCATCTACTAGACTAGGTACTACTACTGTATGTTTATCGTGATCAGAGCAATTTACAACGATATCTTTCACTTTCTTTTCATATCTTATCTCCTGTTTTAAAACTCTCAGTTAAATTTCTACTATGACGCGGTTTCTGTTTATTTGGTTCAATTTTGCAGAAACGGCACAGATATCTGTCACATTAAATAATAGAAACTTAACAAAGAGTGGTGAAGCTGGCATGTACCGTCGATATCATAAAAATTATAGCTTACTTTTCAACCAACTTTGTCGCCTCGAAAACAATTTTAATAAGTTGAAAATTAACACGTCCGCGATCGCTTGCAGTCAAACCTTTTACTTTTATCAAACTTTATGTCAAAATATAGCGATTAACAAGTCAAACAGCTACAAAAATATCTGACCGTTTATTCCTATAGATACTTTTATATCTTCATTAAAAACAAATTCCATCTCAAGTCCTTGATAATGACCGGCCTTGCCCTACCCAGAATCAAAGTGAGTCATCAACAAAAAAAAGAATTTTGCATTCTCGAAGTCGGACCTACGACTGTCGTCACATCCGTAGTCGCTTCCGTTGCTCGGCTAGCAGTGAAAGTGTATGCCGCATGCATTTTTACTACTAGGTGACTAACTTATAACTAATTCAACGTAGCGAGGTCCATGTTGTATCAAAACCGGATAATACAAAAGAACGGTTTGGAGACAGTTTTAACTGCTTCATGGTTAGGCATGAAATCAAAATCTAATCCATTTATTCACTTGAAATGCGGTTACATCAGTTGTTTATAGCGATAAATAGAATATTTTGTACAACGCTCTCGCCGGCGACACCAGTATCTATTCAAATATTATGTAAAAATAATAACAATGATAAATAAAATCTAATTTCAATTCAACTCTAAAAAAGAACTTTATATAAAATACACATATCGCCCTGCTCCCCGGTAAATGTCGTATGTATGTAACAATGTATCACATGCTAGTTACGACAGTTAGCGGGGAAGAGGACAATATCTGCTAGGCTAGGGGATGTAGACCGTGATTCTGATTACCTTTAATGAATCCCCGACATTGACATCCACCTGCGAATTCTTTAGCTGTCCTTGCTGATAGATGCATCCAAATATTGGCTTATTAAAGGCAATCTAATCACGATCTATTTCCCGTAACAAACATTTGCTGTTTATGTCGCCTCTACTAGTGTTTCGTACCATGCCTCTTTCTTAATGGATTTGATAGACAAAGCCAGGATATCCGAAATAATCAATGTTATTCAACATTATACATTCAAATTTTTCGGTTTGATCTGATGATCAGTTAAGTTGTGTGTTAAGTAGTTCCAGGATTACCCCGAAACATGTCGAGGTAAAATCGTTCATAGACGTGAGTTATCCGTATTTTGTCACTATGAGTTAGTCCCACGGTAGATTCATGTTCAAAATCTGTTAAGTAGTTTATAAGGTATTCTTTATTATTTAAAAGTTCAAAACACGATACATTAAACTTCATCCGATCAAAAAAACGTCTGAAAACAGGTAAATCATGGACTTTACTGGTTACAATTTTCTTTTAGTTTACAAAGGCGGCCCTTTGTCGCCAAAAATAATCTCGAAAAATATGCTTTTAAATTGCATTTTATTTTGCCAAATTTGTCTGTAGAGATAGGAAGATTTCCCCTTGATTATTTCTGTGTCCGAATAACCTGATTTTATCTTATTTGATAAGACAAGCAAGTTGGAACTTGTCGCCGACTGTATTTATCGAGGTGACTAAGATAACAATAAAGACCATTAGCAATGCAAATGATCTGCTACTTGAGTTATGTGGCTCAAATTTTTGTCTTAATTTCTAAGGAAAAAGGTCACATCATTAACAAGTCATGTCATGTGTAAAGCCGTGGTGGCCTAGTGATTTGATCTATCTTCTTCTTAAATTTAAGAGCTATGTCTTCTCGGTGGATTGACCGCCACTCCGCGCGGTCTTCGGCCAGCTGTTTGACTTCCTGATACGACACAATACCCATTTTCTCCTAATACTTAATTAGTAGTCCCCTAGTAATTTACCATGAGCTTTACAGTGAAGGAAAACATCGCGAGAAAGAATTCAATGGTGATAGTGAAGTTACTAAACCGCTGGGCCCGCGTGGGAGCTACGGCCCAAGCCCTCTTATTCTGGGAGGCGGCCTGTGCCCTGCAGTGGGACCTATATAGGCTGGGATGATGATGATTAACATGTAGAGTTGACATGCGTTTTCTAGTTACCCATTATAAAAGTTTTCCTTAGTTGGGACTGGAAAAATTAGTGTAAGTTATAAATTGTCTAGCGACTTTACACGAAGCCGTGGTGGCCTAATGGTTTGAACTATGGGCCTCTCAAGCCAGGGCCGTGGGTTGAAATCCGGGCTTGTACCTCTGAGTTTTTCGGAATTACCGTGCGAAACTACATTTGAAATTTACCATGAGCTTCACGGCGAAGGAAAAAATCGTGGAGAACCCGATACACCTGAGAAGAAATTTGATAGTGTGTGTGAAGTTCCCGGTCCGCATTGTGCCCGCGTGTTAACTACGGCAGCACTCTCATTCTGAGAGGAGACCTGTGCCTTACAGTGGGACGTATATGGCTGGGGTGATGAAATAAAGTAAATATTACTATTTTTTAACGAGATAGATGGACGATTTGGTAAAGGCCGCAGGTTCAAGATGCCAAGCCGCTTCCAACCGTAATGATTGAGTGTCAATGAGGGAGGCCTATGCCTAGTGGACATCCTAGGCGCAAGCCACACAGAAGAGACGTGGGACGGAGACGCGTCGCTTGTTCGCAGGCTGCGTCTCCGCCGCGTCTCTTCTGTCTGCTTTGGATCGCGACGCTTCTATACATTTAGTATGAAAACTGATTGAAGGGGCGCTGCGACTGCAACGCGCCCCCGTCCCACCTCTCTTCTGCGTGGCTTGCGCCCTACGGCTGAAATGATGATGATTATTTTTGACGTGACAACGTCTAATAAATCGATGAACGCCGGCAGCATACACGAAAAAGGATGACGCAATGTAACGTACATTTACTTGCATGCCCCGTACATCTACTATCACCCCAGACGTCAGCTTGCCATTTTCAAAACAAATTTGCTTGCAGCCGTTGATGTTTATTGCTATGGATTGGTATGGACAGATGTCTAGCCACTGTTGCATGCAAACTGGGCCTTTAAGGTGCTCAGCTGGTGTCTGGGCCGATGGTACCTACAGAGCCGCGAAGGCCAGTTGCAAGAGAGCGGCGAACGCCAGGATGTACAATGCGGGGTGCGGGGGGGCGGGGGGGAGGTGCGGCGGTATTAAAGGGGGTTTCATTTTTGTTTTTTGTATGTTTTGTAATGGTGGGGGCGGTGCGGGGGGGGGGGGTTGAGGGAGGTGCGGGGTTTCAAAAGGGAGATGAAAATTTCATTGATTTTGCCATAGGATGCACCGTTTTCAAGATATTTGACAAAACACTGGTTCTCGTCCGATCACCGAGGTTAAACAACGTCAGGCGCGGTCAGTACAAGGATGGGTGACCGCCTGGTTTAATTTTTTTTTTTTAATGTTTTGTTATGACGTTGTCTCGTTAAACTATCGTCCCTAAACCGACTTTACAGACAACCTGTTTTTTTTTTGTGTAAAAGGATAAACTTGCTAAAATTTTTGATTCAACTTAGGGCATCGAAACTCGGTTCAATTTTGAAAACCCGGGTTTTCGGGTCTAAGAGTAATCAAAACCCGGGTAAACCGGTTTTTTCGAGCTTTTCGATCTTTTCGTTATAATTTTTAAAAATACAAGAAACTGAAATGAAATGTTTAAACAGTGTTTTTACAAAAACAGTTCTAATATTTTAAAAGTCATATAGATTATTTTAGTCTGAATATCGATTTTAAGCTTGAACGTGTCCGTTTGATGAAATCCAGGCTCCGACCAACCCTGCTCCAAAGTATAATCGGATCTGAAAAGTTCCAGTCTAATCTGGAGAACCGATTCGCTGCTTTGGAAACCACAAATAGCGTTGACATTGACCGGGCCCTCGAGAATGTAGTTGGAATCCTCAGGGAGGAAGGTGTGAGATTTTGCGAATTGCGGCGTAAAGGCAGGAAGTCGAAGCTTTCGGAAGAAACACTCAGGCTCATGGAGGAACGACGTGAACACCCACCAGTTACTTCGTCAGAACGACATGCTCTAAACAGGAGAATTGGCAAACTTGTAAGATACGATCTACGATGCTCCAACACCCGTTCAATAGAACGAGCGATCGAGCAAAATCGGGGATTAAAGGTTTTTGTCAAATCTCTTGGAAGAAGTCATCTGACGAAGCTGACCTCTACGGATGGAGTAGTTGTTTCTTCCAGGTCTGGGATTCTTTCGGAAATTGAAAACTTCTACAGCCAGTTATACGTTACGCATGCATCTCAACCTGATCCCGAAAATGAGGAGTTCAGAGCTGCATTAACACGCCACTTTACGGAAGACTTACCAGAAATCAGCCTGGACGAAATCGCGATGGCTCTCAGACAGCTTAAAAATGGAAAATCCCCTGGAGAAGACGGTATTACGACTGAGCTCCTGAAATCTGGTGGTAAACCTATAATGAAGGAGCTCCAGAATATTTTTAATACTGTTCTTTTTGATGGGAGAACTCCAGAGGCGTGGTGTAAGAGTGTTGTCGTGTTGTTTTTCAAAAAGGGTGATAAAACTCTTTTGAAGAACCACCGACCCATTTCACTCTTAAGCCACGTCTATAAGCTGTTTTCGAGAGTCATCACGAACCGTCTTGCGCGAAGGCTCGACGAGTTCCAGCCCCCCGAACAGGCCGGGTTTCGATCGGGATACGGCACCATAGACCACATCCATACAGTGCGGCAGATTATACAGAAGACCGAAGAGTATAATCGGCCCCTGTGCTTAGCGTTTGTGGACTATGAAAAGGCCTTTGACTCGATCGAGATCTGGTCTGTTCTGGAATCTTTGCAGCGATGCCAAGTCGATTGGCGATACATCCAAGTGTTGAGAGGTCTGTACAACGCCGCTACTATGGCCGTCCACGTCCAGAATCGGCAGTCTGAACCTATCCCCTTGCATCGTGGTGTGAGACAAGGGAACGTTATATCCCCCAAATTGTTCACAAATGCATTGGAGGATGTGTTCAAGACGCTGGACTGGAAGGGGCGTGGCATTAACATAAATGGCGAGTACCTCTCACACTTGCGATTTGCAGATGATATCGTCAACGTGGCGGAAACGCTGCAAGATTTGCAACATATGTTGAATGGCCTAGCTGATTCTTCTCAACGCGTTGGTCTTCGGATGAACCTGGATAAAACCAAGGTTATGTTATGTTCAATGAACATGTAAGTCCGGAACCAATTGCAGTTCAAGGCAATATTCTCGAGGTTGTTAAGGAGTATGTTTACCTCGGGCAAACTATGCAATTGGGTAAAAACAACTTCGAGAAAGAGGCCAACAGAAGAATACAGCTGGGATGGGCAGCGTATGGGAAACTGCGTCAAGTCTTTACGTCACCAATTCCACAGAGTCTAAAGACGAAAGTCTTCAATCAGTGTGTCCTACCCGTCATGACATACGGTGCCGATACGTGGACACTCACTGTAGGGCTGGTCCACAAATTTAAAGTTGCTCAACGTGCTATGGAAAGGGCTATGCTCGGAGTTTCTCTGAAAGATCGAATTCGTAACGAAGTGATCCGACAGAGAACCAAACTTATCGACATAGCCCACCGCATTAGCACGCTGAAGTGGCAATGGGCAGGCCATATAACTCGAAGAACCGATAACCGTTGGGGTAGACGAGTTCTTGAGTGGAGACCACGGATCGGCAAACGTAGCGTGGGACGACCTCAGACTCGGTGGAGCGATGATCTTCGCAAGGCGGCTGGCAAGAGCTGGATGAGAGTGGCCGAGGATCGTGCTCAATGGCGTGCCATGGGAGAGGCCTATGTCCAGCAGTGGACGAACGTAGGCTGATGATGACATTTTTTTAGTATCACAATAATCACCAATTACTGTAAACATTAATAAAACTCTTCTTTATAATAATTAATATCCGTTTTGGATAATAATAATATATCGTACGTAACGTAACAAAAAAAATGACAGAAATCTGAACTGAATTAATAGTTTTTCTTTTTACTTAAGTAATATGAACGTAAAAAAATTAGGGCATCCAAAGTTTTGTCACTCAAAGACGAGCGCAATCTATTGCCGACAATTCCAGCCGAAGAAAATATACGCTCCGGCTCGACACTAGTAGGTGGAATGGTTTTTAAATGTTCATATACCAGCGATAGGTAACGCCCTCGCTGCCGCGCTGTCGCGTACCGCCATTCTCGAAGAGTGCCATTTCTACCCTCACAGTGAATAACAAAATTAATTGAGAGATACTCACCTAGAAAGAGCGTCACCGAACACTACAAACAACACTCCTCACGTTCACTCACACCGCGCGCGCCGCCGCATCGAATACGTTTACTTGTGACAGTCTAGGAACCACAGAAATATATCGAGATAGAAGGAAAGAGTTTACGTACGCCGACTGGCCAAATGGAGTTTATAAGCCCCAATGATCGCCGCGAACTTCAGTCTGCTCCCGACCGCGATCTGCGTGCGACGTCAGGTTTTAAAAATAAAATGACTCGTTGTTCAGTAATTAACTGTTCAAATACTACAGATAAAGTTGGAGCTGTTAGTCGAGGTATTTCCTTTCATTGGTAAATACTATTTGTCCTAAAATATCTGTTATTAATTAAAAAACGATTTATTTTATTATTTTCATCAGAACAGTAGCGGGCGATAGTGTGTCCACGCTAGCTTTCCATTGCGGCTTTAATTTGATGAGCCAGACATGGCGTGCGTTCAAAACCAGCAATGTAAAAATAAGCTATTCAAACTATCGAGTCACGTCCAAGGTCAATTTATCATTTTTCTGTCAAAAGTAAGAATAGTGATGTACAAGTACACTATCGCAGTTCTTACTCGATTAAAATCGATTTTGAAAGCAGAGGAAATGATAATTACGTTTTTATATTATTATGTAGCTATATAAGGTACGTAGTGCAAAGCAAATATTATTAACAAACAGGTTATGGTTACTTCTACTATATTGCAATTTTATTTTAGTTTTCCGAATGATCCTCATATTAAAAATAAATGGATTGAAAACAACTGGTCGTAAAAAATGGTTTCCTACAAAAAACAGCAAGAATTGTTCTATACATTTCCACGAAGACACCTTTACTGGCCCATCAAAGTACCGACGAGTAATCAGTACAGCTTATCCGACTATTGATGTAGTGATGATGTCATATGATGAAAAGGTACACATTTACATAAGGCTAAATATTATTTTAAAAAATGTGCGTGCGTTTGTGTGTGTGTGTGTGTGTGTAGTACTTACACGATTATAGGTAGCTAGGTAATAACGAGCTATGGAGAGGACTGTGCTCAGAGTTTCTCTACGGGATCGAATTAGAAGCGAGGAGATCCGTAGAAGAACCGGGGTCACTGACGTAGCCAAACGGATTAGCTCGTTGAAATGGCAATGGGCAGGCCATATAGCATGCAGAACATATGGTCGTTAGAGCCCAAAAGTTCTCGAATGGAGACCACAGACTGGCTAGCACAGCGTGGGACGTCCACCAACGAGATGGACGGACGATTTGGTGAAGGCCGCAGGTTCAGGGTGGATGCAAGTCGCTTTCAACCGTAATGATTGGGCGTCAATGAGGGAGGTCTATGTCCAGCAGTGGACGTCCTACGGCTGAAATGATGATGATGATGATGAATAACTGCAGCGGCTATAGTAGGTACCGACAAATGTAAAGCAATTTATTGGTTAGGTAGGTACCTACCTACATTTATATTTTTCGATTTGAAATTCTGACCTTTCTCATTTCCTCTGTCGAAAATAATTATCATTTCCTCTGTGCATAAGAATCGGTTCCCTAATCGATCTGTGTATCGATGCTTTTGAATTGATTTCGCGCGGCTTATGTTTCCCATCACTAAATTACATTCGTGACGTCAAAGTACCTACGCAAGATGTTACAGGCTCGGTCTCGCTACAAATTGCCGAGCATTTTCCTTCTATCTCGATATATTTCTGTGCTAGGAACCTAGTAGGAACGTAGCAACTAAGCTTCTTTTTACGTAATAATTTATCAGAGCGTGTTATTATTCCATTTATTATTGCATTCGAAGTGGTTTATACTTAATAAATAACAAAAAGAAAAGTATTAAAAGTACCCGAAAAACCCGAGTTTTAAAAATCAAACCCGGGTTTTTTTGTAACCCTCGGAACCGGGAAAACCCGGTTTTTTCCGGACCGGGTAAACCCGGGCTCGATGCCCTAAGCCAAACGGATTAGCTCGTTGAAATGGCAATGGGCAGGCCATATAGCATGCAGAACATATGGTCGTTAGAGCCCAAAAGTTCTCGAATGGAGACCACAGACTGGCTAGCACAGCGTGGGACGTCCACCAACGAGATGGACGGACGATTTGGTGAAGGCCGCAGGTTCAGGGTGGATGCAAGTCGCTTTCAACCGTAATGATTGGGCGTCAATGAGGGAGGTCTATGTCCAGCAGTGGACGTCCTACGGCTGAAATGATGATGATGATGATGAATAACTGCAGCGGCTATAGTAGGTACCGACAAATGTAAAGCAATTTATTGGTTAGGTAGGTACCTACCTACATTTATATTTTTCGATTTGAAATTCTGACCTTTCTCATTTCCTCTGTCGAAAATAATTATCATTTCCTCTGTGCATAAGAATCGGTTCCCTAATCGATCTGTGTATCGATGCTTTTGAATTGATTTCGCGCGGCTTATGTTTCCCATCACTAAATTACATTCGTGACGTCAAAGTACCTACGCAAGATGTTACAGGCTCGGTCTCGCTACAAATTGCCGAGCATTTTCCTTCTATCTCGATATATTTCTGTGCTAGGAACCTAGTAGGAACGTAGCAACTAAGCTTCTTTTTACGTAATAATTTATCAGAGCGTGTTATTATTCCATTTATTATTGCATTCGAAGTGGTTTATACTTAATAAATAACAAAAAGAAAAGTATTAAAAGTACCCGAAAAACCCGAGTTTTAAAAATCAAACCCGGGTTTTTTTGTAACCCTCGGAACCGGGAAAACCCGGTTTTTTCCGGACCGGGTAAACCCGGGCTCGATGCCCTAATCCATCCCAGCCTAGGTATATACGTCCCACTGCAGGGCACAGGCCTCTTCTCAGAAGATGTTAATAGATTGGAAATTTCTTCGCAGGTGTATGCAGGTTTCCTCACGATCTTTTCCTTCACCGTGCTCATGGTAAATTTCAAATGTAATTTCGCACATAAATTCCGAACAACAGAGGTGTTCAAACATACGAGTGACATAATTGCGTTGGGTGATTTTAAAATTTTTAATTTATAGTTATAGATACGGCCTTTTATCCAGGGAACCTTTCGAGTCCGACTCGCACTTGACCAGTTTTGTAACAATGGACCGGCTGCTTTTAAACGAAGTGTGAAACATCATCATTAATAGTCATTAATTCAACAGACAATATAATTGCGAATCGATATGTGGTTCACGACCAGAATTATCAGTGGTCACTTGCTCCCTGAATGACAATCAGTGGTAACAATACTATGTTGTGACAATTTTGTCACTTCAAAGCGTTACTATTGTAAAAAAACTCGCTAAAAACTCTCCAATACTGACATGGAAAAACACTTGCGAGTTTTTGTGCTGCGAAGTAAAAACTTGATTGTTCAATCAAATTTTTAGTTAGTTTTTACAGTTTCATTGTTAACTGAGCCATTCTACTTTTAAGTAACCATTAAATCTTTTGTGAAATAAAAAGCATACCTGGTGATTTGTAAGCAACTTATATAAAAAACTGAAAAAACTAAATTTAACTTTAAAATAAAAAAATATATTGTGGAAAAAATTGGTAACTCAGCGGTGAATACCAATTTCCGTACAAATGGGACATGCATGTCCACTGCGTTACCTACTTTAAAATAAATAATGATTACTTTTTATACGTAGCGATAATCTTAAATGTAAGCTTAATTATGTGTCTTATATTTTAAATTATAAAACCGAGCCCGTTAACGTTTTTGTAAAAAAAATTTTTGAAGAGCTCATGACAAATATTACTGGTTTTCGAAAAGTAGAACCCAAACTAGCTTTTTCTCACGACTTGTTCCGCACATAATCCAAATTGTGGATAGGTTCTTCGTCTCTTTTATTGGATAATGCGGTAAGGGGCAAAAACCTTTCAATCCCTATTTCATCCCTTAAGGCGGCCCCTACACCTACAATAACATTATACAATACTTTTTATTGTACAATAAAATTGAAAGGCGCTCTGAATCCAAACGAGCAATTATATTGCACAATAATACGAACTGCACAATGTTTTCGTGTTCAGTCGGATACTATAGTAGATTGATAACCAAGGATGGAAAGTGACCCATGTAACCTGAGATATTTCTGGCGCTCGAACGAAGTGAGAGCGCCAATAGTTCGAGGGGAAATGGGTAATTTCACCCGAGTTAGACACTCTACTTTTCATTTCGACTGTGAGGAAAGCAAAATACTACAATCAATCAATCATCCATCCATTCATCCATCCATCCGTCCGTCCGTCCGTCCATCCGTCCATCCATCCATCCATCCATCAAAAGATAGATTTTTTTTTATGTCGCAAGAATGCTTAGAGTTGGCTGTATGTAATTTTTCCTTTGTCAGTTTAATGTTAGTAAGCAAATTTAAAAAGTTCGTACAACCTCCAGTGTTGTATATAAGCTCCATGGTCACGACGTGCATCTAGGTGGCCATGCCGAAACGTGAAAAAAAGTGTCACTGACGTAACTGAATTATCTTCGACTCCAAGGCTGATCGTAAAAATTAAAAAAAAATTACTTTCCACCCTAGACATGAAAACGCAATTTTCCACCCGGTTATCTACCCATGAAAATTTAACTTTCCAAACAGGAGAGATGAAAAAATATTGCACAATACTGACCCTACACGATGCAATGGAAAAATATTGTGCAATAAAAATTAAACTCACTCAAACTTTCGGTCAATCATTGCGCAATCTTCAATATTAACCCTAAACGGTCAATAATATTGCACAGTTCGCAATATTGCGCAATATAATTGACCGTTTAGGGGCCGCCTAACCTTAGAGGTTAATTTTACAAAACCGCTGATATAATTCTTTATTTTTAATTTTTATGCTGCCTAAATACTTTTTAATTTCAATAACGATAAAGTACCAAAACGAATAAGGCAATTCACCCCCCTTATCACCCACATAGGGGATAAAACTATTCTATATTCTTTCCAGGATCTTTAACTACCTAGGAGTACACACCAAATTTCATTCAAATTAGTTCAGCGGTTTAAGCGTGAAGAGGTCAGACAGACAGTTACTTTCGTGTTTATAATATTACTTACTTACTATGGTTTAAATAGGTAGGTAGTTGAAATTGTTTGACCGAAAGGCGTAACAAGAAATGTTTGAATTACGTGTAATAGTATTATTTAAATGCTCGTGATAAAATAGTCATGAGTTAAATCAAGTGTTTACTCTTCATAAATTATTCAACTTTTACCATAAATATGAAAGATTTCCATAAATCACGTTTCTACAGGAACTCGACGAGACTTTTATTCAGCTCTTTTGCGTAATATGAAAATGATCTATTGGCAGTTCATCCAACTCTTGAAGGAATTCTAACAGTGTATGGTTACACATCTCGGAGATATTTTGGTTTATTTAGGTTCTTAGCTGAGAAACCCTCATACATACAAGCAAGACAAAGTAAATCTAATATATAAAAATCTCGTGTCACGGTGTTTGTTACCGGACTCCTCCGAAACGGCTTGACCGATTTTTATGAAACTTTTTTCTCTGTATTGGGTAGGTTTGAGAATAGGTCGTAGGCTATTTTTTATCCCCCCCTCCATTCTTCGCGGACGGAGTCGCGGGCAACAGCTAGTTAAAATATAAAAGACAAAAATTACAAGGGTACATCTAGTTTTTTCAGGAATATTATATCCCTTGTAATTTTTGTCTGTTATATTTTAATTTACTTTTCACCTCACTAGCTCGGAAAGCCCTTTTTGTTTGTTTGACATCTATTAAGAAAATCGCTTTTTATCCACATGTGAAGAAAGAGTTTTGACATTTGAGGGCAGCTTAAGTGATATTTGACAGCTAACAAAACGTAAAACGTTAAAAGTGCTGAATTTTTAAAATCACAATTAATGAATTGCATCGAGTAAAAAACACTAAATACAGTCTTACAACTTTATTTTAATTCATAAATATCAGCATTAAACATTAACCTTCATTCTTGTTGTAAAAACGGATAAAATGTTATGACAGTCCAAGTAAGTCGATGTGCGAACAAAACGCATCCGAAATAATAAAAAAAAAAACTTAAGTCAAAACTTTTCAATTAAATATTCGCTTGTTTTTCTAATTATTTTCCTCGCTGTAGTGAGGTGAAAAGTTTTGTGTTATACACGGGTGAAAAGTTATTTTACGTCTCGTGTGTTGAAACACTCACTATCGAAAGGATTTTTGAACCACTCGCTTCGCTCGTGGTCAATCATAGAATCCTTTCGATAGTTCTTGTTTCAAATGAACACTCGCTGGTAAAATACAACTTTCCCCCCTTGTATAACAAATAACTATTGTCTTGCTTGTAAAAATAGTTAATTGAATTGTAAGATATTTTGTGTTTTGAAAAAATAACTTTCTAACTTTCTGCTTCTTGGACATTTTTCTTCTCAATGATGGTCTTTCCGATAGCGCTTGTAGTATAAAAAACTGGCATGTTTCTATTTTTTGCGACTTACTCACAGAATTATCTTTTTGGTTTTAAATATAAGCTGCGCGCTGTCTGTCAGTCAGGTATACCTAATGTGACCATACGTCCCGTTTTGAACGGGACTGTCCCGCTCTCAGGTACTCTGTCCCGGTGTCCCGGAAAACAAGTTGGGACACGAAAATGTCCCGTTTTCATAACATTTAAAATAACCACACGTGAGCGCTAGTCGAACACGTATTTTCTGCGATAAAGAAGTTGTGGACAGAAAAGAAAACTCAATTGGGATGCACCAAAAAAAATAACCTATAGTTTTTATATTTGTTTTGGAAAGAATAGGATATTTTAAGACACCATTTTCATCGATATTGAATTTGGTTGAGTATTTAATTTTTTATATTTTTTTTTAGAAATACGTTGGATGACGTCACAGTGAGAGAGCCACGTTCCATAGCCTAGAAAAATTCAAGTCGTACATAACATAATCTGTGGCACTACCACGGCACTACTGGCCCTATACTACGAAGCGCGAAATTCGAACTTCGTTTCATGCCGTTCCGCTCACGCTAATGGTATTTATTACAAGAGTGAGAGGGACCGCACGATCCGAACTTCGAACTTCAAATTTCGTAGTAACCCCCCTGAGACCCTACTACGAAGTGCATAATTCGAACTTCGTTTCATGCCGTCCCGCTCACGCTAATATGATTTGACACGAGAGTGAGAGGGATGATACGATACGAACTTCGAATTTTGTAGTAGTGCCCCTGATTTGTCTTGTCACTGTCAATATTACAAGCACGGCTTAGGGTCCTAAATGAACCATGACAAAATAGTTTTATTTATTTCTCTTCTTTTAGCTTCGATTATTCCTGTTTGTTTAATGGTGTGATAGTAAATAGATATTTTTTATTAAAATTTGATATTTAAATTCTTTCATATTTACTTGTAACGTAGTAATTTAATAATTAAATTTGTAAAAATACATTGCGAGTATTGTATACATTTCGGACTTTATGATAAATGACAACTGTTTAAAGCCAGGTGTGCATCATGTGATTAAAGTTTTGTCTTTGTCACTCTTTGCTATTATAAGCAGGACAGCAACATTTCAAACTGTCAATTTGCTTTAGAGTGTAGACCTGCTTTATATCTGCCTTTGTGACGATTCACTGCAGGGGTCAAATGAAGGTCATTACTTAAATTTTCTTTATTTAATTCAGATTATCATATTTTTGGAATCTGATTTCTGAAAACGCTTCACAAAGCCTATTTCTCCAAACGGTTTTCGATTTATTATACGTTGCCGAAAATTGGGACATCCCAATTATGTAGATGTCTATATGTATATTTGAAGTATGTTAACAGTAATTGTTAACATTTCAAAAATCTTGCCAAAAGTTAGCTAGTTAGTTAAGTTGGAAATGCGAGTGTGTATGAGTTTGGCTTTTTTTTTTTAATTTGGTATTTTCCGTATATTTTTTTTTGTTTTTTAAATAAAATACTAGCAGTTGGAAATTGTCACCCAATACTTGAAGTACATACTTATATTTGCCCATCGGAAAAAAATACGAAATTGGGTGTGGTAAGACGTTTGTTATTGTAAAAAAGTTTAATTTTGCCCAAAATATTCCTAAAAATTCGTTATCCCGTTTTAAAGTGACAAAAAAATGGTCACGTTAGGTATACCCCCAGTTTCACTCCATTGATCAAATTTATTTGACGGATAAATGTGATGCCGTCTCTGTTTGTTTAGTTCGAATAGACTGAGACGGCATCACATTAATCCATCAGTTAAAATCAATCAATGGGTGGTGAAACAGCCCCATACTGTTTTATAGTTATACTTAGATTTCTGAGTTTCATAAAAAAAAATTAGCTTCACCGCTCTTGAAGAGTTGCAAAGACTCCAAACCAAAAAATCCGAGTGAAGCGAGAGCTTAAGGTTCGCGGTAACGCATGCGTACGACCTTCAGGTGTTTGACCGGCGGCGGCATGCGCTTGCGTCTGCTGCGGTCAAATATTATGGTGTTTGGTGCATACCAAAAATGTGATATCAAAATGACCACGTCTTTCGGTGATCGTAAGCTGCAGTTAATTGGATTTCAAGTAACATTATACAGCTGCATGAGCAATTTAAGAGTTGCCAACCTCGAAATGAGAAATAGCAGGCTAGAAAAGGTTTTCTGAGTTTAATTTATTATGACATTCTAAAATTTGTCTCAAAAGTCTCATATAATCTCGTATCCTCGTCTCGTATTTAAAGGTTAAGGTCACGAAAATCGGTTTTTTTTCGCTGTTAAAATGTCCACCACCATGTCTCCAGTCTCTAATAGCGTACCTAGCTACAGTGTGTGTTTTTTTATATAGCTTATTAGACTATTTGGACTTCTCACTGCTGGGCAAAGGCTTCCCCTCTTTATTTCCACCCGTCTCCATTATATGTATCTGTGTTAAAAAAACGTGTTAAATACATTAGAGGCATAAAATATGTAATTTAATAACATTGTACCTAGATCTGTTTGAAAAAATACACCTTCTTGAGTTTCTTGCCAGATTCTTCTCAACAGGGTTTTCCGAACCGGTGCTAGATTCTTCGATAAAAATATTTTGACTTTGATTTTGACATGTGTCTTACACATTGAAGTAACCAGCCATGTTTTTGTCCACAGTGCGAGGAGTCCATGTCAGCTGGCGACATGTGCGTGTCAGCGGCTCGTGCGGGACCCTCGGCGCGCTGGCACCCCGCGTGCTTCGTGTGCTCCTCCTGCCAGGAGCTGCTGGTGGACCTGGTGTACTTCTGGAAGGACGGACGAATGTACTGCGGGCGGCATCACGCCGAGGCGCTGAAGCCGAGATGCTCTGCATGCGATGAGGTAAAACAAACCTATATATTACATCTATTAGAGATCTGTTGAGGCCTGTCGCCAAAATAAATTCGATATTCTTGAATTTCCATGTGTTAAGCGTCGATATTTCAATTGTAGGTATTATGATTTTTTGGTATTGTAATACATACCCGAAAAATAAAAACATCACGCACAAACCAAAATCCACCTGGTACGCACACTTGTTTTCTCCATCACGCTTTATGGTGCAGAGACATGGACACTCAAAGCTGCCGATAGACAAAGAGTGGATTCCTTTGAAATGTGGTGCTGGCGTCGATTATTAAGGATACCATGGACTGCCCACCGTACAAACGTCTCTGTGCTGAAGGAGCTCAAATTGGAGAGAACACAGCGTCTATCTTCGATCTGCCTACAACGCATAGTGCGTTACTTTGGTCATGTAGCGCGGAGGGGAGCGGACAATTTGGAGAGGTTAATGGTGACCGGAAAAATAGAGGGTAAAAGACCTCGAGGCCGAAGTCCCAAACGATGGTCAGACCAGATCTCCGAACAACTGGACTTTCGGTCAGCGCTGCACTTCATCAAGCGACTGAGCGCAGCCGATGGCGACAAATAGTGGATAGAATTAAGATTCACGATCCTCAGCAGTGAGGGAGCGATTAAGATGATGATGAATACATGCCCAATCGGCCTGACTTAAAACTACATTTTGTATTAAAAAATCACCTGAGGCATCTGTTTCAAATCTGTCAGGTTACTCGTTGACAATTGTGTATACAACCGTTGCAAGTTAGTTAAAAACAACATACAGACGAATTGAGAACCTCCTCTTTTTTTTGAAGTCGGTTGAAAAGCTTGTAAAATACGACATCATCAATGATTGCATTTTAATATTTTGCTTGTCAAGTACAGATGGCACTATAAATGGAAATTATTCCTTTCCGTATCTGTCTGAATATCGTAGGTATTTTCTTTATTTTCCGTGGAATTCGACTGTTACCAAGCCATTAAACGAAATATTAATTATAAAATCTATTTAGGGTTCAATCACATTCTCGCGTGAAGCATGAACGAAACGATAAGGGTTTTTGGGTCACGAGGGGAACCCTTGAAGGCTTACATTAGCCAGAAAAGCGTTATACTTGAAGCTATTTGTTTTTCTGAGCAAATGGAATGTGTTTGAAATATGGGCCGCCCTAAAAGTCTAATGTTGTGTTTGTAGATGTCTGGGAGTGGTGTCTGCCTTTGACAGGCTGTTCATAAAAGAATTGCCCAATAGAGTGGAAGTACGGGCTATCCAATACTGCGACGTTTTCTTTATAACATACAAGGACCAGTTTTATTAAATAATACTCGTAAAATAGAGTTTTTATTGGAATCCAGTCTTGAATTATTATTTTATAGTATTAACTACCGACTGTGCCGTGGTGGCCTAGTGGTACCTATGGCCTCTCAAGCAGAGGGTCATGGGTTCAAATCCCGGCTCGCACCTTTGAGTTTTCGGAATTTATGTGCGAATTTACATTTGTAATTTACCATGTGCTTTACGGTGAAGGAAAACATTGTGTGGAAACCTGCGAAGAAATTTAATGGTTTGTGTGAAGTTCCCAATCCGCACTGGGCACGCGTGGGAACTACGGCCCAAGCCCTCTCATTCTGAGAGAAGGCCTGTGCCCTGCACTGGGACGTATATAGTCTGGGATGATGATGAGTATTAACTACACTACTTCAATATGTTATGTACTAGGTAGGTATACTGTGCATTAATAACAGCAGGTATTCCGTTACGGTTCGCAATATTAGCATGCGCAAGAGTCGATAAGGCTGATTTATCGCGCAACTGGTCAGAACGGCCAATTTTGGCACACCCTTCAGAAGGGGGTGTAAATACATAAAAGTGGACAAATTTGGGGCCGGGTGGATATTCGAGTGTTGTGAACGCTTGGTTAAACCTCATTAACATCCAATGATTTACCATAAGCGAAGGACGAGTCTCACGAAATTTTATCAAACTGGATTCAGCATCGGTACTGTCTTAAGTTTTCATAAAAATGTAATCCGAAGCGTCATCCTTTTTAATAATAATTTGCTAAGATGGTAATGAGAAAAAAAACTTCGTACAAACTCTGAATACTTAGGTCTAACCTAACCTAACCTAACCTACCCAGCCCGCCTAACGCCCCTTGCGTGTGTGTCCTACTAATATTATAAACGCGAAAGTTTGTAAGTATGGATGGATGGATGGATGGATGCTTGTTACTCTTTCACGCTAAAATTTGGCACACAGATAGTTTATAATCCGGATTAACATATAGGATACTTTTTATCCCGGAAAATTGCATAGTTCCCGCGGGATAGCGATAAACGAATTCTTCGCAGACGGAGTCGCGGGCAGTAGCTCATTTAAAATAATTCATAGGACGATTGACACCAATTGTACTGTTTGGGTTTTTATTTACTCTTATTATTTTTATTTTTAATTATAGTTTCAATTTAGTATTAGTCAACTTACTTAGTATATAATAATTGTATACATAATTGCCTTAGTCGCAAACTAAGCAAGGCATGTTATACTGTTGGTACTATAGATAACGGATAAACATGGTAAGTGTATATTATGTAAATAAATTATATTAAATTCAAGACTGGAGCATAAATTCATACAAATTCATACAAATACTACTCCGACTGGGGATCGAATTCGGGATCTCAAGTGTCGTAATCTGGGTTTCCAACCGCTAAGCCGTACAAAATTGTCCGTAAACCTACCTTGTCGAGTTTCTTGTCAAAGTGAACAGACACCTTCTAGGCAAACGTGTACCATCTTAGGCCTCATCTTCGCCTTCCATCAAGCGAGATTGAGGCCAAACGTATGCCTAGTTTTTATAAAAAAAAAACAGTTTTTTTCTGAACCAGTGGCAGATTCTTCGTCTTTCATAAGGGCTCTATATCTAAATCCCTAATGATTATTTGTTCTAATGTAATGTTTGTCGTAATGATCGTTTGTCCTAACTCTTTTTATTTAAAATCTATTAATTGTCCTGGATTTTTATAAAACAAACCTAACCTAACCTATAGAGTTCTAGAGGATAATCACAAAAAAGTTCCTGAAAAATTCACGGTTTCCGAGAAAAAAAGTGTTAGGACAAATGATCATTAGGACAAACGATGTTAGGGATTTAGAATGAGACCCCTTTCATAAAGTGCTTGTTTGTAGTCTAATATAAAAATATCTCGGACTTTGATTTTATATTGTGGTTGAAATTACTAGTAACACTCGGCCATCAAAACCCCCTTTTCCAGCAAATCAATCATAATCGCGAAAAGATGCGAAAATTCACCACCGTGAAATTGCCGTAATAAATAACAGTAATCCTGGCTCCTGATTGGCTGCAATTTGACCGGCGCGTGCGCGCGACGCGCCGATATCCGGCCGACGGAAGTGAGATAGCATCGAAATTGAGAGGGTCTTCACTTCAGCTTATCTAAAAAACAATAGCTAGCAACCGAGGGGCACTAAGTACCTACGGAGTGAATTCTGTGCGGACGAAGTCACAAACCCTAAAATACAAAAATAAGTGAAGATTAGACCACAACTCTCAGAGCTCTTGGTTACCATCGCTACCCTAATGTGAAGCGTGGGTTAAA
Organism: Archips xylosteana; assembly: GCA_947563465.1. Classification (NCBI taxonomy): domain Eukaryota; kingdom Metazoa; phylum Arthropoda; class Insecta; order Lepidoptera; family Tortricidae; genus Archips; species Archips xylosteana. The sequence continues at coordinate 1,036,035 of OX387359.1, forward strand.
GTATAAATCTTCCTAGGTGAATTTTTTGCTTCGAGCCATTACATTAAATTTGAACCTTAATACTATGACGATACCGTTTGTTTTGAAAGATAAGGACTCGAAGCGAAAAAATCACCTGGGAAGATTTATACTATACGTGGGTATGTATAATAATTTATTGAAAAAAGTTTACATCTAATACAAAGTCCTTATATCTAGAAACTCTACTGCCTAGATAGGTAAAACCTGTGCCCTAGGATAAGCAGGGCTCCCCCTCACTTCACAGAGTTAGATAAATGTTGTTACATAAAAGAAAGCAGAAAACATGGCAGGTATAATAAAAAAGAAAAAAAATATATTAAAACTAAACAAAAAACAAACAAAAAGTGTGAGTTGTGTGTAAAGTTGTATGTAAATGAATTGTTTTTCACACACGCTTAAACTTTCAAACGTTGTTTTCCGAAACGTGACTCCAGGCATATGTTTATAAATTATCTAAAACAATGCATGTCACGTATAACTAATTATATTATGCGATAGTATCTGCGGGGGGAAACTTCGGGGTGACTGACCGTCTGGATCTAGATCTAATATCGTCTGATCTGAAATTAATTTTAATTGTTATTCCATGTCGATACGTTGGAAAGCACGTACTTTGATGGTAAGGTCGATAAGTGATCGTAATTTCCGTTTCACGCTGTAACTCCACATCACATCCCAGCCTTATACGTCCCACTGCAGGGCACAGGCCTCCTCTCAGAATGAGAGGGCTTGGGCCGTAGTTCCCACGCGGGCCCAGTGCGGATTGGAAACTTCACAAACACCATTGAATTTCTACGCAGGTGTATGCAGGCTTCCTCACGATGTTTTCCTTCACCGTAAAGCTCATGGTAAATTATAAATGTAATTTCGCACTCAGAGGTGCGAGCCGGGATTTGAACCCGCGACCCTCTACTTGAGAGGCCATAGGTCAAACCACTGGGACACCAGCACGGCTACTAACTACAACTCATTGCGGGGAAAAAGCTTCTTTTGCGCCAAGTCAGTCTGTGCAATAGTGCTTTAAAGTAGTCTGGTCATCATCAGCATATCAGCCAAAATACGTTCAGTGATGGACAAAGGGTTACCCCAAAGAGTTCGACAACATTCGGTCCTCCCCTGCCCACATTCAATAGGTTGCTGTGACCGCACCAGACCATCGGTCCCTCTTGTTGAGGGCCTTCCTACACCACATCATCCGGTTCGCAGTCGTAACCTTAGCCCCATCAGCCGTCGGTTCCACGACCAACCTCTGGCGGTCAGTGCTTTATTATTCAAACAATATTCATCATCATCATCATCATCATTTCAGCCGTAGGACGTCCACTGCTGGACATAGGCCTCCCTAATTGGTACCCAATCATTACGGCTGGAAGCGTCTTGCATCCACCTTGAACCTGCGGCTTTATCAAATCGTCCATCTCGTTGGTGGACGCCCCACGCTGCGCTTGCCGGTCCGTGGTCTCCATGTCTCCATCCTAGAACGTTTCGGCTCCAACGACCATCTGTTCTGCGTGCTATATACAATTTTAAAGAAGCTACATTAATTTTCGAGATATGGCATTTTACGTTAGTGACTCCGAATATTTGCTCTTGAGTTTAGATAAACTGAATTGACGTCTAATTTTTCTTTACCTAAGAAATGATTTAAATTGCCAGACAGGCCAATAATTGTTACTTCGTAATCTCGAAATCTATAACAATCTTTCTCCATCCCCAATTAGGTGGGAATTCGCTACGTGCACAAAATGGCCGACTGACATGCGATCGCTTACATCTTACGAATAAGTAAGCTAAAAAGGTATTGCTACAATTTTAAACACTAACTTAGAAGTTTTAGGGTTCCTTACCTCAAAAGGAAATAAATTTTAAAATTTTAAAACCCTCAGCGCAATTTCGTCACACCTATGTTTGAAAATTAAGTAAATGCCCATAATGCGTCTAAGATCCCTTCCATCCACAGCTAACAAAAGAGCTGATAACTTTGAAATGGGTAAACCAATTTTGATGAAACATGTCTAAGAACCATCGCCAAGGAACCTGCTTTCAAATAAAAAAACCGCATTCAAATCGGTTTACCCGTTTAAGAGCTATGATGCCACAGACAGACACACACACACATAGCGGTCACACTTTTAACACCCCTCTTTTTGTGTCGGGGGTTAAAAAGGGGACACTTATAGGGACATTTCGCTGTCCGTTCGTGAGCGCAAAAGTGCAACAGTATCTATGTTATACCGTTCTTTCAACAACGGGTAAAAGATAGTTGAAATTATTAAAAATTCTTGGCTATGCTTTATTTAACTATTTTCTATAAAAAATTAACTGTCAAAATATCTTTTGACTGTGTGATATTCGTTCCGGGTCGTATTTTAACCGCACCCGATTAAAATCAGGTAAAACGACCTAATTGATTCCAAATAATATGTTTTACTATGACTCGAGAGCCCGAATCTTGTACCAAAATAAGTTTTTTTTAAAGGTGATACTGAACCCTACGCGTGCCAATACGACCCGCACTTAACCGTTTTTTACCGTACGGTACGCATAATCGGAAGCCCCCCTAAATGGGGTAGTGAATAAATAAATGTAACATAACCACCCCCATTAGGGTTAAATTGCCGTTAATTACATCTTGATCGTTCGAATTTAAGATCCGGTACTGAGACGTCTGAGGTGGTGACCACAAATCGTGGAAAATGTAGGATAGTCTATGAATTCCTGCGAACTTATTTAATAAGAAAACTTGCATTTAAGGGCATTGCAGACCACGATACGTGACGTCCCGCACGCACCAGTTGTAATAAAGGAAACTGTAAGAAAGATGGCGCACATAGCGGTCAAACTTATAACACCCCTTAAGTGCCGAAGAAAACGTACAGTGGTAGACTGCCATTCATCGAGATGGTGACGATGGAACTTAGACTTTCGGCGCGAAGTGCGACGGTGGAATTTTGCAGCAGGCAGCAAATTAAATGTTTCTTCAGAGCACTCGCCGTGGTAGATCCTATAGAACATACAAAGAGAACCTACGTCCCTTCGCATGGACAAGCAATCCAAACGATCGGACATCAATGACTGATCACTGACAAGTCGAAATCTCTTAAATAAATAGCCATAGCATCATCACTACTCACATTTACAAAGTTTCTGTTATGGACCTACTATTTAGGCAATGAATAAACCTACATAAATGGAAGTATGCATAATCTAGATTTCTTTGCTAAGTCATGTCATGCACACATTAGTTCGTGTCGTCACAGTGTGTATGTTTTTGTGTTTAGTTTTAAATGGGTCCCACTGAAAAACAGCGTTGTGGCCTGCCACAACATTATGCTGAGTAGGCATCGATATAGATCGGTATTCTATATCGATGTGAGTGGGGCCCAATTCGATATTTTTTATTTATTAGAGCAAATTATTTTTTTTCAGTAGCCTGGCCACACCGGGGTCAATATAAAATGAAAGGTCATGAAAGCGATTTAGTGCCGAATTGTCGTGGCGGTTATCGGTTAATGAGGTCACTCACCTCACCCCGTCTAGCGTCAGCGTTAACTTTAACGCACGCCATATTTACCAATTAAGCAGACATTTTGAATTTATGTTAATAAGACTGTTTTTTTTTATTTTCGTAACTTTATGACGACCGGATAGTTAGTGAACCTGACGACGAAACTTGAGGTTCAAGGGTTTGATACCAGCACCAGGATTCCCAGGTCAGGGCTGATTATTTATTATGTATAAAAAATACGAATGTTTGTTTTGGATTCTTTGGTGTTTAATATCTATTTAAGTCTGTATCTATCGATATACTTAAATATGTTTATCCCTTGTCTAATACCTGTAGTAAATACAAGCTTTGCTTAGTTTGGAACTAGGTCAATCGGTGTCAAGTGCCCTGTAAAATTTTATTTATTTAGCAGTCAATTAAGATTTCGGGATTTGTATCCCAATCCCATTATCAGAACTAAAAGTCCTGAGGTCCCGCTATGTGTGAACCGAGTTTCATAAAATCCTCTAAAGCGAAATATAAAACTTCTTTCAATAAAAAAAATCAACCAAATTGTATTAAACAGAGACCGTCAATAGAATTCGTTGCAAAAATGCAAAATCCAGCGGTATGTCTGATTTTCTATTGCCTTATTTTGAAGGTTTAACGTTGAAAATGGTTTAAAACAATTTTTACCCTGTCATTCGCCCTCCAAAGCCAAAATACAGGGTTGTCGCTGTAACTAAAGATTTTTTAACTAAAAATCTTTTCGAGTGCACCGGACAGGATTAAAAACCGACCAAGTGCGATTCGGATTCGCGCACGAAGGGTTCCGTACCATTATCTATAAAAACGGAAAAAAACATGTTTGTTGTATAGGAGCCCCCCTTTAATACATAATGCCACCTAGCTAGACCGCAACTTTTTCACGATTGTTATTCCTTTGTGAAACACTGAGCATAGTACGTTCCATAGCTCACTAAGCGAACCAATAATAAAGCCAGCGAGCGATGTTTGGCTAAAAAAAATGTATTTTACTTCTTTTGTTTTCAACTAAGGAAATTTTGGGCTTTTCTTACTCAGAATCAAGCGCACTATTGATAAAAAAATGACACAATTTTTTTTGGCAGTTTACTCGTGACACAATTTTATTTATGAGAAATTAGTATTTTTAATGCCCATTTATGCCATTGCCAACCCTGCAGCGCTCCTGTAATCCCGCCCGACGGACCGTACGTTATGGCCGCCGCACACGCGACGGGAACGAGCTGATTTATCGACATAAAAACCGCTGTACTGATTCTTTACCGCGCCGAAAAACGTATGCGGTTGACGAAATGTAAAGGTTCATAATCATCACCATCCCAGCTTACATACGCCATCATCGAAAGACGTCCACTGGTGAACATAGGCCTCCCCCAAGGCTTGCCAAATAGATCGTTCCAGTTCCATCAGCATCCAACGCGTTCCCGCAACTTTCACCAGGTCGTCGTTCCATCTTGTTGGAGGCCTACCTACACTGCGTCTTCCAGTCCGTGGACGCCACGTCCTTGGACTGTAAATCCCACGCGGGTCCAGTGCGGATTGGGTACTTCCACAACATTGAATTTTCTTCGCAGGTGTGTAAAGGTTTCCTCACGATGTTTTCCTTCGCCGTAAAGCTCATCTATGAAATAAATTCAAATTCAAATTTCTTTATTTCTTTCCGAAAAACTCAAAGGCGAAAACCCGGGCTTGAACCTACGACCCTTGGAGGCCATATAGGCTAAACCACTAGCCCCCAAAACACTAGACACCTTTTACGGAACCCTATCTTTAGCCAGTAGTGCGGTGCATACAACCTTGCCCCATTGCGGGCTGCCGAAGCTGCCAACTTCAAAACTGCAGTGCTCTTGACCTTTTCACTCCGAAGTATAAGTTTTCCGGCTGTCAGGCAGTTAAAATTTATATGCACCGCTCGAATCTACACGAATTTTATATCTTTTCAAGTAGATGTAGGTGAAAAACTTAAGTAAAAGACCTGCAGGCTTATTATTTAACGCTTCTGACGCTTGCCTTCGCATCACTATTTCTTTCTGTAAAACGGTATAAAATGATGACAAAATCTCCAAAACTTTACAAAAGCTACGAGTAAGTAAACACCCATTTGTACGAAACTAAACTTTTCTATCAAAGCCAAGTAAATCAACAAACCAGTGACTCAGAAATTCCAATACGTGCATTGCAAGTTATGTAAACAAGTTAAGAAGTTAATAAAGGGCTTGTATAATTAAATGATGTAACAGACGATGACGTGCCATTGGGTTAAACTAATATCATAAACATATTTATCCTGTAGATCTTCCATGAGACAGGTAAATTGTATGCAAAATATTACCTAGTAAGTAGCTTTTGCAAAAGTCTTTGACCCGTGTGTGTTGCCAGTGATGACTTATGGCAATGAGACGTGGCCGCTAACGATGGGCGTCATAAGTAAGCTCAAAGTCACTCAAAGGGCGATGGAGAGGGGTATGCTTGGAGTTTCTCTGCGGGATCGCATTAGAATTAGAAATAATGAAATCCGCGCAAGAACTAAACTCACGGACATAGCTCGAATAGCACATCGCTCATAGAACTGACGGCCGATGGGGCCGAAAGGTTCTCGAATGGCGTCCGCGGACCGGAAGACGCAGTGTAGGTAGGCCACCAACAAGATGGAGTGACAACCTGGTTAAGGTGGCGGGAACGCATTGGATGCGGATGGCGCAGAGCCGATCTGTTCGGCGAGCCTTGGGGAGGCCTATGTTCAGCAGTAGACGTCTTTCGGCTGAAATGATGAAATAGCTTTTGCCCGTGACTAGTTCGCGCAATCGACTCATGAATGGACAAATATGCCTAAGGCGCGCAGACGTGGTACTGGGGCGCGTCGCAATTCGCGTCGTTTGTCCGCAGGCCGCGTCTCCGCCCCATCTCTTCTGTCTGCTTTGGATCGCGACGCTTCTATACATTTAGTATGAAAACTGATTCAAGGGGCGACAGCGAGCCCTGTGCTCTGCAGGATGTCTATAGGCTAGGGTGATGATGATTATGATGATTTAATTAATATTTTTAGGTTTGAAAGGCAATCAATAAACTCTTTGCAAATAAAAAACTCTTGGAAAAACTAAATGCAACTGATTCCGTAACAGCAGGACATATACGATTAAGAAAGCTGTATAGCCCTCATTCCTATGCCTCGAGACGACATAAAAAAACTTGATCTGTATCTATGCAACTTAGGAAGTAGCATTTCCTCCAACGCAACACAGTAGACAGCGAACATTGCAGCCGTAGTATAGGCCGGAGTCCGATGCAAATTGTACCACAGACAATGCATCTTGATGGCATGGCTCCCATGGCTGTATAAGTAAATGAAATCCCAGATAAACCCAAGCGAATTAGATAGCTGGCATAGCTACACTGTTATATCACAGGGTTAGTAAACAGAGCAAATAAATGTTGTTAATAAAGTTTTTAAGGTGCCATAGTCTAAAGGGAGCTTTCACCCATGTACCCAAACAGTCTGACAGTTGTTTGTAGATGCATGCGACAAACGTATCCAAGTCCCATTTTAGCTTACAGTCTTTTTCCCGAGTGGTCAATCGACGAATCCGGCACGGCTGGGCGTTCGGGAAACTCCGCAATATCTTGTCATTCAATACACCCAGTGTCTCAGAGTTTTTTGGTGAAGTAAAAGATCGTGAGGAAATTCAATGTTGTGTGTGAAGCTTCCAATCCGCACTGGGCCCGCGTGGGAACTACGGCCCAAGCCGTAACCGTATACGTTCTGAGTGTGCAGTGGGGCGTATACTTATAGGCTGGGACAATGATGATGACGAACTTGTCCATCAAAAAGTTATAAAATACGACTTAAAGCTTGCAATTTGATGCAGAACTGCCGTAAATCAGCGCCTAATTAACAATAATTCCGTATAAAAACTGCATTAACTGGCCAGAAACCCACTTGACAACTGTGGCACTTGCATCAAATTTACCGTTCCGAATTATTAATATGAGGAAACAGTTCACTAATGAACGCGAACAAACATAAGTTTGAGGTCCGTGGGAGTCTCCCAGATGTATTGTGCTTGGACGCTGTGACAAAAGGTCGTAACAGCGTATAAAATCCGAATGGAGTCATGTCGTTTTGATTCGCGAGGCGGCGGGGTCGACAGCATCGGCGCAAGCGCGCGATGAATGCCCAATTAGTCTCCAGGTTCTTAATTAGATGGATGGTTTGGTGGGGAAAGCTCGAAGATTTGGGGCTGGACAGATGGACCATGGACCCTAAATTTAAGACTGGTTTAATGAAGGGGAACCTTCGCTAGAAAATATTGACAGAAATTTGTCAAAAATTGGAATTTAAAGGCATTTTTTTTGAGATGATGAAAATGGCTCTTTGAGCCGTAGGCAAACCAAAAAGTGAATCGCGACAATAAAATCCATAGAGTTTAGTCTGCGCACAAAATTTCACGAGAATCAGCTGAGCAATGCGACCTATAGGTAGAGAATAGACAACCCGGCAGCAGCTAGCAGGTCAGACATACGAAAGTATTTTTGCCCGAGCTTTTTCGTTATATTTTTCGTGAGAAAGGGTACGATAAACATAAAGGAAAACACTCTATGATTTAACTGTTTTGGTTTTTTTTTAATCGAGTGCTGTTAAAAAAACCTATCGTGTTTTTGAACCATTGAATCAAGAACGCATTAAACTTAATATTTTTACCTTATCAAAAAGAAGATTTTAATGTGTAAAATTGAACTAAAATTTTATTGATTTTACAACAAATTATGCCAGTTTAGCTCTCTTGCCTATAATAATCACCATTTTTTGGCAAATTTAAATTTATGTACAAGTCAGTGTAACGTTTAATAGAAACAAAACCAGTCAAGTGCGAGTCGGAGTACTCGGAGTCATACATGAAGAGTTCCGTAACTCCGTACAATTTTTAAAAATAGTTCAGTAAAAAACAAGATAGACAGATATCTACTTAATGACATTGTAAAGATCGAGTTAAAAACGCTGAAATAAAACAAGTTTGTTGTATGTATAACGACCTCCTCTAATTTTTAAATGTGTTTGCTAGATTTTAAATACAATCAACTTAAGATGCCTTAATTCGCGTCTAAAACCAGCTAAGGGTGTTACCACACCAATCCCTACTTATACCTACTTCACCAAAACCTACCACACCAATCGATCGACGTCGAACAGCAGTATCGATCGGTTGTACTTAAATCAATCGTTTATCGGCCGGTATCCGTCGATCAGCCAAACCACTAACCCTGCCAGCAATAGGCGGACAAATCGCGGACCGCGGAAGGCTGAACCCCGGCTCGTCAAATATTATCATATCAATGAGGGAGGCCTGGGTGCCCCTTTTCTCCCATAATCTATTTTATCCGAATTTTGAAAGTCATAAATTGATGTCCATAATATTCTTGCTCATAAATATCGATGATCATAATTTTTGTAAAGCATATCGCTTAATAGTTCTAACTGCAATGAGCCATAATCCCATTGATCATAACTTTAAAAAGTCATAATATTGATATCAATAATATTTAAGGGAATATCGTTGATTATTCAGAAACGTTATAGGGCATATATCTTAAAGTAATAATTGTTTTTAGTCATAATTTTTCATTACCTAAAATGCACTAACCATCTACATTGAATTCTATAACATCCAAAGGAACATTGATAATTATTCAGAAACATTGTAAGACATATCGCTGGCAGCGAGCGAGCGAAGCGAGCGAGCAAGACTTTCAGGGCAAAAGCGACTCGGACAGGTTAGGTTCAGAAGGCTAAGGCGGGAGCGAAGCGTAAGCGTAGCTCCCGCCTTAGCCTTCGATGTTAGGTATTTTTTTTTATGACAGCACAGAAAAGGATTATTACCTTTAATATTATGAAATGTCATACAACCATGACATTGAATGTTATTACAAAGTATTTTATTAGTAAGTAGTTTTAGACGACCAGATGGCCTAGTGGTTAGAGAACCTGACTACGAAGCTTGAGGTCCCGGGTTCGATTCCCGTGTCGGGGCAGATATTTGTATGAAAAATACGAATGTTTGTTCTCGGGTCTTGGGTGTTTAATATGTATTTAAGTATGTATCTATCTATATAAGTAAGTTTATCCGTTGCCTAGTACCCATAACACAAGCTTTGCTGAGCTTACTTTGGGACTGGGTCAATTGGTGTGAATTGTCCCGTGATATTTATTTATTTATTTATTTATTTAATATTGTGCCTTAAAATAATTATGACCTGCGAAAAAAGACCTTGCAATAATTATTACGAGTGACTTTAGTACCTTTAATATTATGAAGTGTGATGCTTCTAGACACTGAATGATATGAGTTTACTTATTAGTCCTTACAATAATTATGACTTAAGAAAATCGTAGCTCCAATTTATGTTGTTTAATATTATGACTTCCGATAATATGACAAAGAAAAATTATGACAGAAAACGTTATGGTCTTGAAAATTCGGAACAAAAATTTTATGGGAGTCATTATAGACCCGGGAGGCCTATGTCCAGCAGTGGACGTTCTACGGCTGAAGTGATGATGACCGATGTGATTTGATTATTTATGTGGTTAAAGCTCATTTCAATAGAATCTGACAATCTATATAATATTATGATTTACGATACTTAAGGCCCGCCGAGCTTTTGGTGCATTTATTGTACTCATTTAATCCCTTCCTGTATCATTACTAGCAAAGCTTTAGTTCTGAAATACATCTGTAAGATATTTGAGGATTCACAAAAAAAAAACAAAGTCGTCTCTAAAAAATAAAAAAAACCCTTAGTACGGCGTAAATACTGCACAGCAGGTCATGACTTTTTGAATGTTAATGAAACAAGATGTTTTCTAGGGCCTAGTGTTGCTACATTTTTAGAATATGTATTTGTTTTAGTAATACGATGAAAATAACTACGCGCTACACGCGCGGTTTGACCAACCTATCTTGAGCCGTCGTGCTTCCCCCTTGTCCGTATAGTTAGTTGCGTTAGTTCTCCTTCGGCCATCTGACGGGGAACTTGTGTCACTTGCTCTTATGCACGGCTTTGATTCTAGCCTCTCTCACGCAACGCACACATACACGAGTGCATAGAATACCTAAAATCGATTAGCGTCAAAAGCTCGGTAGGGCCTTAAAGCCAACTGATATGGACACCTGATTGTTTAGGTTCCTAAAAATAAGATTATAATTTAAACCTAATAAAGAACAAGACTTTAATGATATCACTAGGGACCTAGACAATGCAGTGTCTATGTCAGTTGGCTGAAAGTGTCTACGAGAGTGTCAGATTCTGTTGAAACGAAGTTTACACACACACGCTTTGGTTAGACTTGAAAAGATGGCGAGCTAAGGGTAAAAAGGTTTATTCTGGACCTCGATAAAAAAATTCAAGATCCGGACCCCACTTAAAACTACTTGCCGACACCTACACTAATTACTCCATTTCTTCCACAGATAATCCTCGCCGACGAATGCACAGAAGCAGAAGGTCGCGCCTGGCACATGAAGCATTTCGCCTGTGCCGAGTGTTCCAGGCAGTTGGGGGGTCAGCGATACATCATGAGGGAAGCCCGCCCGTACTGCCTGCCGTGCTTCGATGGTTGCTTCGCGGAGTACTGTGACGCTTGCGGGGAGCCAGTGGGAGTGGACCAGGGCCAGATGTCCCATGAAGGACAGCATTGGCACGCCACGGAGCGATGCTTTGCGTGCCATACCTGTGGAGCTAGCTTGCTAGGTTAGTATGATGTTATCTTCTTTTTATTTCAGCCTATATACCATGCAATCCATAATACCATCATACCATCCAATGCAGAATGAGAGGGCTTGGACCGTTGTTCCCCCGCGGGCCCAGTGTGGATTGGGAACTTAATACGCACCATTGAATTTCTTCGTGAGTCTGTGCAGGTGGAAATGACGTTTGCCCTTCACCGTAAAGCTCGTGGTAAATTTCAAATGTAATTTCGCACTCAAATTCCCAAAAATTCAGAGGTGCAAGCACGGTTTTGAACCCGCGACCCTCTGCTTGAGTGCTTGAGAGGCCATTGGTCAAACCAGTAGGGTACCGTTACCCATCTCCATTGGTAACTATCAACTGAGACTTAATACTGATATTTCGTAGAAGTTCCCAAGATTTGTACGTCTACTATTGTAATTATACTTAGCTCAATCTTAGCTTTGCCTTTGTGAAAGACATACATTTTGCGAGAGTTTCGATATCGAGGGTTCAGACTGGACGTTGATGAGTAACTCAGCTGGGACTATTATTTACAAGATGGTTAGTAAAAAAAATTATAATAATAAAATAGCTACATTATGGTATTTTTTCCCTAGGTCGTCCGTTCCTGCCTCGGAAAGGCGCTATATTCTGCTCAATAGCATGCTCCAAAGGCGAGCCGCCGACGCCCTCGGACTCTTCAGGCCCTGGACCCCGGCCGCCACGCGTGCCTCGCCACAGAAGACCACCTTCACCAAAATCCCCACCGATGACGCCCCAACGCGAGCCATCACCACATATAGACGCTGACTCGGAACCCAGTGGCTCTTACGTCAGAGAAAGCCCGCCGCCGCACCCTCCGCCCCCGCCGCATGCTTGCCTCAGCCTCGATAGAGCTTTAGCCGACTTGCGTCTAGAACAATCTATGACAGAACACCAGATACAACCCACGCCCACCTCAGAAGAACCTAAGGAAGAATCTCCAGAAGACTGGAGACCGCCGCATCCCATCGACGCACAGGTCGTTACTCCTGGGCATTCCACGTCCATGCCTGAGCTTACTTTAGTAGATGGTAAAGGTTCACCGAGAAAGCCAAGAGGCGGGAGGACCGTGAGGTTCTGCGGGGACGACAATCAAGCGTTCGAGCCTGATGAGCCTGCACGGAGGGAGAGAGAAAAAGAAAAGGTACGGGATGACGACGCAAGCAGCTACTGCAGCACTTGTTCGTCGTCGTCTTCGTCTGCTGAGTCTTACACTCTCCCCACAAGACGAGCTTATGGCGGAGTGAGGATCTCCTATGTCCCTAATGACACCATCGCCTGCGCCAAGCGGGAACGTCAAAGGAAGAACGCGCAGCAAGATAAGAACTGCATCATCTCGTGATCCTGGATTACCTTTTTACACTCAACCTCCGATCAAAAGACTGACTTTTTGATAGTTTAAACCCACGCCATAGTTTAGGGAATTAAAATAAAAGTCAATGTAACAGTAAATCTAAAAAACGCTGGCTTCGGCAAACAGATTTTTAAGACAACCACTGTTGTCACGATGTATGCTTTTCATTTCTACATTTTGAGGTATGATAGTACTTTGTTAAGAATCACATGGATATTGTCTTCCTTAGTAATAAAAACAGCTTTTGGCAAAACCGTGCAACTCACAAATAAAAGGATACCAGGTGCATTACTGTCACTAATCATGTTGTGACATTGTCGCGATTCTACTATTGTGTCACCATCTTATGTAACGTAGCGGTGACAATTGGAACTAAAAGAAGAACCACGAAATTGCTACACCTTTTAAGTTTGTGAAGCGTTGGAAATAAGTCGATTATTGTGTAATTCGTGTATTTTTTATCGTGGTATTTGTATTCATCTGTGCGATGTCAGCGCCACCACTAGCTGCTCAAGTAAGCTTGTATCAATGTATCTCTATATAATGGGTTTACGCCCAAATGAATAGGATTTTTGACAAATTTGTACCCAACGTGTAATTTGGCTGTAATCGCTTTCAAATTTGACGTTCTATTCATTCGCACACCTTTCCTCGTGATGGATTAAAAGGTACGTATATTTTAATATATTTAACTTAAAATGGATCCTATAATTATATTTAAACGTCAGCTTTAAATTATTTGGATTAATTTATCTTAACATATCTGCTTTTGATACGTATTAACCATATCCTTTTCATAAAATGATTATTTTAAGACATATCCCATTTTGCCACTTAATTAAGTAAAGTTAAGTTAGTAATTAAGAAAAAATGTATGATAAAGAGAATTAGTACAAATGTGGATTGTATTATTTTGTATTACACTTTGAGGAAACGTGTGTTCAAATTCTGTATATAGATATAAGAATTAATATAATGTAATATTAAGATTGCCTTATGAATAAATTGCCTGTAATTTTGAGTTAAGTAGGTCATTTCAATGTTTTATTTTATTTCTATAGACGAAATAATTATTGTAAGTGGTTTGTTAAAATTGTAAAAAATGTACTTACAACGCTTCTTATGTTTTCCTTTGAACACGTCTGTATTTTTTTGTGTTTAATTTTATATTTGATGTTAAAAATTAGAAAAGACGTTTGCATGCATGCGGTTTTTTTTTCAATAATTGAAATACTCTCACCAACGTAAAAGCATGAACATAACAATAACAAGTAACTTTTATACAAGTGTTTGTACAAATAAATGTAAAATGTAAACAATTTGTAAGATATTTGTATTGAGAAGAAAATAAAATGTTTTACAAATAAATTGTGTATTTTTTATTAAATGCTAAACAACCTACTTACTTGAAGCTCAAACGATCTGTAAATCGGCATTTTCAATTTAAAATGTAAATGCTATTTTTTTCAGGATTAGGTAGTTTTGGGATTTTGCTACTCAGAATCTAGAACGCTATTGATTTTGATGATTTAAAAAATTAACCTAATTTTCCTTTTTTTTTGTCAGTTCGTGACGAAGCATATAAACTGTAGTAAAAAAAGTCAGCAAACTGACTTAAATTTTAAGGACACTTTTCTTTATGAAAACGAATATTACTCGTGATTTTAAATAAGAAAACTCCAAAATTTCCTCATTTAAAAAACTAAATTTTCAAAAAGCTCACCTTTTACTTTTTCTTGAAATGAGGAAATATTGGTTTTTTCTACTGATTTTGATGATAAAAAAACGTCCGAAATGTTTGTGCCAGTTTTGTGATGTTTTTTTCATACAGTTTATATGGCTCATCTCATCACAAAACTATCAAAAAAAAATTGTATTGAAAGTTAGGAATATTTTTTAGAAAAGGGTACCTACGCTTTTTTTAAAATGCCCATGATACACTTTAAATTAAAATGGCCAATTAACAAATCACCAACCTACTTAAAAAAAAAGCTCCTATCTCAAAATTGGTAATCTCCCTGAGTGAAGCTTAAACGGTTATAGTATAAATCTTCCCAGGTGAATTTTTCGCTTCGAGCCCTTATCTTTCAAAACAAACGGTATCGTCATAGTATTAAGGTTCAAATTTAATGTAATGGCTCGAAGCGAAAAATTTACCTGGGAAGATTTATACTATAACTTTATAGGGCTCACTTTAGTTTACACATCGATTTTAGATATGACCTTTTTTCAAAATAGCGACGAAATGTTTATACTAGCCATACTAGCCGTGTTACAATACGGGTGGATTAAATCTTGCAAGTAAAATTTGACCCACTTCCAGCGACAAGATTGACTTGGGTAATACATGTAATTCGGATGGCAATGCAAGTAGAGTCAACAAAAAGTATGGCCAGAAAAAAGCTTCTACTAAAAATTAATTTTAACAAACCTGTATCAACACACAAGATGGAGCGACGACCTGGTTACGGGTTGCGGGATCGCGTTGGATGCGAATTGCACGGGACCGATGTGATTGGTGAGCCTTGGGGGAGGCCTATGTTCAGCAGTGGACGACGATGATGATGATGACGATGATGAAACTACTCTACTTTTTAATTTATTTACAAAATTCACAGGGCGAGTTCATACCAGCAAAATGGGTGACAAGTGTCATTCAAGGAAAAACTGACTAATAATCAATTCTGTATAATATTAGAGGTTTAATTATTTTACCTAGATACAATTCTGTAAAAAACAATGTCCCATCAATATCCATATACTAATATTATAAATGCGAAAGTGTGTTTGTCTATATGCCTGTCTGTTGCCTCTTCACGCTTAAACAGCTGAACCGATTTAGATGAAATTTGGTATAGCCTCCTATCCTAGGACCCCGCGTACAATTTTTTGTACATACATATTTCAAAATTGACTGAACTTTTCTTTATACAATATAGGCTTGCGTTTGACCATAATCACGCCTGACAGAAAGCGAAGATGAGGCCTACGATGGAGCACGCTTGCCTAGTAAATGCTCATTCACCCTAGACTTGAAAGCGGCCAAATTGTAGTGTTCAGGGAACACAGTCGCAGGCAAGGAATGCCACTCCTTAGCTTTGCTGAACTTTAACTAAGTAACAACAGGATTCCTAATTCCTACCTACACAATATTTTTTCTGGGTCTAAGGAGGATAGAGATGGTTTGAGCCCCGGGAAAGAACATGAGATAGTTTTTATCCCGGAAATTTCATAGCTTCTCGACAATTGGGCTAAACGTTAAAGATGGGCCTCATAAGAAAGCTCAAAGTCACTCAGAGGGTTATGGAGAGGGCTATGCTCGGAGTTTCTGTGCGGGATCGCATTAGAAACGATGAAATCCGCGCAAGAACTAAAGTCACCGACATAGCTCGAAGAATCGCCAGACTCAAGTGGCAGTGGGCAAGGGCACATCGCTCGTAGAACTGATGGCGGATGGGGCAAAAAGATTCTCGAGTGGCGTCCACGGATTGGAAGACGCAGTGTAGGTAGGCCTCCAACAAGATGGAGCGGCCGATCGCGTTGGATGCGGATGGCGCGGGACCGATCTGTTTGGCAGGCCTATGTTCAGCAGTAAACGTCTTTCGGCTGAAGATGGGCTAAAACCTGTGACCCATATTATGCAGACAGCTACAAAGAACACTAAACGAATGACAAGTCCTTATCATTGAAAGTGCATATTGACAGAGTCGCGGGAACTGTCACGCGTCCGCCATTGTTGTCGGTGAAACTGCGTCATCGGAGACGAATGCTGTTCATTACGATATTGTAACTTTTGGGGTACATAGTCGAGTACTGAAACGGCCCAGGGGAATCCTATCCTCTATTCCCACTAGTTCAGTTGTCCAGTTCATTTGACTGAACTAGTGAGAATTTTTTTCTCGGTAGTTCAGTCAACTGAACTAGTGGGAACAGAGGACTTATAGAAATTCTCGTTTTCACGAGGACAGACCCGTGGTCAATCTACAGTTTGTCTACCTGGTTTTCCTTTCTCTGGGCGTTTTGCCTTTCGTTCAGGCAACATCAGATACCTACCTAACTAACCTAACCTACCTAGTCAACTGAACTGGGCAACTGAACTAGTGGGAATAGACTAATCCTATTACTGATACTGAAAAGGAAATGTAACAAGGGGAAACGTACTCTTAGGCCCATACTACACGGGCGGTTTCCCGCCGCGGTTTCCCGCTCGACGGAGCTGCGCAGTGTAGTTTGCACCATACAACTTCCATATAAAATTGTGTCTAGTGGCGGTTCAGAAGCGGTTTCCCGCGGCGGGAGAACCGCCCGTGTAGCATGGGCCTTACTCATAAGCTTTAGTACAACACACAATATAAGTTTAGTAGTTTCCTTAGATTATTTATACCCTAGTTAGATAGAGCTTAAGCGGCATGAAAACGTCCCGAAAAATATAAGCCAATAGTTGGCTTATATGTCATTTGCCCCTTCAGTCTGAATGACGTAACGCGATCGTAAGATGAAGCTGTCAAATGGGTTTTTGGACGTTTTGTATCGCAGTGTTTGCTACTGACACTATCTAGTGTGTAAATAATCTAAGGTAGTTTCATACAACTTTGAACGGGAATTTACCTATCATCGTTGCTCGTCTATGTAGTTACAATGCAAAAGTCCGATCGTTTTCGGTATACACTAACCCGAGATACGGATCATTTCATTTCTTTGGTGAATAAATTTTATTTGCCATTTGACGGCGAGGAAGCGACGGGACGTTTGGCAAACTTGGCAGACGACGCGACAGAGCCCATAACTGCTGCTGGGGAGTTGGATAAGTAATAAATAGTTTGGATATCTTTGTAGAACTATTGTAGCTTGACGAGCAAACGACACGCTAAGATTAAACTTTGATGCCATAAAATGGCAGCTAATCTAGCTCGTTGCAAGTAACAGTGCTAGATTTTTCCCGTGACTTTGTCTATGTCTAGGTTCTCGAATAGCGTCCACGAACCGGAAAACGCAGTGTAGGTAGACCTCCAACAAGATAGAGCGATGACCTGATTAATGTTGTGGAAACGCGTTGGATGCGGATAGCGTAGGGCCTGTCTGGCGAGCCTTGAGGGAGGTCTATATTCAACAGCCTAAACTTTATTTTACCACCGTCAAAACATATTTATATTATATCACATATATAAAAATCTCGTGTCACGGTGTGAACTCCTCCGCAAAGGCTTGACCGATTTTTATGAAACTTTTTTGTCTATTTGTATTTGGTAGGTCTGACAATAGGTCGTAAGCTAATTTTTATGCCCCTAGGTGATATATGGCATAACAAGATTTGCGGGGTCAGCTATTATGGGTGCGTTTTACAATACCGAAGTACGAAAGACCGAATGTATTAAAACATCGAATGGGTCAAAAGACCGACACGATTTTTTTCTGAAACCGTAAACTTCTCAGAATTTATTAAAACGGCATCATACAGAACCCATTAGGTTAGGTTAGGTTTGTTTTATAACAATCTTAAAAAGTTAACGGTTTCAGAAAAAAATCGTGTCGGTCTTTTGACCCATTCGACGTTTTAATACATTCGGTCTTTCGTACTAGTATTGTAATACATACCCGCTATTATCTTCTTTCTTCTAGGTCGTAGGCCACTTTTCTTCGCGGATGGAGTAGTGGGCAACAGCTAGTAATATATAAAAAAGTCTGATCGGATAAATAACAATCTATCCAACGACAAAGTTAACAAGGCGTGAGAGGAAGCGGCTGCCAAAAGCCCAGCTATTTAGCCGGCTAGACGCAATTTAGCAAACCTAACTCAATCTAGAGGCGCAGACCGTTTTTCACCCCTTACAAGCACTGGAGGGGAGTTGTTTATTGAGTCTGCAAGTCTTTGGGCGATGGGCGTAGAAATAACGTTCGAAATATTATGTACATTTTGAGATGCGGAGATTCTTATCTCATCATATCATCTATAAGTTAGAACCAAGAAATGAAGGCCTGTTGGTGCCATGAATCGTTTTATTATCTTTACAGATTTAAATTATTTGTAAGGCATCAATTAGAAACTTATAATTTAGTAAGACATTTTGAAAAAATGCTCCACCAAAATGAAGTAAAAATTAAATCTCAAAAATTCACTCTTTTATTTATATTGGAATATACAGTCGGAGCGAGACGACCTGGACGCGGAATTAAACCAAATTTGGCTCAAAACAGGGAACAATGGACGACCTGTGGGGAGGCCTTTGCCCAGCATTAGGACACTATATAGGCTAGTAAAAAAAAAATACAGTCGGGGTAAGAAAAGGTTCGTCACCTTAAAGTCGACATTTGCTTGCACCAAGATAATTGTCAGTCCTGTCAACATTTTATTTCAAACGAAACAGAATACCGCATTGACGTTTCCCATATTTCAAAATTACACCAAGAGTCTAAGAGTCTATGACTTGTTATAGAAATAACTTTAAAAACTGACGAAGTTTTTCGTACCCTAACTGAACAGTGTGCATACCTAATATGTCGAAGGCATAAATATGTACAATCGGCCCAGACGCCAGCTTGACACCTTAAAGGCCCAGTTTGCGTGCAGTGGCTTACATCTGTCCATACCAATCCATACCAATGAACTTCAACGGCTGCAAGCAAATTTGTTTTGAAAATGGCAAGCTGGCGCTTGGGCCGATTGTACACAGCCATCGCGTCAAATTAGGTATGTAAACATCAACCTTATTGTTAGTGGCACAGAGTTGTACTGATATAATTTTTTTACGCCTTGTTGTTGTATATACGACTTTGCTGTACGTATGTAACATGTAAATAGAATTTAAATTTGACACCTTTCAGTAATCGGATTGACTTGAAATTTAGTTAAGATGACAATGCAGGTACCAGTCAACAAAAAAAGTGTATTGAATTTTTTATTTATTTTATCACCCGTAAATAGACGTATGACGAATTCTCATGTTACACCATCATTATAACACACATTAGTAACCAACCAGAACCAGAAACCAGAGGGGTGCCGAAAAAAGTCAAAAGTTTGCTACCCCTTGAACATTTAATCAAATTAATTTCAACCCAAAAAGGGTTAGTGACTAATTCTAAGCCAGATGACTAACCAATTGACCTTGGGGCACCCCGGGAAACCATCTCAACCCTTTGCCTGCCGCGCAGCTAGTTATTAAGTGATTAGTCGCTTAAACCAGAGATTTATTAATCGCTGTCGCGAGAAATGGTCAAAGAGTAGAAGAAAAGGGTATTGTAGAACAGTCCTAATCACAATACATATTATAAACTAAATATGTTGATAGCAACGGATAAAAAGGCTTTTTTTAAAAAAAAAGGGTATTTAAAACGGTCGCGTGCTTTAATTTGGGACCCATGTCGAAAAAATATGCTTTGAATTTCTATAAGTACAATATGACAGGACTGTCAACCTTAAGTGGGCCCCAAATTATGTAAAGCACGCGACCGTAGCTTTTTTGTTAAATTAAGAAATTTTTGGTTTTTGTTATTCAAAATTACGAGTACTATTCATTCAAAGGAAAAGTGTCCTTAATTCTGCGAGTCAGTTTTTATTCAGTTTTATTTGTTTCGTCGCAAAACTGACACAAAATAAAATATGGTAAATTAAGGACATTTTTTTAAATCATCAAAATCAATAGCGCGCTTGATTCTGAGTAAGGAAACCCCAAAACTACCTTATTCTGAAAAAATAAGCAAGCATTTTAGATTGAAAATGCCCAAACGCCTATACCTATAATCTATTTATCTATCTACAGCCATTGTCCGTCCACTGCTGGACGTAGGCCTCCCTCATATTGCGCCAACGTTCGCGATCCTGGGCTTCCCTCATCCAGCCGCTGCCAGTTGTCCTCCTAAGGTCATCAGTCCAACGTGTCGCAGGGCGTCCCACACTACGCTTTCCCAAACGTGGACACGTCTGTTCCAACGATTGTCAGTTGTACGGCAAACGTGACCAGCCCATTGCCACTTCAGCGTGCTAATCCTTCGGGCCTACCTATAAAGATATACTTAAACTTAAAATACATAAATATTAAACTCAAAGACTCAAGCACAAACATTCGTAGTATTCATTCATACAAATGGATTTACAACACGGATGAGGCTGCAGGGTAAAAAATGTTTGCCTTGCCATAAAACTTTCGACCTCAGTGAGAATATGAATCTAAATATACTCAGTCAGTTGACTGTCGCTTCTGCACCCCTCTTTGGGACTCAAAGGGGTGAAATAACCCTTCGCCGTCGGGTCGTTACAATGTCGCTTTGTCGAGTTCTCTAATCTCGGTGATTTGCGTTAATTACTGTGTTTGTGCGTTTGTAGGGTTAACAGGGTTCGCCAAACTGGGTTATTATATTAAATTGTAGGGGTTTAGAATAGATTGCCGAATGATTTGATTAGGGTAATTTTGTTTTGTTTCAGTTGGTCGGGCAAATGTCGAAAAAAGGTTTGATTTTTTTTTTTAAAAATTAAAATATGTCCTAGTAAGCCGTGGTGGCCTAGGTACTGGTTTGA
The DNA here is from genome assembly GCA_947563465.1 of Archips xylosteana. NCBI lineage: Eukaryota > Metazoa > Arthropoda > Insecta > Lepidoptera > Tortricidae > Archips > Archips xylosteana. The sequence goes on from OX387359.1 coordinate 1,057,224, forward strand.
CTTATGGCCTCACAAGTGGAGGGTCGTGGGTTCGAGTCCCGTCTTACATCTCCAAGTTTTTTGGGATTTATGAGCGAAAATACATTTTAAAACTTTACCATGAGATTTTTGGTGAAGGACCATACATACAAAACATATGTGTACAGTCGGCCAAGAAGTGGTCCACCAGTTTTGACAAAAGTTTCTGTGGTATTTAAATATCGCTAAGGTTTAAATTTCTAACTGAGTGAAGTCATTACTCATTATATTATTGCAAGGGAAAATCGATCTCGTATAATGACGTGGTTATATAGATAAATACATACTTAAATACATAGTAAACATCCAAGATTCGAGCACAAATATTCGTATTTTTCACACAAATATCTGCCCCGACTGGGAATCGAACCCGGGACCTCAAGCTTCGCAGTCAGGTACTCTAACCACCAAGCTATCCGGTCGTTAATGATGATGATGATGATAGTGATGAAATTTTGAAACCACTGCTTATATACAAACTTCTGAACGTTGCAAGTTAAAAAGTTTGTAAAAAGCTTAGAGTATATATATTATTTATACTCTAAGGTAAAAGGTACTATTTATGTACCTCCCCATTTGAATCTCAGTAGTCATCGCGGCGAACCCCCGGCCGCCGGCGCGTGGCACAGGTGCCGTCACGCTGCGCGCGCGCACCTGACTATTGATTTATCAATGCACTTCCAAATCGATTGGGGATGTTACGTAAACTGAAGCAAACCCAAGCGGGAATTTGTCGCTTTACAACCAGCCAAGTGTTATTTATTATTAAAAAAATTATAAACCCCCATCGCAAATAATAATAATATAATAATAAATAATAAATATCACGGGACAATTCACACCAATTGACCTAGTCCCAAAGTAAGCTTAGCAAAGCTTGTGTTATGGGTACTAGGCAACGGATAAACATACTTATATAGATAGATACATACTTAAATACATATTAAACACCCAAGACCCGAGAACAAACATTCGTATTTTTCATACAAATATCTGCCCCGACACGGGAATCGAACCCGGGACCTCAAGCTTCATAGTCAGAGTCTCTAACCACTAGGCCATCTGGTCGTCGCAAATTAAGTCTAAGATCCCTTCCGTAACTTAAAAACCGGCCAAGTGCGAGTCGGACTCGCGCACGAAGGGTTCCGTACAATTATCTATAAAAATCACGTTTGTTGTATGGGAGCCAACCCTTAAATATTATTTTTATTTTAATTATTTATTTTTAAAGTCAATACATAATTAAATATTCTGTGAATATTTCAAGCTTCTACCTGTTCCCGTTATCAATATCGAGCAAAAATGAGCAAAAAAATCACGTTTGTTGTATGGGAGCCCCCTTAAATATTTATTTTATTCCATTTTTTAATATTTATTGTTATAGCGGCAACCGAAATACATCATCTGTGAAAATTTCAACTCTCTCGGACGGACAGCGGAGTCTCAGTAATAGGGTTTCCGTTTTTACCCTTTGGGTACGGAACCCTAAAAAGAGCTGATAACTTTGAAACGGCTGGACCAATTTTGGTGAAACATGTCTAAGAACCATTGCCAAGAAACCTGCTTTCAAATAAAAAAACCGCATCCAAATCGGTTCACCCGCTTCAGAGTTATGATGCCACAGACAGACACAAACACGCACACACACACACATAGCGGTCAAACTTATAACACCCCTCTTTTTGTGTCGGAGGTTAAAAAATTTGAATCAACTATTTTTGTTATTTACTGTCCCCAGTTGTCCAAGTGACCATACTCACTCATACTGTTCCATAGAAAAATGCTTAGGTTGTCCAGGAGACAAACAACCATAGAAGCGGGTGGCAAGAATTTAATTCAAAGTTCTGACTGATTGATATTTCAACGCATAGCCCAAACCGCTGAAGCGAAAGACTTGAAATTTATCACACATGTACTTTGAGCGTCATAGAGGTACCTCGCGTCTACGTCCATAAGATTCAATGTGTTACAGAATTGCGAATAAAAAACCGCGCGGTAAAATATCGCTGTGCGGACGGGGCCTTAAAATTTGGTTCCAAGTAGGTGTATAAGGCGGCCCCTAAACGGTCAATTGCGCAATATTGCGAATTGTGCAATATTATTGACCGTTTAGGATTAGTATTGAAGATTGCGCAATGATTGACCGAAAGTTTGAGCGAGTTTAATTTTTATTGCACAATATTTTTCCATTGCATCGTATAGGGTCAGTATTGTGCAATATTTTAGTATCCGACTAAACACGAAAACATTGTGCAGTTTGTATTATTGTGCAATATAATTGCTCGTTTAGATTCAGAGCGCCTTTCAAGCTTATTGTACAATAAAAAGTATTGTACAATGTTATTGTAGGTGTAGGGGCCGCCTAACAGTATAACTATTTTTGTCTATCACTGTATATCCTTCCCTGGTTGTCAAAGTATCTTCATATCAAATTACTAGTTACTATTTTTTTAGTTAATATTATAATTATATTTACAACAATGTTGCGGTGGAGTATACAGATAGAGTGTACGTTTAGAGTGTCAACAAGGTGACAAACAGGATTAACGTTTAATAGCGTCATAGAATAGAACAATATTATCAGCGTATTGTAGGTAAGTAGGTACGCATACGCTGTGTCCGCGGCGCGTGTCAAGCCAATTTCAAGCAAAAGAAACTGGCGAAGCAGTGCTATTACACGAACCATTTGGAGCCAATTTTGACCCCTTCTTCTAATATATAAAAATCTCGTGTCACGGACAATTTTGCACCCTTCGTCCATTTCCCCGTTCGTCTACTTAGTCCCCATCCGTCCATTGGCTTGAACGATTTTTATGACATTTTTCCTCTATATTTGGTAGGTCTGAGAATACCTAGGTCGTAGGCAATTTTTCATAGCCTTATTCTTCGCAGACAGAGTCGCGGGCAACAGCTAGTCTAATATATTAAAATCTCATGTCACGGTGTTTGTTTTCGAACTCCTCCGAACGTCCTGACCGTTGACCGATTTTTACGACATTTTTTCTCTATATTTGGTAGGTTTCAGAATAGATCGTAGGCTATTTTTTATACCCCTATTCATCGCAGACGGAGTCGCGGGCAACAGCTAGTAATAATATATTAACACCTTGCTACTTGTACCATATGTCCTGTGAATAAACTGTTAATTTATTCAATCGAGTTGTTACAACTCTTCGCCACTTGTATGGAGTTAGCTAAGCCATAACCTCCGATAATTCGAACTGGTTCGAGTTGTCAACATTGGCGGCGGACGGTCGATACTGCCGCCCCTGTAATCCGAGCCTGCGGTCGCCGCGTCCGAACTGTCCCATATTGTTTACTGTTTACTTTAATAAGCTGTGATAGGTCTTGATTTGAGGCTTTTTATTTTATCAAATAAAACCCTTTGGCGGCATGTCCACTGTATCAAAATGTCCACTGTTACGTCGCACTACAACGTCCAAGTCGAAATATCAACTGTATCAAAACGTCGAATCTAACATTAGTGTGAATATTCAGCGTCGTTACGGCGTTCTTTCGTCATTGCCATTTCAGCAAATATTTTTGTGTCATTATTTGATCGATTGTTCCGAATCACTTTTGTTGTAGAAATAGCAAAAGATTATGATACAGTTTTCAATTATTAAAAGTACAGGACCTCTAAAAAATCAACGAAAACGCTATCAAAACCTACAGCCGATTCGTAGAAAACGTGACCACGAAAGTGAGGCGGTTGAAACGCTCGAATTATGACCCTATTAGAAGAGACAATGCTCAGGGTTAACTTTTCTGAAAACTACAAACAGCACAGATGCTACATCTAGTTTGATCAAAGATTTTGCGACTTGCGTTTCCTTAGACCGTCCGTACATTACGCTATCCTCCTCTCTCATACGTCTCCTCTTGTCTTCCGACAAGAAACTCGATAGAAAGTCAATCTAACGTGTGGGATAGAACGAGATGACAATCGTGGAATGGTAATGATGTATAGCCGAGCGATGATAACGCTTGAATATTCACCCTAATGTCCACTATATTAAAATTTCCACTGTTATCAAAATGTCCACTGTATCCCAACGTGCACTGCACTATAATTGATGTGAATTGTCCCATGCTTATTAATGCTTGATCTTTCACAAAAGTAACTGAGATTCACAGTGAAATGAAAACGATGGTTTATAGAAAAATAATGGTTGTCGCGTGCTTTGGAATCGATCTGTATCAGTCGCGGTCATGGTCGGAATCCATTATACATTAGAAAGCAGGTTTGAGTCGGACATTACTTTCGTATCTTTATGTTGGCACGGTCCCTTGACAACGGTACCTTTAGTTACTTAATACATCATCATTCAAAAGTGATGGTAGAAGTACATACAAAGAGGCACGCATTTTTTTAAATACAAGTAATGTAAATCATACAACGGTTTCTCGACGAATGACAAATTTATTAAGATTGACACCTTATTTGTACAAACAAAGTAAAATCTCACCAGCGTAGACATTTCAGCATTATTTACGATTACGTTTTTTTGATTTTACATACGTATATCTCGATATCTATATGTAATTGGTCGACCACGTTTTCTCGACCTTGAAAAAATTTATTTAAAGCCTATATTTTAGCTCTTTCAACCCGAAACACAGGATTTCCTAGTTCGGGCTCATGAGTTGCTTACTTAGATCTATTAAGAAAACTTTGAACTTATTCTGTAAAAATCTACTTTTCAATAAATTATTCAATTTGTTATTTTTGAGGCACTGTCTCAACTGCACTGTTTAAAGCCAGGTAAATAGAGATCATTTCTCGTAACTCTATTATAAATTGACATTCAATAGCAAATTTAAACAGTCAAAATAACGATATAGCGTAAAATGCGGTGGTCCAGGGGACAAATCACTATTTCAGTAGTAGCCATGTAGTAGTAGTCACATGACTATACTTACCGTCATAGTAGTTATAAGTAGTCAAGCCGTTTTAGCCTAAAAAGGCAACAAACTCGTACACACACTTTCACATTTATAATATTCGTATACATTAACCGGTGCTTAACAAATCAATAAAATAAAGTTGCAACCGCATACACCTTGCTTACGCATGTCTAAAGTCCAATACCTGTTATTCAGCAACACTTGTGCAAATTCCTTAACGGCCATAAGTGCACAAAGTCCCAAGTGCCACTAACGACCAAGAGAGTTACAATGATGTCGCAATCACAAAGCGCAAGGACGGCCGGTTGACTCAACGTCAACAGTGTCAGTTTGACAGCCATTTACGCGGGAAATTTCGTCCGATACTGGGAAACTTTTACGAGGCAATGACTCATTGTAAACAGCCAAAGTCTTAAAAAATGTCGCTTAAATGCTGTATTAAGTTTTAGAGCTTTCGTTTTCTGCCAAAGTTTTTTTAAACCATGTTGTTATCCTACGACATAATTCGTGGAAATAATAAAAATACAAAAGTTTGCCACTGTGTGTGTTGCTTTTGCAGGCTTTTGCGCTTTTTTGTATTTTATTGCGTTTTTTTTTTGTTTTATAACGACCGGATTAATTTTGATGAACTTTGGCCTAGAAATTGATGGATCTCTGGAATAACACATAGGCTACTTTTATCTTGATTTTTCACAAGGGATTTACTCCTGTTTAGTGACGATGTATGTATGTAACGTCAACATGACGTGTGCAGCGAAAAGGTTCCATCGTGGACGATTCAGTTTCTCAGACTGTAAACCGTAAACCCGACAGAAAACCGTCATTGGTGCAACGTATTTTATAAAACGCATTATGGCATGAGTCAGTGGCCAAATATTTTTATAATGACCCGAAACGGTTGCCGGTTGAGGCAAATGCACGATGTTTGTTTACTTCCAAATACTAAGTAAGTAGGGGTTCTTGTTATTAGGAAATACTTGGATTTATATATTACGATGGAGTGGTTCTGTTTAGGGTACTGTACCACAAAAGGAAACAAGGAAGCCTTAGAGAATAACTTCGTTGTCTGACTGTTAAGACTTATTTGCCTAGGAACTCAAGTATTTTTTATTTGACATTTTTATTATGTTGTAGTTTTATTTTTTGACAATTTCACATATGCGATTTAATATATTGGTGACAATTTGTTTTATTATACTTTTATTGCTCTTGACATTTTCACATGCACATGTTACGACATTTGGCTGTAAACTAAAATATATTAATTTAAATATACACAATATGACATTTTTTTAGTAGTGGTAGAGCCATGTTGTAGCTAGCCGCTGCATCACGAATGGGCCGGCTCGTCCGGGGCAGTACCACCCTCTCACAGAAAACCGGCGTGAAGCAGCAGTAATCCTGCTTGCGTTTCGTACGGTCAGTGAGAGTGCCGGGGGCCCAATACCTCACCCCTTCCCTCTCCCCCTCCCCCTCCCCCTTCCCCTATTCCCTCTCCTTAAGGGCCGACAACGCACTGGCATCGCGTAAAGCGCTGCAGGTGTCTATGGACAGTGGTGATCATTTAACATCAGGTGACCCACTAGTTCGTTTGTCTGGCCTTTCTAACATAAAAAAAAAAAAAAAATATATACAACTTATTCAATTACATGTACAACTATTCTAGACTAACAATAAGTACGATAAGAAAAAAGAAAACAAAAATGTAAAATAAGGATAATTATAACTAAAACATGTTATGATATGAAAGGCAAGGTGCCGAAGATACTGGCAGCGTTTCATCTATGAATAGCTAAGCTAATTCTTTGTCCGAGGAAGCTGCCAGCTTCGGTCCCCTTTGACGTCGATTAACCTCTTTGAAATTTCTCTAAAGAGCTTCAAAGCGCTAGGACCCCACGGACCAAGGGTCTCCACACCGAATGGGACAAAGTCGTATTCGCTGCCTAGACCCCTGTATTTGAGTCCTTTCGCTTTTTCAGCCGTTTCAGAAGCTGCACGACATTTTATTTTAATGTGTTTTAATTAATTTAACGACCGCTTTAGCCTAGTTGGTAGTGACCGTGCCTACGAAGCAAGAGGTCCTGGGTTCAAATCCCGGTAAGGGCATTTATTTGTGTGATGAGCACGAATATTTGTTCCTGAGTTATGGATGTTTTCTATGTATTTAAGTATTTATTTATTTATATAAGTATGTTTATCGTCGTCTAGTACCCATAGTACAAGCTTTGCTTAGTTTGGGACTAGGTCGATTTGTGTAAGATTGTCCCCTAATATTTATTCATTTATTTTATTTATTTATTTTATTTAAGTATTTATTTATCTATATAAGTATGTTTATCGTCGTCTAGTACCCATAGTACAAGCTTTGCTTAGTTTGGGACTAGGTCGATTTGTGTAAGATTGTCCCCTAATATATTTTTTTTTTAATTTTTTATTTATGTACTTATATTAATGACGATTTTTTTGTGAATTCATTATATTTATGATATTTAAAATTCAGAATATAATATTGACTTTCAATCAGAAATAAATAAATCTATTTATTAATGCGAAAGTTTGTATGTATGTGTATTTGTTACTCCTCCACGCTAAGCAACATTAATACCAAAAACCATTTTAAAGACTATTTTAAAGATTAAGCAGATGTAGATCACACTAATATAGCTATTGTATTTGAATACCTATTTTTTACACCCACAAAAAACTGCGTCTGCTTAAGATGAAAATAATCCTTAATCACTACCTTCGGCGCGTGCGCATACAAATGTCAAATATAATCGCACAGTGTGCCCCGCATCTGCTCACGGCCCAGTTTTAAAATGTTTACTGCATTATGGTATTTCTAGACAATTAAAAACGAGTATGTATTATAATACCAAAGAACAATAAACCGAATGCATTAAAATATAGAATGGGTCAAAATACTGAAAAGTTTTTTCTGAAATCGTAAACTTGATTATAAAACTAACTTAAACTATAGCTAGTGCCATTCACGAAGGCGCGTATATCAAAATTAGACATTAATGACATTGCAATAAGAATGACTCTATGTATGGGTTCTATTCTCCGTCTGCAAAGAATTCGTTTATCGCTATCCCGCGGGAACTATGCAATTTTCCGGGATACTATCCTATGTCCTTACCCAGGAATGGATAGTATGGAAATAGTATGGATGTCCATACTAAGCTTACGCACGAAGTCTCAAAGAAATTGCACTACCTTCTCTAATCTCTGCTAATAAGTAAGTGACCTGTGTTTATTATTTTAGTAATACTTAAGATGATTTTGTTAGAGCCTGGGTCAGTGCAGTGGACTTATTGTTGGATTGAAAATCAAAATAACGCACGTTTGTATTCACCGCTCTATATTTCTCATAAATCATAAATATACGCAGTGAATGCCACACAGTTACAAAAGATGACCACGATGGCGAGCACAGACTTGAAATACTAGGAGCAGACTTGACATAACGAGTCCAAATAATGGCAAAAACGCACACATCTCTATCACACAAACACTTACCGGTGAAAGGTTAATCCTGGTATATTTCCATATGTAACACTTTCACAAAGGTAGGCACTACATTTCACCATCTTTAAATCTAAATCAGTTCTAATTTTGATTCCCAAAAAATTCGCTTGCAGCTTCGGCAGCTTATTTATATGAACGACGTTTCAAAACATAACATGTGTGTCATTTTTTTTTAAGGTTTCTTGGATAGTGTTGCGACACAACATGAGAAAACGGGATGACAATATTCCTGATCATTGTAGCGTGAGGGAATAGGAAATATGTACGCACACACACGTAGTTATGTCAAGTCTGCTATTATATTTGACGTCTGTGATGGCGAGAGATAACTTCAACATCAAAAAGTATGCAATGCATGCAGCGTCCAAAAGGGAAGAGGAGGCGGAAACGAAAAAGCCGAATTAAAAAAAAAATTGACAGATACTGTACAATGACACGAGTCATTTGAGGTACTAATAAACGTTAATGCTTATGATCTTATGTATATTTCCAACAGATTTTCCCTTTGTAAATAATCATATAGATAGTTTGTTTGACATAAATCTGTTGTGGCTGCGCCTGCGCCGCGTCGCGTGTCGGCGGCGGCGCGTGGGCTCGCCCAACACGGCTCGCTGACGTCAGTAACGACTGACGGCTCCCAGTGACTGCCGACGTGCTAACTTTATGGACATTTGCGGAATACTTACTTTACATCCAGTCTAGGGTGAATAAGCATTTATTAGGCAAGTGTGCTCCATCGTAGGCCTCATCTTCGCTTTCCATCAGGCGTGATTGTGGTCAAACGCAAGCCTATATTGTATAAAAAAAAGAAATAAAACTTCTAGTTAGGGTCAACATAAAGATTAAGTGCGGTTGCCACCAAAGAATACATGAAGGGAATATTATATCTACTACTATAGTATGTTACTCGCGACTCCTTCTGCGAAGAATATGTATATAAAAATAGCCTACGACATATTCTCAGACCTACCAAGCTATCAAATATAGACAAAAAAATCTTAAAAATCGGTCAAGCCGTTTCGGAGGAATTCGATTCGATAACAAACACTATGACAGTAGATTTTTATATATTAGAGGATTACTTCTTTCTGTTGTAAAAGGTTGCCTGGAAGAGATCGGTCTTAAGAGGGTACGATGGCTGAGAGACTTTTGAGAAATAGGTATTTTAATGAAATGTCGCTGTCTCGCCCGAACCCCTCCGTGTCAGTACAGCGAGAGCGGGACAACTGCAGCTCAGACTGTTAATAGGCGCGTAAAATTGATCAAAACAGCATTTCGTAATCCCCTGTTTTCTTCTCGAAAACTGGACCAATAAAATTATTTTTTTCAAATATAATTAGAGGATAGATTTAGCTATGTCCCTATGTTTTCCTTTTTTTGTTTATATGGGGGATTCTTTTCTGATGAGTGTCTGAAAATGACGTTGAAATTGGGCAATTTTTTCAGTTTTTGAAAGCTCATATTTCTTATGTTAATTGAAATATGGAAAAAAACGAAACCTAGGGGCATAGCTGTGGTAGATACAGATTACACAGTAAAAAAAAATTGGCTCTAAAGCCATTATCCAGGGAGGAAACAGGGGATTACGTTTGTATGGAGAAATGGTGCGCATCGTATCCTCTTAAGGGATATGTATTACAATACCGAATTACGAAAGACTGAACGCCTTAAAATATTAAAAGATCGACTAGTTTTTTTTTAAACCGTAAACGTCGGATTCGATTTGTAGCATTCGAAAGTATATAATTTTGGTATTTCTGTTTCTTTGGCTAGTTGAAGTATACCTAATTTTGATAGTGTTTTGTGCGGCGATTAACCTTAATTAACAGTGATCACAAAATTCTATATTGCTTTCGTGTCTGACATTTTTTAATGCGCAAGTTGTCTCCACGTGGTTTCTGGAATTTTACTATCAAGTTGCAAAAATTACAATCACCGTACAACGTCGCTTCCAAAGAGAGCTTACCTTGACACTGGCGAAATTGTCCTGTAATGGGACAGAAGCCATAATTTTAAATAAATAATAATAATAACCTTAACGTCAAATTTACGTCATCACTTTTTTTTAATAGAGACTAGACAAAAGTAATGGATCTATTCTATCGTTGCGCTCTTTTTAATAAATTAATTAATAAAAATTGTAATAAATTAATTAATAATCCTACCTATTTAAAACTATCAGCGTCTTTCTCCTTCCAAAAAGTATACAGAGAACGAATCAAATTATAGTCTTAGAAATATGAAATGTTGTCAATTCGGTATTATGATACATACCCACGTTGAAACGATGAGGCTACCTTGTATTTTTGTTTCTATGTAACTTGTTTCTCTGCAAGAAACGATGAAATTGGTGCAGGAACTAAAGTCTTCGTCATAGCTCAAAGAATCGCCATCGCCATTCTCAAGTGGCGGTGGGCAGGGCACTAGCTCGTAGAATAGCCAATGGGGCCAAAAGGTTCTCGAATTGCGTCCACGGAAAGGAAAGACAACCGAAACCGAAAGAAGTGTAGGGTACGCCTCCGACAAGATGGAGCGACGACCTGGTTTAAGTTGCGGGAACGCGTTGGATGCGAATGGCTCAAGACCGGTCTGTTTGACGAACCTTGGGGAGGCCTATGTTCAGCAGTGGATGTCTTTCTGTTGTGTTATTTTTGAGTCAGTTTTGCGACTCTTTTTCATACAGTTTCACAACACTGGCACAGATAAAAATGGAAAATTAGGGCATTATTAATCATAGCGCACTTGATTCTGAATTCCTGAGTAAAATGATCCTTAAATTACCAATGTAATTCTGAAAACCGGCCAAGTGCGAGTCGGACTCGCGCACGAAGGGTTCCGTACATTCTATAAAAATTCTATAAAAAATTGCGGTTTACGATTTATGTCGTATTAAAAAAAAAACTACTTACTAGATCTCGTTCAAACCAATTTTCGGTGGAAGTTTACATGGTAATGTACACCATATATTTTTTTTAGTTTTATCATTCTCTTAAGCAGAGTTTAGACCAGTAAGAAAAATCGTGCAAGTTGCATTACGTTTATGTTACGGCGTTCGATTGACCTGACCACTGCAAACTCGTTTGCTATACGGCCGCGCAACGTAATTCAACTTGCACGATTTTTCTTGCAGGTCTAAACTCTGCTTTAGTTTAGAAGTTACAGGAGGGACACACATTTTACCACTTTGGAAGTGTCTCTCGCGCAAACTATTCAGTTTAGAAAAAAATGATATTAAAAACCTCAATATCATTTTTGAAGACCTATCCATAGATACCCCACCCCACACGTATGGGTTTGATGAAAAAAAAATTTTGAGTTTCAGTTTTAAGTATGGGGAACCCCCAAATTGCTTTTTTTTTCTATTTTTGTGTGAAAATCTTAATGCGGTTCACAGGGGTGTGTTTTACAATACCGAAGTACGAAAGACCGAATGTATTAAAACATCGAATGGGTCAAAAGACCGACACGGTTTTTAACGAAACCGTAAACTTTTCAGAATTTATTAAAACGGCATCGTACAGAACCCATTAGGTTAGGTTAGGTTTGTTTTATAACAATTTTAAAAAGTTAACGGTTTCAGAAAAAAATCGTGTCGGTCTTTTGACCCATTCGATGTTTTGATACATTCGGTCTTTCGTACTTCGGTATTGTAATACATACCCGTTCACAGAATACATCTACTTACCAAGTTTCAACAGCATAGTTCTTATAGTTTCGGAAAAAAGTGCCTGTGACATACGAACGGACAGACAGACAGACAGACATAATGAATCCATAATGGCTCCGTTTTTTGCCATTTGGCTACGGAACCCTAAAAAGTAGCAGGTACATTTTTAAATTTCGGTAACTAGATCGTCCTCTATAAATCACTCTAACACTTCAACAAATTAGTCGACATCGTAATAGACTCTTATATCAGTAGATTTTGTTTATTCGCCTGAGTCACAAGGAGCGTAGGTAAATCGCCGGTATCCTGCTTACAGCAATTGCCGACATTGCGACAATGGCGGCGTTTCCCGCGCAAACTGACGCGTGTCTGCACGCTGGCACGCTTGGGGCCATTTTTTTTAAATCTGACCTAGGAAATGCCCATTATGCCTAGTTGCCTACTATTTTCCTTCGCATTTTTTAAATAAAATTTAATCATGTTATATTCTTACATTTGCCTTTATTCGCTTCTGTGATTCAAATTGAAATTAAGGAAATTCGCAAAATTCTCTTCTTTCTCATTAATTAGTCATAATGTGAACTGACATTTCCGTAGTAACAAAATGTTGCCCGCCTACATCGATTACGACATAGTTTCGCAGAGGTTAAGGTTACCCGTCAATATTTATGGCATAAGGACAATGATTATGACATTTTTGATGCTGCGCTATTCTGTCTGAGCTACTTTTCTTTTATTTTTTTATTTTCCCAATAGCAAGTACTAGGTACTTTATTTTCACCAGGTCAAGACTTTTCTTGTAGATCGACAGTGTCGGCAATCTCTCATAGGTACCCGTGAAAGTGGACCAGCAATGACGTCACTTCCTGCGCGACAGGAAGCCGTGGGAGGATCCCTAGTTCTAGCTAGATTCGACCTGGATAGGGTGGCCATGAGGTCAATTAATGTGGACACTTAAGCGCTTGCATATCAACGGTAGCGAAGTGTTTACGGCATTACAATTTTACAGTACACCACCAACTTCATATTTAATAATCATAATAATAATAAAAAATCTATATTGCCATAACTTAAAAACTAGACATTGATAAAATTTATTAAACATTTCAAAATTAAATATGTTGACGATGGGTCCCCAGTCTCAGCATGTGCTGAGCTTGGTTGCCCGGCGCTGGTTTTCAGATTGGTCCCTGTGAGGACGGCCGGTATTTATGTATTGTATGTAATGTATTTAAGGTGATTGACCGATTTTCTTAAAAAGAACAGTTTAAGATATAATACTAATGTAAAAAAATCAGTAAGTAACTAAGTTAGTTTGTTAATTTTTTTCTGTACTGTTTTTGGTGTTCAATATAGAATATTTGTATTGTATTGTAAACTAATAACAATAAATGTGCTGGTGCCTCTTTTTGAGTATACATGATACTCGTACTAAGAACACCGCTCCTCCACGTTATGGAACTTAAAAATTACTTAGGTAGGTGTAGGTAGATACTGCATAAAGGTGTAAATGCTTTAATGGCAATTAAATATATTTGTGCTTTTAATGAATAATGTACATGTCTTTAACTACACTACATTTGGATAAAAATAATCATAGTTGAGATAACTGTCACTTAAAGATAACTATTGCTTAGTTTGGGACTAGGTCAATTGTCTCGTGATTTATTAATATTATTATTTTTTGGTACCAAACCCGCCAAGCTTTTATCTGCCAAACCTGTCAGCCGCATGGAAACATGCACACGCATGAATCGGAGCCCAGGCAGGAGGCGTTGGCGAGACGACCTATACGTGCACCTTAAGGACTGGAAGGACTCTGCTCAAAATCAAAACGAATGGAGAAAATGGGGGGAGGCCTGTCACTGGCCTGGACACTTCTCCAAACTAACTTTAATAATTATAAAATAGGGTGCCCAGAAATGAGAGAAAGGGTGCTTTTGAAAGGTTATGTTTCGAGGCCGATTGCAATGGAACAGGTGATCCCTAGTTTTAAAAGTATAGCAGTCAGGAAAAAGTAAAATTCCCCGTTCGTAGCGTTTAGGCATCATTTACATCGCGGAAAGGTCTACGATTCCAGAGCGTTAGGTATCACCACGTCGGGGCCACCATGTAAAATTGGGAGCCTTTCTCTCATTTCTGGGCACCCAATTTTACAATAATTATATTGTTATTTATTTATCCGCGAGTTCCCTAAACCCATGGTGGCTCTAGTCCTAGAGCGCAGTTTCCTCAGCCGTCCCACATCTAGGTCAAGTCGAGGCGCCCACGGCGTCCCGACGCTGACCTTGTCAAAGTTACTTATTTTATAGAATAGCTGTTGCCCGCGACTCCGTCTGCATCTTTGTTTCTACGTTTGTCGCTATCCCGCGGGAACTATGCAATTTCCGGGATAAAAATCAACCTACTATATGTTATTCTAGGTTAGAAGCTGTGCGCCAAATTTCATTAGAATCCGTCAAACTGTTTCAGCGTGAAAGAGTAGTTCAAATTTACACATCCCATCCCTACATACACCTACCTACAAACTTTCACGTTTATAATATTAGTAAGATTGGAAGGTATTGGTGTAAATGGTTTCACGTTTTCCTTATACATACATACTAATAGAATAATTTTTTCTCGACTGCGTTGTTAAGTTCTGAAGAATTTTCTTATTGAATTTCCGTTAGTAATTTTCAATTTGTAACTCATATCCACATTAGGTTGATTTCGTATTATATTTCATGGAACTTTAAGAAGGAAATGACAAACTATGAGTAACAGAGATTAGCCACGAAGAAAACAAATACTGTGTACCTAATCGACTAAGTAAATACTAGAAATAAGTAACTTTGACGTCATTGTCTGAAAAAACCTAGATAACGTTAAGATCACCGTATAAAATCTACTTATCTATAATAATTTATTTATTACCTTTAAACTATCCGTAGTGGTCTCTATAATTTAATTATTTATTTATTTCGAGGATCTGGGTAACGTTCCCAAAGATTTCGATGAAATTTGCTATGTGGGGATTTTAGGGGGCGAAAAATCGATCTAGCTTGGTCTTATCATTATCTCTTTAAAAAATTCAGACTTGTGACCACAACCAATATAAAATGACCCCACTCTGCGTACATTTTACTTAAAAGTAGAGGTCTGTTAACACTGGTTTTTGAAGATACGGCCTAAACGTATATTTTGACATACATAATTACAAAGTACCTACGAAACTCTCGATGCTCATGTCCGACTCGCACTTGACCAGATTTTTTCAGATCTGAGTAAAACATTCAGAACCTCCTCTTTATTAAAAGTCGATTTAAATAACATTCCAGTAGTCCAAGTAACTTTAAATGTTATCTTATACAGCCACCAGAAAGAAATCAACGGCATACCATAATTAGCCATAAAATCTGTTAAAATCATTTACCTAACCCGATTACTTTAACAAATCGCACTAAACACAATATCTTTGGCTGAATAGCAGAACACCTGGGCCTTTATCTAACTTTTTAAATTGCAACAGATAAGACAGATGTTTGGGTGCAAACTGGTGCAAACAGCCAGGGGCAAAACTCAGGAATGGCCCAACACGGTTTGCGAGCGGTAATTCAATCGTTTGGGAGAGGATAGGAATGGGTTGAGCTTGGGATGAGCCTTATTTTCCTGTTAATTCGCTTTGTAAATAAATAAATAAATAAAGAAATAAATAAGGCTCATCCCAAATTCAGCCCAAACCTCTTGCAAACCAGTGATTCTTGGCGTTCCTGAATAGCAGTTCAAACCCAACCCAAACGATTGAATTACCGCTACCAAACCCGTGAAGGCCCGCTCCAGAATTTAGCCCCAGGCTTTTGTCTTTTATGCCAGCACGTGTTGAGATGGGTCTCATTCTAAATCCCTAACATCGTTTGTCCTAATGTAATGCTTTCCTAATGATCGTTTGTCCTAACACTTCTTTTCTCGGAAACCGTGAATTTTTCAGGAACTTTTTGTGATTATCCTCTAGAACTCTATAGGTTAGGTTAGGTTTGTTTTATAAAAATCCAGAACAATTAATAGATTATAAATAAAAAGAGTTAGGACAAACGATCATTAGGACAAATAATCATTAGGGATTTAGATATAGAGCCGTTGAGATAGCGGTTACCGTTGTTCAAAGACACAGATAAGATATTATTATGACAGCTAGGTAAGACACGAAGACATGGCGCGTCGTGAAAAGAGACACGAAATATTTAGTTTACCGACTTTGATAGTGATCCATAGGTTAATACGACCGTGTCCGGTTAAAACAGAACCCAGTATTTGTCGGCCCGAAATTAGTAACAATAATTACGACCTGTTAATTCAAACCCTTATGGCAATCATGAATAAAAGTTCAGCCATTACCACTGCTTAAAATACGGAGACGTTACGGAATCGCAGTGATGCACCGTATCCGCACCGTTTTTAAGGAATGCCCTCCTCACCGCTGCTCAAAATACGGTGACGGTGCGAATCGCAATGACATGCTGTAGGTACGCTTAGTATAAGTTTTACTTCACCAAAGTACTTCTCGATCGCGTTTACGTAAAAATTTCAATTCTATGGAAACATGGACACGCGCGCGCGGAGACGCTGTCCATGTTTCCCTAGTAATTGAATTTTTTACGTAAACGCGATCGAGAAGTATTTTGGTGAAGTAAAACTTATACTAAGCGTACTGTATGCTTAGTATAAGTTTTCCTTCACTTCAATACTTCTCGATCGCGTTTACGTAAAAATTTCAATTCTATGGAAACATAGACGCGCGCGCGCGGAGGCGCTGTCCATGTTTCCATAGAATTGAAATTTTTACGTAAACGCGATCGAGAAGTATTTTGGTGACGTAAAACTTATACTAAGCACTCTGTACGCTTAGTATAAGTTTTCCTTCACTTCAATACTTCTCGATCGCGTTTACGTAAAAAATTCAATTACTAGGGAAACATGGACAGCGCCTCCGCGCGCGCGCGTCTATGTTTCCATAGAATTGAAATTTTTACGTAAACGCGATCGAGAAGTATTGAAGTGAAGGTAAACTTATACTAAGCATACTGTACGCTTAGTATAAGTTTTACTTCACCAAAATACTTCTCGATCGCGTTTACGTAAAAAAATCAATTCTATGGAAACATGGAAGCGCGCGCGCGGAGACGCTGTCCATGTTTCCCTAGTAATTGAATTTTTTACGTAAACGCGATCGAGAAGTATTTTGGTGAAGTAAAACTTATACTAAGCGTACTGTAAACGTCACGATTTTACTATGGGGAGCATGCGGTAAAGTCTGACGTTTACGGTACGTCACTGCGATGCCGTACCGTCAGCGTATTTTGAGCAGCGGTGTGGAGGGCATGCGCATGAAATACCTAAGTAGCTGTAGATTTTGATGGGGCTTTTGGTTAAACAATCTATTTCCTTAAAACCACGTGTTGGACACGCCCAGGATAGGGTTCCGCAGCTGTTACGAAAAATCCTTTCAAATCTTATTAATTTTACTATTAATTACACTGTCCATATTAAACAAGCAATATGTTAAAGGTCAGGCTACTATTTACTCTTAAACTACCTACTATAATAATTCTCAAGCAAACTTAGCCGTTATAGTTTTCCTTGTTAATTTGAGATATTTCCTCCCATCCTGTTTTCTCAAAGTTTTCGGATGCTCGATTTAAAAAAAATACTTTAATGTTGAATATTTCGAAAACGAATCACTGTATCGAAAAATCGTCTTCACAACCCCGTAATGAGGAAAAGACCTATCCAACGATACCCCGCACTATAAAGTTAGACGAGAAAAAAAAATCACCCCCACTTTACGTCCATGGGAAGTCCACTGCGCTAAGCCGCGGACAGACAAACAGATAGACGGACAGACAGACATGACGAAACTATAAGGGTTCCGGAACCCTAAAATTGTGACCAGATAAATGAGGCGGTTATAACGCTCTACTAAACGTCCAGATCTGTTTTTAACCGACTTCAAAAAAGGAGGAGGTTCTATGTTCCACTGTTTTTTTTTTTTTTTTTTCTATGTATGTTCTAAGCATATGCTTTGCACCTGGGTCTGGAGCTCATTATACGCGTTACACAACCGTCAGCTCACGCCTAACTTTAAGAAGGAAATGGAAAATTCTGCCTGACTCAGTGTTCGGGATGTTATGCGCAATCATGCAATCATACAATCATTCAAATTACGCATGACGGGCACGTGTGGCGCCAATATGATTAGGTGTCGAATGATTTTGACGCCTGCGATGCATTTCATGAGAACATGGTTCCTTAGATAGAGTAGTGATTTATTTATTTACTAGCTGTTGCCCGCGACTCCGTCCGCGAAGAATAGGGGTAGTTATAAAAAATAGCCTAGGTACGACCTATTCTCAGACCTACCGAATACAGAGAAAAAAGTTTCATAAAAATCGGTCAAGCCGTCTCGGGGGAGTTCGATAACAAACACCGTGACACGAGATTTTTATACATTACCTATAGACGAGACTAGCTGGCGCCCGCGACTTCGTCCGCGTTAAATTCGATTTTTTTATGCACCAATGTTTGACAAATAAGAAAATTGGATTCTTGGGATCTAAACGTCCTTTGTCTTTTCGCTTGTATAGTGCACTGAGACAGATTTGGTCTTTTCCGAGGCATTTTTAATACTTAAATCACAAAGTATAATTTCATTGTCAATATCAATATCGGACAATGTCAGAACTTATAGGTACTTCGTTTTTTTTAGCATTAAAAAAAGGGTAGGTAGACAATCTTGATGATTCTTTTCATTGAAAAAGCTTTTTAGAAAATAGTAACTACATACTTATTACTTATGAAACCAAAATAACCATAATAATGTCCTTGCTAATTGTTACATATTTGCTGTGATTTATTTTTCAAAAGTGTTTTTTAAGAAAAAGTCACGTCAAGATCGCTTACCTTCTTTCTAATGGTAAAAAATAGTACATTGTGCATCTAGGGCCGTAAGTAGGGGATTACTAACGAGGGTCTATTAGAAGCCCGACGCCGAAGGCGGAGGGCTTTTAATGACTCGAGTTTGTAATCCCCTTACTGCCCGTGATACACACAATGATTTTCATCACATTGCGAGAAAAAAAAAACCAAAAATAAAATTATTTTGTCTCTAAACACTTAAATTGAATAAAATAATGGCTACCCGCCAATACAGATTGTCACTTTTTCGAGTCATCTACCACAGATAATGTAAACTGTGTTTAGTTTAGAATTCGAAAGGTCATACGGCCAGATTCTACCAACATTTTAAAAAAATATTACTCAAATTATTGCAAAACTATTTGTTATAAATTTAAAATATAAAAATAATGAATTTTCATGAAGCGTAGATAAGTTTTGTGTTGTAAAATTTGGGTTGTAGCTAAGTTTTAAAGATAATAAATAAAACGTTGGCTGACTTGAAACCTCCTTAGTCTGAAATTACTTGTTTGCAAAATTTAAAACTAAAGTTAGAACTCCCTTGGGTAGAAAAATTGTACGTAAATCCATAACTCCCTTAAGAACAATTTAGGCCTTTGACATTTAGTACACAGACATGGAATAACACCATTGACGAGCAAGTGTGATGAAAAAGATGTAAAGTCCGTGTTATCCTAGTCAAGTAAAAACGGTATTTCATATTATTATTATATTTTTTTAATTATAATTCTTGTTTGCAATTAAGCATGACTTCTTTCTTTAAAAAAAAATAACATTGATATATTTTTTTTACCACAAAAAAATAAATTAACAAATTAAGAAGTTATGTGACGGATAAAAATGCTAAATGCCTGAACAGTATAGATTAATATGCAAGGTTCGACCAACAGAACCGGCCATGCGCTAAAATCCGTCAAACCATCCACATATAATAACAAACATCCACATATCCATCCATCCATACAAACTTTCTTATTTAAAATATTAGTAGGGTGTAAAATTCATGATTATGAGTTTTATTCAAACTCAAAGACAAAAATCTTTATTCAATTTAGGCATCAATTGATGCTCCTTGGACGTCGAAGAATCTACCACCGGTATTACTTGAATAAGTGTGTTATTCATTTATATTAGGTGCACCTTGTTTACTTGCTTCAAATAAACCGCCTTTCAATCATCACATGGTTATCTACGGCATATTGATCGCAATCGCATACTGGACCGAAATAAAACGGAGATCGATATCTGTGCCGACTTATAAGGCGCTGGTCAAGTCCATTATGCCGATCTTATACAGCAGTCTTGTGAGCAAAAAAAACAGGCAAAGTGCGAGTCGGAATTTTTACTTTAAAGAAAGAAAGAAGAAAGAAAATGCATTTTTTTCTAAAATGATACGTAAAGTCGCCATTAGATCATTAAAAAGTCACCAGTAAGTTAATAATACTGGACAATGATCAAAAGTCTCCGGTAAGCAGACTGAAAAAGTGTCCAGTAAGTACAATCAAGTACGATACAAATCACATAACATCATTGATATTTGAACTTAGAACTCTTTTTAAAATATGTCTTATTTATTAATAGTGCAAAAAGACTCATTTTGAGAAAAGCACTATACAAGCTTCGACCAATAAATGCCATACTAGACTCGTACATAGAAATCCTCGCCTATTGCTCGGATTTCAAATCGTACCTACTTGTCCAGTATGACAACAACATTAATGCAAGGTTTACACGGAACTTAGTAGCTAATGCTTAGTACTTGTCACTTACACTTGTCAGATGCGTATGTTGTATAATACTAAGCACTTGTACAATGTGTTTACAGACTGCTGACGAGTGTAAGTGACAAGTACTAAGCATTAGCTACTAAGCTCCGTGTAAACCTAGCATTAGACTCATCAATATTATTACAAATAGCCAACACGAAGGATAGAGGTAGTGTGTCATTGCGGTTGTAAATCAGACACTGGCTCAGCATATTTCCTTAGCTTATATACTTGTATATATCTTACCTACCAAAGAAAACGTACTTACTACTAGACCGCCATTCATCGAGATTGTGACCATGATACTTAGAGTCAGCGGAGATGTCATGGTGGAACTTCGCAGCTGGCAGCAAATCAAACAATTGGGATTGTTCATTTTCATTTTTTCTAACCCCCTTTTTATTTTTTTCATCGAAAATATAGAGCATTTTAAGAAACTTATTTGAGTATTTCAGCAAGTTATCACTCCAATATTTTTTTATAATTTATTGAAAATTTGAGATACGATTTCCCGTAAATTACATGCCGCGGCTGAATCTGTGTATAAACCACAGACATAATGACTATCGATGATTAGTTGTCATCTGACAATGTCACTTTACATTACAATAACAATAACACTAAAGTTGCCGATTCTTACAAGAGAATAGGTAAACTAACGATTTACGGCTATAGTATTTTTTGTACGTATAAAATAAAATGGTCAGAAGTTGTTCCCTTGAAAGTTCTTTGGCGGATTTAATCCATACTTACATTAAAATGATCCTCGCAACAATAAGTACATCTTGTAAAATTTGAATTAACTTTGCGGCACCACTTCTCTTGTAAATCTTCTCTAATGCAAACAATTAATTTGTTTGGGCTATTGACAGAACCATTTCCACAAGTAGGAATGAAACACTTCCTGTATAAATCCATTATTAAAATATGAAAAACGCGAAGAATGTTTTTCAAAATAGTATCCATAAACTGACAGATGATAACTACGTCGAAGTGACAGAGAATAGTATAGAGAAACTAGACGTAACACTTTTTTTTCTTGTTGCAAAGAATTTCAAAGTTAATGCCCACAGAAAGGTCAAACAAAGGTCAAACATTATTTTGCAAAAATACACACGATCATTTAATATTTTTTTACTACAATGTTATAAAATGATTTAATAAACCTATTCCTCGAAATGTTTTTGGAATTAGACCACATTGTAAAAAAGTGATCAATGCCAATTCTTCAGACTATTCGCCGTGGTAGAGCCTACGTGGTGTGGCGGTGTAGGTACACAAATATATATATAAACATGTGTACATATTTTACTTACGGACACTGTCTACCTTGGTAGCCTGGTGGTTGGACCTATATAGCCTCTCAAACTGAGAGTCGTGGGTTCCCGTCCGAGCTCGCTCTTCTAAGTTTTTCGGAATACACATACGAAATAACAGTTGAGCTTTACGGTGAAGGAAAACGTCAGGGGAAATCTTCACGCACGTGTTTAGTAATTCGATGGTGTGTGTGAAGTTTTTAATCTGCACTAGGCGTGGGAAATACGGCCCAAGCCGTTCTGAGAGGACGCCTGTGCAGGGATGATGATGGTGACTGTACCTAGCCTTTGGCAGACGCTTCTAGACTCATTTATTTAGGAATCTAGCTAGAATGTAAACACGCTGAACTCTGATTGTTCGACCTGTCGACGCGACGTAGACAAACAACGCTGACCGACGCTAGGCGGCGTGCTCACCGGGGTAATAAACATAAATTTCAACCTGTACTATTAAAGGTAAGGTTGTAGGTAAAGTGCTGGATGGTCTGCTTGACGGTGTGCTATCTGCACACATAGAGACTCAGGATGCTCAGTTTGGCTTTAAGCCCGGCTTGTCAACAGAAAGTGCAATTCTCTGCCTCAAGCACATCGTTCAGTATTACACTGGGGGAAAAACTCCTGTTCTGGCCTGTTTTTTGGATCTGTCGAAGGCATTCGATCTAGTCTCTTATGATATTTTATGGAGGAAGCTGAGAGGTGATACAAGTACGCCGGGGGGGGTGATCAATCTGTTCCAGTTTTGGTATAAGAACCAGTCCAATCAAGTGAGGTGGGGGCATATGTTGTCGGACGTGTATAGATTGAACTGCGGGGTTCGACAGGGTGGGTTAAGTTCACCGAGGCTTTTTAATCTATATATAGACGAACTGATAGTCCGACTCAGCAGTACCGGTATTGGGTGTTCGATCGGTGGCGTAACCGTAAACAATATTAGTTACGCGGACGATATGGTGCTGCTGTGTCCGGCTGTCAGTCCCCTTGTTAGGCTCCTGAAAATTTGTGAGGAGTATGCGAGGACCCACGGCCTTAAATATAATACAACTAAAAGTGAGCTACTTCGTTTTAAGGTTAATAACAGAGTTCCAGAACCTATTCCAGATATTCACCTATGTGGTACTCCCCTGAAGAGAGTGAGTAAATTTAAATATCTTGGGCACTGGGTCAATGAGAATCTCCAGGACGATCTAGATGTGGAGAGGGAACGCAGGGCCTTGGCTGTACGCTCCAACATGATAGCCCGCAGGTTTGCGCGTTGTGAGGGGGATGTCAGAACGACTCTCTTTAGGGCGTTCTGTCAGACCTTTTACACGTGCAGCTTGTGGGCAAAATGCACTAAAAAGACGCTTAAGGCCTTGCGGGTCCAATATAACAACGGGTTCAGGATGCTGATGGGACTGCCACGCTGGTGTAGTGCATCTGGGATGTTTGCGGGGGCAAGGATCGACAGTTTTAGTGCGATTCTTCGCAAGAGAACTGCCTCCCTGATGTGCCGGGTGCGTGACAGTCCCAACAGCCTCCTGCAGCTGGTTTGGACTGACCCTGCCTGTGCGATGAGTAGGCACTGGAACTCTGTGCATATGGAGTCCAGGGGTGGCATTTATAGTTTAATGTAGTAATAAGCCCTATTTTACTTACTTAATAAATAACATAGCTAATAAGTCATGTAAACTAACACAATATGGACTTGTTCTGAATTAAATTATTATTATTATTATTATTATTATTATTATCATTTCAGCCGAAAGACGTCCACTGCTGAAGATAAACCTCCCCCAAGGCACCGTATCCAGGTCGGCGCTCCGTCTTGTTGGAGGCCTATCTACACAGCGTCTTCCGGTCCGTGGACGCCATTCGAGAACCTTTTTGCCCCATCGGCCATCAGTTCTACGAGCGATGTGCTCTGCCCACTGCCACTTGAGTCTGCCGATTCTTAGAGCTTTGTCGGTGACTTTAGTTCTTGGGCGGATTTCATCATTTCTAATGCGATCCCGCAGAGAAACTCCAAGCATCCCTCGTATATGTGTTGAAAAAAATAGTTGTCTTAAATACTTTAGATGTGGGTACTTTAGGTATGTAATTTAAATATTAATGAACTGAAACGATTACTTTGCTCACCCGCGACCTTACGATAGTTACGTTTATGTAAGAAATGCGTGCCCATGTTGTTCCTCCACCTCCACACTGTACGAATACACACAAATCACACAAACCCAACCATCACTACCACCAAACTACACTGACGCGTTTCGAACTCAACCAGTATGCTTAGTATAAGTTTTCCTTCACTTCAATACTTCTCGATCGCGTTTACGTAAAAATTTCAATTCTATGGAAACATAGACGCGCGCGCGCGGAGGCGCTGTCCATGTTTCCCTAGTAATTGGTTTTTTTACGTAAACGCGATCGAGAAGTATTTTGGTGAAGTAAAACTTATACTAAGCATACAGTATGCTTAGTATAAGTTTTACTTCACTTCTTTAGTAAAACTTATACTAAGCATACAGTATGCTTAGTATAAGTTTTACTTCACCAAAATACTTCTCGATCGCGTTTACGTAAAAATTTCAATTCTATGGAAACATGTGACAGCGCCTCCGCGCTCGCGCGTCCATGTTTCCATAGAATTGAATTTTTTACGTAAACGCGATCGAGAAGTATTGAAGTGAAGGAAAACTTATACTAAGCGTACTGTACGCTTAGTATAAGTTTTACTTCACCAAAATACTCCTCGATCGCGTTTACGTAAAAATTTCAATTCTATAGAAACATGGACGCGCGCGCACGGAGGCGCTGTCCATGTTTCCCTAGTAATTGATTTTTTTACGTAAACGCGATCGAGAAGTATTTAGGTGAAGTTAAACTTATACTAAGCATACTGTACGCTTAGTATAAGTTTTACTTCACTTCAATACTTCTCGATCGCGTTTACGTAAAAAAATCAATTACTATGGAAACATGGACGCGCGGTTTCGGAGGCGCTGTCCATGTTTCCCTAGTAATTGAATTTTTTACGTAAACGCGATCGAGAAGTATTTTGGTGAAGTAAAACTTATACTAAGCGTACTGTACGCTTAGTATAAGTTTTCCTTCACTTCAATACTTCTCGATCGCGTTTACGTAAAAAATTCAATTACTAGGGAAACATGGACAGCGTCTCCGCGCGCGCGCTTCCATGTTTCCATAGAATTGAAATTTTTACGTAAACGCGATCGAGAAGTATTGAAGTGAAGGAAAACTTATACTAAGCATACTGAGCTCATTTAAATTTCAGAGTAGTTCGAAAAGCGTCGAGTGTAGTTTGGTGGTGGTGATAGTTGGGTTTGTGTGATTTGTGTGTGTTTGTACAGTGTGGAGGTGGAGGAATTGCATGAACACGCATTTCTGACATAAACTTAACTATCGTAAGGTCGTAGGTGAGCAAAGTAATTGTTTCAGTTCATTTATATGGACCTCCGCAGCTCCGCAAAGTAACGCCTGATTCAATATTTTTTTAAAAAGTTAAATACTTACCTGTAGATTAATAATGATTTCTCACTCCAGCGGTGGCCACTCCGCCTAACCGTCGAATGCGATTGTTCTCCGCCATTGTGCTCTCCGTAAACACTTTTATTGTGAAAACTGTGTTTTATATAGATTTCCACAATGCCGCGACGCGCCGAGATGACTATAGATTAGCAGACGATTGGCACAGTACCCATTGAGATTATGATTAGGATTAAATATCCGATTTCCTCGATTCTACTGTGTCCGAAATTTTAGATTTAAACTGGCGAAGTTAAATGATGCATTTGACAACCAGACAGCCAAATGGTTAGAGAAACTGCCTATAATGCTTGAGATCCCAGGTTAGATCCCTGGGATCTCAAGCACTAGGTCTTTAGGTTCACGTTTTCTTCATGAAACTATACTATAATAACTGTTTCATTTTGTGTTGTGAGCCCGTATAGTGTCGGATCTAAAATCACACCTCCATTACTTCCGTGGATGTCGTAAGAAGCGACTAAGGATTACTTGAATGACATTGCTTAGGTTAGTTGTTCTTGTGCATCCTAATAATAAGAACAAGATAATTTACATTTATTTTTAATTTAAATTGAATTTTGTTTATTGGTTTTTTGACATTCTGTTATTGTTTTATTTATTTACAAAGTGAATTAACAGTTAAAACCAAAGCATTCACAATGTTAAAGATGTCATAAAATTAACTAATCATATAAATATACAATTATTACAAAGAATTAGTATTATAATGACTATATTTTTGATTATTTTAATTAGTGTATCCGATCTTATATACTGCTAACTGACATTGTATTTACCTATCCGCTATATTTCGACGCCGGCAGGCACATCATAGCTTGTTCTCTTGCATGGTTATCAATATCACCTAAATGTACCTATGTTGATGTAATAAATGAATTTGAATTTGAAGGATATAGGTTAAGGTACTTACCCATATTGTAGGCGATAGGCTAGCAACCTGTCACGATTTATTGTACCACTTTTATCCAACATTAAACCTAATATGGGGATGAAAAGAGCTGGAGTTGAGACCGGGCGCTAAAATGTGGGAGGGCAGCCCATGAGGTGGACTGACGATCTGTCACGAGTGGCGGGTAAGCACAGGATGCGGAAAGCACGCGACCGCACAGCATGGAAAAAAATTGGAAGAGACTCTCCAATCAAAAACAATTGACTCAAAGATTTGCAACATATCGACGACTGTAATCTAAATTGGCGTAAGGGACAAAATAGCGAAAATGAATTATGAATTCTAGTGTAACTCTTACTACAATTCATAACTCATTTTCGCTATTTTGTCCCTTACGCCAATTTAGATTACAGTCGTCGATATGTTGAATAGCCTAGCTGATTCTTCTCAACGCGTTGGTCTTCGGATGAACCTGGATAAAACCAAGGTTATGTTCAATGAACATGTAAGTCCGGAACCAATTGCAGTTCAAGGCAATATTCTGGAGGTTGTTAAGGAGTATGTTTACCTCGGGCAAACTATGCAATTAGGTAAAAACAATTTCGAGAAAGAGGCCAACAGAAGAATACAGCCGGGATGGGCAGCGTATGGGAAACTGGGTCAAGTCTTCACATCGCCAATTCCACAGAGTCTAAAGACTAAAGTCTTCAATCAGTGCGTCCTACCCGTCATGACATACGGTGCCGAAACATGGACATTCACTGTAGGGCTGGTCCACAAATTTAAAGTTGCTGAAGGTGCTGTGGAAAGGGCTATGCTCGGAGTTTCTCTAAAAGATCGAATTCGTAACGAAGTGATCCGACAGAGAACCAAAGTTATCGACATAGCCCACCGCATTAGCACGCTGAAGTGGCAATGGGCCGGCCATATAACCCGAAGAACCGATAACTGTTGGGGTAGACGAGTTCTTGAGTGGAGACCACGGATCGGCAAACGTAGCGTGGGACGTCCTCAGACTCGGTGGAGCGATGATCTTTGCAAGGCGGCTGGCAAGAGCTGGATGAGAGTGGCCGAGGATCGTGCTCAGTGGCGTGCCATGGAAGAGGCCTATGTCCAACAGTGGACGAACATAGGCCGATGATGATGATGATAGAATAAAAAAAAATAAAAAAAAATAAAAATCATTTATTTCGGGTTTAGGAGTCCCATATACAATGTGTCAACATGACATTTGCAATGAAATTATCATCCTGGTACGTGGTTCAGTTTCTTCGCAGTATACGCGTGATAATGTGTATGTAAATAACGAAAAACTCATTGTGTTTGTAATATTTCGGCCTCGATTGAGTTCGAACTGCAGCAAATTACTTAGAAACTAACAATCGACAAAATATGATGACAAATGCGCTATTACTAATAAATGATTGAATTAGTATCAATCAAGAGTGACGAAGATTGTCTAAATAAAGAAACATTTAGATATACGTAATACACGATAATCTTAATGATAACGATGTGTTTTGGGTAGCTTCCTTGTGTGTCCAACAACTAGAAGAGATCCCTTTAAGGGATAAGTTCGCCTTTGATGTAGTCTCAAGTCAAGTATATCTACTTCAAGTTTGAATTGAGAAATTCCACCCGAACAAACATACCTACATAGGTGCATGTACGTATACATTGCAAGTTAATAAAATGCTTGTAAAAACGATTTACTGTCATTAAGTACAAAATGTACCTAATCGTCAATCAAAAAATATATACGTTACTTCAGAAAAATACCTATTTTAAATACACCAACAAAGAAAAATACACCAACAAGGAAAGTATATTGTCGAAAATGGGAATCATGTCCCATGATAAAATTGTCAGAATCGATATATAGGCCGAAAGAAATAAAAAAACAATAAATTAATGATTAATACGGTACTGGCTGAAAATCAGCTCTGGGGTGCTTTAAACGCCTCAGCATTATGCTGAGCCAGTGTCCGATTTGCAACCGCAATGACACATTCTATCTTTAGCTTTAGTGTTGTCTTTTGTTTTGTAAAATATTGATGATGTGTCTTGTGATGTTGTAAATAAATGTATTTTCTTTCTTTCTTTCTTTCTTTCTTTAATTCAATACAGGCTTAATTCAATTATGACTAATTAAATTTGGTTATGGGTACGGCATTACTATTGGTTAACATTCAAATGGGCAATTCAAGTGGATTATTTATTTCTATTTAATGCCAGTAAATCCAAAAACTTGTTCGTTCTCTTCTGTACTGTTACTTAATGATCGCACCTTCAACATAGTTGGAAGATATTAAAAATCTTTCCTAAGCGTTGAAATGAACACGTCCGTATGACAGTTAAATATTTGGGCGCCGTGAAAGTAAAAACGTATTACAACAATCAAAGTATCCCACGGCTTTAGCCACGGCGAATAACGATGTAACTATGAAATTATATCCGATCCAGGTCATCGCGATTCGCGCTTGCGTAAACTGAATTCAAAAACTTAGCGGCAACGGAGGCAAGATTTACCTTTCTGCGCTAAAAACTGCGCCGCAATCCGTTAATAATATAGTTTTATTTTTTGAAAGGTATAAGACAGTATAAATAATACATAATAAAAACACATAATATACAGGGTTATTTGTAATTCACTAGCATCCTTTTAACCCTAAACTCCTACGACTTACACAAATGTTTTTTGTTTCACGGCTTTTGTCATAACTTAATAGTTTTGGTGTAATAACGTTTTGAAAATTTGAGATTTCCTCTTATTTTTACGATACTCTGTGTATTTGTATGGGAAAAAAAGTGCTTCATTTTAAAAAGTCGTAAAACAAAAAACATTTGTTTGAGTGATAGGAATTCAGGGTTAAGAGGATGTCAGTGAATTAAAAATAACCCTGTATAGTAATAATATATAATATATAGTAGTTTAAATAGAATAACTACCTGTTGCCCGCGACTCTCTCTGCGAAGAATACGTGTACCTATACTTATTGGTATCCCGCGGGAACTATGCAATTTTCCGGAATAGAAATTATTCCATATGTCAAACCGTTTTAGCGTGAAATAGTACCTAACACATCCATCCATCCATCCATGCGTCTATCCATACTTCAAACTTTCACGTTTTTGTTTACTTATAATATTAATGAGATGGGAAGTGGGATTCAGAGATTTTCAAACCTGCTGGGCAAAGGCGTCCCCTTTTTCTTTCTAGCTTTCTCTATTCTACTTGAAATCTTGCCAAAATGGGTCAAAGCGGTCCAAATCATCCCGCCGTCTCCGTTCTGGCGAATTGTAGCGAATAATATTTAGAAAAAAAGTATCTATAGTTCTCTCGCAGTTAAAATCGACGAGGTGGCGCGCGTGTGATTGATGATTGGTGAATTTAACCCAGCAAACCAGACCCTTTTCATGCTAGCACTACACGATGGGTAATCGCGATGGTCCATAGCGTGTGGAGGGCGTAGTAGTGTCGGATGGATTATGGCGCGTGCGATGGTCGTGGGATGGCGTCGGTGTCGGATTTTGGCCGCACATCAAAATAAACGTCGCCATCGTGTAGACGCGTTGCAGCCACCGCTGGGCCATCGCACCGACCATTTAATGGCCCATCGTATAAAGGAGCTATCAGCATGGACAAAATACTTTTCCTATGGCTGTCTGTTCTGTTTTACAGGTCGCATATCTCAACTGATTCTCGTGAAATTTTCAATGTCGATTAAACTTTTGGATATTTCTTGAAAATGGCGGAGCTATGGTGGTTTTAAGACGCGCTGTGAACATTTATTCAATTTTAAGCTATTTAAAGACAGACTCGCAAGATTTACACCTCACAGGGCCATCAGATTGATGACTTAGAAAGTGCTTCGAATTGCTAAAAGTATGGGAATCCCGGTTTTCGTCAGCATCATTGTCCCAGCCTATATACGTCCCACTGTAGGGCACAGGTCTCTCGAAATGAGAGGGCATAGGCCGTAGTTCCCAAGCGGGCCTAGAGCGGATTGGGAACCCCACACACACACCACTGAATACCTTCTCAGCTCTCTACAGTTTGTTTGAGATGTTTTCCTTCACCGTAAAACTCATCTTAAACTTCAAACGTAGGGGTTTTCGCACGCACGTAAATTCCGAAAAACTCCGAGGTGGCCCGGGAACCCACGACCCTCTGCTTAAGAGTCCATAGGTCAAACCACTAGGCCTTTTAGTTATCTACAAAGCTGTTTAAGGTTCTGCAACGCTCTCACGTAACGCCACTATCGCAGGGAACCGTCTGCGCCGTGGGAAGATCGCCAGGAAGCTAGAATGCTTTTGTATGTCTGTCGGTAAGAGCTCGGTCACAGTATAAACCCAGTAAGTAATCGAACTCAAGTGGCAGTGGGCAGGGCACATCGCTCTAGAACTGATGGCCGATGGGGCAAAAAGGTTCTCGAGTGGCGTCCACGGACCGGAAGACGCAGTGTAGGTAGGCCTCCAACAAGAGCGACGACCTGGTTAAGGTTGGGGGATTGTGTGGATGCGGAAGGCACGGGACCGATCTGTTTGGCGAGCCTTAAGGGAGGGCTATGTTCAGCAGTGGACGTTTTTCGGCTGAAATGATGATGATTCGAACAACGCGCCGACTTTGCACTAATATAAGAGTCTAACACATCGTAAGAAACAAAAGTGGTCTATCCTGTGGACATACAATTAGCGACTCCATAGATATATATTCCAGTATTGCTTATAAATCACTATCGATAGTATCGATAGTATTGACACATAGTGATACTATCGATAGTATCGATAGTGATTTATAAGCAATATTATTGATAATGGCAATACTATCGATACTATCGATAGTTTTATGTCCAATAGTATTGTAAAATTAGGCAAAAATGACCGAAAACAATCGATACTATCAAAAGTATCGATAGTTTTGTACTATCGATTGTACAAAACTATCGATAGTATCGATAGTATAGATATGTGCGACACTACTTCAAGTTGAATGCAACCTACTTTCAGAGCTAAAAGTGATGAAAATTCTTTGACTGTACCTACACAGGACAAAATATATTTGGGAGGAAAAGATGGAAATAAATATAAACATCGAATAGTATAAATTGGGACTCAGCGTAAAGGGTTCTGTTTTGACTACTGAACCCTAAGCCTCCCCAACACTGGGCACCTGTGGAAGCCCATCTTCCAGCCGAGCGGGCTTCCGCGCCAGATGCGGCGCGTGCGCGGCTCTGTTGCGGTCGCAGGTGGCGCTGCTGTCGTTACGAGATACACCATAGCAATTATGACGAGAGCTGCCCGCTTAACTAGTCTATCATTTTTAGGGTTCCGTACTCAAAGGGTGATTTGACCTATGGTCTCTCAAGCAAGGTTCGTGGGCTCAAATCCCGGCTCGCACCTCCGAGTTTTTCGGAATTTATAATAATAATAGGTATATTTATTTCGGACAACATTCATAGATACGAAATAACAGTGGCGAAGGGTACTAACAACCCGATTCCCCCCGGGTTGACTAACTATTGAAGTTACCAAACGCTTATCTTTCATTACTGCACTTTTATGACGAGGATAATAGGGTTTGTAGGTTTTTGATTCGGCTTTCCTTACAAAAATTTTTACGCCCCGCCACTGCGAATTAACTAATTAATTAATTGGTAATTAATTAAATTACTATATTTTTTTTATTAATTACTTTTTTATGTTACGAAATTACTTTTGAAATTTACCGTGAGCTTTACGGTGAAGGAAAACATCGTAAGGCAACCTTTATACACCTGCGAAGAAATTCAACGGTGTGTGCGAAGTTCCCGATCCGCGCTGGGCCGGCGTGGGAACTACGGCCTAAGCCCTCTCATTCTGAGAGGACGCCTGTGCCCTGCAGTGGGACGTTTTCAGGCTGGGATGGTTCCCAAATGGGGGGTATTGTTGAGACTCCGCTGTCTGTCCATCCGTCTGTCTGTCACAGGGTTATGAATGACGAACGGATAGCCTAGTTGTTACAGACCCTAACTACGAAGCTTGAGGTCCTGGGTTCGATTACCGGTCGGGGCAGATATTTGTGTGAATAACTATAAATTGAAAATTTTAAAAACCCCCAACGCAATTATGTCACTCGTACGTTTGACATTAAGTCAATGCCCGTTATGCGTCTAAGATCCCTTCCGCAGCTAACAAAAGAGCTGATAACTTTGAAACGGCTGAACCGATTTTGATGAAACATATCTAAGAACCATCGCCAAGAAACCTGCTTTCTATTTAAAAAACCGCATCCAAATCGGTGC
Organism: Archips xylosteana; assembly: GCA_947563465.1. Lineage (NCBI taxonomy): Eukaryota > Metazoa > Arthropoda > Insecta > Lepidoptera > Tortricidae > Archips > Archips xylosteana. Next base: position 1,090,100 of record OX387359.1, read on the forward strand.
ACCCGGTTAAGAGCCATGATGCCACAGACAGACACACACACACACAGCGGTCAAACTTATAACACCCCTCTTTTTGTGTCGGGGGTTAAAAATACGAATGTTTGTGCTCGAGTCTTGGATGTTTGATATGTATTTGTGTATGTATTAATCTATAGTACCTGGGCGACCGAGCTCCGCTCGGGCTGAAACTCGTTACCAAGCGTTTTCCCAGAGATAAGACCAAGCTAGATCAATTTCTCATCCCCGAAAACCCCCACATACCAAATTTCATCGAAATCGTTGGAGCCGTTTCTGAGATTCTGATCATATATACCTACAAGAATTGCTCGTAAGTTATTAGATAGATTAGATTAGATTAGATAAGTATGTTTATTCGTTTTCTAGTACCCATAGAATAAGCTTTGCTTAGTTTGGGACTAGGTCAATTGGTGTCAATCGTACCATGACAAAAAAAAATTACGTGAGTTGCTCGTTTAATTTGTCTAGCATTTTTAAGGATTCGTACCCAAAGGGTATGGAACCCTGTTATTGAGACTGCAGTCTCTCCGTCCATCTGCCACATGGCTTTATCTCTTGGACCGTAATGTCAACGAAATAGAACGCCTTTTCCAACGGGTATGTATTAGGTACAAACCGAAGTACGAAAGACCGAATGTATTAAAACATCGAATGGATCACAAGACCGACACGATTTTTTTCTGAAACCGTAAACTTTTCAGAATTTATTAAAACGGCATCATACAGAACCCATTAGGTTAGGTTAGGTTTGTTTTATAGCAATCTTAAAAGTTAACGGTTTCAGAAAAAAATCGTGTCGGTCTTTTGACCCGTTCGATGTTTTAATACATTCGGTCTTTCGTACTTCGGTATTGTAATATATACCCTTTCCAACAGGTCTTCCATCATTTTTTTCGCTGGCAGCAAATATAAGTTTGTCGCACGTTCGATGACACTTCATCACACATTGACGAGTGGAACAGGTGACACGTGCGTGCGCGCAGCTTTTTATACTGATACTGTACCGCGAATGCATCTGTCAAAGCCTTTAGCACAAATATTAAGGTTCAAAATTAAAGGGTTTATGTTTGTGTGATATCTGTAGCCCACCCTTGCGGCGGGTTCGAGGGCCAGATACTAAAGAGGATGAAGGGGGAGGATTTTTGAGTGCTTTAATCGATAATTTTAGTTAGTACGATGAGCACGTGCCAATAAGCTATTGAAGTATCATCATACGTCCCATTGCAGCGAAATTACATTTCAAATTTACCATGAGCTTTACGGTGAAGGAAAACTTCGGAAGCCCGCAGACACCTGTACCTCTACCATGAGTTACACTAGTTTACAGTGACCGTACTCGCTAGCGACGGCGTAAATGATTTGTATGGAGAATTGTGTACAGCGCCTCTAGCGGTCACTTACGGAAGTACAATTCTCCATACAAATCATTTACGCTGTCGCTAGCGAGTACGGTCACTGTAAACTAGTGTAACTCATGGTAGAGGTCCTGCGAAGAAATTCGATGGTGTGTGTGGAGTTCCCAATCCGCACTGGACCCGCGTGGTAACTACGGCCCATGTCCTCTCATTTTGAAAGGAGGCATAAGTACATATTTCTACCCTGATGAAAAGTTACAGAAAAAAACGGCCAAAGTATGAGTCAGACTCATAGATGAAGGGTTCCGTACCTCAGTACATTGTTTTAAAAGTAGTTTAGTAAAAAAATATGAAGTACGAGTTAAAAACGCTAATAAAACACGTTTCTTGTATGACGGACGCCCGCTGTAATTTTTAACTTTATTTTGTTTTTGGTATTTGTTGTTATTATAGTAATACATAATTTGTGAAAATTTCGAGTGTCTAGCTATAACAGTTCGAGAGATGAGCCCTGTGATTAGACAACTTCGGTATGCTTAGTATAAGTTTTCCTTCACTTCAATACTTCTCGATCGCGTTTACGTAAAAAAATCAATTCTATGGAAACATGGACACGCGCGCGCGGAGACGCTGTCCATGTTTCCCTAGTAATTGATTTTTTTACGTAAACGCGATCGAGAAGTATTGAAGTGAAGGAAAACTTATACTAAGCGTACGGGTACGAAATTCTAAAAACGCATTGAATATTCGTCGAACAAAATCACCAACGAAAATATGTCCAGAAATGTTATACCATTATAAACCTTACCTAACAACGTAGATCTGCATACCATGTTTGTCAGATTTTTGCGAAGGTAATGACAAGTGGGCCGGGCACGTAGGCACGTTAATTGGTCCGAATGGGCACTACCCGACGGCTATTAAGGACTAGCGTGGGTCGGTCACGTCTCACACTAAAACCAGAACCGAAAACAACGATACAAGTACCCCTCGGACACCCAGGAAAGGACTGCTTTCGAGACGCGCGGCAGCTCAAGCTAGAATGGTGTTCAGTTTCTAACGACAAACGTGAAGAGCTCTCGTTCTACTGTTCTTTCTCCGTAATGGTCCTAAGTTCTATGGTGGATGGGGAGGGGAGTAGCTCAGGTTATATTGGTGCGACGGCTCGGATGCCAGTCTTGTCGATTGTGTCTGTTCATTCACAGAGCCCATACTTTCGCTGTGTATTTGAATGTTTTATGCAATGTCAATGAGATGTGATTGATTGTTTGTATTGAAATGCCACCGGTTCTGTTTGTTTGTTTAATATGAATATGGATTGAGAGACTTGTGGGTCTCTGAGTTTTATAAGAATCGTCTGGCCAGAGGCGACGTTAGGCTTTGGGCTACGGCCTCGCGGTCTGAGGGGCCTCGTACCTCACTCTCAGTTTCACGTTTTGTTTGATGATTAAAACATCCGCCATCTAAACACAAGCTTTTTTGCTGACTGTACCTGTATCATGGGAATAAATACAATGTTAACCTCGTAAGACCGACGTCAAATTTAATTTCGATTATCACAATTTGAATCTTAATGTAAATAAAGAAAAGTTTACGTTTGGCTAGCTTAAGTCAATTCGATCATAAGAAGCGGGTGAATTCCGACTTGCAAGTTTTGATCTAATTTTAAATTGCACCATTTACTTTTTTTAATGCAGAAATCATGAGGTTTCTTACTCAGAATCAGGAGCACTATTGATTTTGATGATAAAAATGTCCCTAATTTATCCACACTTAGTTTACATTTTTTTTTGTGCCCGTTTCGTGATGATTAATAAAATCCATAATATATGAATAAAGTCACAGAACTGTGTCAATAATAACGACACATTTTTATGAAAATAAATAGTTCTAAGTTCTAATGCAAAAAAGGAACTGAGTGGTTAATAAAAATGCCACTGAACAAACAAACATCGCAAGTTAAATAAAAGCATATAAAAACTATTATTTATCAATGCCATTAAAGCGCCTCTATGTCTCGAGTAACCGGAAAAATCTGGCCAGCAGACAAGTCGCTATCATGCTCTAAAAATAACAACAGATTCGCCCAAATCGGCGTTTTGGCAAACGAGTCTCGATCACGAGTAGTCAACTGCTCTGGTGACCTATTTGTTCAGTCTGGAGCAGGTTACAAGGTTAATGAGTCTAGGTATCAGTGGCGTAGCTATCTGAGGGCTAGACGATGCCTCCCACGAGGCCCTCACGCTCCGGGGGGCCTTGGATCAAAAAAAAAAGAAAGAAAGAAGAGACTTTGAAAGTAGTGTTTAATGTTCAATCAATTTATTATCATTTTAAAGCTAGGTTAAGTAAAACAAGAAGACATTAAAAATTAAACGTTTTATTATAGGTTACAACCCTGCCGCTATAAAGTTACCTACTATTTACATTTGCACATGACACATGTCATTCACTTCACTTCTTCATTGCCCGATCAACTTGCTACGGTTGAAACAGGCGGATTTATGCACTAAAGTTTAACATGCTTTATCTTGTAAACGGTAAAGAATATTAACATAGTTTACTAGGAAAAAATCAAGCTCTTAGGGTGAACAATTCCCCGTTTTTTGTAAAAACTCTTCATTCTGATCCACGCGGTAGAAGCGTCGCGATCCAAAGCAGACTGTACCCCTACCATGAGTTACACTAGTTTGCAGTGACCGTACTCGCTAGCGACGGCGTAAATGATTTGTATGGAGAATTGTACTTCCGTAAGTGACCGCTAGAGGCGCTGTACACAATTCTCTATACAAATCATTTACGCCGTCGCTAGCGAGTACGGTCACTGTAAACTAGTGTAACTCATGGTAGAGGCACAGAAGAGACGGGGCGGAGACGCGGCCTGCGGACAAACGACTTGGACTGCGACGCGCCCCCGTCCCACGTCTCTTATGTGTGGCTTCAAGTGGCTTGCGCCTAGAGTAGCCAACCGTCTCGTTATACGCGGAACGTCCCGTTCCTGGAGCCCTATACTTCATATCCTATATACGTCCCACTGCAGGCCACAGGCCTCCTCTCAGAATGAGAGGGCTTGGGTCGTAGTTCCCACGCGGGCCCAGTGCAGATTGAGAACTTCACACACACCATTGAATTTCTTCGCATATGTGTGCGGGCCCTCACGATGTTTTCCTTCACCGTAAAACTCATGGTAAATTTCAAACGTAATTTCGCACATAAATTCCGAAAAACTCAGAGCTGCGAGCCGGGATTTGAACCCACGACCCTCTGTACCCTAATAAACCGTAAAAATCACTCTTGATGACTCCTTAATTAAACAAACACCAATACGATATTGTGATTCGCCGGCTGACTTGGCACCATGCCGCTTGATTGAATCACTGATTCTTGATTGAATTGACCTTATTGCCCTGCAATGTGCCATTGACTTTTGAATCAGATTTAAAGTATAGTTAGACTCTTTCCACCAGATATGCATGCATTACTTACATGACCATTTTTACCACTTTAAAATGGGACACCGACTTTTTAAGGAGATTTTGGGCAGAAAATAACTTTTTTACAATAAAAACGTCGCGCGAAGGTCGCGGGTGAGCAAAGTAATTGTTTTAGTTCATTAATATGGACCTCCGCAAAGTAACGCCTGATTCAATAAATTAATAAAAAACGTCTTATCTCCCAATTTAGTAAGGTAAACGTACCAATGCTCGACACCTCAATGCCCAGTAGATGACACACATCTGTCACCTCTCTTACTAAGTATGACATAAGATTGAAGGTGCCAGTGTCGAGCACATGGACGTTTACCTTACTGACTAGGTGACAAATTCAAAATTGGACCCGTTTCCCCAGTGCTATGTTATGTGGACCAATGAATATGGTGGATATCAAACGTTAGATACACCCTGTGAAATCACAGCTATTACGTGTCGGAACAGGCAGAAGGTTATATATTTAGCCGAATGAGTAAATAGTGATACACCGCCACCAGGCCTTCTTTAGGACTCGAGCTCTGTCTGACCAACCAAAAGTCGTTTTCAACCGAAATTGCATGAATAATGCAATGAATCAAAAACTATTCATTGAAGCTATGATTCTGACGCTTTAAGTGATATCGTAATAAAACGGTCGTTAACATATACATAACATAAGTACAAACATAGGATTAAGGGATGTGACTAATGTAATTAATATTATATTTTCAATTTGATAAATTTTTATATCACTACATAGTATAAAACAAAGTCGCATTCCGCTGTCTGTCCCTATGTATGCTTAGATCTTAAAAACTACGCAACGGATGTTGATGCGATTTTTAATAGATAGAGTGATTCAAGAGGAAGGTTTATATGTATAATACATGCATAATTGCACCCGTGCGAAGCCGGGGCGGGTCGCTAGTTGTTATTGTCTTAAAAATAAATTAAGAACATGTTTACTTTAATGTTATACCTATAATAGAGTAACGACTGACTGACAGACAACGCATAGCCTAAACAGCTGCGGCTAGAAACTTGAATTTGGCAGACATTTTCTTTAAGGATCATAGAGTTGGCGATTTCTTGGGTTCCTTAGTCCTAAAGGAATTCTTGTAGTTTTGCCACTTTCAAACTAGACTAGACTAGGTTAGACTTCTATTGTCCGTCCGCTCCTTGGCTTAGGGGCTGTAAGCGATAAGAAGCTGTAATTTTGCAACGGTATCTTCTTCTATCTTTATCTCTAATATATAAAAATCACGTGTCACGGTGTTTGTTATCGAACTCCTCCGAAACGGCTTGACCGTTTTTTATGAACATTTTTTTCTGTATTTGGTGGGCCTGAGAATAGGTCGTAAGCTATTTTTTATACCCTTTTATTCACAGACGAACTCGCGGGCATTAGCACGCAGATGACTCGCGCACCGAGAGTGACGTACGGTCGACTAAGAAAGTGGTCTACCAGTTATGACAAAAGTTTCTGTGACATCTAAATATCCCTAAGTCACTGTCATCATGTTATTGCAAGGGAAAATCGACCTCGTTGTATCATGACGTGCAAATGAACTTCGACCGTAGGGGGGTAGACCATATTTTTGGCCGACTGTACATATTTGTAGTTAAGTCAAGATCACGCTACGAAAGCCGTATCAATACAAATCCAGTGTTTACGAAGTGGTTTAAAAATACGCTATTTTAACGGTTCCGTATTGGGTTGCATAATTTTTTTACGCAAAATTCATCATATGGCATACCTAACTCTTTTTTCCCAGAAACCATTAATTATTTGGAACAGTTATATAAAAGAAACCGGACCTAACCAATAGAATCCTACAAGATAATAATTTCAAAATTCCTGAATAATTAATAGTTTCTGAGAAAAAAAAGTTATGGCAAATAATAGGGATGTTCAATCAATTTCTGGGAACAGCCAGTTTCAATTTTTGGGTAAATAAATAGGGTGTTGATAATACCAATCAATTGACGTACATTTTATGAGCTGTCAAAACACAATTCTCCCATAAAGTTTGAATGGTAATAAATAGCAACTTATGACGTCACTTTTTCGCCAACTCAATCAACTAACTATTTATTTGTTTTAAAGCAACAAAACAACCAATTTTGCAGTTAATCGAAAATTAATCTAGTTTTCAGGGCTAAAATAAAGCGTTTTTTCACTGTAGTCGTGTCTTCGAAATATTTTTTAATGGCGTCAACATCCCTATTAAGTAATTTTGCGTAAAAATTGTATATGGATCCCATGTTAACGTCAAAAGCATATCGTATCGTAACATAACGACTGAGCAAAAGTCAACTACCCATAAGTCCCACGACCGTTCTCTCGACAAGACCAGTCCATTGAGTTGGGAGTATAATTTTTATGAATAGCGCGGACCGGTTGAGTTCATTGTATGTACGCCTGTTGACATTCCCCGAAAACCTGTACCCGGAATAGCTCCCGAGTCCCGAGTCGTCCCGATGACGACCGAAATAGATCTCGGCCCGAAGAGATTAAAGCTTTACGTTACTTGGGATTTTGAGGGCGATCGTATCACGGTTAAGTTACCCATTAGTCGTTCTACTAGCGTTCTGATTCTGATTCTTATACGCCCCACTGTAGGGCACAGGGCTTGTATCAGAATACGGAATGTTCACACAGGTAGTGCGGATTGGGAACTTCACGCAGCAGCAGCAGTGTGTATGTATCCTCACGATGTTTTCCTTCACCTTAAAGCTCGTGGGTCGTGGTATATTTCAAATGTAATATTGCATATAAATTTTATCTATTACTATACCTGTTACTTGTAATTCACTGACATCCTCTTAACCCTGAATTCCTATCACTCAAACAAATGTTTTTTGTTTTAAGTCTTTTTAAAATGAAGCACTTTTTTTCCCATACAAATAAATAATAATAAATAAATACTTCTAACACAACTTCGTACTCTATGATTTTTATGATACACGGTCGTGGCGGGCAATGAATGAATGACTTACGCGGCACAGAGTATCGTAAAAATAAGAGGTAGTCTCAAATTTTCAAAACGTTACTACACCAAAAACATTAAGTTATGACAAAAGCCGTAAAACAAAAAACATTTGTTTAAGTGGTAGGATGTTAGGGTTAAAAGGATGCTAGTGAATTACAAATAACCCTGTATAATAATATAAAGCTGAAGAGTTTGTTTGTTTATTTGTTTGTTTGAACGCGCTAAACTCAGGAACGCTCCGATTTGAAAAATTCTTTCAGTGTTAGATAGCCCGTTTATCGAGGAAGGCTATAGGCTATATATCATCCCGCTAACACCAATAGCTAGCGGAGCGGAGCGGAAGAATGTTTCAAATTCGGGGGTTTTTGAAGTAAAACTCTTCTATAGGCACGCTTGACTTGGGAGTACGGTGGTGAATGAGAACGCGGGTGTGCGGGGGGGGGTTGCGGGGAGTCCGGGGGGGGGGTGCATTTTTTATATCGAGGAACTAAGGAGAGCCATAATTGATGAAAAAGCAAATTGGATAAAAAGATAAGCTGCCCAAATTACCTACTAATTCCACGTGGACGGAGTCGCGGGCGAAAGCTAGTAAATTTTATAAAAATCAGAGATGCAGGCTGAGGCTCGAACCCACGATCCTCTGCTCGAGAGACTATAGGTCAAACCACGGCAACCACGGCTTCTTATTGCTTGCGATCACCTGCGAAGAAGTTCAATGATATGTATGTGAACTTCCTAATCCGCAACTTGGCCCGCGTGGGAACTACAGCCCAAGCCGCATTCTGATTCCCTGTGCCCCACAGTGGGACGGTATATAGGCTGGGATGATGGTAACATAGTATTAGGTACAACGCAGGTGTATGTTGCACAATTGGGAATGTCTAAAAAAAATTACCAGTGGTTTTTATATTTTTTTTGTATAGAAAAGTCAATTATAAGGAACTAATTTCAATGTTTTGTCATTTAGTTCTCTACTTTTTTCAAAATTAATTATTGAAACTATTTTAGTTGATGACGTCAGATTATAATTGAGGGCTCCCACAATGCCAAATTTCTAAATCTATCTAAATGCGTACGATAAGGCAACCCCTTTAATTATTTTTTGCGTAGTGGTACACTATACACTGTGTCACTTTACTGGCACTGTCAAAGTGCTAGATGTCAGACAGCGGGTCCAAATCAAACTCCGTAGTATAATCCACGCGTAAATTGTGAAGAATTCTAACCACATAGAATAAAGTACGACTTGAACCGGTCACGCAATTTACACCAATGTCAAATGAAGGTCATTGCTTATTTGTTATATAATAAATTCATTAGGTACATAATATTAAAATTAAATAACTACAGAAAACGAGTTAAAAAGCATTTATCTCGAAATGGTTTTCGATTTACTATACATTGCAAAAAAATAGACATCCCCAATTGGGGAAAATATTATGACTGATCCAACTGGTGTGGGCGAAGCCCGCCATCTCGCTGCCCCGTTCAAGAGGCTACGTGTCCGATTATCACACAATTGGTCAATATTTCATCACATTGTTCATAATAGGTAATTAATATCTGGTGATTATTGAATCAGGCGTTACTTTGCGGAGGTCCATATTACTGAACTGAACAATTACTTTGCTCACCCGCGACCTTACGATAGTTACGTTTATGTAAAAAATGCGTGTTCATGCAGTTCCTCCACCTCCACACTGTACGAACACACGCAAATCACACAAACCCAACTATTACCACCACCAAACTACACTGACGCGTTTCGAACTCAACCAGAGCTCATCTTCAGAGTAGGTACCACGACCACCAAATGTCAGACTAACTGGTACCTACTCTGAAGACGAGCTCTGGTTGAGTTCGAATCGCGTCAGTGTAGTAAATATCTGCCCCCACACGGGAATCGTACCCGGGACCTCAAGCTTCGTAGTCAGGTTCTCTAACACTAGGCCATTTGGTCGTCAAGATACTATACAATATTTGTATAGGTACAACTATCCTAGACTAAAAGTAGATACATAGATATAATAAGAAAAAGAAAACGAAATGTATATGTAACTTTGAACATGAAGCTACCATGAGACTCACTCAGGGAAAAAATACGGATAACTCACACATCACGTCTATGATCCAGTTTAGCTCGACATGTTTCGGGCTAATCCGTAGCCCTTCTTCTCGGAGCCACACGTCGCGGCCCGAAACATGTCAAGCTATAACCAGATCATAGACGTGAATTTATTTTTCACTATAAATTGTATAATAACAATAATTGTGACTAAAACATCATTATGAAAACTGATCCCCTTAGGCAAAGTTCCGAAGATACTGGCAGCGTTTCCTCTTTGGATAGCTAAGCCATCGATTTAGAATAAAATCGATGAGCTAAGCCATAAGCTCATTCTTTGTCCGAGGAAACTGCCAGCTCTTCGGTCTCCCGTGACGTCGATTAACCTCTTTGATATTTGAAACCCTTATTTAATCTACTTCTTAAGTTAAGATGACGTCATAAAGGCTGCAAACACGCAACACGTGCGTTGCATTGCATAGCAGACGTGTGACGTCACTAATAAATACTTCACACCCAATATAGCCAATTATTCAGAACTCCGAGATTATCGATTTATTTTAACCCAAAAACAATCGAAGTTACCTTGACGATACGAACTTACGTATTTTATTTACGTAAAATGTACGAAATACATGTAATATAATGAGTTAAAACATGTTGTCAATCGTTTTAGATTTGATCGAGCATCGTTACGTGTTTTAGCGCATCGGTAACAGTGACCTACTGTTTTTCTTTATCCAAATGTAGGTCAAGTTTATTATAATTAGCTTATTTTTGTTAGAAACGTAACGTTTCTTTTAACATGATGCGAATAAGAGTTAGGTATAGTAGTGGAATGAAAAGGTTCGTCACTTTTAGACCTTAACTCGTTGACATAGAGTCGAAAAGTGACGAACATTTTCATTCCGCGAATGTACCATCGCCCCAGACGTCAGATACCCATTTTCAAAACAAATTTGCTTGCAGCCGTTGGTGTTTATTGCTATGGATTGTTATGGACTGATGTCTAGCCACTGCACGCAAACTGGGCCTTTAAGGTGGTTATCTGGCGCTTGGGGCGATAGTACATTCGTCGTTTTTATCATATTAATGTACGCGGCTAACGTACGATCTGTTTTTGCCGACCCGAAGTAAAAGACAGTCCGACGATGGCATCAACTGATGTACTTACTTTGTATGTCCTTCACAGGGTCTGAAACTATCTCCATACCAATTTTTTTTTATTACTATATTGGCCGATGGGGCAGTTCTCGAGTGGCGTCCACGGACCGGAAGACGCAGTGTAGGTAGGCCTCCAACAAGATAGAGCGACGACCTGGTTAAGGTTGCGGGAACGCGTTGGATGTCGATGGCACGGGACCGGTCTGTTTGGCGAGCCTTGGGAGGCCTATTTTCAGCAGTGGACGTCTTTCGGGTGAAATGATGATGATGACCTAATTTCATCTATATTAGCGGTTTAAGCGTCAAGCGCTAACAGATAGACAGACAAACTGAGTTACTTTCGCATTTATCCATATCTATATGTATACTATTAATATGTAGGTATATGTGAAAGTGTGTTTGTTGGTTGTTTTTTTAGGGTTCCGTACCCAAAGGGTAAAAACGGAAACCCTATTACTGAGGCTCCGCTGTCCGTCCGTCCGTCCGTCCGTCCGTCTGTCACCAGGCTGTATCTCGGGAACCGTGATAGCTAGAATTGAAATTTTCACAGATGATGTATTTCGGTGGCCGCTATAACAACAAATACTAAAAAATGGAATAAAACAAATATTTAAGGGGGCTCTCATACAACAAACATGATTTTTTTGCTCGTTTTTGCTCGATATTGATAACGGCAACAGGTAGACACTTGAAATATTCACAGAATATTTAATTATATATTGACTTTAAAAATAAAACATTAAATTAAAATAAAAAAATATTTAAGGGGGCTCCCATACAACAAACGTGTTTTTTTCTATAGATAATTGTACGGAACCCTTCGTGCGCGAGTCCGACTCGCACTTGTCCGGTTTTTTATTATGATTATGAGAGGCAGGCAAAAGAGCAATAAATATCAACAACTCAAAGAGAGAGAGAGACTGATCTGTTGCCGGCCTTTAAAAAAAGAAGAGGTAATAGGGGAGGGGGAGAGGTATTGGGCTCCCGGCGATCTCACTGACCGTACGAACGCAGCATGAGTACTGCTGCTTCACGCCGGTGTTCTGTGAGAGGGTGGTACTGCCCCGACGAGCCAACCCATTCGTGATGCAGCGGCTAGCTGCATGGCTCTACCGCTACAAAATTTTGTTTGCCCTTTCAAGTTGAAACTGAGCGACGGATTGCTGTGATTTTTTCTAGGGACATAGTTGAAGGGCTGGAGAGTGACATAGGCTACTTTTTACCACGGGAAAATGAAAAAAAATGAAATGAAATGAAATTTTTTATTGATGCAGAAACAGTAACATAAAAACATTGTCAGCGGGCCCCAAACTAGGCATTGCCTGTATCTTGGGCGCCCTGAAGAGTTGGTATTCCAAACAGAAACGACATCACAGTGCATAGTGCTTTAAAAATATTAACTGTTATATAGAGAAGAGGAAGAAAAATATGCAGAAACATCTCATTCCCACGGGAAAAAACGTTTTAATCTATTTCAGCGGGGGTGAAACCGCGGGCATCAGCTCGTTTCGATAAATATATCGCATTAATTAAATAATTAGATTCAATACTTCTATACTAGGTAGGTATTTTAAATTCAGCACCATTATTCACGGATTTTCAATGATAAATGTATTTTCGAAAAAAATTGTTCATTCTTGTGGTGCTGTCGGAACCAGAGCCTGTTACTTCCCTATAAAATAGTGGGTTCAGAGCCGTCTTGGGGCATGCCGGGACTCTTGGGCACCAACGAATATTGTAACAAAAACTATTTCCGTGTAAAAGAATAGGTAGGGGAGCGGGGGGCTTGTTGTAACATTTTTTCATTAGAAATGTAAACTTTTTCGTAATTGTTATTTTACCAATTTACACAGTAATTATTTGTGTATTAGATCAAATTCAAAATTAGCCGCAATTACATATCATAACAGTAAAAAGCTAATATCAGGATTTTTAGAAATTCACACGGGATAAGGAAAAATGGGCTTTATATGGTAAGGTACTCTCTTGTAACTAATAACGATGATGGTGATGATGGATTTATGGACATAGCGTTGCCAAATTTTTGTTTAATTCAATGAAAGAGATAAAGAAGCTTTACTTTCCACAAATTTGAATTTTGCGCTGACGAAGTTGCGGGCAAATGCTAGTTTGAAATAATAATACATTTTTAGTTAGATGATAAGTATGATAACAGCTCTAATCAATGTTGCAACTAGTGACTAGTCGAAATTCTAATTTAAACAGATTTGTATGTAGTACTTAGTGATGCACGAATTTTTTACAATTTCGAATAGTATTTTCGAGTAATTTCAATAACCGCTCTTCTGGACGGGAGCGCGGAGATTCTCTGCTCCCATATGGACTCGTGACCTGCATTCGACGTCCAAATTCCCGTTATATTCAAATTAAAATTGTACAGTCAAGTGTAAAAATATGGGTGCACAAAACTTGCTCATAAATATGTCCCACAGCTCTTATGTCGTCGAATTAAGGAATAGGTATGTAACGACGGGAGGATTAAATCGATACTTATTTTTCTCTTGACCGTACCTGCTACTTTTTTCACAATTAGGTAGTTTAGGGGTTTTCGAACACAGAATCAGGAGCGCTATCGATTTTGATAATTAAAAAATGTTTCTAATTTTCTATACCCACAATTTTTTTGTCACTTTTGTGACGAGCTATATACCTACTTAAGCTGTATGAAAAAAAGTCACAAAACTAACACGGAAAACAAGGAGACTTTTTAGGGTTCCGTAGTCAACTAGGAACCCTTATAGTTTCGCCATGTCTGTCCGTCTGTCTGTCTGTCCGCGGCTAAGCTCAGAGACTGTTAGTACTAAAAAGCTGTAATTTGGCATGAATATACATATCAGTTACGCCAACAAAGTGGTAAAATAAAAATAAAAAAAAATTTTTTTTAGGGTAAAGATGACGTAAAGTGGGGGTGATTTTTTTTTCTCGACTAACCCTATAGTGCGGGGTATCGTTGGATAGGTCTTTTAAAACCATTAGGGGGTTGCTAACATGATTTTTCTATTCAGTGGTCTGTTTGCGAAATATTCAACTTTAAAGTGAAAAATTTCATTAAAATCGACCGTCCCCCCCACCCCTCTAAAATCTAAACTGTTGGGTGGAAAAATTTTAAAAAATTTAGAATGGTAGTAAATATATTAAATTTACAAGGAAAATTATAGCAGCTAAGATTGCTTGGGAATTATTTGTAGTTTAAGAGTAAATAGTAGCCTAAGGTATAAAACATACCTAAACTTGGAAGATTCCGTAGACATACGTAATCCTTAGAAAAATATTACTTGATTTTTTCGTAATGGCTACGGAACCCTAACTTGGGCGTGTCCGACACGCTCTTGGCCGGTTTTTTTTTCAGTGGCGTAGCATGCCTTGGAGGGGCTATCAAAATTAGCTGGGGGGGGCTTTCCCGGGAAGCACGATAAGTGACATTGTGGATAACATTTTACTAATTTTTGCTTACACACGTTAAGGGGCCTCTGTAATCCAGGAGCCCCGTATCATTACCCTGCTTTTTAGTACTCGTGGTTTTGAATAAGAAAACGCCAAAATTTCCCAATTTAAATATAAGTAAATCGCACGTCGAATTATTTTATTTCCATTTCAATACTAAACCTATCTTTTCACACATAGTTTATTTTTGAAATGGGAATAATTCTGATGATGAAATGGGAAATGAATGGGAATAATTCTGATTGAGTCAATTTCATTCTAAACGTGTGATTGACTTTCTATTGAAAATACCCTATTTGGGAAAACTATCCCCAGCAGGCAAAACTAAGCGGTGTGATCAAATTGAGAAAACGCTCAACATAGACCCTAGGATTGGCCTTCATACTCCAATAAAAAAAATTGAGACTTTCAGTAGTAAGTTAGCCTATAATGTAATTTAAAAAGTTAAAACTAGGTCATTCATTTTATAACCTAAACTTGCAAGATAATCCTTCTGCAGTAAAACTCATTGTTTACTTGTGACTAACTAGTTTGGTATGCATGATATGAACACCTAACAAAGGTCCTAAATCAGCTAGAAATCAATAAAAGTCCGTTAAGGATTTAGTTTCGTATAATTTTCTTTTAACAAATGATCAATAGAAAACTGTAAAATTAACAATGTAGCGTCTTAACAGATACTTCGAAATTATTAGCAATGTAATGTACGTAATATTTTACAAATACTTTGGAATGTTCATAATATATAAACAATCTCATGATGAATACCAAGTCTACAAAGGCTGCGAGGAAGATTTGACAATTTAAGCCCTAAAAGGTTGAAAATGGCATGTTGGTGAGACACCAGCAGTAATTTTTCTACTAGTCACATGTCATTTTTGAGCATGACAGTGTTGTGAGACTTACTGCTAGGGCCTGGCCTCCTCAGAGGCTAACAACCTCTGCCAAGAACCCACCCATAAGCCCCATTAACAAATTTGCTATTTTTTTGTGTCCCTCCTGCAGTCTAAACAGTCCACAGACTACACACAAAGCTGAGATTATACAAAAGTTAAAAATACTCAAACAACCTTCCTTAAATGTCATGTTCAAGTTTTACTGTGGCTTTTTACAAATACTTCCACCACTTCACGTAGGCACATTGATGTGTAGAAACATTCAGAATAGATACTAAGGTTATTTTCGTTATTGACAAAGAGGAGATTATATTAATTACAATAGAATGGAATAAGAAAGTTTGAAGTTAACATTGAGACTGATTACACTGCAGAGAAACAAATTTTATACACCATCCAATGTTATTTTATTTTTTTACAAAATATAAGACAGTGGGAGATTCATAATGAGATTACAATTGGGAATAAGTGATTCGCGAGGCCATGCGTAGCAGGTGAAATGAAAATGCAACCGTTACGAGTTAGGCTTACTAATGGCTCTTCTCGGAGATAACTAAATAAAGCAGTCAATAAATAAACAATCATAAATATCTAATAAATACCTATGCGGGCTATATTTACAAGAAGCCTACCATCCAGGGCACGTCTCAGCCTTTTAAACGAATATAATACAGCACTATCCCAGCGGGATAACAGGTATAAATTATAAAATAAAGTAAAGCTGCCGGCTTAACACACATTACAAAATAATACTGACACCAGTAACATACACTATCCGCGAGATGGAATGTGCGGGGAGGCCCGAGACGGCCCGTCTCCGCCTCACACTTCCAATTCATCACAATTCTATTCAGATACAACGGAGGACTAATAAATACAATTAACATCGATCCGCGACTATCCAGGAGGCGCGGCGCGGGCGCAGCCGAGTCCATAACAACATAACACGTAACAGCTCTACGAAGCGGGTAGCGTTCGTCCTCCACTCCCGACGCGGCTCGGGCTCCGGCCGCCGAACACTCGGGAACACAATTTATCGACAGCGACACGTCCGGTATATACAAAAGAAACTCCTTCCGAATAAATTATAAGCTTCGTAAAATAATTATCACATAAATTTTCTTATATTCTCGTTCGCTCGACACTTAACACGTAACTATATACACTGCGGCGCGGAGGACGGGTCGGGTCAGCGCGCGGGCAGGTCCGGGGGCGCGGGCGGCGGCGCGGGCGGCGCGGGCGGCAGCGCGCGGCTGCGGGCCGGCCGCCCGGGCGCCGCCAGCGCCACCAGCTGCACCCGCAGCGCGCCGCCCTCGCCGCCCGGCGCCAGCTTGCCCGCCGCCGGCGCGCGCCGCCGCAGCCGCACCCACGCGCCGAAGCAGACTAGAAGCGCCAGGAACACGGCCACGGTCGCGCCGCCCGCGATCGACGCCGTCTCCATCATCAGCTGCCGGCTCGTCAGCACGTACGAGTCGTCCAGGTCCTTGAACTCGCAGCGCTGCCCCACGAAGCCCGAGCGGCACTCGCAGTTGTAGATGGGGCTGCCCGAGATGACCACGGTGAAGCACTCGCCGCCGTTGAGGCAGTAGTACTCGGAGTAGTCGGGCTCGCACTTGAAGGTGGGGAAGGTGACGTTGACCCGCGGCTGCGGCGGCGGCGCGCGGGGCGCCGGGCCGGGCCGCGCGGGCCGCGCCGGCCGCTTCGAGATCGAGCTCGAGCACGCGCCCGCCAGCGCCCAGGCCGCCGACACCACCGCCAACCAAACTACCAACGATTGCATTTTCCGCACGCTCCGGAGGGTACGCGGCTCCCGTATCGGCGCTCGCGGTACGTACACGATTTTGACATTGGACGGTGACTTATAAGAAATCCGAGAGGCGATGACATGACCGCTTTCGAATTTCGAACCCTTCGCTCGCATCCGCGTCGGCGGTCCGCCGAGACATGTTTCCTGTGTTAACTTTTTTTACGTCGCTCGCTCGACGATCACTCGCTCATGACGGAGGCGCGGTTTCTACGGGCGCCCGAGATATCGCATCGATCCCCGTGCGGGCATATCGCGAGCGAAACACTGATCTCGATTCGACACTTTGCTTTTGCAGTTCGTGCTATTCGATTATTCACGGAGCACATACACACAATGTCCCGTTCGAAACGATACACACAAAATGGTGCTGAGCGAAAACACTGTGCTCGGTCGGTTGTCTATGCGCGACTGACGGCCCGAGCGGAGCGGAGGGCGTCTACTGCATCCGCCATCTGCCGACGAGAATGAATGGCGGTGAACTCGCGTGCGCGTGTGTGCGCGCCGCGTCGGTACACGGGAAAATACATGAGTATGCGTCATTTTCCGTTTGTGTGGGTGAACCTTTTTTTTCTTTCGTATGGGATTATGAACAAGTATTTAGCTTCTTTATCTCCGACATTCAGCTAGCTTCGTTCTGTCTCGAGAAATAAGTAACTTTACAGCTTCCAAATCAACTTTATGTGTTATGAAGTGGATGAATTTCATCAATTAAAAATGTTTGACGAAACAGTTACGCCGGTAAGTAATGTAAGTAGGTAGATAGGTGGTATACGAGCAACTTGCACTGGCTTCGTGAAACACTTTGCGTCACATTACGAAATGAACTGGAGAGGTTTGATTAGATTATCTATTACGGTACTACGAGCTGGTCGAGATTTTATATCATGAGTCAGTTCTCTTAATTTATTACGATTACGCAGACTTCAAGGCCTACCTATTGTACCTTTATTCCTTTTCTTTCTTTAAAATATATTACCTACAAACTTAGATACTTAAGTACATACAATTCGCACCAGTAAGTATTTTATTTGATGCGAATTGTACTTACATGCTTACGTATGTATCGATACCAAAGTTTCATCATTTAAACAGCATATTTATTTACTCAATAAGTATAATAGTTATACCACTTATACCTACAGACTGATGTATATCTTTGTCACTAGGCAGCTAGGAAACCATCTACTGTAGATACCATAGATGAATAGTACAAATAAGTACGATGTAAGGTATGTTACCTAGCTTTAGTTAGTCTACCTAACCAATCAATCGCCTAACCTTCAAATATGTTTTGAGCGACGACATCAAATATTTCTTCCCAAAAACTTATTTGACATGTTCTTATGTGTAACGTTACTTGCACTTGAGTTTTTAAAGGGCAAAGTAAAAATACCAACTTTAAATTCATAAGACTAAAATAGACTCATAAAACATATTGTCGATCGACTTTAATCTTGTGGATTCTGCCTTTTTAGGGCTCCTTATTTCCAGAAGGCACTCTTACAGTTTCGCCATGTCTGTCTGTCTGTCCGTCTATCCGAAGTTTAGCTTAGGGACATAATCTCAGGATTTAATGCTAGGACTTACGTAACTATAATATGGGTAACGTTAGTTACACAAAGTTGTGTTTTAATTAAATCCCTTAAGTAATTGTGTGCAATTTTCTTTTAAAACGACTTTTAAATGATTTTTTTAGTGGAGATAGGTTTAGTTAGACCCTGGGAAGGACATAGAATATTTAGAAATAGGACATAAATGTATTCCAGAAAAATTAAAAATTCCCATAGTTAGCCATAAACGAATCCATCGCAGATAGAGTCGTGGGACTCGTGGGCAACGTATACTTGCCATATATAGTAGAAATCTTCCCAGGTGAATTTTTCGCTTCGAGCCCTTATCTTTCAAAACAAACTGTATTGTCATAGTATTAAGGTTCAAATTTAATGTAATGGCTCGAAGTGAAAAATTCCCCTTGGGAAGATTTATACTATACCTACCTGTTACGAAAGCACTATACTTACTGCGCGGCCCGACACACACTTGCCCAATTTTTGTCACTAACCTACTGCATCCAAAGACTGCATCGCACCCGCACGCTTCTGCCAAGATCACACGTACCGAGTAAAATCGTGCGAGTAGCATTACCAGCATTACATTGCAGGGCCGCCGGGCTAACGAGTTACAAGTGACCGGTTGAGAGCCGCAATGTAATGCTACTCGCACGATTTTACTCGGTACGTGTGATCTTGGCATTCTAGATAGTTTGTACTTACCTAATTGTAACTGTTTGCATTTCTGTTTATTTGTAAATATACGTTGTCAAAACAAACTATGTATTGAATAAATCTCTTTTATTTTTTGTAGTTTTTTTTTTGTTGTAATAAATGTACCTAGTTCACCTAATTACGAGCTCGTTAACAACAGTTTTTTTTTTTAATTTATTAAACAATTATTTTCCACGGGATGTAGAATGCGATTGCCTTTTATCGAAATATCGGAAGTTGATTATAAATAATTGCAGTCTACATCCGCAGAAAATATGTTTAATTGTGTAATACATATACTAACTTAAGCTATTTTATTATTGCTTGCCCGGGAATTGTGCAATTTTCCTTCATAAAAACTATCCTAAGTCCTTTCCAAGGCACTCCAAGGTATCAAACTTTCCATAGCTGTACCAAATTGTTGATCGAAGTTTAAATCGGTCAAGCGGTGTAAGCATGAAGAGGTAGTGGTACCTCTTCAGACAAACTTTCGCATTTATAATATTAGTAATATGGATTAGCTAAAAAGAGAACTAGCATGGAGACTGCTTTCTGCGTGGGATTTTGAATGTATTTTAGATTATAAATAAAATGGTAATAAAAGTTGTGTTGTAAGGCAAGCTCATCATCCCTGCCTATATACGTCCCACTGCATGGCACAGGCCTCCTCTCAGAATGAGAGGGCTTGGGCCGTAGTTCCCACGCGGGCCCAGTGCGGATTGGGAACTTCACATACACCATTGAATTTCTTCTCAGGTGTTTATATACTTAAACCCCCACGCTGGCGCTACTTTTGCGCCTAACACCATTAATCGTCAAGCGAGATCGAGTGAGGTAAGGTGCGGAATTTATTTTAAAGGTGCGGTTAGTGTAAGATCTGATATTTGTCGTCCTGTAATGAACGACAATAATGCACGACCGAATAGTTCATGTTGTGAGAATTTGGTAATATAAAACGTCTACCACATTATCGCATTAAACGTCAAAATGCGCGAGTCTAAGAATAAATTCCGATTATATCTTTCTCAGTCAGTCAGTGCGAGTTTTATGAGGTTTTTAAAGAATTTAAAGGGACTTCCATACGACCGCCAAAATCTTGAAAGAAAGATTGGCGTTCGCTCCGTTTGAACGTTTATAAACAAGACTGAAACAACCAAAAAAAAAAAACTAAATGTCAAATGATGATGTTCATAAACTATTAAACGATAGTTTGTAAAATGCAAAATTAACGAAAAATACAGTCCATAATCTAATTTCATAAATCTACAAGAATCTCTGGATGTGTATTTATAAATTATTAAAAATTCTCCCATGTTTAAATTGCTTAATTACTAAACGTATATGAAAATGATTACAGATTGAACAAGAACAAAAAAAAATACTAATGTATTCAGAACGAACTTAACCTGAATATCTGACGGAAGTTTGTTTTGTTTTGCAGTTTTTGCACCTAAAAATATCAAGATAAAATATTAATAAATAACTGACTGTAAACCATCATATACTTTATTAATGATTCACGTGAAAAGAAATTATATTGAACAATACTTTCATAATGTCGGAGTCGTCTAAATCCAAGGGTTCAGTGAATCTTAACCCGTCACCGACATTACAGTGCAAAGACCTTCATGAATATCTTAAGAGCCGGTCAGCCCAGTTTCTAGAGACTTTATACAACTACCCTACGATATGTCTAGCTGTCTACAGGTAAAAAATAACACTATAACTCTATTTTTGTTTTCTTAAACTTTTGAGGTTAAGCTTGTGTTTGATTGTTTTTGTCAATAAAAAGCTAGGTACTGTCATAGTTTATGCATATTTGCTTCAAACTGAATTGGAGTACGGTGAAAAGCTGTAATATCTTTTTAAACTCACTTCATTGTGACATTTTAAAGTTTCAAAATAAAATTGTTAACTTGTTCTAGAGAGTTGCCAGAGTTGGCGCGTCATTTCGTGATTCGGCTGCTGTTTGTGGAGCAGCCTGTGCCACAGGCCGTGGTCGCCTCCTGGGTCTCGCAAGCTCACGCCAAGTAAGTAGGAACTTATCCTAATAGTTACAACTTTACTTGAGAATCTAGGGTAAACATGAGGAGCGATTGCGAGGAGATATCAAAGGTAGGCAATTAGCATGTTTGCCGGTTTTACACCTCACTTATCCTTGTTCTTTACATGTACAGCCGGGGACATAAATATTAGAGATGCAATGGAAACATGGTTCGCTGGACGGATACCAAATATCCGGAGAAACCTATGGCCAGATAGCCAGATATTTGGACAAGATTTACCTACTGTAAAATTGAGCTAATTCGAGCGTGCGCATGGCACTCCGTGAAGGTTGCGACTTGTTTAAAGAATTGTGGGTTGTAATAGGTAAAAGCACATTTTTTTTCTTAATTTGTATAATTTGATTTATATGAAACAGTTGAGACTAGAATGCACGATTTTTAATACTTTCCGCATACAAGGGGTTAATAAACTGATACTAATTAATGACAAATATATAAAAAAATACCCATTTTCAAGCATCTGTAACTTATTTCACTGTCTGGTCTCCGGCCCGATAGTAGGGTTGGTTCCCTAACTTAAGTATAATCAAACCGTAATCTGAACGAGACTGTCAGAACTGTCATTTCATACATATTTTGACGTAAGCATATAGAATTACTGTCAACTCCAATCCCTTTCTAAACTCGCCCTGATAATATCCACTTTTCCATACTAACTTCATAGAAACTTCTATGAAGTTAGTATGGAAAAATGGATACTTATGTTAGGGAACCGACTGTACACAACTATCCTGTATTTGGCATAATACTAAAATTGTGGCCAGATAGGCTGGACAAACAAAGAAGTTGTGCCAGTGCAGCAAAGGTGAAACCCACTAAAAAAACAAATGTCAATGCTTCAGGGAGCAGCTGAAGGCAGCTGAAGCACTATCGGAGCTGTCGGTGTGGCAAGAGGCCCCCATCCCGGGCGGGCTGCCGGGCTGGATGCTGGCGCACTCCTTCAAGAGGAACCTGAAGGTGGCTCTGCTGGGCGGGTAAGCAGTGACAAGAATTCGTAAATCGCTGGATATCGACGACCGGATGGCCTAGTGCATGGCTGCCCAACCCTAGGCCCGCGGGCCAAAACCTGGCCCGCAAACGAAACTGACAGTGACGCACAACTACCCCCGTTTTCATCATCATTATTATTGTCATTGTCAAATGTAGGCTAGGCACACAACACTAAACAACATCACTTTGTATCAACAATAAAAATGATAGAAAAATAAACGGATCACTCACGTCTCAAAACGAGTTTAACTCGACATGTTTCCGAGATGATCCGTTTATTTTCACTATGAGTGAGTCTCACGGTAGTTTCATGTTTAAAATAAAAATGATGATGAAAACGGGAGTAGTTGTGAACTAAAACAATTACTTTGCTCACCCGCGACCTAGGGAGTAGTTGTGTGTTGCTGCCAGTTTTGTCGAGCAGTCGCGCGAGCAGAGCGGTGGCGCGCAGTGCCCGTTTAGCAGCAGCCGCCGTGGCATGTGGTCCCTGATGAAGGGCTATGGATATAGCTAAACTCGATCATAGATGTGAGTTATCCATATTTTTTGAAACCCACAACCCTCTGCTTGAGTGACCATAAGTCAAATCAAACCACTACACCACCACGGCTTTTTAATCTAATATAAATAAACTTGTGTCACATTGATTGTTATCAAACTCCTCAAAAAGGCTTGACCGATTCATATAAAACTTTTCTCTACATTCGGTAGGTCTGAGAATAGGTTGTAGGCTATTTTTTATACGGAGTCGCGGGCAACAGCTAGTAAAGCTATAATAATGATAAAACTCGTCAGGGGTCGACCGTGGAGCATGTCCTCGTCCCTGGAGCCCGACGGCAAGGCGCGAGACGTGGCGTTCCTGGACGCGTACGCCCTGGAGCGCTGGGAGTGCGTCCTGCACTACATGGTGGGATCCGCGCAGACCGAGGGCATCAGCGCTGACGCCGTCAGGATACTGTTGCACGCCGGCCTCATGACCAGGTGGGTACTAGACTATTATCAAAGCGATTGAGCTTTTTGAACTAATGCATGATATGACATTGTCAGTGGTAGAGTGTGCAGACAAATGAAATTGTTATTTTAGTACAATGAAGTTCTAAAACATGGAAAAAACATCAAATTATATTACTTAATTACTTAAATAGTATAAAACAAAGTAGCTTCCCTCTGTCTGTCTGTCCCTATGTATGCTTGGATCTTAAAAACTACGCACCGGTTTTTTATGCGGTTTTTTTTAATAGATAGAGTGATTCAAGAGGAAGGTTTATATGTATAATACATGCATAATATAGTTGCACCCGTGCGAAGCCACTAGTATTACTTAAATAAAATCCAAATGTTGTAAATAATTGCTTAAAATGGCCATCAAAGTTTTCAGAAGATCCTTTGTGTTATCTTTTTCTTTATTGAAATAAGTTACATTGCAGATAATTTCTCGGCACCAACCGTTTAATACTTTACCACGATTCATATTTTATACATACGCATTTTTTAATAGCTACGGCAATTTGATAACGCGAAAATGATGTGAATTAGTGACAGATTTGTCAGAAGATTGAGAGAGAGAAGAAGAGTTTGTATGATATTAATATTTTTCATAAAACAAATGACAACATTTACCGAGAATAGAGTCAAAATATGCAAAGGATACTCTGTAAATCTATTAATTCTATTATCAATAAGTGTCTGCACTTATGAAGATATCAAAGATTGACTCATGATTATATTTAATCATTTATAAGTACTGTTGTGCTAACGGTAATCTCGAATCCCTTTCTAAACGCGGTTTGATAATACAATGTTGTATGGCTGTTTGGGCCACTGTGTTCTTAAGACACGGCCACTGTAGAAGCAGCGTGAGTGCCTACTCCACATCAAGATAGACTGAGTAATCGTTAGTATCATCATCAAAGCCTATAATACGTCCCACTGCAGGGCACAGGCCTCCTCTCAGAAAGAGAGGGCTTGGGCTGTAGTTCCCACGCGGGCCCAATGCGGATTGGGAACTTCACAAACACCATTGAATTTCTTCCCAGGTGTATGCAGGTTTACTCACGATGTAAACCTACATACACCTGTTTTGTTTTCCTTCACCGTAAAGCTCATGGTAAAATTCAAATGTAATTTCGCACATAATTTTCGAAAAACTCAGAGGTGCGAGCCGGGATACGAACCCACGACCCTCTGCTTGAGAGGCCATAGCTCAAACCACTAGCCCACCATGGCTTGGTAATATAAAAAAAATACTGTTGTGACAAATATTATTGTGAATTTTTGTGTTTGTCTTAGATGTTTTAACTACTATAATTATTTTTGTGTTTATTTATTCTTTGATGTTTAATATATATATATGTATTTATGCGAAATATATATTACTAGCTGATGCCCGCGGCTTCGCTCCCGATCTATTTTTTCTAAAATTTCTTTCATGAAAACCTTCTCTTGACAATAACAAACTCAACAAAAAAAGAATTATCCAATTTGGTGCAGTCAATCGGAAGTTATGCGCGTACAAACATTTCGGTGATTCATTTTTATTTATATAGATTATATTTATGAATTGTCCCGTGACATTTATCCGTTGCCAAGTACCCGTAACACAAGCTTTGGTTAACTTACTTTTACAACTGATGTGAATTGTCCCGTGATAATAAATAATAATAAATAATAAATTATTTATTTCATTCCAACTTAGGTGGTAAATACAAAATGGTCGAGACTTCCTATTAGGTATAGTGTACCTGTGTCAGGAAGCCTCGCTCTTCCAGCTTATAGTACAGTCATGCGTTAGAATGCAAGAATAACATAAAAAGTAAAAGTTCTTAATAACTAAATAGTACTTGATGGGAATAATGTGTGTAATGACATTGTGTTATTTGTGTGTACGTGCGTGTGTGTATGTGTGTGTATGTGTATGAAGCGTGTATGTGTGTGTATGTATGTGTGTGAGAACGTGCGTGAGCGTGCGTGTGTGCATGCGAGTACGTTCATATCTCATTAAAATTCAATGTTAAACCTTATGTATACAGTACATTTTCAGTTGCTACATAATCAAGTTCACTTATCCAATTTAGTATCGCTTTTTTACAGGCATGGTAGTTCATAGTATAAATATTCAAAATCCTGTTTACTTTATTATACATAGTCACCACTGTGTGTGCTTTTCTTTTATTTAAAAGATTGGGGTTAAAAGCAGTTGACCTGTGAAGTCTTAAGAGAGCAGAGGTAATATATAATTTACGCATACTCAGTAATTTACAAAGTGCGTACAGTTCAGTAGTGGGGTATCTGTATGGTTTAAAGAACATAGTCTTTAACAAACACCTCTGGGCTCTTTCAACTTCCAGGAATTTAATTTTACTTGCACCACCCCAGACCGGAATACAGTACGACATAATTGATTGCGCAAGCGCAGTGTATATTTGTATTAGCAGTGTGGTGTTTGATACATGTCGGAGTGTTTTAAAGAGCCAAATCAGTTTTCTGATCCTTTCATTTAAATTCTAAATGTTGGTGCCAAGAAAGACGACTGTCAATTATTACTCCCAAATACTTGGTAGATCCTACCTGTCCCAAAGCTGAACATTGACATGCAATGTTAGTGGTTGCATTGAGGTTACAATGATGAATTTTCAAATTAAGATCAGTGGGAGGCTGGGTACTGTGAGGATCGTGTTATGATCCTCCGCTTTATCTTAGGAGCCCTATCAATGAAAACACATACGTTTTCTACTAAGACCAACTTTTATTGTATTTTGACCCAAATCCGAAACAATGTACAAATGCACTTTTTCTGTTCTTGCGACCATGACTTGATCGCAGCGATGGTCTCAAACTGGCACACGAAGTCGTTTACATCCGACTCTCCATCGAATGTACCGTTGCTCTCCATTTTCTTCTTTTAATTAAAGCAATAAATTTCTCGACGCTTAGTACTTACTCCTTTATTCATGTAACATGTATCCTTTTTTTTTATATAAACTTCTCACTTAGCTTATTTCTCTTGGCTGCGATCAGTACGGGAGACCATGCTCTACCGTCTGAGCTGGACACCTCCACCACAGTACTGACCGTCTTAGAGAAACAAATGTAGTTAGTTTTTTCAGTATTTAGCGTAAGTAGGTTAGATTTAAGCCACTGGTTATGGTTATGGATATTTATTTATTTTATTTATTTATTAATTTCTGCATTGTGTTGTATACAGAGACGCAGACGACGGCTCGGCGGTCATAACGCGTGCCGGTTTCCAGTTCCTCCTGCTCAGCACAGCTAAGCAGGTACAGTAAAATTACATAAAGTTTACCACTGACAGATGGTTTGCCTTCATTTCATATTCAACTTTAACGACCTACAAATAAAGCCAATTTTAGAATACTGTTACCCACGCTTGCAGATTTTGTAATAGCTACTTTATTTGTATGGTGTTAAAGTTGGAAATGAAATGGAGGCAAGCCATCTGTCAGTGGTAAACTGAAAGTAAACGTATTGTACAATATCTTTTTATTTCAGGAGAACCAACATTATGACATAATTGGTACTGTGAATAGTAGCATGGATCACTGGACCTCACAGATCCAGATTTCAGATTTTATTCAGTACTCGCTATTGCCCGGGACTCCGTCTGCAAAGAATTCGTTTATCCCTCGGGAACTGTGCAATTTTCCGGGATAAAAACTATCTTATGTCCTTCCCAGGGTGTCAAACTATCTCCATATCAATTTTCATCTATATCGTTTCAGAGGTTTAAGCGTGATGAGGTAACAGATATGGGTCTCATTCTAAATCCCTAACATCGTTTGTCCTAATGTAATGTTTGTCAAAAATGAATTGAATTTTTCAAGAACTTTTTTGTAATTATCCTGTAGAACTCTATAGGTTAGGTTAGGTTTGTTTTATAAAAATCCAGAACAATTAATAGATTTTAAATAAAAAGAGTTATGACAAACGATCATTAGGACAAACATTACATTAGGACAAATAATCATTAGGGATTTAGATATAGAGCCAACAGATAGACACCCTTTCGCATTTATAATATTAGATTCTTTATGAATGAATTGTACCTACTCGTGATTTTGAAAAAGAACCCCCAAAATTGTCTTATTCAAAAAAGTACAGAGTACACTTTTTTTTAATGCTCAAATAGTTGCACTATTGTTTTAGGCTTAGTCCCTGTAAAATATTTGCAAATGTGTAAATAAATAAATAAGTGGGTGAATCAACTGTTTCTTGCCACCCGTTACTGGGTCAATCAACTTTTTTACCCACACTAGTCTGTCCGCGACATTTTTCCAAACAATTGCAGATGTTTGTAAGTAAAAATGGTTTTTCTGTAACTTAATTGATGGTGTACATTTATACCCGCCATCCTACATAAGTTAAGCCTATTAAGCTGTGAAATATCTTATTGGAAATACGATTTTTTTGATAACGCCAGAGACACCCAAAGTGTGGGTAAAATAGTTGATTGACCCTGCTATGTTTACACAAATTGTGTCTCCTGGACACCCTAAGCATTTTTCTATGAAACAGTATGAACATGTCACTTGGACAACCAGGGACAGAGTAAACAACATGGAAAAGTTGATTCACCCAAATAAATATTTTAGGTGTGGCTGTTTCTGCAACATTACCTGCACACCGCTGAAAAGCGGAGTCTCAGCGCCGCTGAATGCCTCGCGTTCTTGTACCAGCTCAGCTTCAGTACCTTAGGCAAGGTAGGACAGCAAGGGATATGCTATACCGTAAGGTTAGGTAACTTTAACTCAGTAGGGTAACTTTGGCTATTAGGGTGACTTTCGACATTAGGGTAGCTCTGGACATTAGAGTAGCTTTGGACATTACTCTAATTTAAGCCATTAGGATAACTAGCTATTAGGGTAATATTAGACATTAGGGTAACTTTAGGTACTAGGGTAACGTTGGCTATCAAGGTAACTTTGGCCGTTAGGGTAACTTTGGACATTAGATTAAATTTGGATGTTAGTGTAACATTGGAATTTGGAATTTAGGGTAACTTTACGTATTAGGGTAACTTTTGTCATTAGGGTAACTTTGACCATTAGGGAAACTTCGCCATTACGGTACTTTTTAAATTGAAAATGTCGATAAGTAGGATTCATTTTGTGATGGCTTACATTTGTTTGTATGTTTCAGGATTATAGTACAGAGGGCATGAGCAATAATATGCTGGTATTTCTGCAGCATTTGCGAGAATTTGGCCTCGTCTATCAGAGAAAGGTGATTCAGTGTTTATTTATTTTATCAACTTCGTCCAAGGAGAATTCAAACTTCAGTGCCCCCTCCCTTTTACGAAGACGACGAAGATTTTACTTTATGCACTACAGCATAAAAAGCCATTTTACGAGTATGAGAACTGTAAGGTTGTCATTTTGACAGGTGACAGCACGGCCGTTCGAGTCGATGTTTCTTCCGTCTTTCTCATACTTTGGCGTTTTTTCCAATTAACTAGAGACTTTCAAATTAAACTTTGTTTGCGTAAATCGTTGCAGGGATGCGGATTAAATAATTATTTTGGATGTTGGTGCTGGTTTTGGAAATTAAAATTTGGATTTTGACTCTAGTGATTTGCTTGATTAAAAAAAAAAAAAAAACAATAATGTTCCTCAGCGCAAAGCGGGCCGCTTCTTCCCGACGCGGCTGGCGCTGAACATAGCGTGCGTGCGGTCCGACAACGAAGCCCTGGAGCCGGCGGAGGCGTCCCCGCGCGGGTACATCCTTGTCGAGACCAACTACCGCGTGTACGCGTACACCCAGACCAGTCTGCAGGCGGCGCTGCTGGGGCTGTTCGCCGAGCTGGTCTACAGGTAACTAACACTTGTATACTCCATCATCTCAGCTTTTTGCCACAGATTATCGCGGATTTCAAAACATCCGGAAATCCAAGAATTTTTACGATACCGCTATACGCGTCAATAAGCCATACAATACAAGGATGATATAGACTGGATTAGCAATCGCCATAGTACAGTTGGTCCACAGAAAAATAGTTACATACATTATCTATGGTAGGTGACTCGAAAAAAGTGACAATCTGTATTGGCCATTGGCGGGTAACCATTATTTAATTTAATTTAAGTGTTTAGAGACAAATTAATTTTATTTTTGGATTTTTTTTCTCGCAATATGATGAAAATCATTGTGTGTATCACGGGCAGTAAGGGGATTACATACTCGAGTCATTAAAAGTCATCCGCCTTCGGCGACGGGCTTCTAATAGACTCTCGTTAGTAATCCCCTACTTACGGCCCTAGATGCACAATGTATTCCTTGTTTGCAGGTTCCCGAATGTGGTGGTAGGAGTGCTGACGAGAGAGTCGGTGCGGCAAGCGCTGCGCGGGGGCATCACGGCCGCGCAGATCATTCGGTATCTAGAGCAGCACGCCCACCCACAGGTACTCAGTCACCCTGAACATCATCATCATCATCATCACAGCTTAAAGACGTCCACTGCTGACGAAAACGTTGGAAAGTTCCCAAACGTAACTCGAAACAAGTTCGCTATGAAGTATCTTTTTGTATTTATTACATTAGCGCCATCTCTTGTCATGGTGAGCGGTTAGTTCCGAAGGAGTGTTGAAGTCTCTGTGTCTCTCGATAGAGGGTGTAACATAGATGAGCGCTTATCACTGCATAAAGTGATGATTTAACAGACTGAAATGTACGATGTATGGGAAAGATTCCTGTCTAATCTCTAGACCAGTGGTGGTATAGGGGTATGGCACACGGCACGGAATGCTGAGGACCTGGGTTCGATTCCCAGCATTGGTCTTTTTTCTGGGGTTTTTTCTGTGCATCTATATTTCAGTTACTTAGTTTAAGTTAGTTTTATTTTATTTATAGTTATAGTATCAATTTAATGATTACATGTATTTCAGTTTGTATTTAGTATGAAATATATGGTTTCACGGGATGACAGTAAAAGTAATAAAAAATGAAGTTTGAAAAAATAAATACAAAAAGATACTTCATAGCTAACTTGTTAAGATTAGCGCTGTTTGCAAAACCGGCGGTTGGCTGATTTGGCACCATTTTGTGACATGCGCATTTTTTCTTCTTCTCCTTGTTGTCATAAATAATGTTTCTTTCAAAATTTTGGCGAACCGGTGGGATTGAGTCGTTACGGCACTACGTTACTGTAATTGACAAAGTCAAAACCGGCCAAGTGCGAGTCGTACTCGCGCACCGAGGGTTCCGTACAAATTTATATGTGGGTCAATCAACTTTTTTTTGTCAACGATGTTCCAACTTTCTATGAAAACCGAAATAATTAAAAAATTAATTATTTTTCCTTATTTAAAGTATACTTTTCAAAACGCTAGATTTTTGTAGTCAATAATGGTATAATTGCCATATTGATTTTATTTTGTTTAGCTTCTAATTCGTTGGTGACCCAGGGGACAATGATGTCCCCGAAATTTGTATGGAAATAGTGGTATGTCCCCTGGGTCACCGGATTTTTTCATAAAAATACTTATTTTTTTTTGGTTTTCACATACGCACTATGATAAACAGTTTATCTAGTTACTACAAAATCATGGTTTCACTAACCAGAGATTACAGAGTTACTTGTAAAGGAGTAAATAGAAGAAAACAAAAAAAAGTTGATTGGCCCATGTATCTATGAACATCCAGTCTTAGTAAACCCCTGCTCCTAAGCAAAATGTGCGCAGTGCGGGATTATTGTAGATTGGTTACTTATATAGACAGACAGACAAACTAGATCTCGTTCAAACCAATTTTAGGTGGAAGTTTACATGGTAATGTACATCATATATTTTTTTTAGATTTATCATTCTTTTATTTTAGAAGTTACAGGGGGGCACACATTTTACCACTTTGGAAGTGTCTCTCGCGCAAACTATTCAGTTTAGAAAAAAATTATATTAGAGACCTCAGTATCATTTTTGAAGACCTATCCATAGATACCCCACACGTATGGGTTTGATGAAAAAAAAAATTTGAGTTAAAGTACTAAAGTATGGGGAACCCCCAAAATTTATTGTTTTTTTTTTCTATTTTTGTGTGAAAATCTTAATGCGGTTCACAGAATACATCTACTTACCAAGTTTCAACAGCATAGTTCTTATAGTTTCGGAAAAGTGCCTGTGACATACGGACGAACAGACAGACAGACAGACATGACGAATCTATAAGGGTTCCGTTTTTTGCCATTTGGCTACGGAACCCTAAAAAGCTTGGTTAAAACTGTTGCAGATGCTAAAGTCAGATTCGGGAGGCATCCGCTCGGAGTCCGTGCTGCCTCCCACCGTGGTGGACCAGGTCAGGTTGTGGGAGAGCGAGAGGAACCGGTTCACCTACACCGAGGGAGTCGTCTACAACCAGTTCCTGTCGCAGGTACGGGCTTGTGGTGCTGTTGCTGGGTAGATAAATATTAGGGGACAATCTTACACAAATCGACCTAGTCCCAAACTAAGCAAAGCTTGTACTATGGGTACTAGACGACGATAAACATACTTATATAGATAAATAAATACTTAAATCCATAACTCTGGAACAAATATTCGTGCTCATCACACAAATAAATGCCCTTACCGGGATTCGAACCCAGGACCTCTTGCTTCGTAGGCAGGGTCACTACCAACTAGGCTAAAGTGGTCGTTATAGTATGGGTACGTATCAAAATATATAAAGTTTAAAACAAATAATGGACGAAATATATAATGGTCGTTTGATATAATGTAATTTTCTTGGAAATTCTCAACTTTACGGGATTTTCATAAAATAAAGCTAACCTTACCTAAACCAATCTGTAGATTACACGATTAAAAAAATTCGTTTTCTCAAAAATATCCGTAAAAGTTGACATTATTCTTTACATATCAGAACGCGAAGTGCATAGTTTATGGTCAGTAAAAAAATTAAAAAGTTAAAAACATTGCTGGCTCGATAAACTCGACAACAATGTCGCATACAAATTCCATTATTGTCGAGTCTCAAATTTTTTAAAAAGTTATAAAGGCCATGGTAATAAGTTGGCACTATTCGTATACAGCCATCTCAAATGACCGGTTATCAGTTGTTTTGTTGGAACTAAAGACTTTTTTTATTGTGCTTGAAACAGCTTGTGGTGTTTTCGGTAGAAAAATACACCTGCAGTTTTTTTTTAATGAAAAAGGCGGGAAAGGGTTTAATGACATTTAATTTTAAGTGATTTGCAATTCTTTGTACCTATTTAAGTTAGTAAATGTTTATTCTATTTTTTTTCCTTCACTATTTTTGAGAAAAGCTTTATATTAGTCTCGGCTGGAATAGCAATTGCTGTCTTCGTATTAGTTAAACGGACTCGCAAGCTCGTCCGTTTAATACTCATACTCAGCCAGCAATTGCCTACTTCCAGGCCACGACAATAATGTACTATTAATCAATAGTTTCATAGAAAATTTTAGTATGTATTATGACCATTATGTATTTCGTCCATTATTTGTTTCAAACTTTATATATTTTGATACGTACCCTGTAGTATAAATCTTCCCAGGTGAATTTTCGCTTCGAGCCCTTATCTTTCAAAACAAACTGTAGCGTCATAGTATTAAGGTTCAAATTTAATGTAATGGCTCGAAGCGAAAAAATTCACCTGGGAAGATTTACTACTGTTGTTGGATAGAAAGGGTATCGAGAGGATCGTGGTACAATACGTTTACTTTTAGTTTACCACTGACAGATGGCTTGCCTTCATTTCATTTCCAACTTTAACACCATACAAATAAAGAAGCTATTACAAAATCTGCAAACGTGGGTAACAGTATTCTAAAATTGGCTTTATTTGTAGGTCGTTAAAGTTGAATATGAAATGAAGGCAAACCATCTGTCAGTGGTAAACTTTATGTAATTTTACTGTACTATCGTGGCCTTGAAAATCACTCATAGGAATGCTTAGGTTGTGTAGGAGACAAAATTTGTGCAACCACAGCAACAGGTGGCATGAAAAAGTGGGTTACTCTCGAATTCCCCTTTTCGCCAAATGACAATACAGCTCAAACGTCTTGATTGTGTAATGTCTTTGTTGCTATATAGACATGAAAGCTAACTGTATCTTTAGCAAAACGTCTGGATCTTAGATTGTTACAATTTAAAATATTCTATTAATTTATTATTATTTAGACGACCAGATGGCCTAGTGGTTAGAGACCCTGACTATGAAGCTTGAGGTCCCGGGTTCGATTCCCGTGTCGGGGCAGATATTTGTATGAAAAATACGAATGTTTGTTCTCGGGTCTTGGGTGTTTGATATGTATTTAAGTATGTATCTATCTATATAAGTATGTTTATCCGTTGCCTAGTACCCATAACACAAGCTTTGCTAAGCTTACTTTGGGACTAGGTCAATTGGTGTGAATTGTCCCGTGATATTTATTTTTATTTATTTTATTTATTTATTTTTTTTTTTTTTTTTTTAATAATTTATTGTCATAACTGTGTACATAAGATCATGTTATAAATAAATGAGTAACAACAGTCTGCCCATTTCGGACGTACAATATAACATTAGAAGAAAATTGAAATTAAAACAGTATAGAATAAATTGAAAAAATAACATAAAAAAATAAGTACATTAAAAATTCAAAAAAAATATTCATTTAGGTCATAAAAACATTTGCAGAGCAGCCAGTCCTTGAGTTTCTTTTTAAACTGAGGCCCTTCCGACGACTTAATATTACCAGGCAATTTATTAAATATAATAGTAAAGTTCCAGTTACGAAAGTGCTCTTATTCTGTATATAACTAGAAGGACGGACTGGACGTAAGTCATATCTATATTGGGATCGTATATTAGTCTTAGGGGGTGTATCACCACCTTATTGTCAAACTACTGGCTACGTAACCAATGAATAAACTAAGTACTGGACAAATCTGTCGGCTAGAGTTTTTTCAGTTTCACCACTCCGGTCCTGTACAAACTAAGTACCACTTAACTAATCGTCGGTTTGACAAAAAGTCGGAATGGCAACGTCGCATTTCGCAACCACGCGTTCCTGTTCGCACACTTTCGTTCAAAGAGTGGCTCATTATTAACGCAAAAGAAATCATTAACGATGTAATTTTTAAATAAATCTATTTTTTTGCATAAACAAATATATAACATTATAATTAATCCTAAAACGGTATTTATTTACGATACTTTGTTAACAATAACAAAGAAAAATAAAATCACGTAAAACGAATCCAAAAGTGGCGCCAAACCATATGACAGATTAACTTATTTTAATGGCGATGTACAAGTTCAGGTAGAACAAACGAATGTGCCACTGAAGAAAAGTCTATAATTAAAAAATATTACGAAATTTTGGATTTATTTTGACATACTAAAGCGTATCTATATTTTTTTATTCAAATCTTGACGTTTTTATTCTTGTTTGCAATTTAGCATGACTTCTTTCTTTAAAAAATAAAAAAATACTTTTATTTATTTTTCTGGAACTGGCTGAAGGGCTCTCCAACCATGGCCGCAAAAAAATTAACTGTCTAATTAAAAAGTTATGTGACGGTTAAAAATGCTAAATGCCACCTGATCTGATGGTCAAATTAAAAAACAGTTTGTCCGTCACTTAGCGCTAATCAAGACTGGTGAAACAGAAATTTTAAGTCCATCTGTCAAATAAGGTTATGATTAAGCTAATCCGAACTTTAAAAAAAGTGGTGCAACAGCCCCTTAGTGTCACATTTTTTAGCAAAGACATCCCTGTGTTGCTTAACAAATAAACAAATTTCAAGAATGAATATACTTAATAGACATAAACGCTAAATGGCCTGGTAGCGCAACGGTTGTATTTTAAAATGTCTTAGTTACTAAACAGACATGAACGCCGAATGGTCCGTTAGCAAAACGTCTGGATCTTTGGCACTTGATAATTAAAACTCATTCCCGCACAATCGATACGTACTATTTTCATTTCCAGACGTTTTGCTGCTAACTCGTTCTGTGTTCATGTCAATTAATTAATTTTACTTTCGGCTAATTAGGTATTTTATATTTCCAAACGTTTGGCTAACTTGCTCATTTCAATTCTGAAACGTCCTGCTAAATTGACACTTTGCTGTCTGAGTATTCTACTTTCATGCCATTCAGCTGAATTGGGGATGTCTATTTTTTTGCAATGTATAGTAAATCGAAAACCATTTCGAGATAAATGCTTTTTAAATCGTTTTCCGTAGTTGTTTAATGTTAATATTATGTAATGAATTTATTACAATAACAAATAAGCAATGACCTTCATTTGACATTGGTGTAAATTGCGTGACCGGTCCAAGTCGTACTTTATTCTGTGTGGTTAGAATTATTCACAATTAACGCGTGGATTACACTACGGAGTTTGATTTGGACCCGCTGTCTGACATCTAGCACTTTGTCAGTGCCAGTAAAGTGACACAGTGTATAGTGTACCACTACGCAAAAAATAATTAAAGGGGTTGCCTTATCGTAAGCATTTAGATAGATTTAGAAATTTGGCATTGCGGGAGCCCTCAATTATAATCTGACGTCATCAACTAAAATAGTTTCAATAATTAATTTTGAAAAAAGTAGAGAACTAAATGACAAAATATTGAAATTAGTTTCTTATAATTGACTTTTCTATACAAAAAAAAATATAAAAACCACTGGTATTTTTTTTTAGACATTCCCAATTGACTTCTTGTGTATTTTACTGTTATGCCATCTAGCTGAAATGGTCCTTTGGCGAAATGGGAAATTCCAGAGTAACCCGAAAAAGTAGATTCGCCTATAATATTAGTAGGATGTATTCAGTTTTAAAGTTGACACGTACGTATGTATAACTCTTTATTGTACACAAAAACATAATGTTGACAGTTAACAACAGAAACAGATGTACAAATGCATATGTTTCGCAGGCGGACTTCGCCGCGTTGCGCGACTATGCGCGCGCGCAGAAAGTGCTGACGTGGCAGTCGGAGCGCGCGCGCACCATGGTGGTCACGCGCGCCGGCCACGACGACGTGCGCCGATACTGGAAGCGATACTCCAAGTCTTCGTAGTCATACAACTCACTGGGCATAGAGTAGTGTTGCCTATCGATAGTCCAATATAATAGTCTGTCTATTTAACAGAGTTAGCAAAGCGTTAAATATGAAAGCAGCAGCCAGAGGTCCGAAGAAAACCAGGAGAATGACTTAAAACTACTTTAATTAAAATTAAACTAAAGTGATTTTGTTAACAATAATCTTAACTAGGTAAACGCGAGTCACGTCCCGTTGATGCGTTGCCTCACGTAGTGGCAGCTGGCGTAGGCTAATTTTTAATGTCAGGCTGCTATATGTTGGTTCGGCGACTCTCCTCGTAGTGCGCAGCGTAGTTACGTAACACGTTCTCTCTGTTGCACTTTTGTATGCAAATAAAAGGGACAAAAACTGTCAGTGGGCGTCAACAATCGCACGTCGATGGCGGGCTCGGCTTACATGCCGTTTATCGGAATATTCGTAATATTTCTCGTGATTTTTTGATTTTTCTCGTGGCACCTCAAATAATTACATGTCATGTTTATTCATCTATTAATCATAATTATGTAATTTAAAGTAGTAGATAATAATATTTAAATATGTGCCCTGCAGTGGGACGTATGTGCCGGTGCATCGTTATCGTTGACCAATTACGTGTATTCTCTTTTTTTCTAGTACTAACTCTGTTAAATAGACAGAGTATAGTTAAGACAAAACCAGTAGTGTCGATAGTCTATCGATAGTATCACTACGTGTCAATACTATCGATATTAGAGTAGTTTCAAAAAAATTGTACATAGTTAAGGGCTTAATCAAAACAAAATCACGATCGCTTCCTTTGTGTTACGAAAGTTAGTCATACAAAATATATGGGTAACTTTCGTCACACAAAGGAATCAATTATGTTTTGTTTTTATTAAGTCTCTTAATTGTGTACACTTTTTTTGAAAACGACTCATTGTCGATAGTGATTTATAAGCAATACTATTGATAATGGCAATACTATCGATACTATCGATAATTTTATGTCCAATACAATCGATAGTATAGATAGTATTGAAAAATTAAGCGACCGAAAACAATCCATACTATCGATAGTACTGACATGTGCGATACTATCGATAGTAATATCGATATCCTGAATAGTTTGCGAGGTCAACGATCGATAGTCAAACTGTCGATGGTTCTGCAAAACTGGCATAGAGCACTCAGTGTGGGCTTAGGCTTGGAATAGCCTAGACGACTATAAAAAACTGTATAGTCCGTCAGTTAGATTATTAAAAAATATTGTACACGTATTTTTTCTTTTGTTAGACAAACAAAAAATGACGAGGATACAGTGCTTAGAAGTTTCGAGTGACGTCACTATATGGTACAATTTTTACCTAAGAGTGACGTCACAAGCCCCCACTCCGGAAGTTTGATGATCTATGCCTTTGTCGATTTTTAATAATTTGATAAACCAAAAAATACGTGTCCCATATTTTTCCATTATCTAACTGACGGACTTAAAAATACATATTACATATTTATAACATTATTACCCAGTCGTCATCCCTATTGTACATACACCGTTGATTTGCTTCGCAGGTGGGTCATAACTAATGTGACCATACGTCTCGTTGTGAACGGGACTGTCCCGCTCTCAGGCGCTCGTTCCCTAAATATCAGAATTGCAAAATACTAGATTGCCGACTTATCCTATTTCTAAAATACCAAATTCCCGGAATACCAGACTTTCCTGTCACCGTGTTTTTCTCTATATTGGATTGTCAAAAAAGCTTGATTTCATTACACCATGTCCCATTCAAAACCGAATTCCCATAATACCAGATAGTGATATCACCAGGCTCGTCAGGCAGGTCGTGGTCGTCGTGGGGAGGCCAGGGTGTCGTGTTTTACGAGCCTGGTGATTTCACTATCTGGTATTATGGGAATTCGGTTTTGATAAAGTACTAAGGAAAATCATTTTGCACTACATCTGTACGCGAGATTTCTGGTGTGTTCAGTATTGTAGTGTTAATAATACAGTGTAAATGTGTAATGTGTTGTGAGAATTGTTAGGGGGCGCGAGAAATGAGTACATTGCCGTCGATGATTGATAAATAATAAATCCACAGCCGCGCGGGCCCGCGATGTAACGAAACACGCACGATATTGTAGCATCGTCTAAATGAAGCTAGGTGAACGGGTTCCCTGCCCCATGAGGCACATGACTCTATGAGCGTTTAAAGTCATTGTTACTACATGCCTTATACTACGAAGTGCAAAATTCGAACTTCGTATCGTGCCATTCCTCTCACGCTAATAGTATTTAATACAAGAGCGAGCAAGATGATGCGATACGAACTTCGATTTTCGAATTTCGGAGTAGCCCCCCAGGGACGTGACGAAAAAACGCCGCACATTGCTTCCGGACAGGGAATCTGTTAATGTACCGTATAAATAAAGAAAAATAAGTTTTATTTCTAATATTTGATGTAAACATCGTTAATTCTAAAACTAGGTAAGTTTTTGCTTTGAAGCATTTATTTTGAATATGAAAACTAAAGTTTTTTTCTTTATTTGCACGGTTCATTGAGGAGTAGATACTTTGATCAATTATAACTGAAGATACACATTGCCGAACAAAATCCCCTTCAAAGAATGTCCGAACTTTTTTATTTGTTTGCGTAACAATTAAAATCATCACCTACAAAGAAATTTGAACCTAGTCTGTACTTTATTACAGTCGAGTTTCGGTTGACACTTACTACTGAGAAAAAAGAAGGCCACTTTTATCAAAGTGGCGCTCATTTGGCTCGGACATTTTCGGGCGCGCGACTGTGGATCTACAGTTATAATTGATCAAAGAGTAGATATGTAAGGTATATTATTAAGTGATTTCATAAATAAATGAAAATAAAAATAAAGTTGTTTTTTATTCTTATAAATTACACATTTCATACATTAATAATTCACGTTTGGGATAGGTCAATTTGTGTGAATCCCATTACATTTTTTTTATTTATTTACTACTAACAATAATTCACAGTTAAAAACAATACATTTTTATTTAGTCAGTCAGTAACGAAATTTCACCAATGAGGGTTTTTATGACAGGCTAGTTGGCTAGTATCGTGAAGTCCGTTTGACAACTTTGGTTTGACAACTTTGACATGTGTCTGGGATTGATTTATAACTAAACGAGCCAATCGCAAGCAAGACTGAGGGGTCATGCATAAAGTACAGTCGGGGTAATAAAGGTTCGTCACCTTGAAAGTTGGCAATTGGGCCATTCTACTTTTCGTTGACCAGTAATTTTTTGTACTGTGCTCTTCAAATATTTTTTTTACAAAAACGGTAAAGTGCTCGGTTTAAATCATTTAAGATTTAAATAGGCACATAATTAAGCTTACATTTAAAATTATCACTACGTATAAAAAGTAATCATTATTATCTATAAAGTAGGTAACGCAGCGGACATGCATGTCCCCGCCATTTGTATGGAAATTGATGTATTTTCCGCTGAGTTACCAATTTTTTCCACAAAATTTCTTTGAATTTAAAGTTTTATTGCTTTAAAACATTAAATTTAGGTGTTTCAGTTTGTATATAAGTTATTACACTTGAAAAAATCACCAGGTATGCCTTATATTTCACAAAAGATTAATGGTTACTTAAAAGTAGAATGGCCCAATTGTCAGTCCTATCAACATTGTATTTCAAACGAAACTGAACACCGCATTAACGTCTTCCATTTTTCAAACGGTGTTAAGAAAAAAAAGAAAAGGTAAGAAGCGCTGGTCTTTTTTCTGGGGTTTTTTCTGTGCATCCATGTTTCAGTTTGCATTTAGTATGAAATATATGGATTTCACGGGATGACCGTAAAAGTAATAAAAAATGAAGTTGAAAAAAAAATACAAAAAGATACTTCATATAAAACTTGTCAAAGGTGGTAAGAGTCTATGTGCGTTGGCTTGTTAGTGGACTGTAGGATCTAGGTGTTCTAACACTCTTTGTAGTTTGCCTATAAAGCTGTATGGAAATAATATAGTCAAACTGATGGTATTTCACTCACCTTTAGCTCCGGTCAGATGTTATGCGCGGTGCGGTTATTCTTTTATATTGGGCAGATCTGCGTTACGATGTCTGAGTGCTTCAAGGTGGGATGCGGTAGGTAAAACTATGTTAAAATTATAATAAATCTTCATGCGGGAAATTAATTGTGTATTGCTGCCGCAGTTGACAGG
Source organism: Archips xylosteana (assembly GCA_947563465.1). NCBI lineage: Eukaryota > Metazoa > Arthropoda > Insecta > Lepidoptera > Tortricidae > Archips > Archips xylosteana. Next base: position 1,130,880 of record OX387359.1, read on the forward strand.
TTACGACTTCAATTGTTTTTGTCTTCTTTTTTCGGCTCTATATTAGCACCATAGAGCACGGCGCTCGCGGAGGTTGCATGGGTGGCGAAATACGTCCCATTTCGAATTAAATTATACCACGCAACTTTATAGGCTCAAACACTATGACTTGATAAAGGAATCAATTTTTAATAACTAACGAAGGTTTTCGTACCCCGACACTAATTTTGCGATTATAGTTCAAATTTGACATTTTAACACTTAAATGTATTAGATTTTGAAATGTAACGTCACTTAAGACTCCTCACTCCTTGTCACACAATGTCACACTTCGTCGACCCCCTCCCCCCTCCCTTCACAGTCAAGGTATGAAAGAAAACCTTTGTCAGATGGGTAAATCAACATTTTGGTGCCCACTGCTATGGCTACACAAATTTTGTCCCTTGGACAACCTAAGCTTTTTTCTATGAAACAGTATGAAGTGTCACTTGGTCAACCGAGGACAGATTAAACAACACAAAAAAGTCGCTTCACCTCTTTTTTAAATCATAGACTAAGTACCTTTTGAAAAATAGGAAAGTCAATGCGATATTCTGCTCGTTTAAAATAAAATGTTGACAGGACTGACAGTTGCGTTGGTCAAGCAAATGTCATCTTTAAGGCAACGAGCCTTTTCTTACCCCGATTGTACTTTATGGATCACTAACGTCACAGATCTCTCGATACTGACGCCATCTAGCGAACCACCTGTCAGAAAACCCTCAATAATTTCCAGACAGGAATTTAGGCAGGGGGTTTAATTTAGGGGGGAGAGGACCAGTGATCGCCCCCAGTTATGTTTGTAAGTCTATATTTTTTTGTAGGTAAGTATTATTTTGGAAATGATCATAAAGTTTACATACACAAAGCGTATTAAATGATAACTGAGCTGGGTAATGAATTCTATTACGCTAAAAAAAAACTGGTTGTCTGTAAAGTCGGTTTACGGACGATAGTTAACGTGACAACGACATAACAAAACATTCAAAAAACAAAAATGAAACCAGGCGGTCACCCATCCAAGTACTGACCGCGCCCGACATTGCTTAACCTTGGTGATCGGCCGAGAACCGAGCGCTAGTACTAAGATTTTACATCCTGGCGCGCGCTATAATGCGTATCCTTTTTCGTGCGTGCAGCCGGCTTTCATCTATTTATTAGACGTTGTCACGTCAAAAAAAAACAATAAAAAAACCGGCCAAGAGCGTGTCGGACACGCCCAAGATAGGGTTCCGTAGCCATTACGAAAAAATCAAGTAATATTTTTCTAAGGATTTCGTATGTGTACGGAATCTTCCAAGTTTGGTATCGTCAATACTTTAATCTGGCAAAGTGAACTTTATTACGCGCGTATCAAGGTTCAGTTTTGTTTACATGCTGATTTGAGATACGAGTTTTTCAAAGTAGTGACGGTATGTTTAATACCTTAGGCTACTATTTACTCTTAAACTACAAATAATTCCCAAGCAATCTTAGCCGCTATAATTTTCCTTGTAAATTTAATATATTTACTACCATTTTGATTTTTTTCAAATTTTTCCACCCAACAGTTTAGATTTTAGAAGGGGGGGGGGACGGTCGATTTTAATGAAATTTTTCACTTTAAAGTTGAATATTTCGCAAACAAATCACTGAATACAAAAATCATGTTAGCAACCCCCCAATGGTTTTAAATGACCTATCCAACGATACCCCACACTATAGGGTTAGTCGAGAAAAAAAAATCACCCCCACTTTAAGTCTATGGGAAGTACCCCAAAAAAAATTTTTTTAGTTTTTTTTATTTAACCACTTTGTCGGCTTGACTAATATATATATTCATGCCAAATTACAGTTTTCTAGTACTAACAGTCTCTGAGCTTAGCCGCGGACAGACAGACAGACAGACAGACGGACAGACATGGCGAAACTATAAGGGTTCCTAGTTGACTACGGAACCCTAAAAAGAGAATTGAGTTATTATTTTGATTCATTTTTATACTTTTGTATGGAATTGTATTTTCACAAACAAAACTTGAAGCGATCTAGTAGTGCATGGGAAAAGCGTCGATAATCGACTTTATCGATGCAGGAACTCTCTGCCTGTCATTAAATTTTGCCCCCTAAAATCCGATGTCTGTTAATTTCATCAGTCCAAGCGCTTCCTGGCGTTCATAATGCTTGGACTATTACGTGTTTGCATTGTACAGTCGGCGCGTTCATAATGCTTGGACTATTTCGTGTTGGCATTGTACAGTCGGCGGTCAGACGGCGGCGGGCGGCGGCTTGACCGGCGCGAGCGCGGCGTACAGTTTGCTGATGGCCGAGTGTACAGCTCGCTCTATGCTGTCGTCTTCTTCGCACGCCACCTCCTGTACAAACAAGATTACTTCAATACTAATAATATCAAGGAATAATTCATGCCAATTGATCTAATCCCAAAGAAAGCTAGCCTACAGGGTAATTTTTTAATCAGTGCACAAATTTTGATACGTGATTCAGTATCGTTGATAGATCACGATTATCTGTTCAAGATTTTTTTTAATTTTGAATTTTGGGTTGTTCATAGTAATTCATCCAATAATTGGTCGAGTTACTATGAAAAACAAAACAAAAGTGATTAATATTAGAACGAAAAATACTGTTATTTTAACGACACTGAATCACATATTAAAATTTGTGCACTTATTAAGAATTACCCTGTATAGTATGGAATGCATTACTAACCATGCTATAGAGGTCGATGTCCGCCCGTTTCCCGTCGACGACGACGTGCAATTTGTCCCCTTTGAACATCTTCGGCACCGAGTCTTCCCCGTACATCTCTTGGAGCATCTCTATCACGCACTCCTGAACAAATAAACGTTTACATGAATTACCCTGACGAATAGGCTCAGAGTCGCTCAACGAGCTATGGAGAGGGCTATGCTCGGGGTTTCTCTACGGAATCGAATCAGGAATGAGATCCGTAGAAGAACAAGGGTCACTGATAAGCCAAACGGATTAGCTCGTTGAAATGGCAATGGGCAGGTCATATAGCACGCAGAACATATGGCCGTTGAGGCCGAGTAATTCTCGAATGGACTCACCAACGGACCACGGACCACGGACTGACAAACGGGTATGTATTACAATACCGAAGTACGAAAAGACCGAATGTATTAAAACATCGAATGGGTCAAAAGACCGACACGATTTTTTTCTGAAACCGTAAACTTCTCAGAATTTATTAAAACGGTATCATACAGAGCCCATTAGATTAGGTTAGGTTAGTTTTATAACAATCTCAAAAAGTTAACGGTTTCAGAAAAAAATGGTGTCGGTCTTTTGACCCATTCGATGTTTTAATACATTCGGTCTTTCGTACTTCGGTATTGTAATACATACCCCTGACAAACGCAGCGTGGGACGTCCACCAACGAGATGGACGGACAACTTGGTAAAGGCCTCCAGAAGTGGATGCAAACCACTTCCAACTGTAGTGATTGGGTATCAATGAGGGATGCCTATGTCCAGCAGTGGACGTCCTACGGCTGAAATGATGATTATAATGACCAGAGGGCGGAATTGCTCATGGCAAAAATCAAACGTCAATAGAGTTGGAACGTTGAATTTTATCGACTATCGAATAAACTGAAATTATATTTACCTACTTAATTATATTTATTAACAAAACTAAACCTCAAATCCATAAACAAACAATAATAGACTTCATATGAACATTACGGAATAACATTTAAATAAAAGACAATAGAAAACGATAACTTTAAAAACTACCTAAGCTTCAATAATACAACCCAAGGATTCAAATCACCTGTGAACTAATTTTCATCGTATAAAACAGTATCGTAATCTATGTAAAAGGTGACTGAACTTATCGATAGCTGAAAAAGTCGATAAAATTCAACGTTCCAACTCTATTGACGTTTGATTTTTGCCATGAGCAATTCCGCCCTCTGAATGACATGATTTACTGGGTCACCGACAACGCACGGTATTCGACGTATACTGACCTTAAAGTGCATCCTATCCAGTTTGGGCGCGAGGGGAAGCGCGCGCGGCGCGGGGAGCGACGAGGCGCTCAAAATGGCCGCCACCAGCGCGTCGGCGTACATATCTGTCACGGGCTGCGCCTGCCACTGTAATGCAACACAAGCGTATGCTCAACTAAAACCACGAATAAAAAACCGGCCAAGTGTATTCTACCGTCGTAAGAAAAAGGAGCACAACTAGCATTTTTTGTGAAACAGAAAAAGCCTAAGTGCACACTTGTTCTTTGTAAACTTATGCTGTTTCATTTTCGAGCAAGTTTGCAGTTGTGCCCTTTATAAATACGACGGCAGTATAGTGGTCTAAGTATTTATTATAAAAATCGGATTTTTTTTCGAACCCTGCTAATAATATTCTAACATAGAGAGTACATCGACCGTTGATTGCAAGAAAATTGTAACTACAAAACACAGGTTTCCAAGGGAGCGCAAAGACGATTTTTTTTACTTTGAGCGTCGATATTTTAGGTTTTTATTTAAGAATGAATTAAGATGTGTATACCATATTCCTTAAAATTTGATGCTCTATAAGTCGATATATATTTTTTTAAATATAAGTACTTTGTTTAGATTTTAGGTTAAGTTACGAACGTAATGTAAACGATTTAGTCTGTCGAGTATGATCGTAACTCTAGATACAGTTATACCGTTGTATTAAATAACAACATTCGTTATATTAGTATTATTGTATTCTATGCTTACACGTTTACTCTATAGTTTTACATATATAAAATAGTCTAGTTTTCCGTATATGAAAGTGGTAAACTAATTTACTAATGCAAAAATAAAACAAAATAACTACATTTTCGTCAAAAAGTTTTTTAATCAAAGTCAATCTGCATAATGTTTGTGTGAATTTTCGTATTTATGATGAGAAAACAAAAATTATAATACTTTTACTGACATCAAAGGTAATTTGGCTAGCTCAAAGTAATATTTATAAAGCGAAGAAATAGATAATAATCGAAATATATAGGTAAGTATATACACGATGATATTTAATCAGTGATCAGAATTTGAAAAATATTAATCCCCTGTCAAAATGAGACTTAGGTCTCAAGCAATTAAGTCTGTGATTAATATATAAAAAAGCGATACTGTTAATACTTCCTCCATCAACCGAATGCATGGTTATCCTATATATTTGTTAAAGTAGTTTCATCAAAGTGTCATATAGGTACACTTGCTTTGCTTTGGCGGGTAATTGATAGATTTCATGACAAATTTTTTTAAGAAACTGACTTGTCAAAGATGTTTTAGCCTCATAGACTAAACCATGTGTAGGGTAATAATGATTTTAATTCAAAAATCATTTTACAAATAGGTAATCGTTATTTTTAAAAAATGGACATTTTGTTTCACATAAATGCGATTTAAACGAAATCGCCCCCAAACACTGATCCATCAAAATTGGTTACTGGTCACCGATTAAAAATCATGTGTATATTTAAATCATTAATCACTTGACTGTATTTTAAACTATGGTAAAAACAAATAATCTAATCTTCATTAACATTATCTTCTGCCTCTTTGCCATTGGGCAAGTTCTCATTTTTATCCCTGACTATTGTCCCTGTAGGTATGTACTCGTGTTGTTCAGGTATTGCTCCACTTACGCAATTTGTATTTGGCCACAGATATTTTTATTGGTTTTTTATAAGCTCAAAAAAGTGATTTCGATCCAGGTTACTGAATTCAGATAGAGTTATAGATTGTGGGTCAGACTGGAAGTTCCGATCAAGCTTTCTTCTAGTTCCCCTTTTCGCAACTGATCGCTTGTTATTTTATGAGTATTTTCAGAATAATAATCGTTCTGGAACGCTAAAGTATACGGGTCATCTTTAGTAATTTGTAACATTACAATTTTTGACCACATTACTTCTTTGTTGTTTTCATCAAAAGCTTTAACACCCAAATTCGGAAACTTCGCAATTTGTATTTTATAATCCTGTATATCTTTTTGTTGCAGTTCTGTAACTTTGTAGGGTTTTCCAGTAACTTTTGCACTCTCTATAAGTGTAACCCATTGAGCAGGCACATAATCCAGCATCAATATTGATTTTTTTTACAATACCTAAAACGGAATGCGTAATAAGATCTGACTCTGGTGTTGCGATACTCGAGAGTTCATTCTGTGTTTCTTTTAAAGGTAAGATAGTCTGGTCATTTTCCTAAGCCTCTGGGTTCCATAATCTTTTTTTAAATGACAATAAAGAAATAGATGGCTTAACATCTTCGTCTTCTATATTATTTTTACTTCGCTGGGACTGAATTTCGTCATATTTATTGCCTGAAAGCACAATATGCGTAGACACGGAACACAATATGCGTAACTAAAAATACATGTCAAAAACATGGTTTATCTTTTGTTAAATACAGATTTTATTATAACAGTTATAGTTAAGAATAAATTAGTGACACGCAGATTTTTTATCCTACTTGGATAGCTAGCTAATCATAAAAATTCTACCTATGCCATTGATACATAATTCTATAGTAATTAAATACCGCCATTTTACTTAAATGATCGATTTTAGGACAAGCTGGAATAAATAAACAAACATGCACGCTAATTAACTGTCTAAATTATTTTCATTTACTTATACGCAATGTAACCTGTAATTAAAATTGTAGGTCCAACGTTATAAATAAGTGATCAGTTTCATACCTTATCACTTTAACGTAATGTAACCATACGAAATTATGTAACGACTTAAAAGCGTCAAGTTACAAAAGTGATCACTTATTTATGACGTTGACTGCACCTAACGTAGAAGTTAAACCAAATAACATAAAAGGAAGTTGAAATCAATAATCACGTTTAATCTTAATGACACATTTCTGATCCACAATAAGATTAACAAGAGCTTTTCCACGGATCATTTTAATTAATTTTACTATTTTATATGATTTTAAAAGAAGTCACAACTCAATAATATTCCGCAAACAATATCTCCTAACATTACTTTTATTAAGATTTCGGGTAGGTCAATGTTTTTTTAAAGGCCCGATGCCACAAAACGCCTCAGACTACCAATGAAATCCTAGTAACTAAGTTTGCGCGGGATTTTTATCTCAAATAGCGTGAGGTTTTGCTGAAAAATAACATTCAAACTATATTTACGCGTAAGCAAGTCGCAAAAACTTCGATGAAGTAAAATGGTAACTCTCGATCCAATATTATTTTATTTAGGATGTTTTGCTTATGAGGTTAACACAGCACTCAAGATAATTGTAAATCTCGAATGCGTTTTGTTCCACCAAAATAATATTGAGTTAGGTACTTAAGACCCCTACTTACCATAATTTAATACTATTTTTTTTACTTATTTATTATTATTTAAAAAAAAATAAAAGTACAGTCTTGTAGTGTTTGTTTTTCTTAGCTTAGGGTTAAAAAGTCACATATCATGATATTTTGAGTTACAATTTTCTTGGAATCAACGGTCGACATCTACGGTGCATGGAGGCTCAGCCAGTGTTTTATTAGTCCCACCGATGCACCGTGGTCAGGATGCGGTTACACAAATTGTGTCTCCTGGACAACCCAAGCATTTTTACACGCTTTATTCTATGAAACATTATGAAGTGTCACTTGACAACCGGAGACAGAGTAAACAACACGAAAAAGTTGATTCACCCAGCTACGACATTTCCTCTCGTTTGTCTACGAGTATTCAATGATTCCGTCGCTAGTCAGTCAACGCGTAGTTTTCCCAGTAATAATAATAATTTAATGAAAAAAGTTTTACATCTAATACAAAGTCCTTGTATATGTACGGGTCAAATCTTGGAAGTCGAAGTTGACTCACTTCCAGTGGTCGGATTCACTTGAAAGGTATACCCTTGTACGTCACTTAGACCAACCTCCTTAACAAAAAGGTTTATGACATTAATGGGTAGTGATGATTTGCCAAACTGTAAGTAACTAAGTAGGTAACTAATATCATTATTATTAACTGCAACAATCCTACAATTTAAGGATTAAAGTTAATGCTGTATAAAGTGTATTTTTTTTCTGAAATAAACAGTTTTAAATACTAAAATTTTTTTTTTTTTTTACCTTTGTAAGTTGGACGACAATGCAAGTTCAGTCAATAAAAAGTACAGTCAGCTAAAAAGCTTGTTCTTAAAATGCGTAATAGAGCGGCATCCCTGTTGCACCGACTGCAGAGTACCACCAACGGCCTCCTGAGTACATTTGCGTGTAGATGGAACTGTCCGCTGATCGGGCATCAATACAAACTGCATGAGTGTGTGTCTCGTGTCTTGATCAGGCGATATTGATTATTTTGTTTAATTATTTAATTTGATTTTGATTATTAATTTAATTTAATTTTTAATTTTGTTTTTCAATTATAATTAATTAATTTGATTTTTAAATGTACTTATTTTCTTTTTTAATGTAAATTTTACTTTTGACTTTTAATTATTAATTTCGTTTTATTTTACTTTGATTCTGATTTTTAATTGAGATATTGATTTAAATTTTTAATTATTAACTCCATTTTATAACTACATACTAACATTATTATAAGATTAAGATTGTAAGTGTGCTAACAATGATGAGATCTATGTTATCTTGAAAAACAAAATTTCTTTCATTAAAATGATTTTTTTAACAAAAACTTATCTAGAAACTCTACTCCCTAGGTAGGTAAAACCTGTGCCCTAGGATATGCAGTGCTCCCCCTCACTTCACAGAGTTAGACGTGTGTTTCTCAGTGTCTATTATGTCCAACGTACCTCGAGTGTGATCATGTTCTGGTCGATAGTGAGATCGACGCAGTTGTAGAGCCTCCAACGGGTCTCGCTCACAAACTCCACCTGGCCCGCCACCTGTATAACAGACAGATTTAGGTTAAGACCCAAACATTCAAAATGATTTTTTTTTATACAATATAGGCTTGCGTTTGACCACAATCACGCCTGATGGAAAGCGAAGATGAGGCCTACGATGGAGCCCGCTTGCCTAGTAAATGCTCAATCACCCTAAGACTTGAATTTAGGAGAATAAGCAGGAAGAAGGCAGGTTTGCGGTGTTGCGCGCCCCCAAGCTGCAAACCGTACAACAAATACGGGGCACTGTCACCGGTACGCGCGCGAAACAACTGCTCAGACCCGACTCCAGAATTAAAACGAACAATTCTTATGCCGAGTAAACGGGCGAGACAGGCGCGGAGGCGAGGAGACAGGGGCGGTGCGTATAAATATAGCGCCGAGTGCTGGGCCGAGCGCTCGGCCGAACGAAGCGGCGAGACAGTAGCTCGGCCCCCGTTCTATTTACTAGGCCGAGCACGTACTAGGCACTGTCTCGCTCGCTCACTCGGCAGGTCTGAACGTGCACTGTCTCGCTACTCGCCTCATGTAGTCTCAATAGAACTGTGCTAATTTCAAAACACGTGTGAACAGGCACATGCATAAATCACTGTGGTGGCGCTAGGCTAAGCGTAAGGCCTAGACGTCCTTAAGCGCCTAAATCTAGAATTTTAATTTATCGAAGGACCGTGCGGTTTAGGATAATTATATAATAATTTTTGCATTAAGTTACAACACTACGCACACATAGGAAAACGAGGAATGAGAGTAGGAAAGCAAAACGAAGGTTTGGTACCTGGAGTCCTGGACTTATGCGGCAGTATGGCGTCGGTTGGGTTGGGTGGTGTGGTGATGGTGATAGACGAATTGCGATCCAAATATCGTTCGGTAGTAACACTTGTAGATCACATAAACAGCACTGGCCAGGCCTTCACTCACTAATAGTGTTTATCAGTTCTAACATCAAAAATAAGGTCACAATAATTAAATTAAGAAGAAGTAGCGGGCGGAGCGTTGCGAGCGTCGCAGCGACATGACACTTGCGAAAACGGAACTGCCACCATTCCGGAAATATTCGCGCGTCTCTGCTCCCGGTCTTCCAGCGTTCAGCCAATCACAGGTGAGTCGAGGTGAAGTGATCACAGCGCCACTTGTTCTATCCTTGTCGCGCGCACAAACACTTCGTATGAAGGAAAGGGATAGGGAAACAGGAAGAAAAGTGTGCGTAGGTGAAAGTAATGGTTTTGACTAATTTTTATTGAATGATTTCCCGGTCCCTAGGATACAATTTTAATGTTTTGAGACTAGATGGCGTTAGCAGCTTAATACGACGCAAATACACTGTCTCGGCCGAAAAACATTTTACTGTCTCGCCCGTTTACTTGGTACGTGTGATCAACGCATTATAGACCACATTTTTAATTTTCATTCAGTTTTTATGGAATAATCGAGAAAAACTAACAAACATGCAACGTTGCCAGCTCAGCGGGTATAAACGCTCTTAACTACCTGCATTACGACGTGTCTTAACAGCGGCAACGAGCCGGCGTAGTGGATGGACTGACGCTGGGACACCTCCGATTGCGTCAGCTCCGTGTATTCTAGAAGCAAGGGAACCACCTCAAGTATAAGATAAACAAAAAACCACAATTCGAAGATGCGACTCAAACCTTTTTAACGCCAACGACGGATGCGTCACAAAATACAACGTCAAAGTGATATTCACGCAATGACTAAGGTTCAAAGTAGTTTTACGTAACGTCAAAGTCATCTTCACGGCTAGACTTGGCGTTGAAAAGGTTTAAAAAACGCTAAATTAGCCCTGGAAGCCAGATTAATTTGTAATTACCTGCAAAATTAGACTACAAACAATACACAAATAAATAGTCGATTGAGACGGCACATAAGTGACGTCACGGACCTCTCTTGCCATATAAAATCTATAGAAGATGATGGATTAAGAGCAAAATAAACCAGGATTGAATAAATAAACAGGAATATATTTGTAAAGATGCGAGGTATAATATTTTACAACAATGACAAGTAATAACCAACCAAGTAGGAGAGGTGAAGACAGTGTCGCCATCTAACGACAACTGATAGACATCAAATGACATCTTAAACTGTTTGGTTTATACAATTTACTCTAACAGAAGAATCACAGCTCATATATGTATGAAATGAACATATTAAAGTATGATTCGATTTTAAAATTTTACATGCTTTGGTGAATTGTGTTGGTCAACATTTGTTTTTTTTTAACCCCCGACACAAAAAGAGGGGTGTTATAAGTTTCACCGCTATGTTTGTGTGTCTGTGGCATCATAGCTCTTAAACGGGTGAACCGATTTGCATGCAGTTTTTTTTTATTTGACAGCGGGTTTCTTGATGATGGTTCTTAGACTTTGGTTCAGCCATTCCAAAGTTATCAGCTCTTTTGTTAGATGCGGAAAGGATCTTAGACGCATAATGGCATTTACTTTATTTTCAAACATATGTATGCCAAATTGCGTTGGGGGTTTTTAAATTTATAGTTATTTAATAACATCCTTTGTACCGTGATTTAACCTTAGACTTTGACATAAAAAGTCCGTCAGTCGCTTGACGGTTTCAAGTATTTTGATTATCATGCATGATTGATTGATTTAAATAGTTACTCATTTTTTTTTATAAAAGTTCATAAAACGTAGTTATTTCCTAAAACAGCTGAAGGTATTTTAAAGAGATTTGGCATGCAGATATGGAAGGTAGAGAATCTCACTGTTCAGGTCGCTAGGAGCCAGGATGTGGTAGTTAAAGTTCCTCTTCACCAGGATGCCTTGGAGTTGCTTGCCTTCCTCGGGAGGCTCCATCGCCAACGATCCCATGACCTAAGAAACACACCAAGATATGCATAAAAAGGTTATCACCATAGTTGTAGAGAAAACTAAAGTATACTATCTTTTGGACTTGAGGAGTCTTTACAATAAAACAGTATTCTTTGGTCACTGTTTCTTGAATTATCGCGAGTAGAAAGAACTCCGCCAAAATGCGAAACTTATTACATAATTTTATTATAAATTAAATTAATAATTAATTATTAAATAATTACGTTAGTGACGGAGTAGACAGTGGAGAGGGTCGACGTAATTTTGTTTTTAAATGGAGTTTTTATAAAGATCGTTTTGATATCTACAGACACACACGCTCGGTGTGACGCGCACCGTGGCAGACAAAATAATATGTTGTCGGCGTCTGATACGGCACGTGGGAACCTATCGATGTTTAGAAAATTATATTTCCGAAGGCTTAAAATCCCGAAAACTTTTTTTTTTTTATGTTAGTGAAGCCAGACAAACGAACTAGTGGGTCACCTGATGTTAAATGAACACCACTGTCCATAGACACTCGCAGCGCTTTACGTGATACCAGTGCGTTGTCGGTTCTGCAGAAAATTGTACACTCGCCTCTTAAAGGCACCCAGGTCGTAACTCGATGGGAAGACCCCAGCGGGAAGCTCGTTCCAGATTTTGCAAGTTCGTGGCAAAAAAGACCGCTTAAAACGCACCGTCGAAGACTGCCATTGATCAACATGATGTCGATGAAATGAACGCTTACGACGGGAGGATCTGTAATGGAACCCCGCAGCTGGAATGAGGTCAAAGAGTTCCTCAGAGCATTCCCCGTTGTAGATCTTATAGAACACGCAAAGGGAGCTAACGTCTCTGCGGAGAGCAAGAGGATCGAGTTTAACGGAGAGTGAGGGGTTGCCGACAACTCGGCACGCCCTGCGCTGTATGCGATCAAGTGAAAGCAGCTGATATTGGGGTGCGCCAGCCCAGAGATGAGAGCAATACTCCATCCTTGGCCGAACCTGGGCCTTATATATCTGAAGCCGCTGCTTTAGAGTGAAGTATCGCTTAGAGCGGCCAAGCACGCCCAACATTTTAGCAGCCGACTTGGTTTTACCTTCCAGGTGATCGCGAAATTGCACCGCGCTCGAAATATCGACACCGAGGATCCCAACACTCTCCGAAGTGTTGAGGGGTGATCCTTGGAAGCATGGAGCAGCGACAAACGGGTGTTTTTTGGCAGTAAATACGCAAACTTGTGTTTTGGAGGGGTTAAACTGCACTAAGTTACGTGTGCCCCAATCAGAAACTTGTGCTAGTGTATTTTCTAGATCATACACAAGTTTAGATCGTCTCTCTTCCAATTCTGCCCGAGGAAGGTTAGCTCTACCAGAGTACCGTGCGTCGCAAGTACTGTCATCCGCATAGCAATGAAGGCCGCTTACAAGCAGCACATCATTGATATGCAGGAGGAACAGAGTAGGCAAAGGTCATTTGTCCGAAAGCATTTATTTCTGAAACTGCAAATATTTCAGGATTTATTTCAGGACCATCGTGTAGAACCCTTTAGGTTTAGGTTAGGGTTGTTTTATAAAAATCCTGAAATATTTACAGTTTCAGAAAAAAATGCATTCGGACAAATGAAGCATTCGGGATTTTAAATATTCGGAAAAAAATTTTTCGAGGATATGAGAGGTAACCACGGCACGTGTCTGGTACGCTTGATACAAAAATCGATTTCTGAACTTCGTATCGTGCCATTCCGTACCAGTGTTGTTGCGATAGCCATAGTATATACTATCGTGGCCTTGAAAATCAGTCATACTATCGATAGTGAAAATAAGGCAATACTATCGAACTTGGTCCATACTATCGATAGTATCACGTCAAAAAAGACGATACTATCGATTGTTAAAAATAAGTATACTATTGCTAAAGATCCATAGTATCGATCATAATTAAGAAAAAAAAAATTTAATACTTAATTATACCATGTATTATATGCCGTAATGCTTGGCTGAATGCGTGTGTTCCATTGAACAGCCAATGCCTTTGTTTTTATTAATTCATTTCTACCCTTGAGACGAAAGTATAGTTTTGCTACCGTATGTCGGATAAAATTTTCATTTATTACTTTTTTATTATTTGGATTTTTGGAATTAGTTGTTCGAGTTTACCTTGGCGGTGGTGTCTCCTCTGAAGGTCAGAGCCAGCAGCTGCGTGTTGCGCGGCGTGTGCACCAGCAGCGCCCCGCGGTGCTCGCGCTGCAGCGCCGCCTTCAGCCGGGACATCTCATTCTGCTCCCCGTGTACCAACACCTGGTTTAAAATACATTAAAAAAAGTCATGTCAAAGTCAAGAGTTGACAGCTGTTTATGTGGTTGGTTCATAGGCATTAAAACACTCGTGTAATCTTATTATGGTACTCGCATTCAGCTCGTTTCATGACTACACTCAAATTCAAATTCTTAACATAACATAAAAGTAATGTATGGAACAAGAACATAATTATGTCAAACCCGTTTAAGATTATTTAAAAGCGAAAAAGTTTTTCGGGTGCGCCGGTGGGATTCGAACCCACGTCTCCTGGGTATGCGGCCCAACCTGGGTGTTCTACCTCCCAATGGTGGTTCAATTGGTAGAACACCCAGGTTGGGGCGCATACCCAGGAGACGTGGGTTCGAATGCCACCGGCGCACCCGAAAAACTTTTTCGCTTTTAAATAATCTTAGATTCGGTGAGCAGCCGTACTGCTAATAAAATAAATAATATTCTAACCCGTTTGTTTGTGTTTGGAAGTAAAGGTGCGACCAAACCGCCGCTTAATAAACGGTGACGTCACGGAATCGCAGTGACGCACCGTAAACGTCACAACTTTATTATGGATCACTGCGATTCGTAACGTTTCCGTATTTTAAGCAGCGGTATGGCCGAACCTTTATGAAATGGATGTAGATAAAATGACCTTATTCAATTCAACCTATAACAAGCACTTATGAAAGTTGAAAAAGCTACCACAGGCTCGGAAGAACCCTGTTGAGAAAAATCCGGCAAGAAACTCAACAAAGTTTTTTTTTAACAGATTTACAATGTTCAAATTATTTATTGAATCAGACGTTACTTTGCGGAGGTCCATATTAATGAACTGAAACAGTTACTTTGCTCACCCGCGACCTTACGATAGCTACGTTTATGTAAAAAATGCGTGTTCATGCTGTTCCTCCACCTCCACACTGTATGAAAACACACAAATCACACAAACCCAACTATCACCACCACCAAACTACACAGACGCGTTTCTAACTCAACCAGAGCTCATCTTCGGAGTACCGCAACCGTTCACTGTGCTACTAAATATTGGACAACTGCAACAGAACTTGCTTGAACTGGGAGGAACTGATGAACACGCATTTTTAACATAAATGTAGCTATCGTAAGGTCGCGGGTGAGCAAAGTAATTGTTTCAGTTCATTAATGTTTAAATTACATACCTAAAGTACCTACATCTAAAGTATTTAACACAACACACAAAGTGCGGCCTGCATGGGGAAAACACAAATGTACCTATAAATAAATAATTTAAATAAATAAAAATACACTATACACAACCATTAAGTCACAGAAACATCACAAACTACGACTAACACACAAAAAAAAAAACTACGACTAACATAACACGTCACAAGATACACATACAAATGTTTGCCTATTCTTTTTTTTTTAATTTAATTTTTTGTTCTTATTTTGTTTTATTTTTCTTAGCTTTAGTTGCGGCCACCCTTGCCAGAAGGACCGGGCTGAAAACCAGCGCTGGAAATTGTCATTCTCTCCAGCAAATGCTGAGCCCGGTACCTATTGCCAAACGTAGCTATTAGTTTTTAAGTTGTTTTTCTTATTATTATTATTTTTTGTAAATGTACGTTGGCAATAAAGTTTTTATTATTATTATTATTCTCTTTATTTATATTTTATCTCTTAGGTTACATTTTTACAATAATTATCATCATCATCATCATTTCAGCCGAAAGACGTCCACTGCTGAACATAGGCCTCCCTCAAGGCTCTCCAAACAGATCGGCCCTGTGCCATCCGCATCCAATGCGTTCCCGCTACCTTCACCAGGTCGTCGCTCCATCTTGTTGGAGGCCTACCTACACCGCGTCTTCCGGTCCGCGGACGCCACTCGAGAACCTTTCGGCCCCATCGGCCGTCAGTTCTACGGGCCACCTAACCTAGGGTGCCACCGGCAGCGAGGCGGGGCCTAAGCTACCGGTGGTTAGGGCGACAGAGAGAGGAACCTCCTGACTATCCGCGCAGTGTCCAGGAGTACCGCCTTCTGTATCTGACCCTTGATCCAGCCATCTAGCGAGAGTCTCTTGAGGTGTTGGTCGAGACTCTTCGCTATCAGACCGTTCGCAGAAACGACTATCGGGACAATGATCGTCTTATTATTATTATTAACTATTTTTTTAACACAGATACGAGGGATCGCCATTGCGAATCATAATTATTTCCAAACATTCTTGTCCACGATATAACATTAATTTATAATAATGATTTCGTGTCCATGAATGTTAATTTTGTATCTGTTTGGTCGATTATAATATTCGCAAGTTGGTGGAAAGTAGACTTAAAACTCTCGCTGCGCTCGTGTTTTAAGATCACCGACACTCGTTGGCGTTTTAGTAAGGCTGGTAGGTAGGTATACTCACAACATGAGGTGGCTTGAGTATATTAATGAACTCCGAAGTTTGCTGATAGTCTGTGTGGGCGGAGAAGGATATGTAGTCTACGGACATGCGCAAAGGCAGCTTCTGTCCAGACATCGAAGTCACCTCCTCAGGCTCCGAGAGTATCGTCTTGGCCAGTGTGCCTTCCACGCAGTAACCTAAAGATAAATATATTGATAACGGCAACAGGTAGACGCTAGAAATATACACAGAATATCTTCTAATATATAAAAATCTCGTGTCACGGTGTTTGTTATCGAACTCCTCCGAAACGGCTTGACCGATTTTTATGAAACCTTTTTGTCTATATTTGGTAGGTCTGAGAATAGGTTGTAGGCTATTTTTTATACCGCTATTCTTTGCAGACGGAGTCACGGGCAAGTAGTAATTTGGGCAGCTTATTTTTTTATCCAATTTTCTTTTTCATCAATTATGGCTCTCTTCTTAGTTCCTCGATATAAAAAAAATACCTCCCACCACTGAACCCCTCCCCCCCAACCCCCCCTGCACACCCGCGTTCACCTTCACCACCGTACTCCCAAGTCAAGCGTGCCTATAGAAATTTTACTTCAAAAACCCCCGATTGTGAAACATTCTTCCGCTCCTATTGGTGATAGCGTGATGATATATAGCCTATGTCCTTTCTCAGGCTCTAGACTATCTGTGTACCAAATTTCATTTAAATCGGTTCAGTAGTTTTAGCGTGAAAGCGAGACAGACAGACAGAGTTACTTTCGCATTTATAAAATTAAAGTTAGGATAGTTAGTTAGGATGGTACGGAACCCTTCGTGCGCGAGTCCGACTCGCACTTGGCCGATTTTTTTTCGAAGTCTCTATTGCGGTGGCCCCAGATGCCCTCCCCTAAATCCGGCCCTGTACATACTACCGATTTGTACATAAATGGGTACTATTTTTGGCGCGATTTTGAACCTTGTGTCGAACAAAATTATGCCTCATGCGCTAGCCACGCGAGGCAGCGCGCTCAGTGGGGACCCAGCTTAATATACCGATGACTGTCGCGTGTCATTAGTCATTACCAGCAATGATGACGCCGTTCTTGGGGTCCGTGCACCAGGACTCGAACAGCTCGCGGGACAGCCCCGACTGCATCATGCCCGGCGACGCGAGGATCACGCACGGCCCGATGTCCTCGAAGTGGTCTATGCCCTGGAACAACGAGTCAGTCTGTGTAACAATCATCATCATCCCAGCCTGTATACGGCCCAGTGCGGATTGGGAACTTCACAGGTGTATGCTCGCGATGTTTTCCTTCACCGCATAGCTCATGGTAAATTTCAATGTAATTTCGCACATAAATTCCGAAAACTCACGAGATGCGAGCCGGGATTTGAACCCGCTTGGCCACCACGGCTTTTCTAGGCCACCACGACTATTATGTAAAAATATCTTTATACAATTCCAGAAAAACCCCTGAGAAGAATCCGGCAAGAAACTCAACAAGGCATATCAATATCAAAATGAAAATGAAAAAGTTATTGGTTTAAACACAGGGTTTTTACAAAAGGTTGTTACCTCCTTATAAGCAAAGACAAAAAATATAGTTTCCTGCAAACGATCCCGCATATATTTTTTCACTTCTCATGCTCTTAAAATGTTACTTTAGTCTCTGCATATCGGGACTAAAGCTCTTTTTTGATCTCAAGGGATTAAAGTACAACTGTATAAAAAATATTTAAAAAATAATAATTTCGTGAAACACATTGAATAATTACGAATATTAATCTATTTAATTATAAAATATTAAAGATGAATTCATTTTATTTTGCACGTAAAGAAAGATTTCCTTTAGCTTAGGTGTTTTTAATTTGTTTTTTTTAATAACGCTGTCGGTAAAGCAGTTCCCTGCTCTGTTGATAAAATAGCAATCCGAACTGTCGGCAAAGCACTGCTGGAGTGTACGGTACGTTTGAATGTTAATATGGCGTGACTTCAAAATAATGCGATGTCAGTTGCATTTAATAGTAAATAGAAAGTATAATTAGATATAATTTAACAAAGAATTGGCATATAGAAAATAAACTTAAAAAGTCGTTTCTTTATTCGCGGGTAAGTGTTTCAGTTAACAATATATTTTGTGTGTGAACTTAGATCAATTAGGTTAATTTATTTGCCGATTCTAATGAATGAATGAACAATTATCATTCTTACATGCATAGTCCAATTAGTTTTAACATAGTCCTTAAGTTAGAATCTGTTGGCTAATTATGCAAGCATTTAAAGCGTCACTTTACAAAATAATATAAAAGAAAAGAAAAGACAGCGGTATTTTTTTTGCTATTTGAATTTTGAACAGATGTCCATTGCTAGTATTGAGCATACGTTGTAAAAAAGTAATTTTGTACGTCGTTTTTTTCCTCGCATTCAAAGTGAAAAGTAGAGTGTTTAACGCGGGACTAAACTACCATAATGACAACTCGAATTATAGCCTCCCTCGCTATCGCTCGGGTGGCTAAATATCTCGTGTCATTATGGCTTGTTTTAGTCCCTTGTTGAACAATCTACTATTTTCTTACATTCATGATTATCTTCTTACTAATATTATAAACCCGAAAGTTTGTAGATAGATGTATAGATGTTTGTTGGGTCATTTTCTAATTGACAACATTTCATATTTCTAAGACTATAATTTGATTCGTTCTGTGTATTCTGTTTGGAAAGAGAAAGACGCTGATAGTTTTAAATTTTCACTAGGATTATTAATTAATTTGTTACAATTTTTTAAAGATGTGCTTATTCTAAAAGAACGCATCGATAGAATAGATCCATTACTTTTGTCTAGTCTCTATTAAAAAAAAGCGATGACGTAAATTTGACGTTAAGGTTGTTAACTAATTTAAAATTATGACAGCTCTTTTTTCTAGTGAAAAGGGTAAAGGAAACATCTCTATTCTGTGGATGTATTTGTAAGTACATAATATGTTTTTAAATTTGTTGTATTTTTTTAAATATGGAGAAATAAATTATAATAAATATTTTTCCATGTTCAGGAGGCGAAACTCTTTCGATTCTTGCAGTAATTTTCAGGTGTTAAAAAAATGAAAGGTTGTCAATTTTGCGCAGAACACTCTGTTACTATTTGCATGGAGCTACCATTTTGTTACCCTATATATGTTAATATTGGATCTACTTGTTTGCTAAACATACAAAGTACAGTCAAGGACTTAAATCCATGAGCCACCATGGAACGTTTTCAAAGGAAAAGTCATTACGATTTTCCTTGTTAATTAATGCGATGTCACTATGACGTTTACTGTGAAATTGTTCCATGGTGGCTCATGAATTAAAGTCCTTGACCGTACACATAACATGTTTACTTATATCATTTACCACATCACCAATTCATCATTACATGTCCCCTAGTCCTTATCACCAACATTATAGAGATAACTATTACTTAACCGCGCGCCCAAGTTATTTCGGTCAGTCCGAAACGATCGAGTCTGTTTCAAGGTTGTTATTTAGAATTGTTCTTGTTCGTTATTATCTTGTATATTAGTACTTGAAAAGCATAATATTGACTTATTTATACGAGTTCATATTCAAACTTCGAGATAAAAACGGTGAGTAAATGAAGCTGTTTGATTCTCGACTAGTTTTGAGGTTACGACGCCGGCAATGTTAGCCAGTGAAAGACGTACAGATATACCTAGTGCATATTGTATTTCCATCGGGTAAAATCGGATCTCAATCGGAATACGACGTCACCCGAAGCGTCCATCACTCTTCTATCTATCTTCTTCCTCTTATATATAAAAATCTCGTGTCGCGGTGTTTGTTATCGAACTCCTCCGAAACGGCTTGACCGATTTTTATTAAATTTTTTCTCTTTATTCGGTAGGTCTGAGAATAGGTCGTAGGCTATTTTTTATACCCCTATTCTTCGCAGACGGAGTCGCGGGCAACAGCTAGTAAGGAATGAAAATATCAAGTGTCTATATAGCAATAGCATATAACACAACAGTAATAACTGTTCAAGAGAAAGAGCCCTGTGACAGACTGATAGAGATCGGAGTCTCAATAATAGGGTCCTGTTGACATCCTAAAATAAACAATAAACATGACTCATACTACATACAACAGATCCTTTACTTAAATATGTATGTATGTAAATACATTATTGTACATAAACACAAAAAAATAATACAAAAAACATCAAAACAAAAAGAGTACAAAGGCGATCTATAGGCGAAGTTTACATCTATAGTGGATTAGCAAGAATAAGGTTCCGCAAAGTAAACTTAATCAATCATTGCCCCTTGCTACGTCACTTGGCAATCAAGAATAGAGTGGATCTCGTGCCATGAGCAAGGCCAGTCCACCGGCGCCACGGTCAATGTTAAACGTATCGTCCCCGCCAATTAATATCACAGTTGATATTACAACGGACACCGTATTGTCTGCCGCGCGGGCGCTCGCGATAACACTAACCATCTCAGTATTATAACGGAAAGAAATGGTGGAAACGATTGTGATTCCAAATGCGGACAATAAGGGCGCAGACAGAGAGCGATCTGGCGGTCCGAGTTCCGAGTTCTGCGTTTTGACCGCTCGAGAGTTCCAATGCACACAAGAGGCGTTCATGTTTTTGCATTCCATTTTCGTCTAAGTCTTTGTATAGTCGACTAAGAAATTCCTTTACCACCCTAAGGTTCAATGTCAGTTGTATGGCTTAAAACATTAAAGGCTATTTTCACTTACAATTCATTGTGACAATCAGCCTTACTGTTTTTATTCTGATGTAAGAACTATCATTAAAAATGGTAAAGCACTTACATGGTCGACTATACGTGCAACATTTCGCTAGTAAGCTCATCTTCCGAAGAAGCATTGATTTTGTGGAGCCTAGATACTTCTAAAAGAAGAATATTTTATGCACCCAATTAACACAACACGAGGAGGATCTCATTGCCGCGGCAATCTCAATTTCAAGCCAAGCTTAACAATTTTTGTAGTGAACATGACTTAAATCACATAATAGTCTCCTTTCACTAACAAATTCAATCAGTTTTTGCATTTACAACTTCAGACGCGGCAAAAGAACTCTAGAACACGGCGTTCCGCTTTAACCGCCGCGGTTTGACCGCCTGCTGTGTGCGTTATCGTAAGGGACTCAGTAGATAAGAAAGAACGCAGAACTCTGAAAGCGGAACTTGGAACTCCAGACCCCACTCTGTCTGCGCGGGCTCTAGTTATTTATATATAAATCCCCGAAATATTAAAAACTAATAAATAAATAAATAAATAAATATCACGGGACAATTCACACCAATTGACCTAGTCCCAAAGTAAGCTTAGCAAAGCTTGTGTTATGGGTACTAGGCAACGGATAAACATACTTATATAGATAGATACATATTAAACACCCAAGACCCGAGAACAAACATTCGTATTTTTCATACAAATATCTGCCCCGACACGGGAATCGAACCCGGGACCTCAAGCTTCATAGTCAGGGTCTCTAACCACTAGGCCATCTGGTCGTCTAAAACTAATAATAATAATATCACTGGAAAATTCACACCAATTGACCTAGTCCCAAAGTAAGCTAAGCAAAGCTTGTGTTATGGATTACTAGGCAACGGATAAACATACTTATATATGTAGATAGATACATACTTAAATACATATTAAACACCCAAGACCCGAGAACAAACATTCGCATTTTTCTTACAAATATCTGCCCCGACACGGGAATCGAACCCGGGACCTCAAGCTTCATAGTCAGGTTCTCTAACCACTAGGCCATCTGGTCGTCTAAACAAATAACTAAATAAATGTTAGGTACACTTTTTCTTAAAACCCACAAACGGATCTTTAACCAAAACATAATCAATTAATCAGTGTTGCTGTGACAGATAACAGCTTATTAACCACAGCTGCGGCATTTGGTTGATAAGCTATCGGACCCAACTTACTTTTCAATATCAGTGTATTGTCTGTATTGAGATAAGTCTGTTGACTCATTCTAAATAGTGTTAGTGGTTGTGATGTGAGACAGACTTGGAACTGGAAGAGTTTGAATAAAACTCGAAATGTTGATTTCCGGATGTGCAATGATTATTTACGGTTTGTTCTCTTTTATATTCTTCAACTATTATAATATATACTCGCGACTCCGTCCGCGGAGAATAGGGGGTATAAAATATAGCCTACGAACTATTCTCAGACCTACCGAATATAGACCTAAAGTTTCATAAAAATCGGTCGAGCCGTTTCGGAGGAGTTCGTTAACAAACACCGTGACACGAGATTTTTATATATTAGAGAAGAGATAATGTTTGTTAAGACATATAGAATTCTAATTTAACTGCTAAATTGACAAAATTAACCCGACAACCCGAAGTAGAAAACAAACGAAAACTCTAAAGGTAAAAAATGAAATTTTTATCTTGGTCTTTTAACTACAATAAAAGATTTGTATTAATATTTTTAAGACGAGTATTGCCGCGTCGAGGGACCACAAAGTGAAAAAGTACCTACCTATAATTAGTTATATCTTAGCGGTCCCCCCCCATGGCGACACTCATTTTAAAAATATTACATAAGTTCTTTTAATGTAGTCAAATGTAGTTAAAAAACCAAGACAATTTTTTTTTTATTTTTATATTTTATTTTTGTCGGAGGTTACATAATTTTTTATTTTTATTTAATTCTTTTTTAACTACTCGGGGGCCCTAACACCTTCATAGATTACTACATAAATTACATTTTTCTTAAATATTAAACTAAATACCCGCTGTACGTATAAGATCCCTAACCACAGCTAACAATAATCCCATTTTATGCCGAAAATGCCTTCCATCATTTTGAAAAAAAAATGTAATTCGCCATTTTGTGGCGGCGGGCATCATGGCTTTGAAATTTCCCGTTTTGTATCCACAGCGATGTTGCCGGCTAGCTGGAAAGCTCGCATAGTCCGCTGGTTGGAGGAGCACAGAGAGCTCGTGGTGCTTGTATTCTGTCTGCCAGCGAGCTTCGTATTCTCGCTGCTGTTACGAGCTCGCGCGGCCGCGAGACGCTTCAGCGGGCGAAGCCGCCACGCGGACAATGTTAAGGAAATTCAGAGACAGGTTAGTGAGTCTTGGATATCATTAATCCATCGAGGGACGACCCCTTCCGGGTCAACTGGGCCCACAGAGCACTGAGTGAATGAATGAATGAATGAATGAATGATAATTTATTCGCTGAATATGGTTACAAAAGGTGGAACATAATATAACTTAGTATCTAGCATATTCTACCGGAAACCGGCGTGCGAATTTAACATTTATGTACACAGTGAGTTATGCACAGTCATAAAAATTACATTTAAATAAATAAATATCACGTGACCTAGTCCCAAAGTAAGCTTAGCAAAGCTTGTGTTATGGGTACTAGGCAACGGATAAACATACTTATATAGATAGATACATACTTAAATACATATTAAACACCCAAGACCCGAGAACAAACATTCGTATTTTTCATACAAATATCTGCCCCGACACGGGAATCGAACCCGGGACCTCAAGCTTCATAGTCAGGGTCTCTAACCACTAGGCCATCTGGTCGTCCACTAAACTAACATTTAGGTATTACATGTCAAATTTTACAAACAATAATATAACATTTAAAACAATAATAATTTAAATTACAAGCATTAGAGTGGTCAAGTTTACAAAACTAAGAATAAAGAGAAAAACTCGGATAAACAATTAAAAAAAAAAAAATGCGGAGTCGAGATCAAAAAAACCTAACTTAAATAATGAAAATGAAATTATTTAATATCTATTGTATCTACATACACTTTTTGACAACCCAACCCAAGGCTTAGTTGACCACTTTGATTTCCTTGCGGGCAACTCGACCCACTTAAGGTGCGACCAAACCGCCGCTTAAAAAACGGTGACGGTACGGAATCGCAGTGACGTGCCGTAAACGTCAGAATTTACCGCATGCTCTCCATAGTAAAGTTTTGACGTTCACGGTGCGTCACTGCGATTCCGTGACGTCACCGTTTTTTAAGCGACGGTTTGGTCACTTAAATCACTATACAGGGTTATTTGTAATTCACTAGCATCCTTTTAACCCTAAACTCCTACGACTTAAACAAATGTTTTTTGTTTTACGGCTTTTGTCATAACTTAATATTTTTGGTGTAATAACGTTTTGAAAATTTGAGATTTCCTCTTATTTTTACGATACTATGTGTATTTGTATGGGAAAAAAAGTACTTCATTTTAAAAAGTCGTAAAACAAAAAACATTTGTTTGAGTGATAGGAATTCAGGGTTAAGAGGATGTCAGTGAATTAAAAATAACCCTGTATACCGTTCACGGGTCCACTATCTAACGGTAGATCCAGTGGGTGTTTTAGCCCACGGGCTGAGTAGACCCTTAGGCGTTAGACAGTGATGGATTGAGCCTGCGGGCTTGGTTATTCGATCAGAAGGGTCGAGTCGCCCACAAAAAAAAATTGGTCAACTGAGCTCAGTGGGCTCAGTGCTCTTGTGGGCCCAGTTGACCCCGAAGGGCGACCGACAACACAGTAACTTATTTGTTTTAAAGGTATAAGTTGGCAGCCGACTCCACGCAGCAGCAGCAGACGACGTGTCGCTAGCTACGCGAACTTATACCTTATTCCTATGAAATTCCCTCCGTAGCTAGCGTAGTGTAGGCACTGGCCACTGAGACCGTGTTGCTGTTTCGTGTATTTTGAAATATTTAAATCGTACGGATTCTGGAATTCGAATCCTGAAACAAACAGCGAACAGCAGACGAGCTTTGGAGCCATTCTTGATTAGGCCGTACCACGCGAGTGATCCATTTTTAATACAATGTGAAACCGAATAAATATTGTTATACGTTATACCCAAGTTTCCTTCAATTAGCTAAGTCAAGTTAGGATTTTAGCGTAGGAAGTATTTTCTATTCCAGAGCGTAGGGCTCCCCGCTACAGTAGCTAGCGACACGTCGTCTGCTGCTGCTGTGCCAACTTATACCTTAAAGCAGTAAAAATCTAAGCCGGTGGTGGCCAGTGGCGTAGCTACCGTAGGGCAAGCGGGGCAGTGCACCGGGGCCTCCAAGCTCAGGGGGCCCCTCGGACTCTGACTTACAAACTATAAACGCGGACGTATGAGAAACGCAGCTATAAAACGCTACTAGTGAATTTACAAGCGCGCGATGTCTAGTGAAATTAAAGTACAATCATCCTTGTTGTATCATGTAAACAAACACGGGTTGGGGCCCTAGTTTATTTTTGCCCCAGGGCCTTTGGTTAACTAGCTACGCCACTGGTGGTGGCATAGTAGTTTGATTTATGGGCTCTCAAGCACAGAGTCGTTGGTTCCAGCGTTCGAAATTACTTTTGAAATTACCATGAGATAAGTAATTGAAAAGAAATTCGATAGTGTTTGTGAAGTTCCAAGCCCGCACTAGCCTCAAGTGGTAACTACGGCCAAAGCTCTCTCATTCTGAGAGGGCTGCGCCCTGCAGTGAGACGTGGGCTGAAATGATGATGATGATTATGAATCAAGAATATTATTTATGAACGATTTGTCCGTAGAAGACCGTCATGGAAAACTCGTAAAGAGCGGGATGTTAGGTAATTCTAAATCTGCTTCAGGTGCAAGAATGGAACAAGCTGCCTGCGAGCGAGAGGAAGCTGCTCTGCACAGCGCGCCCCAACTGGCTGTCTCTTTCTACGACATTCTTCCAAAAACATCTACATCATCGGGTAAGGCACAAATAGCCGCAGTGCAAGCTTTACTTAGTTTGGGATTAGATCAATAGGCATGTTGACGCTATAAAAAAAATTCGATGACACGACTCCAGTAAAAAAACGCTTTATTTTATCCTTGAAAACCAGATTAATTTTCGATTAACTGCAAAATTAGATTTTTGGTTGCTTAGTTAGTTGATTGAGTTGGCGAACAAGTAGTGACGTCATAAGTTGCTATCGCTATTCAAACTCTATGGGAGAATTGTGTTTTGACAGCTCGTAAAGAGTATGTCAGTTGATTCATAAATCATAAAACTATCAAGTATGTAACAATGATTTCGGTAGGAGAGTGTGGACACAAAATAAAAATATATAAGACAACCTTTAAAATTTAGAATTTAATATTATTTAAATGTTAAGATTAGAGTCCAAGAAGAAGTTTTTAGTTGATTTTTTTTTTTAATGAGCTGAAACAATTACTTTGCTCACCCGCGATCGTATGAAAGCTTAAAGAGAAGTGTGTTTATGCAATTGGGATGCACCAAAAAAAATAACCTCTAGTTTTTATATTTTTTTTGGAAAGAATAGGATATTTTAAGACACCATTTTCGACGATTTTGAATTTGGTTGAGTATTTAATTTTTTATATTTTTTTTTAGAAATACGTTGGATGACGTCACAGTGAGAGAGCCACGTTCCATAGCCTAGAAAAATTCAAGTCGTACATAACATAATCTGTGGCACTACCACGGCACTACTGAGACCCTACTACGAAGTGCATAATTCGAACTTCGTTTCATGCCGTCCCGCTCACGCTAATATGATTTGACACGAGAGTGAGAGGGATGATACGATACGAACTTCGAATTTTGTAGTAGTGCCCCTGATTTGTCTTGTCACTGTCAATATTGCAAGCACGGCTTAGGGTCCTAAATGAACCATGACAAAATAGTTTTATTTATTTCTCTTCTTTTAGCCACGATTATTCCTGTTTGTTTAATGGTGTGA
Organism: Archips xylosteana; assembly: GCA_947563465.1. Lineage (NCBI taxonomy): Eukaryota > Metazoa > Arthropoda > Insecta > Lepidoptera > Tortricidae > Archips > Archips xylosteana. The sequence continues at coordinate 1,158,033 of OX387359.1, forward strand.
TAGTAAATAGATATTTTTTATTAAAATCTGATATTTAAATTCTTTCATATTTACTTGTAACGTAGTAATTTAATAATTAAATTTGTAAAAATACATTGCGAGTATTGTATACATTTCGGACTTTATGATAAATGACAACTGTTTAAAGCCAGGTGTGCATCATGTGATTAGAGTTCTGTCTTTGTCACTCTTTGCTATTATAAGCAGGACAGCAACATTTCAAACTGTCAATTTGCTTTAGAGTGTAGACCTGCTTTATATCTGCCTTTGTGACGATTCACTGCAGGGGTCAAATGAAGGTCATTACTTAAATTTTCTTTATTTAATTCAGATTATCATATTTTTGGAGTCTGATTTCTGAAAACGCTTCACAAAGCCTATTTCTCCAAACGGTTTTCTATTTATTATACGTTGCCAAAAATTGGGACATCCCAATTACTCCACCTCCACACTGTACGAAACGAACACTCACAAAAATCACACAAACCCAATTATCACCACCACCAAACTACACTGACGCGTTATGAACTGAACTAGAGCTCATCTTCAGACTACCGTTTACTATGCTATCATATGTTAGACTAACCAAAACAAACGTTTTCGTTTGTGTTTTTTTTTGAAGTTATGTGTTTGTTCCAGGTCCCAATTCCCCTGTACGATATTCTGGAGCTGGACGAGGCTAACATGACTGTGCGTGTGGAGCCCATGGTGACCATCGGAGACATCACCAAGTTCCTGATCCCGCTAGGATACTCGCTGGCAGTCACCATAGAGTTAGACGACGCCACTCTTGGAGGTATTACAATAAATAACTAACGACCGGATAGCCCAGTGGTTAGAGAATCTGAACAAATGTTCTTGTGCTGTAGTCTTGGCTGTTTTGTATGTATTTAGCTAACTATATTCAATCGTCCCTTGATTCATTTATTTATTTAAGTAACAAAACAAAAACACAAAGTGAACGCAATAAAATAAAAGATATCTATACATATAATAAATCTGTAACAAGTCGGTGTCTGTACATTGAAGATATTTGAGAAAAACTGTCACTAGGGCTATTTACTAGCGCAATAGAACCCAAAACAATGTTTTTTAGAATTATTGTCTGTTTGTCTGTGCGTTTGTGCGCGCTAATCTCAGAAACGGCTTAACCTTGAAGGATGCGGTTTTCACTGATATGTTGGTATTTTCTTGGATTAACATTTAGTGTTTGTTTCATTTGAATCGGTTCACAAATAAGAAAGATACGTCTATTTTAAGAATTTATAGAACAGTTTTTAGAAGTAGTGTCTTGGGAGTAGGTACAGTGGTGAATGTGAACCAAATTACTAATTCCACGCGGACGGAGTCGCGGGCAAAAGCTAGTTTAAAATATTTGTTTCAATATGGAAGCAGTATTGGACCTCCAACAACAAATATATGTTACAAGTTCAACAAAAGCTAGTATTCTCTTTGCACACCTCTACATTCTGTCATTATCTATATCTTTTTTACTATAGCGTGAAACTATCTATAAACAGTCTTATTTCACCACCAGGTCTGGCCTTTGGCACGGGGATGTCAACGCACTCCCACAAAGCTGGCCTGTACCACGAGACGATAACGAGCTACGAGGTCGTCACCGCCGACGGTGCCTTGGTAACAGCCACGGCCAACGAACACGAACACCTATACCGGACCCTAGCCTGGTCACACGGAAGCCTAGGATTCCTAGTCGCTTTAACATTAAAAATAGTCAAAATAAAACCATACATCAAAATCAAGTACACCCCGATCAAAGGGCAAGTGAACTACTGCAATAAAATAAGAGAACTATCAGGGACTTATGAAGCTGAACCTAAGGAGTTCCCTGATTACATCGAAGGCACGATCTTCAGCATAGATGAAGCTGTCATCATGACTGGAGACTATTCTGACTACGACCCAAATGTTCCAGTGAACGAGTGCTCCAAATGGTACAAACCCTGGTTCTACAAGCACGTGGAAACATTCCTACAAAAGGAGGAAACTGAAGAACTGATCCCGTTAAGAGACTACCTGCTGCGTCACAACAGAGCGATATTCTGGGTGGTCGAGGACATGCTATCATTCGGAAACAACTTCCTATTCAGAACGCTTTTCGGTTGGCTGTTACCACCGAAACCTGCGTTCCTAAAGTTCACGACGACACCAGGAGTTCGAGCGTACACATTCACCAAACAAGTGTTTCAAGACATCGTTCTACCTATCAAAGAGTTAGAAAGACAGATAGAATTAGCTACAGAATTATTCGACAAATATCCACTGCTCGTGTACCCGTGCAAAGTTGTAGACCACGGGCCATCTTCAGGGCAATTGAGGCGATCTGATCCAAAATACATTGTCCCTGGAACTAACTATGCTATGTTCAATGACTTGGGCGTGTATGGAGTACCAGGGAAGGTTAAAGAGAAGAAGTCTTATAACCCTGTGGACGCTATGAGAAAAATGGAAAAGTTCACCAGGGACGTTGGTGGTTTTTCATTTCTGTACGCTGATATTTTTATGACGAGGGAAGAGTTTGAGGATATGTTTGATTTGTCGCTGTATGAGAGAGTGAGGAAGGAGTACGGTGCGGAGGGGGCTTTCCCGCATTTGTATGACAAAGTCAAGCCAGAGTTGGATGTGTTCGCTATAGGCGTGCAGAATGCCATATTAGAATAAGTAATGAAGTGTAAAGGTTTCAACACACTTTTGGACGTGGCAGGATAGTTTCATGTCAATAAGTGTGGTGGTCTATGATGGGTAGCGTTGTGACTAGAGTTGGTGATCTCACGCTCTATACAGACCGATTCACAAGAGCTGGCACGAATGGATCGAATGAGCGAATGAAAGTATCTATGTGTTACCTATTTGAATACACTTCACAGACATATGAATGAAATGAAAGAAGTTTATTTCACACACAAAACAAAACACATAAAATTACAAAAGAAAGAAGAAAAAAAAACATTAAAATGTGTGTGAAAAAGGTCCCGCCTCAGCATAAATGCGGACTCCTGAGGTGGAGCCAGCGCTGGTCTTCCGGCGGGACCCTTTTGTTATCAGTCACAGAAACCCTGTCGTGCAACACGGCCTTAAGCGGTATGCTGAACGCTGCCGTTGCGACTGCAACGAGCAGCGCTGTCTGGCGGCGAACAGAACAGACTCAGACATTTATAACCTAAAAGACCGTGCGCACGACATGGTCACTGTGACTGTAAGATTTACTAAATACAACTTACGCAAAACGGATGTAAAAAAAATATAAAATTAGCCTAATTACACAATAAATATATAGCCTAATATGAAAATGACATGCATCAGTTATTTTCCTACAAAATTGTCAAAATGACATTACTTTCGTTCAATCCATTCGCGGCAACTCTTGTGAATCGACCTGTATCTGCCAACGCGGTTGTATACACTACGCGGCAGTTCGGCAATTTTAAATTTCAATAAATACGTGAATTCAGATTAATCGTTTTAATTCCCTTTTTCTCAAAACCTACTTGTTTTTTACTTTCGGTATTTTATTATTCGATGTGGTTTGACATAAGTAAAGGAGTAAGTAAGAGTCTTGCCCATCACTAGTAAATTCATCATTCAGAGACAATTTCAATATGGCGGTTTGTTTACATAGTTAGCAAGTTCTATTAAATGACATATTATAAATATATATACATATTGCTATAAAAATGTGCAAGTAAACTCTCCCCTCCTCTCAATTTTTAGGGTTCCGTAGTCAACTAGGAACCCTTATAGTTTCGCCATGTCTGTCCGTCTGTCTGTCTGTCTGTCTGTCTGTCCGCGGCTATGCTCAGAGACTGTTAGTACTAGAAAACTGTAATTTGGCATGAATATATATATTGGTCACGCCGACAAAGTGGTTAAATAAAAAAAACTAAAAAAAATTTTTTTAGGGTACCTCCCATAGACGTAAAGTGGGGGTGATTTTTTTTTCTCGACTAACCCCATATTTTGGGGTATCGTTAGATAGGTCTTTTAAAACCATTGGGGGGTTGCTTACATGATTTTTGTATTCAGTGATTTGTTTGCGAAATATTCAACTTTAAAGTGAAAAATTTCATTAAAATCGACCGTCCCCCCCCCCCCCCTCTAAAATCTGTTGGGTGGAAAAATTTGAAAAAATTCAAAATGGTAGTAAATATATTAAATTTACAAGGAAAATTATAGCGGCTAAGATTGCTTGGGAATTATTTGTAGTTTAAGAGTAAATAGTAGCCTAAGCCTAATATTAAACATACCGTCACTACTTTGAAAAACTCGTATCTCAAATCAGCATGTAAACAAAACTAAACCTTGATAAGCCCGTAATAAAGTTCACTTTGCCAGATTAACGATTTTGAGATACGAGCTTTTTTCAAAGTATTGACGATACCTAACTTTGAAGATTCCGTACACATACGAAATCCTTAGAAAAATATTACTTGATTTTTTCGTAATGGCTACGGAACCCTATCTTGGGCGTGTCCGACACGCTCTTGGCCGGTTTTTTTATATGTGTTAACTGACCTTAAGGTTAGAGATGTGCCGGAACACGAACGGGTTGTTCACGGCGATCTGCCGGCGGATGCGGTCGTTCATAGCGTTCACGTAGGTCTGGTACACCGCCATGCACTTCTTGGCGAGGGAGGACGCGTAGTATATCGGCACGTCTTGCAACTCGGGGTGGAGCGCCCAGAACTCGTCTGCGGATAGACACAGTATTGGTAGAGGCAGGAGAATGTCGAAGCATGAGAAAAAGAACTAATATTTGCAGCGAGCAAATGACAGCCTCACGGTCCCACCGGAAGATCAGCGCTGGCTCTCGAGCCGGCATTATGCTGAGGTGGGTCCGTTTCATGATAGTTGCTTTACATTGTAATCTTTATGCCTGTTGTTTATGCAACTGTCACCACAGACTTGAAATACTAAAAGCAGATTTGACATAACGAGTCCAAATAATGGCAAAAACGCACACATCTCTATCACACAAACACTTACCGGTGAAAGGTTAATCCTGGTATATTTCCATATGTTACACTTTCACAAAGGTAGGCACTACATTTCACCATCTTTAAATCTAAATCAGTTCTAATTTTGATGAGAAAAACATTAAAAAATCTCAGTTTCCCAAAAAATTCGCTTGCAGCTTCGGCAGCTTATTTATATAAACTGACGTTTCAAAACATAGCATGTGTCATTTTTTTTTAAGGTTTCTTGGACAGTGTTGCGACACATGAGAAAACGGGATGACAATATTCCTGATCATAGTAGCGTGAGGGAATAGGAAATATGTACGCACACACACGTAGTTCTGTCAAGTCTGCTATTATATTTGACGTCTGTGACTGTCACGAATAAATGTTTTTGAAGTGATCACTTCTAATGCGACTTCCAACAAGGTTGCGTTAAACGTTTAACGCTACCATGGAGGGGGTATGAAAGCACTGTTGCGTTAAAACGTTCAACGCTCCTGGGGAGGGGGAATGGAAAGAGTCAATAATAAGCAATAAAATATAATAATAATATATTGTAAGCAATATTAAATATTATCATTTTTTTTATTATGAAGTTTCACTTCTTCCGCGCGGAGGGACTCCACGCACTGGGCCATTCTACTTTTAAGTAACCATTAATCTTTTGTGAAATATAAGGCATACCTGGTGATTTTTTTCAAGTGTAAATAACTTATATACAAACTGAAACACCTAAATTTAATGTTTTAAAGCAATAAAACTTTAAATTCAAAGAAATTTTGTGGAAAAAAATGGTAACTCAGCGGAAAATACATCAATTTCCATACAAATGGCGGGGACATGCATGTCCACTGCGTTATCTACTTTATAGATAATAATGATTACTTTTTATACGTAGTGATAATTTTAAATGTAAGCTTAATTATGTGCCTATTTAAATCTTAAATGACTTAAACCGAGCACTTTACCGTTTTAGTAAAAAAAATATTCGAAGAGCACAGTACAAATAATTACTGGTCAACGAAAAGTAGAATGGCCCCACTATCTTTTTTTTTCCTAATCATCATCATCACCACGAATGAGAGGCCTTGGGCCGTAGTTCCCACACGTGTCCAGTGCGGATTGGAAACTTCACACACACCACTGAACTTCTTCGCACCTGTGAGCAGGTAACCTCACAATTTTTTCTCAAGCTCATGGTAAACTTCAAATGTAATTTCGCACATAAATTTCGAAAGATTCAGAGGTGCGAGCAGAGATCCTGAAAATGATAGCAGATAGATTGACAGACCTTCAAGTAAAACGGAAGAAGTGATGGAAGTGTCTTTTTTCGTGTCGTTCAGCTATTTTTAATTGCGTGTCTACTAACCTATTTTTTAGGATATTCGTCACTACATTATTGGGAATCCAAAGTCAAAGTATCTTTATTTATCAACATAGGTGGTTACAATATACACAAGGTGTTACAACGTAATTGGTATCACTATGTTTCGCCCATAGGCATACAAATAATTTAAAACTAATATAAAATTATAAAATTAGAATCGTCAAAATAATAAAATGAAATTAATTAATTACATTGATACAATCGAAAATAAAACATGCGTCAAACTAAATAAAATATGATAAGTACGGTATAATTGAATTGAAACTATTGAATTTATTAAAACCCCTCCTCTCCGAAATAAATTATTTTTATTATTTTTTTATAGTGTAATTATAAATTTTTGTTGTTATAATAGCTCGTGAAACGCACCCGTTAAAAGTAGATACTGACCCAGTATAAGCAGCAGTTCCTGTGCTCTACCGAGAGCGAACACGGGCACGAGGCATCGACCGCCGCGCGTTACGATGTCGCTGACCAGACCCGTGAAGCGGCTCTCCCGCTCCACCCGCTTAAATAGGGGCGGGTGTTAGTAGATACTGACCCAGTATAAGCAGCAGTTCCTGTGCTCTACCGAGAGCGAACACGGGCACGAGGCATCGACCGCCGCGCGTTACTATGTCGCTGACCAGACCCGTGAAGCGGCTCTCCCGCTCCACCCGCTTATATAGGGGCGGGTGTTAGTAGATACTGACCCAGTATAAGCAGCAGTTCCTGTGCTCTACCGAGAGCGAAAACGGGCACGAGGCATCGACCGCCGCGCGTTACTATGTCGCTGACCAGACCCGTGAAGCAGCTCTCCCGCTCCTCCCGCTTATATAGGGGCGGGTGTTAGTAGATACTGACCCAGTATAAGCAGCAGTTCCTGTGCTCTACCGAGAGCGAAAACGGGCACGAGGCATCGACCGCCGCGCGTTACGATGTCGCTGACCAGACCCGTGAGGCGGCTCTCCCGCTCCTCCCGCTTACATAGGGGCGGGTGTTAGTAGATACTGACGCAGTATAAGCAGCAGTTCCTGTGCTCTACCGAGAGCGAAAACGGGCACGAGGCATCGACCGCCGCGCGTTACTATGTCGCTGACCAGACCCGTGAGGCGGCTCTCCCGCTCCTCCCGCTTACATAGGGGCGAGTGTTAGTAGATACTGACGCAGTATAAGCAGCAGTTTCTGTGCTCTACCGAGAGCGAAAACGGGCACGAGGCATCGACCGCCGCGCGTTACGATGTCGCTGACCAGACCCGTGAGGCGGCTCTCCCGCTCCTCCCGCTTATATAGGGGCGGGTGTTAGTAGATACTGACCCAGTATAAGCAGCAGTTCCTGTGCTCTACCGAGAGCGAAAACGGGCACGAGGCATCGACCGCCGCGCGTTACTATGTCGCTGACCAGACCCGTGAAGCAGCTCTCCCGCTCCTCCCGCTTATATAGGGGCGGGTGTTAGTAGATACTGACCCAGTATAAGCAGCAGTTCCTGTGCTCTACCGAGAGCGAAGACAGGCACGAGGCATCGACCACCGCGCGTTACGATGTCGCTGACCAGACCCGTGAGGCGGCTCTCCCGCTCCTCCCGCTTATATAGGGGCGGGTGTTAGTAGATACTGACCCAGTATAAGCAGCAGTTCCTGTGCTCTACCGAGAGCGAAGACAGGCACGAGGCATCGACCACCGCGCGTTACGATGTCGCTGACCAGACCCGTGAAGCGGCTCTCCCGCTCCTCCCGCTTCTCATGAATATGGGTGCCATACGTAGATTCCTGAGCACAAAAAATTTACCACGTTTTAAATAAATTGGTAGGGAGTTCAAGAACCGATTAGCCTGGACAGTCTATACCTATAGACTATTGACTACAACAAAGGCCCAATACAGAAGGATTGCATTGATTGATGGTGATGATGATAGATTTTTGAATATTGGAGAGTTCTTTTTATGCATATAGGCTTGCGTTTGTCCACAATCACGCCTGATGGAAAGCGAAGATGAGGCCTACGATGGAGCCCGCTTGCCTAGTAAATGCTCAGTCATCCTAGACTTGAAAGCGGTCAAATTGTAGCGTTCAGGAAACCAGACCATACCAGATTTTTGCTTTATTCAATGAAGAGATGATTAATTATACAGATATAAAAGCTAACTATAAACATCTTATTAATATCTAGTTTTCAAGTTGTTACTGATACAATAATGGATTTGTTGAGTCTGAAAATTTGTTTTTTTATTTAAAACGAGGATCATTCTGCTAATATTATATATTTTTTATTAGCAATACGGCTGCTCACCGAATCTAAGATTATTTAAAAGCGAAAAAGTTTTGGCGTATGTAAGCGACTAAGAATTTCGGGGGAGTCGGTTGGATGCGACGTGGTTCAATTGGTAGAACACCCGTGTTGGGGCGCATACCCAGGAGACGTGGGTTCGAATCCCACCGGCGCACCCGAAAAACTTTTTCGCTTTTAAATAATCTTACATTCTGCTAATAGTTAAATGAAGAAGACACTTACTGTTATGAGGACGTCTGGATGGACGGTCGGGATTTCAGCAGCCATCAAATGTCTGTCTTCCTGTCTTGAGAAATCACCCGTGTATAGCACCTGAAATCATGGGGTGCCTATAAAAAAAATATCACAGAATAGACCTAGACACAGAGTAAGCAAAGCTTGTCATGTGGGCGCCTGCAAAGGGCCAGGCCAGTCGCTCAGTCTCGTCGGCGAGCGTTGTTGTTCCTCTGCTACTTCTGGATCCTTGATGGAGCGGGAGCAGTAGTGGGAGGAGGGTTTGCAGACTGCAGACACCAGGCATGGAGATATGTGTAGCAACACATGTGTAGCGGTTTTAACGACCGCTTTAGCCTAGTTGGTAGTGACCCTGCCTACGAAGCAAGAGGTCCTGGGTTCAAATCCCGGTAAGGGCATTTATTTGTGTGATGAGCACGAATATTTGTTCCTGAGTTATGGATGTTTTCTATGTATTTAAGTATTATTTATTTATATAAGTATGTTTATCGTCGTCTAGTACCCATAGTACAAGCTTTGCTTAGTTTGGGACTAGGTCGATTTGTGTAAGATTGTCCCCTAATATTTATTTTATTTATTTATTTAACACGCTAGTGGTGCACAGAGTAGTCTGGCTTGCTGTGAGACTGCGTCTTCGTCTTGTATGTCTTTGAAGGTTGCTTTTTTGACCCCCAACACAAAATGTGTGTCTGTATGTGGCATGATAGCTCTTAAACGGGTGAACCGGTTTGGATGCGTTTTTTTTTTTTATTTGAAAGAAGGTTTCTTGACAAAATTGGTTCAACCATTTCAAAGTTATCAGCTCTTTTGTTAGCTGCGGTAGCGTTCTTAGACGCATAATGGGCATTTACTTTATTATCAAACATTATGTGTGACCTGATTGCGTTGGAGGTTTCTAATTTTTTTAATTTATCGTTGTTTTTGTCCAAAATCGTGGGTTACCAGTGTGGGGGGTAGTTTACAATAGAGAGAGCTGCCTGGAAAGCAGATGTTACGCTTGGGGACTGAAATCTAAAGGAAAAAAGTTGGAAGTTGTGCATTTTATTTATTCATCTTAGTTGAGATTACTTCTTTTATTTCTTCAAATTTATTATTATTACATTTGAAATTTACCAATTTGTATTTGATGATTTAAATAATTTACTGTGAAGGAAAACTCAATGGTGTGCGTGAAGTTCCCAATCCGCACTGGGCCCGCGTGGGAACTACGGCCCAAGCCCTCTCATTCGGAGAGGTATGTGCCCTGCACTGGGACGTATATAGGCTGAAATGATGAGCCGAGTTGAGAAACTTCAATAGCGCGATTTAGAACGTAGCGGTTTCTCTTATTGACGACTAGATGGCGCTAAAAGTGGCTATAGGTAACGTCACGAGAGTTGAGGCAAATGATTACACACAGAAACAAAAAGTACGGATTGCAAAAAAAGTAGTGAATGAATGAAATGAATGAGTGAATGAAAATGTGAGTTATACGATCTTATGATGAAATACAATACAATACTATGCATATTATATTTTTTCTTTTTTTACTATTACTATTTTTGGGATAAAAGAATTTGAAACTGTTAAGAAATATTCGTAACAAAAAATCGGTATTTTATAAACAGCGAAAAATATGCTTATCCACAGAAATAATAATAAAGAGGATAGAAATGCCTTAGTTCCTATTTTGTTCCGGGACCAGTGGCGCTAGTTTGTCCCCTCTACTTACTATTAATGCACACACGCAAAAGACCGGAACCGTACTACGCAATCACGCACACAATTACTAATAATTTTTGCTTACAAACAATTATGAACCTAACCACTTAGAGACAGCGTTGAATAACACTCACCGTAAGTCATACCCACACTTACACAACGGCGTTCTTCATTGGCCGCGTCGGCAATATGGTTGTAGTGTACACCGGTGTAGTCGTAACCTGTCTTGTGTTCGTACCATGAACATTTGCGCGAGGCAGAAGGTTTATCAAAAATTACATACCATTGCTGCGTATACTTCAAAGCAATCTGTGTTTTTAAGGATATGAGCAGCAATGGTACATGAAGTTTCGTGTTAATAACATGTATACCAATATTTCATAATGAAATATTTTCTCAAGTTGTATTTTAATATAAACCGCATTATTACATTAAATTAATACATACCAATGAAATGTAATCCCCTTATTAGTGTAATTACACAGTGTGGACGAGTTTCCGCAATTGCTAATGCTGCAAAACACCATTTTGAAGCACTTGTTATCATACCCACGTTTCAAATAGCACTGAGCCACAAGTCGCGCGCTTGTGACCTATGAGTCACAAGCGCGGCGCCAAGGTCACGCGTCTAAGGCACTTCTATCCTCTTTATTATTATTTCTGTGTCTCTGATTTAAATAAAAAAGATCAAAATATTTTATTTTCTGTTTTGTTTGAACTAGATGTATTTCAACTAAATACAAACTGAAATATAGATGCACAGAAAAACCCCAGAAAAAAGACCAATGCTGGGAATCGAACCCAGGTCCTCGGTATTCCGTGCCGCGTGCTAAACCCCTACACCATCACTGGTCTGAACTAGATGTATTTTCCTAAATAGTTCTTAATGAAATAGGTTGAACAAATTTTTAGTCACACTTGTAATTGAGTCTGTTGAACTTGCTATCGGTACGAATAAATGTCAAAATCCCGCTGTCATTACACGACGTGTTGTTGTGTGCGTGACCTCAACTCTCATGGCGTTACCTATACAATGATGACGGCCCGTATTATCAAAGCGCGTTTAGAAAGGGATTGAGCTCATATGTCATTTTTGAACTAATGCATGATATGACATTGTCAGTGGTAGAGTGTGTAGACAAATGAAATTGATATTTTAGTACAATGAAGTTCTAAAGCAAGGAAAAGAAACATCAAATTATATAACTTAATATACCTAATACGCAAATGTTGTAAAGAATTGCTTAAAATGGCCATTTGACATATTTTCAGAAGAACCTTCGTTATCTTTTTCTTTATTGAAATAAGTTAGTACATTGCAGATAATTTCTCGGCACCGAACCGTTTAATACTTTACCACGATTCATATTTTATACATACGTATTTTTTAACAGCTACGACAATTTGATAATGCGAAAATGATGTGAATTAGTGACAGATTTGTCAGACATGATATTAATATTTTTTATAAAACAACTGACAACATTTACCGAGAGTAGAGTCCAAATATGCAAAGGATACTCTGTACCTAAATCTATTAACTCTATTATCAATCAATAAGTGTCTGCACTTATGAAGATATCAAAGATTGACTTAAATAAATAAATAAATAAATATTAGGGGACAATCTTACACAAATCAACCTAGTCCCAAACTAAGCAAAGCTTGTACTATGGGTACTAGACGACGATAAACATACTTATATAGATAAATAAATACTTAAATACATAGAAAACATCCTTAACTCAGGAACAAATATTCGTGCTCATCACACAAATAAATGCCCTTACCGGGATTCGAACCCAGGACCTCTTGCTTCGTAGGCAGGGTCACTACCAACTAGGCTAAAGAGGTTGTTAAATACTTATGATTATATTTAATCATTTGTAAGTACTGTTGTGCTAACGGTACTCTCGAATCCCGTTCTGCCGTGTCATGACAAAACACTGTAACTTGAGTTACAGTGTTTTGTGCTAACACCGTTAAATTAACTATTCGGACCCTAATCTATATATGCATGCTTAGAGAAACTGATTTTCTATCAAAAACATTGAAAAACGTCATTGCAATTTACACTGTAACTCTTAAAACGTAGGGTCTTGATTAGACTAAACACTGTATTATCTCCACTTGTAAAACAAACTCACATTTTCTTAGTATAGTATCAAGAGTTACAGTGTTTTGTCGCAACAATCACACGAGAAATTAGTCCAAGTCCTTGTTTATTTTAAGCCGAGACTTCTTCAAGGTTCCTTTCTAAAGACTAAGAAATATATATTAAGATGAGAATGTTGGTTTTATGAATAGTGATGTTAGCAATATATTACTTAATTAAATTTAAAGTAATTTATTGAATCAGGCGTTACTTTGCGGAGGTCCATATTAATGAACTAAAACAATTACTTTGCTCACCCGCGACCTTACAATAGTTACGTTTATGCAAGAAAAGAAAGAAGTTTAACATTTGGTAGCATAGCATACGGTTGTGGTAACTCCGAGGATGAGCTCTGGTTGAGTTCGAAACGCGTCAGTGTAGCTTGGTGGTGGTGATAGTTGTGTTTATGTGATTTGTGTGTGTTCGTACAGTGTGGAGGTGGAGGAACTGCATGAACACACATTTCTTGCATAAACGTAACTATTGTAAGGTCGCGGGTGAGCAAAGTAATTGTTTTAGTTCATTAAATTTAAAGTAGCATTTTCTTATGATTATATGTCATTAAGTATCACGTTACAGTGTTTTGTTATAGCAACTCTCATATATTATTGATAAAGGACATAACGACATAACACGTTTTTGCTTGAAAATTCATGTAAAAAGTAAAAATTTTAAAATTATTTTTCTTTGTCCACTTCTAGTAGCACATTATCCGTGATTTGTCCAAATTTTATTGCAATCAGATCAATATTCACTGTTCTGTAGCCAATTAAAGAAAGCAAAAGTTTTTTGCGATTTCTGAAAAATAGGTGTTTTGTAGATACAGTGTTTTGTCATGACACGGCAGCGTTGTTATTTTGATTTTATAATACCTTGACCCCGGCGATCTCTATCATAAACATGGCGGCTCCGAGCACGTGGCCCGCGTTGTACGCCCAAAAGCGCACGCCGCGCACGTCCCTTTCCTCATGGAAGTTGACCGTCTCTATGCGGTCCATGGAGTTCTCCAGGTCTGATTCCGTGTACAGCATCTGCTCCGTTGATATGTTGCTGGAATACCAATGTGTCTTACGGTTTAACCATTACAAACATACACAAAAACACACAGATAAGTCATTTCTTGATAAAATAAGAAAGGTCACCCACTCCTTTGATCTGTACGAAAGCCGCCTTTTTGCTAGCCTACGTATGACATAAATGAGAAGGATTGTACCTTAGTACCCATACAGGCCCAGTTTGAATTGGGAACATAACACAATTAACACGCACCATCGAATTTCTTTAATGATAGTAGTAACTTAAAAAACAAGTGCCTATTTAGAACAAATAAAATTAAAACAGATTAAATATCCTTAACGTATTTCTTCATTGAATTGTATGCAAAAAAAGATTATTTTTTTTTAATTTTGATATTTGGCTTGTTCATAGTAATTCATCCAATAATTGGTCGAGTTACTATGAAAAACAAAAAAAAAAAGTGATTAATTTTAGAACGAAAAATACTGAAATTTGTTATTTTAACGACACTGAATCACATATTAAAATTTGTGCACTTATTAAAAAATTACCCTGTATTTTCAATTCACTGGGAAACCAAAATAAATAATACCAAGGATGATGAAGATCGGCCGCGGTTTTTGTAGTTCGATTATTAAATCTAGATGGCGCTGAAGTATAGCCAGAGGCTTTGAAGGCAAAACAATAAGACTACAGATGTTTCATATTACTACAAATGTATTATTTTTCAAAAATATTGCATAATAATACATTTGCAGTGATATGAAATATCTGTAGTCTTATTGTTTTGCCTTCAAAGCCTCTGGCTATACTTCAGCGCCATCTAGATTTAATAATCGAACTACAAAAACCGCGGCCGATCCGTACTATGGCGACTGCCAATCCAGTCTATATCATCCTTGATAATACTCACCTAACTTTAATGTAATCGGAGACGAGCCACCTGTAGATGGCTTTGGTGGCGTGAGTCATGAACACGCGCCCCTTGAACGAGGTCTTGGTCAGGAACCACGGCAGGGCCCCGCTGTGGTCCAAGTGGAAACTGAAATACATCAGAATGTTGATGATGATGATGATGTATGGGGACGCCTCGCTGAGCCAGGCGGGCTGTCGACCGTTTTGCACAGTCATTCAGCCCAGTTCCCTGTGGTTGGAGCCGACGGTTACTGTCCCAGCAGCGCTCCCACACAGCATCTCTCCTCGAATCAGAATGTTAGGATCAACTTCAACATTTTCATTTATGGGGACAATTTGCTTTTGGTATACTAGGTGCCAGATAACACTGCCTAAAAGTTCATTGCTACGAAAAGGTATAGAACCTTTGGCAACCATTTTCGTACTTAACTTAATTTTTATGGGGGGGTTGAGGGGGGGGGTGAAGATAGAAATAGAGTTACGTTTGGTATATTAATGTAGACACACCACTGAATTTCTTTGCAGGTGTATGCAGGTTTCCTCACAATGTCTGTTTGAAATAATAGGTGAAAAAAAAATATTACATGCAATAAATACAGCAATATCATATTTTTCACTTACTAAATATCGGCCCCAACTGGGTATCGAACCCGGGACCTCAAGTTTTGTAGTCAAATTCTCTACTCCCTAGGCCACCCGGTCATCTAATAAGAAAATAATCATATGTGTTTGTTTGTCTGGCTTCACTAACATAAAATATGTGTACAAAAATAATGACAAAATGACTTACTGTGATATTAGAAGAAGATCTACTTCGTCTGCCTCAATTAGGTCTACAAATGGTAGAGCGTCCATGCCGGACAACCCAGGGTGGATCCCACAGTCCAACTAAAAAAAAACCAAAACAAATAGGGTAAATTGCCAATAACTGGCCACCGTTCAATAACTGGCCACCTCATACTAAGAATGAATTCTATTCACCCATAATAGAATCCATTTTTAGTATAAGGTGTTAATTACTGGCCATCATTCAATATCTAGCCACATTATACTAAATTGAATTGTGTTTGTAGGGAAACAGAGTTCATTTTCAGTATGAGGGGGCCAGTTATTAAAGGGTGGCCAGTTATTGCTGATTTACCCTACAATGATTAAGTGTGGTTTTACAGTGACACTTTTGCCAGTGCTGTTAGTAAGCATTGCGAACCACAAGCTTTACATCTCTTGGATTATTACATAGTAAACCACGCTGGCGAAAACTACTATGTAACAATCCAAGCTCTAAAATTTAGTGTTAAGCTCAGTTTAAACAAAATTTATGGATCTGTCTGTACAGCTAACACCAGGTGGAACTAAATCTAGATTTTTTTAAAGCAAGTGGGCCATAAAAAAAAAAAAAAAAAATATTAGGGGACAATCTTACACAAATCAACCTAGTCCCAAACTAAGCAAAGCTTGTACTATGGGTACTAGACAGCGATAAACATACTTATATAGATAAATAAATACTTAAATACCTAGAAAACATCCATAACTCAGGAACAAATATTCATGCTCATAACACAAATAAATGCCCTTACCGGGATTTGAACCCAGGACCTCTTGCTTCGTAGGCAGCTACCAACTAGGCTAAAGTGGTTGTTATAAGTCTCTTTATTTCTAGTATATTGTATTGTATTTTGTACATTATGTACTGTCCAATCGTAGTCAAACTAATAGTCAAAAGATGAGGATTGGGATACTGTTTATTTAACCCTTCGAGCACCCTGTGTGCACTCAATTTTGAGCCGAGAAATTCTTGGGTTCTATGGCTATTTAAATTTTTATAAAGCAGAACATTAAACAAAAAACATGATTAAGAAAATATATTTATTTGCAGGACACGTAAGAACATAACCTTATCAGATAGTGATAATGATTATGATAACTAGGAACTTATAATAAAGACTAAACTACAAATTGGAGAATCAATTTATATAAAGAATTGCATACCATAATTTTCTTTCCTTTGAATTCTAGCATGATGCATGATCTCCCCACTTCTTGACCTGCTCCTCTGAAAAAACATTTTACTTACAAACACTACGAAAAATTGCTTTTATTTACACAAAAACTTTCCACACTAATTAGTCATTTCGGCGTGAAACTGATACTTAAAAGATATAAACGGTGAAGTTAATAGAGTGGACTTGAATAAAATATATAATTTCAGTCTATTTTCCAACAAAATTAGGCTTTAGAGGAAGTTAAACAATAGTATTTACAAAACAAAATCAATATATTTACAATGGACGAATTGTGAGCTGATCGCTTTCCTCCAAAGGAACCGGATCGGTCCCTTTTCTTGGGTTAGTTGTCATGTTTCTATATTCTTTAATATTCTAAAAAGTAATGCAAGAGTAAATTAAACAATTTCAAGAAAACCTAAATAAAACAATTCAGTCCACCGGTCCGCCCGACAACAGAACAGACAGCTCCTGAATTGAGGTTATGTTTTATTTTTATTGTTGTTGCCAGTATAAAAATGTTTACGTCATAGAAGAAAATATTGCAAGCCAAGCGTTTTCTATACGTGCTCCAACAGCTCGAGTGAATACAACATTGGTTATATTCTCTTTGGCTGCTATTGTTAAAAAAAGGAAACGTCAGTCAGTTGTCAGCTTGACATTGACGTGTCTTCGCTCGCATTGCACGCACTATTTTCAACACGAGTTTTTGGTTATGTATTGCCTTGAATTGTATGAGACTTTGCCATAAATATGCCGAAAAAAGCCTTATTTGATGAGGACTCTGAAGAGGAGGTTTCACTTAAGACAGAAAATCAATACGCTAAGAGATACGACGCGTGGCGCCAAAAGGAAGAGCTTCACAAGCTAGAGCAGAAATATGGTTCTAAAGCCCTAAATTCTGATGCCTCGCTGACTTCCGACAGCGAAGACGAAAGCGACGTACCACCAGAAGTCTCTGAAGAAACAGAAACACAGTTCTTGAAGACCATAGCTTTATTAAAAACAAAAGACCCTAGAATCTACGATCCTAATTTCAAGTGTTTCGAAGCTGAGAAAAAGGAAGTGAAAGACAAAACAGAAACAAAAACTTTGAGTTTTGCTGATAGCGACGACGATGATGAAGATGACGGCAACATATTTAAAGTGGAAAAGGCTGCTGAAGTCAAACCAACTAAGAAAACAGACAAACAGGAGAGTTCGTTGGAAAAACTTAAAGATTTCTTAACAGGTAAAACAGAAAATATTAATAACCCTGTTGCTAAAGATCTAGCTCCATTAAAAGCTCTATGGTCTGATCCAAAGCTAAATGAAGGTGAAGCATTTCTGAGAGACTACATTCTCAATAAGAAATACATGGAAGAAGGTGATGCTGGAGAAGCAGGTGATAAGATCAGGGATGATGAGGATTTGGAGGCTGATGAGGCTATTGTAGAGGAACAGGGCAAATTTGAAAGAGCATACAATTTCCGGTTTGAAGAGCCAGATGAGGAATACCTTAAAAGATTTCCCCGAACTATGAGTTCTGTCAGGCCTAAAGATGACAGAAGATCCAAGAAACGAGCAGAAATCAGAGACCGCAAAGAAGATGAAAAGAAGAAGAAAATGGATGAAATTGCAAGAATGAAAGCACTCAAGTTAAAAGAAATTCAAGAAAAATTAGCTAAGATTAAAGAAGTGACTGGGAATGAGGATTTAGCTTTTCGAGATGAAGACATGGAGAGTGACTTTGATCCTAATGAACATGACAAGCGCATGAAGGAAATATTTGATGAAGAATATTACGGTGGGATTGATGACGAAAAACCTGTGTTCCCTGACCTGGATGAAGAATTGGAGATAGAGAATTGGGAGAAGTATGAACCAGATGTAGAGAAAGAAGAACCACATTGTGAAGATGAGGAATTTAATATGGATGCAGACTATGATCCAAAGCAAGCTAAGCTAAATTTACTTGAGGAACTACAAAAGAATATGACTAAGAAAAGGAGGAATCGTAAAAAGAAATCTAAATTGGCTGAACTACTGGCTACAGAGAAACCTAAATTTATACCGAACGTAACAGAGATGACCTATGCAGAATATATGGATGAATATTACAAGATGGACTGTGAGGATGTGATAGGAGGAGATTTACCTACAAGATTTAAGTACAGAGAGGTGGTACCAAATGACTATGGGTTGACTGTTGAAGAGGTTTGTATGATCATAATGCTTTATAAATAAAATTAAAACATTTGTACTATACCTAATTGTAGCAAAAAACTTTGTACTTTTCCAGGATAAAAACTAGCCCGTGTTAATCTAAGATGATACGGCTTTTTATTAACAAAATAATTATTAAAATTGGTATTAACTAAAGAGATAACCTACACAATATACAAAGTAGCATAATTATTTCATCAAAAATGGCATAGGTCAAAGCACAAATATCAAAAGCTTTACATAAACATCTATTCTTTCTCTAACAATGTCATTAACAACTTTTATTTTTACGCAGATCCTGTTAGCTGACGATAAGGAGTTAACACAGTGGGTGCCTCTGAAGAAGGTAGTGAAGTACCGACCCGAGAATGTTGAAAAGGGAGAAGTCAAGATGTATAAACAGAAGGCAGCCGATGTCAGGCTGAAAAAGAAAGTTCTGCCCAGTTTGTTTAAGGATCTACCAGAGTAAGGCCTTATCCTAATTTAAGCTTCTGTAACAATATACTACTGCTTTCAAGGGATAAAAACTATTTAAAAAGTCTAACCACTGAATTAAATAGTAAAACACTGGAAATTGTATCTGTGGAATCTAATCTGGAGTAGTTTACTTAGAGATCTTTGCAATTCATTCTAATTTTAATTACTTTGTGTTATTGATTTTATTTTATTTCAGGGAGCCAGAAATAGTAGTACCAATTGAAACTGCAGCTAAAAAGAAGAAGAAGAAGAAAAAGAACAAAAACAAAGATGGAGAAAAGAATGATAAATCAGAAGAACAGTCTAATACTGAAGAAGCTGTAGATAATGTAACAAAAGAAGAAATACCTAAAAAAATTAAGAAACAAAAAATTACCGAGGAAGGTCAGGAATGTGATCCTGATGCCAAGAGGGACAGTGGGGAAAATGATACTACTTCGAATGGACAAATTACTAAGAAAAAGAAGAAAAGAGATAATACAGGAAATGAAAATGGTTTGGAAGATTCCTTCATTTCTAGCAATACTAGTGAACAGAATAACACTGCCTCTGATGGTCAAATCAATAAGAGAAAGAAGAAGAAAATTAAATCAGCACATATTGTTGAAGATATTTTACCAACAGTTACAATTAATAATGATGAAACTACACAAAATGAAAATTCAACCAAGAAAAAGAAGAAAAAGCATAAAATGCAACAAGATGGTGCACATATCAATAGTGAATTCCAAGCTGCCACACAAGAAACCTCATCTAAAAATATGCAACATAGTATTGCAGTTATAAAAGCTAAAACTAAGAATAAAAAGAATGTTGAACAAGATGCACATAAACAGAACCTTAAAAGAAAACTTCAAGTAAGTATAAATGAGTATCCAGTGTCACACAAGAAGAAGAGAAAGAAAAATAAGTCAAACGCTAATGCAAATGTAGATAAGAATTCTGACAAAAAGGATTTCAATAAAATTAAGAATAAGAATAAGCTAAATAATAAAACATCAGATAATCCATACAGCAATTTATCAGATGAGAGACTAAAAGCATATGGTCTAAACCCCAAGAGGTATAAGGGTTTTATGAAATACAAAAAGTTTTAATATGAATATAAAACACTTAATTTGAAATTGTTTGTAAATACATAAATAGTTTTGTCAATAAATATTTTCTATTTATTAAGGTTTGATCTTATAATAAATAACAATGGGTTATTCACGGTAGTTCCTTTGGCTGTCCCTTCGAAGGAACTATTGCATTTTTTTTTTTCATCTCTCCTGTTTGGAAAGTTTCATGGGAAGATAGCCGGGTGGAAAGTAATTTTTTTTTAACAAATAGCCACAGAGTTGAAGATAATGCCCGCCATAATGCCATGATAGCAACACTTTTTTTTCACGTTACGGCATGGCCATCTAGAGATGCAGACCAACTGCAAGTGGAAAATTCGAACTCCGTTTCGTGCCGTCCAGCACACGCTAATAGGATTTAATACGAGAGTGAGCGGGAGACGGTCCGATACGAAATTCGATTAAGGATTTTCGTGGTACCGCGGCATGTGGCCAGTGCGAAAATGTTGGAGGTTGGATATGGGTAAATTTAATTTATTTATATCTAAGTAACTAATTAATTTATATCATATTCATAATACTTACATTATAATTCTGTAAAACATTTAATTTGTCTTTTACAAATTGTTCTAATTTTACTTTAAATTTTAACTGATTATAATAATAATAATAATAAATAAATATCACGGGAATAATATCCTCACAGTCGAAACGAAAAGTAGAATGTTTAACTCAGGTGAAATTACCCATTTCACCCTCGAACTAGAGTTAGACCAAGATAAGTCCGCAACGATTTTGATAGCACGCGCAGTGCAAGTGTTACATTAAACGTCAATCTTCTATGAAATTATGACGTATAAATAACACGTGCAATGCGCGTGCTATCAAAATCGTTGCAGACTTATCGTGGTCTGACTCTATTGGCGCTCGAACAGCGCCAGACATAACTCAGGTGAAATGGTTTACTTTCCACCCTTGGTTATCAATCTACTATTTCGCACTTCATAGTTCCTTCACAAGAGATGAAAGAAGAACCTTTGTTAATTTGTTCGCCTTTATTCTTTGTCGCAGTAGCAAAGGAACAAAGGCGAAAAACTGATTGCAGTTCTTAATTCAAATCTTGAATAATAAAATAACAATTAATAACAATATTAATAATTTATTTATTTCAAGTATCAAGGACTTTATGTTTATTAGTAGCCTAGGAGCATGTTACCCCATATGTAAATAAGGTAGAAACTAACTTTAATTACTTTTCTTTGCAGGTAAGCTTGGTGATTCTCGTTATATCTATCTATCTAATACCTTTAAACGAGCAATTCTTGTATATATGTATATATATATATAATCAGGATCTCGGAAACGGCTCCAACGATTCCGATGAAATTTGGTATGTGGGGGTTTTCGGGGATGAAAAACTGATCTAGCTATGTTTCATTTTCAGAAAATCGCTTTTACTCGTGTTTTCCGGCTATTTTTGTTTGTATTAGAATATAAAGCTAAATTTCGCCGACTTCGAGCAGATCACAATGGCACATTAGAAATCGGGTGGTCGCGGATCCAGCCGACCTCGGTTCGATCCCACGTTTTTTTTCAAGATTTTTAGTTTGTTTTTTAAGTTTATTTTTTATGAGAAAACGTCAAGTTACTTCTTTTGTGAGAAAAAGTTACTTTTTTGTTAGAAAAAGTATTATAGGGAACGTGCAGTAACTATAGGCGGCAGCACTAATGCGACAGAAGAGACACTATGCGGACAGTAAAACAAACTTATCAAGGTAAAACATTCAAATTGATGGCACCCTTATGACACCAGTTGGCAGCACCGTCTATGTGCACGTTCCCTATTGGGAGCACAGAACAGGAAAAGCCGGTTGTCTGTAAAGTCGGTTTACGGACGATAGTTTAACGTGACTCACCCCCCCCCCCCCCCCACCCCCTCCGGTGTTTTTGTCAAATATCTTGAAAAAGGGCATCCTACGGCAAAATCAATGAAATTTTCATCCCCCCTTTAATTCCCCCGCGCTCCCTCCCCCTCTCACCCCCCCCCACCCCTCCGGTGTATATGTATAATCAGGATCTCGGAAACGGTTCCAACGATTTCGATGAAATTTGGTATTTGGGGGTTTTCGGGGATGAAAAATTGATCTAGCTTGGGCTTATCTCTGGGAAAACGCTTGGTACCGAGTTTCTGCCCGAGCAGAGCTCGGTCGCCCAGGTACTAATAATATTAATCACTGTAACATTTTTTTTACATCTTATTTTAGGTGGTCATTTATTTGACTTTTGACTTTTTAATTTTGTATTATTAATTTTGGCAGAAAGGCTAATATTATCGCGTATTATTAGTACTATTGCGTTGTTACTATGTAAGTGGTATAAATTTTAATTGCTTTTCAAACCGATTATATACTATCTAGATAGTAGTTAGTTAGCTAAACTTTCCTTTTGTTTGATCCCACTTAAAAACGCACTCGTATACTTTTCATCACGTTCATTGTATTAATGGCGAAGATCTATAGGGTCTAGTCCCTTTCCATCTGAAGAAAATATGTTTTGTCTATAGGTTGAAAAAGAAAAACGCGTTGTTTCTGGCGATGACATCAGGGTGACCATTTGTGGCAATTTTGCCATTTGAACAGATTTAGCTATTAAATTGTAACACTGGCAGAATAGTGGATGGATGGATAGTGGCCGCATTTAGCAGATTTCAAGGAAACCCTTATTATTTATGAAATACAAATTATGCATCAAAAAATAAAAACCTTATAATTACTTCTAGAGGAAATCCAAAAAGCGTTCCTAAGATTCTTGTACAAGAAAACCTATGGGTACTACCCGTTTCTGTATCCAACGAAATTCCTTCTTGGCGTACTGGGGTATCATTCTCTAGACGTATAAATAACACGTGCAATGCGCGTGCTATCAAAATCGTTGCAGACTTATCGTGGTCTGACTACTTTCTACTTTCTGTTGACTGTACTCTGCGGTGCCTTACGTGTTGACTCTGACTGTGGTGAATTGGTGGCGAAACTTGTGCGCTTACATGTTCCACTCCTGACTAAATTTCATTTTAGGCCACGCCACAATTTGTTACTGGCGGTGCCGTCGGCGCGTACCGTTGCTCGCAGGCAGTCTCCGCTGGTTCGCGCGCTGTGCCTTCTTAACGGTCTTCTTGCATCAGCTCCAGAGTGTGACGTATTTGCTGATCGCTGGAATAGTGTATGCGATGCGATGAATGTCTGAGGTTCTGCGAGGTGATGGATGCACGCGTGTCCACTTGTATTTAAATGTGTTGTAATGTTATTTTCGTTATAATTTTATTTTGTTTTTATTTTTTTCATCTTTTTGTTTAATTATTATACTAAATCTGTAAATTTTTATTGTACTTAAGTTTTTAATATGGTTACGTTTCTCCGTGAATGGGTTTTACTGTAATGCCGGGCAAACAGTGTTCACAAAAAATAAATAAATAATATTTTTTATGTTTATATAAATATGTTTCTGTAAATATATCTATTTTGTTTGTGTAAATAAATAATATTTTGAACTTCATAAATTTCTATGTCTATCAGATACTTTAGTTTTTACTTACTTATTTAGCGGGAGTTTATTTTATGAAAGTACTGAAATAAAACTGATATGGTGAAGAATTTGCAAAACTTAGGGTTTCACAGGTGCGTTTGCCAACCCTTTATAGTATAGGAAGTGAATAAAATATTATGAAATATTTTGAATTAACGAAAAATCGTTTTTATTTTTTATTGACTCATTTGCTTTCCATGGAGACAATAATAAGATGACATATTAATTGGTATTTTCTGGAGTTAAGCAAATTTGGCCAATTTTGGCCAATTTTTGCCAGCCTTGGGTAAATTCGCTATTTTTGAGATGGTCACCCTGGTTGACGTACATGACGTTTCGGTTTCGGCCATATTGCATTCTTTCTGTTTTGATCAACGAGCTGTGTTGACGGAACGAGGTGAATATTTTAATTTATTTTAGTAAAACTAAGAAATAAGTAGTTAAAGTGTATTTAAACATAGTCCTGTGATTTCCTTTTAGTTATTTTTGTAGAAAAATAGTGTAGTGTCTGTGATTTAACTGGATTACAGTAGCATAACCTAAAAGGTGATCAGGCAGGCCTTTTGGCGCTCGTTTCGTTTCGCCGATATATGGAGAAACGGCTAAATTAATTGCCACGGTCACTGATTTCCAAACACGCTGCTAGAGTGGATACTGATCCAAAATGACCTATTCTAGTCATATGTGTTTGCCTCGTTTCGAGGCTGTAAACCCCTAAACATTAGTATTTTAGTTTGTATTAACCTCAAATATTCTTAGATTAATTAATTTGTTGCATTCATTTCAGATCGACGAGCCACGTTGAAATAACGAGGTAACTATCTCACATTTTCTGAATGTTTAGATTCGTTTCTATTCTACCATAACCTCAAAATAATGCCTTTAAGTAGATCATATCGTCAACCTATTTGACGGTTTGAATGGACAACAAGGCAACAGTATATGCCAAAGGCATTGATTCCCAAGCTCAGTTTACTTGAAAGAGTGTGGCTATTCTCTATTCGAGTATTTGTGTTTGCAACGGTTTTTGGCTACAAACCCCCCCCCCCCCCCCCCTAAATTGTATCAGTCCCGGTTATTTTGCCGCTAGTGTTAAGCTGTGGTCCGTTAATTTAGAAGTATAGCTTCTCGGAGGGTCGTCGGTCACAAGTCGGACACTTGAGAAGAAAATCAATGGTGTATGTGAAGTTCCGCTCTGAGCCCACGTGGGAACTACGGCCCTAAAGCCCTCTGATACTGAGAGGAGGCATGTGTCGTGCAGTGGGACGTATATAGGCTAGAATGATGATAGAAATTTAGGAGTATGACAACAAAAGGAGTTGAAATTAAAATTTTATTTTGAATAATTGGTAATTCGCATTTGTATAATTTTATAAGTAATTCTAAATTACAATCTAACTCTTGAGATCCTCGAGGTTTTATGTCTCATAGACAATCTATGGTAGACCCCTAACCATATTTTTAATTTTAGGTAGGCCCCCTGCTTGCTTAACATTGATTTATCGCAAAGTAATCAACTTTAAATGTGGTTTTTTTTCGCGTACGTAGGCCCCTTTCATGTCGATGTAGACCACTGTGGATATCACTGATCTATCGTCTAACCGACTTAACCTTCGCTTCCAGCTCGTCATGGTGAACAACCGAGTACCGTCGGTCTTTTCTAAGACCTATGTCACGCCCCGTCGTCCATTCGAGAAGGCGCGTCTCGACCAGGAGTTGAAGATCATCGGCGAGTATGGTCTGCGCAACAAGCGTGAAGTATGGAGGGTCAAGTACACTCTGGCGCGCATCCGGAAAGCTGCTCGTGAGCTGCTGACCCTGGAAGAGAAGGATCCCAAGAGATTGTTCGAGGGTGAGAACATAACTTTTTTTTTACTCAATGAAATCTAAGATTTTATAGCCAGCCAGACCAGATGCGTGTGCGTCTGCGTGTCACGCACTGGTTGTAATGATTGGAACTTTAAGATATCACATTTCTGGCGTGCCATCTTTCTTACAGTTTCATTCATTACAACTGATGCGTGTCACTTTACGCACACGCACCGGTTGTGGGTACAGCTGTGGGAAGGGATGGCACACTAGATGCGTGCACAAGGTGTGCAATCTTTCTTAAAGTTTCATTCATTACAACTTGACACGCACACGCATGTGGTCTGCTCCGGCCTTAAAACTTCGTGCAGTCGGTAGCACGCTTGGCGCGTACGTAACATCCAGGAGATATGGGTGCGAAACCATCCAGTGAACCCGAAAATATAGTTTTCAAAATTTACACTATTTTTAAACCAAAGCTTCTAATTTTCTCTTACCCTCTGCTACAGTTTGGATAGACATAAATCGAGCATATACACAGGGTTTTTTCATTTGTGTCATATAAGTTCAATTTGACGAAAAAACTCGCCGAGCCACATGTACTATCGCCCCAAGCGCCAGATAACCACCTTAAAGGCCTAGTTTGCGTGCAATGGCTAAACATCTGTCCATAACAATCCATAGCAATAAACATCAACGGCTGCAAGCAAATTTGTTATGAAAATGGGTATCTGACGTCTGGGGCAATGGTACCTATGCTAATTTTTAATTTGAGGGAAATGGTATGGTATGGGCTATGGTATTGAAATGAAAAATGAAATGAAAATGAAAATTTTTATTACACATAAAGCAATATTACATTATTAGCAGTATACAGTGGTCCCCAAACTAGGCTGAGCCTGTATCTTGGGGCCCAGTGAGTTGGTTTACATCTTAGTTTACAGTTGCGTGTTTTTAGGAAAGCCTATACAGGCAAATAACTAAAGTAGTAGGTACAATACAGAAATGTCAATGGTTAAGATGTGAGCGCATATTGTAGTGTGTGTGTGTGTGTGTGTGTGTGGATGTATGTATCCTGAGACCTAAGAACAAATATTGAGCATGTTTTCTGTTTGAGCATATGACAGAGACGTAAGCCATTTCCTAGTCATGTAATATTCTTAGAGCTATAGAAAAATGTTTTCCACTTGACCAATTTCACATACAAACAAGCCACAAAGATGATGATTAACATGACACCTCTTGTCAGAATATTATTGTTGACACCCAACTTAACTGACTTGACCACTTCTTCTCTCCAAACCTTCTGGAACCTCTCAATCTGACCTGACTCCTTGCAGGCAACGCACTCCTCCGCCGGCTGGTCCGCATCGGAGTGCTGGACGAGAAGCAGATGAAGCTCGATTACGTGCTCGGTCTGAAGATCGAGGACTTCTTGGAGCGCCGTCTCCAGACCCAAGTCTTCAAGGCTGGTCTCGCCAAGTCCATCCATCACGCCCGCATCCTCATTAGACAGAGGCACATCCGGTAATTACTTTATTCATATTCCTGTTATTTCAGGTCAGTGCCCCATATAAGGGTCACAGGTACTTAGCTCCACAAGTCTGTGCTCACATATGGGGCACTAAGAAACAAGACTTGCGTCAAGATTAGTATACAATATTTTGTTTACACACTGAGCAAAATGGTACAATGATTAAACTAATTTGCTGGACTTACCAGGAATTTGAAATGTTTATGAGACTGAGAACACTAGTGGGACTAGTGGGACTTATACCTTGACAAGCTCGTGCGCGGCGCTCGGCGGAACCCTGTCGCAGGGAGTCTCTGCTGTCCTTAACGAGATTGTTTTTAACAAGTGCGGCAAATGCTGACTGCGACAGGGTTCCGCGGAGAGCCGCGCACGAGCTTGTCGGACTATAGTTTTCCTATCCATTGCACTGCTGACTGGGAAAATTCCCTGTAAGGAGTGAGAATAGCCCAGACAGCCCAGTTCATCTTCTAAGTTACAAATGTACTGAAAAACTGTCACCATTTTATTTGAAACACGAAAATGTTTGGTGAACCAAGTTTCTCTGTAATCCTAATCTGCCAAACACAATTAGGAATGTCTAAAAAAAATTACCACTAGTTTTTATATTTTTTTTGTATAGAAAAGTCGATTATAAGAAACTAATTTCAATATTTTGTCATTTAGTTCTCTACTTTTTTCAAAATTAATTATTGAAACTATTTTGGTTGATGACGTCAGATTATAATTTTATTGAGGGCCACTGCCAAATTTCTAAATCTATCTAAATGCGTACGATAAGGCAACCCCTTTAATTATTTTTTGCGTAGTGGTACACTGTAACTAGCGCCACTTTACTGGCACTGTCAAAGTGCTAGATGTCAGACAGCGGGTCCAAATCAAACTACGTAGTATAATCAACGCGTAAATTGTGAAGAATTCTCCACATAGAATAAAGTACGACTTGGACCGGTCACGCAATTTACACCAATGTCAAATGAAGGTCATTGCTTATTTGTTATGTAATAAATTCATTACATAATATTAAAATTAAATAACTACAGAAAACGAGTTAAAAAGCATTTATCTCGAAATGGTTTTCGATTTACTATACATTGCAAAAAAATAGACATCCCCAATTGAAGTGTGTTATTCTGATGCTCTTTCGAAAATTTACGACAGATTTCATCAATTAAATTAATCTAACAGGTAGCAGAACTACATATGAGCTGTGATGGCTTGGTTTGAAATTTCCTAAAGACCACTTGGTCAACCTTGTGTTGATTCCAATGTCTTGAAATGTGTCTCGTAGAGACGTGATGCAGGTAATTTGTTTATTTTAACATTTTATTACTGTACCTTGCGGAACCCTGTCGCAGGGAGCCTCTGCTGTCCTTAACGAGATTGCTTTTAATAAGTGCGGCAAATACTCACTGCGACAGGGTTCCGCGGAGGGTCGCGCACGAGCTTGTCGGACTATATTTTACTTGATTCTGAACTTGCTCGTAAGAATTATACTGACTTCGCCTACGAGCGAATGTTCCAAGTTATGACTTCTGTCCAACAAACGCTGAGGCCACAGACAAAGTTTATTTCCTCTGGTATAAAACTGCGTTCACGTATCATATGTGATTCATAGAACTAGAAACCAGTTAGGCCACAAACTGGACGGCAGCGACGCCTTGAGCGTTTTCTCTGTTCATTCTATTTAGAAATCGCCTCTGGCTTAAAACTGCGTTCGTGTATCATATGTGATTCATGCGACCAGAAACTTGTTTGGACACTAGCGGCGTAGCAAGCGTCTCGACCACACGATAAACAAAACACTGCGTTCCGCTGCCCGTTGGCGTAGCAAGTTTTTTTTCTCAAACTTATTTTAATTTTTACAATCCCCCACAGCGTCCGCAAGCAAGTGGTAAACATCCCGTCGTTCATCGTGCGCCTGGACTCTGGCAAGCACATCGACTTCTCGCTGAAGTCTCCGTTCGGCGGCGGCCGCCCGGGCCGCGTCAAGAGGAAGAACCTGCGCAAGGGCCAGTCCGGCGGCGCCGCTAACGATGAAGAAGAAGATTAAGCAATAAATGTGTTGACCTACTCGCTGTTTTATTACGATTGGCGAATAGCCCAATATCTATCTCCAACTTCTAAGGGCCTAAGCACACTGAGTTATTTTAAACACGCCATCGACGCGCGTTTGTAACGATACAAACGCGGTAAATATATGGCTGTTCTATGGAACGAAAAACGCCGTGTGCTTAGGCCCTAAGTGTGACTTTCCACCAGGATCTGCTATGCTACGTTGTATATGAAAATATTTGGCAAACGCTAGTGGAAAGGCACCCTTAACCCCTCGTATGATTAACCTTTTCAACGCTCTGTCAAATAGAACAGCTCTAGCTCTCACTCATACGCCATGACATCGGAATGTCAAACGCGAAGTAAATCTTCCTAATTGGATTTATATGAAACAGTTGAGACCTCAGGCTCATTCGAGGGGTTAACTTGAAAACTCCCGTTTTCCCAGATACAAAGACCATGCAATGTCACATCATGTGCCCCCGAAATCCCACAAGTATTCCATCGAAATCGGTTAAGCTGTTTCCGAAAGCAATGTCCAGACTTGATATAAGAAATGTGAATGTGTGTCTTTTTGTTACCTCTTCACGTTTAAACCAATTTAGATGAAATTGGTGTAGAGATAGCCAGAGTTCCGGGAAAGAACATAGGATAGTTTTTATCGCGGAAAATTGCTCAACTCCCTCGGAGCGAACGAATTTTTCACATAGTTTTAGTCTAGTGCAGTGTGCCTTGGAAAAATAATCTATATAAGATAATATCTATCTAGATAATTAAAAATGACTCACCGAAATGTTTGTACGCGCCTCAGATCAAATAAAAAGGTACGCGCATAACTTTCGATTAACTGCACCAAATTAGATAATTCTTTTTTTGTTGCGTTTGTTACTCTCAGGAGGTTTTTTGAAATAAATTTTAGAGAAAATAGACTGGCGAAGCCGCGGGTATCAGCTAATGTCATAAACCTAAATAGACTGGCGGAAGGAAAATACTTAAACAGATGTAAATCACGCTGATTCACATGCAGGGGCGTAGCTACCGCCGTATCAATTATACGGGGCCCCCCGACGTGCGTAAGCTAAAATTAAAACTGATTAAAACTTCCCAAATTTTTTTTTATTTCAGAAATGACAAAAGTCAAAAAAAAGCAAAAGTGACAGATGGATAATTATGATGAATAAATATTTCTTTTAATTTTATGCAAACTTTTTTTTTCTTTTGTGTGAAATCTTTACCCTTCATAAGGGCCCCCAAACAAATTTTTATACGGGGCCCCGCCAAGGCACGCTACGCCACTGTTCACATGACTTTTCATTTATGGTGTACCTCCAAAAAATTTCGTTTGCCTAGGTGTACCTTGAACACAAAAAGTTTGCGGAACACTGGTCTGGCTCCGGATATTATGCTCTCCCCTAAATCCGGCCCTGCGCAAAGTCAAGTCGCTAGCGTCTGTACTATGGAGATTATTATGTACCTACACGTTTATAATGAATGTATGAACGATAGTACTTAGGAAATTAACAGGTTGCCTGATCCAGGAATCACATATGACTCATTGAGCATGGTATTATCCTTGGTCTATTAAAAATAGTATTGAAAGTATGAATGAAAATGCACTCTTGTATCATTAATCTTGACACAGCTAAAATTATTCGCACTGTTTCAATGGAAAATACGATTGTCGTCAACAAATAATTTTATTTTGAATAAAATAAATAATTAGCTATAGCCATAATAATTATATAAATATATTTAGAACTTTAAAAGCTCAGTCCTCCACCGCGTAAAAAATACTTTGTAATTAATACCGTAGTGGAGTTACAATAATTGAACAAAAATAAAGTAGTGCCTAAATACATGGAATAAAATTCTTAATCTCTAGAATAAAACTTATGGCCCACTTGCAGTAAAAAAATAAACCTTTTTTGGTAAAATTCTATACATTTTGACATTTAACGAAACTGCTGAAGTGTATTAAACTGTTGATCAGATTTAATAAAGTCTTTTTTTGCTGCGAAATGGCCTAAAGAATACAACACTATAAATTATTTTATTAGAAGCAAAACCTCACATCCATCCAGTAACCCTGCATTGACTAACTCGTGAATGCTCGCAATCGCATTCACCATCTCTGTCTACCGCCATTTTATGCCATTTAACACAGACATGGTAAATGTGATGGCGTGCGTGCGTAGGCAATAGGGCAGCTTTAGTGTGAAAGACAGCCGATGGAGTTTCGCTTTTGTCCTTATCTACAAGTAGGTTTACATTTTTGGTCCTTAACCTAAAAGCTTCAAGCATAATGGTAGCGCTCAGAGCAGCACCTAATATTCTGGGAAATTTATTAATTGATGCTAATTGTTTTTAACTAATTTCATAACACGCATAACTAGCTAATAAGCCGGATCTCAATTTTCCTTATGAACTAGATTACTTATAAAGTTACTTACACGGTGCGGTACTGTAGCAGTACAACCAATTTTAAGATAATTATGTCTACTTTAATACTGCCGACTCATTCCAACACCAACGTTTGAAACAATCGACTAAGTATATGTATGTAATCTGGCGCTTGTTCTTGGCTCTGAAACTTGTTTCTCAAGTCGTGACAAAATTAATAAAGGCCACCACAAACCGGGAGCGCGGGGCGCCAACGGAGCGTGCCCAGCGCGCTCTAAACACTGAAACAAATATACGGTGACACACACCGGCAGCGCGGCACACCGCATTTGATTCAGTGTTATTGACCGCGCTGGGCACGCTCCGTCGGCGCCCTGCGCTTCCGGTTTGTTGTGGCCTTAAGTTCCCCACTCAAGCGCTGTACAGACAGACTACAGCAGAGCTCTGAGTAGGGCACTTTTCTGAGAGCGACGCACACTAGCATTTATCGCGACAAAAACCACTGCATATGTGGGTAGCTGTAGCTGTTTACAAAAAAGTCTTCAGTCAATGTTTAGCGATAAAACCTAGTGTGCTAAGTCCAATAGAACCCTTAATCTCTCATATGCGGGAAGTAAAAAAAACCTGAGTCTATTTTATCAATAATAATACCAACATTACGGATTAAAATAAAAATACAAGAAGACGCTTTAAGGCATACGAGAGGTTAAGCGTCGATTAAACTAAGTACTCATCAAAGTTCCTCGTCAAACTTCGCTAGTGTATGCACTTTGCACAAGCATTACACCTTGTTGCTCTCAATACTACTCTCCGACATAGCCGTCGTAACTTCTGCGACCTCTTTGCTCTCTTCAGCCTCTCTAATCTGCTCGAGGCAAAGGTCCAGGATCCTTTCGAGCCCCCGGGCTGTCTGTTCCGAAGGATAAAGATTCGTGTCTGGGACGTGTACGAAAAGCGTTCGGGTATTGTTCACACTGAGAGACGTGTAGTAGATATATTCACAGAGATATCTGAAATGAGAAAATAATTGATAAGTTTTAAAAAACCGCGTGTTATACTGCCGATTTTTCTGTTGGTAGGCAAATTAATTTCCATGATAAACTTAACACATTCCCTGTCCGTGCCTTAAAGTAGAACTTTATTACAATGGAATAAGAGCTATCGTGCCCCACATATGGGTCACTGGATTGTGAACGTGTTAAAGGACACAATATACCGGGAGCGCGGGGCGCCGCCGGAACGTGCCCAGCGCGGTCAATAACACTGAATCAAATACGGCGTGCCGCGCTGCCGGTGTGTGTTACCGTATTATGACTCAGTGTTATAGAGCGCGCTAAGTACGTTCCGTCGGCGCCCCGCGCTCCCGGTTTGTTGTAGCCTTAAATGCATGTAAGCGCGTTTGGCAAGAACTGTATGAGTTTTTAATCCGAAACGGGGAATCGTGACTAATAATAATAGACAAATTGACAAATAAATAAGGCGCAAACTAATAATTGCGATTTCGTTTGCGAAATGAATAAGCGCGACCACTATACATATTCATCAGTCCACTGGAGGTCATAGGCAGGCATGGAAGAGTCTATAACACCCCAAGTCACCACTGAAATCGATCTGCAACTTTCCACCTCCAATCCCTGCCCGTGGCCTTACCAATATCATCACCCCACCTAGCTACCAGGGCACCCAACGTACTTTCCGATACGCTGTCTCCACCCCAAACCTACGCCATGGTCTGAATGATGGTGCAATCGGCAGCACGAATTACTCGGCAAGTCATTGAAATTACGAGTATGCTAATTCCAATCGCAATCGGAAAAAATAGCTTTAAAAACTATTTTTTTTAAACTTAGATGGCGGGATTATATGGACCGTTTTGACCAATTTTGGCAAGATTTTGTGAAAGATAGAATCTTGTGGAAAGAAAAGGAGAGGCCTTTGACCAGTAGAGGGACTTAAAGAAATACGTGGGCTGTAAAAAAAACTTAACGCTTTATGTTTCTGCTAACAAAAAAAATATAGATGTAAAGTGAGGCAGGATAAAACTACGCCTCGCTTGTATGCCTAGCTCAACTAGTTGGCTTGTTTGATGGAACATATGCTATGTAACTTGTGAATAACTATAAGGCATGCATACGGCGAAACGTAATTTTACCGGCCGCCTTATTTTGCCTTTGTTCTGATTATAATGATTCGTATTAATTTTAACAAATACTAATCTATCAAAATTAAGTTTAATACCGTAGAGTTTAATACATTCGTGAATTGCGCTGCATGTGTAACAGAATGCAACGTACTCATTGCAAAAAGATAGCAAATCGTCGTTGCGCTGATAAGATAATATTGCATGGCACATTGTTTTCGTTATAGGTATTTGTTATTATTCTATTGTTACAGGATTTATCAGACAAGAGATTCATTTATCGGTCATCTTGCCTTGCATGAAATAAATATGAGAAATCCTTTTGTTTCAATAGAGATTAATGCAAGGATAAATGGGTCATAATTATTTTCTTCATATCTAATAAAATTATATTAGCGGTTACATGCATAATGTTAGAAAATATTGAATGTAGTGTGTTTTCTTTTTAAGGATTTCCCGCTAAAAATAAATGTAGGCAAGACCAAAGTACTTACAGCCTCTAAAATAGGAACCACGCTGCAGCAAACAATATTCATAGACCATATTCCACTTGAAAATGTTAAGAGCTTCAAATATTTAGGCAGTGTCATTACGACATATTCAAGATGTGCACCAGATATAAAGGCAAGAATAGCTATGGCAAAACAGGCATTTAACACAAAAAAACACTTACTCACATCAAATATTTCAAAGAACACTAAGAAAAAATTCATCAGAGCATTTATATGGAGTATATTAGCCTTATATGGATGTGAGACCTGGACCATGACACAGAAGGATAGGCAAAGGTTGGAAGCATTCGAAATGTGGTGCTGGAGAAGGATGGAGAAAATTAGTTGGACGGAAAGAGTCACCAATGAAGAGGTTCTGGAAAGAGTGAAAGAGAAGAGAACATTAATGAAAACAATAGAGAATCGGAGAGGGAAAATGATTGGTCATCTTATAAGACATGATGAGTTCATAAATGCCATCTCGGAAGGAAAAGTAGAAGGGAAGCGAAAAAGAGGGAGGCCGAGAATTGATTATGTAAATCAAATAAAGGAGAAGGTAGCCGTTATGTCGTATAAGGAGGTCAAGGAGGCAGCTTTGAGGAGAGAGAAGTGGAGAGCCATTCATCGGCTACACCGACAAGAGTTTAACTCTTAAATAAGAATATAGTGTTTTCTTATCTCTATTCAAAAATACTTGATTTACCAATAACTTAAAATTGAAATGTTTATAGGAAAGAAAACGTGTTGTGTCTGTTATAATTATAATCTACCCACTCGAAAACATTGATCGAATCCCACCTAACCCAAAAAATCTTAGATTTATTTATTTATTTTTTTTATTTTTCTGTAGTGGTAGAGCCATGTTGTAGCTAGCCGCTGCATCACGAATGGGCCGACTCGTCCGGGGTAGTACCACCCTCTCACAGAACACCGGCGTGAAGCAGCAGTACTCCCTGCTGCGTTTCGTACGGTCAGTGAGAGCGCCGGGGGCCCAATACCTCTCCCCCTCCCCTATTCCCTCTCCTTTTTCCGTAGGGCTGACAACGCACTGGCATCGCGTAAAGCACTGCGGGTGTCTATGGACAGTGGTGATCATTTAACATCAGGTGACCCACTAGTTCGTTTGTCTGGCCTCTATAACATAAAAAAAAAAAAAGGGAAACATTCTGCTAAAAAAAACAGAAATATTAAAAAAAATCCTACATACCGCCCAGCGTCTTTAGACGACACAGCGCTGACATTCTCCTCCGCCACATCATTGAACTCCTTGCAAATCCGTTCCACATTGAGCTTGGTGTGTATCCTGATAGCCCCCTCGGCAGTGCACATGTGGTTGGCAGGACATTGCTCGAAGTAGTCCTGTTTTTGGTAGCCTTTCCGGTGGGCTTGGGTCTCGATGGTGAAGCAGTTTGCTATGCTGGAGACCCCCACATGGATCATTAGCTGGAATATGATATTCCTAAGATTAAAACAGGTTCCTTATCACCATTCAAGAGTGAATTTTCACTATGGGTACTAACAATTTATTGAAAAAAAAATTTACATCTAAAAACAAAGTAGCTAAACATACTACTACCAGGCCTCATGCATGCCATGTACTTACGCGCGATATTTACCTACCGCGGGGACGATCGCCTGCGATCGAAATTCCAGTAGGTTGTCACAAGCGCGCGCCGACGCACGTTCATTCGTGTTCCACGGAAAAAATATGCCGCCTGAACTTTTATAAGTGAATGGTGAAACAAGGGGCAAATTTTAATATGACTATGATAGAATTAATAGCTAATATAACAATTTGGAAGTTCGTATCGTGCTGTCCCTCTTACTCTTCTATAAAAAGCTATAAGCGTGAGCGGGATGGCACGATGCGAAGTTCGAAAGTTAACCTTCGTATTTAGTATAACGCTAGGGTACTATGAGCATGGCAATGTGTTCTACGCATTACAATAAATATCCTTTTTTGTTAGGATTCCAGAGCTAAAATGGCAAAAACGGAACCCTTATAGTTTCGCCATGACCGTCTGTCTCTTTGTCCGTCCGTGGCTTAGCTTAAAGAATATTAGTGCTAGAAAGTTTGCATGGATATAATATATAGCAATTATCCCGACAAAATGGTAAAACAACATGTAGAAAAAAAAATTTTAATCCAAACTGCCAGCCCTTGTCACTGTCGGCACGCACACATTCTTAAGGAGACGGAGTAGTATAATCTGTGGCTACAATCGCGGTAAGTACCAAGATTTTGTACGGGATGCAGTATCTGTTACGAAGTAACTATTAAGTAATCTGTGCTACTACTACTAGTAGATTAAACCTGTGATCTAGATAATATAGTGCCTAAAGCTTATTTCAAATAAGGTAAATTATATCTGAATTTGATGACATTTAATTTAGTTTATTTTAATTTCAATTAATTCATAATTTAGTATTTCAGTATTTATTCAATTGCAACATTTCTTACAATTTTTAATTTTTCTGTATAAACATGGACTTTTAGCTGGAATAAATTTCATTTCATTCATAATCATAATATCTAACTAAGAATAAAAATATTTTAATAATAAAGTAAAAAAACATGAATCATATGTGATTCATTAGACATTTAACATGTTAAAGCCTTTTTTATAACAGGAGGAATACAATAATTGATAATTACTGATTGATACATGAGGTGAGGTATTCTATATGAGCATCTTACACTGGCAAGGCAGAGTTGCATGGGGGTACTTGTGGGTGGTACTCACTTATAATCAGGTGATCCAATTGCTCAATTGACGCCCCATTTTGTAAAAAAAACTCTAAGACATGATAACCAATATTGCCAGTTTTTTTCCGGGCAAAGCAGAATTCTTGAAACTTTTGAGTTAAAAAAACTGTGATTCTTTCATCGAAAGTGGGACATACTAAAATACAGTTGGGTTTATAACTCAATAGCTTTTCAGTTTTCATCCTTTCATTTGAATTCCAAATTACGTTTGTATGACAATAGATAGCCAAAAAAGCCATAGAGAAGTTCATCACCATTATCCCAGCCTTTAATTCTGCCGTCGTAAGAAAAAGGCGCTCAACTAGCATTTTTAGTGAAACAGAAAAAGCCTAATTGCACACTTCTTCTTTGTAAACTTATGCTGTTTCTTTTTTGAGCAAGTTTGCAGTTGTGCCCTTTATAAATACGACGGCAGAATTATGTCCCACTGCAGGGCACAGGCCTCCTCTCAGAATGCGAGGGCTTAGATATAGAAAAGTTATTTTAGTGAAAATATGTCAGTTTTAACCCCCAATACAAATAGAGTTTAGTTGGCAATGGTTCTTAGATATGTTTCATCAAAATTTGGTCAGCGGTTTCTTTACTCTTCTGTTAGCTGCGGAAGGGATCTGTAGACCCAGTGGCGTAGCGTGCCTTGGAGGGGCCCTATATCAAAATTAGTTGGGGGGCTTTCCCGGGAAGCACAAGATTAAGTGACATTGTGGATAACATTTTACTAATTTTTGCTTACACACGTTAGAGGCCTCTGTAGCCCGGGGGGCCCGTATCATTGATACGGCGGTAGCTACGCCCCAGCTAGACCCATAATGGGCATCTACTTTATTTTCAAACATATGTGTGACCAAATTGCGTTGGGGGTTTTTAAATTAATAAATTTATAGTTAAGTTGTTGAACAGTCAAGCAATCGCTTAAAAGCAGGACTGAGCCTGTCCCTCGCGGGACATTTAACTTTGGGCCAAAAATCGTGACGTCAGCCAACGCTGATGAACAGTGATCGGAACTCAGGGTGCAAAACTTTAAGAAAACTTGCCAAGCGGGCATGAAACAGTGCTTACAGACATGAAAATATTAATAAACTACTGAAAATCTGAGATTTCGACATAGAGTTAAATTGAACACTAATTTGCCAATAATATTCTTATTTTTCTTGGTTGTAAATTCTCCTTAATGTCAGCTTTACAAGTTTTGTTAAAGTTTTGCACTCAGAGTTCCAATCACTGCTGATGAATGATGATAACCTACCTTAGGCTCGTGAGTCTCCCAGAGCGAGGGCACGAATTCGTCCACATTTTCGTAGGTAACTGGGATCTCTAGCAGCACCAGCTCAATGCGATGCTTGTCCTCGATAGCCTCCTTATTCATCAGCTTCACAGCCTCCCAACTGGCGTTTACCGGATGGTTAGCGAACGGCCCAAAGCCCGTAACAAGTACTATTGGTTTAATGTAGAAGTCCAAGTCGTTACACATACCGGCGGTGGAGCAAGGGAACAGATTCAATGCAAATAATCACAGTGTTTGTGTTAATAAGCGTGAAAGTGTTATTCTTGGGAAATAAAGTTATTCTCGCAATATTTTGACACCGCTTTAGACGTATCTGATAAGGATAAGGTCAGCTGATTAGCAGTATTTATTTGTAAGATGGCACTTTTGTGAAGCATAGACAATAAAGGTGCTATCTGACTTGTATTCGGCAGAGGCGAATCGGTAAATTTCAATCGATATTCGAATATATTGCTCATACAAAATTTAACACGGCGCGGCGTTCACACAATCCCATTTAACCCATTTTTGTTACAGTAAGATTATTTCCATTATATTTAATGTGATTAAATTCTAGGATTTTATATTAGTACCTACTGTATGAGAAAACATGAACCTTTATAGGATTAAAACTGTGACGTCAGAGTGCCAAAGTGAAAATAATCTTACTAAATAAATTTTAAATACTTACTACGTACTTTCAAAATTACGTTTCCTTACCTTTACGCGTCGGTTGCAAATACGTAAACCGCACGAGCCCAAAAAAGTCAACGGTTATTTACTAAACAAACATACAATTTTCATTGTACTCATTACAATTTTTGGAAATTCAACCCCTATTCCAGCAGTCGCCTAAACTAATGGCAATGTGGGGGATGTCACAATAGAGATCTCTCTCCAGGCAGATGTTACTTACGCCTGGGGACCGAAGTCTGATGGATGAAAAGTGGAAGTTGTTCTTATGCAGCTGAGTCGAGAAACCAAAGAGAATATAACTACTACGTTTTCGAGAAACTTCGACAGGTTTCTCTAATTGATGACTAGATGGCGTCAGAGATCGCTACCGAAATAATGGCATTTATAAATAAAAAACTCTTTCATTTATTGCATCTTATAATTAATTATTTAGCACTTTTTTTTAATAATTCTAGTTCAATTTCTTTTTTTTCTTTTTCTAACAATAATATATCTATCTCCAGCTTGTGCCTCAACATCTGATGCTCTAATTCCTGCTTTTGGTATTTAATTTTTAACACATGCTCTTCTTCCATCATCAAGGCTGCTTGCCTCTTGGATTCCATATTGCTTTCGACTAGGGCTGCTTTGCTGATTCTGTAACAAACATCATCGTATAAACATTTCAACGTGAAGACGTCCACTGCTAAACACAGACCTCCCCCTAACAGACCGGGCCTGCGCCATCTTCGCAACCTTAATCAGTAAGCTTAGTCTAAAGGCCTGGATTCACTTTGATTAGTGATTAGTGCAGGTGATTAGTGATTAGGAGAAAACAAGTGTGGACAGCGACTGATTAGTGCAAGTGATTAGTTGGCTGCGTAGTAAAGTGATTAGATGCGTGTTCTATTTTTTTGCGAGTGAACTGCGAGTAGCCACGTCCCGCCTCCCCCCTCACTCGCAGCGTGCCTGCCACTAAACACGTCTGGTTTGGAATTTACATAACAGAGCTAGAACAAGAATTGGACACTACTTGCACCACACACCTGCACTAATCATCCTCAATTACTAATCACTTGCACTCGCACTAATCAAAGTGAATACAGGCCTTTAACACGCGTTCGCTTGCCTTCGCTTTCACCATTTCTTTCCGTCACAATCTTATACCGTTTGATAGAAGGTAGGGATGCGAAATAGAAGGGATTTTAGCGAGTCTAACCTGGTTAGAAAGTAGAAGCTCGACCCAACGCGTCGCCGTGATGAAACGAATGAATGTTTCCTTTTCTACCCCCGGTTAGACCGCAGAAAAGTTGGATAATATGGTTAGGAAAAGGAGGGTAGAAATTTTGTGTAGTGATGGGATAAATCGGTATTCGCCAGAAGTAAATAGTGAATGCGAAAGCAAGCGTCCGACAATAAGCTTGCAGGGCGTTGCTCCATCTTTTTTTTTCATTGTGAGAGGGAGGCAATCGAGCAAGCGGGTCATCTTATGGAAAATAATCACCACCGCCCATAAATATCAACAACTCAAAGAGTCACTGATCTGTTGCCGGCCTTTAAAAAGGAGAGGGAATAGGAGGGAGGGAGGGGGAGAGGTATTGGGCCTCCGGCACTCTCACTGACCGTACGAAACGCAGCAGGATTACTGCTGCTTCACGCCGGTGTTCTGTGAGAATGGTACTGCCCCGGACGAGCCGGGTTTGTTAGATCACTTTACCAGAATCGTCTTTTCCTAGTAGCAAAATTTCCATTCACATTTTTCCCCAAATGCTTTTTTTCTCACTATAAAATAAAATAAAATAAATAAATATTAGGGGACAATCTTACACAAATCGACGTAGTCCCAAACTAAGCAAAGCTTGTACTATGGGTACTAGACTACGATAAACATACTTAGGTAAATAGATAAATAAATACTTAAATACATAGAAAACATCCATAACTCAGGAACAAATATTCATGCTCATCACACAAATAAATGCCCTTACCGGGATTTGAACCCAGGACCTCATGCTTCGTAGGCAGGGTCACTACCAACTAGGCTAAAGCGGTTGTTTTTGTTTTTTTACTAAAGATTATTTAATGAACTAAAACAATTACTTTGCTCACCCGCGACCTTACAATAGTTACGTTTATGCAAGAAATGTGTGTTCATGCAGTTCCTCCACCTCCACACTGTACGAACACACACAAATCACACAAACACAACCATCACCACCACCAAGCTACACTGACGCGTTTCGAACTCAACCAGAGCTCATCTTCAGAGTTACCTCCGCAAAGTAACGCCTGATTCAATAAACTATTTAAAGATTATTTTCACAATCGCGTTTTTTCCCAATTTTAATCGACACAGAAACATAGGTAGGTTTAGGTTATGTTAAGTTTGCATCGGCCCGAAGGTCCAAAAGCGCACAGAAGAAGGAGCTCCGCGTTAGGGGAGCTCCGTCGACACTGTACTGTTTCTGTGTCAATTTAAATTGGGAAAAACCGGCCAAGTGCGAGTCGGACTCGCGCACGAAGGGTTTCGTACCATTATCTATAAAAACGGCAAAAAGTGACGGTTGTAATATTCTAACTTGTATGAACGAGTTCGCGGTACGGTACCGCACAACCGTACATACAAGTTAGAATATTACAACCGACACCGCGACCGCATTGCCACGCCTCCGCTCTCTGTGTATTTTGAGGCTTAAAGCCGGCGCTGGAAATTACCATTATCTATTTTGTCTATTATTCCAAACTTCATGTATTTTAAGCTTGTTTAAACTGATGACGAGGCGATATGGTCCCGGACCTTAGCCTGTACGAACGGACAAACCAGGAAAAAAAAAATTAAGCTTGTAACAGATGTAATATAAATGCAA
Organism: Archips xylosteana; assembly: GCA_947563465.1. NCBI lineage: Eukaryota > Metazoa > Arthropoda > Insecta > Lepidoptera > Tortricidae > Archips > Archips xylosteana. The sequence continues at coordinate 1,200,017 of OX387359.1, forward strand.
TACTTACAATTTCTTTTTGGTTTGATCCTTCTTTTTTATATCCGGGTATTTTTCCTTCTTTGGAAAATTTTGTACTTCCGTTTCTGTTGTACCTTTCCTCTGTTTCGTCTCATTGTCAACCTGTGTGAACAACAATTGCCGTGATTCTTAATTCAAAAAGATAAAATAATCATCATCATTTCAGCCGTAGGACGTCCACTGCTGGACATAGGCCTGCCTCATTGATACCCGTCATTAGGGCCTACGCTAGCTGACGCGGACGCCCGCCGCGTGCGCCCGCTCGCGGGTCTAAAATGTACGGAAAATCCGTCGCACGCGGCCGCGCCACTTAGCGCTGTTCATACAATTTCTTATTAGACGCGCGCACGACGGGCGCCCGTTCCGGGTAATCCGCGTCAGCTAGCGTAGGCCCTTACAGTTGGAAGCGGCTCGCGTCCACTTTGAACCTGCGGCCTTTACCAAATCGTTTGTTCATCTCGTCGATAAAATAATGAACATATTTATTTATTTATTCAAGTAACGGACACAAAAAGGGTGCCAAAGGACTTGTCCAAGAGGATAGTTCTGGCCTCTGGAAGCTGGCGCTTACCTAGCTCAAAGGCTAGGGATAGCGGTACAAAGAGGTAATGCGGCCAGCACTCTAGGGTCGATGCCTACGACGTCTTTCGACGACGTATTTGCCTTGTAGGTTTCTTTTTGTTATTATTTAAAAATTAGTATTATTTAATTTAGTATAATAGATATTTACTTGGAATGTATTTAGATTAGATTATACATGCCTTCCATTTATTCAAGCAACTATCATTACAGGTTTATACCTAATGCAATAGCGCATAGGTACAATAACTTTCAACAAGTGATTCTTATGATTTCCCTCAGCGAAAACCCCTGCATAGCAAATTTCATCGACTTCGTTAGAGCTGGCCTTATACTACGAAATTCGATTTTCAAACTTCGCATCGTGCTAATAGTACTTTACATAAGAGTGAAAGGGATGGCACGATACGAAGTACAAAAATCGAATTTTGCAGTAAGTAGCCCCCCCTGTTTCCGAGATCCCCACCAATATTATAAACATGAAAGTTTGTATGGATGGATGGATTGATATTTTGTTAGTCGTCCACGCTAAAACGGTCCGACGGATTCTGATGGAATTTGGCATATAGGTAGATAGTTCATAACCTAGTCTAGTAACAGCTTTTGGAGCCTACTTCCAGCATAAATACAAAGTTTTTTTTAAATACAATATAGGCTTGCGTTTGACTACAATCACGCCTGATGGAAAGCGAAGATGAGGCCTACGATGGAGCACGCTTGCCTAGTAGATGCTCATTCACCCTAGACTTGAATTTAGGGGAATAAGCAGGAAGAAAGCAGTTGTTTGCGGTGTTGCGCGCCCCCAAGCTGCAAACCGTACAACAAATACGGGGCACTGTAATCGTGCATAACTTAAAACAACTTTTCGACTGAAGTGGCCAGACTAGACCGTAACTCACCTCATCGCCTTGCACTTCTACAACTGTAATAATTGGCTCAACAAACGAATCCTTTGACTGACTATCAATTTTCTGTAAGCAAATAATAGTAATGATGAAATTGTTGTCAAACAATCAAATAGTAAAGCCGCATTCACATTTATCTGACGTGTTGTGTCACGACGTGGTGTTTTTAAAGTGGTAGAGCCATCTTGTAGCTACCAAACTGCCAGCCCTTGTCACTGTCGGCACGCACACATTCTTAAGGAGTCGGAGTAGGCTAATCTGTGACTATAATCGCGGTGCGGTAAGTACCAAGATTTTGTACGGGATGCAGTATCTATTACGAAGTAATCTGTGTCTATAGTTCTAGACGTTGTAGCTATGTATGGGCACTCCAAAATTTATCCGAGATCTCAATCCAAAAAAATGTTTTTTACTGACATTGCACATCACTTATGTTAGGTAGCCACTAAACTGCCTACTTGATAAAGGAGTATAATCATTACCTAGCACAATGAAAACACAAGTTGCAAGATCTTTGGTCAAACTAGATTTACCATTGTAACTGTTTGTAGTCTTTGTAGTCATAAAAAAAGCTAACCATGAACATCATTTCTTTTAAAAATATTTGCTGAAACGGTAATGACGAAAAGAACGCCATAACGACACTGAATATCCACCCTGGTATAAGGTCTGTGTCAGTTTCATGTAGGTATTTAACACAAGACAACACAACAAGCATCAGAAAAATATAAACGCAACCATTAAATGTATGAAACTGATACTTCAGATGCATCATGGTCATGACACTTCAGATGAAATGTGAATGCGCCTTAAGCAAACTTTGAAAAGTCGGACATACCTCTTTGTCGCATTGTTCATGCTCATTATCGAAAACTACTTGAAGAACATCTTGGCTCTGTAAAATAAAAAAAAAGAATGTATGTATGACATGAAATGTATGTACCAGCTTAAATTATGTTTCATTGCAGCGATATAGCCTTATCTTTATACTAGGCTTGGAAGAAAGCCGTGATGGCCTAGTGTTTTGATCTATGGTCTCTATCTATTGTCTCTCAAGCAGAGTGTTGTGGGTTCAAATCCATGCTCGCACCTCTGAGTTTTTCGGAATTTATGTGCGAAATTCCTAATCCACACTGGGCCCGCGTGGGAACTACCACCAAAGCTCTCTCATTCTGGGAGGACCCCTGTGCCCTGCAGTGGCGTGAAGCAGCAGTAATCCTGCTTGCGTTTCGTACGGTCAGTGAGAGTGCCGGGGGCCCAATACCTCACCCTTTCCCTCTCCACCTCCCTCTCCCCCTTCCCCTATTCCCTCTCCTTTAGGGCCGACAACGCACTGGCATCGTGTAAAGCGCTGCGGGTGTCTATGGACAGTGGTGTTCATTTAACATCAGGTGACCCACTAGTTCGTTTGTCTGGCCTATCTAACATAACATAAAAAAAGTGGGACGTAAAAAGGCTGGGATGAGGCTTGGGAGAATGGGACAGGTGCTCAATACTGATTGGAGACACTTTGGTGCAGCGGATTGAGTGTCAGCAGCAGCAGACGTTTTCAGAGAGGGCCATGTCCTGCGGAGAGATGATATTCTGGAATGTTGATGATGACCACAGAAGAAGGGTAGGCATGAGACTAGGGTTGGCATCTTTAAAAATGAAGCCCCCCCCCCGGACGCTCCCCGCATGCCCTCTAAACTAGTACAAATCTGGGGACACCCAGTCGGATGGCAATCCTACATGAGACAGAACCCGGTGAAAAATGTTGGAGGAAGCCAATGAAAAAAGGGTTGCAAAAAGCACATTTTGGTATTCAAATTATTCAATAAATAATATTTGTATTCTATTGTATTGTACTTACTGTAAGTTGATTCATAGAATCACTATCGCTATCATATACATTGTCATCAGTAACAAAGTCAGACGGACACATTGCCAATATCCTCAGGTCATCTGGGGAAGGGGAAGATGGCCCTCTTGTCTTGTTGCCCGTAGCCTTCAAAGACTTCCTGTGCTGCGAGAAGGACTTCTTTGCTTCTCTCTTGGCTCTGCGCCAGAAACCTTTTAGCTGTGTTATATCTCTATGTTTGCCAGTGAGTTCGCTTAGTCTGTAATAGAAGTAGTACAGGGGTCAAAAAAGCAGGGGCATCCGGACCCCTGCCCGATGTAGTGCAGATCTTAGGTAAGCTATAACTTGTATTACTGGTTACGTAATTTAATAAAATGTATCCCCCGAAAAAAGACACTTTCAAATTAATATGTTAAATAAATCCTTGTAGCTTTTGTGCATTACATTTACTTATGTAATAAATTTCATACTAAATACGAACTGAAACATGGATGCACAGAAAAAACACAGAAAAAGATCAGCCCCGGGAATCAAACCCGGTTCCTCAGCATACTGTGCTGCGTGCTTTTTACCCCTACACCACAACTGGTTGGGATATAGACACAATTTTTTTTTTTATTTAATAAGTATAAACGGATTGCGGTGGTATTTTATTTTAAAAACCGGACCCCTGAAGAAACTAATTGGTGATCCCTGAATTATTATATGAAATTTGGTATGCACATTGTTTGAGACACTGCGAAGGAACTGAAACAATTACTTTGCTCACCCGCAACCTTATGATAGTTACGTTTATGCAAGAAATGTGTGTTCACTCCACCTCAACATTGTACACACACAAATCACACAAACCCATCTATCACCACCACCACACTAACTGACGCGTTTCCAACTCTACCAGAGCTCATCTTCAGAGCAACATTGAAGTGTGTTCAGAGGAGTGGGAAATGTAGGCCATTGCCATGGACTTATAATGCCTGATTCAATATATCATTGCTTAAGTTCTAACACTATGTTAGTAATTTTTTGGCGGTTTTCACATTTTGATGCCACGCTAAGTATCTGTTGAAAATTAATCAGTTTTTTCATTCTCTTGAAAGTGACCACTATTTTTGATTTATGTGGTGTTAGAACTTAACAATATTATTTAAAATAAATTCTACATTACATACTTGTTTTGTATATTAATCCACTCCAAATTCTTCCGCTTATTGCTATTTGTGTCACTTTGTTTATTTTCTATAATAGTTGCAGACTGCTGCATAATATCTAAAAATAGGTCCTGTAAAGAAAAATATTAAGTAACTGTGGTTTTTTTATGGCTAGATACGAAGTTGCTACGCTTTTTTAATCATCTATGTGATAATTTGTGGGAAATGTAAAAATATTTCACCTTATCTTCTTGAGTCCAGTTTTCTCCTCGTAAACGACTTTTCTTTTTCTCGGAAACACAATTTTCTTTCGATTCCATGATTGACCGAAACCCAAATATTAGAATCAATCAATAACACAAATCAAAACCATCACTATTTATTTATTTTCCTCTTTTTAAAACCGCTAACAGTTTCAAAGTTACTTACAAAACATAAAACATAAACAAGCTCTGAAAATAATGTTGCCATTTTTTTGCCTTATCCCCAAAAATTTACCGCTAAAATTCACTAAAATTAATCACTAAAAGCGACCATCAGCCAAATCTAGCTTTTTGGAACAAGTGAAAAGTTTTTACTGAAAACTATATAGCAGACGCTTTAACATCGTGCATTGATTTAAGTCCATTTTCGTTTAATTAGTATTAAGGAAATTCAGACACTAATTGCCTACGTTATAATTATTATGCGAAAAGACTTTTCTTACAAAAAACACAGTTTACATCTTACCGGTTACAAGTCAACAAAAATTACTCCGCGGAAGGGAGACCTCTAGTTTTATACTAATTTAGTGGAAAATTCACTAAGTTGGTAACACTCATGTTGACTGTGACACTTAACTGACGTACGTCCGCTAATACGTCCGTATGTCCATACGTTCCGTTTATACGTTCCGTTTCCAAGGCTGCCATTGTTGTTCACTTTCTCTGTTTTAAAACGTTTTTATTCTAAAATACTAAAGATATCGGTTTGATTGATAATAAATTGGAACTTAATATTTTGAAAATTCAAGGTAACGAAAAGCTCCTACGAAGTGCTAATGTGCTTAAATTTAAATTATTTGCTCAAAATGGAACAAATGAACGAATGTATTGAATGAAAGAAATAGTTCCGGTGTGACCAATAGCAAAATTAACTCATTGAGTTATGATGGTGCTTCTACCTGACTCGGGAAAAACCTCGGACCAAGAATCATGATTCTTGGTCCGAGGGAAAAACCATGCTCGATCTCAATCCTTAGACTTAGACAAAGGATATGGTTAGACACGTCATATTTAAGACGAAATATAACCATCGGTATTCTCTCTCGTTCTAAAAGAAAACATCATCTGCAAATAGAGACAGATATACGTTTGTCTGTATTGGCTTTCAATTCAATGAAGCCAGTTTACTATAGTGTATTTATAAATCGATATATATATATATCCTAGAGATGTGCTACTTTTATATCGATAAACTTTAGCTGTCAAAAATAATTATCGTGTCATAATTTGAAGGACCAAATTGGATTCGAAAAATTACTCACAAGCATACTATTCAGCATTTTAATGATTCTTTTATACTCTTTTCCTTTAGTTCTAAAATTACGAAAAGCAGTTTGATATTGGAATGAGTAGTAGTAGTTGTAAGTTGTAAAATAGAAGTCTGCGAGTTTAAAAATAAGCATACTGAGGCGCTCTTGGCAGGTGGCGGGGCGGTGTGGACTAGTCAAATCTAATAACGACAAACTCGAAAAACGATACAGAATTATTAACAAAAACAACAACAAAAACAAAACGCAAATTAACCTCCCCGAGCCTTACCGCCATCTGCCGATCGCCTAAAATGACCCAAATAATACGTGCAATGTACAATTTTTTAACGAGACCATACTTAGGTCCCGATAAAGCGTATCAATCTTCAATCTAATATATAAAAATCTCGTGTCACGGTGTTTGTTATCGAACTCCTCCGAAATGGCTTGACCGATCTTTATGAAACTTTTGCTCTATATTCGGCAGGTCTGAGAATAGGTCGTAGGCTATTTTTTATACCCCTTTTGTCCGCAGACGGAGCCGCGGGCAACAGCTAGTTATTTATATTTATTTGTATATTTATGTACGAGTAGTATAATGGATATAAGGGGAAAAGTAAAACGACAATTATGAAATAATAATTATGATTTTATTTTACGTAGTTTTATTATTTATTGACCACTAAATAAAACCATTTTTTTATTTCTCAAATAAACAAAATACATTTTTGATTATTTTTCTGCCAAACTTTCATAAATCAGGATCTTTAGGTAACCTGAGAACAATACACATCAACAATTAGCATTATATTAGCCATCATCATTTCAGCCGAAAGACGTCCACTGCTGAACATAGGCCTCCCCCAAGGCTCTCCAAACAGATCGGCCCTGTGCCATCCGCATCCAATGTGTTCCCACTACCTTCACCAGGTCGTCGCTCCATCTTGTTGGAGGCCTACCTACACTGCGTCTTCCAGTCCGCGGACGCCACTCGAGAACCTTTCGGCCCCATCGGCCGTCAGTTCTACGGGCGATGTGCCCTGCCCACTGCCACTTAAGTCTAGCGATTCTTCGAGCTATGTCCGTGACTTTAGTTCTCGCGCGGATTTCATCATTTCTAATGCGATCCCGCAGAGAAACTCCAAGCATAGCCCTCTCCATCGCCCTCTGAGTGACCTTGAGCTTCCTTATAAGACCCATCGTTAGCGGCCACGTCTCAGTGCCATAAGTCATCACTGGCAACACACACTGGTCAAAGACTTTTGACTTGAGACACTGCGGTATATCGGATGACAAGATATTGCGGAGCTTCCCGAACGCTGCCCAGCCGAGTCTAATTCGTCGATTGACCTCTTTCTCGAAGTTGCACCTACCCAATTGGATTGTATGTCCCAGATAGATATAGTCGTCAACAACTTCGAGCAAAGTATCTCCGATTACGACGGGAGTTGGTACAACATGGGCGTTCGACATGACCTTCGTCTTGTCCATGTTCAATTCAAGACCAACTCTCTCGGAGACACTTCCGAGGTCAGCGAGCATCGCACTGAGGTCCTCCAAGGTCTCAGCCATAAGCACCACCATATTAGCCATAATACAACTTAATTAGTTTTTCTTGTAGTGCTTCTCAGAGCCTATAAAAAGTTTAACTAAAATATATATTAATTTTAAATAAAAGTGACAAAAGCTGAACCTGAAATACAATGATGATGACATACAATATCGATTTATTTAACCACATCCCTATTATCAAATTTTAAGTACATGAACTGTCATAACGGCCTGAACAGATGTTTTGTTGTTCATTATTTTAATAAATCTTTGGCCTGACGTGATCTTTATGACTTCACAATATTTAGAACGGCAATTTATTTATTGAGAACAGATCATATAATCTAAACATTGCGCAATAAGTTCATAACTACTACGATACTATGGTTGTGATGACACTGTTCGTTCATGGTTTTCAAGTTACTTTTTTGATCGAAAGCAAGTTGTGGAGATGGTGGATGTGTCGGGCGACAAAATGAGGTCTCAACCACTGCCCGTTGTAAGAGGTGTAGTCCAGGGATCTATTCTGGGTCCGACACTGTATTCGTTGTATACAGCAGATATGCTCGATTGCGTTACTTCTGGTTTGGCCCATATGTATGCCGATGACACACAAATCTTGATAGGTGTAAAATCCTCGGAGTCTATTCAGGGGTTAAACAAAGATTTGAGTGAGATATGTAGCTGGTCGAACTACCATGGACTAATGCTAAACCCCCAAAAGTGCACGTACATAACCCTCGGTACAAAACACCAAACCGATATTGTTCGCAGTTTTAATCCTGCGATAATTGTGAACGGTCTTCCTATCCAGGAATCTAATGTTGTTAGGAACCTGGGAGTCCTCTTTGATCGTGGGCTTACTTTTGAGGATCACGTTAAACTTAAGGTGGGAAAATGTTATGGGGCCTTAAAGTCTCTATACAAATTAAGACCATTTTTAAGCACCACTGTGCGCATTAAACTGATGGACAGCCTGGTTCTTTCTGTTCTAGATTATGGCGATATAGTATACGGGCCTTGTCTAAATAAGAAAACTGAAAGAAGAATTCAGAGGGTTCAAAACTCTTGCATGCGTTTCTGTTACAATGTAGGAAAACGGTCACACATCACTCCTTGGCTTAATACTCTTGACATTCCAAATATGAAAAATAGGCGCATATTGAAACTTAACTGTCTTGTTTTTAAACTGAAGAAATCTAGCTCGCCAACATACTTGCGACGTAAATTGAAGTGGTGTAGTGAGAGGGAGGGATGTTCGAGGCCGACACGCAACCCTAGGTTGGAATTGCCATTGCCTCGCTTGGTTGCTTTCAGAGGCAGTTTTCGGTTTGCAGCATCGAAGTGTTGGAATGATTTGCCTCCACCCATTCAGAAATGTATATCAATCGACAGTTTTAGATTTAAATGCAAAAAATGGATTGTTGAACAACAGAAAACAGCATGTTGCTGGACAAACCTTCTGAAGACTAATTTATTGTAAAGAGTTATTTTTCTCTCATCCTTCAATGGTAGATTGTTCAACGGGAGCATAAATCGAGCCATTTTACCCGAGACGTTCATTATAAAGCTCTTATATTTCATGCATTGCGATTTCTACAATAATGTACTGGATTTGTCTAGTTTTAATAATTTTTTTTTTTTAATATAAAACGCCAGTTAAAAGAAAAAAACTATTTTGTGAAAGTGAAGCTGAATTTTCTGAATTTTTGGACTTATAGCTTTAGTTTAAGTATATGTATCTGTTTGGGTGGTGTGGCATTGTTTTGTTTGACAGCCACACTACCACTTTCCTCGTATTGGGTGAGGACTGAAAACCAGCAACTTTGCTGAGTCCTCACCTTTTCACAAAATTGTATTTGTCTTTTTTTCATTGTTTTTTGTTTTATTTTAAGTTTGTGAATAAACATTCTTTTATTTTTTTATTTTTATTTATAATGATAGTCGATAACTTACCGATGGAAAGATATTCTTTGGTCACTTTCTGTTAATACACCCATTCTACTCTTGCAACCGATAGCCACACAATCCATGGTTATAGTGATATGAAATGAACTAAATTTCACTCTTCAAAATGGCATAAAACACATAAAAACAAGGGAAAACTGACAACAACGTTTGGTATCCAGCTGGCTACCACGACGACTCAGAATTTGACACACTGGCGTTTAAGACGGCGGTGTTTGTCTATGCTTCACTCTTTTTTTCACAGTGAGATTTTGAATGTGCTAGAAAGAGACACATGACGGTTTTTTGTTCGTCTTAAATAGAACAGGGTCTAACCATATCCTTTGTCTAAGTCACAATCTCGGTCACAGCGGTGCCAGATCTACGGAAAAATCCGTAGGTTTACGGATTTTAGGTCTTATGTCCAGAAATGCTTGGCTAATCTACGGAATTTCAGGTAAGCCACTTTTTTTTAAATTCACCTACTAGTTTTGCTGTTCTTTAGGTATCACTAGCAAAATTTAACAAAACGGAACGAAATGGACGGGAAACCGAAGCGTATGAATAGGAAATTTGTTTCGTGTCAGAATTCTACTTAGTACAATCTATATTGTACATATGATTGTGACAGATTTTCGTTACAATTACAATAAAAAATGGATTGCCAAAAATTTTTTTTTTTTGGTATTTGTGCTTATTTTCTATTACCAACTTACTTTAGCGACATTAATCTAAGGCCCATACTCTTTGATCAATTATAACTGAAGATACACATTGCCGAACAAAATCCCCTTGAAAGAATGTCCGAACTATTTATTTGTTTGCGTAACAAATAAAATCATCACCTACACAAAGTAATTAATTTGTGTGAAAAGAATAAGTGACGAAATTTGAACCTAGTCTTTACTTAATTACAATTGAATTTCGCTACTTCACAGTTAAAAAATTATTTACGTGTGCGTAGAGAAAACTGATCCCAAATACGTGAATACGTGACGAAATTTGAACCTAGTCTATACTTCATTACAGTCGAATTTCGGTAGCGGCAAAACTCCACAACGCTTGACACTTGACAGCTAAACTCCACAATTTCCACACGTTTGGTCGGATATGAATGTAAGCCTTATCAGAAACGGCAGAGTGATTAATTTCACTTGCTACATTGAAGGCGACGTTGTAAGATTGCTTTGACGAGTTTGACGTTTGTTTGGCGGACGAAATGATGTTGTAGAACAAAGAATGCATTCCGACTTTAGGAGAGGACTTTCTTTATAAAAAGTTTCTGTCAATTAATGCAATAAAAAACAGGGTAAAATTAAGGTTAACGCCAACACTTTACAGGATGAATGGGGACGTCATTTAGATAATTTTGAAGCTAATTTTTTTTACTCCAAATGTTTACCGTTTTCGAGATATAAGTATAAAATGATAAACTGACTAACTGACTGTTGTATATAACGCACAGCCCAAAACGCTGCATCTAGAGACTTGAAATTTTGCAAATGTGTACCTTATACAATGTAGGCATCCAACAAGGAAGGATTTTTGGAAATTCCCACGGGATAAGGAAAATACGGGATTTATATAAATAAATAAATATATATTCAGTTCAACGGGATTCCTATGTATCTCCGTAACTATGTATATTATAATTACTACTCTTCAAATTGGGCATAAAAGTAGGTAATTATAATAGTGAAAAAATATTTTTAGGATTTTTGGATATTCCCACGGGATATGGAAAAACGGGATTTATATTATTCAGTTCAACAGGATCGATTATTTGTTTTACTGGTCGTAGAAAGCTGAAATTTGCCATTTAGGTTCCTTGGGGAGTGTAGGGGAGTACTTAAAGTTGTTCGTAATCATGAGAAGATCCAGAAAGTATAATTTTCATGAGTTAAAATCGGGTTTTGTTCCGCGTACCTTGACACAGTGTCGTCTCGTGATCATGGCGCATGCAACTGTGCCGAAATATCGGGCTTCTTCAAAATCAAGGTACGCGGAACAAAACCCGATTTTAACTCGTGAAATTAGTAATGACCGCGATAGTCTAAAATATTGTAGTATAATTTTCTCCCTAATATTATGTATTTGAAGTCACATTGTATATTTTTTTTGTAATGGTGGGTAGTATTATAATAAAACAAAAAAAAATCAAACAAATTTCATTATTTATGAATAAATATTGTTTTTAATATAATAACTTTATTAATTTTTATTTTCAATTTGTCAAACTATCGCACACGTTTACCAGTAACACATACACACATACATGACATACGTATACACATCCAGGATATCAAAACTTCACACAAAAACACATAAAATTCTAGAAATAAAAAAATAGGGTGATGGCAACTTCACTACACTTTTGTTCTATGTTCTGTTGTTTATCTGTTTCGTTTTACTGATAAGCTTTCCTGTGCGTGTGACAAAGACAAGGCATATGTCAATGTTGTGGAATTCTGACAACGTTAATCTTTTAATTAGCAATTTATAAATGGCTTTAAAATTAATTTAAATCAATATTTCTCTCTGATTCTCAGAATTTAATAGAAAAAACAACAGATACTCACCGAAAGTATGATATTCCATTAGATTTGTTCCGTTTTTTCGAGTGATTTTTGCACTTTTTAAAGACCACGGTCTTTTCACTTAGTACATTTCTGATTTGTATGGAGAAACCAACCAAGGTTTTTAGTTTCATCTTTCCTCAACAGATGGCGCAAGTATACTCTTGGAATATGTTTAAACATATATAATACACTTCCAAAATTATAATTTTTTCCTGAATAAGCACATGCCGATAGCATTTAAATTTTATGATAACCATAATCAAATACAATAAAAAGCTAATTGCTTGAGACGTTATTATTGCAACACTGAAAAAAATAATAATGTGCTAACACGTTTCATTTAACGCATTTATAAACATGATCATTATGTATGTCTCAATTTCTTAATGAAACTATTCATGATTTTAACCATTGAAAAAGTCTTAAAATGTTCAAGTTTATGTTGAATCGATTTCTTATTTACTGTGAATTCGGTTACAGAATTTTTTATACGAATAAACTGTGGGCGTGCCATGCTAAGAAAGAAAGTAGTGTTTGGCTATGGAACGTCAACGTCACTTTCAGAAGTTATTTACTTTTTTGACATTTCTTTCATTTATTTACCCCCGTGCGTCCGTTGTTGTTGCGTTTTGGATTTATTGTTTTTAACTTACGTCTCTCGGCTTTGTTTCTGTGACTGTGCTTTATTCTGTTTACCCACGCTCTAACCTGGACTTTGGCGAACGTATATTTTGTGAACCCAGGACTCCGAATTTCCGCTATGACATCAGAAAAGAAGTGCTGTGTACCGAACTGTGTAAACAACAACAATTTTAACGTTGTTTTACATTGCTATCATTGCTTGCTGTAAAGCAAATGGACTGTACTTCCATAGTTCAGGTTGTACTTTCTTTCCGTGCCATGTAATGTTATCATATTTAATAATACAACTTGGTAATAACTTTGTTATAGTCGTGTGTGTTTTTATTTAAATAAAACGTTTTAAAGACGAATGTGTGTTTAATTTTAATTTCACGAATAATAGTAAAAAAGTTAAATGGGCATCCAACAGTATTGCGTAGTTGTATAGTATTTATATAGGTATGCATATATACATAGTAGGAAATAGTTTCATCTTTAGACACTGGGGGGCGCTTACATGGGAAGCAAGCTGACAACTCTATCTCCCAATGTATAAGTTACTCTATGTTAAAGACGCACGTGGGCATCGTTACGCTTGCATTGACAACAACGTACTGAGAAAAAAGTCGACCACTTTTATCAAAGTGGAGCTCATTTGGCTCGGACATATTCGGGCGCGCGACTGTGCATCTACAGTTATAATTGATCAAAGCCCATACTACACGGGCGGTTCTCCCGCCGCGGGAAACCGCTTCTGAACCGCACTAGACACAATTTTATATGGAAGTTGTATGCTGCATACTACACTGCGCGGTTTCCCGCCGCGGTTCACGGGCGGGAGAAATTCGACCGCCGCATGCAGCGTTAAACCGCCGCTGATAACCGCCGCTTCAAACTACACGGGCGGTTTCCCGCTATTGCGTCATTCTGCGCGGCGCGGGGCTTTGCGCGAGGGCGCTCGTTCGTCGTGCGTATTTCGTTTTTTTAGCATTAGAAATAAGGTAAACAATCTTGACGTGTCTTTTTTATAGAAAAACGCTTTTAAAAGAATATAACTAGGTATTTTATGAAACCAAAAGCGTGCAAATTAACATATTTCCTTTCAAATTGTTACATTATTAATTACGCGCAGTTATCATTGGCGGATCCATGTTGAAATGAACAAAAGACAGCGGTAAACCGCGTTCCGTGTAGTTTGACGGTCTGCGGCAGCTCCGTCGAGCGGTTTCCCGCGGCGGGAAAACCGCCCGTGTAGTATGGGCCTACTTTTGAATAGCATTTAAAGGAAATAGGTGCAGTCGAATCTAACTTCAAAAAATTTTTCTTCGGGTGTATTATTTACCAAGTGTTACGGAATTCTACGGATTTTTTCGCCTGGACCTACAGATTTACATAAAATGGATATGGCAACACTGCTCGGTCAGTTCCTTCAATCACTTCAATTCTCTCACTTACTCACTTTTTTTTTCATTCATTACATTACACATTCGTTCGTTCAAATTGAACTATTCCTTGGTATTTTACTGGCGCGTTTTGATTTTTATTAAATGACGATGTGCTCTTGTAGTTGATTATAAAAGTTTTAATTTATTATAGTCTTACCGATTTATTTATTACTATAATAGTGATACCAAATTGGCGGTGTGGGATTCAATGCCGCAGTGTTTACCCAGATTTTAGGTTATGTTAGGGTCGAAACCATATTTCATTAATAAACCAGTTTTATAATGACGGAGGGAGAGTCTAGTAATAATTGCCGGACGGTGGTGATACCATGCCCGTTCGTGACGAGGAAAGTGGAATGCGTCGGGGCCGCGTTCCTTAGATATTACAACATAAAATGCCACGGGGAGGATGCTTTGTTCGAGACGTCCAAATCCAGCGACAAGTTGGAAGAGGTGGTTTTCGATGACGACGTGGAGTACTTGCGGAGCTTGGACCCTAAAGAATGGAAGCAGCAAGACCACTATGCCGTGCTAGGTATGAAAAAACTGCGCTACAAGGCGACAGACGATGACATAAAACGCGCATATCGCCAGAAAGTTCTAAAACACCACCCGGACAAGCGTAAGGCGCAAGGTGAGGACGTCCGCAGCGACGACGACTATTTCACGTGCATCACAAAAGCCTACGAGATCCTCGGGACGCCTGTCAAGCGCAGATCGTACGACTCCGTCGATCCAGAGTTCGACGATGCGGTGCCGAGTCAGAGCGAGGTTAAAAAAGGTTTCTTTAAAACGTTTTCTAAATTCTTCGAGCAGAATGCGAGGTGGTCGGAGAAAAAGAATGTGCCTCCGCTCGGAGATGATAACAGTCCTCGGGAGCAGGTGGAGAGGTTTTACGCGTTCTGGTACGAGTTTGATTCGTGGCGCGAATTCTCTTACATGGACGAGGAGGAGAAGGAGAGAGGTCAGGACAGGGAGGAGCGCCGGTGGATAGAGAAGCAGAACAAAGCAGCGCGCGCCAAGCTAAAGAAGGAGGAGATGGCGAGGATCCGGAGTCTGGTGGACCTCGCTTACGCTAACGATCCCAGGATCCAACGGTTCAAGCAAGAGGATAAAGACAAGAAGTTGGCAGCCAAACGTGCTAGACAGGTATGTTATTTGGTAGCGGTTTATTTTGATAATCATGTAGTTTTTTGGCTCAACAGTTACAGCTTGTTTCTTGTTAAACTGTTGGTCCTTTTAAGCGGGCTGTATTTGTGGACCTTGTATTTAAGTAGACAACACCAGTTGATCTATCTTGCATGTCATAAACACATCTAAAATTTGACTGTTGGACAAATTTGAGTATACATAACAATCAATGCCGGATTAAGCCAGCGCGGGGCCTGCAGCAAATTCTATCAAGGGGCACTTAGATTGTTTTAGGTTGTCAACTTTAAAATAGTTGACAACTTGACATTATAATGAAACTGTTTTCTTTTTAGTAAGAATTGTGGGTAGGTACATTCATTTGAAAAATATTTTCATACT
Source organism: Archips xylosteana (assembly GCA_947563465.1). NCBI lineage: Eukaryota > Metazoa > Arthropoda > Insecta > Lepidoptera > Tortricidae > Archips > Archips xylosteana. The sequence continues at coordinate 1,215,696 of OX387359.1, forward strand.
TAAATTGAAATAGTTTGTTATGGTCAGAATAGGTTGGTGCATGGGGCCCTTTTTTGTGGGGGCCGTAGCATTTGCAACTCTTGCTGCGTGGCTAATCCGCCACTGGTAACAATCAGTCCCAAAATAATGTTTATTGACAAAAATTTACATACTTAACCTTTTGTATGCCGGAAGTAAAAAAAAAAAGTTGTGCATTCTAGGCTCAACAGTTTCATATAAATCCAATGATACAGATTTTAAAAAAATACAAAAAGAATGCCTTAATTGGGTACGGATCCGGTACAAAGCATACGAAGGGTTAATAGTTCCAATATGAGATTTGAGCTAATTAATCAAAAATATATGAAACTCAAATGTCTAAACTAGGCCAAGCCTGTATCTTGGACACTAGTTTCTACCATTGTCATTACTATTAAGTAAAAACACAAAACTAAAATAAGATGGTAAGAAACATTGTGAAGGGCCCAACTGGCTACTAAACAAATAAGGTATGAGGGAAAACCACTGAGATTAGGAACTTAATTTTCTATACCAACAATAATATTTAACCTTTTGAACGCCACACATCGTTTTTGTTAGGAACAAAATTGATTCTTATGCCAATGCGGGTAGGTTTAATTTTGTATTACCCTACTGTTGTCTATAGCCGACGCTGGCGTTCAAAAGGTTAATAAGATATCTTTCTTACTTTCCGCTGTGCACTTGCCAGATTCAATTTCAAACACTATTTGGGTTTTTACTTTTGCAAAGGGTGGAAAGGAATCTGTATTATTAGTAAGGATTGGACGATTCAGTGCAAATGACATAAGGAACAGGACTAATGGACTGTGTTAAAATTTTTCACAGTAAACTAATTTTTTTATTTGTTGTAGATACAATTTCTACATAAGAGGGAGGATAGATAATCTAATGAATTAGGCTATAAGGACATCAATTGTATTGTAGTCAGTCGCTTTAAAAAATGCAATGTCAGGATCACAAATAATGTATGGTGTGGCAAAATGTAGGTACCCACTCTAGTAGCAATAAAAATTTACCATCAGCATCATCATCATTTCAGCCGAAAGATGTCCATTACTGCTGAACATAGACATCCCCCAAGGTTCATCAAACAGACCTGTGTGAAAAAAAGGTTATACCTAATTTTTATAGACAAATCTCCAATAAAAACAATAAAATATTTTTTTTATGTGCAAAATTACCTTTGAAATGACTAGAGACTTGAAAATTACCATGAGCTTTACGGTGAAGGAAAACATTGTGAGGAAACCTTCACAGACCTGAGAACAAAGACAATGGTGTGTGTGAAGTTCACAATCTGCACTGGGCCCACTTGGGAACTACGGCCCAAGCCCTCTTAATCCGAGATGAGGCCTGTGCCCTGCAATATGTATAAGCTGGGATGTTGATGAATTTTTGTCAAGGTTTTGAATATTCTAGGTAATTATGTCAGTCTTTTGGGTGTATACCAAGGATGATATAGACTGAATTAGCAATCGCCATAGTACAGATTGTCTGCAGAAAAATAGTTTCGACGGTTAAAAGGCAAAACAACACAAGCAACATTTTTTGAACTTTACAGGAAACCTGGCTCAAGCGACAGAGAAAAATTCGCTGATTTCAAATATGTATATAACTCATTTTGACAAAAAGTGTTGCTTCATGCGTTTTGCCTTTTAACCGTCGGTTTGATTATTAAATCTAGATGGCGCTGAAATATAGCCCCAGGCTTTGAAAGCAAAGCATGTTTCATATTACTACAAATGTATTATTTTTCAAAAATATTGCATAATCATACATTTGCAGTAATATGAAAGATCTGTAGTCTTATTGTTTTGCTTTCAAACCCTCTGGCTATATGTCAGCGCCATCTAGATTTAATAATCTATTTTTCCGCAGCCGATCTGTGCTATGGCGATTTGCTAATCCAGTCTATATCATCCTTGGTGTATACTCAGTTCCCTACTCAAGGTCTAAATTAATAAAAATCGTATATTTATAGTTGCTTAGCTAAGAACAAGCCAGATACTGACCATGTGGTGCTTTTAATTAATGATCATTACGATCAAGAACAAAATAATATGAGAGTTGCCTCATGTTCTTCATTATAGTATTAATTTTGCTTCAACTTTGGATAATAAAGGCTATAATTTAAAGTACAATTTGAAAAGCCGCAATTTTTTTTTTAATTTACTTAGTGGAAAAGTTTAATTATGTTATAAGCAATCTTTCAAAATGCTTCAAATTTAACATCTAAATCTGTCTGAACATTTAGTGATACCATTTTTCTATTTAAATTCCAGGATGCTGTACAAGCCAAGAAAGCAGAAGAGGAGCGTCTCGTCAAAGAAGCCCTGCAAGCAAAACAAAAGGCTGACGAAGCTGAGAGAGCCCGCATCGAGGCCGCCCGCGCCGATCGCGAACAAATGAAGAAGAACCTGCGCAAGGAACGCAAAGCCCTCCGAGACTGCTGCAAAGCCAACAACTACTATGCTGAGAACGAAGAAGAGACTGTGGCGCACATGGCCGCAGTTGAAAAGCTCTGTGAAATGATGAAAGCAGTAGAATTGCAAGATTTAGTTAAATCTCTGGAAGCTAATGGAAGGGAATTGTTTGTCAAAACTGTGAAAGAGGCCGAGGAGAAGCTTGAAGAAGAGCGTAGAGCCATGTTTGACACAAAGAAGACGGAAGAACAAAAGGCGAAGAAGGATGCTTCTTTAAGAGCACCCGTAGAATGGACACCAGACATGACACAACTCCTTATTAAAGCGGTGAATCTCTTCCCAGCAGGAACCAACCAACGGTGGGATGTAGTCGCCAATTTCCTAAACCAACATGGCACCTTCACCGATGACAAACGCTTTAATGCTAAAGAAGTGTTGAACAAAGCTAAGGACCTGCAAAGCTCTGATTTCTCAAAGAGCAGCCTCAAAAAAGCTGCCAACGAAGAAGCTTTCGACCAATTTGAGAAGGAAAAGAAAAAGCCTGCCAACAATGTTGACGATAACAGTATATCCAAGAGCGACAGTGGATCCAAATTAGTTAATGGCACAGCTAAACCTAAAATGAACGGAGATGTACCAAAAGCTGAGAAAGAAGCAAAAGACGTCTGGACGAAAACTGAACAAGAACTACTAGAACAAGCTATCAAGACCTTCCCTGTCAGTACTCCAGAACGGTGGGATAAAATTGCCGAATGCATCCCGAATAGGTCCAAGAAAGATTGTATGAAACGTTACAAGGAACTAGCAGAATTAGTTAAAGCGAAGAAGCAAGCCGCAAACCTAGCAAAATAACATTAATGTCGTCTAGTTCTGTATCAAATTGTAAAATACATATTTTTATGGGATTGAAATAATTTTTGGCATTACACGCGTTTTCCAATGCTCCTACGCTGCGGCGTCAAAAACCGGCAAATTGTAAAAAAATTATGTATATTATGGGGGAGTTCCACACCAAATATCTTTATTTTTTTAAATGAACGCCGCTTTTTGGTATAGCAAATTTATCAATCAAAATAAATAGCTGAAGATAATACCAAATTGCTAAGATTAGAAATGATTTTGGTCTCATTCTGAATAACTAATTTCTAAAAGTCGCCATCTTAATATAATGGATTGCTACATAAAAGAGTAGAAATTTGAAGTAGGCGCCACCGTTTAATTGGCAACACAAGTACATAGGTGCCATGGTAACAGTCTTAATTAATTTTTGTAATTTATTATTCATTTAATTATTTATCTTAACATTACAACATTGCATTGTTAAGTAATATAGTACAGTATGATTATATTTTACAATACACTATCACAACAAGATGTTTAAATTCCGGGAATGGGTAGTCAACGTGACAAAATGTCCTGTGGTTGGAATGTGCAGGGGTCAAAATGTCTATAGGGACCGGCTGTCTACGTGGCAAAAAGTACAAACGTCAAATTCCCCACTGTCAAAATGTACACATCATGGTCACAATGTTTTAGTGACAAATGGTACTTTAGTGGTAATGTAATGCTCAAAATCGAATCTAAAATGTTACATTACAGTCAAATTACTTTATTTGAACTTTTTACTCATAACTTATATAAAGTACCAAAAGTCACGGACATAAATCAGAATCTTCAATAATTCAACTAAAAAAATACTTTTGTGTAATTAATATTTCATTCATTTCTTCCAATCCAATTATTATAAGTTAATAAGAGTGATCTCTTTGTGCTCTTTCAGTCATTAATTCACATACTTATATTTAACACGGCTGGACATTTTGACACTTGCATGTGGTGTCACTTATACCTTTCGACTCTTGTACGTTTTTACCTTGCTACATTTAGACGCATGTTCACGTTAGCCATTATACTTTATGACGCTTGTTCGATTGGACCCAAACCCATTTTAACTCCTGTCCGTTTTAACTGCTGCACATTTTGACGTTTGTACTTTTTGCCACGTAGACAGCCGGTCGGTATAGAAATCCCGGAATGTGTTTAAATTGACACTTTATTGAATTTAGTTAATTTCTACTCTTTTATTTGCATTTATCATTTATTGTAAAATTCTGGGAGCAAGTACTTTAATGACAATTAACAAATAAAAATAATAACTCATTCATAATCAAATATGAGTCCACCATTTTTGTAAACTGGCAACATTTATCATAATTATGTTTGTTTTTTTGGCCTCTATTGCCGGTAAAGTTTTGAAGTGGCCTCTGAATTTGGACCTTTAATCTGCCTTTAACCTCTTAACCGTCAGAGTCGTCTAGTCGTGACAGCCATTGGAATATCTCACACGCCGCGGTCATCATTACATGACAAATCTATACTAAACTGTCAATTCGCGGCGGTCAAGAGGTTAATAATTAGTTATAGACAATTGCTTCAAAATTCCTTTACCATTAATACCATTACTTAAAAATCCAATCAAAAACCTACCCTACTAACTCATACGAGAAGGATAATGTTGAACCTTTTGAACGCCACATATCGTTTTTGTTACGAGCAAAATTGATCCTTATGCGAATCCGGGTAGGTTGATTTTTGTATAACCGTATTGTCGTCTATAGCCGACACTGGCGTTCAAAAGGTGGAAGAATTCACTGTCACTTGTCCCGCAGCGATTAAGAAATAAGTATCGTACCGGTATATTAAGATTACCAACAAAACATTGCTTGATATTAATAAATTATTTTCACCTATTAAACAAGCGCTCAGTTTATTTATTTTACCATTCATTACTTACCAATAATATAATACCATGACGCGATTCTAGTAAAAAAAACCGGCCAAGAGCGTGTCGGACACGCCCAAAATAGGGTTCCGTAGCAGGTACGAAAAAATCTTTGCATGCTTTATTAATGTAGTTGTTTTGGTCCCACTCTCACCGCGCGCAGAATTTCAACATCGGCGGTACAGCGCCATCTATCGGCGAATTGGGTAACTAATCTAATAGTATGTATATTGATGGTTTTTCAGATGTAATTCTTTATTATACAGGGTTATTTGTAATTCACTAGCATCCTTTTAACCCTAAACTCCTACCACTTAAACAAATGTTTTTTGTTTTACGGCTTTTGTCATAACTTAATATTTTTGGTTTAATAACGTTTTGAAAATTTGATTCTGCCTCTTATTTTTACGATACTCTGTGTATTTGTATGGGAAAAAAAGTGCTTCATTTTAAAAAGTCGTAAAACAAAAAACATTTGTTTGAGTGATAGGAATTCAGGGTTAAGAGGATGTCAGTGAATTAAAAATAACCCTGTATGAACCGATTTTAATTTTTTTTTTTTTTTTATTTGAAAGAAGATACTGTTAGCGTGATATTATAGGTACTTAAAGAAAACAAAAATGCTTGCAATGGCGGTTAATACAATCTTAGTTTAGAAATATTTTTTTACGAAAACTTAAAAACTGCTCAACTGATTAAGTTGAAAATAATTTTCCTTGAAAGTTTTTATTAAGTATAATTTACGTGATTTTTTTCATATTTTTTAGACTTGCTGTTCAAAAGTTAGAGGGTGGGGGGGACACATTATTTTGAACTTTCGGAGTGAATATCTCCGAAAATATTCACTTTATCAAAAAATGGTTTTAGCAAACCCCTATTTATTTTCAAATACCTATCCAATGATACCCCACATTATAGGGTTAGTCGAGAAAAAAAATCACCCCCACTTTACGTCTATGGGAGGTACCCTAAAAAATTTTTTTTAGGGTTTTTTATTCAATCACTTTGTCGGCGTGACTGATATATATATTCATGCCAAATTACAGCTTTCTAGTACTAACAGTCTCTGAGCTTAGCCGCGGACGGACAGACAGACAGACGGACAGACATGGCGAAACTATAAGGGTTCCTAGTTGACTACGGAACCCTAAAAACCAGCCAAGTGTTAGTTGGACTCGCGTACCGAGGGTTCCATACAACTTTGTAGGTATGTCAATTATTTACGCCGTAAACAGCCGTAGGTATGTGATATAATCCAGTGCTAGCAGAGCCCTACTTTTAAGTAAAATGTACGCAGTGTAGAATCATTTTATATTGGTACACTTATTACAAAATTACAAATGTGTAGTTTCAGATTTGTGTTTTAAGACGGTATGGTATTACTTGCCAAATTTCATAGTTCTCTAGGCCATCGGAAAATACCCTATACATTTTGATTCCCTTGACAGTGTCGAAATATAGGTACAATTTACAATACACATGCTCGGAAAGTGCCTCTTGACGTGAGACAACATAACTATAGAAAGATAGTCATTCCCGCTCGCTTCCGCAAGTGTGAAAATGTTTTGTCATTGATGGAGAATTTATGGACCTACGAGCGAAACTTCTTATCAGTCAATGTAGTATTTTTTTTATATAAGAGGGGGCAAATGCGGAAAATTTGAGAAATTGCGATGTTCTCCGGGTCTGTTTTTTTAAAGGTGGCAGCACTAATCCACATTCATCCATACAAATTTTCGCGTTTGTAATATAAGTAAGAATTACGATAAGAAGAATAAAGTTTGTAATTTACTAGATCACGAACGTACCATAATTATCTCGGACATACGGAAGATATTTCAAGGCAGAACGGGCTCTCATTGAATACTGGTTGGATAATTAATGAATACCCGGCCTTTTACGTCGACATGTGAGCAGAGTGAACCGTTTTAAATATTACCTACAGCGATAATACGACACTATGTAGTAAAATCCAATAAAAAGCTTTTGAGATGATAGGGTGACCCGATATCCCGTATTTTACGGGTTGTCCCGTATTTCAAGCCCGATTATATTAACCATATTTTGGCAAAACCAATGCGGGACAATACATTGTCCCGTAATTTTATGATTCAATGGCATTTAATGATAAGAATATTAACCTCTTTCATTAAGAAATTATCAATTGTATCGGTTTAATATGAATAGTATGCCAAATTTTAGTAATAAAAAATGAATTTTGATTTTTAATAAATAATCCTGTCGGAGGATATTTTAACCTCGAATCCCGTATATTCAATGCAGTTGTCCCGTAAAACCGGAAATCAAACTGTACGCTTAGTATAAGTTTTACTTCACCAAAATACTTCTCGATCGCGTTTACGTAAAAATTTCAATTCTATGGAAACATAGACGCGCGCGCGGAGGCGCTGTCCATGTTTCCCTAGTAATTGAATTTTTAACCGACTTCAAAAAAAAGAGGAGGTTATCAATTCGTCTGTATGTTTTTTTTTTGTATGTTTGTTACGCGATTACTCCCTCAATTGTGAACCGATTTTCAAAATTCTTTTTTTGTTTGACACAGTATACTCCTGAGGTGGTCCCATTGGCACCAAGTCAAGATCTGATCATGGGATCCTAGAGAAATCGAGGGCAACCTTCAAATTTTACAGGCAAACCTATAGCGATTTTAGCATTTTAGTATCAAGTGAAGTATTTGCATTCAGAAAGTATCATTTGGTAAACTGGACCTGATGAAGAAGATCGTAGATGGCCAACGGAACTCCTCAACGGGTCAAATCTTGCAAGTTAAATTTGACCCACTTCCCGGTTTCCAATTGAGCTGAAATTTTGCAGACATGTGTGAATTGGATGACAATGCAATATTATTATGACATGGAGCTGATCTGATGATGGAGCTGAAAGATGGCCGTAGAAACTCTGTAATAAAACGATACGACCGCATTGAGTTTGAGCTCATTTGATTTGTCTTGACGAGTACTTTGATCCTAGATGGTAACTAGGGTCTGAAGATGGAGTTGGAAGGTGACCATAAGAACTCCGTAATAAAATGACATAACCCCATCGAGTTTGGGCTCTTTGGATTCGTCTTGACGAGTACTTTGGTAACCAGGATCAAAAAGTACAGTCAGCAAAGAGTGCCTGTTGTATCGCATAATGTTGACTGTTTTAAAATTTTCTGGCCAAGAATGTTTGGCATACTGTTGAAAGTCCTAAAACATATTTGTTCGTCCTTATATTGATAACAAGAACATCGAATTACCTACAACGTTTTATTACTAATATTAATTGGCCAAAGCAGTCCTAAGAATTGTGTAAGTTATTCACCTAAACTAAAGTAAGTAGGTATGGCACCTATGTACAAAGAAAAGGGGGCAATAAAAAATACCTACAAACCACCTCTCGCTTAACCTTGTTAGGTTCGTTAGATATCTTGCGTCCCGTAGAGTGGGAATGGAAGTTTAGGCAGCGGAGGGGGACTCGGGGGGCTTTTTTTCAATAAAAAAAAAACTTTCAAACCATCCCCCGTTTAAGCTGTTTAGGTTCGTTAGTTACCTTGCGCTCCTCAAAGTGATATTAGAGGGGAGGAGCTTGGGGGGCAGAGCCCCTTAAATAAAAACCTGTCAATCCGCCTCCCGTTTAACCTAACCAGATTCGTTAGTTATCTTGCGTCCCTCAGAGTGGAAATTGAAGCCTTGGTACTGGAAGGGGGGCTAATAATAAACACCTTCAAACCACCCTCTGTTTAAAACCAAACCTGTTTTAAACCCTGTTAGGGGCGGAGCTAGTTAGCTTCATTAGTTATCTTACGTCCCTCAGAGTGGAAATAGAAGTCCCGCTCTTGGAGGGGGGCTCGGGGGGCGGAGCCCCCCGCAATAAAAATACTCTTAAACCACCTCCCGTTTAACCTGGTTACATTCGTCAGTTATCTTACGTCCCTCAGAATGGAAATAGAAGCATCGCTACCGGAAAGGGGACTCGTTGGGCGGAGCCCCCGCAATAAAAAATACTTTCAAACCATCCCCCGTTTAACCTGGTTAGGTTCGTTAGTTACCTTGCACTCCTCAAAGTGATATTAGGTGGGAGAGGGGGCTTGGGAGGCGGAGCCCCCCGCAATAAAAAAAACTGCCAAACCACATCCCGTTTAACCTAACCAGATTCGTTAGATATCTTGCGTCCCTCAGAGTGGAAAATGAAGTCTTGGCACTGGAAAGGGGGCTCGGGGGGCAGAGCCCCCCGTAATAAAAAACACCTTCAAACCACCCCCTGTTTAACCTAGTTAGGTTCGATAGTTATCTTACGTCCCTCAGAATGGAAATAGAAGCTCCGTTGATGGAGGGGGGCTCGGGGGGCGGAGCCCCCCGCAATAAAAATACTCTTAAACCACTTCCCGTTTAACCTGGTTTGATTCGTCAGTTATCTTGCGTCCCTCAAGAGTGGAAATAGAAACCTCGGTACCGGTAGAGGGGCTTGGGGGGCGGAGCTCCCGTAATAAAAAATACCTTCAAATCACTTCCCGTTTAACCTGGTTAGGTTAGTTAGCTGTCTTGCGTCCCTCAGGGTGAAAATAAAAGCCCTGCTGTTGGAGGGGAGGGGGGCTCGCGGGGCAGAGCCCCACGCACCCGCAATAAAAAAATCTGTTAAACCATCTACCGTTTCACTTGGTTAAATTCGTCAGTTTATCTTGCGTCCCTCAGAGTAGTAATAGAAGCCTCGCTACTGGAACGGGGGGCTCGAGGGGCAGAGCTTCCCGCATTAAAAAAATACCTTCAAACCACCCCCTTTACCCTGGTTAAGTTTGTTAGTTACCTTGCGATCCTCAGAGCGTAAACAGAAGCGGGGCTTCGTCTACTGGCTACGCATCTTTTTTATACCAATACAACTAAAAAGCCAAAAATAAAAATTTTTAAATAAAAAATAGAACCGCCTTCAAAAACACCCAAAAAAATATTAATTAAAAATTTAACCGACTATAATGAGCATTATAATATCTTTCTACTAATCTGTTTGAAGTCGGGCCTCAGCTCGAGCCAGCAGGAGTGGACCTAGTAATTAAATTAATAAATAAATATCCCGGGACAATTCACACCAATCGACCTAGTCTCAAAGCAAGCAAAGCTTGTGTTATGGGTACTAGGCAACGGATAAACATACTTATATAGATAGATACATCAAGACCCGAGATCAAACATTCATGTTTTTCATACAAATATCTGCCCCGACGCGGGAACCGAACCTGGGACCCCAAACTATATAGTAGTAATTTAACTTACCTACCTATTATCCCTATTATACCTACTATCTGTTGGGCTTCTATCACTCCTGCTAGCTCGTGCTGAGGCCCGACTTCAAACAGATTAGTAGAAAGATATTATAATGCTCATTATAGTCGGTTAAATTTTTAATTAATATTTTTTTGGGTGTTTTTGAAGGCGGTTCTATTTTTTATTTAATTTACGTAAGCGCGATCGAGAAGTATTTTGGTGAAGTAAAACTTATACTAAGCGTACAGTACGCTTAGTATAAGTTTTCCTTCACTTCAATACTTCTCGATCGCGTTTACGTAAAAAAATCAATTACTAGGGAAACATGGAAAGCGCCTCCGCGCGCGCGCGTCTATGTTTCCATAGAATTGAAATTTTTACGTAAACGCGATCGAGCAGTATTGAAGTGAAGGAAAACTTATACTAAGCATACTGTACGCTTAGTATAAGTTTTACTTCACCAAAATACTTCTCGATCGCGTTTACGTAAAAAATTCAATTACTAGGGAAACATGGACAGCGCCTCCGCGCGCGCGCGTCTATGTTTCCATAGAATTGAAATTTTTACGTAAACGCGATCGAGAAGTATTGAAGTGAAAGAAAACTTATACTAAGCATACTGTACGCTTAGTATAAGTTTTCCTTCACTTCAATACTTCTCGATCGCGTTTACGTAAAAAATTCAATTACTAGGGAAACATGGACAGCGCCTCCGCGCGCGCGCGTCTATGTTTCCATAGAATTGAAATTTTTACGTAAACGCGATCGAGAAGTATTGAAGTGAAGGAAAACTTATACTAAGCATACTGTACGCTTAGTATAAGTTTTACTTCACCAAAATACTTCTCGATCGCGTTTACGTAAATAAATCAAATCTATGGAAACATGGAAGCGCGCGCGCGGAGACGCTGTCCATGTTTCCCTAGTAATTGAATTTTTTACGAAAACGCGATCGAGAAGTATTTTGGTGAAGTAAAACTTATACTAAGCGTACTGTACGCTTAGTATAAGTGTACGAGTTCGTACTACTTTTAGCGCTGACGCGGCGTCTCACACGCGTCAGCTATTGCAAATAATTAGTTTACCTTATGACACTGATTTGTACAAATTACTAGTTAAATAAACTCACTTAACCTTCACGGTCGTGTAATTCCTAGTGGTTACTGTCCGTGACCTAACCTAACCTAACAAGTCAATGTAAAGGTTCTACCTTAAACCTTACATTTTTTGGTCCTTCGAACCATCGAACCTGCGAACCTTAACCGAACCAAGAGGCGCTGCGAGCTTTTCAAGCAGCGGCTTTGATCTACAGTTACACCAGCCAACAAGTTCAAGCAATCGACGGAATCATCATCATCATGACAACCATGGAGCTTCTAAAGAAACAGCAAGTCATCGCTGATAAAATCACGCAGCTAAGAACGAACTTCAAGAAGGATTCCGCGAGCCGCAAGACACCAGAATATCTAGAAAAGCGATTGGAAAGTCTTGAAATATTATGGAACGAGTTTCGTGTAAACAATGAGACTTTGTTGAAGTCTGCAGATGCTTCTATCTGGGGCGACGCTTATTTCACTAGCGACACCTACGCGAGGATGAAGAGAGAATGTGAGGCGCTCCAGGGAGAGTTGAAGAATTGCCAGCCGGTTACAACTGAAGATAAGAACATGCCATCAAAAACTGACGAGCTCCTTAGTCTTCAGCGCACTAATTTTAGGGCCCTCGCACGTATGGTCAACAGTCTGCACATTGCGCAGATGTCAGAGAAATGGGAGCTTGAGGACAAGTTACAGATGTTGCAGCAACGCTGGAGGGTGATTGATGAGACGCATTGGAAGCTGGATAACCTGTTAGCTGGAGCTGACCTAGACTATGAAGAAGAATTCTCGGAGCAAGAGGTTCTATATGAATCAATCAAGGCTCAACTCAACCAAAAACTAAACGCATCAGCTCACCAGTACCAGGCCATTCCAAAAATTGAAATTCCTATATTTGCGGGCAATTACACTCAGTGGCCTACATTCATGGACTTATACAGCGAAGCGGTCCATAATAATAACCTAATAACAAAGGCACAGAAGATGCAACATCTCAAAGGTAAGCTTCGAGGCGAGGCTGAGCGCATCGTTCAACACCTGACTGTGTCGGCAGAGAACTACGACACATGCTGGGAACTCCTTACCCATAGATATAATAACATTCAAGTGTTATTTACGAAGCAAATGCAGACATTTCTGAACCAACCAACCATTCAACAACAATCAACGTACGAGTTGAAAAGGCTACATGACACAAGCCTTGAAACTATATATGCTATACGCAACCTGGGAGTTGACACCAAAACCTGGGCACCAATTTTGGTACACATTTTGGTGAATAAATTGGACTCCGACACGTACGCATCCTACATGGAGACGCGGAAGGCGCCTCGAGAACTTCCTGAGTGGGATGAATTTGTGGAATTCCTAGAGGGCAAGTTTACGGCTCTAGAAGCGGTTAACAAAAAGAAGCAACCGTCACTGTCTAAACATACCAGCAGCCCACAAAAAGAAGTCTCTTCAACGACACCGAGAGAAAATCATTATCAATACAAATTCAAGCGTCCCATTCCGAAACCAGCATATCACGCTAAGGCGAGACAAAACTTCGCATGTCCTGTTTGCAAGGAAAAACATATTATAATTTACTGTAGTATGTTTACTAAAATGACTAAGGAAGCTAAATTGAGAACAATTTCGCAACTTGATATTTGCTCGAATTGCTTATACTCGCACAACGGCGCTCAATGCTACTCAGCGAAACGATGTAAAATATGCGAAGCAAAACATCATACTGGCCTACATGAATTATTGTATGACTCAACTCAAGTTGGAAAAATGGGGTCATTGCCGTCGACGTCAAACTATGTCACCGCAAACAAGGATCCTGTGGGAACGCAGCGTATCGCCAATCATGTAGCAGGGAATTTCAACGAGATCCTACTCGCTACTCTGCAAGTCAGGGTCAAGGCTGCCGACGGGACCTACATTCAACTGAGATGCCTTTTGGACCAAGGGTCCCAAATAAACCTCATAACAGAAGCTGCGGCTCAGCGATTAGGACTCAAGAGGCGAAATCAAAGCGCTACGGTATCAGGAATCGGTAGTTCATCGAGTCAGAGCAAGGGGGCGCTACAGTTAACAATTGGGTCACTATACGGGGACCACGAGCTTACCACAGAAGCCATTGTTATGACAAAAATGCTCAATAGTCTACCAAATTACACATTTGAAAAGCAACAATGGTCACACTTGCACGGCATCAACTTGGCTGATCCAGACTACAACGTATCCAGACCAGTAGACATCCTGCTTGACGCCGGGATTTATGCAGACATCATTATGGATGGTATCCTGAAAGGCTCCTCACAAGCCCCTATAGCCCAGCAAACCAGACTAGGGTGGGTCTTGTTAGGTAACGTCAAATCGTTTAACTGCCATGCGGTACTCAACAACATAAACGATATAGCTCAATTTTGGGAATCAGAAGATATCACGGAGTCAAGCAGCGACAAACCAACAGAAGAAAACTACTGTGAAAAACTGTATGTTGATACCACGCGGAGACTGGCGGACGGGCGCTACGAAGTTACCATTCCAATGAAGCCAAACTTTAACCATGAACTAGGCAAATCAAGGCCACAGGCAGTTGCACAATTCTTACAACTAGAAAAACGCTTGGCCAAGGATGAAGTACTGTCTGAGAGCTATAAAAAGTTCATGACGGAATATATTGAACTAGAACACATGAAAGAATGCATCAAACCACAAGAACCGAGTTGTTACCTACCCCACCATGGAGTTATCAGGATGGATTCACTCACAACGAAGTTACGTACGGTTTTCAACGCTTCAAACGCTACTAGTACAGGGAGCAGTTTAAACCAATTGATGGAATGTGGTCCTAACCTTCAACAAGACCTTCAGGCTATGATTTTACGCTGGAGAACATACCGCTACGTTTACACTGCTGATATTGAGAAGTTCTACAGACAGATACGCATACGAGAGCAAGACCAACATTTGCAAAAAATCGTGTGGCGGGCCACAGACGCAGAACCAATCAAAACCTACCAATTATGTACTGTCACATATGGGACAAAAGCTGCACCATTCCTAGCTATGCGAACCATCAAACAACTTATTAAGGATGACGGTCCATTGTATCCACTTGCCGCCACCATTCTGAATAACCAGCTGTACGTGGATGACCTATTAGGAGGAAGTAACAGTATTGAAGACGGAAAAACCGCACAAAATCAACTTATCAAGTTACTGCACGGCGGCGGGTTTAACCTAAGAAAGTGGGCCAGTAACCACCCGGCGTTGTTAGAAAACCTAGAGCAAGATCAAATCAGCCAAAACATGCTCGATTTGAAAAGTACAGAAACAAACAAAACCTTGGGAATCACGTGGAATCCACGCACCGACTGTTTTACATTTAAAAACATAGACATGAACAAAAACCATGATGTCACAACAAAAAGGTCACTGCTTTCTGACTTGTCGAAGCTGTACGATCCCCTTGGATGGCTATCCCCAGTCACGATGAAAGGAAAACTCACCTTTCAGCAAGTGTGGGCGCAGGAGATTAACTGGGATGACCCAATTCCACAACATATACAAAGGGACTGGGAAGCGTTTAGAAATGACATACATGTTATAACCGAACTTAAAATTCCAAGATGGATTGGCTGCGAACAAAAACTAACAGAGTTATACGGTTTCTGCGACGCCTCAGAAAAGGGTCACGCCTGTGTTATATATGTCAAGGGCAGAGACGAAACAGGAAGATCAACAACGAGACTACTGGCCGGGAAGACAAAATTAGCACCAATCAAAAAATGTATTAGCCTACCGCGATTAGAATTATGCGGCGCATTACTATTATCCAGACTGATAAAAAAGACCATAGAGTCACTAAACGTACAGAATGTGCGCATTTACGGCTGGACTGATTCGACAGTAGTACTCGGATGGTTACAAGGAGACATTTCTCGCTGGAAAAGCTTCGTGGCAAATAGGGTCGGCGCGATAACCCAAATCATGCCGCCCAGCTGTTGGAGACATGTTCGGTCAGAACACAACCCAGCAAACAGCGCAAGCCGAGGTCTATTCCCGTCGCAGCTACTGGATCACCCGTTATGGTGGCAGGGGCCACAATGGCTAAAGGATTTCGCCGAAACGCCAAACCAAATTGAATCCTATGAAGAGCCTACTGAAGAGCGAAAATCGAATAAACAAACATACGTTACTCAGACTTCGTCGTCAATAATTGAAGAACTTCTAGACAATCACAGCTCTATGACATGTGTAACCCGAATACTCGCATGGATACAACGATTTATAAACAATGCACTTAATAAGAAAAGATCGCAAACGCAGCATTTGACAACCAGTGAACTGAGTCACGCGCACGATACAATAATTAAATGTGTGCAAAACAATCATTTTAGCGATGAAATTGCGCAACTTCGTCAACATAAAACTATCTCATCTAAAAGTAAAATCTTAAACCTAAACCCAATTTTAAACGAGCACGCTGTCTTACTCGTCGGAGGCCGACTACAACATTCAACATTGAAAACGACTCAGAAACATCCTATCATACTACCTAGCAAAAGCAAACTGACGGAGCTTCTGATAAACCAAGCACACGCTACCACGCTTCACGGAGGCCCAGGGCTCACGCTTGCAGTACTCCGAGACCGCTACTGGATTCTACAGGGAATAAGAACAGTCAAAGGCCAGCTTCGACGGTGTGTCACTTGCCACCGATTCAAGATGACCTCAAGCAACCAGCTTATGGCGAGCCTCCCCAGCCCAAGGGTGACTCCTTCACGCCCATTCACTCATACCGGAGTGGATTTCACCGGACACGTGGAGGAGGAGTTTGCAACCTTGTTAACCCAGATCGAAGCCTGTCTCAACTCGAGGCCCCTCACCCCTCTAACAGAGAATATTGACGACCTCGACTGCTTAACACCAGGCCACTTCATTGTTGGCGAACCTGTCCTCGCCAGCCCCCTATGTCCCGACAGAGAACCTACGAACCTAAGGGATCGCTGGCAGTTGACGGAAAAAATTCAGAAGGATTTTTGGAAGAAGTGGTCTTCGGAGTACCTACAGACGCTACAAACCCGCAACAAGTGGCACACTGTCAGACCAGACCTGCAGATTGGGGACATGGTACTAGTGAAGGAAGATAACATTCCCCCAGCCAGATGGTTGTTGGGCAGAATAACTGAAACCCACCCTGGCAAGGATGGACATGTACGCGTCGTGTCACTAAAAACGAAAACAGGTCAACTGAAAAGACCCGTAGCGAAGCTGTCGAAACTACCAATAGAAGATCACGAGAGCCACGAGAGCTAGCTTTGCCATGTGTCAACACTCGCCACTGCGTCAAAGAAATGTACAAGTTGACACGAGTACACGTGCACCTAACAAGCACGTTCCTTATCTTCGAAGTAAAACTCCCGCTAGTAAACAACGAACCGTACGAGCTTAACAAGATTATACCGATTCCACGAGTCTCAAAACGAAAGTCACAGCAAATTATACCAACCTCAG
Organism: Archips xylosteana; assembly: GCA_947563465.1. Lineage (NCBI taxonomy): Eukaryota > Metazoa > Arthropoda > Insecta > Lepidoptera > Tortricidae > Archips > Archips xylosteana. Next base: position 1,232,797 of record OX387359.1, read on the forward strand.
AATACATGGCAATAAATCTCAAAAAGGATATGGTCATACCGCTAACCAGCGAGGAGATTACGTCGTGTATACATGTAAAGGAACATCAATTATTATGCAACTTAAACCCACCTGTCTACGACACAAAGGTCGACGACTCAATATGTGAAGCACAAATAATAAATAATAACAATATATCAACCTGCAAAATAATCACATCAGACTGTAGTAACAGGTGGGTCCAATTACATAACAAAGGCGCCTGGCTGTTCGCGTGCTGCGAGGAATGTGCTACGCGCGCATTTTGCCCGGGCGGCGTAACGTCAGTAACATTACACGGGACTGGAATAATTACATTAGAACCGGGATGCATGCTAAAAGGAACAAACGTAATATTGCACTCTCCAAACAACTTCCGCAGCGAGATAACTATAAATGAAGACTTTGTATATGCGCCCGAATCTGCGATCAACAACGTTCTTGAGGATCGGACCATCACCTTTACACCCGAAGACCACAGAGAAGCACTTGAAACTTTGAAGACCAACATTCAAAACGTGAAGGCGCAACAAGACGCACTGGCCGACATAACGTCAACGCATAGCACGCACCATTACTTCTCATACTCATTTATGGCAATCTGCATCATCCTGGCTATAATCTGGACTAGCCACTACCTCAGGCGACGACTTCAATCGAAGAAGAGCTCGCAGACGGTGAACACGGCAACCAAAGAGTCCCCTCCAAGGAGCAACGCGCCGCCATCAGCTGCAGTGCCGCCCCCACAAGAAGACACCACTAGTACTAACTCAGTACCAAGCCATGCACATAAAGCTACCTCCCCATAAACCTCACCCTTTCTCTTCCTTTAAACTTGGCAGCATGTACGAGTTCGTACTACTTTTAGCGCTGACGCGGCGTCTCACACGCGTCAGCTATTGCAAATAATTAGTTTACCTTATGACACTGATTTGTACAAATTACTAGTTAAATAAACTCACTTAACCTTCACGGTCGTGTAATTCCTAGTGGTTACTGTCCGTGACCTAACCTAACCTAACAAGTCAATGTAAAGGTTCTACCTTAAACCTTACAATAAGTTTTACTTCACCAAAATACTTCTCGATCGCGTTTACGTAAAAATTTCAATTCTATGGAAACATGGACGCGCGCGCGCGGAGGCGCTGTCCATGCTTCCATTATAATTGATTTTTTTACGTAAACGCGATCGAGAAGTATTTTGGTGAAGTAAAACTTGTACTAAGCGTACTGTACGCTTAGTATAAGTTTTACTTCACCAAAGTACTTCTCGATCGCGTTTACGTAAAAATTTCAATTCTATGGAAACATGGACAGCGCCTCCGCGCGCGCGCGTCCATGTTTCCATAGAATTGAAATTTTTACGTAAACGCGATCGAGAAGTATTTTGGTGAAGTAAAACTTATACTAAGCGTACTGATCACCCTGTTGTCAATGATGAGAAGTGAAGTGAAGTGACTACACTATACCTACACCATTAGAGCGCGCGCAGACAGAGAGCGGTCTGGAGTTCCGAGTTCTGTGTATTGACCGCTCGAGAGTTCCGACCGCCTGCTGTGTGCGTTATCGTAAGGGACTCAGTACATTCGAAAGAACGCAGAACTCTGTACGCTTAGTATAAGTTTTACTTCACCACAATACTTCTCGATCGCGTTTACGTAAAAATTTCAATTCTATGGAAACATAGAGGAGCGCGCGCGGAGGCGCTGTCCATGTTTCCCTAGTAATTGAGTTTTTTACGTAAACGCGATCGAGAAGTATTGAAGTGAAGGAAAACTTATACTAAGCGTACTGAACGCGGAACGCGGAACGCCAGACCGCGCTCTGTCTGCAAGCGCTCTTATAGCGATCACCTAATCTAATATCTAATTCACATAGGTACCTACATATGTAAAAAAATCACGTTGATTCCAAAGTCGAGTTTGCACTATGAACTGTCTATATTGTCTATGGCATAGACTCTATGCTTTGCGAAACCGGGGAATCCCCGGGAAAGTTTTATCACTCAATTAATTTCCAAAAGGGCTCTAAGTTCTTGTGTGTCCAGGCCCCCGCATGGCCAGACACGACCATGGAGAAGTTCTACGTTGAGTCACGATTTAAAAGCACAGAATAAGTATAGAACAAGGTCAAGATGTTTTTGTAAGCGATCACCGCCTCCCACGGAAACCTACAGCACTACTGGTGCGTTGCCGGCTTTGCAAGAAACGCTACACTCATATTTTAAAAGCACCCGTGTCATGACTGTAAGTAGGTACAGTCGCCATCATAAATCGATCATCATCATCTTAGATTCGGTGAGCAGCCGTACTGCTAATAAAATAAACAATATTTGAATAAATAGTTGTGGTACATCATTTCTTACGCATTTCCAATGTAATTTGGAACGTAGGAGTCGTAGCTTCTAATAGTTGCGATGGATGTTACCACACGCCACTGTTGGCGTATGTACCCACCGGCGCACCCGAAAAACTTTTTCGCTTTTAAATAATCTTAGATTCGGTGAGCAGCCGTACTGCTAATAAAATAAACAATATTTGCCATCATAAATATCAGAGATTTATAGGTGTACTAAAATATTTAAACGCAGTTGCGTGTTCAGATATTTTTGAGCACCTCGACAGCTCGTATGTTTATGCTGGCGACTGTACGTAGATGTTACAACACCTTGGTAATTTCGACGTTTATAGCCAAAATAAGTTTGATATTGATCTGAAATGCTGTTGAGAAGGTCATACTCATACCTACTCACTCATAATAAAATTTTATGCATATTTAAGGATCATGATTTTACTTAATAGCTGTACTAGCTATTGAAGGTCCGCGTCCAGAATCAAACGCGATCACTGCAGCTCAAGATTTTGGAATTTGCCATAATTTGTTTGAGGGCCAAAATTATTAGTATTTTTTAGGAGGTACCTACTTAACTAACCTCAAAACTTAATCCTCAGTCTTCGTTCATTCCCTGTTCTTTTATTTTTGCTTATATTATTTCAAGTTGTATATTACATATGTAGTGTGTAAGTATTATACAGGGTTATTTGTAATTCACTAGCATCCTTTTAACCCTAAACTCCTAACACTTACACCTGAAACACAGGAAATTTTTTTTTTTCCTAGTTCAGGTATACGCAACATGTTTCCCTTTTTAAATATGTTTAGTCTATAAGTTGTTATGTTTTGTTACTTTTAGTATGATAAATAAAGATTATTATTATTATTATTACTTAAACAAATGTTTTTTGTTTTACGGCTTTTGTCATAACTTAATACTTTTGGTGTAATAACGTTTTGAAAATTTGATTCTGCCTCTTATTTTTACGATACTCTGTGTATTTGTATGGGAAAAAAAGTGCTTCATTTTAAAAAGTCGTAAAATAAAAAACATTTGTTTGAGTGATAGGAATTCAGGGTTAAGAGGACGTCAGTGAATTAAAAATAACCCTGTATTAATGTATTTGTTTATTTATATATAGGTATTATTTGTATTGTTTGTTGCATTTCTCCTGTCTGTTGTTTCCGCCACCTGTTCATATTTCTGTATGTATCCAATAGGTTGTCTGGAAGACATCGCTTTTGAGTGATAAGACAGCCTATTAGGCCCTTATTGTCAAGAGAAGGTTTTTATGAAAGTTCTTTTTTCGTTGCGTTTGTTGTTGCCAAGAGAAGTTTTTATGAAAGAAATTTTAGAAAAAATAGAACGGAGGCGAAGCAGCGGGCATCAGCTAGTTAACAATAAAAATTAGTGACCAAGATAAGTGGAAATAAATGCCTTTGCTTAGCAGTGGGACACAAAAAAGGCTAATTAAAAAAATATTAGGTCGAAGTAGGTACCTAATTAACTCGGGAAGACATCCGGTAGCAGTGGCGTAACTATACCATCTGAGGCCCGTGGCAAATTCTTTGGATGGGACCCTTCCAGTAAAAATCACCACGTTGTAATTTAAAATAAAATAAATAAATAAATATCACGGGACAATTCACACCAATTGACCTAGTCCCAAAGTAAGCTTTGCAAAGCTTGTGTTATGGGTACTAGGCAACGGATAAACATACTTATATAGATAGATACATACTTAAATACATATTAAACACCCAAGACCCGAGAACAAACATTCGTATTTTTCATACAAATATCTGCCCCGACACGGGAATCGAACCCGGGACCTCAAGCTTCATAGTCAGGGTCTCTAACCACTAGGCCATCTGGTCGTCAAATCATCGACTCGTCATTTAATTTTAATGTTACTTCGGAGCTCGCGGCCTCTTGGGCCGGGCCCCTCTAGGCTCGGGGGCCTGTGGCATTTTGCCAGCCCTGCCTTACAGCACTGTCCGGTAGTCCGCTGGTTAGCCGAGGCCAGCCTATCGGCAAATATTTAGCAAAAAATTAAGGGGCCTTTACCCAATAGTTTCGACATGGGCTAATCAGATCGAAGTCATCACCATCACCATCTTTTCAGCCGTAGGACGTCCACTGCTGGACATAGGGCCTCCCTCATTGATATCCAATCATTATGGTTCCACCGTAAACAAGCGCCCTTTACCAGATCAAAGAAAATCGAAGTAAATTTCTACAATTTCTCCTCCTCCCATTCGCTTTGCACCCAGTCTATGGCAGCTAATTACAATGACTTCAACAAAACTGTAATAGGGTCATTCTAAAATCCGTTGCAGAAAATAATGTCCCGAAACTAAAATACTTTCTTTTCGCTGAGATATTAGAAACATTTTATATCATTATGGGATCATTCGTTAAAGGACATGTTAATTAATAACTTTTTAAACATCTAACGCCTTTAATAATGATTAATCACCAATTTTTTCATGTAACAGAGTAGTCATTCATGGTAACAGAGTTGTTTTTCATACAAAAAAAATGTGTCCCAGACCGCGGACCATTATACGGAAATCGTGATACCATTTTATCAAACCATATGGATCTTTTTGTTTAAATGCTATAGTAATTAAGCAATTTTAACATTTTCAACAACACGTTTCATACCTAGTAAAACAATATATTGTTCCACCTATGATTAGTTCAAATTTTGTCCCGCTTTATTTCAAATAGTAAGCGTACGCTCTGTTACCACATATATTTGACAGCTGCCAAGAGATGGCGTAACCTTTTCAACGGAAACAGTTGTGTTATTATGTCTACTGCTTTATCGACACTGTTTGTTGCAAGTGAGGCGGGGGGTATGCAAACAAGTTGTCCGTTTGCTGTGATTTGAGGCGCGTGGTTTTATTCTGTGTGTACTCTGTTACTGGCGTTTTTAAGTAAGTATTCCTATATTTCTATACAAATTTACAATTTCAAATTTGATCTAATGGAATAATTACCTTATGTGCAGTTATTTTAACATAATATAATTTAGTTTAAAAAATAAAAGACACAAAGCGTTAAATTTACTACTCTGTTACTACACAACTCTGTTACCACTATCTAGTAACAGAGTTGTAGACAGGTAACAGAACTGTTATATTTACTTACTATTTCACTGTTTGAAGCTTTGTTCGTCGTTAGTCGGTCTGTATCTTGTATAATAAATTAAATGATTTGTTCTAGATAATTATATGATATCATTATGGCTCTCACTGCTGCTGAAATGCAGCGACGCTATAGGAAGAAGCGTAAACTAAATCCAGAAAAGGAAGCAGAAGCTAACAGAAAGGATTAAGAGAGATATCATAAAAATAAACGCTTGATAAAAGACATGACTCCGAAAGCATCGACTACCTAAAAAAAAAATGGCGAATGCCACGCATGACGACAGATATAATGCTCTATCAATTTAAACTTAAACTTACGTACTTTTTTTTTTTTTTAAGTTTTAATGTCTAATTATTATAAAAAAAGAAATTTTTGTGATTATAGTTCTCTTGTTTCTGATGTCCTGTCAATCGTTTAAAGGTTAACTGGAAGAGATCACTTTAAGGGATAAATTCGCCTTTGTACATCTGTTTCTCTTGTTAACTGTTAATTTTCATGTTTTATATACAATAAAGAGTTTTATATACATACATACTTACAAATTCGTTGTAAAAGTACGACTATTTTACTGTTCCTACAACTCTGTTACTTTTGTCCCTATTTTTATAAGAGTAAATTTAGTTTTTTTATAAAAAGTTGGTAATTGATTGTATATTTTATGTGTCAGATATACATACTACTTTTATTTACGAACAATAACTTAGTTATATTCTTATATTTCATTCAATTTAAGCAATTTAAGGAAAAAAAATGGTTCATAAAACATACAAAGTAACAGAGTATCCATAATTTTAAATATTATTCATAATTTAAGAAACAATACTGTGATTTTCCATGTCAAACATGAGAGTTAAGACTTATTTTATGTTAATTCCGAAGAAGAATATACAAAATTATTTTTGTTGTTTAAGTAATAATAAATTAATGATGGTAACAGATTTGTTATTTTTTTGTACCTTGATCCAGTAAATTTTCTAAAAATCTGATAATAGAGACAAATGATCGTGCCAAACTTCAAAATTCCATTTTACAGAGTTATGTACATAACATGAATATATTAGCACCTGCATTAAACAAAAAAAAAATTTTTTACGAATTTAGATTTACTGTCACGTTTTTCTGCAACCGATTTTAGAATGACCCAATAACACATTGTAATGGCGGACGCAGAGTATGGTGATTTGTCACGCCGCGAAACTATCAAGGCCAGAATAACACACCGTCAAAAACAACTGATATTTTGTCCACTTTCTAGCTATTTACATTAAATAACTTAAATTCTTTTATATGGAGTTATAGAACTAGTCATTGCTGGGCAATATTACCGTAAAGACCGTATATTATGGGTATGATACCTACACAGACAAAGGAATAACTATTTTATAAACCATTATCAGTTTAGTCTTATAAGTAGCCGACTATGCCCACTACGTCGATCGCAAGTTTTTATTTCCCAGTTCTAAAACTGCCCATTATCTACAGAAAAATCTGTACCATCGCCTACAAAAAGATTACATTTTTTACCTTATTCCTTAGATTATTTATTCTTATACATTACATACATTTGCAGTCGATAATACAGCCAGACAGTCAAACGATAACGAAAGTAACGAGATCATTAAGCTAATGAGTTGTACTTAATTAAACAGGCATACCGATCACTGAATTATTTAGTTAACCATCAAAGTACGGCAAAACTTAATAAGTTTGCTTACGTACCTAACTCGCGTTCGAATGCGCCGAAACCGATCGCCTAAAAATCTAAAACCAACGTTCGTCAAGACTTTCCCCAGTTTCTCCATTGCGGGCGGATCGATCATGATTTGAGAGATTATATCGTTTTCGCGTTTTATGCACACAATATATACAATATTGCAGAGGTGGCATACCGGTCAATCACGCCTAGGAGTCCTGTCAATCTATTATACTAATATTATAAAGAGGAAAGATTTGATTGTTTGTTTGTTTGCATTGAATGGCTCCGAAACTACTGGACCGATTTCAAAAATTCTTTTGCCGTTAGAAAGCTACATTATCACTGAGTGACAGGCTACTTTTTACCGCGGGAAAATACTTTTTCCTACGGGAAAATTAATTTTTCGCGGGCGAAGCTGCGGACGGAAGGCTAGTATATATATATATATATATATAAAACAATTGTTTTATATATATATATATATATATATATAAAACAATTTCGCGGGCGAAGCTGCGGACGGAAGGCTAGTATATATATATATATATATATATATAAAACAATAGCCTTCCGTCCGCAGCTTCGCCCGCGATAAAATTAATTTTCCCGTAGGAAAAGGTATTTTCCCGCGGTAAAAAGTAGCCTGTCACTCAGTGATAATGTAGCTTTCTAACGGCAAAAGAATTTTTGAAATCGGTTCGGTAGTTTCGGAGCCTATTCAATGCAAACAAACAATCAAATCTTTCCTCTTTATAATATTAGTATAGATTGAATGATCTCTTCCTGGAACTTTGTCATACATGCAGAAATATTATTATTTGCTTCATAAATTTCATAATCGTAAACATAAAATAATCCCCAGTGGAACCACAATACTGGAGATGCAAAGGGGCTCAAAAAAATGGCTAGCATTCTCTAATGATTACGTGTCAGTGTTTTCTTAGATTTTTTAAACATCTTTGCACACCAAAATATCCGCGTTAGATACGTACGACACAGGCGGCATAGCGGACAAGGTGTTCAAAAATATCTGAATCTCGCTCGTTTAAATTACGAAAATACTTATTAGAGTTTGATGCAGAGTGATACAAAATATTTCCTGTTAAAAAGATTTAATTCTAAATGAGAGAATAATAATCATTTAAAGTAACTAAAATATAAATTCTTCGAAAAATACTTCCTAACTCAGATAAGTACAGTCAACTCGTGTTAAAATAATTTGAAAGGTAAGCTGCAATAATCGTCTCAAAAATTAAGAATAGTTTGATAAAAAAACGTAAAACAATACCTTCAGATCTGAGTTTGAAAAAGTTACATAATAATAATAATAACCATATTATTAATCTGCTACGACTTATCTCTAACTATTTAGTAAATAATAAATAATCGAGTTTGGTTCGGTTCCATTTAGGCACTTTGAAGGCCAAAGATTGCAATTAAAGCTTATTCATTAATAATACAATACAGTAACTAATTAAAGGTACCTAAAGATAATTCCAATTCCCCAGTGGTCTTAGTATTTAATACTCAGCAATAAAAATTACAGTTAGCAAAAAAAACGAAAATCCTCTAAATCAAACATACAAAGACTAGACCAGGGTCGTAGTAATTGCTCACCAAAATTTATTTTATGTATTTAAAAGGATACAATGCTTAAGTATAGTTTATTTATTTGATCTTGCACACTTGAACGAAACTTCTTCATAGTATTTAATAGAGGTAACGCCACCAGAGTTGAGGCCACGCACTCAACCACATCTCATGTAATGACAGCGGGATTTTGACGTTGTGTTGTCGTTAAACGTCAATACAACGTCAAAATCCCGCTGTCATTACATGAGATGTGGTTGTGTGCATGGCCTCAACTCTGGTGGCGTTACCTCTACAGTACAGTAAACTTATTTTCGCATTTGTTTGAAGATTGATTCCAAATAAAATTAGTTTGATCATCAGCTTTCAAATTAAAATTTTGCTTGGCGATCAGATACTTTGTCACATACTATATTCTAGTATCTGCATGTAATATTTAATCAACACACCCATAAGCACATGTGCATTAGGGCAACGCAGCGCAGGTAGCACATCTTTTAGCCTCGTGATTTACGATATGGAATCACGTTACTTAGAAATCCGACCCGCGCAGCCGAAGCCATACCAGCGTTCATGAGCAAAGAAAAACAATCCAACGCGGAAGACACGGAGAGTCCATTGTTTCTCTATTTGCCATCATGTTTGCATTTACGCATCACAAAATAAATCGGAATTATTTCAGTAGGTGGTGGGTGGGGCAAGTTTTGAATACCCCTGAAAATGTTTTTCAGGATTTTTAAGCGTACCTAATAATGTCGGACGTGACTACGACTTGCAAAAAAATTAGGCAAAAAAACTTAACAAGAGTATTCTGTTAAACTAACTCAACCATCTGGTGAAATATTCCCGATTTAAAACATTTTGTAGACTACAAATTCCGTATTATCTACATTGAACAATAACCACACGTAATTTTTCATTTAAATCATAAAAAATAAAATTACAAACAAGAAAGTAAGATTATTGCACCACTCGCATGACTCAATCGCAACTGATTTCTATGCATTTCTTTGCTATTGATTGGATGCTAAAAGAAAAATGATAAGCATTATACAATCACCATTAAATGCATCGGAGCGGACAAAATAGTACGAAATACATAATGGTCAATGACTAATGAGTCTAATGACACACCATACAGTTGCACTCTTTTACTGTGCTCCACAGAAATACTGATAAAAAAATTATAGTCAGATACCGCTGCACGCTGTTTAGAATGAAGCCGATTATATTTGATGGTGACTGGATTCTAGGTATCAAATAATTACTACAACAAGGTCTCACAAAAGACCTCGCTTTGATCTTGAAATTATGGATGACCTAGATAAAATATCATTTAAATATTCGAGAAATAACTTTAAAATAGGTAGTTACAAAAACGAGAATAAGAATTAAAAAGAAAGTGTGCTTCGAGTTTATGAATGAATACATCTTATATAAATAACCCTGTTCACTTCACATTCTGGTCCGATATGCAAATATGTCTAAATAAGGCAATCTGTGATATTTGGTCGACATGTTAACTCTTGCGTAATACTATACAACTAAATTCGAATGATACGTCAATTGTATAAGCCATCTTATATAAATAAATGACGGCTGCAATTTCCGCATATGAGATAACTACTAGGAATGTAGAATACGAATATGGGTTGTTAAGAAGTATCTTTTTCAAAGTGTAAAAAATATAAATGTTCAATTCTACAAAAATGTCAAAATCCAAGAGTGTTCTAAAATATGTTAACCCGATTCGTTATCAAGTTGCCGGATTTAGTTTAGATTTATTTGAGCATCTAAGGTTTTGTTCACCTGAACTTGTATAAGCACATACATTTGGTGCTGACTGTACTCGTATTGTAACAAAACAAAATTATGTCATTTTCTACCACTAAATATGTTTTAATTGCCCATTTAAAAAAATCTCGGAAGTGTCGAAATTTACAAGAAAAAAAGGACCACTATATGCCTAATTTTAGAACAAGCACCAAAAACTATAAAAAGTATTAAAAACTTCAGTCTTAATTTTTTTTAATCTTAATTAAGTACAATCAATATCAAAATGCTCGCACAAACCTAATATTGGAGATTTTGAGCATTCATTGTAATTAGATTCATGAAATAATTATCAATATTTGTTATAAATGCCCATTAGGATATGCATAATCTGAGATAATTATAATTAGAGAGACAATGAGATTTTTATTAGCACATCCATCCCTTTCTCTTCACAGCAGTGTGAAAGGGGCAGCAAGCACCACGAGAGTGTAGCCTGTATTAGAGAGCCACCTAATCCCAACCCATAAACTAACAAAACTAGTTGAGACAACTATACAAGGAATAAACTAGTCTAAAATGTATGCTTTTTTTTGTAAAATCTTATAAAAATCACATCAAATTGGAATGTAATTTTATACCTAACACTAAACAAGGCACACTAGACCTAAAGTTCTAATAATGGCTCATTGGTATCCACAAGTACAGTTTGACAGCACAAGTGACCATTAAAATCAATAAGGAGAGAAAGCGCCACTTTTGAATGGAATGTAAAAACGTCATGAAGTTATTTACATCTCATTCATGAATAGACCATTTGTTTAATCTTTAATGATCACTTCAGCAATGTTGACTACTAACTGCACAGTGGAGAATAAATAGCATCTTATTATAATAGATACTGTCTTATAATAATACTCTTAATCTTATTTACCTAGAATTAGGTAGATTTATCTCTTGAGCCTATAAATAGTTTTTTTCTTCTAATAATAACCATAGGGCACAAAGTATTTCTGACATGATTTACCTTCAGTGTATCTTTGTATTTTTTTCTGCAGAGGCGATTAAAACATAAGAATAGTTTCTAAGTACTCATACCAAAACAAAGTTAATGTTACACAAAAGTGAACACCATTTATGTACTGTATAACTGTAAAGATAAGCTTAAGTTGTCTCCCATCAAAGTCATTTGTGGTTGCTGCCATCAATAAATGCTCCTATATAAATAATCCTTTCAAATTCACACAAAAAAAGAGTTTTACAAATTGTTAATTGACAAACTGTTATTTAGAAATGATAGTGCCATATATTATGAAATGTACATATTGGTCCAACACAGAACTGAGCAATCATACCTTGTGACACAGTGATTGATAAGGTTCATATGTTCAGTTACAAATGCTACTGTTTGTACAGTCGCCACCATAAACATCAGAGCTGCAGGTGCTCAAAAATATCACACACATAATTGACAATTTGAGCATGTTCAGATATTTTTAAGCACCTAGACAGCCCCGATTTTAGTGATGATGGCTGTACACTCAGAGCACCTGAGTGCTCAAAAATATGTAAACACGCAACTGCGCTTAGATATTTTTGAGCACCTAAACATCTCTGATATTTATGATGGTGACTGTACATACATACATCATTTCAATTATTTTGTTTGTGTCAAAACTATGGATGGCCCCATTGTATGTTATTTAACAAAAATAAATGATATTAATTATAGTACATCACTAGGGTTTGCTCCCTCCATACAAATACAGTACCGGAACTGGGAATTCCTGGTTCCCGCCATACAAACTCAGTACTGGGAGCAACCCGTATATACCACCAAACCTTCAATTTTGTTTATGAGGCAACCAGGCACTTTGAGTGTTCATTAGAGGCATATTTAAAAGGCACTTGCACAAAAATGATTCACAAAAAAAAAATATGACAGCAATAGACTATAAAAAAAAACAGATTCTACTGTATCTTGCACCCTTTTCTCTTCTTATGCATTTCGGCTTGCTTGCTCTTCTTCTTGGCTAGGCTCTCAGCGGTGATATCGGATATAACAGACAATCTCTTTGAATTATCCTGTCTATCCATGTGATGAGAGCTCGGTAAGTCCGGTGGGTACGAAGCACCATATAAATTGTTATTCTCACTATAACTATGAGGTATTGGTGTTGTCTGTATATGGTTCTCCATTTGATCCGTTGGATAGTGCGACGCGGGCCTGATGCTCACTGGATCTGGAAACCGGGGCTTCTTACCTGATGTTGGTGGGGGAGGAGGCTGCCTGTGTAGTAGAGAGGAAGTATTCGAGTTTGGTATGCTCCGATCCTCAAAGGACCGCGTGTGAACATGAGTTACGTTGTTAATATTGACTGTGGATGTACTAGGTTGATCGTAGTATTGCTTGGATAACTCTTTAGACTGCAACGCACTGGCTTTGGACTGTATATGCTCCTTTTCAAAAGGTTCTACGTAATTTAAGTCAGAGTCAACAGATTTGCAGAGGCGGAGGCCGCTTTCTCGTATCATGTCTCTTGGATTGCTGTAGGCGTCGCAGAGAGTGGCCTGGTTTGTTTCTGGGGATTCAGACTGCTGAGCTGCTAACCGTTGCTGTTTCTTTAATAAAGCCTTCTGTTTCGCCTTCTCTTTGGCCCTTTGAAGCTTCTTATATTCTCGCTCTTGTAATAATCTTGCTAGCTCACCATCCTGCGCTTCAACAGCACACCTCATGTCAGCTAATAATGCATCTTGGTCTTGGACCTCGCTACTCAACTGGCGCGCTAACCTTGCATCTCTTTCTTCTTGCTCCAGTCTGTACCGCAGCTCTTCTAGCTCAGTTGGCGACAAGCCCAGTTCCTCGGGTACAATAGCGTCTATTATAGTTTTTGGGGCTTGTCGCATTGGTTCTGGGGGCGCATGGGAGGAACTCGGCTGTATCAAGTCGGTGTGCTGTCGGCGTTGCCGCCGGAGGTTTATTTCGGCCATTTCACGGGCAATTTCCTCGTCGATATCGGCCTGGCGACGACGCGCGAGTTCTTTAACCCTCGCCTCGTGCTCAATGCCTTGCTGCTCATTAAGAGCTACAGGGAAATCCTCACGTATCTGCTGATTGCGGTACCTGTTCTCGCAGAGGTGCGAGGATATCTCCCGGTCCTGGAGGCGGTGCGCCAGGGCTCCGTCAGCCCGCACCAACCACTGTTCCCTTAAGTCACCAACGCGCCCGAGTTTGGGCATCGTATCACTCGCCTGGAAACCCGCCATGGCGTAAATTCCACAACAAAACAAGTTTTCACTGTTTAGTAAAGTTTCGTATTGATTAACACGCACAAACTCGCATGGTGATGACACGAATAAACAATTTGTACCATTCGTCTCATAATCATAAAACTGCTCACTGTTACAGTGTTATGATACCTTTCTCGCGCAACTTTCTTCGTTCCGTGAGAATATTTGGTGCCTTTTTACATTTTGTGTGAACCGAGAACAATAGCGCAAGGTTTGATAATGTACATAATAATTAAATTACGGAGTCGTGCAGCATGTACGTTCATTCGATTGGTGTGTTCTCCCTCCTCACCCCCCACTTCACAACGAATTCCTAAGTGACAGGTGAATTCCGAATAGTGATGTCCACGCAAGTCGACGGATCGACATAATCGGTCGATTGAGTGACATGACTAAAATAAACTCACGTAAACATGAATTAAGTTTAATATTAGGTATTTTTTATTGGTTTGACAAATTACATCAAAACATTACAATCTTTTAAATATATGAGGTAAAGAGGTTTGTTGAGGTTTACTACATTCGTCCCTCCCCATCCTTAACTAGTTATATTTCCTCGATGAGTCGACGAGGGGGTCGTACAGTCCGCTGACTCTGTCGTCGTGTAGTTGGGGTGATCATGGGAGCACTTGGTAGTCTCTGGGTGTTCGCTACTGGACTTGGGTGTTGGCTGTCTGGAGCAGGGGATGATGGGGAAAGGCTGTCTGGAACAGGGGATGACGGGGAAACATTCACACTTGTGGGAACGCTTGGTGGCGCTTGGGTAGGAGTGGAATTGGGGGTGTGAAAGTATGGTGACGTCTGTATTTCTTGAAGACTATCCGTAGGTGATGGTTGATGTGGGTTTTCAAATGGGGAGTTTGTAGGTAATACTTCCGATGGCAGTCTAGGACGGATATGGTCGGCATGTCGGCGAATGTTACCTCCCCTTGGAGTTGAAATGACATAAGCGTAACGATGTTTCCGTCCGGTTATGACTCCTGGTTGCCAGGTTTTCTCCAGTCGTGTTCTGTGGTACACTGCATCACCGGGCGTATAATCTGAATTTTTATTTGCGGTTTCATTGATATTATTTTGTACTTGTTGATATTGCCAGTTTCTTCGTTTGTTTGGTCGAATATTGGAAAATAGACAATTTAGTGGTCGCCCAAACATGATTTCAGCTGGTGATTTTCCTGTAGTGGTATGTGGTGTGATCCTATAGGTGAAAAGAAATTCTTGTAGACGTTGTTGTTGGGAGCCCGTTGAGTGTGAGTATCTTGATTTGAATGTGCGCACGAGTCTCTCCGCTAAGCCATTAGTTCTTGGATGATAAGGTGATGATCTGATGTGTAAAATGCCTTGACGTTGACAGTAAATTTTAAATTCCGTTGAAGTAAATTGTGGTCCGTTATCCGATACGATCATTTGTGGAAGGCCAAACGTGCAAAATATGTCGTCCAAGATCGAGCATAAGTTCGTAGTGGTTATTTTCCTCATCGGTCTCACTTCAATCCATTTGGATAAGGCGTCACTTAAGACCAACCAGTACGTGCCTTCGTATGGACCTGCAAAATCTATATGGATTCTTTCCCATACTTGTTCCGGTAGGGACCATGAATAAATAGGAAGTTCTGGATTATGTGGTCTATGTTGCTGGCATCTAGTACATCTCTTGACGTAATTGTCTACGTCTTCGTCAATCGATGGCCACCAAACATAGAAACGAGCTAGTGCTTTCATAGCTGATATGCCTGGGTGACCTCTATGAAGGTATGTCAAGACTTTGTGTTGGAGGTCTGTTGGAATTACCATCCTTGCTTGCCACATAATAATTTTACTTTCTACAGAGAGCTCGTTGCGTTTTCTAAAAAATGCTTTATGTCATTACTATATTCAAGTTCTCTCCAGCCAGTTCTCATGTACTTAAAGATTGTCGATAGTGTTTTATCTTGAGCAGTTTTCTCTCTCAAGAGATCTTCAGAAATATGTAAGTCAGCCATTCTAGCACCTAAAAGGTGTGACTCAATTCTGTGTATAACACGTTCTGTTCTCGATGGTTGAGTCTCACAATTGGGCAGTCTTGATAGGCAATCCGCCAGTACATTATTTTCTCCCTTTTGGTAACAGATTTCGTAATTGTAACTGCCTATTATTAATGCCCATCTCACTAGTCTATTGTTAGCAAGCTTGGGGAGGTTACGTTGTGAACCTAATATGTGTATCAGAGGTTTGTGGTCCGTGACTAAAGTAAATTTTACACCACGTAAGTATTGGTCAAATTTTTTTATTCCAAATAATATAGCCGGGGCTTCTCGATCTATAACAGAGTACTTTGTTTCTGCGGAACGTAATTTCCTCGATGCAAAAGCTACAGGATGTTCAGTGTTTCCGTTTTTGTGGTATAGTACAGCCCCAACTCCCTTTTCTGAGGCGTCACACGCAAGGAAAATGGGACGATTTTCGTCAAATGCAGCTAAAGGTTTTGATGTGGCAATACATTTCTTTGTCATTTCGAAAATATGTCTTTCATGATCTGTCCAGCGCCACGGGTGTCTCCCGCTGGTTAGTTCGTGTAGGTCCGCACAAAGTCCATGTAAGTGAGGTATGAAGCGTTCATAAAAATTAACAAAACCAAGAAATGATCGTAATTCCTTTGAATTAGTTGGTTCGGTTGCTTTGAAGATGGCTTCAATCTTTTTTGACGTGGGGTGTATGCCATCTTTGTTAATTTTGTGTCCGAGGTATTCTATCTCATTTTTAAGAAAAGAGCACTTTTTTAAGTTTACCTTGAGTCCTGCCTTCAACAAGCGTTCAAAAATTAAACTAAGGGTACGTAAATGTTCGTCCATATCTTTGCCAGTCACTGCGATGTCATCAAAATATACTGCTGTGTTGGGTATGTTTCTTAGTAGTTTATCTAGATAATGTTGGAAAATAGACGGTGCTGTGGAGATTCCGAATGGCATTCTTTGGTATTGAAAGTACCCTTTATGTGTTGACAAGGTTAAGTATTTCTTTGAATCCGGTGCTATCTCAAACTGTAAATAAGCGTCTTTAAGATCAATCTTGGAAAATATTTGACCGTGTGCCAAGTTCTGTCTTAGTTGGTCAAAAAGTGGGACTGGGTGCAGATGTTTCACAAGAACTGGGTTTAACGTGCTTCTGTAGTCTCCGCAAATTCTGATATCCCCGTTTGGCTTTATGACGTTGACGGTAGGTGTGGCCCACTCTACGGGTGTTAAGTTTGGATCGACTTCAGTAATGATGCCCTCAGTAATAAGACGGTCTATCTCTTTTTCGATATTTCGTTTCATTCCAAATTTGATTGGTCGTGCTGGTAAATGGACTGGTTGTGCTCCTGGTTTGACGTGGATATTAACTTGATAGTCATTTACTTTGCCAAGTTTGCCGTCGAAAAGTTGTTCATATTTTTTCAATATATGTTCAAGTGAGGTAGGATTTACCTTTTTGATAGAGTATACAGGTTTCGGAAATTCCATTCCAAAAGTCTCACTCCATTGTAAACCAAATAGCATTGGATCAGCGTTTTTCATGACTACTACCGGTACAATTTTCTGTCTGTTATCAACTTCTACAGTCACTTCTGACAGGCCCTTTGATTTAAGTTTGTAATTACAATATGCTTTTAACTTGGGCGCTTTAGTTAAAGCTGGGGCCCCTATTTGTCGCCAAAATTGGGTGCTTATAATTGAATATGCAGAACCGGGGTCCCAGTCCATGGTGCATCGTTGTCCGTTAATAAGCACATCGATTCTTTTGCAGTCTTTGTTACGCGCCTGTGCGATACTGCATACTAAATCATCGTCAGAGTTGCTATATTCCGAGGTACTTGACCTATTGTCCGTGGTGTCTGTCACACGCTGTAGCTTGTGCCTGGGTTTTTGTGGCTTGTTTTTCACAAGGTACGCTCGACCAGTCTTGATGCAACAGCTCTCGTAGTGTCCGTCAGTGCCACATTCTTCACACTTGTGTGCCTTAGCTGGGCAGTTGGAAAAACTATGCTTGTCGTATTTCCCACAGCGAAGGCATTGATTTGAGTGTATCTTGCGAGGGCTGCTGTAGTTTTCATCACGTTGATTGTTTCTTTGTTTAGGCAGCACTTTCTTTTGAATTCTTTTAACGTTCGTTGCTGGCGTGTCGTGTTCGGCTTGCTCACGGGACTGAGCTACAGCAAAGAGTTGTGCAAATGTGACTTCTATGGTCTCGCCGTTGTATGTTTGTTTCAAATCTGGCCACTTTTGTTTTAAATCTGTTTCTAATTCTGTATGATTCAGTCCGGTGGCGAATCTATCGCGAAGTTGTCGTTCTAATAAATTGTCGTCGTAATCACAGTCCTCACTCAAGCTTTTTAATCGGTTGGCGTAGTGTTCCATCGATTCGTTATCATCTCTGACACAACTCCAGAATTCTGTAAGGGCTCGATATCGTGTCCTCTTGACACGGTATAAGTCTAATAATTTCTCGCGTATATCGCTGTATGTGCTCGTGTCAAAATTCGGTGTAAGTGCCGTCTTAATTTCTCTGAAGATGTCGGGTGTAATATTATTCAAAAGTAGGTCCTTTTTAAGGGAGTCGTCATTTGTAACGCCGTGTATTTTACACTTGGCTTCGAAAAAGCTTTTGGCCTGAGGTGGAGTGCGGGCGAGTGCTATTTTTAAAATTTGCAACATTTGTTCCTGTTGCGCCTGTTGAGCGCTCAGGAATTTTGTGAATTGTTCGGCGTCCATCCTCGTCGCCAATAAAATAAACTCACGTAAACATGAATTAAGTTTAATATTAGGTATTTTTTATTGGTTTGACAAATTACATCAAAACATTACAATCTTTTAAATATATGAGGTAAAGAGGTTTGTTGAGGTTTACTACAATGACAAAACATAATGAATAATTTTTAGCTTATTTGAAGTTGTTTGGTATATTATTGGTGGCATTAAAAGGTCAGTTTCACAAAAAAAGTTCATTTAAATAGTGAGAAAATTTATTTATTTATTGTAAAAAAATGTTTGTACCTACGGCATTATAATAAAACCAATACCATGAGAAACTACATAATTAAATTGATAATCTACAGACAAAATAAATTATTTTATTTAAAATGCCCGGGAGACATGAGGCTAGTTCTTCAGGCTAACTACTTCGGTGAACGAACGTCGTCTTCACATTAGTCTGTCCGCCTAATGCTGTGGCCATATCTAGGCGGTGTGGAAGCAGTCGCTCGCCGAATGCGGCCGACTACAGTGTTCTTTACACTGTTGCGGCCACCGCATGTGGCATGCGGTCGTCGACTTAATGTAATTGCCGCATAAGATTATTCAAAGTATTTTAAAAATGTAATAAAATAATGATTATGTTATGATAATGGCTATTTATTTTAATTACTCTTGGTCTTTTTATTGCAAACTGGGGGTGAGAAAAGAAATGATAAAAAAATATGGTAATAGTCATCTTTCTCATCATCATCATCATTATAGCCAAGACATTTAACATTACGTCCACTGTTAAACATCGGCCTCCTCCAAGATTCACCAAACAGACCGGTCCTGCACCATCCGCAGCCAACGTGTTCCCGCAACCTTAACCAGGTCGTCGCTCCATCTCGTTGGAGGCTTACCTACACTGCATCTTTCTATTCGTGGATACCATTAGAGAACCTTTATCCCATCGGACATCAGTTCTAAGTGCAATGTGCCCTACCCACTGCCACTTTTTAAATTAATTAATTTTAAAACCAAGTAAAACTTACAAATGAAATTGGCTTGTCAAGAATAGTAATAATTTCATTTCATTTGATCTTTTTTTTAGAATAGTATAATTTGAAGTGTCCGATAATGATACAATTACAATCGAATTTTTGAATTTTTTTAAGCGGAACTAGATTATCCTTTTGCTGCATCTGTAGTCGCCGCCTCGGCTCTTCGTCTATCAGAAAGTCGCGGGCACTTGAACTCGTTGTCATCAACACATCCGCACTCTAATGAAAAAAAAAACTAGATTAATTTAAAAATACATATAAACACACTCGAAGTACTCATAGTAGTTCGTCCTATAGCCTGTCAACCAGGGGTGTCGAGGTCGAGATTGAATTTGCTGAGTGGGAGCTATAATATTGTTTTTCGGAAACATAATGTGAAAAATTATGGTTGAACAACGCATTAGCGTCACGGTGAAAGTAAACATCGTCGATGCCATGGCCATGAACTGATTCAACATCAAGCATGCGTTCCAAAGACGTCGGTCTCTGTACGGAATAAACGCAACTTTAGAATCATTGCTTATGCCGCGCATAAAACTAATTTATGTCTAAGCCAGATACATGAAACCTCCATACTAAATGAAAAAATATTGAGTATTATGTCCGATTTAAAAATGCGTGCGACTCAAAAAGTTGCAATATATTCACAGACGGACCGACACCTTTAGTCCTTAGTGGATTGCACGCCAGTTAACTCGCCTAATCTTCTAGCAAATTCGCAGAGGCCTTTCTTGTTCGCGGTGATGTAGAACATCTCTTCAGACATTCGGTGCAGCCAGCTGGAAACTCTTGGGAATCTGGTAACAAAGAAGGCTATTTGATAATTTTATTTCACAAAATTTTCAGCATTAGGTATTTTTGTACGTGCATCGATGTTATTTGCTATGTCTCGATTGGGAACAGAGGATACGGAAAGGATGGGCGGAGTGAGCCACTGATTAGGGCCTCGCGCCTTCTAAGTTACTCGTTTTTTGCTCTATTGAATATCAGATATATATATTTTGTTTTTTTTTTTCTAAACCGTTTTTGGTGTTCAACAAAGAATATTTGTATTGTATTGTATCAGTTCTCTTGCACCTTGCGCACCGTAATAGGACCTCGCCAAAAATATCTTGTGCAAATCAAATTTAAGTCCTGTGATGCCACACGGCTAAGAAATCTGGAAGAAAATCCATTGACAAGAGTGTACAAAAAGTGTCTAACTAGGCAATCCTAATTCAAACAAAAGAAAATACCAAAAAAACAGCAATTCTATAAGATAGTAGGGTAGTAACTTTGAAAATCAAACTTACTCTATTTGATCGATTGGCACAAGTATATTGAGTGTGCTGACGGTGGCTATAAGTATGATATCTCCCATCGAAGGGGAAGAGCCGCCGACGAACGATCGTCCTTGGAGCATCTTCTCTAAGTCCCCGTATGCGCAGTGAACGTCACACATGGTATTCGGCGGGACATAACGACAGTTTTTGTACAGGATTGGGTGCTGAAAAATAATGCTCATAAAGAATTTTCGCAAGTAATATTAAAATCAAATTAATATTTGTCATAGTCAAACATCGTTGTTAAACTTTTTCGTGGAAATGATGTAGTAACGTAGATATGACTAGGTCTATGGCGTAACAAAGTTGTTAGTAACAATATGTTTGACTGTTTTCACTTACTGCTGCTTCTCTATATCGTGGATAGAGTACATTACTGTTAAAGAACATGAATTGATCGATCAGTGCTCGGGCTCCAGGGTCACTAGGCAGCAGTTTGCTGGCATGAGGAGACCAGTACCGAGTCGCCATGTACGTTGCGATGGCGTTACTGGAAAATATAATGTATATTTTAAACTAAAAATTGACGATTGTGTTCTAAATGGTTATTAGAATGGCTTAACAACGTCAGATGTGGAAAGAAAAAGAGCTGTTTTAAATATGAAGTCTACCTGTCATTTAATACAAGGTTCCTATCCTTTAAGATTGGTAACGTTTGAAGTGGATTCATCTGAAACAAGTAGAATGGTTGTAAATAAATCAAAGTTGATGTAATTTTACTAGTTTGTAAGCCATTTAAATAATATCTTTAATTTACTTGAAAAACTTTAAGGACTGTACCTTTATTATTTTAAATTTTAATGGAACAATAACTCAATAGCAGGATGTATAAACATAATGAGTTGAGTAGCGAGTTTAGTAGGTACATTGCCACTGCCATGAAAGATAGATTGAAATAGTCTAAAGCAAAACACGTTGCTATACAAATTTGAACAGGCGTCCTTCAAGGTGCTATAGTGATGTGACACAATCGATCGATCAATCGATCAATCGATCGTTTTAAGAAAAAAGAAAATTCATACTACAGCCATTTCTGGAGACCTATGTTCTCCTTTATCCATGTTGACATCTACTTCGTTAATGTTCAGGTCTAAAGCATCCAAAGCCATCATGACGGCTCTGCAAGCAGGGCTACGGTCTGCTTTCCATAGTGTGCAATGTCTAAAAGAATTTGGAAGGTAGTCAAAATGGGTTAGGCAAGTAAAACACACTTTCCCAAAATGTGCACTTTCTATAAAGGCGCACTTTCCGCAAAATGTACACTCCAAAAATGTGCACTTTCTCATTAAGGGCACTATCCCCGTAAGTGCATTTTCCCAAATAGTACATTTTCTCAAGACGCACACTTTCCCAAAATGTACACTAGTTAAAAATGTCATCTTCACCACAAAGTTTTCCTTAGATGAAGATCCTAAAGCTATGATGGAGATGTTAACATTTTTACTATGTACCTAGATAAATCCTTCGTGCTCGTTCATTTTTACCGTTTATCGAATAGTCTATTATATTTAGGTAAGTATAGGCATAGTACGTAAGTTTCCAAATCTAGTGCTCTACTTGAGAAAGTGCACTTTTTAGGAAAGTGCACCTTCTGAGAATGTGCTCTATCTGAGAAAGTGTACCAATTGGGAAGTGCACTTTTTGAGACAGTGCACCTTCAGAGAAAGTGATCCATTTAAACAAGTGCACCTTTATACCTGATTTACACTCTCGCCTCGTCACCTCGCCTCGCGCCTCGCCTCGTCGTCTCGCTCCGGACGCGAGCGTCAAAATCAAGGCAAATCACGGGACGAGGCGCGAGGCGTAGCGCGCCTGTTCACA
Source organism: Archips xylosteana (assembly GCA_947563465.1). Taxonomy (NCBI): domain Eukaryota; kingdom Metazoa; phylum Arthropoda; class Insecta; order Lepidoptera; family Tortricidae; genus Archips; species Archips xylosteana. Next base: position 1,255,554 of record OX387359.1, read on the forward strand.
CTCTCGTCTCGTGGCTCGTCCCGCAGTTCGTCTCGCCACTCGTACGCGAGTGTAAACCAGGTATTAGAGGAAGTGCATATTTCGGGAAAGGGTGTATTACTTGCCTAACCCGTCAAAATGGTCGCCATAATAAACAAACATCTAAGCTGTGTAATTGCTCATTAGTAAGAAAGTGAATAACATTACAGTTATATTAAGTATGTAATAAGTAGTATGTCTGAAATACGGCAGTCTTTGAAAGATACAGCCCTACCATTCCACCACTTTATCAGTTTAGATAAAAAGTACGTTAAAAAGCTTATAACATAAGGAACTTTGCTACAACACTATTTTTACAGGAAAAAAAATACAAACTTTAAATTGTTTCCAACGCCGCTTGCTCTGCTGGCAGACAACCCCATTTTTATATTATACGTCAAAAGTTTTCAGAATTTTTACATTGTGTCATTTAGTACCTAAATAAACGGAATAATATTTGTTTTCAAAGTTTTGAATTTTTCATAATTTAACGACATTTCAGAAAATTCTGCACATGCATACCATAGATACTTGCTGTCATTATTTAGTAAAATCAATACACTAGGCTGCCAGTATTAAATAGCCATTATTAAAGCTACGTACCTACATATAGGTATTTAGACGACCATATGGCCTAGTGGTTAGAGACCCTGACTATGAAGCTTGAGGTCCCGGGTTCGATTCCCGTGTCGGGGCAGATATTTGTGTGAAAGATACGAATGTTTGTTCTCGGGTCTTGGGTGTTTAATATGTATTTAAGTATGTATCTATCTATACATATAAGTATGTTTATCCGTTGCCTAGTACCCATAACACAAGCTTTGCTAAGCTTACTTTGGGACTAGGTCAATTGGTGTGAATTGTCCCGTGATATTTATTTTTTTATTTTATTTATAGTATTATAATGTAGGTACTTAGTATTTGTAACATAGTTAATTAGTTACCCGTTATCATTTATTAGTCTTTAATGTATAAATACTCTTTGAAGTGATAACTGATAGCCCATTTTAAGTGGCCACAATAAACATATAATCAGGGCGAGTTTAGAAAGGGATTGGAGTTGACAGTATTAATATGCTGACGTCAAAATATGAATGAAATGACAGTTCTGACAGTCCCGTTCTGATTGCAGTTTGATAATACCTTAGTACAGTACAGTATACGTAGTATCTTCTATTTAGTTAGTGAGTACAGTCATGACAACAATAAACCAAGCATCGAGCAAGTTAAAAAATATGTGAAACTGGTAAATTTCAACCTTTTATGAATAAAAATATGTATTCATTTTTATTATCTAAGGGCGGCATCTTATATTATAACTTTAATATTTAATCTTTATTCAAAATAATTTCTTACAATACAATACAATTTATCTAGGAGACTTATAAAAAAGGTAATATAAAAACCGGCCAAGTGCGAGTCGGACTTGCGCACGAAGGGTTCCGTACCATTATCTATAAAAGAATCGTAGGAAGTCCGAGGTTAAAGCAGCTACTAGGAGGTGGTTGGTTGCATTGTCCTACTCCCAAACGGAGGACTTGCTTGGGATTTGTTCGTAGGATTTCTTCGCTCATGTAACAGACGCACACACACACAGACACACATACACACACACACAAACATGCACGCACATACCCACGCATGCACGCACACACACGCACAATATGCATGCACACTATACAATGTGAGGGTGGAAGTGACGAAGCAATTTTAATCTTACATTCTATTTTAAAATTTTCGTATTTTTTTTTTTACTTATAATTATTGTATGAACAGATTGGTTACGTGATAAGTCTCGTTTAGTATAATTAATTTGAATCTTGTTTTATTTTAAATGTTTGCTTTTATGTTAAGTATGTGGTAACGCCACCAGAGTTGAGGCCACGCACACAACCACATCTCATGTAATGACAGCGGGATTTTGACGTTGTGTTGACGTTTAACGACAACACAACGTCAAAATCCCGCTGTCATTATATGAGTTGTGGTTGTGTGCGTGGCCTCAACTCTGGTGGCGTTACCTATACGGACTAGTTTTGTGGGGAAATACCAGCAGCAGAGACAACGAACACAAACGATGTCTCCGTTCAGTGTTTGGTCTGGAACAATCTGAATCTTGTCGGCCATTTTTTGTACAACACAGGATACTCACTTTCCCCGCTCTATATACAGGGTTATTTGTAATTCACTAGCATCCTTTTAACCCTAAACTCCTACCACTTAAACAAATGTTTTTTGTTTTACGGCTTTTGTCATAACTTAATATTTTTGGTGTAATAACGTTTTGAAAATTTGATTCTGCCTCTTATTTTTACGATACTCTGTGTATTTGTATGGGAAAAAAAGTGCTTCATTTTAAAAAGTCGTAAAACAAAAAACATTTGTTTGAGTGATAGGAATTCAGGGTTAAGAGGATGTCAGTGAATTAAAAATAACCCTGTATTTACGAAGTTTGTTTATTTGTAAAGAATAATATAAACATGTTTCAAATAAGGAATCCTAGACAAAGATTGTTGTCAAAATATGGTCATGACATAGTCTGCCCAAATTCCAAGTCAGCTCTCTACTCAAAAAATATAGTTGGAATGAGTGCCAGGCTGTATAATAAACTACCATTGAAGCAAGATTGCCACCTTTACCCTTTAAAAAGAAATTTTTTAACTGGTTAGTGGAAAAGTGTTTTTACAGTATGGCTGATTATTTAACTTCCTCGGAATATCGTAATTGAACGGATTGATATAATAATGATTTAATTATAATTAATAATTTAATTTGGTATTGTTATTTAATAATAATAATAAAGTAGGACATGGTTGTATTTTTATATTAGATTTGTAATTAGTTTATATAATTTGTAATTAATATTAAGTTGACATTGTACACCTCATTGAGGTAGGATATGAAGGACATTGTTATTGTTAATAAGACCTGTTTGACTCATAACCATGCAATAAATTAATTGATATTTGATATTTGAAATTAAGAATTTCGTTTATTGCGCATTGGAACAGTAAACATTGTTATTGTCAAGTCAATATATCAACTTCGGGTCCCAAGATACAGGCACAGCCTAGTTTGGGATCCACAGTGTGAATGATTGTAATCTCCTGGTGCTATAATAAAACATTATTTATTATTATTAAAAACGGCAAAAAAATCACATATATTGTATGGGAGCCCCTTAAATATTAATTTATTCTGTTTTTAGGGTTCCGCACCTCGAAAGGAAAAGGCGGAACCCTTATAGGATCACTTTGTTGTCCGTCCATCCGTCTGTCAAGACCCTTTTTCTCAGGAACGCGTAGAGGTATCAAGATGAAATTTATATCAAATACTCAGTTCTACTGTCTCTTGGATGGAGCTGTGAAAAAATCAAACTTCTAAGCCAACGCAATCAAAAGAGATACAGCCACTTCCCGTGAACTCAGAATCTTGAAATATGGTACGAAGCAAGGTCTTATAGCACAGACAAAGGAAATATTGCGAAAAGCATATTTTTTTGGTCTCTCTGCCTATATCAGTAACCAATCTATAATGATCCCACACTGCGCACATTTTGCTTAGGAGTAGGGGTCTGCTAAGACTGGATATTCATAGATACATATAAATTTGTACGGAACCCTCGGTGCGCGAGTCCGACTCCCACTTAGCCGGTTTTTTTTAGTATTAGTTATTATTATTATTTTTTATATAAGAGGGGGCAAACGAGCAGATGGGTCACCTGATGGAGAGCGATCATCGTCGCCCATGGACACCCGCAACACGAGGGGAATCACAGGTGCATTGCCGACCCTTTTAGGAATTGGTAGGCTCGTTTTTTAAAGATCCCTAAGTTGTCTGCATGTCTGTTTTCACTAACGTATCGTACTATTTTTTTGAGCCATTCACAATTGATTGTCCCGATGGTAAAAATGTTGAAAATCACACGAACACAAACAATATTACGTATAATATGAATAGTTTATACGATAGGCGAGTAAATTGTTTCCAACGTCGTCGCAGCAAAAAGACGGTATTATGAATATTGCATAAGTCCCGTCAGTTTTACAAATGGGTCGCCACGTATGACACTCACGTGAAACGTGATCCAAGCCTTATACTCCGAAGTGCAAAATTCGAACTTCGTATCGTGCTATTCCGCTCATGCTAATAGTATTTAATACGAGAGCGAGCGAGATGGTACGATGCGAACTTCGATTTTCGGAGTAGCCCCCCAGGCCCAGACACCTACAATGACCATAGTTAAGTTGGAATACCTACTTAATACTAGTTTAACACAGGCATACGTTTTGTTAGAATAAATAATTCTAATTTTAACAACCATAGTAAATTTAGCTTAGGTATACTAGTCCAAGAGCTGGCACCAATTTTTGGGTATTTAGAGGTAACGCCACCAGAGTTGAGGCCATGCACACAACCACATCTCATGTAATGACAGCGGGATTTTAACGTTGTGTTGTCGTTAAACGTCAACACAACGTCAAAATCCCGCTGTCATTACATAAGATGTGGTTGTGTGCGTGGCCTCAACTCTGGTGGCGTTACCTATATTTGAGGGAAGCTTAAAACTTGTCACATACCTCTCCTATTATACCCCAACACGGAACTGCAGACCTGGCTGGTGAGTAGCGGGGCTATAATAAATTATCAATTTTTATATCGAGGAACTAAGGAGAGCCATAATTGATGAAAAAGGTAAATTGGATAAAAAATATAAGCTGCCCAAATTACTAATTCCACGCTGACGGAGTCGCGGGCAAAAGCTAGTATACTAATACTTTCATACCCCCTCCACGGTAGCGTTAAACGTTTAACGCAACCTTGTTGGATGGAAGTCGCATTAAAAGTTTCACTTTAAAAAAAAAATATGATGTACATTTGTAAACTTCCACCGAAAATAGGTTTGATCGAGATCTAGTAAACCGCAATTTATCTTTAATTTTGCTGCTACGGAACCCTTCATGGGCGAGTCCGACTCGCACTTGGCCGCTTTTTTTTAAATTAATTACTACTTCATAAAACCACAATGAAACCATAACTTTGGTGATGAATAAATAAATGAATGGTAAAATAAGTTGATCGAGCACCACTGTAGAATAACTTTTCAAATCACGAATTACAAAGTGACCACACAAGCGTACCTATGCTAATACTTATAGCTATAGCTTTTGATCGGACTGTTTTGTTGCGGGACGTTATTGGTCTGTTTATTTCTCTCGTGGAAGGTAGTCTGTAAAGATTCAACAAAATGGTTTATATCCGTTTGAAAAACCTGTTCCAAGGGATATCTCGGCGTTGTTACTCGAAGAATTCGATAAAGTGAGTACATAATTTGTATATGTAAACAATGTCGAATGTGTAGAGTTATTCATAATAGCATGCACTTTGATTTTATTGAATCAATTGTTTTTTATAGCTAAAGGGATGACCTTAGTCAATGTAGTGAAACTTTTAGATATTAATAATATGTTTTTCTTAATCATAAGCCGCAACGCAATGACAAAGCAACTGGTGTTGTATGGAGACGAAGCATCACCTCCAGTTCAGTTCGTCATGATAACTGCTTCCATGCTAAAGATCCAAATGGACTTTCATCATGTTGATATTTTTAAGGGAGAACAAAGTACGGATTTTTACACGCAGGTAAAAACTAACTATCGCCTGAACTTCATTAGAACAATTTTTAGCTATCATACTATATCTAATTAAGAAAGGAGGCTTGTGCCCATCATTGGAACGTAATTACGTCTAATGTTAATTTTTATTATTATTTAGGTGATCGGCTATTTGCCGGGACAGTCTTTAAAGTTGTATGAGAAGCAAGCATACTCAAGTTTAACCATAGAGTTGTCACTCTTTTTTTTTATATACTAAAATAATACATCTGCCCAGTAGTATTGACAGGTATTAGGCGTTTTTGAGATCTTTTATGTTACATTGCTTTGATACACAGACACAAAAAGCCCTTGCCGTAAGTTTTTTGCCCTATAAAGGGCTTATTACACTTGGCTTAATTTAGTCATCTCATCCTAACTATCTTCAAGAGAGGGGATAGTAAGGACGCTCTTGATTACACTTATCCTATAGTCACTGAATCAGTTAGCATTTCAAGCTTATCGGTATCGGTGTCGGACGTGTCGGATGCAATGCCGCCAGTTTGTCCAAAAATCAAAAAATTGGCCTTGGAGTAGCCTTGGCCGTAGCATCCTTGCAAGTTAAAAAAAAGAAGGACTTGGGCTAAGGAATATTTATTGTTGAGGAACAAATTGTCAACAATAAATATAACCAATATTTTAGAACCTGAAGATTTCAGATGTTATTTAAGAATGGATAATTTTTTTTAATGGTTATTTTTTTAAAGTTTTTAATGTGGCGTTTTTATCAATGTTTTTATACATGTTCAACAACACGTTGCAGCCCTCGTTTCGCACTACTTTGTTCATGTAATTTTTATCGTTTTGTCCCAGAGAAATCAATTACGTTGCTCTGAACTTCCTTTTTGTTCGCCATGTTGAACATTAAACAATGTGCACACGCGAAACACGTCCGCTCGCCGTCAGGTGTGCGCGTGTTGCCTATCGATAGTCCAATATCGATAGACTATCGATAGTCTATCGATAGTATCACCACGTGTCAATACTATCGATGCTATCGATAGTTATTTACAAGCAATATTATTGATAATGGCAATACTATCGATAGTTATATGTCCAATACAATCGATAGTATCGATAGTATTGCAAAATTAGGCAATAATGACCAAAAACAATCGATACTATCGATAGTGTCGATAGTTTTGTACTATCGATTGTGCAAAACTATCGATACTATCGATTGTATTCGGTCATTATTGCAATACTATCGATACTATCGATTGTATTGGACATAAAACTATCGATAGTATCGATAGTATTGCCATTATCAATAGTATTTATCGATAGTATCGATAGTATTGACATGTGCGATACTATCGATAGTAATATCGATATCCTGAATAGTTGGCGAGGTCAACGATCGATAGTCAAACTATCAATAGTTCTGCAACACTGTGCACGGCGACTAACAGTAACAGCACTAAATATTAGGTACTTATTACACCTTTCCTAACTAGGATGCTAAGGGTGAGGCCACACGAGCGTAATTTTGTGAGTCGTGAGCGGCAGAATTTCGGTTCGCGCCATACAATAAGCGCCATCACGTGACACAATGTATGGCGCAACCGAAATTCTGCCGCTCACAACTCAAAAAATTACGCTCGTGTGGCCTGACCTTAAAACATTCAGCTTGTCAGAAACCATCCTCGCTCGCTTCTAATTAGGATACTTTTTGGATCCTTTCTGTGCTAAACGCGATTACACTTTCCTAAATTAGGATTCTAAATAATTTAGTATCCTAAATTTAGCCGTGTGTAATAGCCCTTTGAAAAAGTCTTGAACGTCTTCGCTTTAAAAATACAAAGATTAATCGTTTGTTGCTCATTCATGCAGCTAGAGGTGCTTTTATTTTACCCATAATCAAATCGAGATTCGAGTTGCATCATCATTTAGATAAGAGGCTCTGAAATATTTTTAAGTCTTGAGTACGAGACCAACATGTAATTTCTGTATTACTACGATGGACTGGACCAACATTCATGATCGACCGATTGATTTACTCTGCTTTACATTAAAATTACTAAAGTTTACCACTGACAGATGGTTTGCCTTCATTTCATATTCAACTTACAAATAAAGCCAATTTTAGAATACTGTTACCCACGTTTGCAGATTTTGTAACAGCTACTTTATTTGTATGGTGTTAAAGTTGGAAATGAAATGAAGGCAAGCCATCTGTCAGTGGTAAACTAAAAGTAAACGTATTGTACAGTAACAAAGGTTTCGCAGCTTTCAGGACTTAAACCTTACTTGTTTTACATATACTTTTACAGATAAACCCATTGCAAAAGGTACCGGCATTGCAAGTTAATAGTGACGCTGTCATCTATGACAGTCACGCCATTGCTATGTACTTGTGTTCCGTCAGTGACAGTCACAGTCTCACCAGTCTGTACCCAATAGACCCTGTCACTAGGGCCTGGGTCAACCAAATGATGTTCTTTAATGCGGGCACCTTATTCCCGATTGACAGTTTCATACTTGTAAGTAATAAACATCTTTCTTCGTCTGTGAAGAGTTCGTTTATCGCTATCCCGCGGGAACTATGCAGTATTTTGGGATACGAACTATTCTATGACCTTTCCAGGGTCTCAAACTATCTCTATACCAAATTTCTTCTCAATCGGTTCAGCGGTTCAAGGGTGAGGCCACACGAGCGTAATTTTGTACGCTATACTACGCGTATTGTTGTTTTGTTTCGGTTCGCGCCATACAATATGCGCGCCATCACGTGACACTCACGTGACGCAATGTATGGCGCAACTGAAATTCTGCCGCTCATAACTCACAAAATTACGCTCCTGTGGCCTCACCCTAAGCGTGAAGAGGTAACAGACAGACAAACACACTTTCGCATTTCTACTATTATTTTGGAATGGATATATGGATTAGTATAGGTAACGCCACCAGAGTTGAGGCCACGCACACAACCACATCTCATGTAATGACAGCGGGATTTTGACGTTGTGTTGACGTTTAACGACAACACAACGACAAAATCAACTCACTTAACTCTGGTGGCGTTACCTGCGTTACCTATATGTATAGATTTGTATGCTGACTGGCAGTTATGTCCATACTTTGTTTTACTTAGTATAGTTCATAATTGTTTTTAATCCAATCAACGTCAAAGATTTTTTATCTAGTTAAGAATATTAATTCGACAGCATTACATCTAATTTCATCTAAGTTTTTTTTAGCCGTGGTGGCCTAGTGGTTTGACTTATGGCCTCTCAAGCAGAGGGTCGTGGGTTCAAATCCCGGCTCACACCTCATGAGTTTTTCGGAATTTATGTGCGAAATTACATTTGTAATTTACCATGAGCTTTACGGTGAAGGAAAACATCGTGAGGAAACCCGTATACACCTGGGAAATAATTCAATGGTGTGTGTGAAGTTCCCAATCCGCACTGGGCCCGCTTGCCCTCTCATTCGGAGAGGAGGCCTGTGCCCTGCATGGGACGTATAAAGGTTGGGATGATGATGATGACATCTAATTTCAAGTCACTCAATATGGTCTTAACTGTATTATAACAATTATAATGTTATTTTAGAATCAATATTTTCGCGGCTACTGGCCTCCTGAGCAAAAGAAGGTCGAACAGTGGTATTCAGCCTTAGATCATCTGGAATATCGGTTGACACATAGTGATTGGCTTGTGAATGACCAGGTAAAGCTTTTACATATACCATGAATTATGATATTATACTTAGGGTCAGGCCACAGGAGCGTAATTTTGTGAGTTGTGAGCGGCAGAATGTCGGTTGCACCATACATTGTGTCACGTGATGGCCCGCATATTGTATGGGGCGAACCGAAATTCTGCCGCTCACGACTCACAAAATTACGCTCGTGTGGCCGTAAACATTTAAACGGTATATCTTTATTATAGGTGTGCCTGGGTGATGTTTGCTGTGCTACTACTGTGGGTTCCCTGCAACTGTTGGTGCCACTCTTGGATCGTCATATACTGGTTGATATTTGGTTAAGCAGAATAAGGGAGTTACCAAGCTTCCAAATACATTTACGTGGGATCCAGCGTTTGAAAGCATTCATGGGAATTTGGGGTTAAATTTCTCATAAGATAATAAATATTCGCCGTTCGGCTACTTTCTCGTTTTCGGATGCATCCGGAACCGGAATACTGTTTTATGTCTATCAAATATTATTGTGATTTTGCCACTTAAATTTTAAAGTAGAAGTACTTAGTATACTAAGGTAATTAAAGGTATCCAAGAAAAAAGTAAACAATAAGTAAACTTTCTCTTATATGTACAACCTTTTTTTTTCTACATTGAATATTTCACATTTATTTTACTAAATTTATTAATTTGATGATCAAACATTTTTTTATATATAAAAAAAAACAGCTTGACATCGCGACTGTACTTGTATCATTCATCACAGTTACCAAATAAAAATAATTTAAATTTTTTTCCGTATTTTTTTATTAACACTGGCAATAACTAAACGTCAAACCTCTACTCTCTATGGACTCTATTGATTGGTCGACGAGGAGATGTAAAAAATGGCTGCCTTGCCTTCTCCTACTCAGGTAGAATTAATTAAAATTAAATAATCCGTGTTGTGCGAATTAAACAGAAATACGGCCCGGAGGAGACCTAAGAAAGTGATCTACAGTATAGGGCAGTTTATGTTGTCAAACGAACAAAAAATACTGAGATATTCCGTGTTAAAGTTTCGTGTACTATAGTTGGTTTACGCTGCCTAAAAATATATTGGAATTGATGTTTCTAGCAGTTCGTGTTAACAGTTGTCTTCGATATACAGTGTAGTGAATATTAGTGGTGTATACTACAGTTATAAACCCTAATTAAAGAGTAGTATCGTAATTAAAGCAGTTTCCGCGAACATTGAATGTCATGAACTGACCAAATGTCACACCCATCGTGTGATTGAAAAATACTTGTTATTAAAGTAATATAAAATCGCGAGTTTCGCGTTTTCAAAATGTGGCTTGAACCATTGCAGGTGGCAGGGACCCACAGCGCTATATACGAAGCGTATTATCACCAGGTAAGTGGTTTTTGTTTGATGTATTGTTACGCTGTTAGGTTCGCATGTTTCACTTAATAAATAAGTTTCTAAGGTTGAATTTAGCGTATCGATTATGGAATTACGCTACGCCGTCTTACGGTTGTCGGTGTAGATGTTGGATATTACAAATAAAGTTATACGTAGTCTGACCTTGCAATGAAAGCTGATCAATGATTTCGATTGAGTACCCCTTTAATTGGTTCGCCGAAATCCATCTTCGCGTTTTCTCGCGAATAAATATTGATGATAATTACTTATTTTTTATAGTTGGACATGCCACTTTGATTCTATTTAATTCTTATTGAATTATTCCTGATAGTGTCATAACCTAAGATTACCCATCTTGATAACATCAGAGACACATCTAGTCATATTATTCAGAGATGTATTACATAAGCAAACTTTTCATCTGTATTTGAATATAAAAATAGTTATACTTGTGTAAAATCCACATCCACATTTAAGGCATATCAAAATTAATAAAGAAAAAGAAAAAAAGAAAAACATTTATTCATGACAACAATAGCATAAAGACATAAAGATTTCAATATAAAGCAACTAGGTATCACAAAACGGACCCACCTCAGCATAATGCCGGCTCGAGAGCCAGCGCTGGTCTTGGGACCGTGAGGCCGTCATTTGCTCGCTGCACACACGATCGGACCGTGTCTAATTGTGAATGCAACCATATGATCGTGCAGCTGTACCAACACAAGGGCGTTATATTTTGGCATGGCGTTGACATTGACAACTGACACGGCCAACCACATGAGCAGCAAGCAAAACAATATATAATAAATAAAATATTTTAATTTTTTTTTTTTTTTTTTTTTTCTTTTGGCTTTCACCCTTGCTTTTTTAGCAAGGCGTATTTTGCCAATGTCGACGTAAAGACATGACACACATGAGGAGACTGTTCGGTTTAAGAAATTTTGATTTTGGGGAAGGAATAGACAGGAGACCTAGAACAAATAACACGAGTTATGGACGGTACACAGACAACATATAAGACGATCTTACATTACAAGTTTTTTTTTTTTTTTAATTGGAGGGAAATGGTAGTTAAGCATGCTAACACGAAAGGAATGAAAAGTTTGGAAGCATAATATATTATATAAGAGAGGCATGCTACAGTAACTACAGCTTAATGTTGTGGCACTGTATGAATTTTATTAAAACTTTTAGCAAGGGAGAGTCCAAGAGAGAAAGAAGTGACAGGAAGTCGATAGGTCGCGGTACTTCCTTAGGTAACACATCATACAAGGAGTATGTTAGTTTACTGCAGTTGAAAAAAATGTGATCCAGGGTACCTTCGTCAAGACCGCATTCGCATAGGGAGTTATCCCGCACCCTAATTTTTGACAGGAATACCGGAGTGCAGACATGACCCAGACGGAGTCGACAAATAGTAGAAGTGACCCATTTATTAGCTGAGCGGAAACGGTAGAACCAAGGTTTGTGAGGTATCAGCGGTTGAATGTTTCCATAATGACGACCTTTCTGATGTCTGGAGAGGTTCCACTGGTTCTGCCAGGAATCCCTCAAGTAAGTTCGAGCGCACGTCATTAAGTCTGATGAAAAGATAATGTTATAGTCCTGGGAACCGATTTCGATGGCCTCTTTTGCCCACGTGTCCGCTTTTTCGTTGCCAACTATGCCGCAATGGCCTGGAATCCATGCAAGAGTAACTTCTAGTCCTTCCATTTCACAGCGCATTAGAGCCTCTTTAATCTTTAATAATACTGGGAATTTAGTTTTCATTTTAAAATGGTTGCCTACAATTGCTTGTAAACAGCTTTTAGCATCTGTAAAAATTATAGTTTTTGGAACATTATGTGATTCCGAAAATTTAATGGCCTCTAGAATTGCTATGGACTCCCCAGTAAAAACCGATGATTGAGCTGGGATTTTTTGGGTCAAAGCGATTTGGTATTTGGGGATCCATACCGCTGCGCCCACGCAACCATCGGAATCCACTTTGGAAGCATCTGTGTAAATGGCAAGCCGGTCTTGCCATTTTTCCAATTTTTTATTGAAATGGGTGTTAGCTGATGGACTATCCTTGTGAATGCCAAAATCAAGAATAACATTCGGGGAATAGATTAAAGAGTCAAAGCTGGCCTCGAATATAGGGTTGGCGGTAGTGGAAAATAAAGGAGATGGAAGGTTTTTTAATTTGGAGTAAGAAGAGATATATCTTGGAGTTTCCTTATGTGCCCAATATATATTATTAGAAACTTCCTGGGAGAGGGCCTCCAAACGGGGGAGAAGAGGATGATTTGAAAATGAAGAAGCCTTAAAAATGAAGCGGTCCGCCAGATACTGTCTGCGGAGGGAGAGGGGAGGGTCATAGCATTCAACCTGCATGGCGTTTTTTGGAGATGATTTCATTGCTCCCAGAGCAATACGAAGGCACTTAGCTTGAATAAGGTCAAGTTTTGTAAGGGCAGATTTATTACAGGGCTCTATTACGAGTGAGCCGTAGTCTATCTGGCTACGAATTACTGCATTATAAACGAGTTTTTGGCAGTATGGGTGAGCGCCCCACCAGACACCAGAAAGAGCCCGGAGAACATTCACCCCCCTTTCGCATTTCCCAGATATGTACTCCAAGTGTGGGACACCAGTCATTTTGGAATCCAAAAACACTCCGAGGAATTTGACCGAGTCTTTGCAAGGAATGACCTCACTCTCATAGCAGATGTCTATGTTAGGGATTATTCGACTACGCGTGAAGGTCACTGTACAGCTTTTAGACGGAGATAAAGCCAAACCTTGCTCGTCCAACCAAACCTTAAGATAACTGATCGCCTCGTTCAGTCTTGAGGCTGCCTCAGCAGTTGATTGTGTAGCGGTGTACAGCACCAAGTCATCTGCATATTGTAGGATTTCACAAAAGGGTGAGACAGAGTGTTCAATGTCCATTGTATATAGATTGTAGAGGAGGGGAGAGAGTACCGAGCCTTGAGGGAGTCCCTGCCATAGGGTACGAGGAGGGTAGAGGGTATTACCAGTTCGGATTTTAATGGTCCTTCCCATGAACAGTTTACAGACAAAATGTACTATCTTCGCAGGAATACTCAGCTGAAGCATTTTAGCTCTGAGTACCGGGAGAAGTACATTGTCGTACGCAGCGGAGATATCCAAGAAGCATCCTATAAGATGTTGTTTTTTTGAAAGGGCCAATCTAATGTCTGAAGTCAGTATGCTTAAATTGTCCATAGTACTTTTACCTTTACGAAATCCGAACTGTGTATTAGCTAGCAAATTATCTTTCTCTACGAACCATTCCAACCTATTCTTAATCAAATTTTCAAATATTTTACATATTGAAGAGGAAAGGGCTATTGGGCGATAGGAGTTTGCATCCAGGGGGTTTTTTCCTGGTTTAAGGATTGGGATTATAATTTGTGACTTCCATTCCTCGGGGACTTCACCAGACACAAAAAAAAGGTTAAGCAGGCTCAGAAGATATTCCTTTGAAAAGCGATTAAGTTTGCGGATAAAAATATATGGAATACCATCTTCACCAGGTGAGCTGTTACGAAGGTTGTCTAGTGCCAACTCAAGTTCTGTGTATGTGAAGGGCAGATCAAGAGGACCTAGCCTGACAGAAGGAGGAGAGGGGTCTATGCATGACTCCTCAGGGACTGATGGGGGAGCCAATTTATCCGCAAATTCCAACAGCCAGGAAGGGGGATTATTAGGGGCTGAGCAGTCAGGTTCAAAGGAGCCTCTAAATTTTTTAATGCTTTTCCAGACCATCGAAGGCGGGGTTCTCGGGTTCAAGCTTTCGCAGAATCCCTTCCAACCCTTCCTTTTTTTTTTATTCAGAAGACGCTTGGTGCGAGCACATATTTTTTGAAAGTTTAAGAAATCTTCAGAGAGGCCGGATGCATTGAAAGTGCGTTCAGAGTTGTTCCTTTCCTTTATTGCCGCCGTACATTCTGCATCCCACCAAGGAGGCGAAGGGATTTTGTTACAAAGATTTTTTTTTTTAGGGATGGATGCATCGGCGGCTTCTATTAGTACGGATTGGAAGTGTTGGTATTGTTCGAAGGGGTTTAAACGGTGACGGTCAACATTCTTTAAACTTTTTTCAACATGGAAGGAAAATTTAGGCCAGTCCGCTTTATCTACTCTAAATTTGAGGAGTGGTTGGGGGGCAGGTGAAGGGAGAACTGAGGTTGGCTGGGACATGATGATGGGGAAATGATCACTTCCGAATGACTGGCTCAGCACCCGATAGGATAGTGAACACGAGAGGTTGGGAGAGCAAGCTGACAAGTCCAACACTGAGTTGGGGTTTTGCCCCGGGTAAACCCGGTGAGTGGGGGATCCGTCGTTGATAACTACGACGTTAATATCATCAAACAAGTCCAAGAGGAAAGCGGAAAAAGCGTCAGAATGTGATGAGCCCCAGGAAGTGTTGTGGCTGTTAAAATCCCCTAGAATGAGAAGAGGAGGAGGAACCGAGAACAAGATGGTGGAAAGATCTGGGATTAAGTTAATATTTGGGTGTGGGATATAGATGGATAGAAAATTTATTCCCATGACCTTAGCCGCAACTGCGTTAATTTCATGAGAATGCGGTGGGAGGGGGATATGGGAAATAGAGTAGCCTCTTTTAATCAATAACGCACAGCCTGCGCGTCCATCGTCGCGGTCCTCCCGGAGGCATGTGAAGCCAGGTATCCTGAAGCGGGAGCCCGGTCTCAGCCATGTCTCCGAAATGGCCGCCACTGCGATGGAGTGCTCATTAACGAGATTGATTAAGTCAGGTTTTTTAGGGATAATGCTACGAATATTCCATTGCAGGAAGTTGGCCTGGAGGGCCATTGGAGAAGGACAATTTCTCGGCTAGTGATACCATTAAAGGGGCAACGTCGTGCGGTAAACAATCGCTCCATTTGGCGATTATATTAGTAAGCAGCTTGAACAAAAGTTCCATGAGGTCTTCATTAGGAGTCTCATCTGGCTTGCGCCAGGACGACAAAAGATGACCATTTGGGACCTCGGATCGGGGGGATGAGATGATGTCTTGGTGGGCCTGGCGGTCATAACCGGGAGTCAGGGGGGTCCTAGCTCTGGGTTTGCGGGTTATCGTTTTGCGGTATGAGACCGAAGGGGGCGATTGGGTAGGGGGGAGGGAGTGGGCGGAAGAGGGAGATTGCCAAGGGGAGTTAGATACTGGTTCAAACAAAACCTTAGCGACGTCGGCATAAGGTCGGCGAACGGTTGGGAAACGAGAAGAGGCTTCTTGATAGGAGATGTTGTGCTCCGACATTGCCATTTTAATTGACTTTTGTCTACAGTACTCGGGGCAGCGTTGGTCTGTCGCATAATGATGGCCTGAGCAGTAGAGACAGGTTACTTGCTCAGCTGCAATATTGCATCCCTCGCCGGGGTGTTTATGGGCGCATTTGAAGCATCGGGCATCGGAGCGGCATTGGGCCTGAATATGGCCGAACCTCAAGCATTTACGGCACTGAATTGTAGGTAGTACGTATATTTCAACCTTCAACGACGTGTAAAACGCAAATACTTTTTCTGGGAGTTTTTGACCTTCAAAAGTTACTACAACCGTCTGTGTTGGAACCCAAGATGGAGGACCTCCCTCCTGAGTTACTTTACGCTGAAGACGACGGGCTTTAAGGATTTTCCCTTGTCCGTCTTTGAGGTCCGTAGCATCTACAAATTCATCCATTGACCAGTCAACTGGAACGCCACGAATTAAACCCATCCTGGAAACGTTGTAAGAAGGAATAGAAGCTACGAATTTGTGTTGTGTTAGGCAAGGGTTCTCAATTATATTATTTGCATCTAAAGCGGTCAAAAATTCCACCGAAACACGGTTCCTACCCACTGATTTTATACCATCTTTTTTGATGTTTTTAATATTGTCCTTAAAAAACGCGAGGCCAACTTTAATAGGTTGAAGTGAGATGCCAGAATTACTAGACTCTGCATCTCGGGAGATATGAACAATAAACGGGCCACTGTCTCCTGTCCCGTACCTGCGGTATCCGCCGTCTAGATCAGGATGTTTATAAATGCCGGCGACCGAGGCGTTATCGGCATCGTTACCCTGCGTCACCCTTTTTTCTCTTGGTTCAACCACCTTTTCGGTCGATGTCAGCTCCAAGGAACTAAGGTTACGCTTTCGCGCCTTGTTATGCGAAACCGTATCCCCCCTCATAGGACTGTCACCGCCCGGATCCGGGGGCTCCTCGTTTCCCTCCATATTATTGGCCTTTGGCTCTCAGCCAAACGGCCAAATGTGACGTTATATTAACAATATATTATAATTAGTATTAGTACACCACCACCAGATATTGATAATAAGAGGATTAATATTTAGATTGGGAATATAACCTAAAAATGAACTGACTCACTGCACGGCGCTTCTGTCAATCTCCAAAAATATTTTAATTATTGTAACTAGTAACAATTAAATAATAAAAACAAAGAGTGAAAAAGTGAAAAAATAGCAGTGACATTTCTCATCAAAATCTAAAATCTAATTAGAAATTTGATGAATGCAGTATGGGAAATGACTTTTGTGGCAAGGTTTTATTCCGGACTACTTTTCTCTGTATAGTCAACCAAGAAATTTCTTTATCACCCTAAGGTTCAATGTCAGTTGTGTGGCTTAAAACTAGAGATGTAAGGGATATATTTAGACGACCAGATGGCCTAGTGGTTAGAGACCCTGACTATGAAGCTTGAGGTCCCGGGTTCGATTCCCGTGTTGGGGCAGATATTTGTATGAAAAATACGAATGTTTGTTCTCGGGTCTTGGGTGTTTAATATGTATTTAAGTATGTATCTATCTATATAAGTATGTTTATCCGTTGCCTAGTACCCATAACACAAGCTTTGCTAAGCTTACTTTGGGACTAGGTCAATTGGTGTGAATTGTCCCGTGATATTTATTTATTTTTTATTTTATTTATATCCGGCCAGTATTTGGTATCTGGCCTATCTGGCCACAATTTCACTATTCGGCCGAATACCGGATAGTTGCATACTATACGGCCGGATGCCGGATAGTGAAATAACAATACAAAACAATACAAATATTCTTTACTAGCTTTTGCCTGCGACTCCGTCCGCGTGGAATTAGTAATTTGGGCAGCTTATTTTTTTTATCCAATTTGCTTTTTCATCAATTATGGCTCTCCTTAGTTCCACGATATAAAAAAAAAATTCAGTATCCGGTATCCGGCCAAACAACTATCCGTTACATCTCTACTTAAAACATTAAAAACTATTTTCACTTATGAATCAGCCTTATTAGTAGTTTATGACTGTACAGGCATAAACTACTCTTCAAGACAGATCAAACAAGCCCAAACACGATGGGATAATGTTGAGTTGTTGAGGAGTTCCTATGGGCACCTTCCGTCTCCATCATCAGATCAGTACCATGGTACTACAATATTGTATTGTCACCTGACTTACATATGTATGCATAATTTCATCTCAATCTGTTGAGGATAACTCCTTTCAAATTCAGTTATAAGATTCCATCTGAACAAATATACATTGCAATAGTAGAATATATAGAGAAAATCTTTCTTCTTTGTTGGATATTAGCTAATGGCTAGCTAATTTATGAAAATTAGTAAACGCGTCAGTGTAGTTTGGTGGTGGTGATAGTTGAGTTTGTGTGATTTGTGTGTGTTCGTACAGTGTGGAGGTGGAGGAATGGCATGACACACATTTCTTACATAAACATAACTATCGCAAGGTTACGGGTGAGCAAAGCAATTGTTTCAGTTCATTAAAACATTGTTGCTGAGGGTGCCCTGCTCTGTACTAAATTTCCCCAGCTCCCCATAATATCCTCTTTCAGAGGAGAACTGTATAGCTTGTGCACAGAAGGAGGTGTTTCATGCCCCTAATAAATGTGACGTTGCCACAATGTCCTAAAGATGGACAACCAGACATAAGAATTTAAGGGGCAAAATTTTATGACAAGCATGTAGTTCCTTTATCGATAATCTCTATTATCAATGCTTTTCCCATATACCAGTGCTGGCCCCCAGCTTTGTTTGTAATTCTATATTATTTGTAGGTTTGTAGATAAGTATTATTTTGGAAATGATAAAGTTTATGCAAAGAATATTTTAAATGATAGCTGGGTAATGAGTACCATTGCACTATTAACAAATAACAATAAAGAATACAATTGAGTTATTATTTTGTTTCATTTTACTTTCTATGAAATTGTATTTTTACAAGCAAAACTTGGATCAATCACTAGTGCATGGGAAAATCATCGATAATTGACTTTATCGATGTAGGAACTCCCTGCCTGTCATTAAATTTTGCCCCCTAAAATCATTGGTTGTCTGTGGACAACTTACACTCGTAACTTAGTACATATTTTAAATAAGAAATGGTTTAGTAGCTGATTGAATACACATACAGAAACACAGACTAAATAGACCTATCCCAACTAGAGAAAATAGCTGCCACAAAATTTAGTGACATTGACTTTCAGTAATGCCAGTAAATAACTGAATGATCATGCAAATGGTTAGACCCTAGCATGCCAACTTTTATTGCGGACATAAAATATCTAACCGGTACTCATGTGTAGGATATTTCCTTCAAGTCCATGATAAGAAATGGCATTTTAGTGTCCACATTTTACTATTTGAGCATTGCTACAGAAATGTCTTGACAGGTGGTTGTATTCTATTTAAGTGTCCTATCAATTGTTTACATACAAGCTCTTGTTTGTTTGTTGCAAAAGATAGCTGTGATTGAAAAGTGTATCCAGATTGATAATAATACTAATTTAGACATTACTGGTAGGATTATAAAGTCTAGATTAGAATTCTCACCAAAGTCACTATGAGTAATGTTTAATTCAGTACTTCACTTAATTCTCCCTCCACCTGTGTCTGCTCAATTTGGAGGAACAATTGAAGTTGTGGTAAAAATGACAAAAATACACTTCAAAGTAATTTGTTAAACTTTTGGATGAAGGTATTTCATAAAATTATCTTAGGACTGAGAATTGTATAATTAAATTATTTGGTAAAAATTTTGGTATAAAAAATAAAGTTATGTAGAATATTGTTACTTTCTAGGGTTAATGAATGCTTTCTTTATTATTTTTGTCTGAAAGTGGATAAATTGTATAGACTGTAATATTTTTTTGTTTTCTAATATTTTTTATTAATAATTTTATTTTTGAAGTGTCACATGGATACCTATATTACATGTTGCACAGATAAGTACATAACTAAGTACACAGTAGTAGGGTATACACTTAGTTTTAAAAGTTACATGTACTTAATATAAAATGAACCTACTACCTAGTTAATGTTGCTAACTAAATTGCTACACCCCAACAGCCCCAACAGGGTATAATTTTTTGTACATTATTTTGTAGAAATGTTGCAATTGAATAAATACTGGATAGTGCCCATTGATTTATTCAATTTCATAAAAAAATAAAAATGTCTTATATGATGTAAGACATTTCCATTCAATTACAAATGTTGATTTTCAAGTCTGAGTTAAAGCTGAATTGGATGCCCAGAGGAATAATTGATTATCTATCTATCTATCTACCTATCTAATCTAATCTAATCTATCTAATACCTTTAAACAAGAAATTCTTGTATATATGTATATAATCAGGATCTCGGAAACGGCTCCAACGATTTCGATGAAATTTGGTATGTGGGGGTTTTCGGGGATGAAAAACTGATCTAGCTATGTTTCATTTTCAGAAAATCGCTTTTACTCGTGTTTTCCGGCTATTTTTGTTTGCATTAGAATACAAAGCTAAATTTCGCCGGCTTCGAGCAGATCAAAATAGCACAGTAGTAATCGGGTGGTCGCGGATCCAGCCGACTTCGGTTCGATTCCACGTTTATTTAAGGTTTTTAGTTTTTTTTTTTAAATTTATTTTTCATGAAAAAACGTCAAGTTTCTTCTTTTGTGTGAAAAAGTTACTTTTTGTGAGAAAAAGTATTATAGGGAACGTGCAGTAACTATAGGCGGCAGCACTAATGCGACAGAAGAGACACTATGCGGACAGTAAAACAAACTTATCAACATTCAAATTGATGGCACCCTTGTGGCACCAGTTGGCAGCACCGTCTATGTGCACGTTCCCTATTGGGAGCACAGAACAGGAAAAACCGGTTGTCTGTAAAGTCGGTTTACGGACGATAGTTTAACGTGACTCACCCCTCCACCCCTCCGGTGTTTTTGTCAAATATCTTGAAAACGGTGCATCCTACGGCAAAATCAATGAAATTTTCATCCCTCCTTTGGAACCCCCGAACCCCCTCCCCCGCCCCGCCTCCCTCGCACATATACATATAATCAGGATCTCGGAAACGGCTCCAACGATTTCGATGAAATTTGGTATGTGGGGGTTTTCGGGGATGAAAAATTGATCTAGCTTGGTCTTATCTCTGGGCAACCAAAAAACGCTTGGTACCGAGTTTCAGCCCGAGCAGAGCTCGGTCGCCCAGGTACTTATTAATATGTGACTAATTTTTACGGATATACCTTGAAGACCCCGCGTTTTTACGTCAACTGGTCTCCATATTGATCATTTGGCGAATTTATTTTATTACTAAATGATGCCTTTGCTTTACATATAATTTCAAACAATTTTGAATAATCATACAAGATTTCCTATCTTTAAGATCTTACAGGATGTCTCTAGTCCTACATCTTTTCTTTTCTTCCTCCTAATGGCTTTCACCCTTAGTATTTTAGCAAGTGTGCATTTTGCCTCTGTCAACTTAGAGACATGAACACATGAGGAGAATGTTAGGTTTATGAAATTTTTATTTTGGGAGAGCCTTTGCATCAAATGACATTTTATTTCTTCCCATATTTTTTTTTCTACAAGTTCAATACCAGAGGGCGTATTGTCTAACGCGCGGGGGTTTGCCATCATCTCTTTCTGACACCATCTTATACCGTTTGACAGAGAGAATTAGTGAATGAGTTATGAAACACAAGCGTCCAAGTGTTAGACAATACGGCCTCTGGCCTTGTAACTGGTCTCCTGTTAAGATAATCAACGCTTTATAATAAGGATGTTTACCGTTTACACCTATATGCACTATTTTTGTGCGGTTGGTGAGCCCCTCTTCAAGTGGGTGTTCAAAATACGCTAACGCACCGTAAACAAAGTGACGTAACTCATACGCCACCTAGAATTTCATCTACGTATTGAACATTGATAATGTAAGAGATCCATACAAGATCCGCTAAAAAATGAACGCCAAGAAAGGAAATTAAGTTTTAAAACATCAGTTGTGTTAAATAGGTGGGTACTTTAGATGTATTTATGTATCTACCGTTACCCGTCCACTGCTGGACGTAGGCTTCCTTCATATTGTGCCAACACTCGCGTTCCTGGGCTTCCCTCATCCAACCGCTGCCAGCTGTCTTCCCAAGGTCATCAGTCAAACGTGTCGCAAGGCGTCCTTACACTACGCTTTCCACTCTAGGACTAGTCTGTTCCAAACGTGACCA
The DNA here is from genome assembly GCA_947563465.1 of Archips xylosteana. Classification (NCBI taxonomy): domain Eukaryota; kingdom Metazoa; phylum Arthropoda; class Insecta; order Lepidoptera; family Tortricidae; genus Archips; species Archips xylosteana. Next base: position 1,277,808 of record OX387359.1, read on the forward strand.
GCCCATTGCCACTTCGCGTGCTAATCCTTTGGGCTACGTCAACTACTTTCGTCTTTTGCCTGATATGCTCGTTGCGGACCCTATCTTTCGACGAGATACCGAGCATAGCCCTTTCCACAGCACGCTGAGTGACTCTGAACTCTTTTATATGTATGTAAATTAATAAAATAACAATGTAGATCTGTTTGAAAAATATACCTGGTTGAGTTTCTTGTCGGACTGTTCTCAACAGGGTTTTTTCGAATTGGTTGTAGATTCCTCGACATTCATAAATACTTGTTATATGATACCTTAAGAGGATACGATGGCTGAGAGACTTTTGAGAAATAGGTATTTTAATGAAATGTCGCTGTCTCACCCGAACCCCTCCCTGTCAGTACAGCGAGAGCGGGACAACTGTAGCTCAGGGCTCAGACCGTTAATAGGCGCGTAAAATTGATCAAAACAGCATTTCGTAGTCCCCTGTTTTCTTCTCGAAAGCTGGACAAATAAAATTATTTTTTTCAAAAATAATTAGAGGACAGATTTAGCTATGCCCCTATGTTTTCCTTCTTTTGTTTATATGAGGGATTCTTTTCTGATGATTGTCTGAAAATGACGTTGAAATTGGGCAATTTTTTCAGTTTTTGATAGCTCATATATCTTATGTTAATTGAAATATTGAAAAAAAAACGAAACATAGGGGCATAACTGTGGTAGATATACAGATTACACAGTAAAAAAAATTTGGCTCTAAAGCCATTATCCACGGAGGAAACAGGGGACTACGTTTGTATGGAGAAATGGTGCGCATCGTATCCTCGTAACCTAAGCGCAAGCCATACCAGAAGGGACGTGGGACGTTTGTTCGCAGGCAGCGTCTCCGCCTCGTCTCTTCTGTCTGCTTTGGATCGCGACGCTTCTATACATTTAGTATGAAAACTGATTGAAGGGGCGCCGCGACTGCGCCCCCGTTCCACGTCTCTTCTTGCGCCTAATGATTAAGTTTGTGGTTCCAGGTGGATCCCAATGCAACGGGCGCGGTGCAGGCGCCCGACGCGGCCCGCTTCCTCAAGAAGTCGCGCCTTAGCGACGTGGTGCTCTCCAAGATATGGGACCTCTCCGACCCCAATGGCAAGGGGTATTTGGATAAGGTCAGTTCAAATAGACTCCGAGCATTGTACCCTGTGAATCCAATGGGTACGTATCAAAATATATAAAGTTTAAAAGTAATAATGGACGAAATACATAATGTTCATTTGATATAAAGCAATTTTCTTGGAAATTCTCAACTCTAAAGGATTTTCATAAAATAAACCTACCATAACCTAAACCAATCTGTAGATTACACAATTAAAAAAGTTCGTTTAATCAATAGTTTCATGGAAAATTTTAGTATGTATTATGACCACTATGTATTTCGTCCATTATTCGTTTTAAACTCTATATATTTTGATACGTTCCCGAATCCAATACACTGTAACTCCCATAGACAGTGTACTGAAGATACAGTGTATTGGATTCACAAGGTACCATATGACGATGATGAAAAATCCACGTCGTGCATTGTTTTCTTACATGACCGCGCTGTATATATTCCCGAATCTTCTCGTTTAGCAGAATCGCTAATTATGTTAATTGAAATGAAATTATGAAAGCTACGTCAAATAGTTTTTTTTGAGCTAGACTTGGGCTTACAATTAGTGTTGCCCGTAGCCATTTAATAATTTAGGGACATCACATAGTTATTTTATTACAAGAAGAGCCCCCGCTCTTAAGGGTAAGCTCGGGGTAAGGTGATTTCAACTTTTGCGATTGATCGATTCTGCACGTCTCCGCTCCTCTCCGTCTCTGTGGAAGCACACCCTTACTCGCCAGTGACGTTGCCGAGTAATTCGACACTACAATTGTTTCAAGGTCGGCTGACGACAAAAAAACGCCTCGTTCATTTAGTTCAAATATTGACATCGTGCGAGGGGCTAGCATGATGTTTAGTTTAGTCTTACTAAAATGTGGAAGTTTGTCAGTTTGTGCGTGCGTGTGAAGTGTGTGTTCATGCTAAAACGGCTGGGGGCTAATCCGACATTAAAAACAATAGAAAATATTTATTTACAACACAAGGCGCATCAATATCACTACAATTCGACAACACGAAGGATAAAGACTGTATCAATTTATTTTTTATTTTTCCTTTTTTAGTGCAACTAATCTAAGTAACAATAGCGTAATGTCAACAGTTTGTTATCTTTTACAAAATATTGCTTTTCCAATTCAGAGACTTAAACTGTCGTTTCGCTGTATCACTCGCCCATCTTTCACTTCATGAAACGAGTAAAATTAGCTTAGCCTGTGTCAAAGTAACCGAATCGCATCCCGTGAAATACTTGTTATTGAGTAGTTCCGGTGGCCAATCCTGGTCTTCCAAGTTCTGAAGTGTTTGTTGAAAATTCTATTTTTAATTGAAGCTTTTTTGCTGACTGTTTTTTTTTGCCTCTGGTTACCAAAGTACTCATCAAGACGAATCCAACGAGCCCATACTCGATGCGGTTGTGTCGTTTTATTACAGAGTGCCTTTGGTCAATTGGTCACCATCCATCTCTAACTTTAGATCAGGCCCACGTCATAATAATAATGTAAATAATTTCAACTCAATCGGTTGAAGATATCTACTTCAAAGTAGAGTTGAAAGATTCCACCTGAACAAAAATAAGCATATAAATAAATAAATAAATAAATATCAGGGGACAATTCACACCAATTAACCTAGTCCCAAAGTAAGCTTAGCAAAGCTTGTGTTATGGGTACTAGGCAACGGATAAACATACTTATATAGATAGATACATACTTAAATACATATTAAACACCCAAGACCCGAGAACAAACATTCGTATTTTTCATACAAATATCTGCCCCGACACGGGAATCGAACCCGGGACCTCAAGCTTCATAGTCAGGGTCACTAACCACTAGGCCATCTGGTCGTCAAAATAAGCTTTAAAAAAACAACTGAGTTGTTAACCTCCTCCTTTTTTGAAGTCGGTTAAATGTGAACTCTCACTGATCATTGTGATCATGCTAGTATCTCCAGAGGATGTTTAATTTAATTACAGTCACTGATACCGTTATCGCTACAGCGGTTCGTTTCGTTTATTTGTTTTGTCTCACTCGCTAATTTCAATCGTAAAAAAATAGTTTCAAATGGTTCACGAGTGTGCCTGGGTGTTGTGCTGATTTGAAGAAAGGATTTGCTGAAGCATGTATTAAAAGGTATCGTTTAGAATTTTAGATTTTTTATTTTTATTTTATTTTTACAAAAACAAACAGGCAAACATAGCACAAATACATAAATAATTTAAACAATTCATTAGCCCAAACAGTTTTCACTTATAACTAATAACATTTCTGTTGCTCAAACAAGAAGTATACTGTAAATATAGAGAGAAAAAAAAAGAAAGAACCGAATGAATACAATAGTAATGATATATTATAACCAAATAGAAAAGTATAATTGTATAACTATTTTCTTCCAAAGGTTCCTCCCGTTGACCTACCTACTATTTACTTATTATAATCTTTAACTTTAATTTTAATTGCAGAAACAAATTGTTGCAAAGACAGATGAAATATGTCAATATCGGAAAATTTCTCATTGTAAGATTTGCAAGCTCTAACAAGGAATCTATTTCTTGCATACGCCGTACGACTAGAGGGAACTGCAAATAATTTAGAAGTACGAGTTCGTCGATCAGGACATCGAAATGAAATTTTTGACAAAAGATTTGGAGACTCTACAAGTCCATTCAAAATTTTGAATAGAAATATTTGGTCACTGACTTCACGACGTGTTTGAAGAGACTCCAAACAGGCACTGTTAAAATTACTGAATTTATACTTCATTCTTCTGATAAATTTATTTTGGATTCTTTCAATTGTATACGCATGAACATTAAAGTGAGGACTCCAGACTGTGGTAGCATATTCTAAGTTGGACCTAACAAATGCGTTGTACAAAAGTTGCACAGTTCTGGGGTTCTTGAACTCATTGCTTTGACGAAATACAAATCCTAGCATTCTAAAAGCCTTAGCAGCTATTTTATTAACATGTGTAATGAATTGAAGTTCGCTATCAAGATTTAACCCAAGATCCTTAATCTCCGACACAACCTTAAGAGATTTGTTAGCAATAGAGTAATTATATGCTATGTGTTTGCGCTTTCGTGAAAATGAGATAGCACAACACTTTTCTATATTAAGATAGAGTTTATTAACAGAACAATAAGAATTAAATCTATTAAGGTCACTTTGTAAGTTTAAACAATCATTTTCTGATCTAATGATGCTGTAAATTTTAGAATCATCAGCATATAATAAAAATTGGGAGTATTGAAAAGACTCAATTACGTCATTAATGTACATGTTGAACAACAATGGACCTAAATGAGATCCCTGAGGGACGCCTGATGAAACAGGTACAAAACTAGAAGTGTGCCCTTTAATAGCAACAGCCTGGGTTCTATCACGAAGATAAGAAGTAGATGCGTTTAGGGCCGATTTAAAGGGACTGCATTCTAACTGCAACGTAACTGCCGACTGCCCATACATTTTCCATTGCAGTTGCATTGCAGTCGGCAAAACTGCACGCTGGCTGCGACTGAAATATATGGGCAGTCGGCAGTTGCATTTGGAGTGCAGTCCGTCTGTATCGGCTCTTAGACTTAGATCAGTGGCCTTTGATCAATTATAACTGAAGATACACATTGCCGAACAAAATCCCCTTCAAAAAATGTCCGAACTTTTTTATTTGTTTGCATAACAATTAAAATCATCACCTACACAGAAATGTGAACCTAGTCTTTACTTCATTACAGTCGAATTTCGGTTGACACTTGACAGCTAAACTTGACAATTTCACGCAACTTACTGAGAAAAAAGAAGGCCACTTTTATCAAAGTGGCGCTCATTTGGCTCGGACATTTTCGGGCGCGCGACTGTGGATCTACAGTTATAATTGATCAAAGTCAGTGGCTTTATTTTCGAAAGCATTCGGAATTATAAGGGTCATTGTCATTTTCAACTTAAGGTGACCCATTTACTTTCTTTTAAATGAGGAAATTTTGGGGTCCTATTCAAAATCAAGAGTACTGTTCATTTTCATAAAGAAAAAAAAGTGTCTTTATATTTTGAGTCAGTTTATAAAAATAAATAAATATCACGGGACAATTCACACCAATTGACCTAGTCCCAAAGTAAGCTAAGGAAAGCTTGTGTTATGGGTACTAGGCAACGGATAAACATACTTATATAGATAGATACATACTTAAATACATATTAAACACCCTAGACCCGAGAACAAACATTCGTATTTTTCATACGAATATCTGCCCCGACGCGGGAATCGAACCCGGGACCTCAAGCTTCGTAGTCAGGTTCTCTAACTACTAGGCCATCTGGTCGTCTAAACAATATTAGTTTATTAAACTAAACAATATTTTCCAGTGGGAGTTTTACTGGTAGGTTAAATACAGGGTACTAACAAATTAGGTACTAATATTTTTATGTTTTAATCTACTCATCAAAACAAGTCACTTTTATTCAAACAACTTTTTAAAATTTGAAAAACATAATCTCGATTTTCCATTACTACAGCAGTAATCCGTTTGGATGGATGTGTATGAAAAGTTTACGTTTTTTTTTTAAATTTGAAAAGTTGTCTGATTGAAAGTGACTTGTTTTGACGAGTAAGTTACACCCCGGAAATATTGGTTTATTAGCACCTTATATAGTATAAAGCATCAAAAAAATAAAAAATAAAACGGAGGTGTTCAAAACTGAGCGAAAATCTCACACCATGGAACAGGAATTATACAGGCGGGCTTTTTTCATCTAGTAGGTATTGAAATTAATTTAACAATCGTTCTTGATTGTTCAACAGTTCAAACAAGAAACTCTAAACATCTCTCGATTTATTTGCATTTAATAAAGTTTAACATTGTCCACATTTTCCGTAAGCTCGCATCACGCTATTACGTTTCGCTTAAACTTTGAAATGTATCCTCTTACGTAATAAGGTTGAGTTTACAGCTCCATAATTGACTAAGATACGAGCTTGCCAAATGAAAACCCCGTCCAAATGTTTCGCTTTTTATCGTCCAATACCCTAAAACGGGGTCACGGGTCACGAAGGATTGAGACTGCAATAAAAGAAACCGCCAAATGGGTGAATAAATAAAACAGTTGACAGTTTATGTGTCTGCTACATGGAGCAGCTATGTCAGGAGATGGCGACGCGCGGTGGCTCCAATGCCAAAAAATATGACAGCCGTGACTGTTTGCCATGATTGATTGGTTCAGGCAATTAGAAAGCTAATACTCAACCACACGTGCAAAACAGCTGCGTCACAAACGCACAAAGTGCAAAGTGTTTTTCTTCCATATATGTATATGTGTATATATTATATTAGTTAGCCTGGAGAAGTGTCCCACTGCTGGGCAAAGGCCTCCCCCCATTTTCGCCATTCATCCCGATTTTGAGAGGTGTCCTTCCAGTCTCTAAGGTACACGTCTAGGTCTTCCCGCCAACGCCTCACACCCCATCCAAATAAAACCATATAAATAACATTATGTTACTCAATCTCAACTGTCACAAATACACAAGCAAAATGCGCGCGCTAACGCGTTTCAAACTTTTTTCATGTCTGTATAGTTGTGTGTTTGTTTTAATTTGCGTGACGGCATCGTTTTATGACAACTAGTTGTTGTCCACAGCATCGTCTGCGTCCCATGGGAACTTTGTTCTTTGCCGGGATAAAAAGTATCTCATGTTAAATCTACATGATTGTATTATATTAGTGTAGTAGATATTGGTGAAATATTTTTAGATTCTGTCCTAGAGATTAGCCCCTACATACAAACAAACAAAGTAAGAAACAAACACACAAAGTTTACCTGTAAAAGAGTAAGTTTATTGACTGATAGAAAACGCACGGCTTAAACCAGCAGCTATTCGAGACTTGAAATTTGATAGACGTATTCCTTGAGACTCCCTGAGAACTAAGAAGGGATTTTTCTAAACTCCGACGGGCTAGGGAGTCAGCCTTTTTTACCACGGTGGCCTAGTCTGGGGCATAAGCTGGGTATTATTAACATATTGGTATTTGGTATCAGTTAGAAATGTAACAAATTTTGATACACAAAAGCACAGAAAAAAATTAGTGCTAAGATAAAGTAATGACAACTCCTGTCATAAGTGCTATGTAGTCTGGATAGCCGAAGCGTAGCTAAGAGGTTGCTTTTAGTTAGTAGGGATATAAACGTATGAAGAATTAAAGACGTGTCATAAAGAATTTATTGAAGGGATTGGGGTGTGAGGGCCATTGATAGTCTAGCTTTATTAACCACTTGCGTTAATTTTTATGGGAAAAAGTCATAATTTGAATCATGTCAACTCTGGCTCGGCGTATTCCATATTTACGACGACCGGATAGCGTAGTGGTTAAACACCCTGACTACGAAGCTTGAGGCCTCTGGTTCGAATCCCAGTCGGGGACACACAGCATGCCAAAAAACCATCAGGCATAAAGGGTAGCCCCACCCAAAAGATGGCATCCAAAGCCACACAATGGGCCCAAAAGATCTCCGACCCACCCTTCCATCGCAGGGCAAAAGAAAGGAAGCCCGTAGTTATAGATAAATGCATATGACAGGAAATCCCACCAACCCAACCAATAGCTCTAAGTAAATGTACAGAAACGGGCGAGGGACGGTCAAGGAATAAACCAACGGGTAAAAACATAAAAGACCGACCTAAGCACCCCCCAGTGCCCAGCGGGAGAATGCATGCTCCTCTCCCGGCCTTCCAGCAAATGGCTGAGGCAGGACACTGTGGGTAGATTAAGTCCCCTCCCTACCAGTGGCGAAGCGTGAAATTTTTTTCAAGTAAAGCCGTACTCGAGGCGCGAGGACCCTCAGACCGCGAGGCCGAGGACGGTGGCCCACGTCGCCCTTACCCAGCGCCGCCTCTGGCGAAAACTACTAACCTTTATTTATTCTCTTCTTGAAAATTAGGACATAACTTCTAAAATCGTCACTCAACAAATTCGCATCCACAATCAGTTTTAATTAAAGGAGTCTTTTGTACTTTTATTAAGCCTAGTAAATACAAAATAATTTATCTAGCGAGTCCGACCGAAGATAAAATATAAATTAAACTGACCACTTGACACTATAAGTTTGCACAATCCGATATTACGAAATTTCACTGGTTTCGAGCATCAACACTAATCTGGCTATGTATTTTTTTATTAAATTAAAACAATATATGTACTACTAATAAGAAACAATAATAATGCTTCACAACAAGAAACGAAATATGAAGTTTGTATTGTAATCAATGACAAATCAATCGTAATGTTGCCATTACAATTATTTCCAATAAGTGACGGTGTTATTTTATAAAATTCTAATCTAATATTAATTTCGCCAGTTTATAAACCTTAATAATAAAAGCAGATAAAATATAATTGTTTTTGTTTTACAGTAAATCATCGATATTTTACGTTCCATTTCGCTGCAGTAATTTTGTATAAGTAGGCGATCGTAGCGCCAAAAATGTTCCAAGAAGCCGCTCACGGCTCGCGGCTCGCGGCTTCGGCAGGCAAAGTGAAAGTGAGCCTTACGCACAACACACAAAGTCTTTTTTTAAATGTAATAAGCCGCTTAATCCCGGGTTATCTAAGTAGTATAAACACGCGATGTTTCCTGGAGTGGTGTGGGTGTTTGTCAATGACTTATTTGAATGTCTGAGTGTACAATTTCTAATATTTCCGACCGGCATTTACTATTAGAGATCGCGAATGAATCGTTTTTGTGAGAGTATTACGTTGCGTTTTGATTCTGCATCGTGTTGAAAAAAAGTTAAGTTTATTAGGGAAGAGTATGCCTGTATTACAAACAACGGGTTATTAATAGAAGCGTTTGATTACTTCAAAATTTTAGGCAACCCGGAAGGAATCGGGTTGTTAGCACCCTTCGCCACTGCTCCCTACCCCTCCCCTCCTCAAAATATAAAGCACACGTTTTTTGTATTAATAATCAATAGAGAAGGGGACTTGTGACCGGGTTTTTTAGTCCGTGCAAGTCGGACACTGTCTGGGCCCTCCATTCCCAGTTCGTCCGAAGGGATTTTTCCCGAGCACAAGTCACTCTTCCTACCCTAAAGTTAAGAAACAGCAAAGACTTCGCGTCTTTGGCCCCTCTGGCGACTCATTAAAAAAAAATCCCAGTCGGGGCAGATATTTATGAATATTTGTGCTTTGTTGTGCGTCTTGGATGTTTAACATGTATTTTAAGCAAGGATGATATAGACTGGATTGGCAGTCGCCATAGTACGGATCGGCCGCGGTTTTTGTAGTTCGTTTATTAAATCTAGATGGCGCTGAAATATAGCCAGACGCTTTGAAGGCAAAACAATATGACTACAGATGTTTCATATTACTAAAAATGTATTGCATAATAATAATAATACATTTGCAGTGATATGAAATATCTGTAGTCTTATTGTTTTGCCTTCAAAGCCTCTGGCTATATTTCAGCGCCATCTAGATTTAATAATCGAACTACAAAAACCGCGGCCGATCCGTACTATGGCGACTGCCAATCCAGTCTATATCATCCTTGATTTTAAGTATGTTTATCAGTTGTCTAGTACCCATAGTACAGTCAGCTGCAGAGAAAAGGTACCCCCTGTAACAACAGTAACTGCACCGAGGAGGGGGGGGGGTTCCTTTTCTTTTCTCCACGGCTGACCGTACAAGCTTTGCTTAGTTTGGAACTGGTCAATTGGTGTCAGTCACCCCATGATTTATTGAAGTGAAACTTCTAATGCGACTTTCAACAAGCGTCGCGTAAAATGCGTTGCGTTAGATACGCAACGCAACGCAAGTTGACGTTTACGAGACGTTTGCATTGTATATATTATATACTAACAGATGTTAAAAACTTCGTTAGTGCGATCCAGAACAATTGCGTGGTTTAGTATGAAAACTTGTAAAAATCAAAACTATTTTAATGGTAGATCGTAGAATAAAGTATTTAACGTATTTAGTAAAAAAAAAGTATTGAATATCTTTGAGAATTACGAAAAATCAAGAAAAATTATTGAAAATGGGTCAATCAACTTTTTTTTGTAAATTTCTATTTACTCCTTTACAAGTAACTCTGTAATATCTGGTTAGTGAAACCATGATTTTGTAGTAATTAGATAAACTGTTTATCATAGTGCGTATGTGAAAACCAAAAAAAATAAGTATTTCTATGAAAAAATCCGGTCACCCAGTGGACATACCACTATTTTCATACAAATCTCGGGGACATCATTGTCCCCTGGGTCACCCACGAAATAGAAGCTAAACGAAATAAAATAAATATGGCAATTATACCATTATTGACTACAAAAATCTAGGGTTTTGAAAAGTATACTTTAAATAAGGAAAAATAATCAGTTTTTTAATTATTTCGGTTTTCATAGAAAGTAGCAGAAAATCGTTAACAAAAAAAAGTTGATTGGCCCAAATAACGTGCGCACGAGGAGCAACGCCATCTAGCGACGAGTTATGTAACTTGTTTCGCTAGCGCTGCAGTTGGTTGCTTGCTAGCCTCTTTTATTATGAAGTTTCACTTCTTCCGCGTGGAGGGACTCCACGCACTAGTTTTTTACTAGGGTGATTTTATTTTGAATCGGCGTATGTGACCCCCTTGTGTCCCTTTAGTCCCCCCTCTCGGCACCCCGCCTGACCGCTTGTTTCCCGCAGACGGGCCTGTTCGTGGCGCTGAAGCTGGTGGCCCTGGCTCAGGCCGGCAAGGATATCAACATGAGCAACATACACTCAGAGGCGCCGCCGCCCAAAATTGTGAGTATTCATAGTCATTTATTATATTGCATATCACATTACAAACATGGATTGGATATATTATAAATAGGCAAGTACAGATGTAGTGCATAATGGTATTCCATCGTATTTTACGTTTAGGTTCATTTCGTCCACATTCCCACTTCGTCAGCAATCCACGTCAGCAGTCTTGTAGTGGTAGAGCCATGTTGTAGCTAGCCGCTGCATCACGAATGGGCCGGCTCGTCCGGGGTAATACCACCCTCTCACAGAACACCGGCGTGAAGCAGCAGTACTCCCTGCTGCGTTTAGTACGGTCAGAGAGAGCGCCGGGGGCCCAATACCTCTCCCCCTCCCCTATTCCCTCTCCTTTTTCCTTAGGGCTGACAACGCACTGGCATCGCGTAAAGCGCTGCGGGTGTCTATGGACAGTGGTGATCATTTAACATCAGGTGACCCACTAGTTCGTTTGTCTGGCCTCTAAAACATAAAAAAAAAAATTAAATCCCATTTCGTCCACAATCAATTCCTAATTCATCCACTTCCCATTTTGTCAACATTCCCACTTCGTCCATATTCCCACTTCGTCCGCATTCCCATTTCGTTCACATTCCCAAGACACCTGTGGAAACATGTGGACGAAATGGGAATGTGGTCGAAGTGGGAATGTGGACGAAGTGGGAATGTGGACGAAATGAACCTAAACGGTATTTTATTGGTTTAATTCGTATTTTTCGTGCTCTCTCAATAAGTATAGTCTAGCCGTACATAGACATATGACACTAAATAATAAAGTTCCATGTTAATGGATATGGAAATGTCACTCATTTAATACAATAATTGATTGCCACTTGGATTGCCGTCTTATTCCGATTTTTCCCGTTTTCAATACAATAAGCACTAAATCTGTATACAAGTGACGCCCTGTTAGGATACCTACATCAATTATCAGAGGGGCAATTGGCTAAGTAAAGTTTTTTGAAGAGGTGCTAAATATATTTTTTTTCGACAGTAGTCTTCTTCTAGAGCGAAAACTGCAGCTGTTTTATTTTTATCACCTATTGTTTACTGGAAATATTTTTTTAACTGTTCGAGATGACATTTGTGAGATTTAATGGCTGACAAGCGGTTCGTGCTCAGTACTTAGCAGAAATAGAAAAAAAAACGAAGTCAATTGTCAATGTCAAATGAAATCTAACCGTTTGCGTTTCGTTTACTTTGCATTGTCCAAAAAGCAGTTCCAAAATAATGATCAAAAATATTCAATCGTGATTCAATTATCGTGCATAAGTCGTGGAGAAATGCGGTAAAATTGTAAATCCGGATTTTGTGCGGAGGTTGTTAAAAATAGTCCAAAAACCACACCAAAACGCAAAGCAAACGAAACGCAAACGGTTTGACATGGACAAAAGTGACAGATGACTTAGTTTTTTTTCTGTTTCTACTAAGTACTGAGCACGAACCGCTTGTCAGCCATTAAATCTCACAAATGTCAACTCGAACACTTAAAAAAATATTTCCAGTAAACAATAGAAGATAAAAATAAAACAGCTGCAGTTTCTCGATCTTCAGAACGCCGACTGTCGAAAAAAAATATAATTAGCACTTCTTAAAAAAACTTTACTTAGCCAATTGAGTAGCACAGCTGTTGCCGATGTTTGCGGTCTTTTACCGGGCCTGGATCCAGGGGCGGGGGGGGGGTGGGCAATGGGTGCAATTGTCCCCCTCCGATTTACGAACAATTTTACTTACCACGAACTGAAATTCATATTTGTTTAGTTAGAGCAGGTGAAATGAGCTAAGATTGTCCTCTTCTTAAACCAAGTCCTGGATTCGCGCCAGCCTTCAACTAAGATTACGTAAGAGACTCAACCTGCGGCTCGACATGTACGGTCGGCCTCGGAAGTCGCTGAACACTTTGGTACCTTTGCCACTTTCACTAACGTGACATATTTCAACTGTAGTACTTCACTGTAGAAATGGTGGTAAATAGGTAATTTACTATTTAAAAAAATGTGGTATATTATTTTGGGAACGTGGTATTCTAGGTACGAACGAATCCCGTCCGGCGCCCGAGGCGGCTGCCCCAGTCGCCCCCTTCCTCTTAGGCCTTGCTCGTCTATATGCTGTGTTCGTCAATGTTCGGGATTGGTCGTTCTCGCCCGCCGCGACGCGACGCACCGACCGACGCGGGCGAGAACGACCACTCCCGAACAGACCAAGGCCTTACCGCGGCACCACACATAGCACAAATGTATCTGTATCAACGTATATTTGAACACATATTTGATCTATGGTTGATTGTATGGTTGTTCTATTGAACAAATAAGCAAATACCGGTGCTATACATGTGATCAAATAAATGTGTTCAAACATTTGTGCTATGTGTGGCGCCGGGGTTAAAGTCAGCACTGCGCTTGACATAACGTTTCGTTGGTATATGTTTTAGGGCGAGCTGCCGAAAGTGTTGCCATCGCACGCACCAGCGCGGCCGGCGGCGCCTTCGCCCGCGCCCTCTGACTGGAGCATCAAGCCCGGCGAGCGGGACAAGTACAACGCGCTCTTTGACTCGCTCCAGCCAAGCAACGGGCTCATAGCCGGCAACAAGGTAACCGTGATGTGGACATCTTTCGGTTGTAGGTGATGGTGATGGTGGTGTGAGAAAAGCCTTTCACTCAAAAATCACAAAATTTTAATTGATCCTGTAATAATAATAGGCCTTTACATCTGTGACAGATAATTTAAGTAGCACCCTGGCGACACTTGCGCTCGTGGCTAAAGAGACCGATACGGGATAGGATCCCTCGGCCGCACTCGCGACAAGTGTACGCAGCCCCAGATGGTCGGGAGTTGGTGGCCCGGTTGTGGCCAGTGTTGCCAACTCAGTGGATTTTCCACTAGATCTGGTGGTTTAGACCCTCTTTTTAGCGGATAAATATTTAATTTAGTGCCTGGTGGATTTTTCTGGTGGCTTAGATTGCTTCAGTTAGTGGTAAGGTACGACATTCAACCACTAGTAAGATTTACATAAACACTCTATTTAGTAAAGAACGACTGAAAGAAGTGTATTTTTTTTGCTGTGTAGGCGACACAACACAGCTATGTGTTGGTTTTCGGAGATTCCCCGAAAATAGTTTGTCAATTTCTTGAATAATTTTGATTATGTACTTTATTTGTATTGCGACTGGGTTTAGTTTGATTTGATTAAAAGATTTATTTTTGTCTATTCTCTATGCGCAAACAAATTACAACGGTCGGGATTGTATAGTGGTTTTCTGGTGGTTTGAGAGACCTTTAACCTTAGTGGTTTTCTGGTGGATCGCGAGGCCGTATTTGGTGGGTTCATAAAAATAAAGTTGGCAACACTGGTTGTGGCGCCTAATGCGTTTTTCCCTCAGCGACTCAAACCAGGCACCGTCATGCTTTGATTGGCCTTTGTGAACAAGTTGTCGCCACTTGCCACGATTTTCGGCTAGCTCTTCCCATGTAATACGTCCTATGGATTTCTAGCTGTTTTCCAATAATCAAATTTTTATTAATTCCTTTTGACGTGACAACGTCTAATAAATCTATGAACGCCGGCTGCATGCACGAAAAAGGATGACGCAATGTAACGTACTATCGCCCCAAGCGCCAGATAACCACCTTAAAGGCCCAGTTTGCGTGCAGTGGCTAGACATCTGTCCATAACAATCCATAGCAATAAACATCAACGGCTGCAAGCAAATTTGTTATGAAAATGGGTATCTGGCGCTTGGGGCGATAGTACATGTATCTACAGAGCAGTGAAGGCCAGTATGTACAAGAGAGCAGTGAACGCCAGCATGTTATGTATCTTAGTACTAGCGCTCCGGTAATTTTCAATGCGGAGGGTGGGGGGGAAGGTTGCGGCGGGGGGCGAGGGGTGTTGAGGGGGATGAGGGGGTAGGGAGGAGGGGTGCGGGGGTATTAAAGGGGGGATGAAAATTTCATTGATTTTGCCGTAGGATGCACCATTTTCAAGATATTTGACAAAACACCGGTTCTCGTCCGAGGGTGAAGCGTTTTGACCGCGCGGTTAAACGTCATTATCATTCGACGATTATTACCATAACCGAAGGACGAATCGCGCGAAATTTAAAACTAGAACTTTAAACTAGATTCAGCATTGGTACTGTCTTAAGTTGTCAAAAGTTAACCCTTAAGGCCCATACTACACGGGCGGTTCTCCCGCCGCGGGAAACCGCTCATGAACCGCCACTAGACACAATTTTATATGGAAGTTGTATGGTGCAAACTACACTGCGCAGCTCCGTCGAGCGGGAAACCGCGGCGGGAAACCGCCCATGTAGTATGGGCCGAAGCATCATCCATTTTAATAATTTCTGCTCAACGGTAATGACAAAAAAAAATTACCGTAAAAACGCTGAATATTTACCCCCGATCACCGAGGTTAAGCAACGTCGGGCGCGGTCAGTACTTGGATGGGTGACCGCCTGGTTTCATTTTTTTTGAATGTTTTGTTATGACGTTTTCACGTTAAACTATCGTCCATAAACCGACTTTACAGACAACCGGTTATTTTTCGCTAAAGTTAGTCTTCCAGCTAAAGATTTTGTTATTCCGCAGGTGAAAGGTGTGCTTATGGAATCGAAGCTCCCTCTAGACACGCTCGGCAAGATCTGGGACTTAGCTGACCAAGACAAGGACGGCATGCTCGATCGGCACGAATTCATGGTGGTAAGTAAACTCTACTATAACACGATAATTGAAATTATAGTGTATAGCTAGACAGTTTATATGACTCCTTGCTCGCGCGGTACAGGGGCTGGGGGGTTGGACGACAAAGGGGGCCGAGAGAGTTACGTACCCGTGGTCCAACTAATTTGTCCAACCCGGTTAAAATGCTGCCATTATTTTGAATCACTCAATAATATTTTAATACGAAAATATGTAGGTTAGGTTAGGTTCGTTAGGTACCTTCAGTTGCCCTGAGGGCAAAATACCCACAAAAAGGAGCTCCGCCCTTGGGTTGGGCGGAGCTCCGTCGAAAAGCAGTTGGACAAACTACAGTTGGACCAAGGGAGGGGCTGAGAGAGGTGCGGGCGGCAGGCACTTGAGTCGCGCTCGCCGCCCGCACCACTACCTAGCTACCCCCAGCCCCTGTACCGCTCGGGCGAGAACTCCTTTAAACGGTTTCGCTATAGCTTTTTTGGTAATAAAGCGTAGCGTTTGACAAAATTATTGTTGGTAATTTTATTTTATCAAAGATGCTATGAACCTTACGTTCCTTACGTTCCAAATAATAGGCCGGGACGTATCACGTTGCGGGCGCGGTTAGACGAGTGCTATGTAATGGGTTTTCATACAGAATTGCAGGCCTAGGCCGGGAAAGCGATCGTCTATTGTTTCACGTGACACAGTATCATGACGTTTATTACTTTGCAATTTTATTTTCTTGTAATTTTTTAACCGACTTAAAAAAGGAGGAGGTTCTCAATTCGGTTGTGTTCTTTTTTTTTTTTTTTTAATGTGTGTTACCTCAGAACTCCGTCATTTATGAACCGATTTGGAAAATTTTTTCGTTGTTTGAAAGCACATGCTTCAAGGTTGGTCCCGTTGTTACCATAATCCAGTTCTGATGATGGGATCCATGAGGAATTGAAGAAACTCTTCAAAAATTCAAGAGAAATGTAGAGCGATTTTAGTATTTTCGGTGACAAGTCGAGCATTTGCATTCAGAAAGTATCATGGAACTCTGTAATAAAACGACACCACCCCGTCGAGTATTAAAAATAGAATTTTCATCATAAACTTATTTCGAAGTCAAACTGATGATTTTATCCTACGCATCTATTTTATACAGAAACAACTAAAAAGCAAAAAACAAAAAATTTTACAACAGGGGTTGCCGGCCTCGTATCATGCCGGCCTCGTGTACCACTCGGCCGTCAACTTGGATACTCGGCCGGCAACCCCTTAAGTCCCGGCCTCTGCAGTAATGTACTATTGTTCTCCTTGGTTGTCTTCAGGCGATGCACCTAGTGTACAAGGCGTTGGAGAAGCACGCGGTCCCGACGACGCTCCCGCCGGAGCTGCGCGCGCGCGGCGCGGCGCCCCCCTCGCGCCCCCCCTCCCCGCAGCCGCGCCCGCCGCCGCCGCGCCCGCCGCCCGCGCAGTCCAACGCCAGTCTGCTGGAGGGACTCCTGGACCTGTCCAGTGTGAGTAACCATGCCCCCCACAAGGCACCCTTTATTTACCCATAGGTAACCTGGAAAGTCACGGACCGGAAGACGCAGTGTAGCTAGGCCTCCAACAAGATGGAGTGACGACCTGGCATGGCACGATGGCACGGGACCGATCTGCTTGGCGAGACTTGGGGGAGGCCTACTTTCAGCAGTGGACGTGTTTCAGCTGAAATGATGGACCTGGAAAGTACATTTTTAGGAGTCCGCACCCAAAGGGTAAAAACGGGACCCGAGACTTTGCTGTCCGTCCGTCCGTCTGTCCGTCTGTCACCAGGCTGTATCTCATGAACCGTGATAGCTAGACGGTTGAAATTTTCACAGATGATGTATTTTGGTTGCCGCTATGACAACAAATACTAAACAACAGAATAAAATAGAATATTTCAGGGCGCTCCAATACAACAAACGTGATATTATTGCTCGTTTTTGCTCAATATTGATAACGACAACAGGTAGAAGCTTGAAATATTTGCAGAATATTTAGTTATATATTCACATTAAAAATAAATATTGAAATTAAAATAAAACAAATATTTAAGGGGGCTCCCATACAAAAAACGTGATTTTTGCGGTTTTTATAGATAATGGCACGGAATCCTTCGTGCGCGAGTCCGACTCGCACTTGGCCGGTTTTTTTATGCTTATCTGTGACGTTCGATATTGTCTTCAGATGAATGCAATATTTCAACATTATTTAAAGAAAAAATTATATTTCAAACTAAATACAAACTGAAATATAGATGCACAGAAAAAAACCCCAGAAAAAAGACCAATGCTGGGAATCGAACCCAGGTCCTCAGCGTTCCGTGCTGCGTGCTTACCCCTACACCATCACTGGTCTAGAGGTTAGCGACGAATCTTTCCCATACATCGTACATTTCAGTCTGTTATAATCACTTTATGCAGTGATAAAGCGCTTATCTATGTTATGCCCTCTACCGAGAGACTTTAACACTCCTTCGGAGCTAACCGCTCACCTGGACCAAGAGATGGCGCTACTGTGCAACTTTAAACAAGTCAGATATGAAGTTTTAGTTTGAAATATATGTTTTCAT
Organism: Archips xylosteana; assembly: GCA_947563465.1. Classification (NCBI taxonomy): domain Eukaryota; kingdom Metazoa; phylum Arthropoda; class Insecta; order Lepidoptera; family Tortricidae; genus Archips; species Archips xylosteana. The sequence continues at coordinate 1,295,955 of OX387359.1, forward strand.
GGGATGACCGTAAAAGTAATAAAAAATGAAGTTGAAAAATAAATAAAAAAAAAAAGATACTTCATATCTGACTTGAGAAAAAATTATGTTTTCAATTTCTTAGAAATTAAACTGAAAATACACAGGTAAAATTTTAGGAGGATTAAAAACAAACACGCTCGCCTTCGTGACTTGCAAGAACTGTACTCGAAATCGTTTTTGATGACTACTACTCATTTACATTAGGCGACCAGATGGCCTAGTAGGTAGAGAACCTAACTGCGAAGCTTGAGGTCCCGGGTTCGATTCCCGCGTCGGGGCAGATATTTGTATGAATAATACGAATATTTGTTCTCGGGTCTTGGGTGTATAATATGTATCTATCTATACAAGTATGTTTATCCGTTGCCCTTGTACCCATAACACAAGCTACGCTTAGCTTACTTTGGGACTAGGTCAATTGGTGTGAATTGTCCCGTGATATTTATTTATTTACTTGGTCATTGGTCCACAGCCTCCTTCCTCGCAGCCGTCGCTCATCGCCCCCCTCTCCGCCCCCCTCGCGGCCCCCCTTTCTGCCCCCCTGGGCACCATGGGCGCGCCCGCGGGCTCCAACTGGGTGGTATCGGCGGCGGACAAGGCTCAGTACGACGCGATGTTCGACGTGGCGGACGCGGATCGTGACGGACTCGTGTCGGGGCTAGAGATTAAGCACACCTTCCTGGAAAGCGGGTTGCCGCAAGCCACTCTAGCGCATATATGGTGAGAATAGAGACCACATTAGCTTAGTTTAGGTATATTTCATACTAAATACAAACTGAATGGATGCACAGAAAAACCTTGAAAAAGACCAGCGCTGGGAATCGAGCCCAGGTCCTCAGAATTCCGTGCTGCGTGCTAAACCCCTACACCACCACTGGTCAGGACTCCTGACTCAGGAGTTTAGACACTAATTTTTGCTTGCTTTAATCACTTTAAAAAAAAAAACACCCAATCTTGTTAGTTTACGTATATAACTATACCCCGTTATCAAGCGGGCAGTTTGGTGGCTACCTAACATCAGTGATATGCAATACAAACTATCCAAGACTCGACGCTGTAGCACAGAATATATAATAGTACTAACGTACAGAATGGACACGCTCCGCCCCGCACCGATTCGAGTTACCCCACCCCTCAAAGCGCAGATTGCCGGACCCCGCCGGAATCCAGAAGAGTGCGCGCGCGATGTATGTAGGCGTACGCGTGTACAGACGTCGTCGTGCTTATGTAGATTCAAGAACGCGTATTTTGTACGTCGTGTCCGCCGTGTGACATTAGCTTAGTTTAGGCTCAGAATAAGTAATAGTACTAACGTACAGAAGGATCACTCTCGAACAATCAACTTTAGGTATAAAAACTTGCCTACTCTTACTGCTTGCACGCGAAATTGAAACTTATCGTGTGATACGAGCGTTCATTTTCCGTTGGGCACCGCTGATCCGAAACCAAGGGCACAGGGTTTCCCTCGCTGATATTTGGTAGGTATACAGGGTGTTAGGTAATGAGTAGATAATCCTTGAACTACGGATAGAGGGCACTTAGGACGTTATAATAAAGCTAATATAGGTTTAGTAAAAGTCGCACGGTTTTCGAGATATTTGGACTTTTAGGTTTTTTTCGAAAATGAACACCCTTGTTCAATGCACCATTTTAAACAATTTTTTTTTTATTTTTTATTTTTGCTAAATATTCTTGACGACTTGTGTAATCAGATAGGCTTCACCATTTTTGTGAGAAATCATTAGATTTTTTAAAAAAAATCGCAAACTTAATTTTTGCGTTTTCAATCGTACATTGACCAAACTTTCAGCTCTCATGGTGAAAAAAAAAATACACTACCGTCTAGTTGCCAATAAGCTTAAAAATATGCCAATATATTGTCAATTTAAAAATAGTAATTACCTTTTGAATTTAAAATCAAAATGCCAAAATAATAAAAAAAAGACACACTCACCCACATTTTTCCCAATGTACTTTTTGTATCCCGGCTGTAGAATTGAAAACTTTGTTTTGCAAAAATAACATTATTGGCCACTAATTTAAATGCCATTTATTCCAAATTAAAAAAAAAAACATGCAGACTGCTTTTTGTATTTTTCGAATTCGATTTTGAATTTCGCTATTATTGCGTAATGAATGGTGCTCACCCTACCCCTACCCTACCCTGGTACACTGTGCTCTCGGTTTTCGGGTCAGCGGTGCCCAACGGAATATGAACGCTCGTATCACACGATAAGTCTCAATTTCGCGTGCAAGCAGTTAACGGTCGTAAGAGTAGGCAAATTTTTATACCTAATAGTAGGGAAGCCCAAGAGAGGATTTGTGAAGTTACTGGAGCGCGGCAGATTAATATACGGGGGGATACCTTATACCCCCATTGAATATGATATGAGCACTTCACGTGGGGGGGTTCGCCTGGGGCACCCCGTCAAAAAACTTAGTAAAAAAAATAGATTCTTTGAAATATTCGAGCGCGTCAAATTTAGATAATTTGATACTCCAGCGTGCCACAGATAATAAATTATGATAATCTGCCATTTTGCATGGCGGGGGTGGCCATACGGAAGGGCGCGCGTCAGATTTTCATAGGGGATGTTAATTCCAAAGACTTACGATTTGAAATCAGAAATCAGAAATGTTTATTTGCTTGAATACAGTCAATAAGATAAGATGTTAAAGCAATAATGTCCAGTGCATTCGGCCTGCATGCAGGCGTACTAATTATTTCAATTAAATTAACAATTAATAAAAATTACAAAATGTCATAATATTAAACAAAAAAATAAAATAAATAAATAAAATGTCAAATAATAATTCGTAAACTGAATAATATAGCGAGAAATAGAAAGAGAGAAATAACATATTAAATTACTTATTAATATTACACATTATTATCAATGTTGTTGCTCTTATAACTGGTGGGATTTGACGAAATTTGAAAGAGAAATGTGCGTTGTTCTGCTACTAATTAACCCACCTTATCTTAATCTGACGCGCTCGAGTATTTTAAAGAATCAATTTTTTTTACTAAATATTTTGACGGGGTGCCCCAGGCAAACCCTCCCACATGAAGTGCTCATATTCAATGGGGTACTCTAGAGGGTATAAGGTATCCCCCCGTATATTAATCTGCCGCGCTCGAGTAACTTCACATTACTCCCGTCTAAGGGTATAAGTTGGCAGCCGACCGCACACAGCAACAGCAGACGACGTGTCGCTAGCTACGCCAACTTATTCCTATGAAATTCCCTCCGTAGCTAGCGTAGCTAGCGACACGTCGTCTGCTACTGCTGCGTGCGGTCGGCTGCCAACTGATACCTTTAGATGTTTTTGAGAAGCATTCCAGTGATGTTGTGTTGTTTGGCAGGGCCCTGTGCGACATGGAGGGCGTAGGCAAGCTGAACCGCGGTCAGTTCGCGCTGGCCATGTGGCTGGTGCGGCGCGCGGCGCGCGGCACGCCGCCCCCGCCCGCGCTCGCGCCCGACATGCGCCCGCCCGCCCACGCCACCCAACAGGTACCTTTATTGACGTCATGTGCCTTATAGTACGCCACGAAGTGTCACGTTGCAGGTGCGGCTAGACGAGGGGTCAATGGGTCATTCTACTTTTCGTTGACCAGTATTTTTTTGTGTTTTTAACGACCGCTTTAGCCTAGTTGGTAGTGACCCTGCCTACGAAGCAAGAGGTCCTGGGTTCAAATCCCGGTAAGGGCATTTATTTGTGTGATGAGCACGAATATTTGTTCCTGAGTTATGGATGTTTTCTATGTATTTAAGTATTTATTTATCTATATAAGTATGTTTAGCGTCGTCTAGTACCCATAGTACAAGCTTTGCTTAGTTTGGGACTAGGTCGATTTGGTAAGATTGTCCCCTAATATTTATTTATTTATTTATTTTATTCTAATGTGCTATTCAAATTTTTTTTACATAAACGGTGAAGTGCTCGGTTTTATCATTAAACATTTAAATAGGCACATAATTAATAATAATAAATAAATAAATATTAGGGGACAATCTTACACAAATCGACCTAGTCCCAAACTAAGCAAAGCTTGTACTATGGGTACTAGACGACGATAAACATACTTATATAGATAAATAAATACTTAACTCAGGAACAAATATTCGTGCTCATCACACAAATAAATGCCCTTACCGGGAATCGAACCCAGGACCTCTTGCTTCGTAGCAGGGTCACTACCAACTAGGCTAAAGCGGTCGTTAATTAAGCTTACATTTAAAATTATCACTACGTATAAAAAGTAATCATTATTATCTGTAAAGTAGGTAACGCAGTGGACATGCATGCCCCCGCCATTTGTATGGAAATTGGTGTTTTTTTTGATTTAAAAGATTAAATTTAGTTATTTCAGTTTTTATTTAAGTTATTTACTCTTGAAAACAATCACCAGGTATGCCTTATATTATATTTCACAAAATATTAATGGTTACTTAAAAGTAGAATGGCCCCAATAATAGAATTTCATACAACATTGCTGGCCTTGGCCAACAAATGGTAGGGGAGCCCAAGAGGGGATTTGTGAAGTTACTCGAGCGCGGCAGATTAATTATACGGGGGGATATCTTATACCCTCTAGAGTACCCCCATTGAATATGAGCACTTCATGTGGGGGGTTTGCCTAGGGCACCCCGTCAAAATACTTATTAAACAAAATGATTCTTTAAAATACTCGAGCGCGTCAGATTAAGATAAGGTGGGTTAATTATTAGCAGAACAATGCACATTTCACTTCCAAATCGTCAGTCTTTGGAATTAACATCCGCTATGAAAACCTGACGCGCGCCCTTCCCTATAGCCACCCCCACCATGCAAAGTGGCAGATTATCTAATTTATTGAATCAGGCGTTACTTTGCGGAGGTCCATATTAATGAACTAAAACAATTACTTTGCTCACTCGCGACCTTACAATAGTTACGTTTATGCAAGAAATGTGTGTTCATGCAGTTCCTCCACCTCCACACCCACCACCTCCACAGGTGGAGGAACTGCATGAACACACATTTCTTGCATAAACGTAACTATTGTAAGGTCGCGGGTGAGCAAAGTAATTGTTTTAGTTCATTGGCAGATTATCATAAATTTGGCACGCTAGAGTATCAAATTATCAAAATCTGACGCGCTCGAATATTTCATAGAATCTATTTTTTTTACTAAGTTTTTTGACAGGGTGCCCCAGGCAAATCCCCCACATGAAGTGCTCATATTCAATGGGGGTACCCTAGAGGGCATAAGGTATCGGCGTATATTAATCTGCCGCGCTCGAGTAACTTCACAAATCCCCTCTTGGGCTCCCCTACTGAAAGTGATCTTTTTTAATTTCCTTTACACACGGAGTGACACGGCATCATGGCGTTCAGCCATTAAAAAAAAACCATTAGCAATATTTGCTTTTTGGTTAATTATGAATGACATTCTGCCACTACGCTTATTTATGTAAGATGATGATGATGATGATGGTGATGGTGGTGATGCATGTTTGAGAAAAGCTCTATACAAGCCTCGGCCACGAACAGGGATTGCCGACCTCGTATCTCTAGATACGATCTTTAACTACTCGGCCAGCAATCCCCCATTTCGCGGCCGCTGCAGTAATGTACTATTACTGCCTAGTTAACCCAAGGGTGACTCATCATCCATCATCATCCATCCCAGCCTATACAGGGTGTCCCGTAAGTAATACGACAAACTGAAATGGGAGATAGGTGGGCAGGTCATCTACCAAATATCAAAAAATTACCTCAGTAGAAGTCGTACCGTTTTCGAGAGATTTCGATTTTTCTGATTTTTTGAAAAATGCACACCCGCACTAAGATTTTGAGTTGTGATATATTGTGATATTCGGGGTAGATATTCGTATGAGGCGCAGTCGCGGCGCCCCTTGAATCAGTTTTCATACTAAATGTATAGAAGCGTCGCGATCCAAAGCAGACAGAAGAGACGAGGCGGAGACGCGGCCTGCGAACAAACGACGCGGACTGCGACGCGCCCCCGTCCCACGTCTCTTCTGTGTGGTTTGCTTCTGACAAATACGAATCTCAGCATTCTGAATTTTTGATACGAATTACCAGAGCGAAAATACTGCAATATAAGTTTTAATATTTGTTTTTATTTGAGATAGTAAACGTTACTTAACAATTAACATAATATGCCCCACTATCTTCTCATCAGTACCGCAACTGTAACAAAAGTCACCTCGTAAACTAAGTTTTAGTGATGATGGTGGTTAAAAAAAAAGTGACATATAGCTAAACTGTTTAACTGAGTCCTCGCCCCCGCGGTACAGGGGTTGGAGGGTATGACGACAAAGGGGCCGAGAGAATTTGTAAAAACTGTACTGCTTTTAGTGATCAATAAAGAATATTTGTATTGTATTATATTGTTTACAATGTGCTGCACCTAGCGAGAAATAGCGGAAAGATAATTGACTGCTATTTATAGAAAAATGTAGTTTCCGCCGCGTGGCCGATCGAGGAGCGTTGTACTATTCATAAACATTAGACACTGGCCTGTAGTCGTCAGTGTCGGCGGGCACAGCCGCCGGCCGCGCCCCGCGCACGCGCCGCCCGCGCGGCCGGTGGAGCGTTGTACTACACGTAAACACTAGACACTGGCCTGTAGACGGCAGTGTCGGCGGGCACAACCGCCGCCCGCGCCCCGCGCACGCGCCGCCCGCGCGGCCGGTGGAGCGTTGTACTACACGTAAACACTAGACACTGGCCTGTAGACGGCAGTGAAGGCGGGCACAACCGCCGCCCGCGCCCCGCGCACGCGCCGCCCGCGCCGCCGGTGGAGCGTTGTACTACACGTAAACACTAGACACTGGCCTGTAGACGTCAGTGTCGGCGGGCACAGCCGGCGCCAGCACTAGGCGGTCGCGCGCGTCGATGCTGGCGCGGCCTCCGCTGCCGGCCGCCAGCGCGCGCGCCGCCGCCCGCGCCCCGCGCACGCGCCACCCGCGCGGCCGGTCAAGGAGCGTTGTACTACACATAAACAGTTAGGCTGTGATCTTCTATTTTATGCTATAGTAGGGGAGCCCAAGAGGGGATTTTTGAAGTTACTCGAGCGCGGCACATTAATATACGGGGGGATACCTTATACCCTCTAGAGTACCCCTATTGGATATGAGCACTTCATGTGGCGGGGTTTGCCTGGGGCACCCCGTCAAAAAACTTAGAAAAAAAAAATAGATTCTATGAAATATCCGAGTGCGTCAGATTTTGATAATTTGATACTCCAGCGTGCCACTGATAATAAATAAATAAATAAAATAAATAATCTTTATTCAAAATACTTTCTTACAATACAATACAATTTATCTAGGAGACTTATAGGAAAAAGAAACACATATGCCTGAACTAGGATGATCCTGTGTTTCAGGCGTGAAAAATAAAAATTACATTAATATCCTTAAAAATTAACATTTGCATATAATATAACAAAACAAGACCTTAATACCTAAGGTGAATTATAAAATAATATAATTTTACCTTAATACAAAAAAAAAGAAAAACTTAATATTACATGTAAAACATTATGGTCTATGTCATTATAAGTACCTATCTATCTTGAAAAGAAAATAAAAATGTTCATTTAAAAACAGTCAATAATTTCTCTGTATCTTCGTAGGAAAACTTTTGGAGTTCTTCTTGGAGGGTTTTCTTAGCACGAGAGTAACTAAGTGAAAATATACCCATTTGGCGTTTAATCTGTTGTAGAGAAAAGGCCCTAGGAATACGTAAAATCTAGAAGAGAAGGCATGTTTTTTCTTCTCCATATTACTTGGGCAAACTATATCTTTTCGTCTCTTGTTAGTAGTGTTAGTATTGTAGGGGAGTGCAGCATGCTGTTTAAGAACTGTGTGCATTATAAATATTTGTCTAACGGAAATGTATGATTATCTGCCACTTTGCATGGTGGGGGTGGCCATACGGAAGGGCGCGTGTCAGGTTTTCATAGGGGATGTTAATTCCAAAGACTGACGATTTGGAAGTGAAATGTGCATTGTTCTGCTAATAATTAACTCACCTTATCTTAATCTGACGCGCTCGAGTATTTTAAAGAATCAATTTTTTTTACTAAATTATTTGACGGGCTGCCCCAGGCAAACCGCCCCTCATGAAGTGCTCATATTCATTGGGGGTATTCTAGAGGGTATAAGGTATCCCCTCATATATTAATCTGCCGCGCTCGAGTAACTTCACAAATCCTTTCTTGGGCTCCCCTACGACTACGCGACGTCTGACGCCAGCGTCAACGTTCCGATCGGCGTCTGAACGCAACGCACAGCGTCGGCGGTCGATACGCCCGCAGTGGACGAGGACGTTTCAGTCGTTGCTCGCGGGTGGTTAACTTCGAAATAGCTAGAGACGCGACGCAAAGAGTTCAAATTTACAGTTTAACCCTTAAACCATTTGACAACCCTGTCAAGACATTCGATTTTGGACCGTGATTGGATCGGTTTTGATTTCTGTTTGACGGCAAATACATATATTGCCGGTATCGGTTTAAGGGTAAATTTTAACGTCAGCACGGGGTTCCCCTCAGAATGAAATTGCTTAGGCCGTACCTCCTACGGGGGCGCAGAGCGGATTGGGAAATTCACACACCATTGAATTTTCAGGTGTGGGCAGGTTTTCTCACTATGTTTCCCTTCACCGTACCATGATAAAGTTCATATGTGATTTGGCACATAAATTCCAAATTACTCAGAGGTACGAGCCTAGGCTCAAACCCACGACCCTTTGCTTGAGAGGCCATAGATCAAACTACTAGGCTACCAGGGCTTTTGCGGTCATTGCGTGAAAATCAGTTTAATGTTGAACCTACTTTGTGACGCATAGGTATATCCGTCGTTAGCGTTGAAAAGGTGAAAAAGGTGTGGAATTAATTAAAAAATGGTAATACCCAGGACATCGTAATTTGACGGTTTGTCCAGCCTTAGCGAACACGATGTCTCGCGCAAGCCTGGGCTGCTGGGTGAGGAACACATCGAAATCTTGTCTCGACGCGTTTTTACAGGGAATCTAAAAATAAAATAAAAAGCATCGCAATAAAACAGAAAATACGAATTAGAAAGAGATCTGTAAAAGCTACATAGCTCTCAAATTGAACAACTTAACATTACACCTTTTCGAACCTAAATTGATGATTGGGGCCGTAAGATTCTGGAGCAGTGCGTGGGCCATTTATTAATTTCTTAATCAAACTGACGTGAGACCTGTCAAATTTCCCGCCAAAGTGATGACACTTGACGAAACTAACTTCAACAGATGTAGGATGCCCATGCAATAGGTGGATGGAGGAAGTCTGAACAATAACTTTTTTTAATTATACAGATACTTGACTGCTTTAGATCTCATCTATTAAATTTCATGTCCTCTAGGGATTCATATTTTTCAACTCCTGATCACCGATTAAAAATCATAGTGTAGAAAATTATGTAGTAGCGTTAGACCTTACCTTGCAAAGTCCCATCATGATTTCATTCCGCCGTTCCCTCACTTCTGGTAGGGATAGTATTGATCCCGGCAAGTTCTCCGACCGACACGGCAGCCCAGCCGGAAAGTCTAAAGACCACCAACCTTATAGCACCTCTACACGATGTGGTAGGGGAGCCCAAGAGGGGATTTGGGGAGTCACTCGAGCGCGGCAGATTAATATACGGGATACCTAACTTCTAGAGTACCCCCATTGAATATTAGCACTTCATGTGTGGGGGTTTTCCTGGGGCACCCAGTCAAAAAAGTTGGTAAAAAAATAGATTCTGTAAAATACTCGAGCGCGTCAGATTTTGATAATTTGATACTCCAGCGTGACACTGATAATAAATGTATGATAATTTGCCACTTTGCATGGTGGGGGTGGCCATACGGGGGGATACCTTATGCCCTCTAGAGTACCCCCATTGAATATGAGCACTTCATGTGGGGGATTTGCCTGGGGCACCCTGTCAAAAAACTTAGTAAAAAAAATAGATTCTATGAAATATTCGAGCGCGTCAGATTTTGATAATTTGATACTCTAGCGTGCCAAATTTATGATAATCTGCCACTTTGCATGGCGGGGGTGGCCATACGGAAGGGCGCGCGTCAGATTTTCATAGGGGATGTTAATGCCGAAGACTGACGATTTGGAAGTGAAATATGCATTGTTCTGCTAATAATTAACCCACCATATCTTAATCTGACGCGCTCGAGTCTTTTAAAGAATCTACTTGTTTTACCAAGTATTTTGACGGGGTGCCCCAGGTAACTCCCCCCCCCCCCACATGAAGCGCTCATATTCGCTGGAGGTACTCTAGAGGGTTAAGGTATCCCCCATATATTAATCTTCCCGCGCTCGAGTGACTCCCCAAATCCCCTCTTAGGTTCCCCTACTAATGGGTCATTAATAATAATATTTTTTATTTTGACCTGAAGGTCAAAAAGGTCTTTCAGCGGTCAGCGGTGACTGCAACGCGTCAACACGATGGCGACGTTCTTTTGTTTCTTTTGATGTGCGGCCAAAATCCGACACCGACGCCATCCCACGACCATCGCACGCGCCATAAGCCATCCGACACCACTACGCCCTCCACATGATGACCTATCATAGTGGACCATCCCAGTGTAATGCCAGCATTAGAAAGTTTTCACAGTTAAAATCATAGTGATGGTCTGAAATGGTTTATGTCTTATTTCCAAGATCTATCTGGGTACCAAAGTTCAATCAAATCCTTCCAGCCGTTTTACAGTGAAAGAGTAACAAATATACACTACATCTTATCTTTTGCGTCTAAAAAGAAAAGAAAGAAATACGTATAATTACAACAACACTAGACACTTATGTTATTACAAATAGACAACATGAAGGATAAAGATAGAGTATAATATCATTGCAGTTGCAAATCGGACAATGGCTCAGCAATCTCAGCATAAAGCCCAGGGGTTTATACCCCAGCGCTGATTTTTAGCCAGCACCGTTAGTTATCTGTTAGTATCATGTGTTTTATGTACAAGAGTTTTACGTGCATGCTCAAACAAACTTGCTTTTATAATATTAGTAAAATTCAAGCGAAATAATAATGTTTCTAAATCAGATTCCTCACAAATGCTATCGCATTATAATCACAGTGTAAAATCATACGTGAAATCGATTCAATACAAAAATGTTGCCCCCGTTTTATTATTAGTTCTATTCATAGAGCCAATGCTACAAGACATTCGCATTATGGAAAAGGTATGGATATATTCTTAGTGAATTCGATATGTTGTAAGTAAAGTGCTTTTCTACGACATAGGTTACACGTTAATTCTGGCGTCAGTTCAATCCACCATTCTGATGGCCCGGACTGATGCAAATCAAATATTTTAAATAATATTCGGCAATCTGTTGTGAATGATAGAAAACCAGAATGATGGACTAAACTGACGCCAGAATTAACGTGTTAACCGATGTCTAATTCTGAATATGAGAACCGTAAAAATGAATTAAAAAATCGGGAAGTAAAATTTCTGAACTAAAACAATTACTTTGCTCACCCGCGACCTTACAATAGTTACGTTTATGCAAGAAATGTGTGTTCATGCAGTTCCTCCACCTCCACACTATACGAACACACACAAATCACATAAACCCAACCATCACCACCACCAAGCTACACTGACGCGTTTCGAACTCAACCAGAGCTCATCTTCAGAGTTACCACAACCGTATGCTATGCTACCAAATGTTAAACTTAACTTTGTGTTATTGTTTTAGTTCATTAATATGGACCTCCGCAAAGTAACGCCTGATTCAATAAATTAAAATTTCTGAATTTGATAGTGGTACAGGATAGAAAGTGAAGGTTAGAACGAGTTTTATGTTATTTTGCCCACCACACCTTTGGAGTTTATTTTCTTCAGCTCCCCCTTTTGTTTTATTTACTAAGTAACTCTTCCTAATTTTCTCTGAGTGTTGTCCTCTCATTGACTCTTTGAAAGCTTTCGAAGCCCTTACGGCCCGGCCACGAACTCGCGCGTTTGGCAGCGCGGCAAGCGTTTTATCAGCTTATTGCGTGTGCCGCCAGGTAATCACTGTACGGCGAGCGTCTCGGCCGCGCAATGAACACAGAAAACGCTTGCCGCGCCGCCAAACGCGCGAGTTCGTGGCCGGGCCGTCAGGGGAGCGATAATACCCTCTCGTTGAGGCGTATATGCATCAAGTAGTCGACCTCTTCCCACTACTATGATTTACCTTCAAATATCTTCTTGTCCTCGGTTAAAAGCAGTCCGTCTTTTTTCGTGCCGTTATCAGCTTTCTAAAACATGATAGAGTAACATACATGAGACACACGAACGCCAATCCACCTTCGTTGGCACTAAGCACTCGCTTTGCTCGTGCAAAAACTTATTCCTTATACAACGTTGATTGTTTGCTTTTGTCTTGATGACTTGATCCCATATCTCCGAACTATGTCAGTGACTAAGACATCCGTAGAAGAACAAAATTTACTGATGTAGCCAGTGGTGGCCAGTTCTGAAGCGAAGGGGAAGGTCCCATTTTTTCTATAGAACTAATATATTTGGTACGATTTTGAACTCTGTAATTTCAAGATTTCACAGTTCTATAGGACAAATGGGACCTACCCAATCGAAGGCAGCGTACAGGAAAGCGAAGTGTTAATAGACCTCTCATAAGGTGGATGGACAATTTGGATGCGTTGTGATCCTTGGAGAAGGTCTGTTTCCAACAGTGAGTGTATTCCATTCCGGCTTTGACGGCGTTGATAATGTTAATGTATGTAACTAATAGTCACAATTACTCACATTCTCGGCGATCTTCACATAGCACATACCGTACCTCCGTCGTCTACCCACGCTCCCGCAAGTGCTGCACTCGCTCCAAGGTGCCCAAGAGCTGAACACTGTCAAACCTTGGTTGTCTAGTGTACGTGGCGGTGAGGCGTAAGGGCCGTGCGATGTTTCAGGCTTCACCTACGTTATATTATAAACTAATAACTTTCATTACGACATATCTCGCACAATCTGAATAGGACCAAGGATGATTATAGACTGGATTAGCAATCGCCATAGTACAGATCGGCCGCGGTTTTTATAGTTCGATTATTAAATCTAGATGGCGCTGACATATAGCCCGAGGGTTTGAAAGCAAAACAATACGACTACAGATATTTCATATTACTGCAAATGTATTATTATGCAATATTTTTGAAATATAATATATTTGTAGTAATATGAAACATCTGTAGTCTTATTGTTTTGCATTCAAAACCTCGGGCTATATTTCAGCGCTAACTAGATTTAATAATCGAACTATAAAAATCGCGACCGATCTGTACTATGGGGATTGCTAATCCAGTCTATATCATCCTTGATAGGACTTAATAACTACTGTAACTGACCACATCATAATCATCATCGATAACCTCTAGAGTCACTAGACCGCTCACACTGCTTCCGATTTCACAAGAGTATACTCCGGCGTCGTCTCTCGCCGCGTTGTATATCAGCAGGGCGTCTCTCTCTTCCACTATGGTGTCCTTGTCTTCTAGTGGGGCGAAGGACAAGTTGTTGAGCGACTGGAACAGGCAATTGCCGAGAACTGTATTCGAAGTATTGTTGGCAACAGTGTCAATAGTAATACTGTCTTCTACTACAAATATAGGGAAAAATATGAAACTATACATTTGTAATTTTGTAAGGAGTCCAGTGTGTGTGTGTGTTGTTTGTTGGCCAGTGTGTGTTGCCAGTGATGACTTATGGCACTGAGACGTGGCCGCTAACGATGGGTCTTATAGGGAAGCTCAAGGTCACTCAGAGGGCGATGGAGAGGGCTATGCTTGGAGTTTCTCTGCGGGATCGCATCAGAAATGATGAAATCCGCGCAAGAACTAAAGTCACGGACATAGCTCGAAGAATCGCTAGACTTAAGTGGCAGTGGGCAGGGCACATCGCCCGTAGAACTGACGGCCGATAGGGCCGAAAGGTTCTCGAGTGGCGTCCGCGGACCGGAAGACGCAGTGTAGGTAGGCCTCCAACAAGATGGAGCGACGACCTGGTGAAGGTAGCGGGAACGCATTGGATGCGGATGGCGCAGGGCCGATCTGTTTGGCGAGCCTTGGGGAAGGCCTATGTTCAGCAACTTGGACGTCTTTCGGCTGAAATGATGATGAAGGAGTGCCTTACCAATATAAGATGATCCCACACTGCGTATATTTTATTTAAAAGCAGGGCTCTGCCTACACTGCATTATACTGCTGTGTTATGCGGCAATTACATTAAGTCGACGACCGCATGCCACATGCGGTGGCCACAACAGTGTAAAGAACACTGTAGTCGGCCGCATTCGGCGAGCGACAGCTGCCACCGCCTAGATATGGCCACCGCATTAGGCGGACAGACTAATGTGAAGACGACGTTCGTTCGCCGAAGTAGTTCGAAACAAGTTCGGCGACCGCATTAGGCGAACGAAGTAGTGTAATTGCCGCATTAGCAGGCAGGCTGTTTACGGCGTATATTTTGACATACCTACAAATTTGCTCGGAACATGGTGCGCGAGTCCGACTTGGGCGGTTTTTCTTACCTTGGAGTACACCCAGTTGCCTCGCTCTGCAGGCGACACACACACGCAAGGCAGCCTCGCCACCGCTCCTTCGTACGCCACCACCGCTTGTGAGGGTAGGCTGCCGTGCTTGGTGACTGAGTCTAGCTGGCGAGCGCAGCAGTCGTAGTAGGAAGACCAGAGGGATGCTATCACGGCTTTCTGATGGTTTCCATCTTGAAAAGGGAACAGCTTGGATTAATTTAGCTGGGTCTTCTCGAGTACCATAACGATCCTGGCAACTTCGCCATGTGATGTAAAAAGCAGCGAAACCACTGGATGTCTAGTAAATATTGTTTATTAGAATAATAAGGTCCCTACACACGCACGAAGGGTGCAGCCCTGTCACGGCTTGCCACGGCGCTGAGAGCGTTATCTCAGTTCATTGCAGAAGGGTTACCTGGCCGAACACGCAATGAACAGAGTTAAAATGCTGTCACCTCACCGTTTGCGCATAGTACGGTCGCGTGCTTTAATTTGGGACCCATTTCGAAAAAATATCCTTTGAATTCCTATACAATATGACAGGACAATCAACCTTAAGTCGGTCCCAAATTAAAGCTCGTGACTGTACATAGTTTCATGACATTTGGTGTCAATTATCCTCATCATCACCATCATCAATTCTGCCGTAGGACGTCCACTGCTGGACGTAGGCCTCCCTCTTTGATACCCAATCATTACGGTTGGAACCGGCATCAACCATGAACCTTTTACCAAATCGTCCGTCCACCACGTTGATGGACGCCCCACAGTCCACACTGCGTTTGCCAGTCCGTAGTCTCCATTCGAGTGCTTTTCGACGGCTATCTGTTCTGCATGCTGTATGGCCTGCCCATTGCCATTTCAACGAGCTAATCCGTTTGGTAAATTATTCTACGATGTTTATTTAATTGTGTACTAACGAGGATATTCTAATCGGTTTCTTTTAATGTCCCATTGTTTCATATTTCCTTTCGGTTCTCCGTAAATTTTGATGCTACGTCTTCTCAATTCTTTTACTTTATCATGAATGTCCCTGTTAAATTTTCCACGTGAAAACGCGAAAATAATAAGAAAAAATAGTAAGAGAACTTTGTAATCTGACATTTTTTGTGTGACAAATATTTAAATTGATTTTGGAACGAATTTTTTAAATGAATAATGTTTTCTTTTTTCTCGGAGACGATTCTTTTGCTTGAACTTGGAGGTTTTACGTTGTTGTGAATGATTTGAAAAGCATAATCAATCATTGACTTTATAGTGCTCCTCGTAATTACCCTCAATTTCGTCTGCTTCCCGTTGGAAAGTTTAAAGGCCAAGTTTTTGGTATTTTGCAGTTCAAGCAAACCTCATTCATTGTTGTCATAATTTTGTTTGACACATTGTCGACGGGATGCAGAACGTGACTTACTGAGCTATCCTGTAAACTTACTCGTGATCCTGACGTTATCAATAGCGTCAAAATACTGGGAGGTCTACAGCCTGTAGAAAACATGTCTCAGCAACCTAATTTTTTGACTTTCTTTTCGGAAATTTTAATTATTACCTGATGAATAATATGGAACCTGTTTTTAGTTACAGCAGCCGGTGGAACCAGCGCCGACCCTGGGACCACAGCCGACGCCGGAGATGGAAGCGATCGCAAGAGAAGTGGACGCGCTCGCCCGGGAGCGGCTCGCGCTGGAGGCCGAGGTCGCCGCGCGGCAGCGGGAGCTCAGCCTCAACACTAGCGAGGCCGACGGGCTGCAGGTGCGTGTGTAGCAGGCAGCGCCGACAGCGGGCACGCAGCCACCCCCGAGGTGGAGGCGACCGCCCGCCAAGTGGACGCGCTCGCCCGGGAGCGGCTCGCGCTGGAGGCCGAGGTCGCCGCGCGGCAGCGGGAGCTCAGCCTCAACACTAGCGAGGCCGACGGGCTGCAGGTGCGTGTGTAGCAGGCAGCGCCGACAGCGGGCCCGCAGCCACCCCCGAGGTGGAGGCGACCGCCCGCCAAGTGGACGCGCTCGCCCGGGAGCGGCTAATTCGACTAATTTTGTGATTCTCTTTGGAGAGACAGTCGTCACCCCCACGTGGCTATTATTTACTTGCCGGTCTAATTAATCACCATATTTTGGTTCCATGCAATTTTTCTTTGCCTTTTCGTAAAAATGTACGAGAATTCTTTTAACCGTTTTCATGTTTCATTTCAGAGCGAATTGGACACATTGACGGCGACTCTGAAACAGTTAGAAAACCAAAAAGGCGAAGCACAAAAAAGGTTAAACGATCTCAAGACACAGGTCAGTAGACGATAAATTAGTTTTTTTTATTATTGTAGTGAAACTTCTAATGCGACTTCCAAAAAACGTTGCGTTAAACGTTTAACGCAACGCAACGCAAGTTGATGTTTACGAGGGGGGGGGGGTGAGGTGAGGGGGGGTAAGGGGGTGTCAAAGTGGGGATGAAAATTTCATTGATTTTGCCGTAGGATGCACCGTTTTCATGATATTTGACAAAAACACCGGGGGGGGGGGGTGGGGGGGAGGCTGGGGTTTCAAAGGGGGGATGAAAATTTCATTGATGTTGCCTTAGGATGCACTGTTTTCAAGATATTTGACAAAAACACCGGTTCTCGTCCGATCACCGAAGTTAAGCAACGTCGGGCGCGTTCAGTACAAGGATGGGTGACCGCCTGGTTTTTATTTTTTATTATGAAGTTTCACTTCTTCCGCGCGGAGGGACTCCACGCACTATCTTTTTTTTTGTTTAATTTTTAAGTGCCTCTGTTTATTGTATCATTACAGGTGGAGAAGCTGCGTTCGCAAGTGGTCGCGCAGGAGGCCGCGGCGGCGGAGACGGAGGCCGAGGTGGCGGGCCGGCGCGCCGCCGCCGCCACGCTGCGGGAGCGGGAGGGGGCGCTGCGGGGGGAGGGGGCCGCCCTGCAGCAGCAGTGCGACGCGCTCACCGCGCAGCTGCGCCGCACCGTGCTCGCAGTGAGCCAGGTCAGTGGGGGGGGCTGCGGGAGCGGGAGGGGGCGCTGCGGGGGGAGGGGGCCGCCCTGCAGCACCAGTGCGACGCGCTCACCGCGCAGCTGCGCCGCACCGTGCTCGCAGTGAGCCAGGTCAGTGGGGGGGCTGCGGGAGCGGGAGGGGGCGCTGCGGGGGGAGGGGGCCGCCCTGCAGCAGCAGTGCGACGCGCTCACCGCGCAGCTGCGCCGCACCGTGCTCGCAGTGAGCCAGGTCAGTGGGGGGGCTGCGGGAGCGGGAGGGGGCGCTGCGGGGGGAGGGGGCCGCCCTGCAGCAGCAGTGCGACGCGCTCACCGCGCAGCTGCGCCGCACCGTGCTCGCAGTGAGCCAGGTCAGTGGGGGGGCTGCGGGAGCGGGAGGGGGCGCTGCGGGGGGAGGGGGCCGCCCTGCAGCAGCAGTGCGACGCGCTCACCGCGCAGCTGCGCCGCACCGTGCTCGCAGTGAGCCAGGTCAGTGGGGGGGCTGCGGGAGCGGGAGGGGGCGCTGCGGGGGGAGGGGGCCGCCCTGCAGCAGCAGTGCGACGCGCTCACCGCGCAGCTGCGCCGCACCGTGCTCGCAGTGAGCCAGGTCAGTGGGGGGGCTGCGGGAGCGGGAGGGGGCGCTGCGGGGGGAGGGGGCCGCCCTGCAGCAGCAGTGCGACGCGCTCACCGCGCAGCTGCGCCGCACCGTGCTCGCAGTGAGCCAGGTCAGTGGGGGGGCTGCGGGAGCGGGAGGGGGCGCTGCGGGGGGGAGGGGGCCGCCCTGCAGCAGCAGTGCGACGCGCTCACCGCGCAGCTGCGCCGCACCGTGCTCGCAGTGAGCCAGGTCAGTGGGGGGGGCTGCGGGAGCGGGAGGGGGCGCTGCGGGGGGAGGGGGCCGCCCTGCAGCAGCAGTGCGACGCGCTCACCGCGCAGCTGCGCCGCACCGTGCTCGCAGTGAGCCAGGTCAGTGGGGGGGCTGCGGGAGCGGGAGGGGGCGCTGCGGGGGGAGGGGGCCGCCCTGCAGCACCAGTGCGACGCGCTCACCGCGCAGCTGCGCCGCACCGTGCTCGCAGTGAGCCAGGTCAGTGGGGGGGCTGCGGGAGCGGGAGGGGGCGCTGCGGGGGGAGGGGGCCGCCCTGCAGCAGCAGTGCGACGCGCTCACCGCGCAGCTGCGCCGCACCGTGCTCGCAGTGAGCCAGGTCAGTGGGGGGGCTGCGGGAGCGGGAGGGGGCGCTGCGGGGGGGAGGGGGCCGCCCTGCAGCAGCAGTGCGACGCGCTCACCGCGCAGCTGCGCCGCACCGTGCTCGCAGTGAGCCAGGTCAGTGGGGGGGCTGCGGGAGCGGGAGGGGGCGCTGCGGGGGGAGGGGGCCGCCCTGCAGCAGCAGTGCGACGCGCTCACCGCGCAGCTGCGCCGCACCGTGCTCGCAGTGAGCCAGGTCAGTGGGGGGGGGGGGGGGGGGCTGCGGGGGGAGGGGGCCAAATGCTGTTTTGCCGAATCAGTCAAAAGCGATTAAGCGACACCCTCGATGATCCGGCCACGATATCGCTCGACCGCCGGCAGCGGCGAGCGTTTTCTCCGTTCGTTGCGCGTCCGAGACGCTCGCCGCACAGTGATAATCTGGCGACACACGCAATGAACTGCTAAAACGCTCGCCACGGCTGAGCCATGACGATTTCCGACGTCAAAAATCGAAATAATGTTGAGAACATACCATTCAAATGACTATCGTTTTCTAATCAAAACTGACATATTTGCAGGCGAACATCAAGATAAGTCACCTGGAGGAGCAGCACCGGCTGATCCAGGCGGCGGCGGACGCGCTGGCGGCGGGCGGCGCGGGCGCGGCGTCGGCGCTCACGCTGCGGCCGGCCATAGACGCCGCCAGTCTGGAGCGCTGCGTCGGCGGCGGGGAGGTCGGTACTCGCGGATGTAATACTCGCTTTAGAGTCGACTCAAAGTAGAGTCAAAGTTGACTCCGAGTCAAGTCAAGGTTGAGTCAGAGTTAAGTTAAAGTTGAATCAAAGTCAAGTCAAGGTTGAGTCAGAGTCAAGTCAAGGTTGAGTAGGAGTCAAGTCAAAGTTGAGTCAAAGTTAAGTCAAAGTTGAGTCAAAATCAAGTCAAGGTTGAGTCAATTGCGGATATTTAATTTTCTTCTTGTATTTGGATGACTTGTTTTATTATTAGGTTGACGAAGCCTGTGGCAGATTGTTTTCTTGTTTGATAAGGTTTTTTTTATGAGTCAAAGTTGATACAAAGTCAAGTCAAAGTCAAGTCAAAGTCAAGTCAAAAGTCGAGTCAACGTCATAATTTAGTCAAAGTTGAGTCAATGTCAAGTCAAAGTCGCAGAGTTGAGTCAAAGTCAAGTAAAGTCAAGTCAAAGTAAAATTCACTTATGAAAGTCGAAGAATCTATCACCGGTTCGGAAAAAACTCAAAAAACCTGTTAAGAAGCATCCGCTAAGAAACTCAACAAGGTATTTTTTTTTTCAATCAATTCTATTATATATTTATATTTTTTGAGACAGTAGATTAGATACGCTATTTGAGACTTGGGATCGCCAATGCGGATCGGAATTGTTTCCAAATATTCCGAAATACTCTTAAAAAGGTCTGCGAGGTATTAATTTTGAGCTAAGGCTGCGTTTCCACTAGATATGTGCGAGGATGCGTTGCGAGGGATGTGTTTGTCATGAACCAATAGTAACACTTCATTCGCTTAGGACCTTTTTAATTAAGTGTTTCTATTGGTTCATGACAAACACATCCCTCGCAGCGCATCCTCGCTCAGCTCCGGTGGATACGCAGCCTAAACGGCTTATATCCTTTCGAAGACTAGTTCTAAGGCGCAAGCCACACAGAAGAGACGTGAGACGGGGCCGCGTCTCCGCCTCGTCTCTTCTGTCTGCTTTGGATCGCGACGCTTCTACACATTTAGTATGAAAACTGATTCAAGGGGCGCCGCGACTGCGACGCGTCCCCGTCCCACGTCTCCTGTGTGTGGCTTGCGCCTAAGGGGTAAAAAAAATCGTGCGTGCGGCTCCTCCGCGCGGAAGAAGTGAAACTTCGTAATGTGGAAATGAAAAAGGCACTTATACATCAATATGAACCTTAGTGCATTAACTTAAAGAACTAAATTTACTTATGCATCTATGTGTTTAAATTACTCACTAGATGGCGCTTTTATCAAGTCTCATACAAATTTGCACAGACAGTATGAGTTCTGCATCGCACTGTCGAAGTTTTTAACATCCGTTAGTATATATACAATGCGAGATTACTTGCTTCGCCAGTACGTATACTAATGCTTTCATACCCCCTCCATGGTAGCGTTAAACTTTTGTTGGAAGTCGCATTAGAAGTTTCACTTCAAAAAAAAACCGCCACGTCATGTTCTAGGAAGAGGAGTTTCCCGCAAACAACGAGTTCAGCGGCACCAACGGCTTCGCCTCGGACCCCTTCAAGGACGGCGCCTTCCCCGCCCCGCACGACCCCTTCGCGCCCACCGCCCCCCCCACCGGACACAAACCGGAACCGGTCAGTACGACCACAGAATAACTAATATGTAACCAGTAATCCAACTTCATACTAGAGCGCCCGATCGACGTACGCACACAGCCAGCCAAGCGGGGTACGTATCAAAATATATAAAGTTTAAAACAAATAATGGACGAAATACATAATGGTCATAATACATACTAAAATTTTCAATGAAACTATTGATTAAACGAATTTTTTTAATCGTGTAATCTACAGATTGGTTTAGGTTAGGTTAAGTTTATTTTATGAAAATCCTGTAAAGTTGAGAATTTCCAACAAAATTACATTATATCAAACGACCATTATGTATTTCGTCCATTATTTGTTTTAAACTTTATATATTTTGATACGTACCCGCCAAGCGTCTTACACGGCCGCTAACTAATCTTCGCTAGACAAAACAATGTTCCCACGCTCGCGCCGTGTAAGACGCTTGGCTGTGTGCGCTCTAGTATGAAGTTGGATTACTGGTTATATATTACTTATTCTGTGGTACAACCATCATCTTCATCTCGGCCTACATACGTACGTTCCACTGCAGGGTATAGTTGTAAAAAATCCGTTAGCTACCGTTAATTAACCAAATTTATGGTTAGCTACCGATAAAATGCAGTTATTAACGGTTAATTATCCGACTGCGACAACGAAAAAGGGTAATGTTTTTTTATTGTGCAGTCAACTCCTAGGTGAAGTGAAAAATCGGTATCCGAAGGATAAAGATTTTATTTTAGATTTTATAAATCATATTTAAAGAACATAAAGTATACTGACTGATTATTTTTTGGTTGTCCATACCACGCTGTGCGAGTATTTAACCGTAATAAAATGCGGTTAAATAACCGTTAATAACGAAAAATGCGTTTTTAACCGCTTGGTTAAAATCGTTAATAACCGGCTTCGCATCTGTACTGCAGGGCACAGGTCAGGAATGAGAAGGGCCTGGGCCGTAGTTCCCAGTGCGGTTTGAAAACTTTCCACCCACCGTTGAATTTCTTCGTAAGTTTATTTAAAAGCGAATAAGTTTTTCGGGTGCGCCGGTGGGATTCGAACCCACGTCTCCTGGGTATGCGCTCTCCTGGGTATGGTATGGGTATGTAATAATATTTGAATGAATAGTTGTGGTACATCATTTCTTACGCATTTCCAATGTAATTTGGAACGTAGGAGTCGTAGCTTCTAATAGTTGCGATGGATGTTACCACACGCCACTGTTGGCGTATGTAAGCGATTAAGAATTTCGGGGAAGTCGGTTGGGAGCGACGTGGTTCAATTGGTAGAACACCCAGGATGGGGCGCATACCCAGGAGACGTGAGTTCGAATCCCACCGGCGCACCCGAAAAACTTTTTCGCTTTTAAATAATCTTAGATTCGGTAAGCAGCCGTACTGCTAATAAAATAAATAATATTCTTCGTAAGTATACAGTCGAAGGCATAAATACATACATACTAAATATGTACATACTAGCTGACCCCGCAATAGGCTTGCGTTTGACCACAATCACGCCTGATAGAAAACGAAGATGAGGCCTACGATGGAGCACGCTTGCCTAGTAAATGCTCATTCATTTTACCCTTACCTTAATGTAAAGTACGTCGATTGATTAGTGGTGTGATCTATCTTATTGCAAATGTGTTCCGCAGGAGGGATTCGGACGGGATCCGTTCGCGGCGTCCGGCGGCGACCCGTTCGCCGGCGACGCCTTCGCAGCCACTGACAATAAGCAACCCGCCGACGTGAGTATTCATTTATTGGCAATGTTAACCTCTTCACCGTCCCAGCCATCGAGTCGTGACAGCCAATGGAACGCCTCACACGCCAACGTCATCTATCATCATCCCAGCCTATATACTATGGTGATTTTTAATTGGTGATCAGTAGACCCCGTTATCTAATGCTCAGTTTGGGGGTAAGAGATGGGGCAGTTTCGATAATCTGAATCGATAAAAAATTAAGTTCATTTACTCACTCACTAACATAATTATCAAAACAATCCATACTTTACCAGAGCTCTTCTGTAGTGATTTTTTAAATTATTATGAAAAGAAAGAAAAAAATAATATTTTTGTAAGTATGTTTCATAATAAATTAGGTAACAATATTTTTTCCAAATTATATGAAGTCAAACTTCGTCGGCTGCTTGTAAAAATCCATTTTAAAAATGAAAATGGTTTTTCAACCTCTAAAGAAAGAAAGAAAGAAAGAAAGAAGATATTTATTCACTTTTACAATACACACAAATACAAGAAAGTACACACAATTCCATACAAATAAACAAAAATCATAAACAGTGCAGTAATAAATATGTACATACACAATTCTGCATGTGTGTCCTCGCAAAAGTGAAACGGTCACTGACTCAGCATTATGCTGAGGCGTTAGACGCCTGCAGCGCTGATTTTCTGTCAGAACCGTCTGTGACTCACGGAACGATACACAAATATACTATATGAACCACTTACCTATATAGAAATAAAATAATAAAATGAGAATGAATTGATAAATAGTATAGAATTATTATAGAGTAGCATAATAAGTAAATAAATAAATTACAATAAATAAAGAGTAAACGGAGAAAATATGTTTAAAAACAACAGGCTGGCATATCAAATGTGTGGGTGCTGGTTTTTATGGATAGGATTTTTGGAGCGTTAAGAAGTGATCCTTCAGCTTGCGCTTGAAGGGTGTACCTACTAGACGCTCCTTGGATAGGGGGAGGAATATCATTCCAGCACTTAGACGCACTTCTGTTATTGTTAAAACTTCCTCCGTCCACTGAATGGATGGTCATCCTACATTTGTCGAAGTTAAGTAGTTTCGCAAGTGTCATCGCATTGGCGGGGAATTTGACAGGTCTCGCGTCAAAGTTTGTTTTAGAAACTGGCTTGTCCAAGAGGTTTTAAGCTCATAGAATAAATCATGTGTAGGGTGACAACGATTTTAATTGAAAAGTGATTTTCCAAATACTCATTATTTAAAAAATAAACGTTTTGTTTCATGTAATTTGGACTTAAACGTGGTCTGCATCGAATACTGTTCTAGAAAAATTGGTTCCTGATCACCGATTAAAAATCATCGTCTATACGTCCCACTACAGGGCACAAGCCTCCTCTCAGAATCTGCCACGGCACATGTCTCATACGCTTGGGGTCACTTGCACCGTTCCGGGTTAAAATAATAAATCAGTAACCCTGGGTTAAGAATGACAGTTCCATATATTTTGACACTTGTTTACCCTGGGTTAGCAGTTAACTCTGAGTTTAGTAGTTAACCCAGGTCCGCGCAAGCCGGCCTTAATGTCTGTAGATAATAAACCGCTCGTACCCTAAATATTAGAATTGCAATATACTAGATTGCTGAATAAAATTAATCTATTTCTTAAATACTACCTTCCCAGAATGCCAGACTTTCCTGTCACCGTGTTTTTCTCTATATCGGATTGCCAAAAAAGATTGTTTTCAATACACCATGTTCCATTAAAAACCGACTTCCCATAATATCAGATAGTGAAATCACCAGGATCGTAAAACACGACCCCCTGGCCTCCCCACGACGACCACGCCCTGCCTGACGAGCCTGGTGATTTCACTATCTGGTATTATGGGAATTCGGCTTTGAATGGAACATGGTGTTACGACCGCTTTAGCCTAGTTGGTAGTGACCCTGCCTACGAAGCAAGAGGTCCTGGGTTCAAATCCCGGTAAGGGCATTTATTTGTGTGATGAGCACAAATATTTGTTCCTGAGTAATGGATGTTTTCTATGTATTTAAGTATTTATTTATCTATATAAGTATGTTTATCGTCGTCTTGTACCGTAAAACGGGGTTACTTTAAAATGCAGGGGCTACTTTGGAAAACAGTTTTAACGCCGTGTCCTTATTTTTTTAGACCATCTGTGGCAGTGAAATAACTACCTTGATAAATTACCTAACTTTTTACGTCAATTGCTCAATCGAGCTATTAATATTTGCGTTTTTATCCCTTTCGAACCCATGTGAGTATGAAAAGTGTTACAATAATGGACTTTGTGAAATGTACTAATATTATCTTTAAATTTGGAATCCCCAAAATGATGTAACGTTCAAATTTCAAAATGATGTAAAGTTCAATTTTAATTGCAATTAAACGTCACAATTGTATCAGCCGGGTCCGAAAGGGATACAACCATTTTAAATCTATCAAAGTAGCCCCAAAATTTCCTAAAGTAACCCAAGTTTACCGTACCCATAGTACAAGCTTTGCTTAGTTTGGGACTAGGTTGATTTGTGTAAGATTGTCCCCTAATATTTATTTATTTTATTTATTTATGGTGTAATGAAAACAAGCTTTTTTGGCAACTCGATATAGAGATAAACACGGTGACAGGAAAGTATGGTATACTGGGAATTTGGTATTTTAGAAATAGGGTAAGTCGGCAATCTAGTATTTTGCAATTCTGATATTTAGGGGACGAGCGAAATAAACGGAGTCTGTCGCTCTCTGCCACAGCACGTGTTTGGCGCTCACTAGCATTATCTGTTCCGAGTATTGATGAACCCTGGAGCTACACAAATTATGGAAGAGCAAGAAAGAATTGAGTATTGGGCATAAGAATAAATAAGATCATAGTAGAAGGGAAACTCCCGCTCCGGCCGGACTCAAGGTCACGATATTAGTACTTAGTCAGGGTGTCACGGCCGGCGTCGCCGCACGCGCGTTTTGCTGTTAACTGTTTGCGCAAATAACAATGACGTCAAGTTATTGTGGTGTATTTGGGTGTATAAACAATTCAAAAACGATGCCAAATCACCTTAAATGGCTTCATTTGGTATGGCACTTGAAATAACTTCTTTCTTAGAAGTACCTACCTGTAATATGTAGGTACGTACAGTCAAGGATTTTCATTGTTAGGCCACTTGCCACTGTTCGTATTTTAGCCGTGTAATGCAAATCAGCATATACAAGTATAAGCGGCTTCACTCGATTTGCATTACACGGCTAATATACGAACAGTGGCAAGTGGCCTAAAAATTAAAATCCTTGACTGTACCTAATGATTTATAAAATATTTTGTAAAACTAGAATAAAATAATGATTTCAAAGTAAATAAAAACTTATAAATATTTTAGCGATATTATCTTTAGACGTAAGTAATATTTAACAGCCACACGCCTCGACGACAGAGGGGTGTAACGACGTGAGGGGTATAAATGGCGGCGTTTTGGACGCGGTCAAAAGAGATTCCCTTCTACTCTGTTTTTATTTATTCTTATGTATTGGACTCTAGTTTAATAGGTGCGTGTGTGTACAGGGTGCGTGGCAGTCGGACCCGTTCGCCGTGCTGCACGCGCCGACGCGCGCGTCGCCCACGCCGTCGCTGCCGCCCAAGCGGCACAAGACGCCGCCCCCGCGCCCCGCCCCGCCGCGCCCCAACCCGCCCAACAAGGTAACACTCACACCAAACACATACATACATGCATACATACTTGGAAATCGCCGGTAGGATCGGGGACCGTGCATGAATTACGTCACTCTAGGAGGCGATTTGTAGGTATGTCAAAAATCTAGTGTTAGCAGAGCCCTGGTTTTAAGAAAAATGTTACGCAGTGTGAGGTCATTTTATATCGGCATGAAGGCTAATCTAATACAGGTTTATTTTTAATTCACTGACATCCTCTTAACCCTGAATTCCTATCACTCAAACAAATGTTTTTTGTTTTACGACTTTTTAAAATGAAGCACTTTTTTTCCCATACAAATACACAGAGTATCGTAAAAATAAGAGGCAGAATCAAATTTTCAGAACGTTATTACACCAAAAATATTAAGTTATGACAAAAGCCGTAAAACAAAAAACATTTGTTTAAGTGGTAGGAGTTTAGGGTTAAAAGGATGCTAGTGAATTACAAATAACCCTGTATATAAAAATCTCGTGTCACGGTGTTTGTTACCGAACTCCTCCGAAATGGCTTGACCGATCTTTATGAAACTTTTTTGTCTTTAATCGGTAGGCCTGAGAATAGGTCGTAGGCTATTTTTTATACTCCTGGGTGATGTGTGGCAAAACAATGTTTGCCGGGTCAGCTAGTTTTGTTATATATTTTTTATTTATTTATCGACGTACAAAAAGTTACGTTATGAGTTTATGAAGTTAGTACACATATCGGTAGGTATACCTATCTATCTATCATTTACCCACCTACTTAACTAACTTCCAACCTACTTAGTTCATTCATAAGTATGAAATTAATAGAAAGCGCGAGGTCGCTGGTTTTCAGTCTACATTCAATTAAATTGTAGCGGAAATAGAAATACACATTGATTGACGGACCACCTTTCGATACAGAACCCTAAAAATGATATCGTGACGTAATTCATGAATGGTCCCTTACACATTTGTCGGTGAGATTTGAGATTACAACATACAGGAATTATTTAGAGTGCAGCAAACGCGGCAGCGGCTTGATGATTTTTTGAAACAAACTATTATGTTTCCACTCTGTTGTTTGATTCCTCTATGGATTACCGATTCGGTTATGTGCGTTTTTTATTTTTTTTTTTTGCATTTTTTTCATCATCATCATTTCAGCCGAAAGACGTCCACTGCTGAACATAGGCCTCCCCCAAGGCTCGCCAAACAGATCGGCCCTGCGCCATCCGCATCCAATGCGTTCCCGCTACCTTCACCAGGTCGTCGCTCCATCTTGTTGGAGGCCTACCTACACTGCGTCTTCCGGTCCGCGGACGCCACTCGAGAACCTTTCGGCCCCATCGGCCGTCAGTTCTACGGGCGATGTGCCCTGCCCACTGCCACTTAAGTCTAGCGATTCTTCGAGCTATGTCCGTGACTTTAGTTCTCGCGCGGATTTCATCATTTCTAATGCGATCCCGCAGAGAAACTCCAAGCATAGCCCTCTCCATCGCCCTCTGAGTGACCTTGAGCTTCCTTATAAGACCCATCGTTAGCGGCCACGTCTCAGTACCATAAGTCATCACTGGCAACACACACTGGTCAAAGACTTTTGACTTGAGACACTGCGGTATATCGGATGACAAGATATTGCGGAGCTTCCCGAACGCTGCCCATCCGAGTCTAATTCGTCGATTGACCTCTTTCTCGAAGTTGCACCTACCCAATTGGATTGTATGTCCCAGATAGATATAGTCGTCAACAACTTCGAGCAAAGTATCTCCGATTACGACGGGAGTTGGTACAACATGGGCGTTCGACATGACCTTCGTCTTGTCCATGTTCAATTTAAGACCAACTCTCTCGGAGACTCTTCCGAGGTCAGCGAGCATCGCACTGAGGTCCTCCAAGGTCTCAGCCATAAGCACCACGTCGTCGGCAAATCGAAGGTGAGTGAAATATTCGCCATTTACATTGATGCCACGCCCTTCCCAGTTCAGAGTCTTGAACGCATCCTCTAGTGCAGCGGTGAACAGTTTCGGAGAGATTACATCTCCTTGTCTGACTCCCCGCTGCAATAGAATGGGCTTCGACATCTGATCCTGAAGTTGGACGGACATTGTGGCGTTATTATACAGACACTTCAACACTTCGATGTACCGGTAGTCTACTTGGCACCGTTGGAGAGACTGCAGTACAGCCCAAGTCTCGATCGAATCGAAGGCCTTCTCGTAGTCCACAAATGCCAGGCAAAGGGGGCGGTTATACTCCTCGGTTTTCTGTATAACCTGCCGCAACGCATGTATGTGGTCCACGGTGCTAAAGCCTTTTCGAAACCCGGCTTGTTCGGGAGGCTGGAAGTCGTCTAACCTGCGCGCGAGACGATTCGTAATGACTCTCGAAAACAGCTTGTAAACATGGCTCAGAAGTGAAATGGGTCTATAATTCTTCAATAAGGTATTATCGCCTTTTTTGAAGAATAGCACCACTACACTTCTGTTCCATGCTTTTGGTGCATGCATTTTTTTATTAAAATTTAATTTCGCGTCTAATGCAAAAACTTGGATCAAATTGTTTTTGACTCTGTTATGATTTTTTTGACAGCATTTTGACATAATTTAAGATGTGTTTTGGCCTTGTTTTATATACCTTGTTATTGTATCTATTGGAAAGTGGCTAAAACGCAAACGCACATAGTGGAATTGGAGATCTCATCGACAAAATACTCTATCTTTTTGGTACCTACTTATTGGTTTTAAAGAGATACATTTTCATCGAGCAAATTTTTAAATAGTTTGGTAACAATAATTATACACTTACTAGAAAAATTAAAAACATTCCTGATTATTATTTAAAAAAAAAACTACAGAGTTCATAAATTTTATCCAAATTGAAACGTTTTAGTTAAAATAATACTTTGTTTATCGTTTGTGCATATTTGACGATTACAGTTGGATCACTTGAGTTATTTTATTATAATTCCTGTAATTTTTATTTTTATTTGGATTATTTAAGGCGTTTCTTACTCTGTTTCAGCTACTTATTTAAATTTTCATTTAATAAATTAATTTAATGTTATCGACACCCTATTTGAAGGCACGAGTGTTTTAATGGTTTGATTTGAATAAGACAAAAGCATCAAGTTATCCAATTTTATTTTACTTGATTTTACCACAGACATACTATTAAAAAGACACAACAATCGCGTCGAATAGCAAACAAGTTGAGCTTGCATTGTCTCCCTCGATAGTATGTCTGTTCATTTTACGCTAATAATTTGTTTACAGATTTTATTTTTGTTATTTTTTTTCCAACGCCTCCCCCTCCCTTCCTCTAGCGGTAGCGGCATGCGGACCGGCGGAAGTGTAAAACATGCTAATGTATAAATCTTCCCAGGTGAATTTTTCGCTTCGAGCCATTACATTAAATTTGAACCTTAACACTATGACGATACCGTTTGTTTTGAAAGATAAGGGCTCGAAGCGAAAAATTCACGTTGGAAGATTTATACTATAACTTTTATTTTTATTCTTTTGTGCGGCAGAGAAAGTAAAATGTACGTTTTTTTCTTTACGCACAGTGACGTCTGTAGAGAGTGGCATTTTGTTATAAAATAAAACAATTTTTTTTCATAAAATTTTGATTGCGTTTAAGATAGTTTTTACAACGGCCTTTAAGCATTTGCTGGCTTAGATAATTTTGAATTGTAGATTCGTAGATGATTTTTTTTTTTATAATCTGTCGGCTGCGATAAAACCGTATAAACATAGCCGTTCGAACGTACCCAGTAAAACCGGCTAGTAAAATCGGCTTCATTATACCTACTAATTTTAAACATTATGTTGCCTAGCAACACGGGCCAGTCGAAATATGCCGTGACACAGAACTATACAAGATATCGCAAAAATGATGTGTTAATTCAGCAGATGTTTGGGCAAGTTATTGTCAGTTAGTTAAACACTTTTTTGGTTTGGTTGGTTTTTTTTTATTTAGGACTATCGACCCGCCCGGGTGCTATGTAAATATGCTATTAAAGGCCGATTTTTCAATCCCCAGATAAAAGTATCCGTCAGTTAAAACTATCGCTTTCCTTTTCTCAAGTCACAGGAAAAAAAGGACAGAGCTTACATTTATCTGACAGATATTGTTAACTGAACATTGAAAAACTAGTCTTTAGTTTGCTAAAATTTTCTATTTTTCTGCGCGATTACTTAACCCTTTCAACGCCGACGACGCATATAGGTGTCACAAAGGACAGTGTCAAAGTGATCTTGACACAATGACATAAGATTCAAAGCAGGTTTACGTTTTGTCGAGGCGCGGCGTTGAAAGGGTTAAAAAAAAGGATTAAGGGGAAATAGGAATTCATTTTGATGTATTCAAGAAAAAACAAGTCAAGATGAATTCACTTTCACTTTGCACTCATTCACAATGGAAATATTCACTAACTTTAATTAAAAATAACTGAAAAACTTTGACAAGGTTATTCAGTCGAACTTGTCCAATCATCTGAAATATTCCAGACTAATATTTGACATGTAATTTAAACGAACGTTTATTATTTCTGAAATGCCAATTTCTGATATTTACGCTTCGTAGTACAGCTTATGCGTTTTACTTTCTCTGTTTGAATGCCATTCTCATGTTTTTTGTCTTTACATTCTACAAGGCAGTAATTTTTTTTAGTCTTTTTTTTAACATGTTTATCCATGGTTTAATTATACTGTTTTCAGATATTTAAAAGCAGCATAATTTGTGATGTGTTTGAATTCCTGCCTTGTTCTTATCATTTCGCTTAGCTTAGCATCGCTTTCCATTGTTTTACACTGCATGGTGAATGTTTTATTATATTTATTTATTGATATCTGATAAAATTAACCTCAATATTTTGCAGTAAAAGGTACTCGATGCTCGTTAGTTTTATATTGATTGTCAGAGGTCAAATTTTTACAGCGAAACAAAAGACTGTCGCAATCAAGCTAGTATTAGAACATTTTTTTATCGATATCGATAGTTGTGTAATAGAAGAACTAATATAAAACACAATAAATACATAATTTTACGTTAGGTTTGTATAAAATTATATAGACACAGATGAAATTTCTTCTTCGAAATCCACGTCAGTACACGCAGTAACACATGACATTTTATTTGGTTTGTGATAGTGACAGGAGTAGATAATGATTGATTTCTCAACATTCTCTGGGAGTGGACTGTTTCGTTTATCACTATAAAGCCATTTGTGTATACTAAATGAACGTTCAACTTCACTGGACGTCAAGGGAGCAAATTAACTGCAAATTTCATTTTAAATTAACTGTCGCGAATGATTATAAAATAATGTAAATATGTATACGGACACGATTTTTTTATATACCTAATAATACACGATATCGACAAATTTTGTTTTGCCGTTACAATTCCTACCTCTGTTGATTAGTGGTAGGTCAGCCTATATTTCAAAGTCAAAGTCAAAGTCAAAATGATTTATTGCATATCAATTAATTTAATTTAGAATTAGAAACCACAATAACATTATATTGCGTCTGGTCAACTATTTCTTACCTAGCAAATAGTACAGTACAATAGTCTGGGAGCCGCAAAAGAAAATTGTTTTAATGTCACTTTATTTGCGTGTCGTCAATGTTACTCTAGTACAAATTGGGGATGTCTATTTTTTTGCAATGTATAGAAAATCGAAAACCATTTCGAGATAAATGCTTTTTAAATCGTTTTCTGTAGTTATTTAATTTTAATATTATGTAATGAATTTATTATATAACAAATAAGCAATGAACTTCATTTGACATTGGTGTAAATTGCGTGACCGGTTCAAGTCGTACTTTATTCTGTGTGGTTAGAATTCTTCACAATTTACGCGTGGATTATACTACGGAGTTTGATTTGGACCCGCTGTCTGACATCTAGCACTTTGTCAGTGCCAGTAAAGTGACATAGTGTATAGTGTACCACTACGCAAAAAATAATTAA
The DNA here is from genome assembly GCA_947563465.1 of Archips xylosteana. NCBI lineage: Eukaryota > Metazoa > Arthropoda > Insecta > Lepidoptera > Tortricidae > Archips > Archips xylosteana. The sequence goes on from OX387359.1 coordinate 1,328,445, forward strand.
AGGGGTTGCCTTATCGTAAACATTTAGATAGATTTAGAAATTTGGCATTGTGGGAGCCCTCAATTATAATCTGACGTCATCAACTAAAATAGTTTCAATAATTAATTTTGAAAAAAGTAGAGAACTAAATGACAAAATATTGAAATTAGTTTCTTATAATTGACTTTTCTATACAAAAAAAATATAAAAACCAGTGGTAATTTTTTTTTAGACATTCCCAATTGTAAAGAGATTACAGTTCACGAGCCGCAATATAATGTTGTTGTGGTTTCTAATTCTAAATTAAATGAAGTATAGGGTGTTTGACATAGGACTTCTCAAGCAGATGTTCATGGGTTCGAGCCCGGGCTAGCAAATCTGTCAAAATTATTGTGCGAAATTACACTTTGAATTTAAATTTGCATGAAACACATTGTCGCACAAAGGTGCTGTCTGTGAATTGTATGGTTTTAAATTCAAGTGCTAGAGGGCAACATTTAGAAACAACATGATTGCCATTCGTCAAATAGAAGTACTATACAAGCTTTTCATATATGTAACGTCTTAATTATAGCTAAACCGTTTAAATGAGTCCTCGCCCGCGCTGTTTTGGGGCTGGGGGGTAGGACGACAAAGGGGGCCGGGAGAGGTGCGGGCGGCGAGCGCGCCTCGTGTGTTCTCGGCTCTTTTGTCGTCATACTCCCCAGCCCCTGTACCGCGCGCGCGAGGACTCATTTAAACGGTCTAGCTATAGTTTATTTGTGAAGCTCTGCTGTAGTATTTCCTAGGGAAATAAATGGATCACTCGCTTATTAGGTATAGTGTTTAGCCCGACATGATCTGTTTATTTTCGTTAGATTGAAATCTCACGATAGTTTTGTGTTATAAACATATATGTAGTATTTCCTATACATTTATTTTTCATACTCCTCATCCCATTTTACTTATTCTAATTTTCTATTTGTCTGTAATATAATAACAAAATAACCTGATTATGTAAATATTTTATTGTGACACAGCGTTACTCCTAATTATAACTTAAGTGTTAACCTATATTCACGACAATTTGTTTATAATACTTTGAATCAATCATTCCTCAATTTTAATGGCTAAATTGGTAAAATACAGTTCGATGTCTCAGCTCTTAGTGTAAGTTTTCTTATGTTGTATCAAAAATTCGTCTATACAACGAATTAATCAATAATGTCGTAATATGTCAATTCTGCGACAGGCTAGTTTGACAACTTTGACAATTGTGTCACGTTTGGGACCGCGACTTTGTCCGTTCAAAATTCTAATCTGTGCTGAAGCTTCTTTATGATAAAGTTAAAATCGGGCAAAGTAACATGCAAAAACCCGTCATTGTCAGTATTTGTTAGTGAATATAAATATCATTTTTTTCTTAACCAGTGGCATATAGGATCTTAAATTCCGGAAATATTTTTTTTACTGTTGTAATTACCAACTTGCAGGACAAATTTGAAGATCATAAATGTGTTTTTTAATAAAAAAGCACGTGAAGATTGTTTACCCTTTTTCTAATGCTAAATTACTTTAATGTTTGGTAAAACATAAAAATTGGCCAACATTGGCTAATCATTAGGGGATATAAAAAATAAATATAAATATAAATATTAGTGGACAATCTTACACAAATCGACCTAGTCCCAAACTAAGCAAAGCTTGTACTATGGGTACTAGACGACGATAAACATACTTATATAGATAAATAAATACTTAAATACATAGAAAACATCCATAACTCAGGAACAAATTTTCGTGCTCATCACACAAATAAATGCCCTTACCGGGATTTGAACCCAGGACCTCTTGCTTCGTAGGCAGGGTCACTACCAACTAGGCTAAAGCGGTCGTTAATAGAAACCACTTTCGCCTTTTGTATGATAAGCTGCGACTACACAGTCTTCTTGAATGGTGGCACAAGATTTTTGTCTCAAAACTTACACTAAAAGCCCCTGTGGTTTTCTTTCGTCTAACAATTTCGACGAGTGTGTTGCTAGATTAATGGAGTAACGCTGTGTGGTCATTGTTTTAATGATGTCACCTAGTGGTCTATGATCATATCATATCATTATTTTGTCAGAAGTAATCTTTATCAATATTTAAACAAAATCGTTGTCTCAGCATCGCCTCGTCTAAAAATATGTATGTATGTAAAACTCTTTATTGTAGGTACATAAAAAACATGAAATTAACACATAACAAGAAAAATAGATGTATTACGACGAAATTATACCTTAGAGGGATCTTTTCACGTTAGCTTTTGAACGATGAACCTACATTTATAATTATCCCAATTAAACTAAACTCACCCACTCCCTAGGGAGGAAAAACTATTCATAAATCCATAACTCCCGTGGGAACAATTTAGGCCATTGCTCTTTAGTATACAGGCATGGAATAACACCATTGACGAGCAAGAGTGATGAAAAGAATACAACAATTCTTCAATCTAAATATTTATTTTCACACAATACGTTGCCGGGTACCCCATAACCTAAATTATATGGCCATGAACTGAGACGATGCTGAGACACCGTAACGATAACTACATATTTAGAAGCAACGTAACCTACGAAATTGCTACATTTAAAGTGGCAAATGTATCGTTGACGCTAGGAATCATTAGACCAATGCGCGCGCCATCATTTCCCATCTAACACGATGTGCACTAAAATGCTAACTCTGGCTCGTGCTTGTCCCCACTTGCAGCGCTAAAGGACGCAGCGGCGGCGGAGGCGGCACGTGCGTACACCCCCTCCCACACCTCACCCCCACCCCTCCCGCACACCTTCCACCCCCCATGCTATACTCACGTACTTCTATTGCGTCCAGACTGGCCTGGACTTCGCGGAAGACCCCTTCAAAGACTACAGATACGAAGACCCCTTCAACATAGAAGACCCTTTCAAAGATGCCACTGACAACAAAGACCCCTTCGCTAGAAGCAGCTCGGCAGTCGCCTTCCAAACCGATGACTTCTTCTCCTCAAACATGAATGGAAGCTTCCAGAAACCTGTGACAGAGAAGCGAAGCGGTCGCGTGTCTGCACCCCCCGTAGCTTACGACCCCTTCTCATCACGATCAGAGTTCAAACCGTCCGTTTCCGCTGTCTCCAACGACAACGACAACTGGGGCTGGAAGGACGACTGGGCCTCCGACGACGCCTGGTCCAAACCCGCCACCCAATCAAAAACGAACGACGCCTGGGCGAACAGCAGCAAAAACGACTGGAAAACCGACAACTGGGCTAACAAAACCGACAACTGGGCCACCGACTGGTCCGGCGATCAGAACAGAAACCTAAACGAGACCTGGCCGTCTAGCACTCTACCCAACAAGAAAGAAAAATCACCCAAACCGGTGAAAATCGCCAAGAGTTTGGTCCACACGATAGGCGGGATCGGACGGACGAAGCAGAAGGATAAGAAGAAAAACAAAGAAACGAGGAGCGCCGAAGTTTTGGCCTCCGAAGAACAACAGTGGGCGTGGGCGGCGGCCGAGTCGGCGAAACTGGAGGCCGAGGCCGAAGAACGTCGGCGAAGAGAAGACGCCGAACTCCAACTTGCTCTAGCCATATCGAGACAGGAAAAGTGATGCTTATCCTAACCGTATAGGCTTGAAATTTGGACGATGTGATGACTTAAGTTTCAGACGCGCGTCCTAGTGAATTGTCCAAGTTTTAAACTTTATCTTATGTTGATGCATGCATTTAACCGCTGAAAATTGTCGGCTGTGAAGTATTTTGAAATCGAAGACCGAGTGAGTGCTTGGCACTTGGTATTAGGATGATGATATTTGAACCAACCACCAACTGTTGAACTGTTAGCGTACCACAGAATGCTCGTAAAAAGACACGGGATTATTTCATATCAGTTTTGTTTCTTGCACTTCGGTTTATTATCCAGTTGTCATTTTCTTATCCCAGTAGAATTGTACAGGCTGGCGAAAAGTAATGATTTTTTTCGCCTTTTTTGCCAGAATTATTAATTTGAAGTCTTCCCACTTTTTATTTTAGCATAAATGATAACTAATTATGTTATTTGTATTAAGGTTTTAATATACCACATTTTTCTGTCTCGATAGAAGCGTTAGCACCTATTAAAACGACAAATATAAAATTCCGATCGCTAGTCAAAATAAATATAAATAAATATAGGGGTCCCCAGCGAACGTGCTTTTGGACTTATGCAATTGAATATTTAAATAGCAATTATTACTCATAATAATTTTGTTTTGTTGCCGTGAAGCAATATTTATTTTGTGATTGTAACTACGCGAATCGCAGCGATAGCATGTTTTATTGCTTCAATAATTTGCAAGCAAGACAGTCTTGGCTGGTCTTAAACATAGCTAGCTGCAGGCCTAAGTTTCTCCACTACCCTTCAGTTTAGTAGAACTTGTCTTTTATTAAGCTATACAATAAAAGGGCGTTTCTATTGTTTTTTTTTTTTAATTTTTTACTCAGATGAGTAGTAGTCAGCATTGTTTATTTTGATATGAGGAAATGGTCACCAGTTTTCAGTAAAATCTTAAGCATCTATTTAGCGACGAGCTACATGAATTATTTATTAAATCAGGCGTTACTTTGCGGAGGTCCTTACATGAACTTAAACAATTACTTTGCTCACCCGCGACCTTACGATAGTTACGTTTATGAACACGCATTTCTTACATAAACGTAACTATCGTAAGGTCGCGGTGAGCAAAGTAATTGTTTCAGTTCACTAAATGAATTATTTTATGAAAAAATAACAGGAAACCGACTCTAATATTAGGGTTTTTCTTTACAAATTAATAAACAAAATTACCAAATTCTGAATAAAATATATTATGGAACTTTAAGAAAGCGTAGAAACGCCCAAAAATGTCCGAGTTTTATATTTCAAATGTTTTTTTTTATGTCGGCGAATGTCGATGTTTTATAGAGACCTACTTTATAATATGATGTTGGAAATATAGACTTGCTTGTACATGTTTGTTGCGATGTTCTGGTGAGAAGTGTCCCGTTCACCTCCACGGTGACCCTCGGGTTGTAACTACTTAGTATTTTCTCACTTAGGGAATGCTCGGAACGGAGACCAGTGTAAAATAGTTAATTTTAAACTTGTATCATTATACTCTGTAAGTGTTTAGGTAGTTGTAAATTATTATTATTTTTTAATTCCGTTTAAAGCTGTTATTATACAAATTGATATGGGATCCTTTTCGTATTAGACGGACTCCAGTGCTTTGATGATTTTCAGCGTTAAAATAAACATTTTTATTAATATTTGTGAACTGAGAGTGGAGAAAAGGCATTTTTTTTCACGAAAATTATACTCAGACATCCAAAGAATAAAAAAAAATGTATATCGCCAACCACCGAATGCTCAATAAATATTATGTTAAATTAATGCTTTTTCTTGGTTAGGACCGCTAGCTTGAGCAAGTTTTCTTCGGCAGTGCCTTTTCCACGCTTTACTCTTCTCTTTCATTCACGTGCGGCTGCCTGGGCGAGTGAAAAGGATGCGTGATACTTCGCAATAATAAACGGTTGTCCCGCATTTAATATATAACACTGTCTCACATATCTGGCTCGTTTAATGTCAAAGGGATAGTCACTGGCTGAAAAAAGAGGGCAAATAAAAAAAATCTACCTGAACCGATTCAGGTACATTCAGTTTTTTTAAATACTATCAGATTACATTAGCATCACAGACAGCTCATAATTTAGATGATTTTTGATCCTTTTTTCAAAGACGTTTTTTGACGTATTGGCTGACGGCTGTCAAACCTAAGGTGCCGAAAACACTCATGTGCGTTCAATCAAACTCCTACAAAATTATGACAGCGGCGTTGAAAGAAAGTCTCGAAAACTCTCTCTCGGATTTGTCTTAAAATTTGACCTTTCGTATTCATTTGATAAAAAATTTAAACCGGTTTTTTTTTATAGCGACTTAACGACGTGCGGACTGTCGCTAATTTTTGCTATCTGCCAATCACTAATTTGACAGATGCCAGGCGTATTTTTCTAACAGTTTTAACATCTCGATCCCTCATTACTGAACAGTTGAAATAACAAGTGACTACTCCCTTCTCTGTGTAGTTATAATTCTTACGCTTAATATATTAGCTTTAACTAGAAAGCTTGTAACACGTAACACACGTGCAGTGTGTCTTTTCTTATACTTGTAACATGGCAACACTTGCTTTGTGCGCACGGGCCTTGCGTCTCCGAAACAATAATTAGTTACTGTAACACGCTTGCCGGGGCATTAAAAATGCAAATGGCAACACAGCCTTGCCTGTAACCTGGTTGAATGTCCCGGCAAGCCACATTTAGTTATAGATAAGTATGTAATGTAATGATTGTGTAAACCTTAACTAAAATACCAATGTATTTATGGGTATATCCTAAAGTTGTTATCTCTTTCTTAGGCGCTGTTGTATGTGGCTCGTCGGTCCGCGTGGACGCAGTTCATTATCGTTTCAAATTATAGTTTGAAACTGCGCGCGGATTGGATGAAGGCTCGCCTCGCGCCGCCTGATTGGTCGAATTGTAACCAAACAAGATATCGACCAATAGGGTGGCGAATCTGAGTTTCAATGTACCCTTATCATCTTAATATTCTTGATGTTTTAAAAGTTTATTTATGAAATAATAGGCGTATAGAGTTGTAGCAATATATTTTCAAACATTTATTGTACGTTGGAGATATTAGAGCGTATATTTTTTCTGAAAGCCTTCATAGTCAATTGCTTAACGAAATATTCTTGCTATATTTTGTGTAGAGGGATATACAAGCTATCCACGCGGGCCCTGCGATCCGAGTCTGTTATCTAGTATACAATTAATTATGTACCTTTCATTTATAGCGAACAGAAAAACTTTAATTCTTCACGTTGACATGTATATGTGTATTAAAAGCTAAAAATAGTAAATTTGATAAAATACAGGTAATTGTAAGCTTAAGTCGGTAGTGACGGTGCGCGAAGATTTGTAGAGTTCATCGCTAGTGTCTTGGCCAATTGCTTGGGCCAAAGTCCGGTCCTTCACGACACGTGACATTGTACCGTAGTTGGCCTGATTGGTCGTCAAGGGCGTTGAGAATATCGTGCCTCATTTGGTGATGGATGATCATTGTATGTTGCAATAGAAAGATTTCAACACAAGGAGTTCGTATTGATATTTGATAGCGCTTGCATGATTTTCAATCTATTTTGTCGTCGACGAATATCAGAAATGGTGACCAGTGATAACTTTGAAAACTGCTCTAGGATTAGTAATTGATCTTACGAAGTCGCTGGTTGTTTAGTCACTACCTACATAGTATAAAACAAAGTCGCTTCCCGCTGTCTGTCCCTATGTATGCTTAGATCATTAAAACTACGCAACGGATTTTGATGAGGTTTTTTTATAGATAGAGTGATTCAAGAGGAAGGTTTATATAATACATGTATAATTATAGTTGTATCCGTGCGAAGCCGGGGCGGGTCGCTAGTCTAACATAAATTTGTCGACGACTAGAGATGGTTTTTTATTTACCATTCTTGTGACGGCTCCTTCGTCTATGCAGCACGTGATACCTTCACCTAATGACGCTTTAGACGCAGCGGTAACCGCTTGGCGAACTCTTAGTGAATTAATACCCATGTTCAGTATTAGGTACACCGCGCGCCTAGCTTTTTCATTACATCAAATCAATAATTGAGAACTGCCATACTTGTCAAATTGATCTGTTCAAAGCTCCAGTGACATCTCATTGGTCGTCTAAGACATGGTGATTTAGAAAAAAAATACAATTAGGTTTGGAATAAGTAGGATAGTTTTAAAATCGGATTGATATTGCTACGTGTCGACGGCTAAATGATATTTCATTAGAGCTTACAACCAATTTGATACGCGGGAGTGCGGTTAAAATACGACCTGGATTCAATGACGATAATGCATGATCTGATAATTAGTGATAATTCAAACCCTGGCCAATATGAGGGTTTAAAGGCCACCTTAAACCGAAGCGCGGGGCGGGCCTAGCGCGTTGTATAACACTGAATCATATACGCTGGCACACACCGCCTGCGGGCCGAGCGCGCAACACACCGCGCTGCCAGTGTGTGTCAGCATATATGAACGCGCTGAGCCCGCTCCGTCGGTGTCGCGCACGCCCCGTGCGGTCCAGGCCGGGCACACTTACATATATCATCACTTTTCATGCGACTACAGCGATCTCTGGTGTTCTTTGCAGAACTAAATTAGCGGCCATCTTGGTTGACTTGTCAAACTTGTCAGTTGTCATTCATCGGCCATGGCCATGGCGTACCAAATTGTACGGTCAAGGACTTTAATTGATAGGCCACTTGCCAATGTTCGTATTTTAGCCGTATAATGCAAATCGGGTTTAGCCGCTTATACTTCGTATATGCTGATTTGAATTAGACGGCTAAAATACGAATAGTGGCAATTAGCCTATCAATTAAAATTATGCGTATCTATAGCTGTACATCACTACCATCATATACATATAGATATGTATACATCTATAGATACGTCACATTAGTTCTTGAGTAGCCAGCCGTAGGGCGGCAGCACCTTCCATCATGCATATTTGACCATAGAGTTGCCACTCTTGTTCATATAATATTACAATACTCTTTGGTGCGGTCTGTGGTGGCCTTGAATTACCAGGTCGTGCATGTTTGTCATTAATTCCTTGTCGACGGTCGTGTTTTACCCGCACCCGATCGCGGAAGACTCTTGGTGTAGCGGCAGACGTCAGAACGGAGACGAAGAGTTCAAATAGAAATAGACATTTAGTAATGATTATCTTGAGGTCTAGTTTCCCCAGTAAACACGCAAATGTTAGTACACGCTGAATTATCATATCCGGCCCAACCGTAGGACCGACCAATGTTAATTATGTAAATAAATTTGTCTGTTTTAATCATGTTTCAATACGCTTATGTCCCTTATCTTGCCTTTGCTACACTTGATAAAAGTTACAATGCCGTTACACGGTTACTAAAGTTAAGACCAGCGAGGTACACGATCTTATTTTTTAGTAAAAAATGGTAAAACTCTTCACTATCGTTTCTAGTGACCATACTCGTACTCGCGGATGGCGAAATAATGTATTAGCTTTGGATATTACGTGGGGTGGCTTAAGTGATTAAATGCTCAAAAGCTCATCAATCATTTCATTAGATATAATTTAAACGTCCCTGTGCTGGAAACTGACCCAATACATGGCACCTTCAATCTTGTGTCATAGTAAGAGAGGTGACAGGTGGGTGTCATCTACTGGGCGTTGAAGTGTCGAGCATTGGTACGTTTACCTTACAAGGTGAAATTTAAAACGTGATACAAAAGTAGTGCTTATAACTCAGTTAATGCTGGTCAATTTAATGTACTAACTCATTTGTTTAATTAGTCTTACTAAATTTGAGGTGTCCATACATTGAGTTTGTGATTTTTTTTGTATTATTCTAAAATGTGACATTTCCTTGCCATCCCGTCATACACTATGCTAGATGCTACATTGTCTAACGCGCAGCCATTCGCATTTTCCATCTCTCTCTACCACCGTTAGACGGAAAACAAATATGAATGCTCTCGTGATTCCTATCAATATGGCCATTATGGCCTATCGAAAATAAATAAAGAAGTTTGAAGTTGGAGCGTTTCTTTTGGTCGGCCCGACGGTTGGTCCGTCGCTCGAAATCCCGTCGTTGTTGTGACTGTCTTAGGTTTAAAACTGAGGGCGTATCGTGCGGTTCCCAGGTAATATCAGTATTAATAGAGTGCACTAAAGATTGTTTGTTTAGAGCCCCCTCAAATGAAGAGTCTTTCGACCGTTGTCATGTCAGCGGTCGCGCAGCGTTGAGACAACGTTCGCGCAGCGGCGCCGGCGCCCTGACGTCTGTGGACTCAGTGGCATCTTTCAAATGTCAGCAGGAACAAAAACGCCTCTGATATCGTGGCGCTGCTGCGTGAACGTAGCGTAGACGCTGCGCGAGCGTTAATAAGACGCTGATGCTCGTAGGATGCTAATACGAGTATGAGGGGCTGGTGGACCCTGATCATATCTCCAGAATTGCCATGCATCTCTATGGGTACAGTAGTATACACTTTATATGGCGCGTCTTGTATTTTCGGCTGCGCTGACACGAACGAACTAGCCGATGATACGATTCAAACTTTAAATAAGTCCTATGTCACATAGTTACAAGGTGCAAATTACAGTGCACCTGTTATTCGTCTCACTCACTCGGAAGTATGGCGGCTGACTAACATGGCACGCGAGGCGCGCTAACATGGCGGCAGCAACCCACCAATAGTGGCACAGGAAAAAGACGCGCCGTGCGTGGAGCATGCCGATTGGTCAATTGCATTTCCCGCGCTTCTAAAACGCGTCTTCTGCACAGGTACATCGGTGAGCCATATCGGTTGCGTACTACTGTATACGGGTAGTCAATCAAAGTTTTTTTATATTCAAATAACAAGCTTGAATAATTATGGTAGCAATCGTTAGTGTAGTCTTTAAATACAGACTGCACTAATCGCGAGTAGCGATAGAAGTCCGATACGCCTGTAACGTTAATTTTGCAATGTCGATGTTTATATAAATACAAAATATATTATTGTAGTAGTACATTTTATTATGTAACGTCGTTTATTATTCGCAGCTTTTTATATATGCAACGAAATATATATTGTAAGTTTACCGTCGTGCTTCTGTGAAGCGATTTTTTTTCTATTTAAACTAAAGTAATCTATGGCTATATTTCTAGAGACTAATTAAATTATTTTTTATGAACGTTATGCTAGCGGTTCCATCGAAGGTATCATCTGGGTGGATCAACTATTTCTTGTTGTTATTCTGTCCCGTCAGCGAGGGGACAAAAGTAGTTCAGTTTGATTAGAAGAAATGTTGTGTCACATTAACTAACATGCTTATTAGATGACCAATCGGAGAAGGGGTTTAAAACTACCACAAAAATGCATGTTTGGCAAATTATAATCAGATAAACTTACGTTTTAGAGAGTTACTCAGGAGACCGTCACTATAGCAACGAGTGACAAAGAAAAGTTGATCGACCCATCTATATTATCAAATATCCAAAACTAACCGCAAATTAAATTGTTGAAAGTAATCGTTAGTCTTTAGAGCAATTGATTTCGTGTTAACTGGTAAACTATTATAAATTATTATCTTGTAATATGTCATGCAGTACTTAAATATCATAAATTTCACAAACTCCTCACTTTATCCTAAAAAGGGGCCCAAACACAATAGAAACCAGTACGCTTAGTATAAGTTTTCCTTCACTTCAATACTTCTCGATCGCGTTTACGTAAAAAAATCAATTACTAGGGAAACATGGACAGCGCCTCCGCGCGCGCGCGTCTATGTTTCCATAGAATTGAAATTTTTACGTAAACGCGATCGAGAAGTATTGAAGTGAAGGAAAACTTATACTAAGCATACTGGATAATTTAAAACTAAGCGCAAGAATACAGAACGGATAGTGTCATATTCAGTGTTGGAGTAAGGGAGAGTAAAGGGGTTGACACCAAAATCAGTGAGGGTTTTTTCACTGGGAATATGGCTAGATGGCGTTAGTATTGTAAGGTCCGTTTGACGTTACGCTCTTGCTTGTGATTGGCTCGTTTAGTTATATATAAAGCAATCCCAAATGTGACACAAATTTCAAAGTTGTCAAACGGACCTCGCGATACCAGCGCCAACTAGCCTGGCACAGAAACCCTGAAGGCCACAAGAAATCGGGAGAACTGAATCAAATACGGTGTGCCGCGCTGCCGGTGTGTGTCACCGTGTATTTGATTCAGTGTTATAGAGCGCGCTGGGCAACTGGGCACGCTCCGTCGGCGTCCCACGCTCCCGGTTTGCTGTGGCTTTTACTGACATATTTTTATGGAATGTCAAACGCGATTCCGGTATGGATTTTGTATAGCAATAGCAAGTAGTGACGTCATTTATTTGCCAGTTCAATTACCTATTTATTGATTCCGAAGCAAACACAAATTAAATTTTACAGTTTGTTGATATCTCTGGTTTTGATATCTATAATAAAATGTTAATCTTTAGAATTGTATCATGGATGTGTCCACTACAATAGGGATGTTGACTGACGCCATTAAAAAATAATTCGAAGACATGACTCCAGTAAAAAAAAAACTCTTTCTTTTAGTCCTGAAAACCAGATAAATTTTCGATTAATTGCAAAATTAAATTTTTTGTTGCTTTAAACAAATAAATAGTTAATTGAATTGGCGAACAAGTGACGTCATAATAGGTTGATATTGCCATTCAAACTACGGGAGAATTGTTTTGACAGCTCATAAAAAGTAGGTAGAGCTTGTCTAGTTTGAGATGACGCGCCCCACCACCGCGTTTGCGGACGGGATTTGGAGCTCAATTTGACCTACAATAGAGTCTATTGTAGCTTGAATTGAGTTTCGAATCCTGTGCGTGAGTGCGGTGGTGGGACGCATCATTTTAAACTAGACAAGCTATACGTCAGTTGATTGGTGGTGACAACATCTCTATTCTATCTCGTGTATCAATCACTATGAGACCAGCTGTCAGCACGTAGATTTTCCGTTAATTTTGAATTATTTCAAGTTTTAAACGAGCAAGTATTTTTTGTTCAGTGAATAGCAGTTTATCGCTGAGGTAAAACTATCCAAGGCTGTAATTAAATAGTTTTCTAATCAATGTGAATTTTCTACGCCTGATCGTTTTGCGTTAGCGATAGCGCTATTTTCTAGATTTTTTTACCTTCAATATGAGCAGAAATTAGATGGACATACTAACCGTTCTGGTCTGAACAAAGTATAAGGCATCGCAAAATGGATCTAGATCTCATACCAGCGCCAACTCGCGTGTCACAGCAACTCTGATTTTGGTACTGCGCAGTAGATTGAGATGAGAACTAGCGGGAATTACAGGGCCTTCACAGTCAAAGCGACAAGGTATTACATGGGGTGAGATATGATGTTGCCTGCTCGCTTCAGTCATGTCAGTAGAACGGTGGCGAGTAGAGGCACAGTATAAATACAAGTAAGTCATCTACAAACATCGCGCCGTATTTGTACGGGTCCAACTGCTCGCTCCCGTTTTGAAAACTGAAACCGGGGTGTGTATGTAGCACATAACACTTATGCGGCGATTACACTACTTCGTTCACCTAATGCGGTCGCCGAACTTGTTTCAAACTACTTCGGCGACCGAACGTTCTTCATATTAGTCTGTCCGCCTAATGCGGTGGCCATAGTTAGGCGCTGGCAGCTGTCGCTCGCCGAATGCGGGCGACTACCGTGCTCTTCACACTGTTGTGGTCACCGCATGTTGCATATCATAATTGCCGCATTATGATAGGCCCTTTCTTCTGTCATAAATACCTATAACCGACAAATCACATTGGTCATGAGAAAGGAATAACAATGTTTGTGTTTTGCATTTTTGTTTTAGTATGACTTTACCCACAAGCACACAATGGCTATCATTACCCAATTAATTAATTATCACTATCAGTTCCATTTCTAGTCTCTGAATGCGGTTTTATTTGTGGTGGCTGCGCCCATCTGGCAAGCGCGCTTGTGGAGTTGCGCGTAAATATCGGAGCTGTCGGAGAGGTGGTCAAAAATATTTGTCGTGTTCAGATGTTTGGGAGCACTTAGGGCGGCTCCGATGTCTATGGAGGTGCCTGTGGGAGTGCAAATTTGGAGCGTTGTTCGTAGATTATTTACTGGGTTTAGACTACACAGGTAGAGGCCCAGTTTACACTGTACGTTGAATTGTTATTATAGAAGTTATGCCATACGGCTAGAGGCTAAATTATAGTACAATATAACTCATATCACGCTTGGTTTCGGGGAAGTGGACGGTTCTGATGATACAATAACTATCGTATATGATAAAATTCTTGTGATTTAGCGTTGTACGTAGTATTATATTATATTATATAGCGGTTCGTTGACCTGACGGTTATCTAGTGTCCGACTTGTTAGTCGCGGGTTCATAACCTATTTTGTAACCAAAATAATTGTTATCTAAAGCCAAGGTTTACTCGAACAGCGGTGCCGCATAACGGTCGTTTACGTCGAATGTCACTGAGACAAGATGGCGTTGCTTCCTAGAGAGCGTTATTTGATACCACAACGTCCAGAGAGTTTGGACTAGGGAGAGGGATGGTTGAACAGTGTGACATGTTTGATCTCTGGCTTAAACTCGCTATTGTGCTAAGCAGCAGTGCTTCCGCTGTGATGGCGTGTAGAGTAAAAGACACCCTACACTAGCGTTTTTTGTGCAACTGTGTCCTGTCAGCGCTCGCGCAGCGTTGGCGTAACTGTGCCGTGCCAACGCGACGTCATAAACGTCTTGCGAAGATGGCAAGACGTTCGAAAAACGTTAATGACGTCGCGTGGTCGCTGCGTGGGCGCTGGCCAGACGCCGACGCTCAAAAGACGCTGGTGTGGCGCCTGTTTATAGCCCCGGCCACCGGCGGCAGCAGCGAGCGTCTTCGTTCATTGCGCGGCCGAAACGCTCGCCGCACAGTGATTATCTGGCGCCACACGCAGTGAACGGAGTAAACGCAATTCAATAAATGTTATTCTTGTATCAAACTAAAATTTAAAAATGAAAACCTAGAAAAATATTTAATTATCCATTATAATTATATGTATCATCATAAATCCTTTGTGTTGATATATAAACTTTTATACAGTTGATATGAAAAATGAATCCATACTAAACTTGTAATCGCTACTTCAAATCCGTTCTCTAATTATTACCACTGTCCGAGGAAACCTTCGCTTTATCTATCATTCACAAACGTTCGCGTTATTATCAATGGACAATGACCGCCAATTTTTTACACGTGTTTTTATTGAACCAATTGTAACGTATTTGCGTTTATTTTTAAAGTATTTACGGAAAGTTTCCTTCTAGTTAATCAATCAAGAAATCGTTTGATCGTCAAAACTATAACTAACAACATTTTCAAGATTTCCTAACACTAAAAAGGTTAATAAATTGACTCCAAGGCAAACTACTTTGATCTTGATTTGTATGCCATTGAATATTTTAGTTGATAGGTTTTTGTGTACCGTATACCTACTATGATGTTATATTTCGAAATGCATTATCACCAAAATATGGGCTTAGAAAATGTGTAAAAAAGTTGTCGGACCCCGGAACATCCACAGTGCTCGACAATGTGTACTACTGATCAAAAACATGATGTGATTAACTGCTGGACTCTGGCTCTGCAGTGGTACTTATATCGACTAATGTCGTTTGCGTTGCGATAGCGACTAAATAAACGCAATGCGCACATCCGGCAACGGTTAGTAACTAGTAGCTAGGGTATCTAGGGTGTACTTTAGCACATGCTTAAAATTAAGCTGTTCTGCGTCTATACGTGCAACATAGCTACGTCTATACACAAGTATATTTTCATGCAAAAACCATCTGATCTGACGCTTCCACTTCAATCAATACAGGAAGGAAGACCAACGCTAACACATTAGAAGGATAATAATTTTCTTTCTTTGATCTCGTAAGACCTGAGTTTTTTTTAACGGACATTGTGCTACAAATCAAGGCAAGAATACCCAGTTTTGTAATTTTGTAAAAGTTCACTTTTCCGATGGCGTTCGTGTCGTCACACAGTGTGTATGTTTTTGTGTTTACTTTTTAAATGGGTCCCACTGAAACACAGCGTTGCGGCCTTATGGTGAGTGGGCTCACTTTATACTAAGTAGGTATTTAATGTTTTTTATCTGTATCTTTTCCTGGCAAATATATTTTTGGCTTGTATTTAAGGCAGTCATTCTCACGATAGATTTGTACTACTTCATAAAGTACGC
The DNA here is from genome assembly GCA_947563465.1 of Archips xylosteana. Classification (NCBI taxonomy): domain Eukaryota; kingdom Metazoa; phylum Arthropoda; class Insecta; order Lepidoptera; family Tortricidae; genus Archips; species Archips xylosteana. The sequence continues at coordinate 1,344,319 of OX387359.1, forward strand.
GAGGAGAGTTAGAATATACACCGGATTTATAAGAAGAATAGCTTAGCTACTCGCTACTGCCGTTTGTCGGACACGAAAAAGCATTCAGTACGCTTAGTATAAATTTTACTTCACCAAAATACTTCTCGATCGCGTTTACGTAAAAATTTCAATTCTATGGAAACATGGACGCACGCGCGCGGAGACGCTGTCCTTGTTTCCATAGTAATTGATTTTTTAACGTAAACGCGATCGAGAAGTATTTTAGTGAAGTAAAACTTATACTAAGCGTACAGAGTGCTTAGTATAAGTTTTTACTTCACCAAATACTTCTCGATCGCGTTTACGTAAAAAATTCAATTACTAGGGAAACATGGACAGCGTCTCCGCGCGCACGCGTCCATGTTTCCATAGAATTGAAATTTTTACGTAAACGCGATCGAGAAGTATTTTGGTGAAGTAAAACTTATACTAAGCTTACAGAACACGCTCGGTTTTATAGCGCTTACAAAATCTCCCGTCCCTTTCCGATAACTCTACAGTGAAAAGGACGATTTTGTGGTCGCCATAAATAATAAGTGCTCTAGATATCTCGTTGCTTTATGAGTGTTATGACTCGCTGATGTCTAATTCGTGAACTAGTTCGACTGACACGTCTAGAGATGTCACATGAATCTAAGACTTAGACTTACAACGCCTATTGTGTTGATATTTGGGTGAGGCTATGAAGCGTTCCAATCGCCATATTTTCCTGTGTGTTACGAAAATCCGTCAACTACTTAAAACGCCCTACGACCACTTTACCGACATGATCTTGCCGGATGAAAGGTGACAGAGGGTGGGCAGAAACTATCTATGTACGTTGTCAGTCGTTTCGATCTAGTTTATTTCCATAATCCTATGTTTATACCAAGGATGATTTAGACTGGATTGTCAGTCGCCATAGTACGGATCGGCCGCGGTTTTTGTATTTCGATTATTAAATCTAGATGGCGCTGAAATATAGCCAGAGGCTTTGAAGGCAGAACAATAAGACTACAGATGTTTCATATAACTACAAATGTATTATTTTTCAAAAATATTGCATAATAATACATTTGCAGTGATATGAAATATCTGTAGTCTTATTGTTTTGCCTTCAAAGCCTCTGGCTATATTTCAGCGCCATCTAGATTTAATAATCGAACTACAAAAACCGCGGCCGATCCGTACTATGGCGACTGCCAATCCAGTCAGTCTATATCATCCTTGGTTTATACTTACAGCTTGAAATTAAAATGGTGATACAAAATTAGTGTTCCTTACCCAGTTAATGCTGGACAATATAATGCACTAACTCGTTTTAATTACTTAGTTTTGTTAAATTTGAGGTGTCTATGCATTGAGCTCGTGATTTGATTTCAACTATGTATGAACATCCTAAATTGTATCACACTAATTTTAATATAATTTATAGCATTATGTTATCCAGCATTAACTGAGTAAGATACACTAGGTAGGTAAATAATTTTGTATCACCATTTTGATTTCACCCTGTGTACAGTATTATAATCGCTAAATAAACAAACGCTGTCTATTTAACGTGTCAAAAAAAACCTATCGCACGTATGAAATTTATGCTAAACAGGTACCTATAATACATGTGGCTTGCACTACAACTGTCGCTGCGCGTGGTATGGTGTGTGTGCAGTCGCAGAATTGCAATTTATTGGTTTTAGTTCATGAATTAAGTATCCTTTGATTTTCGTAACGCATGGATACGGCGTTTGACACGCGTCAGAGCCCCATTCATTTACAAGCTTTTATTTAACAATGGTTGTATGTTAAGGTCAAAGCTTGCAAATCTAATTTGACTCTGTTCTAGTGATCAATTGCCTTCAATGTACGAATGTGTAGTTTGGATGACAATGCAATGTATAGTACCTAGTCACTTAACGATGGTCTCTGTGTTGTAAAACCATTGTTAACAAAAACATTATCTTTTGACATTACTCTATAAGAGAGGCATCATCATCCATCATCATTGTGACTAAGTATATCATAGTTCTAGACGTGTGCGTCGGTCTAATTATAGTTCTGTCAGAAACTCCTAAAGCTCACGGCGAATATATTGTTCTTTGCTTTTAAACTTTATAATGAAATGAGTTATGGACGAGTTTGTTGTCACTTTGAAAGTCTTAAATTAACATTGGGCTTTACGAGGTTAATATTTAAAGTGTAATATAAACAGCAAACCGATTGATAATAGCTCTGATGTTCTTGGTATATTGTTATGTGAATAATTATTTTGGTATAAGGAATCAGGTTAGTAAATAATAAAGTATTACGCATTGTTATCAAGCATTAATATCAAGTTTGCTTCTGTTTATTTAAAAGTATATTTTAAATTTAATGTTGTGATGCGACTTAAACCGTTAACCTGTTCAAATGAAAATATAAACTTAAATAATATTGTGTATAAAATCAATATCTACATAATAAAAAACGAATACTTGTCTATGCACTGTCGTTCTAGTGATGCAAATTAGGAAATTATATACTACATATTTATAATATGAATGTTTATACATAAAAGTGTGAGTTAGTGTGCGGTGCGACCAATTTACTGGGTGTTGCTGTGTAAGGGCGTAGGACGTAGTTGCACCAATGACGACCTAACTCTATAAATGGCTGTATGGATATCATTTCTTTTGCCTATCCCTGGAAGGGTAGTAAAAAAAACTAACTTTATAATGTCGTTTTGTTCGAAGGCTGTGTTTTGTTCGTTGTCATTGTATTCATGCTCTGTTGGCACTGGCCGGTCGACCGTGCAGCAGATAAAAGAAAAAAAATAAGGTCAATATCTTTTCCTCAAATTGAGGTTAGGAGGTTTGACATTGCATAAGTTGAAAACTATAACTCTGCGACTATTGAAAGTTTCCGTGACTCGAGTTGTCCGTTTGTGCGTGCCTTAATTATCACGGACAGACTGTCAAACATCGACAAATGGAAGAGATAAGCTGTGTTAAATGCTTATCTGTGTTGTTAAATGGTCACATGAATTTTCCTTGTAACAATTTCAAAGAGGCGCAATTGTAATTAAAACCATGCGTTAGATGTTTCCCCCTCGTTTGGTTTCAATTTTAACTATTGAGCGCAGTTTAGATCTGCAAGGAAGAACTTCAAACTTTACGGGCGAGCAATTTAATATAACTTGCACGACTTTTCATGCATATCTAAACTGGGGCCTTTTGCATAACAAAGTACAACTTATATTACAAGCGGAACTCCCTTTCTAGTTAGGTCATTAAGATACTCGCCATGACAATTTATGTAATTTTAGCGGTCGCAACCGCCTAATTATAGCCACCGCAGTAGGCGGACGGACTAATGTGAAGACGCTGTTCGTTTGCTGAAATGTTGCGAAATATGTTCGGCGACCGAATTAGGCAAACGAACTAGTCTAATTGCCGCATTATGTATCTAATAAAACTGACAGAAAGTACTATCAATAATTAACAGTTTCGTGAAGAGCTGGGCCATATTAATTGCCTCTGAGCAGCGTAATGTGATGCCATTGTATTTAAAGCGAGGTTTCACGTTACGAGCAATACACTGCGGTCTTTGAATAATCTATCACATAGTAACTAGTTCAGCAGCCCGGCAATGTATGTTATTGTGAAAATCCGGTTTAAAAAGTCATTTTGTAAATTGTTTGTAATACTTATGCGATGTCGGCCGCAAGCGTGTTGGGATCGTGCGATCGTCATTACCCGCTGATACTGTATTCACTGTAACTATGATATTATATGAAAAACAAACAATCCTGAGATAATAAAAGGGACAAAATATTATCAAACTGTGTTTTATTTCATCTATTTTTTTTATAACAAGATGTATAATACCGCAGAGAACGACTACATAATTAATTTATTCAGGCGGTTATTTGTGCTGGTGGTAAGGGTGGGTTTGTAAGGGTGGGGTTTTGAAGCGTTTCAATCGCCATATCCTGTGTGTTACGTAAATCTTAAGTCCAGTTTAGATTCAAGAAAACCCGTGCAAGTCGCGTTAAGTTGCGCGCCCGTAAATCCCCTTCGGACCCACCACGCAATAGAAAAAATGTTTTTTTTGTTCTGTGCTTTGAATGGTCCGATATTTTTATAATGGTGACTGCAACGAAGAAGCAAGGAAAACTGTTGCATGTAGCCCATTAAGATAACATGGCCCGCCCCTCCGCATTAGGTACTATTTCAATGTGTTTAGTCATATATTTTATTTACGACAGAATTTTATGTAAATAGTAGTATCTGCTTTTGTTTGACGGCTGTCTCAACACGCACGTCGCACACATGCGTTGAAAGTTTTGGCGTGCTTTATAAATACTTTCACAATACATTGAAGACTTCTTAAATTGTGAAGGGGCGGGCCATGTTATCGTAGATTATCTCTCTACATTTCAATACTTGGTTTTATTATACTTATATATTTATTGTTACTAAAAATAAAACAAGTAAGAAAAAATAACAATGAATAAAACTAAACTATAAACTAAATATTACAAACTAAATTTAAAACTATAAACTAAATATCTAACTTAAAAACTACTAAACTAAGTCTAAAAAAGGCCCCCGTGGCATCGTACCCAAAAGGCTGGCAGCATTCCCTCGTTGAATGGCGATGGCGATTCGTTGAGAGAGATAGCTGCCAGCCCTTTGGTCTCCAGTGGTGTCGACCAGACGCTTTTGTATTTCCTTAATTAAGTTGTGTGCGCCAGGACCCCAAGGACCCAGGGTCTCAAAACCGACAGCAACAAAATTGTAAGCTGAACCGAGACCCTGGTATTTTAATACTTTCCTGCTCTCGGCCGCTTCAGCCGCTGCGCCAGCTTTTTTTGTTGTACCCTGAAGGTGTGAAGGGGCTAGGGTATCCACGCAGGTTGCGTCCCAAACTAAAACCCGACCCATCCTCCAGGGAATCAGAGACATACCGTCCGGCCTTTTGCCATCATCCCGCGCAATGCCATTTGGTTCTAATATTGACGGCACGTTTATGTTTCAATTGAATAAAATAACGACAGTTTTCTATAAACTGAAATGTGCTCAACACATGTTTAGCGACTTTACAAGTTTTATGGTAAATCGGTTGATGTGCAAAAAACCTGAGTTTCCCTTAAAAATATTTATTATTGATAATTTATTATACTATTAATTATTAATTGTTGGTAGGTCCATGTTTGATATGCTTTATCATTGGGAATTGCTGAACTTATTTTACTTAAATGCTAATCTATCTATCTTTAGACATAAAACAAAAAATATTTCCCATATCCGTTTTAGACTTTGAAACCATCCATCCGGTGCCCAAACCGGTCTCATTTGAAAGGCAATAATGTGAAGATGGTTTTAGATCACTAAAATGCTTTAGGCACATTCGGTCCATACATGAGTCGATTCCGCGGACGACGTCGTGGGCAAAAGCTAGTTCATTATACAGGGTGGAATTTTGTAATGCCACCTCCAGGGAAAACGGGACAACGGGGGTAGGGTCAACGTCAGAAATAAGTGATTACTTTTGTACCCTGTCACTTTAACGTCATGTTTGAAAAGCCATACTAAATTATGTAACGACTAAAAGCGACAAGGTACATAAATGATCACTTATTTATGACGTTGCCTGTACTACTTACTCTAGTACAAACTAATGTACTTATAAATTTAGTTTAAAATTTATATGTACTGAAATATGTACCTACTGCTTAATTTTAAGTTTAATTGCTACGCCCCAACAGGGCATCATTTATGTACAAATTTTGTAAGAAATGTTGCGATTCAATAAATACTGAAATACTGAAATAAATACTTACGGAAAATAGGGAAATTTAGGTACTCAAAGGAAACATTCATTTATTTTTGAAAAGAAACAAGACTGCATTCAAAGATTTTCGAAAATTCTTTTTTTTTTATATGAGAGGGGGTAAACGCGCAGACGGGTCACCTGATGGAGAGCGATCACCGTCGCCCATGGACACCCGCAATACGCGGGGAATCACAGGTGCGTTGCCGACCCTTTTAGGAATTGGTAGGCTCGTTTTTTAAAGATCCCTGTGTTTTAACGCTTTTTAGCCCATTTTGAACATATTAGTTAGTTTAAATAAAATAAATAAATAAATATCACAGGACAATTCACACCAATTGACCTAGTCCCAAGCTAAGCAAAGCTTGTATTATGGTACTAGACAACGGATAAACTTATTTATATAGATAAATACATACTTAAATACATACATATTAAACACCCAAGACTCTATAAACATTCGTATTTTTCACACAAATATCTGCCCCGACCGGGAATCGAATCCAGGACCTCAAACTTCGTAGTCAGGTTCTCTAACAACTAGGCTATCCGGTTGTTTATGTAAGTATCGATTTTTCGTTCAATTAAAATAAGTTGTGATTTAATGGATTTCTCGTCAGCGTCATTTAATTTACCAAGTTTGTTATAGAGACTTGATCATTGTGATTGACCCTATCGATCAATGAAATAAAAAATAGGTAAGTACATGTCATGGAAGAGTTTCTGTAAATGTTTGAATGCTGTTTTTTTCTTTTCAAAATAAAGCAATGTTTCCTTTGAGTAACTATTTTCAGTATTTAGAATACTTTCCCTGGTGGTGGCATTACAAAATTCCACCCTGAATACCCTTATCTATACCTAGAGTAATTAATTAACGAATGGAGTAATAATACAGACTACCTGTCCAATTCTGCAACTTGTAGGTATGGGATTATTCCCAGTAGGGAGGTAGTTCTCTCGCTAAGTAGGTACATTTGATGGAACTTTTTTTGTTGAACTTATTGGAGGCATACGGTTTTTTTATATGACGCCCCACTTGATGTAATCATTGACGATCTCGTTGACCCTGATGGGGAAGAGCTGGCTGGTGTCAATGTTCCAGGTGTCCAGGTCCATTTCCCCCAGCTTAGGGGCATTTGCGGCTTCCACAGTCACGATGGGCAGCACGAACACAGCCACCGCGAGCCCGAAAGGGAGCACCTGTAAGGAAATCTTGTGGTTAGATGATGTATTTTGATTTTTTTGAAGTAACTATTAAATTTTTGCCTTGGATCTCTGCTACCCAAGCGCAAGAGATGAGGGTCGCAGAAGCAAAGTAAAAATTTAATAGTTGTATTGTTAAGTTTTGCTTCACAACACAAAACAAAACAACACGCGACTCAAAGCGTTTTCGAGCAGCACCGGACGTGACGGCTATGCGTCGCTTGGCTAAGTACAAAATTGGTGGTTTGTAATTTTTGTATCTCGTTCGTACTACAATCACGTTGATGGCATATTTTCAAGGTTTGTAATTATGCTTGTGTGGCCGACCCCCTGTTTCACCATTCATTGATCAAATTTATTTGACGAATAAATGTGATGCCGTCTCTGTTTGTTTTGTTCGAATAGACGGAGACGGCATCACATTTATCCGTCAGTTAAAATTAATCAATGGGTGGTGAAACAGCCCCAGTGTTGTATAAGAGCGAGCGCAACAGAGAGCGGTCTGGAGTTCCGAGTTCCGCGTTCAGAGTAAGTTTTGACCGCTCGAGAGTTTCGTGCGTACGTACAGTCAGCATCAAAAGTAGCTGGTCACTTTTGTACCTTGTCGCTCTACAGTTAGGTGCAAAACGTCACACTTGATTGGCAATTGTGTTATTACGACAAAGTACAAAAGTGACCAGCTACTTTTGATGCTGACCGTACCTACTCGTAATATTCGGAAAACAAAACATGAAAGCACTAAACTACAGCACTACGGTGGTATGGTTCCGTCCCACCCTACCCCCAGGGGTAAGTAATTTACGCACATATTCATTTTTAAGAATTCCCATGGGGCAGCATAGAAGCTTGGTAGAAGTAAAGCGAGAGGCGGAAAAATTACGATAGGTACCTACTTGCTCTGGAAGGAAATGCACAAGATTTCTAACCTCCTTATCTTATCTTAACATTTCTAATCTCCTTATCATTAGTTGTTTGGGTGAAGTTTGTATATCGCTTGATAGAATCTCTTGAAAACATTGCACTAATAACTCGTCCGAACACGGAAAATATTCAAAGAAACTATACGAACTTACGTTCTACCTAATAAGTACTTATGTTTATTAAGAAACACAAGTTAATTGAACAAACAAGCATTCGCTGTTCTCGGAATAAGGGTCACTGTTAGGAACATAAACTTAGCTTAATTATACAGCAATTATCTGATGGATAACTACTGCTACTAATCTTCAGCCAGATCCATGTTTTGTATAGATACCATAAAAACATATCGCACAAGTGTTTAATTTTATCGAATGCGAGCAGTACGGGATTAAGCAAGCGCGGGTTCTGTAGCTAATTCTACCAAGGGGCCCTAAAAAAAGTCAGAAAAAGAAAAAAAACCGGCCAAGTGCGAGTCTGACTCACGCACGAAGGGTTCCGTACCATTATCTAAAAAAACAATAAAAAATCATATCAATATTTGTTTTATTTTAATTTAATTATTTATTTTTTAACTAAATATAATAAGTATATATTCTGTGAATATTTCAAGCGTCTACCTCTTGCCGTTATCAATATCGAGCAAAAACGAGCAAAAAAATCACTTTTGTTGTATGCGAGTCCCTTTAAATATTTATTTTATTCTGTTTTTTAGTATTTGTTTGTTATACCGGCAAGCGGAATACATCGTCTGTGAAAATTTCAATTGTCTAGCTATCACGGTTCATGAGATACAGTCTGGTGACGGACGGACAGACGGATAGACTGACAGACGGACGGACGGACGGACAGGAAAGTCTCAGTAATAGGGTTCCGTTTTTACTCTTTGGTACGGAACCCTAAAAAAATACAAAAAGATGCGTGTGTGTGTGATGGGGATTGGAACGCAGAGCATTCAGTGAAAAATAAAAAAAATATAAAATAAACTAAAAGATGTGATTTAAAAAAAATATCTTACAACATGAAAAAAAACCAGCCAAGTGCGAGTCGGACTCGCGCACCGAGGGTTCCATACAAATTTATATGTATCTATGACCATCCAGTCTTAGCAGACCCCTGCTCCTAAGCAAAATGTGCGCAGTGTGGGATCATTGTAGATTGGTTACTGATATAGACAGATAGACAAAAAAATTTATGCTTTTCGCAATTTTTCCTTTATCTGTGCTATATAAGGCCTTGCTTTGTACCAAATTTCAAGATTCTGAGTTCACGGGAAGTACCCTGTAGGTTTTGATTCTCTTGCGAGTGTCGAAAATGTGCGTTGGTTACTGATATAGACAGACAGACAAAAATTTATGCTTTTCGCAATTTTTCATTTATCTGTGCTATAAGACCTAGCTTCGTACCAAATTTCAAGATTCTGAGTTCACGGGAAGTACCATGTAGGTTTTGATTCCCTTGCGAGTTTCGAAAATATGCGGAAATTTGCGTCATAAACGGCTGTATCTTTTGATTGCGTTGGCTTAGATGTTTGATTTTTTCACAGCTCCAAGGAACAGTAGACTTGAGTATTTGATATAAATTTCAGCTTGATACCTCCACGCGTTCCTGAGAAAAAGGGTCTTGACAGACAGACGGACGGACGGACAACAAAGTGATCCTATAAGGGTTCCGTTTTTTCCTTTTGAGGTACGGAACCCTAAAAAGTCGGAAAACGGTGCGTGGGCCCGTAACAATTGCTACTCTTGCTACTTAGCTATTCCGCCACTGAATGCGAGGATATTAAACAGCAGTACCACTACCATGAGTTACACTAGTATAAAGTGACAGTACTCGCTAGCGACGGCGTAAATGATTTGTATGGAGAATAGTACTTCCGTAAGTGACCGCTAGAGGCGCTGTACGCAATTCTCCATACAAATCATTTACGCCGTCGCTAGCGAGTACGGTCACTGTAAACTAGTGTAACTCATGGTAGAGGTACAGAGCGATGAAGGTTCTTGAGTAGCGTCCACGGACCGGAAGACGCAGTGTAGTATAGGTAGGCCTCCAACACGATGGAGCGACGACCTGGTTAAGGCCCTACCGTGTTTTCGGCGCATTTATTGCATTCTTTAAACTCGTGCTGTATCATTACTAGCAATGCTATACCTAGTCCTGAAATTCATATGTAAGATATTTGAGGATTCACTCTAGTGACAAGTATTTATCGAAACACGATTACTTGTAGTTCGCTCGATAGAAAAAAAATCCAAAGTCGTCTCTAAAAAATAAAATAAACTCCTAGTACGACGCTAATACTGCACGGAAGGTCATGACTTTTTGAATGTCAATAAAACAAGATGTTTTCTAGGGCGTAGTTTTGCTACATTTTTAAAATATGTATTTGTTTTAGTAATAAGATGAAAATACCCTAAAACACGCGCAGTCCAACCAACCTATCTTGAGCCATCGTGCCTCCCCCACGCCCGAAATCGCTGACCCAAAATCGATTTGCGCGAAAAAATCGGTAGGCCCTAAAGGTTGGAGGATCGCGTTGGATGCGGATGGCACGGGACCAATCTGTTTGGCCTCCGCCTATGTTCAGCAGTGGACGTCTTTCGGCTGAAAATGATGACTTTAATTACCTCTTTCAGCTCGTAATCAAAGTCCTCCCTGGAGTACACTTTCTCAGGGTCTAGCCCTAGCCTCCTCAGAGCGGCGCAGAGCTGACCGTAGTATTCCTCGACCAGCTCCTCATAATGCTGGGCGCGGAACTGCTCGTCGGAACCCGTGAAGATGAGGTACAGGAGATCCGTCGCCACGCAGCCGGAGCGGACGGTCTGGTAATCCACTGTTATGATGTCTAGACTGCCATCCTGTGAAATGAAGAGGCGAACTTTAAGTACAAGTACAGTGGCGACGCTGGATCGACATTTTGCGTGGGTACGATATATTTTTTGCGGTCCCGATACTTCAAGTGACGGATTTTTTATTCAGCAAAAAGAGCCGATGTCGCCTAGTGGTTTGGCTTATGGCCTCTCAAGCATAGGGCTGTGGGTTCAAAATCATCAATCAATCAATAAATCAAAATCGTTTACACATTGCTTTTAGTTGTGCTTTGTATAGGTGCAAAGTGTTGAACAAAATGGAGGTCGAACAACGATTAGAACTACGAAATATTTTAAAAAGTATAGTCGCGGTGTTCGCTTCAGAAATCGAGACTGAGGTGTTGGTTGGAATCGAGAAACCTAAAGGTTATGGCAAAAAATGGATCAGCAGAAGATTTTAGTATGGAGGTAGTGATAAACTTTTACAGGAACTAATTAAAGAGGGGATCCTACCGAATTTTGTAATGCAATGCGAATGACTGAAGATAAATTTAATGACTTATTAACTATTGTTGGGCTCAGTCCACCTCATGTTTATACCGTTCGTATCCGTCAGTCAGTCAGTTTCTCTAAAAGATCGAATTCGTAACGAAGTTATCCGACAGAGAACCAAAGTTATCGACATAGCCCACCGTATTTGCACGCTGAAGTGGCAATGGGCAGGCCATATAACCCGAAGAACCGATAACCTTTGGGGTATACGAGTTCTTGAGTGGAGACCACGGATCGGCAAACGTAGCGTGGGACGTCCTCAGACTCGGTGGAGCGATGATCTTCGCAAGGCGGCTGGCAAGAGCTGGATGAGAGTGGCCGAGGATCGTGCTCAGTGGCGTGCCATGGGAGAGGCCTATGTCCAGCAGTGAACGAACATAGGCTGATGATGATGATGATCCGTCAGTACAAGCAGATACTGTTTACACAGTGTTTAGTTAGGACAAGACTGCGAGTGCGGGGAGTACGTGGGTGTGCGGGGGCAAAAATAGACCGAGCGTCTATTCACTTTACTTCGCACCTGCACTTCGCACTCGCACTTGCCACTTAACAGCTTTATATTTTACACGTTATTTTTACTAATCACTTTACACCTGCACTTGCCACTTAACAAAGTGTAAATAGGCCTTCACGTAGCTCTACTTATAAAATCATTGGTCTGAAGTACCTATTTAAAGTACTTAATAACTATGTTATTAGGAAACAGATCGCAGTTAAGTCTGCGATGATAAGATTATGTGCACTTCACATTTATACTTGAACATTGATAAAAGGGATTTAAGTCGGTATGATAGGTAGCTTTCCATAAGGATTTCAAAAAGCGTGTACGTACTTAAGTTTACGAAATGTTTCGTGTTATACATATGTATTAACAACTATCCTAGACTAAAAGTAGGTACATACCTACGATAAGAAAAAGATTTAAGCGGTCTTTTTTGCCACGAACTTGCAAAATCTGGAACGAGCTTCCCGCTGGGGTCTTCCCATCGAGTTACGACCTGGGTGCCTTTAAGAGGCGAGTGTACAATTTTCTGCAGGGCCGACAACGCACTGGCATCGCGTAAAGCGCTGCGGGTGTATATGGACAGTGGTGATCATTTAACATCGGGTGACCCACTAGTTCGTTTGTCTGGCCTCTCTAACATAAAAAAAACCGGCCAAGTGCGAGTCGGACTCGCGCACCAGGGTTCATACAAATTTATATGTATCTATGAACATCCAGTCTTAGCAGACTCCTGCTCCTAAGCAAAATGTGCGCAGTGTGGGATCATTGTAGATTGGTTACTGATATAGACAGACAGACAAAAAAAATTATGCTTTTCGCAATTTTTCCTTTATCTGTGCTATAAGGCCTTGCTTTGTACCAAATTTCAAGATTCTGAGTTCACGGGAAGTACCCTGTAGGTTTTGATTCTCTTGCGAGTGTCGAAAATGTGCGTTGATTACTGATATAGACAGACAGACAAAAAAATTTATGCTTTTCGCAATTTTTCCTTTATCTGTGCTATAAGACCTAGCTTCGTACCAAATTTCAAGATTCTGAGTTCACGGGAAGTACCCTGTAGGTTTTGATTCCCTTGCGAGTTTCGAAAATATGCGGAAATTTGCGTCATAAACGGCTGTATCTTTTGATTGCGTTGGTTTAGATGTTTGATTTTTTCACAGCTCCAAGGGACAGTAGACTTGAGTATTTGGTATAGATTTCAGCTTGATACCTCCACGCGTTCCTGAGAAAAAGGGTCTTGACAGACAGACGGACGGACACATGGACGGAAGGACAACAAAGTGATCCTATAAGGGTTCCGTTTTTTCCTTTCGAGGTACGGAACCCTAAAAAGAAAACAAAATGTATACATAATAACAATATAATAACTAAAACATATTCTGAAAAGATTGGGAATTTTACACACACTATTGAATGTCTTCGCTGGTGCGTGCGGGTTTCTACTGTTTTCCTTTACAGTAAAGCTAATTTGGCACACAAATTCAGACTAACCTTTGTTGTAAATAAATCGCTTTGACTTTCACTTTAACAATTCAGATGTGCGAGCTAACAGTTTTCATACAAACAATATCGCTAGACTGCGTCATTGCAGAGAAGTCCATGTCCTTTGACCTATTTTACCTATATTTTTTTAAATGGGTGAAGGCACGTTATTAACGTTTTACATGTAAAGTCAAATTAAAAAGTAGCGTAGCTAACCCCTTAGTTAATTACTTATGCATGATTTTGCCTATTTTTGACTCCCTACCCCGTGTAATCCACGTACGATTTCTAGGACCGCTCCTCCTTCTTACGTAAGATCTTATCTGGATTTAGAAATAGATCAATCGCATTAAAACTTATAATTTAACGGACATAAAAGATTTTAATTGTTTTATTGTTAAGTAGTTTTAGTTAGATTACAATTGTGTCACTTTTAGAAAAGTTGCTATTGTTAGAGCACCAAATCTTACGTAAAAATGGCTTTACCTCTTCCTCCTCAGGGCGTTTACGTAATAAATGAATGGCCCCATTGTCACTGGCATTATTATCAAAGCGTGTTTAGAAAGGGATTGAGCTCATATGTCATTTTTGAACTAATGCATGATATGACATTGTCAGTGGTAGAGTGTGCAGATAAATGAAATTGTTATTTTAGTACAATGAAGTTCTAAAGCAAGGAAAAAAACATCAAATTATATTACTTAAATAAAATAAAAGTGTTGTAAATAATTGCTTAAAATGGCCATCAAAGTTTACAGAAGAACCTTCGTTACCTTTTTACCCGACTGCGAAGAAGGAAGGGTTATGTGTTTGACCCGTATGTATGTATGTATGTATGTCCATTCCTATGTCCTCTCGTAACTACACAACGGCTGAACCGATTTTAATAAATGATACGTCATTTGATTTGTCTTGATAACGCGAGTAACACTGGTTACATGAAATTTTTGAAAAATCATAATGGCGGTTTTTTGGCGCCAAATTGCGAGTCTTCATAAAATTTTTTTTATTCAAACTTATCGAGTAGGGTATCAAAATAAAGGGATTTTAAATAGATTACAAAAATATATAAGTCATGTGTTTAAATTTAATTTGGAATAGTAAATTGGCAATCAATGCATTAAAACGACGACGTACCTACTTACTAAGATATCTTTGAACAATAATTTTCTCTATGTTTCCCACGTGGAAAATTAGTACCTACACATTTCAAAATTGGTTTTGAAGTTTGAACTTTAACTAAATAGCAACGGATTCCTAATTCAAATACTCAATCATTTATCTGGATCTCAGGAGGTTACAATAAAAAGCAAGAAATAAAAAAGTAATTAAAAAAAACTAAAAACCCGTCTGCGGTGTAAATAAAATAATAAATTAAAAAATCAAACAACCCGCCTGCAGAAATACTGAAAAGGTGGAAACAAGATAAAATGTTCAATAACAATAAAACGAATTTAAAACACGTCGATGGCAGTCTTTCAAATTAATGCAATGATAAAATGCAGTCTGAGGCATGGGATTCAGTGGATGCGTGGGATTTAATGCCACTTCATGTACCTATGCCTCCGACTGCATTTTATCATTGCATTAAATTTTGAAAGACTGCCATCGACGTGTTTTAAATTCGTTTTATTGTTATTGAACATTTTATCTTGTTTCCAACTTTTCAGTATTTCTGCAGGCGGGTTTTTTGAATTTTGAATTTATTATTTTATTTACACCGCAGGCGGGTTTTTAGTTTTTTTAAATTACTTTTTTTCTTTATTGAAATATATTAGTACATTGCAGTTAATTTCTCGGCACCGACCGTTTAATACTTTACCGCGATTCATATTTTATTACATACTTACGTATTTTTTAACAGCTACGGCAATTTGATAACGCGAAAATGATGTGAATTAGTGACAGATTTGTCAGATATGATATTAATATTTTTTATAAAACAAATGACTATATTTACCGAGAATAGAGTCCAAATATGCAAAGGATACTGCTGTCTGCACTTATGAAGATATCAAAGATTGACTTATGATTATATTTAATTGTCTTTCTTTGACGACTTTACTCGTTAGGTACTTGATATTATGTAATTGTGATGTAATATTAAGTATATTGAATGAATAAATAAACTAATATAAAGTTAATATAAAGTTGGTGTTCGTCGTGTAAGTAAGTAGCTAGACAACTGTAATTTTTTTTTCTACTTCTGTAGTATAATCTTTCAATTATATGGTCAAAAACTATACAATAATAACTAACGTTATAAGTCTGTTTCAAGTTCTATACTCTATGGTGCAAATTCAGTAACATAATAATAACCCTTACAATTTTCATTATGTTACGGGACTGAGTAATATAATAACATTCAAAAAAAGAATACTGAAATCGATTTTGATAATCGAGTTTCTTTAAATATGCGTGTGCCACGTGATTGGTTGCTTAAAAATGAGTAGGAACAGGTAAGACCAATCACAATCAAGGTTTATTTTTTCAAGTGAAATTTCGTAATTGAGAACATGCTGATCAAGCTCTGTGGTACGAGTACAGTCGCAAATTAAAAAAAAAATAAAGCGGGAAATTAATATAAAGTCATTATACATTAATTGAAATATGTTCACATTAGCAATTAATAAATAATGAATACTTAAATAACTTACAAAAAATGAATTTTAAAGTCATTATTAAATAATAATATGAATATTTTAACATCATTCAATTTGGCTGTATGACTTAAAGTTCCCGGGTCCACTCTAAGGTTGGGTTGTGAATAGTGAAAAAAAAAGTTTCAAAATAGCGGGAATTTGTTTTGCTTTTGCACGGAGTTCTTTCAAGTTGAAAGAAATAAAAGAATTAATCACTATTTAAATGACTTTTCAACTGTGAGAATTTGTAACTTTGGTGAATTAAGTGATGCAGAAATGTTGGCGCCGCCAGAAATAAAACAGGCGGCAATGAAAGTGAGCAATAATCCGCTACTTATAAAATCGAAAAATTCATATTATTCATAGTATTGTCCGTTATGTAAGTATTTAATTAATAATTGTTTATTTTGAACTCGTAGAAAAATTAATGTATGCAACTATTCATAATCGGCCATTAAGACACTCATGCATATCTATTATGACATTCGGCTTCGCCTCATGTCATAAACTCGCATTCGTGTCTTAATGGCCCTTATTATGATACAGTTGCATAAAATACTATTTCTAGTTTTGCTTTGGAACAAACAAATAATAATAATAATAATAATAATAATAATAATTTTATTTCAAGTATCAAGGACTCATATGTTTGTTAGTAGCTTAAGTTCTAAATGTTAGTAAAGAAAATTATAAAATAAATTCACTGACTAGGACCATGTAACCCCTGACAGTGAAGCAAGTAAGGGCAGTCAATTCTGTCCCCTATCATATTCAAAATGTTGTTGGGACCGCCGCGCACCCGGCGCACCAGGGATGCCGCCCTCTTGCGCATGGTGGCATAAAAACAGTCAACTCTAGCGTCTGCGAACATCCCTGATGCGCTACAGAAACGAGGCAGTCCCACCAACACCCGGAACGCATTATTAAATTGGACACGAAGAGCCCTGTAGGCCCGCTGCGTGTACCGCAGCCACAGGCTACACGTGTACAGGGAGGTGCAGTAGGCCCTAAACAAGGTTACCTTCACCTCTCCCGTGCAACGCGCAAACCTGCGTGCGATCATGTTCGCCCTGACTGACAGAGCCCTTCGTTCCCGTTCAATGTCACTATCATCCTTGAGGTCCCACGTAACTAAATGGCCTAAATACTTAAAAGAGTCCACTCTACTCAAGGGTACCCCATTAAGGCATATGCGTGGCACTTCAGCTGTTCGGTTCCGTCCGACCTCAAAGACCATATAATGACTTTTGGCTATATTGTATTTAAGTCCATGACTAGCGATATATAATTCACAAATACTCAATAACTTTCTAATACCGCACACTGAAGCACTCAGCAGAACCATATCGTCAGCGTAACTTATATTGTTGACACACACATCATCAATGTGGCAACCAACATGCATTCTGCTGAGTGCCTCGAGTAGCCCGTTAACATATAGGTTAAATAATGTTGGGGAACTTAACCCCCCTTGTCTCACCCCGCATTCCATTTTGTATGGTTCAGAAAGTGCGTCTGCCCATCTAACGCTGTTGACCTGGTTCCCATACCAGTACTTGAAGATACGTACCGTTTCCGGAGGTAGATTAATAGCTTTAAGTTTGCTCCATAAAATCTCATAAGAAACCAAGTCAAAAGCCTTAGACAGGTCGAGGAAACATGCGTACACTGGTGAATTTCTATCAACGTAATATTTGACAGTGTGCTTAAGGCACAAGATAGCACTTTCCGTGGATAATCCCGGTCTAAAACCAAACTGATTATGACTTAATTTCACGTACTCGTTCAACTGCACGTTAAGGACACTATCCATTACTTTAGCCACAACGGTTGCGAGAGATATCGGTCTATAGTTATTGACGTCTGACAAATCTCCCGTTTTATTTTTGACTACAGGCACAACTATTGTTCTCATCAACTGTTCAGGCAAGTAGGAATGTCCCATACACAGGGTGAAAAACATTGCCAACACTCTCGAAATGTGTGGCCCAGCATGCTGAAGGTGTTCAATGCTGAGACCATCGTGACCAGGAGATTTTCCTTTGGATATAGAGTTAATAGCCTTAGCCACACCCTTTGCAGTAAATCCTGTTCGAACAGTTTCGACGTCGACCTCAGCACTGACCACCTCCGCTCGCATCGGCAGTAAGGGAGACTTTACAAAAAAATGATCCTTAAAGTGGTTAGCAATGTCACCAGGGTCATTCTTACCATCCACACCAACAGGGAGGCCAGACAGATATTTCATTTCGTTTGTGGCTTTCCAAAATGCACGAAAGTCTTTCCTTGAGTGGTGCGACGCAATAATATTCATTTTGATCTGATGTTGATGATCCTGACACCATTTCAAGCGTGATTTAAATATCTTGCGGCTTTCACTCATTTCATTGTAAAGAGAACCGGTTTTAGGCTTACTATGTGCGGCCCAAACATGAAACCTCTGTCTAGCCTCCTCGTACGCCTCTCGTACATGTAGATTCCAACCCGTTATCTGCTTCTTATTCCTAGACTTACTGTTTCCCCGACTAGCAGACGCAGCCCCGCTGAGGACAGATATAATGTCACAATAGAGGCTATCTAGGACATCTCTATGACTACTTACGTTACAATAAATATTGTCACAATTCTGTAACTCCGATGGAAAGTCAATTGTTTTTAATTTCTCATGACATTCCCTACTGTAACAAAAGATCTGTTCCTCAGTTCTATCTCCCCATATTACAGATTGATTAGTAATAGTATTTGGACTACTCAACCTAGGTGTAATAGTTTTTAAATCAACTTCCATTATAAGAGGAAAGTGGTCAGACCACATGACCTTATATTTAACATATATCCTCATCACGGATGCTAACGCAGCTTGTGTCACAATAAAGTGGTCTAGCCAGCGTCGACATTGATGAGCGTCACTTACAAAAGTATACGTGTCCAGCACACTACCTAAAAATTTAATGTCAGCACAACACCAATCTTGTTCCTGGCAGTAGTTCATTAGTTCATTAAAAAAGGGCTCACATGGATGTGCGTTAAAGTCGCCCATTATATAAACAGATTCTATTCCGTATTCGTTAATAATAGCACTCACCGCGCCGAGGCAATCAGTAAATTCCGTTAGGTTGTCCTTACAGTCCGTCGGCATATAAACATTAAGTACTATAAACGGCCGGTCGCCCATGATCACCTTAATTGCACATAACCGAGGATTATTACAGTGCACTACTGACACGTTAGAAAAGACTGCACTCCTCCACAATATGCCTACACCGCCGTACGGTCGGCCGCGCAATATACCCGCCGCCGTGTCAACTGCAGAAGTACCCGTTGCACAGAATTCCTGATTGATGCTATTCAAATATGAGATCTCGTCTGGTAACAGCCATGTTTCTTGTAAAGCTATAATGTCCGACGATCGACATAACTCTCTGATACAGTCAACGGAGCGCTTTACATTTTTACAATTGAAGCTTGCAATAGTATAGCAGGTCGTACTGGTCATTCCTTATTATTAATGCCGATTTCGTCAACAGAACTGCTTCTGTCCATTTTTTTGTGCTTAAAATGCACAAACTTGCGAAATATGATGCCCTTCGGCCATATTGATTTGTTCAAAAACAATGGAATTTTTGTTTCACTAACGAAGAATTTATAAGCTTTGTGATCTACAGCTCTTTTAATGTTAACTTTATCAAGTAAAATATTCTCATTTGTTTTTTCGTGAATATATTTTATTATCTCAGCATCTTTGGTAGTCTTATTCACGTTCGTAATAAACATAGGAATTTTGCGTTCCGCCGCCTTAAAATTGCAGTCCACTACACTCGCCGTTCCTATCTGTCCTTTGAAATGAGTAGACTTCTTTTTTCGATACGTGACAGTTTTCCATTCATGCTCCGCTTTGTTTGTTTTGGTCACACTATTCGGTGCATTAGTACTGCGTGCGGGCGTCGCGCAGCCCGGCGCAGCCAGCTGCTCGACTCGATGACTCATTGCGCTCGCATCAACGGCCGGCGGACGCTTATCTTTTGCCACAATAGTCCGACTACCCTCCATTAAAATTGATCGGTACTGATTATTCAAATGTTCGCTAACGTTCGTTTTAGGAGATGATGCATTTATTACACTATCCGACGCGTCGTTTACCATTGAATCGTGTAAATTAGACAGCCCTATTGGACCACTGTCTAGGCACCACGCTCCTCGTCTAGGGTTTACATTATACAAAGACAATCTAGGGGGTGTACTAATTTTCATTTCCTGGATTTGCTTCTTTATCGCTTCTACTTCATTTAGTGTAGCATAGGTAGACTTCACGTTGCTAATCTCATCTTGAAGTCGTCTAAGATCCTTAAGCAACTTAGTGCAATCTATATGATCTAAGGTTAATGGCGGCAATCTCTCTAACTGCCGGGCAACAAACACAGGCAACGCATCAGGATCCACCTTTCTAAATACATCTATAATGTCATCTAAATTACGCTCTTTCTTGCCGTCACCTTTGCGTTGAATGTTCTGTTTATAATCCGGCAGTGCGTCAAACAATAACGTTTTCGAATGACGAATTTCTTCATTCGTAAAAGATGTCGAACATAATTTCACTATCGTGTCTGCACTGACCACAGATATTTTATTCTGTATGTAACACAACATTTCGTCGATGACGATATTACAAACGTTACATTTTACTGTACTCGACATAATTACTGCACTCGCACGTAAACTTAAAAGGCGCGTACCGACATGCGTCACCACTGAGCGCACGCGCGAGACAATGAGACAATGGTCAGTTGATTTGCCAAATAAGTGGCATCACAGCTGGCTATTTATTGTCTTACGAAATTTATGTGGATATCGTGTTTTGACGACAGTTCGTAAAATAAGTTACATTTAGTTTATTCAAATAAACCCTGCTTTTTAGGGTTACGTATACTAGATCAGAAAAAAACATAAAAATTAAAGATACTTAATTATTATTTACTGAACAATTTCTAAAACGTCGTACGGAGGTACGGAACTCTTCATGTACGAGTCCGACTAGCACTTGGTCGTTTTTTTACGTTTAACTATCTCAATCATCGATGACTGAGTAAATGAAAATGTGAGTTAAATGATCTTATGATGAAATACTTACGCAATACTATGCATATTATAATTTTTCTTTTTTCATATACCTAACCTATTTTTGAAATAAAACAATTTGAAACTGATAAGAAATACTCCCAAGAAAAAAAATCGGTATTTTATAAATACCTAGCGAAAACTATGCTTATCTGATCTTTATAAAATAGATAAAAATATTTTATTTTCTGTTTTGTTTGAACTAGATGTATTTTTCTAAATAATTCTTAAAGAAATAGGTTGAAGAAATTTTTAGTCGATCTCGTAATTCTATGTTGAGCCTGTTGAACTTGCTATCGGCACGAATAAATGTCAAAACGACGCTGTCATTACATGACGTGTTGTTGTGTTGACCTCACACCTGTCATTTGACATCACAGCGCCTGGCAACTTGAGTAATCCATGGAGTAATCTATAAACATCTGTAGCTCTCAACCTTGACGCTGGCAAAATTGTCAAATTGGACAGACGCCATTTAACAAAAAAAAAAAACTTGATACCCACTTATAGAATAGTTTTCGAACACTTAACTCGTCCTGACGTGAAGGTAAGTTTGCTGTGATAATTAAATGTCAATAAATTTAATGTAAGTAGTTACTAATGGTCGGTTATTGAAAAAAAAACCTAATTTTTTAGTCTTAAGCTCAGTGTATTAGTTACTTATTATCAAAATATACGGAAATATCAAACTTACTAAGTTTAACAACGAAAACTATATTTTTCCCGCAAGACGGCTTGAGCCTAGTGGTCTTTTTGGAATCTACATCTAAAATTTCAAGGACGTGCTAATAAATAAGTGCAAAGTAACTTTTCGCTGCGTTTACACCAACTACGAGTAAATCTGATGAAGTGATGACGTCTTATTCGTTACGCCTAACGAATTACAGTTTTGGTACTTTGAGGTAGGTACTTCCCGTAAGTTCAAAACCAATGTTATACCGCAACCAACCCAACCCAACCAATTGTTTATCAACAACAACCCAATTGTTTATCTTATAATTGACAAGATTTCATATTTCTAAGACTATAATTTGATTTCTTCTCTGTATTCTATTTGGAAAGAGAAAGACGCTGATAGTTTTAAATTTTCACAAGGATTATTAATTAATTTATTACAATTTTTTCATGATGTGATTATTCTAAAAGGCCATAACTCACTACCACACAATAGATCAATAGATCCATTACTTTAGTCTAGTCTCTATTAAAAAAAAAAACTATTAAGAGAAATCTGACGTTGACGTTGAGTGGTTTTCTTAGGCGGTTTAATTCTTTCTTGCTTTTCGATCACAACTACGGGCTGCTTGAAAATCTTATTTAAATCAATAACACGTCGTTCGTGCAATAATATTGATAAAAATAGATCATTTATGTATCTGTCAAGCTCAATGTTAAATGTCAAATTTTAAATTATGGCAGTTCTTTTTTGTGGTGAAAAAGGCAAAAGAAACATATCTGTTCTGTGGTTGGTAAATCCAGATTTTGTTTTAATTTGTTGTATTTTTTTAAATATGGAGAAATAAATTATAATTAAATATTTTTCCGTGTTCAGGAGGCAAAACTCTTTCGATTCCTGTAGTAATTTTCAGATGTCAAAAAAATGAAATCTCGTCAATTGTTTACCTAACTTTATTAATTTTAACTGAACTAACTTAGGTTATAAGTTTAGTACTAACAAAAATGGAACTGTGTCCTCTGCAATAAATAAGTTATTATTGTTTACTATGTGGTACTCAATAACGAGTCATTGTATTGTAATGTCCTAAGCAAAGAAGTCACCGCAATGTTTCTGAATACAGCCGCAAATGTATTTGATATGATACTTTCTACGTAACTTACTTCCTTAGTCTTGTGCATCAAGTTACTGGGCCGGAAGTCCCCGTGCGTCAACACTGTTCGCCGCACTGGCTTCCAGTAATCCCTCATCTTCGTCATACTCTCCTTCAGGTACGGCGCCAGTCTCTTTCTGTTGTCTTCCTTCGTCGCCATCACCACGTTCTCCACCATCTTCCCCCACACTGCCTTTACCTTGTCTTCTGGGCCCTTCATTTCAAACATCATCTTTTCAGCCACTTTCGCGAATTCCTCAGGGCATTCTTCCGCATAAGCGAACGACAAAGCGTGGATTTTTGCTAATTCTTTGACAGCCGTACGCGCGTATTCCCAATCTATAGATTTTAATCTGTCATACGTTGTATATCCTTTTGCTGATAGATCTTCTAACACAATGGTTTCTTCGTACAGTTTAGGGTTGCAGCCATAGTATTTAGGGAAGTACAGTCTGTGTTCTTCAGGTACATTGTTTTTGTCCTCTATATTACTGTAAATATCGACGAGTTTCTCGTAAACGAATCTTTCTGTCTCGTAAAACTGCGTTATTGGCACCTCTTCGCGAAACGCACCCCCTATATTCGCTACTTTAGCGAACAGTTTCAATTCTTTCGTATCTGATTTGATTGTGACAAGGAATAGTTCGGATGTGTAGTTCCCCCCGCCTGTTGATATGGGGGTGATGGTGACGTCATGGTTGTCATAGTTTTGCTCGTGCGCGACCTTGTCGAGGATATTGCACAGTGACAGTTGACCGTCCGTCATGTTGCGTGGTGCGCGGGCGACTGAACTGCAGATTACTCAACAGTCAACACGGAGTTAACTATACCTAGCGCGAGATGAATAATTACAAAGCTAGATCACTGTGAAATGAAACGGCGTGACATACGGAGTGTCTACGAGCCGGGTTACACGTAACGACTTATCGGAATTTCCACGTCAAAGTCAAGGACAATTTCTAACATTTCTGGGGTGTTCCTATCATTGGGCCTTCGGGGGTCTTCGGTAGATCTTGATCTACTGATTACTGACAAGATCCCATGCTACTATGGCTGTTTGTTACGAAGTAGCGAGTTACATTTTCGGCCCTAATTGCACTTGCCATCAGGCGAGATAGAGGTCAAGAGGACAGATTGGAAAATAATGCAATATATATTTTAAAATGGGACGAATTTAGGATCGATTATAGACAATGGACTTCTAAATAGTGTATGATTGATTATATAGTGACTAGTTGTTTCCCACGACTCCGTCTACGCAGAATTCGCGTATCGCTATCCTGCGGAACTATATATGCGATTTTTTGGGATAAAATCTCTCTTATGTCCTTCTCAGGAATCTCAGGGTCTCAAACTATACCAAATTTCATCTAAATCGGAAAAGGTAACAGACAGACAGAGTTACTCTCGCATTTATAATATTAGCAAGGATTTATGAACAAGCGTTTATTTCCCAGAGTGCTCCATCTGGTTTTCTTTATCTGTGGCAGCTAATGGAGCTGTTGACTGGACCGGAATTGTTTGCTATCACTCAAATTTGGTGTTACATCATAACTACGCAATTGTTTGTGAAAAAACACATGATATTCCTTAATATATTATACAATGTAATAAGTCATCATCATCATTTCAGCCGAAAGACGTCCACTGCTGAACAAAGGCCTCCCCCTAGGCTTGCGAAACAGATCGGTCCCGTGCCATCCGCATCCAACGCGATCCCGCAACTTTAACCAGGTCGTCGCTCCATCTTGTTGGAGGTCTACCTACACTGCGTCTTCCGGCCCACTGCCACTTGAGTCTGGCGATTCTTCGTGCTATGTCAGTGACTTTAGTGTGGTGTGGTGTTATTTAATTTTGTTATACTTATAATAATTAATAAGTAAACTCTTTATTTAACACTGCATAGTAAGCGATATTATAGAAGTAAAGTCGCTATGATAATGATTTTAGATTTAAGATTGTTAAATAGTTGCAATGCCCTTGCAGGGTCACGTTTGACTGTGCTTAATGTAAGACCTTTAGGGTATAAGTTGGTAGCCGACTGCACGCAGCAGCAGCAGACGACGTGTCGCTAGCTACGCCAACTTATAGGTACCTTATTTCTATGAAATTCCCTCCGTAGCTAGTAGCTAGCGACACGTCATCTGCTGCTGCTGCGTGCAGTCGGCTGCCAACTTATACCTTAACACTATGTGTGAGCAATAAAGATTATGAATAAGTAAAGTCGCTATGATAATAAACAGAGGCTATATCGTCTAACGCGCGGGCACTTGCCATCGCTTCCACCATTTATTTATTTATTATTTATTTATTAATTATATCAAACTATTACATAGCTTTACAGTTAAAATGTAAATTTAACAGTAAAAACAGAAAAGACATAAACTTTTAGTACACTACAGACGAAGTCCGGATATCCATCCTCTCGCAAAACCTCAAGCTGCGTACGTACAGTGTACGCGTACATAGCGTACGGACATGGCGTTCCAGGACACGCGTACTACCCGGGTACGCGTACCCGGGCTCGCGTAGGGTACGCGTAATGTGCGCGCAGTCCGTACGCAGCTTCATGCATTCCTGGCACACAATTACCCAACTGCTTGCAAATACATCCCAGTTAGATGCAGACGCGAGAAGCGCATTTAGACAGTGCAGAGCTTGTAGCTACCATCTTGATGTGCGTTTAAGCGAAACTTCTTTCCTCGCACGACAAAGATCTGGAATCAGCTTACTGCGGCAACATTCTGAAGCGTTACAACTTAGGCATCTTGTCATGACCAGTTTTTAAGACGCCTAGTATAAGTGTCAGGGCAATGTCATGACGTCACTCAGCTGCTAGGAAACCGATCGCGTATTTCCGACCGCCTTGTAATTAACTCGATGGCGCAGGGGCAACAAGGGCGACTTGAGAGCAGGAGGTCTATGGTTCAAATCCCGTCTCGGGACAAAATAATAGTTATTTGTTATACAAGGGGGGAAAGTTGTATTTTACCTGCGAGTGTCGTCCATTTGAAACACAAGCTATCGAAAGGAGTCTATGATTGACCACGAGCGAAGCGAGTGGTTCAAAAATAGAATCCTTTCGATTGCGAGTGTTTCAACACACGAGACGTAAAATAACTTTTCACCCGTGTATAACACAAAACTTTTCACCTCACTACAGCGAGGAAAATAAGAAAAAGGGTTTGTAGTATCAATTATTATTTATTAATTCACAATTCAATTCAATTTTTAAAAATATAGCTCCATCGGTACTATCGATGATTCTGCCAATGTCGAGGTATTATTAATTCACTCAAAATAATTAATTGAAAAGTTTTGACTTAAGTTTTTTTTTATTATTTCGGATGCGTTTTGTTCGCACATCGACTTACTTGGACTGTCAGAACATTTTATCCGTTTTTGCAACAAGAATGAAGGTTATTGTTGAATGCTGATATTTATGAATTAAAATAAAGTTGTAAGACTGTATTTAGTGTTTTTTACTCGATGCAATTCATTAATTGTGATGTTAAAAAATTCAGCACTTTTAACGTTTTACGTTTTGTTAGCTGTCAAATATCACGTAAGCTGCCTTCAAATGTCAAAACTCTTTCTTCACATGTGGATAAAAAGCGATTTTCTCAATAGATGTCAAACTAACAAAAAGGGCTTTCCGAGCTAGTGAGGTGAAAATATCTTTTTCTATTTTTGTTAGATTGTGTAGTAAGTAATAAGTTAAAGTATGATTCAAATAACGATGTTAGCCGAGAGGCAGGCATTACGGTCAAGGTCTTGATACAGAGACGAACGTGTGTCGTGAGGTGTACCTATTGGGAGAAATGTACCCTCACAATTCAATCTGAATCACTAACGATATTTTTAAAGTTAAATCAAAGTAAAAATCTCGAAATTATATATTGTTTTGCTCGTGTTTTGTGACAAAGGGGTAAGTGGAATGCTTATACAATCTTTGTTTTATCGGCTATAATTATTTAAATTGACATTTTGTAGTAACAAACTTACGTTTGTTCTAGCGTTTGGAAATGCCCTTTAAGTCTTGAGCTCATCACTTTGATTAGCACGGAATAAGCTCCAGCCCTTGACGCTAGCCGGTGGCATTCGGATAGGCAGGGATCCCTGACTGCGTCAAAATCCCTCCTGGCGCTCAACCTCTAGTGATAAGTACCTAGTCATAACATAAGTTAGTCGTAAGTCAAGTCTATAGTCACTAGTCTTTTATTTTATTTTATTAGTATTAGTATTATTCCTCCTTATTAGGAGCACATGAAGGGCAGCCTTCCAACGACACTGAAGCGCAAACTCGTCGACACGTGTATCTTGCCCGTCCTGACCTATGGTGCACAGACATGGTCTTTGACTGAGAATCAGAAATCCAGACTGAAGGTTTGCCAACGAGCTATGGAGCGCAGCTTGTTGGGTGTGAAGAGAATCGATCGTATTCGGAACACCACTCTGCGCTCCAGAACTCGAATAGCCGACGTGGGAAAAAAGACCGCCAAGCTCAAATGGGATTGGGCCGGGCATGTGTGCCGGATGCATCCTCAAAGGTGGGCGCACTCAGCCACGTGGTGAAGCAGGCCCAGGCGCAGATGGCGAGACGACCTGGACGCAGAATTAAACGATTGGCCAGATTTCGCTCAGGACAGGGAGCTGTGGAGGACCAGAGGGGAGGCCTTTGCCCAGCAGTGGGACACAATTATAGGCTAGTAAAAAAAAAAAAAAAAAATTCCCATCAAATTGTGACTAGCTATAGTATCTAGTTAGTCATTAAGTTTTAAATGTGTCTTTTATTCGTGCACCAATTTCTAATTATAGTGTAATTTATACTCGTTTGTTTCGTTTCACTTGCATCCAATTTGTTGACCCATAACAATCTTTAAAAAACGAGCCTGCCAATTCCTAAAAGGGTCGGCAACGCACCTGTGATTCCCCTCGTGTTGCGGGTGTCCATGGGCGACGATGATCGCTCTCCATCAGGTGACCCGTCTGCTCGTTTGCCCCCTCTTATATATATAAAAAAACGTTATACAATACGGTGGGCTAGGTAAATTCAGGAACGGACCAACGCGGTTTGCGAGCGGTAATTCAATCGTTTGGGAGAGGATAGGAATGGGTTGAGCTTGGGATGAGCCTTATTTTCCTGTTAATTCGCTTTGTAAATAAATAAACAAATAAATAAGGCTCACCCCAAACTCAGCCCAAACCTCTCGCAAACCAGTGATTTTTGGCGTTCCTGAATAGCAGTTCAAACCAAACCCAACCCAAACGATTGAATTACCGCTACCAAACCCGTGAAGGCCCGTTCCTGAATTTTGCCCCAGGTCAACAACGCAAATTACCATTATTGCATTAGAGGTGAAGATAACAATTTATAAATTTGAGTGGTTTTTACATTATTTATCCTTTCCTATCCTACTAAGTAATATTATAAATGAGAAAGTGTGTAAAGATGTTTGGATGTTGGGTGACGGCACCAATCATGGACATGTTAAGCACAGTAGCTACCCAGTACAACAAAGATTCAATGCTTTATAGCCCACCATTCATGGACTTTACCAGTTATAACAATCAGTTATCTGAGCATATTAATAGTGTTGATAGTTTAAAAATGTAGTGTGGCAGTTGGAATAAAAATGACCATAATTGGTTCTAGTCCATTACTGGTGCTGCCACCCTACGAATGTTTCTAAGTCAATCACGCAATAAAAGCTGAACGGATACTTATGAAACTTGGCGTACATGCAGTCAGCATCAAAAGTAGCTGGTCACTTTTGTACCTTGTCGTGTATGTACATTAAGGTGCAAAATGTGATATTTGATTGACAATAGTGTTATTACGACAAAGTACAAAAGTGGCCAGCTACTATTGATGCTGACCGTACACAAAAACAAAAATCTGGATTGAGGCACACAGCTTAATCTATCTTCTATCTATCTATACCTATAAATAAAAACGAATCACCGAAATGTTTGTACGCGCATAACTTCTGATCGGCTGCACCAAATTGGATAATTCTTTTTGTGTTGTGTTTGTTACTCTCAGGGGAAAGTTCGTATGAAAGAAATTTTAAACAAGTTAGCTATGAAGTATCTTTTTGTAATTATTTTTTCAACTTCATTTTTTTTATTACTTTTACGGAAATATATGATTTCACGGGATGACCGTAAAAATAATAAAAAAAAAAATGAAGTTTAAAAAATAATTACAAAAAGATACTTCATAGCTTACTTGTTTAAAGTTGCACAGTAGCGCCATCTCTTGTCCAGGTGAGCGGTTAGTTCCGAAGGAGTGTTAAAATCTCTCGATAGAGGGTGTAACATAGACGTGCGTTTGTCACTGCATAAAGTGATGATTTAGCAGACTGAAATGTATGATGTATAGGAAAGATTCGTGTCTAATCTCTAGACCAGTGGTGGTGTAGGGGTATGGCACGCGGCACGGAATGCTGAGGACCTGGGTTCGATTCCCAGCATTGGTTTTTTTTCTGGGGTTTTTTCTGTGCATCTATATTTCAGTTTGTATTTAGTATGAAAAAATAAATTTTAGAAAAAATACAACGGGGGCGAAGCCGCGGGCATCAGCTAGTAGGTATTAATATAAATTACATACATCTAATAAAGTATTTAATACGATTAAATTTTTTAACACAGTCGATAGATACGCTATTTGAGACTAGGGATCGCCAATGCGGATCGGAATTGTTTCCAAACATCCCTGTCCATGATAGTCATTCACATTAAATTTATAGTAAATACATACAACCAGGTCATTTACTTAAATTTTTCACTTATAATAAGTAAGAGCAGGTTGATGACACAATTTATCAATATTTCGTAAAGGATGAGTGGAAGGATGATGACTCACAAAACTACAATAATAACAACGATATCGGATTAAGTCGTAGATTTATTCGTGTCAATTACACAAAGTCATCATTACTAGAGATATTAAATTCCCGGTAATTTGCCATAATATTTTTCACAGAAAGTGGAAGAAACCAGAAAGTTATAAGTACGTATTTTCGTAGAAATAAACTACGATACATACTATATGTATATGCTACATACTATACTATTATATACTATTTCAATGTGTTTAGTCACTATTATTAGATTATACCAAACGTTACTCGGCCAAAACAAAGGGCTGCCAATAGTTGTCTGAGAAAGAAAAATCTGCGTAAAAAAATTCGGTGAAACGACGGGTCACCCAAAATTTTAATGCCAATCAACTTTAAATGATATTTATTTATTTTATTTATTTAATGTCGTCCTTGTGTGTGTAATGAGTTTGTGTTAAATATTGTAGTATTATGAGGGTGTAATGTGAATGTAAATACATGTCACTAAGGTATACCGACAAAGTGATTCTAGGTACAGACATAACATGACTAATAAAAATCATCAAAAAAATAAAAAAATAACCAAATACAAATATCAGAAACGGTCCTCCCGAAACGTAGCATTGGCTGAGGGAGAGGGTGCTCATCAGAGAGTTCAATAAGCGAGTGACTGCCAAGTTCATCCAGGTGAGCGTCCGTGGAGATGACGGGTTTTGACTCCAGGAGTTTATCGAGGTCTGCTGAGCGTTGGATTCCGATGGCGGGGCCCCCTCGCGCTAACAAATAAGTACGCGTTCTTTATTCGTTCAGCAGTGTTAGTAACCTTGGCTTGATCTTTGCTGACTGGCTTGGCGAAATAAATATCAATTTTCGTTGGTAAGCGTTTCATTGAAAAATAACCTACGAGTAGGACCCCCGACATCAATATCAGCACTGATTCAGCAGAGGTCAAGTTGCGCCTGGATTTCGCAGATTTTAGGAACTCTTTAAATAAATAAAATAAAATAAATATCACGGGACAATTCATACCAATTGACCTAGTCCTAAAGTAAGCTTAGCAAAGCTTACTGTTATGGGTACTAGGCAACGGATAAACATACTTTTATAGATAGATACATACTTAAATACGTATTAAACACCCAAGACCCGAGAACAAACATTCTTATTTTTCATACAAATATCTGCCCCGACACGGGAATCGAACCCGAGACCTCAAGCTTCATAGTCAGGGTCTCTAACCACTAGGCCATCTGGTCGTCTTTACGCTTGATATTGCGCACAAAACGAATGACCACAGGCCCGGGGTAGAGGGGATTTCGAGTTGCAAGGGGCCCAACGCGCGTCACGCGGTCTATGTCCGCCTCATCAAGATTTATTTCTATCTTTGTTGCAGTTACGCGAACAACGTGAATCAAACTTTCGTTTTTTTGTTCGTTGATACCCAAGATTTCAATTTCGTTCCTCATTGATGCCTGGGCTTGAAGATTTAACTGTTCTTCAAGTTGGGTGACTTTCTGGCGGAGGAGGGAATTTTCGAACTGTTTTTCTTCAAGGGTATGAATCCTGGCATCGGAGCCAGCTAACTTAGCATCAAACTCATCCAGTCAGTCCAGTCCAAACTATCTAAGTGATTCTTCATTTCTTGCCTATCAAAACGCAGTAATTTATAGTAATTTATGCGATTGAGAGCGCTTGTTACTATCGCGGTTTAGTCTGCGACGGTCGGCTGTATTTGTATTACCACTTTTCGGTATCTTGCTCTGACAAGCGGGGCATTTCCAATTACGAATATATGTTTTTGAGAGATTATGAATGTTCTGCAAGTTAACGCAATCTCCGTGGTGAAGTAAATTGTACTCGGAGCATCTAACCTCCCGCGACAACAACACGCGGCGTGATAGTGTTGTTGCAAGCCGCACAGTTACTGTTGTTGTTTACCATTTTGTTAAAGCGTTATGCTAGTGTTTATGTGCTAAGATAGGTCGTTAATGGTGACTTTTTGTTTGGTTTTTTTATGGTCATATTTTGTGCGCACTGACACAGGTTTATGAGCAGAACACTTGCTCACACGAATTACAACAGGTTGATACAGCTTAGTATTAAATTAAGGACCAGGTATAACTTTTGTCAAACTTAATTTTTTTTAAAATTTTGTCGCATTTATTAGTTATTATTATTTTAGATTATAAGATTTTATTTTTGATTTTTAGTGTTTTATTGTTATTATTATTGTTTTTATGATTAAATATACATTAAATTAATGACTTACTTGCCACTATATATTAACAAATTATAGTAAACCCATCATCTTCCCGCCGTTCTACTCGCCGCCGCCGTCCGCCCGGCCGTTATTTGAATTAGGCGCGAAACTCTTAACGGGCGCATTTCCTAGAAATGGCAGTCGTGAGAAGCGTTGCCCAAGCGCTGCCCGCCCCGCGCCCGCCAAAATGCAAAATCAGTTAGCGCGTGACCTCCGAAAGAGACCGAGCTCGCTCCGCGGTATTGTTTCCTTTCTCCGATCTCTGTTATTATCTCTGTGTTACTGTATCTTATTCACAACAACAAACTTAAGTGTTCTTATATTTTAATCTTACTTATGTGTGAATGTGTGTGTTGTGCGGACTGACGCAAATTAAACTTTTATTCCCAAATCTGCTTTTCATTCGCGTTCACAATAAAATAATAATATATGTACGGTCAAGGACTTAACTTTAATTCATGAGCCACCATGGAACCATTTCACAGTAAACGTCATAGTGACATCGCATTAATTAACCAGGAAAATCGTAATGACTTTTCCTTTGAAAAGGTTCCATGGTGGCTCATCAATTAAAGTCCTTGACTGTACGTGTACCCAGTAGTTGATATTAAACCCTCGCTATTTCTACGACAGTGCTTTTAAATTACTATGTCCAATTGCATCAATTGGATAATCTTTCAGATCTATTGGACTATGTCCTTTACCTTTAGTGTCCATTCATATAGTTCAGTTCGTGTATATTTGTCGTGTTGTACAAATTGTGTCTTAAATTAACATTTTTTTACAGATTTTGTAGTCTAAAGTGAGTTTTTTGAAGATTTATTTAATTGTGCGACTCAATTCAACAAACATACGGAGTAAATGTTTGTTATTAATCACTCAGAGTTAGTAAAAATATAGTAAAGATAAATCGTAGATAAAAAATAAAAGAATCAAGATAACACTCCTAATATATAAAGTAAATTGGAATGAACTCACTTAAAATATAATCACCATCATGGAGACACCTAAAGATACGGTATCAAATTTGATAGCGAAAATAGCTAAAGAACTAATATACGTGGATTACGATGCCGATATTAAGGAAATTAGTACCCACGGTGCCAACGTCACAGCTGTTTTGTTCCTCGTGAAACTTAGAGCAAAAGATAAAGAAGAACTTAATCTTTTTGCTAAAGTTGCTGTTATGGGTGAAAATGTGCGCAAAACATCCCCAATCCCCTGCCCATTCACAATTGAGATTTACTTTTATACGAAAGTGTTAAAGCAGTTTGAGTTGATGGAAGAGAAACACAGTGTCCCCGAGGAGCATAGGCTAGTCTTCCCGAAGATCTACGGCATCAATGACCAGTATCTAAATGAAACCATAGTCCTAGAGAATCTCATGGCGAGTGGCTTCAAAACTCACGCGAGACAGAAAACTATAGACTTTGAGTACGCGTCTACAGCTATAAAGCTGATGGCAAAATTCCACGCTCTGTCTTTAGCTTATTGTAAGGAAGAACCGGAAGATTATGAAGAAGTTTTAACTAAGTTGAATTTTGATACGACTATGATGGTATCTTTAATTGGAATTATGAAACCTAAAATGATTGGTACAGCGATGTCGGTGGTCTCAGATAAAAACAAGGAGAAGTTGGAGGAATATTTAGCGGGAGAAGGCGAGGACGACAAATTTCTGCAGTTCTTGAGTGTCTATCATAGCAAAGACGTGCGGATGCTGGCGCATGGGGATTTTAAGCCCAGCAACTTGATGCACCGACGTCGAGTGAGTATTTGCAATAAGTAAACTTAATGTGTACCTAGTCAGTGGCTAGCTTTCGGAGGGCTAGATGGTGTCATGTACCGGAGTTTCACTCGTGGTGAGGCACCGACTTCAAACAGATTAGTAGAAAGATATTTTCATGCTTATTGTGGTCGTTTAAATTTTTATTAGGTACATAGTTTTTTTGCATTTGAAGGCGGTTTTTTTTTAAATTATGTAGTCTATTTGTTTCGATATGTTTTAGTTTACTAAATTCATTATATGGAATCCAGTGCGGGTTGGGAACTTTACACATACACCATTGAATTTTTTCTTAGGTGAGTACAGGTTTCCTAATGATGTTTTCCTACACCGCAAAGCTCATGGTAAATTTCAAATATAATTACGCCCATAATTTTCGAAAAAGTCAGAGGTGAGAGGCTGGACTCGAACCCAGGACCATCTGCTTAAGAGGCCATAGGTCAAACCGCTAAGCTACTACGGGTTTAAAAATATCTCAATTTTCATTTTCCAGAACGAGAAACTAGAAATGATCCCCGTGGACTTCCAAATGGTTCGCAGGTCGAGTCCGACCGTTGACCTGATGTATCTCTTCTTCACGGGAGCAGACGAGGACTTCAGAAGACGGCACTACCATGATCTATTGGACTTTTACTACGAACAGCTGAAGCTGGCACTGGGGAGGTTGGATGTACACCCTGAGGAGGTGTACCCTGAGAAGCAATATAGGAAGGAGTTGGAAGAGGTTAGTTGATGCTGGATTACTAAAATGGTCGTTGCTGTGTCCGGTTTGTAGAGTTAAGTAGACAGCCGGTAAAAATACTACAACTAGGCTAAAGTGGTCGTCAAAATTTTCCGTAACTATTCTACCATTAAGTACAGATTTTCTTAATCTAATGCGGTAATGCGATAGAATATTAAAAACATAAATTAACTTACGTAACAGGAATATTATTTATTCACACAAAATGTACATACTTACAAAAACATATTTTAAAAGACTAAAATAAAAAACTTAATCAACTTAATCATCTTAATTAACTTAATCTAATAACCTATATTTACAAATATCTCCCAATTAACATAACTAATTATAACTTAATTATGTATAGCGCAAAACAAACAACGTTATCCTTGTGCATTCATTCCAAGAACAAGAGAATTCGTTGGGCAATGATTTATTGTCCCAGCAGGTTTATCTTATCTTATCTTATCTTAGTATTAGGGGTCCAAGCGGATACACTTCGACCCGTAGGGATCTTTTGTGTAATTACCACTCCTTCGCACTTACTCCATTGCCTTTATCACCTCGTCCATAAAATGGATGATTTAACGTAGCGGTGTAGTGCCTTAAAGTCTCCTGGTGTGGGGTATCCGTCGCTAAAGAGTCTCATTCTTAATCTGGCGAGGGCGTCACATTCAAACATAATGTGTTCCATTGTTTCGTCTTCCTCACCACATATTCTACAATCTTAATTGTCCTGTAGTCCCATCTTTACTAGTATGTGTTTAGTATCGAAGTGATCTGTAAATGCCCCGACGAAGTGTCGGAGTTGTTTCCTACTGAGTGTCCAGAGTTTTTTAATCCAGCTTGTGCTGACATTTTCGATGAATCGTTTTGAATGCTTTAGACCTACCAGTGTTTTCCAGTCTTGTTGATGTTTAAGTCTGGTGTGGTCGTTTATTTATGGCATTCTTTATTTCTGTGAAAGTCCCACATACGGTTCGGGCCCTATGTTTTTTCTCATTGATCCTTCCCTTGCTAGCTCATCTGCTTTTTCATTCTCAGGTTTAATACTGGGTCTATTCTCACTAGTTCTATTATTTTAATTATTTCACTACAAAATTCACACATTATAGATGGTTATATCTATAATATTTAACATAATTTTGTTCTATTATTATATATTATTTACTTTTATTGTCAGTTTCATTAATGGAATTGGTTGGTTGGTTGGTTTCGTCCTAGTGGATACATTGGACCAAAGTTTTTAAACCACTATAGAACTGATAATAGAACTAATGGGGATAGACCTAATATTGTAGTGGCCGCTCACTCTAACCAAGTGTATTGGAGAAACGAAGTTATTCAGCAGAATTTGACGCGATGCTCTTTTGTTTACAGGGTAAAATGATAGGTCTGATGATGGGGGTCATCTTGCTGCCAATGATAACTGTGACAGAAGAGAACCTGCCGACCTTCAACGATGCGGCCGATATCACTGACTTTGCGGTGCCAGGTAGCGAACTGTATAGGGAGAGGTTCAATGGAGTGGTCAACAACTATATCGAGTGGGGGTTACTGTGACGATTAAAAATTTATTTTGAGCACTGGTGTGGTCGATCCTTAATGACAGTAATTTAACAAAGACTGGTAAAGCAGGGGTAGTCTAAGTGAATAGTGACGAAATACGGTGGCTGTGAGTTTTGTAGTTAAGTGTTAGCGTGAGATGTAAGTACCAAGTTATAACGACAAAATAAAAGCAGCTATCTAATCTCCGGTTCAGTACAAAACGAAAAGGCGAAACTAAACGAAACCAAAGACGGTAAATTTAGGCTACAATAGAGAAATATTTCTCTAGGCAGATGATACGCCTTACGAGGCGAAACGAAAGACGGTTCAAGACGAAATTTTCTAAGTTCGTCAATGATTTTATAAGACACGATCCCCGGTCTGGGTCGTTGGGATCTCCCGTCTGGGTTGTAGCGATTCCCGATCTGTGTCGTGGTTATTCCCAGTCTGGGTCGTGACGATCCCCGGTCTGGGTCGTGGCGATCCCCTATTCGACATTGGTTTTCGTTGTAAATAACTCAAACTAGGGTAGTAAAGTTTTCAAAATATAAATTGTTATAAAATCTGTAGATAGTGAGCGTTGTTATAATTGTTATGTATTTTGTATTATTTGTATTTTCCTGTTATATAAACTTAGACATAAAAACACAGAAACGGCAAGAAATATAAAACATTTAAAACTGAAGTATTTTTTTTTGGTCTAAAATCACCCATCCACACTGTGCACCACTGTGGTCTACTCACAGACTCATCAACGCCTAGCCCAAATCCTTGGTCCTAAAAGGCTGGATTTTGCCTTGTGATGTAGCAAGCATTAAGAACGGAATTGTTGGAATTCCTACGGGGTTTATTCCCTAAACCCTATCACCGTAGCTATGATTACTAGTCTTCAAATTATTGCCTGCAAGTACCTATTTGAATGCTGCAATGGCAGCAATAATAAACCAATTTAACGTGTTTTGGAAATTTCCACTGGTTGGGAAAAAACGGAATATATATACGATACAGGCTGTGCCTAGTGTGGGGATCACTGTTTCTCTTGTATCGTTTAATTTAAATTTTATGGTCAATAAATACATTTTGATTTTGATTTTGATTTTTGATTTGATATTCACGAACTGATAGGTACCGATAACGATGATGAATTTTTGGATGTCGATTTGTCGGATTTTTGCTTCATTGAATTAAAGGGATGAAGAAGCTTTAAACAACTTTGAATTCCACGAGGACGAAGTTAGTAAAAGCTACTGAAAAATAAATAAATAAACTGAGATGTATAACTAACTGGTGATAACATGCACGGTCATGTTTTAATACCTATCATGCTGACGCAGCAAAAACACACAATCGGTAGCTACCTACGTACTTTAATAATAGAGGACCCACGGAAGATAACAATTACTGAGATGATAAACAAAAGCGGAAAAAAATGCTGAACATATTCATCGTCAACACTAGACAGACAGTATATTATTATACTACTAAATTTTGGCCCTTTTAGCAGACTAGATTGAGGGACTTAAACGCCTACCAAATTGAGCATAGCAAAAACCATAAAACAATACTAACTGACGGAATAATAAAGGAAATATTATAACTATAACTGTTCAAAATAAAAACAGCGTTGGAAATCATCTCCACCATATTTCTGAGTGCGGTTCTCTTGACAAGAGTACCTATTAGATTTTAAGTTGTTTATCCTATTTTTCGTAAATGTACGATGGCAATAAAGAGTTTTTTTTAAACTACCGAACGGATTTTAGTAATTGTTTTACCTATATGTACTAGAATGCTATATTATCAGCGAGTGAGTGAGTGAGTAAGTCCAAACTCCAGACCAGACAGACTACGGGGAAACGTAAGTTTCGTTCTTTTTCTTGTCATCAACCTACTAAAATGATTACCAATTAATCGTAGTCGGTGGTAAAAACTTGAACTAACGCTCTCATTATGCTAAATTCGTAGTTTCATTTGACGCCAGTGCCACTATTAGCAGCAAAAGTAACTTTGTAGTTTAGTTTAGTTCAGAAGCAAAAAGGAATAAAGCAAAATACAATTCAATAATTTTATGCTTTAACTCTTAACGTAAAGGTTCAAGTTTCAATACTTTTATCATCTGATCTATTGTCACTATGAAACCGTTTCATCAATTACGGGTGTAAGTGCTTCTAAAAATACACCTTATTTTCCAGACACTGTAGTTCAAAATTTAACTAAAAATTGTGCTAGTACTCGTATCGAATCATTGTCATTGTAATAATAGTTGTGGTTGCACAATGTGACTTAAGTTATCTACAATATTTATTATCAGTATCAGTGTACATAGTGTTTTGCACAACAGATCGAAAATATAAGCAATAAATACAGCAATGTTTAGTGGGATTGTATTTTTTCTTAATCCAGTGTCGTTCTCAAGAACATAACGTTAAATTTGGTGTGTTCCGGCTAAAGTATTGGTTAAATTACCGTTTATCAAGTTTAACATGACGGACTTGAAGGGAAAAATAATAGATATATCTAAAAAGATAGCTAAACAACAGAAATTCGGAAAAAAATATGAATTGGACGTCAAGCAACTAACCACAGATGGAAATAGTTACTCCTCAGCAATTTTCAGAGTCACAATTTCAGAACAAAATCGTGACTTAAAACTTTTCGCTAAAGCAGCGAATATTAACGAAGATTTCAGAAACAGTTCATACTCCAAAATATTCGTCGACGAAGTGTATTTTTACAGTGAATTAGCTGTAAAATTTAGGGAAATAGAAAATAGGCACGACTTAGAAGATAAGGACAGAGTTCTGCTACCCAAGTTTTATGGAGGTAATACTACTTTCCGAGAAGAGACTATTGTGCTTGAAGATATAGCTATCAGAGGTTTTATATCTCACGATCAACAGTTACCCTTTGACTGGGAATATGCTTCTAAAGTAGTAGAACAATTAGCAAAATTCCATGCCCTCTCTTTTGTTTATAGTTTAGAAAACCCTACTGAATTCACAAAGATTCTAGAAGACAAACCCTACCATATATTTGATACTAAAATAATGAGAGAAGTTGCGTTTGATATGACAATACCAGTGGTTCTGAAGGCAGTGGAAGGCGATAACAGAGAAAGGCTAAAGAATTATTTAGAGAGCAAGGATAGATTCGAAGAGATGCTGCAGTTGTATCGACAGGCACCGAAGAGGGTTATCGTACATGGTGACTTCAAGATTAACAACTTGATGCATCGAAGACAGGTGAGTTGTGAATGACACTTCAAACAGTAAGTTAGAGGAGTTGAAATTGTTGACAATTCACTGCAATAGCCATATCAAATCCTGGCCTGATTTGTTCAGTGTAATTATTTCAAGTACGATTTAACTGATCAAGTGTTTTCATACATGTTTCCGGTTTATACCTGAGTTTCGTTGTGATGTGAACTACACTTTCCGGTAGCATGTCACCACAATGTGGATGTTTTTGTGTTTTTGTGTTAGGGGTTTTTTAAAACCATTTTTTGATAAAGTGAATATTATCGGAGATATGTACTCCAAAAGCTCAAAATAATGTGTCCCCCCGCTCTAACTTTTGAACCGCACGTCTAAAAAATATGCAAAAAATCACGTAAGTTAAAGTTAATAAAAAAATTCTAGAAAAATTATTTTCAACTTAATCAGTTGAGCAGTTTTAAGTTTTTGTAAAAAATATTTCTAAACTAAGATTGTAACTTAACCTTTATTGCAAGCATTTTTTTTCTTTAAGTACCTATAAGACCACGCTAACAGTATCTTCTTTCAAATAAAAAAAATATATTGAAAAACATATATTGAAATTGTTGAAAAACAATCAACATACATACTAGTTCTAGTAGACTACAGTAGATTAGTTACCCAATTCGCCGATAGATGGCGCCGTACCGCCGACGTTGGGACCAAAACAACCACATTAATAAAGTATGCAAAGATTTTTTCGTACCTGCTAAGCTGCTACGGAACCTTATCTTGGGCGTGTCCGACACGCTCTTGGCCGGTTTTTTATTTGTATCTTTTCCTTCCACATGTCTTTTTTTATGTGTATTGAATGTGTGTAAATAAATGTGTCTCTGTCTTTGTTAAAACTGTTTTTAAAGCTTTTCTGTATTGTCACGACTCATGAGTAGCCTCATTTTGCTATCCGTTTCAATAAACTCTATTTTTAGAGATTAACTAAACGATAAAGTTTAAATACTTACAAGTGTTATTTATAGGGCTAAAGTTTGGACGACCCTTTAAGTCAAAAGTTGTTTTAATAGCGAAATGGTTCAATGTTACTAGGACATTTCCTAAATACAGCTACGTAATCTACCTTTTATTACCATTCCAGAATGGGCAGCTCGAAGTGATGCCAGTAGACTTCCAGATCATTCACGCAGGAACTCCTGTCACGGATCTATTATACTTTATCTTCCTGGGTTCCGACGAGGAGTTTAGAAGACTCCATTATCAAGGCTTGCTCGAACATTATTATCTAAGTCTGAAGAAAGCGTTGGGGCTAATGAAGGTGGAAATTGATGGTGTATACCCAAAGAGAACTTTTGAGGTGGATTTGAAAATGGTAATAATACTCATAGTTCAACTTGAGAGTTAATCTTATTGTTTAGCTTTGTCAGTGTGCTGCTGCATTTTACTTTCTCTTTGTTGGTTCGAGTAAGTAATAATAAAGATACATAACGTATCATACAGGCTGAATTGAAATTATTATGCATTAACTGAGTACGAAACACTAATTTTGTATCACCAATTTGAATGAACCCTGTATAATATTTTAAACTAGCTTTTGCCCGCGACTCCGTCCGCGTGGAATTAGTAATTTGGGCAGTTTTTTTTTTCCAATTTGCTTTTTCATCAATTATGGCTCTCCTTAGTTCCTCGATATAAAAAATATTACCCACCCCCGCAACCCAACCCCCCCTCCCATCCACCGAACCCCCCCGCACACCCGCGTTCACATTCACCACCGTACTCCCAGCGTGATGATATATAGCCTACTTATAGCCTTCCTCGATAAATGGGCTATCTAACACTTAAAGTATCGTATCTTTCTTATTTATCAACCGATTCAAATGAAACAAACACTAAATGTTAATCCAAGAAAATACCAACATATCAGTGAAAACCGCATCCTTCTAGATTAAGCCGTTTCTGAGATTAGCGCGCACAAACGCACAGACAAACAGACAATAATTCTAAAAATCATTGTTTTGGGTTCTATTGCGCTAATAAATAGCCCTATTGACAGTTTTTATCAAATATCTTCAATGTACAGACACCGACTTGTTACAGATTTATTATATGTATAGATATAGATAGATAGATGTCACTTTGTATAAGGGCATTTTCAGAAATAAAGTGTACCCTGTACTTTTTAAAAACCTAACAAATTTTGGGTTATTTCTACTCAGAATCACAAGCACTATCGATTTAAGCAATAAAAAAAGTGTCTCACTTTTAAATTGTCTGTTTTGTGACGAAGTTCACCATACATGTTGTATGGACCGTCACAAAACTGACTAATAAATGTTGTATGGAAAATTAAGGATAATTAAGGCAAAACGGGTACATTTTTTTCTGAAAATCCCCATAAGCTCGTTTAGTATAACTTTCACTGGATATAATGAACTAAAGATATAATTTCAAAATATCTAATTTTGTATGTTACAACATAATTATATTCTGATGTTATATCTCGTGAGACGCACCCCTTTTTTATATTAATAAATATGTACTAGCTGTTGCCCGCGACTCCATCTGCGAAGAATAGGGGTATAAAAAATAGCCTATGAAAATAGCCTACCTATTCTCAGACCTACCAAATATAGAGAAAATAACTATAAATTAAAAAAATTAAAAACTCCCAACGCAATTAAGTCTAAGATCCCATCTGCAGCATACAAAAGAGCTGATTAACTTTGAAACGGCTGGACCAATTTCATGAAACATGTCTAAGAACCATTGCCAAGAAACCTGCTTACATATAAAAAAAACCGCATTCAAATCGGTTCACCCGTTTAAGAGTTATGATGCCATAGACAGACACACAGACAGACACACACACAGACACACACACACACACACACACACACACACACACACACACACACACACACACACACACACACACACACACACACACACAGATAGCATTCAAACTTATAACTCCCCTCTTTTTGTGTCGGGGGTTAAAAATTCATAATAATCGTTCAAGCCATTTCGGAGGAGTTCGATAACAAACACCGTGACACGAGATTTTTATATATTAGAAAGAAGAAGATAGATTATACCCAAGATTAAGATTAGATTATACAAGTTTAGGACTAGACTAACTTTCGTAAATTGTTCAACATTCTACGACAGCATTTTATTTATTTATTTATTTATAATTTGTTTACCTACGTTTTTTTACTCGCTTACATCGCAGGCACTGCCGATTGGACTAGCAGTCGCGCTGATGATTCTGCCGATGATCCTCGTCGACTCCGGTGATGCCATGAAGCTGGAAGAGGACGTGTCTTCCGGGAGCCAGACCCTCAAGCCCAATCCCCGATATCCCGCCCGGATCAACGGAGTCATCAATGATTACGTTAAATTTGGGGTCTTGTGAATCTGATGCTCAATCTTCGAATGTTGCTGTATTTGATAGGCTTGGGGTTCTGGCCGGGATACACGAGGCTATTTTTCCCAGCTAGGATAGCAAGCTAGTGCTTAAAAATTGATATATTTCATAAATTATTTTATTTTATGACCTATTTTTCAATGATGCCCCAGCGTTTGTAGTCTTCAACGAGTGCACGGAACCGTTCGGCGAACAGTTCGGTGTGCCGCGGCACGAACTGACCCTGAAAAAGACAAATAACAAAAAAAAAAGTGATACCGTGTCATTATTCGAGCTTTCAACTGCCTAACATACGTGGTCAGTTTTATTACGAATTGGCGGAAGATTCTGATACAGTTTCCAGTTAAAATCGCTGTCAATTGAAATTGCGAACAATGTAAATAAACCATTAATGAAATATATTTCATACTAAATACAAACTGAAATATAGATGCACAGAAAAAACCCCAGAAAAAAGACCAATGCTGGGAATCGAACCCAGGTCCTCAGCATTCCGTGCTGCGTGCTAAACCCCTACCTACACCACCACTGGTCTAGAGATTAGACACGAATCTTTCCTATACATCATACATTTCAGTCTGCTAAATTATCACCTTATGCAGTGACAAGCGTACATCTATTTTTCATAAATATTGCATAATAATACATTTGCAGTGATATAAAATATCTGTAGTCTTATTGTTTTGCCTTCAAAGCCTCTGGC
Source organism: Archips xylosteana (assembly GCA_947563465.1). Taxonomy (NCBI): domain Eukaryota; kingdom Metazoa; phylum Arthropoda; class Insecta; order Lepidoptera; family Tortricidae; genus Archips; species Archips xylosteana. The sequence goes on from OX387359.1 coordinate 1,387,688, forward strand.
TATATTTCAGTGCCATCTAGATTTAATAATCGAACTACAAAAACCGCGGCCGATCCGTTCTATGGCGACTGCCAATCCAGTCTATATCATCCTTGATACAACTAAATTTTTTAACACAGTAGATACGCTATTTGAGACTAGAGATCACCAATGCGGCTCGGAATTATTTCCAAACATCCCTGTCCATTATAAAGTCATTAATTTTATAGTACGCGTACGTTAGATATTTATGATTTCTTCACAATGCATATAAATTTTGTTACCGTTTGGTCGCTACCCAGAAACGACTTTTTGGTCTTAGCTAGTGTGTAAGATGGAACTTCCTCGTTTTTCTGCCTTTGGCTTATCGACGTTAGTGGGAAAAACATATGTTTTTTCTTGCATACATGATTATTTCTAATATATACAACGACGGCAGGGTTAGAATACCTATTTCTTTAAAAAAAGATCTTAAAGAATCGCGCGTCCCAAGGCATTATTAATATGGGGACTTGTAGAAATCCTGCACATTGCTTCGGGACTGCAAACCCGTTCATATTAAGTAACGTAATTATTTTTAGTCCTGCATCTACTTGAATGTGATGGTGATGGTAAGCAGAACGTTTTCACAATATAATGACAGTGTCATAATTTTCCTCATAAAAAAGCTCACGAACCTGCTCAAAGCACGGGGCTTCATCAGGTGCTATGGTTACAAAAGGAAGCGCCATTGCTCCTATGTAGACGCCATATGGAAGTTTCTGGAATTTAAAACATTCTTATATTGTTTATAAACGATATGTAAAGTCAAGTTTAGACCTGCAAGACAAGAAATGTCGTGGAAGTTGCATTACATTGAGAGGACGTAAGGCGAACGAGCTTGAAGTGGTTATCTAGTTGGACGCTGCAATGTTGGATGTTGTAAGATTTTTCTTGTAGGTCTATGTAAATTCGGTTAAAGAGATAAGAAGATAACATACCCAACTATTTTTAGAGAATAAGTGTATTGATTATCAACAATTAAATAAAGACGAATCTATCTACCGAAGAACGACTTAAATATGTGTAACATAAACTGACTTGACCGAGCGTCTTCTTCAACCTCCAAGTTGGTGAATTAAATTTCCAAATGCGGGCCAAATGCAGAATCGATGCGACATAGGAGACCGTACATTCTGGAGATCTCTGTTATAACTTAATAATGTTTTAAACCACAACACGGGACTTATCACGAAACGAAACGAGTAATAATTCGCTTGTAACTTACCTCCTTCAAATCACTCTCAAACTCCTCCCTCCCATAAACGTGTTCAGCTTCAATACCTAACCTCCTAAGCGCCAGCGTGAGCTGCTGGTAGTAATGCTCCGTCAGACGATGGTAATGCTGTTCCCGGAACTGCTGGTCAGAACCCATGATAATGAAGTAGATCAGGTCGGAGACGGGGCAACCGAAGCGGACGGTTTGGTAGTCTACTGGGATCACGTCGACTTTACCACCCTGAGGTAGAAAAGATGATCCATAATGAGATTTTGTAGTTGGCTTCTTACTAAGGAAGTCACTAGGTTTGTAAAAGGAGTAATTGACTGAGCAAGCGAAAAGCGCGAGCGAATCGTTTCCTGTTCAGCTTGGGCAAAAATGTTTTCGTATGTCCAGGGGATGTTCTGGTTGTTCTCCTCTTCAGTTCAAATTTCTCAACCGGTTCTCGTGAAATTATGAAAGCTCGTTCAATAATTATATGACTTTTTTTGTCGACACAGGTATAAGAAACATTTCAAAATGGCAGAGCCCCGTGGAGCGATGGGGGTATTTCAGCCATTTCGAAAAACAGCTACAGCCCAGAGTCTTTAAAGCTGTTTAATTGATACGGTTATTTCTGGAACAGCGTTAAATCGGTATTTTGCTAAAATAGATAGTGTAACAATGTTCTTAACGATAAGAATCTTATCTCAATGCGAGATTGGTCCATGTAAATACAATATAGATCCTTTATCAATAGCTTGTTACTTTTCCAAGCCAGATATAAATGTAGCACAAACAAGAAGTAGTAACAGGATCGACCATCCAAACAAATCAAATCTTATGGAATACTCACCAAGAGTAACATTGCAGATGCCGTAACAAGAGTGGCAAGCCTTAATTTTAATGAGCCCGAAAACATGACCAGTGGGTCAAACGGTCTTGGAGTGGAGGCTTTGGGGAGAAAAAAGGCCTAGAGGCAGATCAAAAATGCGGTGGTAGGATGACGTCAATGCAGTGACACATAACAGAGGAAAATGGAGGAATCTGAAGGAGATCAAAAAAGGCTCACCAATTCCTTGTGCATCAAGTTGTTCGGCCGGTAGTCAGCGTGAACGATAACCGCCGTTTTTCGAGCCTCGCTGAACTGCAGCATCTTGCTCCATCCCACACAGTCCAAGTGACAAGCTACCGCCTCCCGATCCTCCTCATCCACCACAGCTAAGGCCCCGTCAATCAACCCTTGCCACTGCTCACCATCAGTCCATGGAGGACACTTCAATGCTTTATCCACCTTCATAAATTCTTCTGGATGTTCCTTGCAGAACGCCAGGGATAAAGCGTGAAACTTGGCCAATACTTCAGCAGATTTCGCAGCGTATTGCCAATCAATATACTTAAACCGATCAGGGACATCATACCCTCTGCTCAACAAGTTTTCCATGACGATAGTTTGAGTCCCATCAGCACCACTGCATCCGTAATACTTTGGAAATACGAATCTGTCGGTGACTCCATGTTTGTCTTGAAGTTGCTCAAAAACGCTCGCCAGTTGTGTGTAAACGTAGTCTTCTATCTGGAATATTTGATTAGCACCAAGGTTGATGCCTATGGTGGCGACTTTAGCGAAGAGTTCGACTTTTTCTTCAGGTGTTGTTATTGTGGCTGCGAAGAGGGCTGAAGTGTAGTTAGCTCCCGGAGTAGTAATGCGTTTGACTTCAACCTTGGATTCGTTTGGGAAATTTTTTTCAACAATAGAATTTAGGACTTTTTTTAGTGTCTCTTCTGCCGGCATTGTCGAATAAAAACCGCTGGGAAACTGCACAGTTAATTACGAAATGGTTATCATTGCGAGATTACTTATCGCTGTTTACCGCGTTTATCTCAAGTGGGTACTTAACTAATATTTATTCAACCAAAGCTATTAGATGTGACGACTCGTGATCATGATATTTAATAGTTCAGTTCTCATTAATCTCATTCTCGTTTTGATTAGGATCTAACGTTGTACTTTTATGTTTTAAATCGCTTTTTTCGACATATTTTTGTATCTTTCTCGGAAGTTAAATTGTTTGATTAACTCGTGTTTTAACTAAAAAACCGGCCAAGTGCGAGTCGGACTCGCGCACCGAGGGTTTCGTACAAATTTTTAAGTATGTTAAAACATACGCCGTAAACAGCCGTAACTATAATAATCCAGTGTTAGTAGAACCCAGCTTCTAAATAAAATATACGCAGAATGACATCATGTTAATTTTTAACTTTATTTTAATTAGTAGTATTTGTTGTTATAGCGGCAACCGAAATACATCATCTTTGAAAATTTCAACTGTCTAGCTATCACGGTTCATGAGATGCAGTCTAGTGACGACAGACGCACAGACAGACGGACGGACGGACAGCGGAGTCTCAGTAACAGGGTCCCGTTTTTACCTTCTTGGTACTGAACCCTAAAAAAGAACACATTTAACCGACCGCGTATGCGCGTGCGCTTGCCGCGCCTTGCACGACTAAATCTAAATCCGTAGGTAATCATAGAGACGAAAATAGTACGAGGCGTATTTTTCAGAAGAGTCGTATTTTCATATCCAAATAAATCTCTTTATTTAGACTGAAAATGTAAATTCGTTCAGGTCTAAGTTTCAAAGGTTTGAAAGTTCAAATACCTAAGTCATTTTAAAATAAGAATTTAAACTCGGAACATTTGCCGGATGACAAGCAAAACTCACTAAAATTTCTGTCGCTGCTCTTCAAAAAGTCGTATCTATACTTACTCCATTTATTTTAACATTTGAAACTTAACGGTAAAATTTGCATACGTTTTTAAATGAAACAACGAAACTATTTAAAATTGTGTTATCTTCTATACTGAAAACATAATAAATACCGCTAGTAAATGTACATGTAGGTATTTTTAGTCCATTTGTGTTCGAAATACCGAGAAACGTGTGTTACAATTTGACCGTTAATTTAAACCTTAAATTAAACGAAGTATAGTTAGTAATTTCAATTTCATACTGAGATACGAGCTTTGTTTTAAGTAGGTTGGTACCTATTTGGTACTTAGTGACTTTTGCTTATCACCCGACGATTTGAGGAACTCTGGATTGAATAAGATGGGAAATATTTCTAATTACCCCAACCCGAAAGAATTTCAATTTTCTAATTGGCCTGACCCTATGATTTTTAAACCTCAATAGCACAAAAACCGCTACTACGATTATAATGCCACAGCGATAAAATGGCTTCTATGAACGTAAAGATTTCATATTCAGTCATAAATAGTTCAAAAAAGCGATGTATAAAAAGGGTCAGGGTAATTAGACGAAGAACACCAAACCGAAGAATGGCCGTGGTGGGTTACTACGAAATTGGAAACTCGAAGTCCGCGTCGTGTCATCCCTTTTGCTCTTCTGTTTGATACTATTAACGTGAATGGAACGGCATGATACGACGTTCGAAAATCGAATTTCGTTGCGTAAGCCCTGTTATTGAAACTTGGCGGTTGCGCTTCCACTCGTCCTTGACCTCATCTGCACTTTTCATCAGGTGAGATAGTGGTCAATCAGGGGTCAGTTTTATGTAAAAAAAGAGGATAACAAACCACAATAATTCAATGCACGAAGCACGTTACAATGTTAAGAAGAAATTTTATAATTTAATTCGATTAAAAATTCAAGTCGATCTAATGTATTTTAGGAATTTAGATCTCTCTCTATTTCTTCTCTCTTCTCTTTTTCAACCTTTCACCACCCAATGCTGAGTGTAGGTCTCTTCTAATGCACGCCATTCTTCCCGGTTTTGCGCCCTTCGCATCCAGTCCTTTCCGGCCACTCTAACAAGGACGTCGGTCCAACGCATCGGATGCCTGCCCACATTTCTATGCCCTACTCTAGGCACCCGACACCAACCCCCACCAAGCACCCGAATACCCCACCTGTTGTCCTGTCTACGGCATATATGGCTGCTAGCGATCACATGGGCTATATCGACTAATTTCGTTCTCTTCCGGATCTCTATGTTTCTAATTCGATCACGTAGAGAGATACCTAACATAGCCCGTTCCGTTGCTCTTTGGGTGACTTAAAGAAATGGATGAAAAAATGGATGAATGGATGTGGAAATGGATTTGGAATTTAGATGTTTTAGATCATTATCAAAAGTGGCAGTGGGCAGGGCACACCGCTCGTAGAACTGTGGCAGATAGGGCAAAAATGTTCTTGAGTGGCGTCCACGGACCGGAAGACGCAGTGTAGGTACGCCATCAACAAGATGGAGCGACGACCTGGTTAAGGTTGCGGGATCGCGCGCGGGCACGGGAATGATCTGTTTGGCGAGCTTTGGGGGAGGCCTATGGTCATCAGTGGACGTCTTTCGGCTGAAATGATGATGATAATGATGTCATCATCATCACTTCAGCCGAAAGACGTCCACTGATGACCATAGGCCTCTCCTAAGAATCGCCAAACAGATCGGTCCTGCCCCACCCGCATCCAACGCATTCCCGCAACCTTATCGTCGCTCCATCTTATTGGAGGCCTTCCTACACTACGCCTTCCGGGCCGTGGACGCCACTCGAGAACCTTTTGCCCCATCGGCCATCAGTTCTACGATCGATGTGCCCCGCCCACTGCCACTTGTGTCTGGCGATTCTTCGAGTTATATCTGTGACTTTAGTTCTTGCGCGGATGAACCGATGTTTTACATAGTGTTAATTTTCCAATAGCCAATTATTTCGATTTATCGGGTTTGACCACCCATCCCTCGGTCGTAGTTTTTATCCTGGATAATTGGGCATTTCTATTTTTCGTTGTACCCAATTAAGAAATTGTTAACAGGGAGTTGAAATTAGTCCATTTGGTTACGCACTTTTTCAAGCCTTTAAAATTAAAAAAAGTAACAAATCGAACAAGTTCAACAATGTTTAACAAGACGTGAAGAATTGTCTGGTTTGTTACGTTATTTTTTATTGTAAAGACTTGTAAAAGTGCGTAACCAAACGGACTAATTTTAGCTCCCTGTTAACAATTTCTTAATAGGGTACAACGAAAAATAGAAATGCCCAATTGCATTATTCTGATGAACGAATTCTTTGCAAACGAAGTCGCGGGTAACAGCTAGTTATGTATAGGTATATCCAAGTGCAGTATCATTCCGTATTTGTTATTTGTAATGTTTTATTAAATAAAAATTTAGTCCTCCGTAGCTATTGTCTTCTTGCACTTTTGTAACCTCCAAAAGGTTAAAAGTAAAATATTAACTGACAGAATTTTACGTTGAATCATTTTCTGTTTGCATTGTTCTGTTTTCATTTTTTACATTTGCATCTTTATTGTTTGTCATAAATTGAACATTTAAAATGTTAAACAATGATTATTAGCTTTCTTAACGTAAGACATTTTTTTAATGTTTATATGACTGTATTAAATAAAAATAAATAAATAACCTAGTCTCAAAGTAAGCTAAGCAAATTTTGTGTTATGGGTACTAGGTAGCGGATAAACATACATAAATAGATAGATACATACTTAAATACCTATTAAACACCCAAGACCCGAGAACAAATACCTATTCGTATTTTTCGTACAAATATCTGCCCCGACACGGCAATCGAACCTGGGATCTCAAGCTTCGTAGTCAGGTTCTCTAACCACTAGTCCATCTGGTCGTCTAAATATATGTATTATAGGGTGTAGGGCCTAAATTACATCTCTCAGGCCCCAAACCCTCACCTGCTCGCGGGGCACCCTGCCGAACCTCAGACGAGGCTCTGGCCACCTACCAACCCGCACTGGATAGCGTGGTGAGCTTACGGCCCAAAACCCCCTTAACGTATATGAACAGGATAAAAAAAATCGTACGTGCAGCTCCTCCGCGCGGAGGAAGTGAAACTTCGTAATGTGGAAATGAAAATGGCACTTAATACATCAATATGAACCTTATTGCAATAACTTAAAGAACTAAATTTACTTATGCATCTATGTGTTTAAATTACTCACTAGATGGCGCTTTTATCAAGTCTCAGACAGTATGAGTTCTGCATCGCACTGTTAACCAGGCGGTCACCCATCCAAGCACTGACCGCGCCCGACGTTTCTTAACTTCGGTGATCGGACGAGAACCGGTGTTTTTGTCAAATATCTTGAAAACGGTGCATCCTACTGCAAAATCAATGAAATTTTAATCCCCCCTTGGAGTCCCCCCCTCCACCCTCGTTCCCACCCCCCACCCCCCGATGTTTTTGTCAAATATCTTGAAAACGGTGCATCCTACGGCAAAATCAATGAAATTTTCATCCCCCTTTGAAACCCCGCCTCCCCCGCTTGGATGATATGATTTCATAGACTTATTTTGTTTTCTTGTCTAATTAAGCAAATAACAATTTTACGATATTGCTAAGTACCTATCAGTCTTAGCCATGGTTTCATTATTTGTCCAGAGGCTAAGGTCACCTTGTATGTAAATATTTATGTATGTACGGGTCAAATCTTGGAAGTTAAATTTGACCCATATGGTCGGATCAACTTGAAATTTGATATACTTATGTAGGTTGGATGACAATGCAAGTAAAGTCAACAAAAAGTACAGTCAGCGAAAAAGCTTGCATTGAAAATGAAATTTTTATCAAAAACTTATGTCAAATTAAAAATTTTGGGGTTTTCTTATTCAAATTCAAGTGCGTTATTGATTCTGATGATAAAAAAATGTCCCAATTTTTTTTGACAGTTTTGCGACGTTTTTTTCACAGTTTAAAATATGGTGCGTCAGAAAACAGACGCAAACAATTGTATGGATTAACTATAAATTAAAAAATTTAAACACCCTGACGTAATTAGGTCACACGTTTGAAAATAAAGTAATTGCCCATTATGCGATCAAGATCCCTTCCGCAGCTAACAAAAGAGCTGAGAACTTTGAAACGGCTGAACCAATTTTTATGAAACATGTCAAAGAACCATTGCTAAAGAACCTGCTTTCAAATAAAAAAAACCGCATCCAAATCGGCACACCTATTTAAGAGTTATGATGACACACACACACACATAGCGGTCAAACTTATATCACCCCTCTTTTTGTGTCGGGGGTTAAAAATAGGAACATTTTTGAAAAAAGGGAACACTTTTTTTGAAAATGCCCCACTATGCAAAATTTTTGGCGTAATGTTATTTTCTGAGATAAGTTTAATTGCTATTTGTCACGGTTTCCGAATTCTGCCTACCGGAGTAGAAACAGTCGGTCAACGGCTGACCTCATCTCGGACAGCGAGTGCGAAATAACCTGTTATGATATAATCGCGATGATTATACAAGAAAGTAGCTGCTTTATATACAGAAATCAAACTTTTTCTACTATTCCACGGTGTTACGAATTGTATCCTGCCACATTGCTAATCTGGATCTGGGAATTTTCACTTTAAATAGTGCAGAAAACATTTTTACTGAAGAATTTTTGGTGTACTCAGAATCATAAGCACTAAGTATTCATTTTTATAAAGAAAAAAAAGTGACCTTATTTTTGAGTCCGTTTTGTCACAGAATATATAATAGTACTAACGTACAGAATGGCCACGCTCCGCCCCGCACCGATTCGAGTTACCCCACCCCTCAAGGCGCAGATTGCCGGACCCCGCCGGAATCCAGAAGAGTACGCGCGCGATGTATGTAGGCGTACGCGTGTACAGACGTCGTCGTGCTTATGTAGATTCAAGAACGCGTAGTTGTACGTCGTGTCCGCCGTGTGGTTTTGTGACTTGCGTTTTGTGGGTTGCGGAGGGGGCGGGTATTTTTTTTATATCGAGGAACTAAGGAGAGCCATAATTGATGAAAAAGCAAATCGGATAAAAAAAATAAGCTGCCCAAATTACTAATTCCACGCGGACGGAGTCGCGGGCAAAAGCTAGTAGGTATATATTTGTCTACCTTACCTTACCTGCACACTGTCTAGTCTAATGGGCTTCTCCAACGAAAATTTTTTTCAAATCGTTTTATAACTAACGGAGTTCTGAAGTACACTTAACAAACATAAAGAACCCTATTATTGAGACTCCGTCGTATGTCCTTCTGTCCGTCCGTCCGTTGGTCTGTCACAGGGGTCTATCTCTTGAACCGTAATGGCTACATCGTAGTTCAACTGTCCTACTGATCGTCATGAACTTTTTACTGCTCCTAGGAATTGCGGTTGTCTGTTTTTCACAGTTTAATTTAATTTTAACAAACAAGTAGGATATAGGTAACGCCATCAGAGTTGAGACGAATGATTACACACACAGCTACATAAAGTACTGATGGCAAAAAAGATAGTGAATGAATGAAATGTCTGAGTGAATGAAAATGTAAGTTTTATAACTTACATTTTCATTCACTCAGTCATTTCATTCATTCACTATCTTTTTTGCAATCAGTACTTTATGTAGCTGTGTGTGTAATCATTCATCTTATGATGAAATACTTACGCGATACTATGCATATTACAATTTTTCTTTTTTCATATAACCTATTTTTGAAATAAAACGCGTACTATAAAATTAATGACTATATCATGGACAGGGATGTCTGGAAATAATTCCGATCCGCATTGGCGATCCCTAGTCTCAAATAGCGTATCTACTGTGTTAAAAAATTTAATTGTATTAAATAATATTAGGGGGGGACAATCTTACACAAATCGACTTAGTCCCAAACTAAGCAAAGCTTTTATTATGGGTAGGTACTAGACGACGATAAACATACTTATATAGATAAATAAATACTTAAATACATAGAAAACATCCATAACTCAGGAACAAATATTCGTGCTCATCTCACAAATAAATGCCCTTACCAGGATTCGAACCCAGGACCTCTTTCTTCGTAGGCAGGGTCACTACCAACTAGGCTAAAGCGGTCGTTACATACTTTAGATACACGAATAAGTAATTTAATAACAATGTAGATGTGATTGAAAAAATATACCTTGTTGAGTTTCTTGCCGGTTTCTTCTCAACAGGGTTTTTCCGAACCAGTGGTAGATTCTTCGACGTTCATAGGAGCATCAATTGATGCCTAAATCGAATAAAGAATTTTGACTTTGACTTTGAAAACAATTTGGAACTGATAAGAAATATTCGCAAGAAAAAATCTGGGTTTTATAAATAGCAAAAAATATGCTTATCTGATTTATATAAAATAGATCGAAATATTTTATTTTTTGTTTTGTTGAACTAGATGTATTTTCCTAAATTATTCTTAAAGGAATAGGTTGAAGAAATTTTTAGTCAATCTTGTAATTCTATCTCGAATCTGCTAACTTACTATCGGTACGAATAAATGTCAAAATCACGCTGTCATTACATGACGTGTTGTTGTGTGCGTGACCTCAACTCTGATGGCGTTACCTATACCTACAAGATACAAAATCATTTATTGCCACAAAATAAACATACAAAGAGAGCATCGATCAACAAAGCATAAATATACGTCGCACTCCAGCGGGCATTTTGCGGGCGGGCACGTCATTTGGTACGGTTTACATAAACATATTTTAACTAACGAGTATACGTACTTAGTATTTGCAACATAATCGTTATCAATCTTAATTTGTCTACGTAATGTATTAAGTGGTGGCATGTCAGAATGATAGCTAAGGTTCACAAATCAATCAATTCATTTTCGAGTATTCAGAATAAGGTATTTGTACTTAGTATTTGGTACCTAGTATTTGTAAAGTACAATTCCAAATATCTTAGCAACTAAGGCTATACGTTAGTTAGGTGTTTATTTTTTTATATCCATTCAATTTTAAATAAAAATAAGATTGAATAGTATGTGGTATATTTATAGTGGCCACTTTAATGGGCTATCAGTTATCACTTCAAAGAGTATCTATACATTAAAGACTAATAAATGATAACGGGTAACTAATTAACTATGTTACAAATGGGCCAATCAACTTTTAAACCGACGTTTTTGGCGTCTCCTGCGTTACCAAAATTGTTTCTGGCGTTCTTTGATCAATTATAACTGTAGATCCACAGTCGCGCGCCCCAAATGAGCGCCACTTTGATAAAAGTGGCCTTCTTTTTTCTCAGTACGTTGCGTGAAATTGTCAAGTTTAGCTGTCAAGTGTCAACCGAAATTCGACTGTAATAAAGTAAAGATTAGGTTCAAATTTCTGTGTAGGTGATGATTTTAATTGTTATGCAAACAAATAAAAAAGTTCGGACATTTTTTGAAGGGGATTTTGTTCGGCAATGTGTATCTTCAGTTATAATTGACAACATTTCATTTTTTTAACACCTGAAAATTACTACAGGAATCGAACGAGTTTCGCCTCCTGAACACGGAAAAATATTTATTATAATTTATTTCCTCATATTTAAAAAAATACAACAAATTTAAAAAAATTATGTGTACTTACCTGTACCTCCACAGAATAGTTCTGTTTCCTTTACCCTTTTCACTAGAAAAAAGAGCTGTCATAATTTTAAATTTGATAACAACCTTAATGTCAAATTTACGTCATCACTTTTTTTTAATAGAGACTAGACAAAAGTAATGGATCTATTCTATCGTTGCGCTCGTTTAGAATAAGCACATCTTTATAAAATTGTAATAAATTAATTAATAATCCTAGTGAAAATTTAAAACTATCAGCGTCTTTCTCTTTCCAAACAGTATACAGAGAATGAATCAAATTATAGTCTTAGAAATATGAAATGTTGTCAATTGATCAAAGCTGGTGTTACCAAAAAATCGTACTTCCAACAAGATATTTCACGGTTTAATAGGTTAAACTTACGTAGGATGGCATGTATTCATGCTATTCATCTATTAAATTACAGAATAAACATGTTTACTTACAAAAATCTGCAATTGTTTGAAAAATGTCGCGGACAGATTAGTGTCGGTTTAAAAGTTGATTGGCCCAAATACTAAGCACATACTCTAAGTTAAGATTTTTTTTTGTAAACCTTACCTTGCCCCCAAACTGCCCGCAGGAGGGCGACGTATGCTTACTACATTAATTAATTTAATATAATGTAATGCATTTATTATGGGTACAACATCAAATAAGCAATGACCTTCATTTGACAATGAAATAAATGTAGACGGTCCAAGTTGTACCCTTATTCTGTGTGGAAAAGCATTTTTTAGAATACTTCACAATTTATGCGTGGATTGTAGTACTTAGATTGATTTGGACCTGCAGTCTTACACCTATAGCTAAACCGTTTAGGTAACTGACTGTGCCCTCGCCCGCGCGGTACAGGGGCTGGGGGGTATGACGACAAAGGGGGCCGGGAGAGGTGCGGGCGGCAGACACACGAGGAACGCTCGCCGCCCGCACCTCTGTCGGCCCCTTTGTCGTCGGGTATGTATTACACTACCGAAGTACGAAAGACCGAATGTATTAAAACATCGAATGGGTCAAAAGACCGACACGATTTTTTTCTTAAACCGTAAACTTCTCAGAATTTATTAAAGCGGCATCATACAGAACCCATAAAGCTGCGTACGGACTGCGCGCACATTACGCGTACCCTACGCGAGCCCGGGTACGCGTGTCCTGGGACGCCATGTCCGTACGCTATGTACGCGTACACTGTACGCGTAGCTGCAAGTACGGACATGGCGTTCCAGGACACGCGTATCCGGGTACGCGTACCCGGGCTCGCGTAGGGTACGCGTAATGTGCGCGCAGTCCGTACGCAGCTTTAGGTTAGGTTAGGTCAGTTTTATAACAATCTTAAAAAGTTAACGGTTTCAGAAAAAAATCGTGTCGGTCTTTTGACCCATTCGATGTTTTAATACATTCGGTCTTTCGTACTTCGGTATTGTAATATGTACATACCCTTGTCGTCATACCCCCAGCCTCTGTACTGCGCGGGCGAGGACTCATTAAACGGTTTAGCTATAGTACTTTGACAGCGCAGCTCGCAGTTTTAAGTACAAGAGATAAGGTTCATTATTATCTGGATCCATTGTCCGACTGTTTTGTCCGACCAGACATTAAATGATAATAAATCTTTCAATAAGTACTTAGAATAAGGACTAACTAATTAATCAGCTTCACCCGGATACCAAATAACCTAATACTCGTAAGCAGGGCAAAGATAATGTCCGTGAGAGTTCTGTTATCTTATGATAATTAACATTTGACTTGTCTCTATGTTCCACGGGTAAAGGTCCCTTATGCGGACGCCATAAGGTACCTTTACCCGTGGAACGTCACATATTATTTTATTACATTGGAAGAAGGTACCTAATACGGATATACAGGGTTATTTGTAATTCACTAGCATCCTTTTAACCCTAAACTCCTACCACTTAAACAAATGTTTTTTGTTTTACGGCTTTTGTCATAACTTAATATTTTTGATGTAATAACGTTTTGAAAATTTGAGATTTCCTCTTATTTTTACGATACTCTGTGTATTTGTATGGGAAAAAAAGTGCTTCATTTTAAAAAGTCGTAAAACAAAAAACATTTGTTTGAGTGATAGGAATTCAGGGTTAAGAGGATGTCAGTGAATTAAAAATAACCCTGTATATCCGTATTAGGTATCGGATCACTCAGGGAGGCTATGGTACAACGGACGAATAAGACCTTGGAGGCCGTGTCCGACGGGGATCGTCCAACTTGGTCCAGTTTAATGCTGCCAAGACACAGGCGTGTCTGTTCACCGCAAAGCGGAGTCCATTCACCTTGGCTCCTACTTTTCGGAATTTATCCTTACCACCCAAAGACCACCTTGAGCTTCTTGGACTGAGCGTGCCATCTAATCTCAACTTCGGCGCGGCCATTGAGTCCAGGGCGAAAACTGCTGCTAAGAAACTTGGTATCTTATAATAAGGTGGGACGGTATTTCACGCCGGAGCAACTTTTTACCTTATACAAAGCACAGATTAGATCATGTATGGAATACTGCTGCCACCTTTGGGACGGTTCTGCCAAGTATCAGTTGGCAGCGTTGGATTCGGTGGAGCATCGAGCCCGAAGACTCATTGGTGATAAGTCCGTCAATCGGTGGTAGGCTACAGAGCCTCGAGCACCGTCGTCGAGTTGCTTGTCTGTCTGTTTTTTATCGGATACATTTTGGAGAGTGTGCGCAGGAATTACATGATTTAATTCCTCCATCTCCATTTCACTAACGGACATCCAGGCGGGGGGAGCGTCTTCATCCTTATGTGGTTAGTATTCCAGTAGCCCGTACGAAGCGCTTCGCGTCATCCTTCCTAATGCGAACTGCTAAAGAATGGAATTCGCTTCCGTCGTCTGTATTTCCTGATAAATACAACCTGGGTCTCTTCAAGGCTAGAGTGAATAGGCTGTTACTGAACCAGTGAGGTACACCTTTGGCCTCATCTACACTTTTCATCAGGTGAGATAGTGGTTAATCACGGGTCAGTTTTATGTAAAAAAAAACGCAGTATGCAAGTCACGTCATGTCTATAGGAATGGGTGGTACAATCGCTCGAAGCACGTGCTCTAAGAAAATTATAGTTTTTAGATTTATCACGTTTATCACGAGAGATCCGTTTCCTAAAATGTCGGTTGGGATAAAACATCTCTTTCCTAAGACATTCATAGTTATAGTTTTTATAGTTACTTACCAAAACATCCATATTCTATAACATCAAATGGTAGTTACCAAAAAACAATATACTATTAAACTTTACAAAATAATAAAAGCGTGTTAAAAAAAGAACACTTATTTACCAAAATATCCATTTCCCGGAACGTTCATTTTTCAAAAACACCTATCGTGTAAAAATACTAACTAAATAGGTATTAATTAACTAATATTATTTAACTTCCCGAAAAGTCCGTTCATTTAAAACCATCATTTTCCCAAAATATCCAAAGGAAACGGATATTTTAGGATTTGGTTATTAATGGAAACGTGTCTACCTATATTTGAATGCTGTGGGAAATTCGTACTAATTTAGGCAACCGTATCTTCTCGGATTTGGTTATCTTAGAAAACGGATCTTCTAGGATTTGAATATTGTAGAAAATGGATCTTTTAAGATTTTGATGTTTTAAGAAACGGATCTCTCGTAGCTTAACGGTTAATCGAACTAACCGGAAATTTAAAGTTCACGTCATTCGGTTGGATAATAACTGTTTCTATAGTCAGATTAGTTAAGGTGGAAGCGCACGCTCTAGGCGCGAAATTCAAACTTTTTACAGGTTTTAATTTATTGTGGGTAAACGGTGTAACTGTTTAACTTTATATGGTACTTGCGCTTGTAAAACAGTGTTCATTATATTATTGTGTAAAGTTTTTTAAGAATAAAGCTATTAGCTTGAAACACAAGTTGTCAAAACGTTGAAAGTCCGAATTTTTATGTTTGACAACTTTTATATCAAGCTAACAGTTTTATTCTTAAAAAGCTTTACACAATAATATAAAGAGCACTTTTTTACAACCGCAAGTACCATATGAAGTTAAACAGTTACACCGTTTACCCAAAATAAATTAAAAAAAAAAAAATTTGAATTTCGCGCCTAGAGCGTGCCGTTCCACCTTAATCAAACAAACATGAGGAAAAAGTTCACGTCGTCCGATCGGTAGGACAAAGGCAGTTAGACCACGAAGCCAGAGGGGAAATTTTAACCCATTATGTATTACTGTCAGCGTTAACAGCAAATACTAATAAAAAACCGGTCAAGTGCGAGTAGGACTCGTACATGGAGGGTTCCGTGCCTCCGTATGTTTTAAAAACAGTTCAGTAAAAAATCGTCGAAATGTAAGCACTAAAATCGCAATTTTTCGAAAAACAGCCAAATAATAGGGTCGCTCGCTCATTATGCGCGCGGTCATGACTATGGCTGTTAATTGTTGCCTAGCAACTGTCAGCGCAAAACAATCAGCGCCACAGTTAAAAACGCTGAAAAGACACGTTTCTTGTATGACGACCCCTTTAATTAACTTTATATTATTTTTAGTATTTGTGGGTATAGCGGGCACAGTAATACATAATCGGTGAAAAATTCAAGTGTCTAACTATTACAATTCAAGAGAGAGAGAGAGAGAGAGCCCAAAAAAAGATACTTCATATCAAACTTGTTAAAGTTGGCTTAGTAGCGACATCTCTTGTACGGGTGAGCGGATAGTTCCGAAGGAGTGTAGTAGTCTCTCGATGAGGGTATAACATAGATGGCGCTGTATCACTGCAGAATGTGATTATCTAATAGACTGAGGGCCTAAGCACACGGCGTATTTTTAACGCGCCGTCGACGCGCGTTTGTATCGATACAAACACGCGTCGACGGCGCGTTATTTAAAAAACGCCGTGTGCTAGAGGCCTTAAGGCTGTTCTAATGGAATGAAAAACGCGCTGTAAACGCGCGTTCCTAAAATGCGCGTCGACGGCGCGTTCAAAAAACGCCGTGTGCTTAGGCCCTGAGATGTGCGATGTATGGGAAAAATTTGTGTCTAAATTGCTGACCAGTGGTGGTGTAGGGGAATAGCACGCGGTACGAAAATGCTGAGGAACTGGGTTCGATTCCCAGCGCTGATCTTTTTTCTGGGGTTTTTCTGTGCATCCATGTTTCAGTTTGTATTTAGTATGAAATATATGGATTTCACGGGATGACCGTAAAAGTTATAAAAAAATGAAGTTGAAAAATAAAAAAATATAAAAAGATACTTCTTATCAAACTTAGAAATAAGATAAAGATAATTTTATAATGGCATTAACTACATACTTGAAATTTTCATACAATATATAAATGCTACAAAATAGGATATAATAATAATAAATAACATACGGAACCGCCTTCATGTACGACTCCGACTAGAACTTGCCTGGTTCTTCATTAATGTAATTATGAAATTTTAAATTTTTCTACTATTCAGTTTTTAAAAGATCTAGCCCGGAGACAGACGGACAGCCTTAGTAACAGGGTCATCGTCATTATTTGGATACGGAACTCTAAAAACGAATTATTGGGTAAAGCAAACGGATTCTAGAGAAGGTAGGCGACCTTACCCTGTATATTACACAACCCGCTTCTACGTACGCGGGTAATGTGAGTGTGCCTCACACATCGTCGCGGGTCGAACGCGTGAACAAAATAATGTTCGCGAATTTTGTGTAAAAAATTTTTTTTTTAATTTTTTGGAAATGATGTGCCATAAGTTCCTGTTGGTGGTGAATTTGTGGGTGGTTGGGGGAAGTGTCGTGGAGTTTAGAGGTAATTTTTTTTTAATTTGTAGTAATCTTTCCGGTCTACTGCACAGGCCTCTTTACAGGATGAAAGGACTTTAGCCGTAGGTCCCACGCGGATTGGGAAATTTACGCACACCAGACATCCTGTTACCTCTCGATCGGAGTCACAAAGTCGGAATGAATGTTACAATTGTTTTTACTCTACAAATACGGTACGGTGTAAGCAACGGTCATGGTAAATTACAAATGTAATTTCGCACGTAAATTCCGAAAAACTCAGAGGTGCGAGCCGGGATTGAACCCACGACCCTCTGCTTGAGAGGCGATAGATCAAACCACTAGGCCACCACGGCTTCCATTCTTCTTTACGTAGCTCCAAAACGGATGAGTCGATTTGGACGTGTTCCTATGAATAAATAAATAAATAATAAATAAATAAATATCGCGGGACAATTCACAACAATTGGGGATGTCTATTTTTTTGCAATGTACAGTAAATCGGAAACCATTTCGAGATAAATGCTTTTTAACTCGTTTTCTGTAGTTATTTAATTCTAATATTATGTAATGAATTACATAACAAAACATAACAAATAAGCAATGACCTTCATTTGACATTGGTGTAAATTGCGTGACCGGTCCAAGTCGTACTTTATTCTGTATGGTTAGAATTCTTCACAATTAACGCGTAGATTATACTACGGAGTTTGATTTGGACCCGTTGTCTGACATCTAGCACTTTGACAGCGCCAGTAAAGTGACACTGGTTACAGTGTACCACTACGCAAAAAATAATTAAAGGGGTTTCCTTATCGTACGCATTTAGATAGATTTAGAAATTTTGGCAGTGTCGGATCCCTCAATTATAATCTGACGTCATCAACCAAAATAGTTTCAATAATTAATTTTGAAAAAAGTAGTGAAATAAATGACAAAATATTGAAATTAGTTTCTTATAATTGACTTTTCTATACAAAAAAATATAAAAACCACTGGTAATTTTTTTTAGACATTCCCAATTGACCTAGTCCCAAAGTAAGCTAGGCAAGCTTGTGTTATGGGTACAAGGGCAACGGATTTATAAACATACTTATACAGGGTGTCTCATTTAAATCGGTATATGGGAAAGTCTGAAACTATAAGACATACAAAGATCTGTTCTTAGGAACCATGTCATTGATTTTTAGTGATAAGAAAAACTGCATTCATAGATTTGAAAAAAAATTTTTTTTATATTATTATCTTCACCAAGCGCCGCACATTCCAGTGTGTTGTTATTTGAATGTCAACTTTGTTTATGATTGCTTCTATTTTTCCCAAAATTTTACTAATTATACTTTCCTCATAAAATAAGTAATATTATAAGCATTTTATATTTTGTACGTAATTTTCCAAGTAGGTATACATATTTTATGAGTTTTTTTTAATGAAAGAATAAAAAACATTTAATACAATAAAATATACGTTCAAAACATAATATCTTTAAATAAATTAACACTATAACTATAAATAAAATAAAACTTACCTAAACTAAAACTAGATAAACATAACAAAAGGTTCCCCCCGCGGCATGCACCCAATGACACTGGCAGCATTACCTCGCTGTACAGCAATGCTGATACGTTGTGCGAGGAAGCTGCCAGCTCTTCGGTCTCCTGTAGTGTCACAAAGCCGTTTACAAATATCTTTGTAAAGACTTTTTGCGCTGGAGCCCCACGGACCAAAGGCCTCAACCCCGAATGGAACAAAGTTGTATTCAGAGCCGAGACCTTTGTGTTTGTTTTTCTTAAGTTTTTCTGCCGCTGCTGAGTTATATTTCATTTATTTTTATTATTTATAGGCTGCTATTTACTCATAAACTACCAATAATTCTCAAGCAAACTTAGCCGTAATAGTTTTCTATGTTAATGTTATATTTATGTATTATAAGTATATTGTATAGGTATAGTTAGGTATTTGAGGTTTACCTATGCATTTATATTTATTCAAATGTTTTGCTCTATTTGTCGATCCTTGTTTTTTGATTGCTCTTCTCTACCACTCAAAGGTTGACTGGCAGAGATCCCTTCAGGGATAAGTCCGCCTTTGTACTAATATTTTTTTTTCTGAAACCTTTTTGTTTTCCTTTTTGTATAGTAAAGAGTACAAATAAACAAACAACAAACAAACAAAGTAAACATGAAAAAAAATATTTATTTCAGGCCAGAAACTATATTAAATTTAAAACATACATATTATGTATATCCATGCAAAATTACAGCTTTCTAACACTAATAGTCTCTAAGATAATAGAATAGAATAGAATAATTTTATTTCAGGCTGCATAGGCCCATATATAAATACCTTAAAGACTAACATACATATTTATATTATACTTAATTAACAACTTAATTACTAGCACGTGAAAGTCTGTGACATACAATACATAATAATATAATGTATTGATTTATTTGTACCATGCCCTAGATACTTTGGACTCAGTGCCGCCCCTATTTGGACTGGACGACTGGACGCGCTGCCAGCGGCCTGGCGACGTCTACTGTGTTCTGGAGGCAGCTTTGCTCTCTGGGAACCAATCCTCGATGCAGCTGATAAAGGTACTCTCGTTACCATGAACCCTGTGTCACTTCCGAACATGTTGCATGATTGCACTCGCTGCTAGCGAGCTGGCGACGTCTACTGGGTCCTGGAGACAGCTTTGCTCGATGCAGCTGATAAAGGTACTCTCGTTAGTAACCATTTACCCTGTGTCACTTGAGAACATGCTGGACGACTGGACTCACTGCTAGCAAGCTGGTGACGTCTACTGTGTTCTGGAGGCAGCTTTGCTCTCTGGAAACCAATCCTCGATGCAGCTGATAAAGGTACTCTCTTTACCATGAACCCTGTGTCACTTCCGAACATGTTGGATGGTTGTACCTACTCGCTGCTAGCGAGCTGGCGATGTCTACTGGGTCCTGGAGACAGTTTTGTTCTCTGGATGGTGCCACCTCTGAATATGTTGGACGTCTGCTAAGGAATAGAATTTGCTCCCGTCGTCTGTGTTTCCAAATAGATAAAACCTAGGGTTTTCAAGGCTAAAGTGAATAGGCTGTTAATGAACCAGTAAGATACACCTTTGGCCTTATCTGCACTTTCAATCAGGTGAGATAGGTCAATCACGGGTTAGTTTTATGTAAAAAAACGACTGGACTCTACGGCCAGTGGTTAGGGGACGTCTCCCTACGTCTTGAAGTAGTTAAGTTGTCTGGGAACCAATATAAAATGCAGTTGATTATGGTAATCTCGACAGCCTATTAGGTAAGGAAGTGTTCCACTTCTGTTCAAGATGATGGCAGGACACGCTGTTAGCGGCGTCTATTTCGTCCTGGAGAGAGCTTTGGTCTCTGGGAACCACTGGGTCACGCTGTTTCTTGCGAAAATAAACCGTGAAAAATCAGATGAAAAATGAGGAATTAGGTTCGGTTTCTAGCCATAGCTATATTTTCTGGTTGTGGCGAAGGATCGAAACAGGCGACAAACGATAACTATTATATACTCTATACGCTTATTGAGGGCTTGGTCAGGCACTGGTCTGCTAACGTGATTATGATGAAGAATGCAGTCCTAAAGATGTCAGGGTCAGTCGAGAACCGCTTAGCTTTATGCAAACTGTTAGATTTGTGTATTTTAGATGCTGGTAGAAGCAGTTAAACATACGAAGTGCAAACAATACTAAGTAGCAACTATACGTAATAAGGTAAACAATACAATGTTACATTTTAACAAATTGTGGGGCAAGAAGATGTGCAACTTAAAATTTAGCCTATGTACCATCGACAAAAAGGTGGCCTTGACACCTTAAATGTCCATTTTGCTTGCAGTGGCTAGACATCTGTCCATACCAATCCATACCAATGAAGTTCAACGGCTGCAAGCATATTTGTTTTGAAACTGGGCAGGCCTCGCTTTTGCCGACTGTACGTCCAACTGCAGGGCACAGGCCTCCTCTCAGAATGAGAGGGCTTCGACCGTAGTTCTCACGCAGGTCCATTGGGAAATTCACACATACAATTGAATTTCTTCTCAGTTATGTGCAGGTTTAATCATGACGTCTTCTTTCACCGTAAAGCTCATTGTAAATTACAAATGTGATTTCGCACGTAAATGCCGAAAAACTCAGAGGTGACTCACGACTCCCTGCTTGTTAAGGGATAGTGACGCGAATTGTTCGTAGACGAAGCGGCCGGCTAATCTCTCATATATATCATCAAATTCTCTCTCTTATTCTCTCTCTTATTCTCTCTCATATTTTTTTGTAGTGGTAGAGCCGTGTTGTAGCTAGCCCCTGCATCACGGATGGGCCGGCTCGTCCGGGGCAGTACCACCCTCTCACAGAACATCGGCGTGAAGTAGCAGTAATCCTGCTTGCGTTTCGTACGGTCAGTGAGAGTGCCTTGGGCCCAATACCTCACCCCTTCCCTCTCCCCCTCCCTCTCCCTCTTCCCCTATTCCCTCTCCTTTAGGGCCGACAACGCACTGGCATCGTGTAAAGCGCTGCGGGTGTCTATGGACAATGGTGTTCATTTAACATCAGGTGACCCTCTAGTTCGTTTGTCTGGCCTATCTAACATAAAAAAAAAAATAATAATTTAAATGAAATGAAAAAGTTTATTTTACACACAAAACACATAAAATTACAAAAAATATAAAATAAAATAAAAAAGTAATTAAAAACATTAAATTGTGTGTGAAATAGGTCCCGCCTCAGCATAAATGCACAATAACAACACAATATTGTTGCGTAAACTTTATAAAGTTAATAATTTAGTTATTACGGTGCATCGTAAATGTCATAAGCCGAGGTTACTAAGCTTATCGTGGTTTTATTGAAGGCAAAGCCACATAAATAAGCAATCGTATAGTTAGCGTTAAGTTAGCTATAATTACTTAATTACTCACTTCAATAAAAATAAAATTTATTTATTTGTCCATATCATAAATTATAAATGATTATTAATACTACTTACAGTTATTATTAGTTAAAAATTAATTAAAAAAGTCAAATATAACATTAAATAAAACGAAATTAATAATTAAAAAAGTCAAAAGTAAAATTTACATTAAAAAAATACATTTAAAATTCAAAATAATTAATTAAAATTGTACAACAAAATTAAAATTTAAATTACATTAAAAACCCTTAAAACTAAAACAAAACAAATAATAATAGTAACATAAAAGCGAGAAAAAAAAAATTAAAAAAAAAAAAATCAAAAATCCCCGTCCCGAACTGCGCCCGGCCCAAAGGTCCCCATGACGCTGGCAGCGTTGCCCCGCTGAATAGCTAAGGAAATCCTTTGGACCAGGTACGAACCCGAGCGGGGATCACACCCCTTGTCCCTCAGCCTGCGGCCCACCTCGCCCACAAAAAGATGCGCCTCCGCACCCCAAGGTCCACCTGTTTCCACCGCTACAGGAACGAACTCATACGCTGATGCCAGAGCCGCATACTTGGCGTGCTTGAGTTTAGCGGCGTTCTCCGCAACAGAACCGGACTGCCTCGCGGAGTTGCTCAAATGGGACATGGCAAACGTACTGACGCACGTTGCGTCCCACAATAGACAACGACCTTTTCGCCACGGCACCAACGTCAAACCATCCGGCCTCTTGCCATCCGTACGACTCAACCCAGGCGGCTCCAGCACGCAAGGTACATTTGCCGACGCCAAAGCCCTACGAATAATGTCATTTATAGCGCAGTGGCGCGAAAACCGACCCGCGCTTCTCTGGCAACTAAGCCCGTGATGGCCGTTCTCCTCCACTAAAAATCCACACACACAACGATGCCGCTCACAGACCTTGGACCCTAACCTCAAGGCCACCGCAATTCTCAGTGAATCGTTGTCTAACAACGTGCCTATGTGAGGAGAAGGAAGTGCCTGAAGCCACGCTCCTGATTCAGGACGCGAAGCTGCCTTAAGTCTCGCCAAATCAGCCCGCGACGCCCCGCCTAGTAAGCCCTCGTAAATTTTCTTACACGTTGTATCGTCCCAACTACGTTGAACCGCTAGGTTCTCCGGACGCTCGAAACCCGGGTAAAGATTGGACCAACGATCAAGGGCCTCCAAAACAAATGGAATCGAAATGTTGCCACCATAACTGGACAGAATCTGAGTGACAAGATCCGCAACACCATGAGCGGAGGCCAAAAATGCCGCCAAACCCACGTCCCCCACCCGACGTATTCCTAAACCCCCGTGACGTATAGGCAGAGCAGCCTGACACCACTGCGCCTCATCCAAATGTACATTTATGACCGTCTCCAAAGTAATCTTGAGTTCACCATCATACTGATCGACATCACTCCCGTACAGCCACGTTGGAGAAGTTCTCAAAATGTACATCATCCGCGGCATACCAAAGCAATGCCTCAATAACGTCAGCGAGACATGTGCTGACAAGCGCACTAAATGCTCTCGGACCGCGATGAGCGCCAACCTCCTTCCTTCAAGGGCAGAGCTAACCCCTTCAGGAAATATGGGCGCACCAAGAAGATTCAAAGTCACATTGTCAACCAGTCTACTACCGGGCAAGAGAGATTCAAAATCGTTGCGGATATCAATATCAGACGAGCCACAAAAGAACAATTTGCACTTACTGGGGTTTATTTCTAAGCCAACCGCCCTCAAAGCCGGCACCAATCTTCTCAAGTCTTCCAGTACCACCTGAGGACTTCCACCAATAGTACCGTCGTCCAGGTACCAGACGTTTAGAGGCGAACGCAGATCCGAAATAATCCTCTGAATGGCAAGACAAAAAATTAAGGGACCCAAAGGATCGCCCTGCTGCGCACCCACGTGAGACAAAATCGAAGTGCCGTTAAAAAACAAGTTACTCTTTGTAGACGCGTAGCGTATGTGTGTGGAACACACACACGCTCACCCAGCGATATACGTCACACAATGATCCTTTCACTTTTTTACATATCTGCTTGGCAACTGCATCGGACATACGTCTCTCTGTATTTCTTTATAATTATTAAATGCATGTAAAATTTCAAAACGATCTTCTACATTATCTCCAAGCCTTCCACCATACGTCAACCTGTAAGACGCTCCAGTTCAACATTTGGTCCCACGACCCGAATTTGAAGCAAGAACCAGCCCGAGAACAAAGGAACGCGAACTACGGCGAACCGATACGTGGATAGTTCTGGAAGAAGAGTTTGTCACCAAATTACTTAATACGCCTAAAATTGTGAAAGTGAATAAAAGAGAAGAATCACGCCTACTTCAACGGGAACATCCGTAAGATCCTGAGGGAGTTGCGTTATCGTGAGTTCGTTCCAATTATTCCGTGAGACGTGTCCGTGTCCCTACTTAAATTAATGCTGCACTTTAAATGCACAATCATTATAATTACTAAACATTTCTTATTACCTACCTATTTCTTATTTTGCTAATTATTTCTTATTTGTCTTAAAGAAACAATTTCAATCAATTCAACCAAGCCCCTTTCAATTATTAAATCACTTCGTCACTTAATTGTGAATATAAATACATCCCGTAAAACATTATAATAACATAAGCAAGTTATTTGTGATCATTGAAATTAATTTCATACTTTTCTAATAGTACATAAAGATTCTATCTACCTTCAATAGTAAATATATGCATATTAATTTCTTAAATTATCTTTTGTGCTATTTAAGTTTAATCTCGAAGTAAATGATCCATCCATCTGTGGCTTTAACCTGCTTATATCACCGCTAACATCAGCGTCTTGTGCATCTTCCAGCTGATTGCGTTGCTTGCGCGTGCGCACCGTGCTTGACCTTGAAAATCTCCTCGTCCGGCCACACAGCTGACCGCTAGCTTCTTACCTACGCGCTCGCATTGTTTACTGCACTTTCGTTTAAAAATTTAAGTATTGCACTTTATTTCTTTACTTTGCGCTTTAACAATTATTCTTTAATCAATTATCTTATTTACAGCATTGTTCGTATTTCGTAAGTGCCTATAGTACCTAACTAAAAAACATGGACTTTAAAACGTTAATTAAACAACGAGCGTCACTAAAGACTAAATTAACTCAGTTTAAAACTTATTTAGACGCTGTTAATATTTGCGCTCAATTGAGTAGTATACAAATTAATGAGCTTAACTTCCGATTAGCGAAAATTGAAGACCTTTATTCAGATTATGATCGCGTACAGACTGACTTAGAAAATTTAACTGAAATTCCAGACGAGCAGTACCAAGAAAGAGAAACGTTCGAGACAAAATACTTCGGTGTCGTCGCCCTCGCGCGAGAGTTGGTGGCGCGCAGCGAGGCCCCTGCGCGCGCTGACTCTGACTTCAGGTCTGTCACGGGCTCTTGTGTGCATCCAGGTAGGCCCAGCCTACGCTTACCTACCATAACCCTGCCGAACTTTTCGGGTCAATATCATAACTGGCTGGAATTTCACGATACCTTTAGTTCACTTATTCACTTAGATGACTCGATACCTAAAATAAATAAATTTCACTATCTGCGCGCTGCTTTGAAAGATAGTGCGGCTTTGGTAGTGCGTTCTCTCGACTTCTCAGCTGAAAATTACGATGTAGCTTGGAGCTTACTCTGTGATAGATTTAATAACAAGAGACTCCTAGTTAACAATCACATACAAGCTATTTTCAACATAGATAACGTACTTAAAGAATCGTCAAATGCATTACGTAACATCATCGACACTGTTAATCGAAACCTTCGCGCTCTTAAGACTCTTAACTTACCCACGGAGCATTGGGATATCCTAATTATACACATAATATCAAATAAATTAGATGCAACAACTACTCGTGAATGGGAAACTCATCGTAACATGATTAATGAGTTACCTTCACTTGAAAACTTCTTAAATTTCATAAAAAATCGTTCGGATCTCTTAGAAACCATGGAAGACATGCAAGCAAAACGCAGGCATAGTGATGTAACACATCACAGACACAAATCTTTAGTTGTCAATTCGCACGCTTGCTCCCCTCCCGCAAATAAACAGTTCGTTTGTCCACTGTGCAGGGACAATCATGCTATTTATCGTTGCGCGAAATTTAGAGCTTACACAATTGATGTCAGGATGCAAAAGGCTAAATCATTAAAATTATGCCTGAACTGTTTGCGTCAAGGCCATAATTCCAGTGCATGTAGGATAGGGCCATGTCGCGTGTGTAACAAACCGCAAAACAGCTTACTTCATTCTCATAACTTACCCGCTGAGGCCGGCCCGTCCGCGCCGCTCAGTAGCGTGGCCCTGTGCGCGGCCGCGCCGACGGCGCCGGCGCCGCTCATACTAGACCAGTCCGAAGACTTGTCTCCTCATAACGTGGTACTATCAGCAGTTCACAGTAACTGTGTGCTTTTGTCTACTGCGTTAGTTCACGTGCAAGGCCACGATGGTAAAAAACACACAGTGCGTGTTTTATTAGACAATGGAAGTACCTCTAGTTTTATCACAGAAAGGTTACTTACAAAACTTAGCTTACCTACCGCTTCGACCTCTTCGCTGGTTGAAGGGTTAAACGCGCAAACGTCGCGCTTAACTAAGAAATGTACAGTCACGTTATCTTCTCTTGTATCGTCATATGCAACCACCACTAATTGTTTTGTTGTCCCACGTATTACTCAATCGTTACCAATGGTGCGTATCGACAGTGAAAAATTAAACATTCCAGCTAACTTAACTCTGGCCGACCCAACCTTTAATATCCCATCTGACGTAGACATGCTTCTTGGCGCGGATATATTTTGGAGCGTGCTAGGGTCTCACAATATTTCGTTAGGCAAACATTTGCCCACATTAAGTAAAACCGAGTTTGGCTGGTTGATTTCCGGTTTAGTAGCACAACTAAACATTAAGTCTCAAAATACAGTCCATTGCAACCATGCTATCATCACGAATGATCAATTACATGAGCAGTTAACGGAGTTTTTTAAACAGGAACGCATCCCAGAGCGTAGTCAGATTTCAGTGGAAGAGCAACAATGTGAACAAAACTTTATAAATACAACACATCGTGACCCTCACGGAAGGTTCATTGTTTCTATCCCATTGAAAGACTCTCCCACTAAGTTGGGTGACTCATATGATCGAGCTTTAGCTAGGTTTATATCTTTGGAACGCAGATTTAGCAGGGATGCATCATTCAAAAAATTATATCACGAATTTATGGAAGAATACATCAATTTAGGGCACATGGTCGAAAATACAAATCCTAAAGGTGATACACATCCATACATACTGCCGCATCACGGCGTCTTACGCGAGACAAGCTTGTCTACAAAGTTGAGAGCCGTTTTCGACGGATCCGCTGTCACGACTACTGGTTTGTCATTTAACGACATTCAAATGGTCGGGCCAACAATACAGGACGACCTGGTTAACATTTTAATTAGAATGCGCCAACATAAATTTATAGTGACAGCTGACGTAGAAAAAATGTACCGTATGGTACTCATTAATAAAGAACAACATCAATTGCAACAAATATTGTGGCGTTTTGAACCCCACGAAAGCCTTAAACAGTACAAGTTAACAACAATAACATATGGATGTGCCTCATCTCCTTACCTTGCTACCAGATGCTTAAAGCAATTAGGCATAGAAAGCTCAAATCAATTAGTTTCAGAAATTATTCAACATGATTTCTATGTTGATGACCTGATAACTGGGGCATCATCCGAAGAAGATTTAATCACTATTTGCCAAGGTATAATAAAACAGCTTAAAAGTGGCCAATTTTACTTACGAAAGTGGCATTCAAGTCACCCTCACATAATTAATAAAATCATTAACGAAGATAGTAGTGATGAGCTACTCAACCTAGGTAACAACGAATATTCGAAAACGCTAGGCTTGTTATGGGCTTGCAGGGAAGATAAATTATTGTATTCAGTTAACATTAAAGAGGACGGTCATAATATAAGTAAACGCCATATATTAGCCATTACATCACAGATCTTCGACCCATTAGGATTAGTTAATCCTTGCGTACTTACTGCAAAGGTAATACTCCAAAGGTTGTGGGCTGCTAAAATAACATGGGACGAGGAAGTCTCTTCTGAAATTCGTAATAATTGGAACAAACTTGTAGATTCACTGCGGCATCTTAATAAAATTAGAATTCCAAGATGTATAATTGGTGATTCTCCTAAAAGTATTGAAATACATACATTTAGCGATGCGTCACTCTCAGCATTTTCAGCATGCGTGTATTTGAAATCTGTTTCAAATAATAACACTGTTTCAGTTCACTTAGTGATGGCAAAAAGCCGTGTAGCTCCATTGAAGCCCACAACAGTCCCTCGGCTTGAATTAAACGCCGCGGTTCTCGCTGCAAAGCTTACGGAGAAAGTAAAGGCATCCTTCCGATTGCAAATAACCAATTATACCTACTGGTGTGATTCCACGATTGTCTTAGGTTGGATCAGATCATCGAAACAACATTTGCTCAAGCCATACGTTTTCAATAGAGTACAAGAAATTTTAGAAAGATCTGAGCCATCTTCATGGCACTACGTGCCCACCAAACTAAATCCAGCCGACATAGGCTCGCGCGGCGCTAGCGCTGCTCAGCTGGAAGACTGTTCCTTGTGGTGGACAGGTCCACCGTTCCTGTTAAAGGATAAACAAACATGGCCCAGACAACCAACATGTTCTGAAGACACAGAGTTGCCAGAATTCAAGGTGCAGTGTAACTTGAGTTCTGACAAACCAGACTATTTTACACATATATCGAACTTTATAAAAAGATTTTCTAATTTAAATAAGTTACAACGTGTTATAGCTTATGTTCAACGATTCTTACATAATTGTTCTCATGCGAGTAACAAACGAACTGGTTATTTAAAAATTAACGAACTTCATTCATCAATGAACACCTTATGTAAATTTGCTCAGCGCGAAACATTTTTAAATGAATTAAATATGTTGAAATCCAACTTACAATTACCGACTAAAAATACACTTACAAAATTAAATCCATTTTTTAACCCAACTGACTCCCTAATGAGAGTAGGTGGCAGGCTATCAAATTCCTATTATGATTTCGACACAAAACACCCAATAATACTCCATTCATCACATCATTTGTCAACGCTCTTATTTAGACATTATCACATCATACTTATGCATGCCGGGCCACAGCTAATTCTATCCACATCACGTCATAAATTTTGGATAATCGGTGGCAGAAATCTAGCTAGGAAAACGGTACACAAATGTATCAAATGTTGCCGTTTCTCAGGAAAGGTCAGACAGCCTATAATGGGGAATCTTCCCAAAGAACGACTTCATGCTGAATTTCCTTTCACAAACACAGCCGTTGATTATGCCGGTCCGGTAATGATATTGAACCGAAAGGGCAGAGGTAGTAGGTTAATGAAATCATACTTGTGCATTTTTGTTTGTATGGCTATCAAGGCTGTGCACATCGAGCTTGTGACCGACATGAGTAGTGATACATTTCTAGCAGCATTACATAGATTTATCGCGCGCAGGGGAAAACCGATGAATATTTTCTCTGACAATGGTAGATGCTTCGTAGGTGCAAGTAATGAGCTAGCTAACTTTTTTAAACAAAATTTAAATAGTATTAGTGAACAAGTATCCAAGTTATCAATTGATTTCCACTTTTCTCCTGTATATTCACCACATTTTAATGGTTTAGCCGAGAGTGCAGTAAAATCAGTTAAGCACCATCTTAAGCGTACAGTAGCAACCGCCAATTTGACTTACGAAGAGCTCAACACAGTTCTGGCACAGATTGAGGCGATCCTAAATTCGAGACCCCTCACTCCACTATCTTCAAATCCTATGGATCTTACAGCTCTTACCCCATCGCATTTCCTGATTGGACGACCGGTAGCGCTACTTCCCTCTCCTTACGTTGATGAAACAGCTGCTCCACATACACTTTCACGGTACCTACGAACACAGCAACTCAAAGCCCATTTCTGGAATCGATTTTATAAGGAATACATTACGGAACTTCAACAACGTCAGAAATGGAGCAAAGATGGCGGACAACTAAACCTAGGCGAAATGGTGCTCGTCAAGGATGACCGGCTGCCCCCCAACCAATGGCTGCTAGGACGCGTGACACGCCTCTATCCTGGCAACGACGGTGTGACCCGCGTCGCCGACATACTCACCGTGTCCGGGACTCTCCGACGTGCTTTCAATCGGCTATGCCCGCTGCCAGTGGAGGACCAGACCTTCACTCCTGGGGGCCAACATGTAGACGCGTAGCGTATGTGTGTGGAACACACACACGCTCACCCAGCGATATACGTCACACAATGATCCTTTCACTTTTTTACATATCTGCTTGGCAACTGCATCGGACATACGTCTCTCTGTATTTCTTTATAATTATTAAATGCATGTAAAATTTCAAAACGATCTTCTACATTATCTCCAAGCCTTCCACCATACGTCAACCTGTAAGACGCTCCAGTTCAACACTCTTTATCGCATAACACTGGTGAAGAAACGGATAAAGTGACGGAACCTGCTCCAAAATCTCTCCAAGTAGAATGTCCCTCTCAATACTATTGAAGGCATTTTTAATATCCAACTTTACCACCACCGTATCCGTATCCTTGTGCAAAAATGTGAAAGTACGCGTAGCGTGAATGGCAGCCTCACACCCCTGGGGCGTTCCAAAGCCTATTTGGCACGGCTGGAGATAGCCTGCCACAGCATCCCTGACTATCCGACAACCCAGCTTAGCAACCAGGCGTCGAATTGTGCAACCCACAGCAATCGGTCTGATTCCACCATCCTTCTTCGCCAGAGCACAAAGAGAAGCCCCGTACAGAAAAAGACAGACCTCTGGATTGAGAGAACCCCTTAAAAGAAAATTGCACAGAGCAGTAAGCGCCTCCAGCAACCGAGGGCCATTGTTTCCTGCAGAAGGAGACGTTAACTCCTTAAGATGCTGCGGACGCAATCCATCCAGACCGGAAGCCGAACCATTGTAGAATGACCCTATTGCCGAAGCAACCTCGTCAGGCGTCACCGAGGCACAAACCCCTGCACGATCCTGGCCCGCCGGGATAACCAGGGGCCTAGAGGGAAATGGATGCTTCTCCTGCAAAGATCTAACAGTCTCATCATTTGAAGGCGCCAACGACGAGTCCGAAAGAAGAAGGCGGACGGCCCCTCTCAAATCACCGTCGTGAACCTTTGACTGGATCCTGCGATAAAGCGAACTCTGCTTATGCGAATACTGAAGCGGAAAATCCAACGCCAATCTTTCAATATTCCCTTTCACTTTAGCAGTTAAAGATATTTCAGAGCATGGCTCCGGCACCCGAAGCGCCGTAAACGAAAATGTCAACAAATTAAACCAATCATCAACCGAATTCGTACGCAAACAATCCTCCACAATTGTACATAATTTGCCAGCAGCCAAGCTTCTGGCACCCTTTGGAATATGCTTTAAGACAGCTACTTTGGCTTTTAAGGATGATATATCATCCAAGTTTCACTTCAATTAACTCACATGTACTTTATTTTAATAAAAATAAAATACTAGCCGTTGCCCGCGACTGTCTGCGAAGAATAGGGGTATAAAAAATAGCCTACGACCTATTGTCAGACCTACCGAGTATAGACAAAAAGTTTCATAAAAATCGGTCAAGCCGTTTCGGAGGAGTTCGATAACAAACACCGTGACACGAGATTTTTATATATTAGAAGATTGGAAGAAGATAATCAGAAAACTAGAACTGAATATTATAAGCACGATTTTCTGCTACAGGCATTGACCTAAGACTCGACCGCATTACCTCTTTGAACTGCTATTCGTAATCTTTGAGAGAGATAAGCGCCAGCCCTGGGGTCGCTTGAGGCCAGGCGGGATTGCAATTATTATTATTAGCCTGTATCAGTGTCCCACTGCTGGGCAAATGCCTCTCCCCTGGAATCCCAACTCACCCAGTGAGCACTTATGTTCGGCCAGTCACCGAAAACGTGTCTACGTCATTCTGCCATCTCCGCTTTGGTCACATTAGCTGACCAAGACTGGATAAAGCCATCAACAAGGGTATCGTTTGGCGCCCGCTTCTACCCTTCGACACCCATTGTTCATTTGCCGCGATGGCAATAGTACAAACAAATAATAAATGTCTCGTGTCTTCAGTGGCGTAACTAGACCATGGAGGGCCCGTGGCAAAATCATTGGATGGAGCCCCCGTAGGCTAGGGTTCCTCTCTTGCCGTGGGGCCTCTCGGTCCGGTCCACGGCTTTTCTCGACCCACAGGGTTCTCTGGCCGGGGGCTCGTGGCTATTTGCCCGCTCTGTCACCCTATAGTAACGCTACTGCGTTTCTTATTAGGTACTTCCTGTAGAAGTCATCTGATTGTCCACCAAATCTGAGTCAGCTTGGTAGGTTCTGAATTCCTACGGAGGCAACGGACCCTATAAAAAAAAATCATACATGTTATAGTAACCCAGTGGTTTGTCCTATGAACTCACAAGGGTCGTGGGCTCGAATCTGAACGAGCACCTCATAGTTTTTCGGAGTTTACCTATGTGCGGAATGACATTTGAAATTTACCATGAGCTAGTAAAGGAAAATATCGCGACGAAACCTGTAATACCTGCGAAGAAATTCAAGGGTGTGTGTGAAGTTTCCAATCGCACTGGGCCCGCGTGGGAACGACGGCCTACACCACCATGATACACCAAACGCTGTGGGGAAGTACATCAATATTTGGCTCTGCTGACCTTTTTTAAGAGGGTTTATACCTGCTGAGCTGGCAACGTTGCATTTTTGTTAGTTTTTCTCGATTATTCCATAAAAATTGAATGAAAACTATAAATGTTTTGAATACAAATTGTTCTAATATATAAGTTAATGTGTCTACTGCAATAATAATTCGTGATAAGACTTTTATTTTCTTTAAAAACCGTTAGGTAATAATTTGTTCGTTTTTAAAGAAAATAAAAGTCTATCACGAATTATTAATAATAAAAATAAAAAAATAAATAAATATTAGGGGACAATCTTACACAAATCGACCTAGTCCCAAACTAAGCAAAGCTTGTACTATGGGTACTAGACGACGATAAACATACTTATATAGATAAATAAATACTTAAATACATAGAAAACATCCATAACTCAGGAACAAATATTCGTGCTCATCACACAAAATAAATGCCCTTACCGGGATTTGAACCCAGGACCTCTTGCTTCGTAGGCAGGGTCACTACCAACTAGGCTAAAGCGGTCGTTATTATTGCAGTAGATACATTAACTTATATATTAGAACAATTTGTATTCAAAACATTTATAACATTGAATATTGAAATTTTGTTATTCTATAAAATTCCCAGGGAATTTCTAATGATTGCATTTACGAAGCATGAAATATCCAAGCAAAATTTCATGTCCCTAGACATAACGGTTGATATTTCGAGATTTGACATGCGCACGGCGAACCTATCCGTAGGAATTTAGAAACGGGGTTTATACGGGGTAATTTTTTAATCAGTGCACAAATTTTAATTTTGATACGTGATTCAGTATCGTTGATAGATCACGACTGTCTGTTCAAGATTTTTTTTAAATTTTGATATTTGTGTTGTTCTTACGTTCTTAGTAATTCATCCAATAATTGGTCGAGTTAATACTATGAAAAACAAAAAAAAAAGTGATTAATATTATAACGAAAAATACTGAAATTTGTTATTTTAACGACGCAGAATCACATAAATTAAAATTTGTGCACTTAATAAAAAATTACCTTGTATAATGTAATTTCTGGGATCCTACTATCTGAAACCGTGCCGAGAAGGGTAGTTCTACGAGCGTTTCAACAGCAACAGCTACAAGCTATAATTGATTAAATTCTTAGCAGGACTGTAATAGTATTACCTCAACGCGGTCAGATTAGCACACGTGGCCTTCACCCGCTGCGCGCGCGCAAGCGGTCACTCAGATTAACAAACACGCCGCATCAGTATTGCGGTCATTCACGTTCCACCTGTTTGACCGCTGGTGGTGCCGACCTAAGAGGTTATGCCTATGTGTGGTAGTATTACGAGTTACGGGTATCCCACTAAAAACATAAATATGAAAAATATTAGCAAAGTTCTATTCTAAAACCACCATAGGTATTATTATCATACCGTATCATAACACCATTGTAATTACCAGACATAGGAATCCGCGGGGAAAATGAAAATTCTGTTGACAGGTAGGGACTTCCTATATCGACAAATTAAATTATCGAAGCTCGTTCTATATACTAGTGATCGCCCCCAACATTATGTGTTTTACCTTGGTCTCTTTTTGGACGAGGGATTGCGTTTTGAACAACAGGTGCTTGAGGCGACAAGACAATGTTTCTATCGGTTAAGTATATTGTATCAGGTTCGAGATCATCTCAACACTGACCTTAGAATCAGGCTCTGTGAATCTTTAATCTTGTCCAAGCTTAATTATGTTGACATTGTTATGAGTGGCTGCTTACTGGCACGTTCCAAGTCTCTTCTGCAACGTGTCCAGAATGCTTGTGCTCGATTTTGTTTTTCAATCCCTCCTAGGACGCACGTGTCACCTTACCTTGACCAAAGTAATTTACTTAGAATGGATGCCAGGCGCTCTCTTCACCTGGCTGGTCTACTCTTCGACGTTGTGAACTTCCAGCGGCCTCGGTATTTGTTTGAGAGGCTCATCATTTCTCGGCGCGTGGTTAGGGCTGCCACGAGATTGATATTTCCTAAGCACTGTACGGCTGCTTTTCGTGGTAGCTTCCGTTATGCTGCCACGAAATGTTGGAACAATATACCGCCGCCAATAAGGAATTCAAGAACGATTGGTTCTTTCAAATTTAAATTCAAGAAGTATTTGCTGGACGTGCAAAAAAAATCACACTCAGTCAGTCCGTGCAGTGCTATATCCTTCTAATGATATGTAATAGTATATATTGTTGTGTAGGTATGTATATATATGATGTAAAATTTATATTTTATTTTGCACCACACCTTTTGCTTGGCTCCCTTCACTTTATTTTATAACTAATGCTTAGGCCTTGTTTGTGTATAAGTATTTTAGTAACAGGTGGAGCTGTCGTGTAGCTCAAATCTGGGCTCTACAGAAAACCAGCGTTGCTACACTCTCTGTGCAGCAACACATGCTGAGTAGAGACCCTTTTTCGGTGACAATTGGTGTCACTACCTTTACAAACTTGTGTTATTAGTTGTTAATGTTGTTTTCTACTGTTTGGTGGTGGTACTCTTGTAACCTGAAATAAAATATTTTTCTTTCTTTCTTTCTTTCTTTTTGTTGTATTGTTCAACATAGCATATTTTAAATAATCGCTAGGTTATATAAGGTGGGGCGTAATACCTATTGCACTACAAAATAGCTAATATTATTTAAATTTCTTTAGATAATTAAATAGAAGCAAATTACCTACTTAGACACTCACTATAGAACAATAGGTACTTGTCAATGTCCTCGGACAGTGTCATTTATAAACACGTTATATTACATACCTAAGTATTTTATATTTATGAGAGAAAATAAATATTATTATTGAGTATTGAGTTATTATTTAATTATTAATTTATAACTCTTAATAAAAACATATTTTTCAAGAAAACCCTTGAGTGATCACTAGTATATAGAACTAGCATCGATAGTTGAGTTTATCGATATAGGAACTCCCTACTTGTCAAACAATTTTGCCTCGCGGATTCCTATGTCTGGTAATTACTCACATTCGAGCAATAAACAATTTCATTAATTCATTCAATATCGACAGTGGAAAGATAAAATCGCTGAAGCGCCATACTATACAGGGTTATTTGTAATTCACTAGCATCCTTTTAACCCTAAACTCCTACCACTTAAACAAATGTTTTTTGTTTTACGGCTTTTGTCATAACTTAATATTTTTGGTGTAATAACGTTTTGAAAATTTGAGATTTCCTCTTATTTTTACGATACTCTGTGTATTTGTATGGGAAAAAAAGTGCTTCATTTTAAAAAGTCGTAAAACAAAAAACATTTGTTTGAGTGATAGGAATTCAGGGTTAAGAGGATGTCAGTGAATTAAAAATAACCCTGTATGATACTAGCTGTTGCCCGCGCCTCTGTCTGCGAAGAATTAGTTTATCGCTAGCCTGCGGGAACTATGCAATTTTCCGGAATAAAAACTCTTGTCCTTTGTCCCAGGACGGTTAGAGCGCGAAGCGACAAAGAAAGAGTTATGTTCGAATTTATAATATAATAAGCTATCCTATCATTCAAGTTGGACCAAACTGCACACAGTGTGCAAATTTTATTAAAATCGGTTAAGTAGTTTAGGAGTCCATCGCGGACAAACAACGTGATGCGTATTTTTTATGTGTATTTACGATTGCAGGAATACTCAGCGCACACACTACAGCACTTCAACCGTTCGTTAGTCCACCGTGGCGTATGCGCGTCGCGCTGCGCGGGCGCGGGCGCAGAGGCGGAAGCGGGAGCGGAAGCGGAAGCGGGCTTGCAGGCGCGCGCGCAGGCTTGCGTCAACGACAGCGTGAAGGCTTACGGATTTGAGGTGAGCTGTCTTTTGTCTTATTTGGGTTTCCGTAGTCAAAAAAGGAATTAATTCATAAGTATACTGTTTTAAGCTTTCGTTATAATCTGTTGTTATAATTGTTATAAGTACTAAACGGGATTTATCACATATTACGCCTTTAGTCCACCTGCGCATTCGCTCGCATGCGGTAGCGAAACAGCGAAAAAACTGTCAGTTGCAGGCAGCGTTTCGCATATGCTATGTCTCACTCACTCTACAGCGAGATGAGATAGCTGCGTCCTTGTCGGTACTGTTTCGCAGGCGAATGCGAAATGGTCGTTACACAGACACAGGAGTTCGCTAGTGGTGTTTCGCATCGCAACGCCTCACTACGTGTTTCTGTCCGTTTAGTGTATCAATTAATTCATAAGTGATTCATCATCATCATCATCATCACATGCCTCTCAGAATGAGAGGACTTGGACCTTAGTCCCCACGCGGGCGTATTGTGGATTGAGGACTTCATACATACCATTGAATTTTTTCAGAGGTGTGTGCAGGTAGTATGCTCAAGATGTTTTCCTTCACCGTGAATCTCATAGTAAATTTCAAACCTAATTTCGAACATAAATTTCCAAGGCGCGAACCCACAACCCTCTGCTTGAGAGGTAGTAAGTCAAACCTCTAGAATACCACGGCTCCTTTAGGTTAGCACGGCTAATAATTATATCTATATCCATACGTGTCTGGTGTCTGTCTGACTATCTGTTTGTCTGTTACCTTTTCAAGCTTAAACCGCTGAACCGATATAGATGATTGATATGGAGATAGTTTGAGATTTTGGGAAGGACATATAGGATAGTTTTTATCTCCGAAAAGCATATGCGGGATAGCGACAAATTAATTACCTGCAGACGGAGTCGCGGGCAATAGCTAGTTAGCAATGATTCATCATCATCAACATCATTTCAGCCAAAAGACGTCCACTGCCGAACGTAGGCCTCCCCCAAGGCTCGCCAAACAGATCGGTCTTAACCAGGTCGTCACTCCATCTTGTTGGAGGCCTACCTACACTGCGTCTTCCGGTCCGTGGACGCCACTCGAGAACCTTTTTTCCCCATCGGCCATCAGTTCTACGAGCGATGTGCCCTGCCCACTGCCACTTGAGTCTGGCGATTCCCCGAGCTATGTCGGTGACTTTGGATCTTGCGCGGATTTCATCATTAGTAATAATGAACTAAAACAATTACTTTGCTCTCCCGCGACCTTACAATAGTTACGTTTATGCAAGAAATTTGCGTTCATGCAGTTCCTCCACCTCCACACTGTACGAACACACACAAATCACATAAACACAACTATCACCACCACCAAGCTACACTGACGCGTTTCGAACTCAACCAGAGCTCATCCTCGGAGTTACCACAACCGTATGCTATGCTACCAAATGTTGTAGTTTAACATTTGGTAGCATAGCATACGGTTGTGGTAACTCCGAGGATGAGCTCTGGTTGAGTTCGAAACGCGTCAGTGTAGCTTGGTGGTGGTGATAGTTGTGTTTATGTGATTTGTGTGTGTTCGTACAGTGTGGAGGTGGAGGAACTGCATGAACACACATTTCTTGCATAAACGTAACTATTGTAAGGTCGCGGGTGAGCAAAGTAATTGTTTTAGTTCATTAATATGGACCTCCGCAAAGTAACGCCTGATTCAATAAATCATTAGTAATAATAACAGCTTTTAAATTTCTAGGCTCAGTTCGACGACCTACCTTCGCTATGCGTCAAGCCAGCGGAGCCGCGGAGCACGGGCGGTGCGCAGGCGCTGGCGGCTGTGGTCATCACGCTGGCAGCGCTGTCGGGCCTTGCCACCGTGGCGCACACGCTCGCCGAGCGATCGGATAAGAATTGTAAGCAGCCTATCGCCTTCGCAATCACTATTTCTTTCTGGCAAACGGTATAAAATGATGGCAGAAAGAGATGGTGAGAGAAAAGACAAGCGTCAGAAGCGTTAGACAATACGGCCTCAGTTTATATTGGGATGTTGACACCACCAATCAACTGACGTACTTTTTATGAGCTGTCAAAACAATTCTCCCATAGAGTTTGAATGGCAATAGCAACTTATGACGTCACTTGTTCGCCAACTAAATCAACTACTATTTTTTTTAAAGCAACAAAAATCTAATTTTGCCGTTCATCATCACCATCATCATTTCAGTCGTAGGACGTTCACTGACACACAATCATTACGACTGGAAGCGACTTGCATCCCCCCTGAACTGCGGCCTTCACAAAATCGTCCGTCCATCTCGTTGGTGGACGTCCCACGCTGCGCTTGCCAGTCCGTGGTCTCCATTCGAGAACTTTTGGGCCCCAACGGCCATCTGTTCTGTTCTGAAGCAGCATTTTGCAGTTAATCGAAAATTAATCTGGTTTTCACGGCTAAAATAAAGCGTTTTTTTACTGGAGTTGTGTCTTCGAATTATTTTTTAATGGCGTCAATATCCCTATCAATGACTCTTTAGTATCGGAAAATAAAGTTGTCATCCCCTCTCTTTTCCTTGTTGCTAAAACAATTTTATTTACTTCGTGCGTCTCCAAGAATGTGTCTACATCAACTTTTTTTGCCCTTACGTAAACTCCTTGTTTTGCGGTCTTTTTTAACCCCCGATACAAAAAGACGGGTGTTATATAAGTTATATAAGCTTGAATGTGTGTGTGTGTGTGTGTGTGTGTGTGTGTGTGTGTGTGTGTGTGTGTGTGTGTGTGTGTGTGTGTGTGTGTGTGTGTGACATCATAACTCTTAAACGGGTGAACCGATTTGACCGACCAATGATTCTTAGACATGTTTCATCAAAGTTGATTCCGCCGATTCTAAGTATCAACTCTTTTGCTAGCTGCAGAAGGGATCTTAGACGCGTAATGGGTATTTACTTTATTTTCAAAAAGTTATAATTTATAGTTATTGCTCGGAATTGTCTACTGAAAATTTTCACTTCACTTATTTTTCAGGTCCAAAATGGGTGCTCGCGTTCTCTCTGAAGCGCAACTGGCTAATCCTGACGTATGACCGGACGAATCCTCGCTCAGACGAGCGGATGAAAGGTGTGGCTTGCATGGAGGGTATCAGGTAAGATCCCACTTCACTATAAAGGCCAAAACACCATTTACTCCGTTGTATGCAGTGGATCTGTCACTGATGGATGATGTTTTATTGTTCAGGGCTTTAGGGGTCCAATGCGTTATCTTCGCACACGTGCTGCTGGTCACCGGCATGGCTTTCGTCGATAATCCACAGTTCCTCGAGAACGTGAGTATTATTTCTAACAAATTCGTACAGAGCCTTGAACACCATCGTAAAGTTGCTTGTTTGTCTGTTTTCTACCGGATAAATCTTGGTGAGTGTGCAGGGATTACATAATTTAATACCTCCGCACCTGTGAGTTTTTCGGAATTTAGGTGCGTTTGAAATTTACAATGAGCTTCTGTAGGGTTCAATTTCGCGTTGGGGAATCCGATCTCATGAGTGAGAGCATTTGACAAAGCGTTGAAAATCATACTTACCATCCTATTTTGTAAAGTACATTTAGCGCGTTGTCTATTTTTTAGATTTACGAGAAGTTCCTCGGGCAAACGGTGTTGAACTCCCCCGTCTGGCTGCAAGCCTTCTTCTGTCTCTCTGGTTTCCTCACGTGCTACTCCACCCTGGTCGGCTTGGAATCCAGTCCGTTCACGCCGATCAAGGCCGTCGTCGCCATCGTTAACAGATGGATGAGGTATGACGGACGTCTAACTTGGTACAATACGTTTACTTTTAGTTTACCACTGACAGATGGCTTGCCTTCATTTTCATTTCTTACTTTAACACCATACAAATAAAGTAGCTATTACAAAATCTGCAATCGTGGGTAACAGTACTCTAAAATTGGCTTTATTTGTAGGTCGTTAAAGTTGAATATGAAATGAAGGCAAACCATCTGTCAGTGGTAAACTTTATGTAATTTTACTGTAACACATTTATTCTTACGATTCATAGCACATTCGAGATTTAATAACCTGAAGTTTACAGTTTCAGAAAAAAAAACAGTTGCCAAATGAATAATTTGCGAAAAATATAGTTGCGAAACGGCAGTACCCCTTGATTAGTTTGGTACTAGGGCAATTGGGGATGTCTATCTTTACATATAATAAATCTGTAACAAGTCGGTGTCTGTACATTGAAGATATTTGAGAAAAACTGTCACTAGGGCTATTTACTAGCGCAATAGAACCCAAAACAATGTTTTTTAGAATTATTGTCTGTTTGTCTGTTTATCTGTTTGTCTGTGCGTTTGTGCGCGCTAATCTCAGAAACGGCTTAACCTAGAAGGATGCGGTTTTCACTGATATGTTGGTATTTTCTTGGATTAACATTTAGTGTTTGTTTCATTTGAATCGGTTCACAAATAAGAAAGATACGTCTATTTTAAGAATTTATAGAACAGTTTTTAGAAGTAGTGACTTGGGAGTAGGTACGGTGATGAATGTGAACGCGGGTGTGCGGGGGGGGGGGGGTTCGGTGGGGGGTTGGCGAGGGGGGGGGGGGTTGCGGGGGGGGGG
Organism: Archips xylosteana; assembly: GCA_947563465.1. Classification (NCBI taxonomy): domain Eukaryota; kingdom Metazoa; phylum Arthropoda; class Insecta; order Lepidoptera; family Tortricidae; genus Archips; species Archips xylosteana. Next base: position 1,429,204 of record OX387359.1, read on the forward strand.
GTGCGGGTAATTTTTTTTATATCGAGGAACTAAGGAGAGCCATAATTGATGAAAAAGCGGACGGAGTCGCGGGCAAAAGCTAGTTTTGAATATACCTACTTATTTATTGAATCAGGCGTTACTTTGCGGAGGTCCATATTAATGAACTGAAACAATTACTTTGCTCACCCGCGACCTTACGATAGTTACGTTTATGTAAGAATTGCGTGTTCATGCAGTTCCTTCACCTCCACACTGTACGAATACACACAAACCACACAAACCCATCCATCACCAAATCTATCTCTCTGTCTATTTTTTTGCAATGTGTAGCAAATCGAAAACCATTTCGAGATAAATGATTTTTAAGTCGTTTTTTTGTAGTTATTTAATTTTAATATTATGTAATAATGAATTTATTACATAACAAATAAGCAATGACCTTCATTTGACATTGGTGTAAATGGCGTGACCGGTCCAAGTCGAACTTTATTCTGTGTGGTTAGAATTATTCACAATTTACGCGTGGATTATACTATACGGAGTTGGATTTGGACCCGCTGTCTGACATCTAGCACTTTGACAACGCCAGTAAAGTGGAACTAGTTACAGTGTACCACCACGCAAAAAATAATTGAAGGGGCTGCCTTATCGTACGCATTTACAATACGTTTACTTTTAGTTTACCACTGACAGATGGCTTGTCTTCATTTCATTTCCAACTTTAACACCATACAAATAAAGTAGCTATTACAAAATCTGCAAACGTGGGTAATAGTATTCTAAAAATTGGCTTTATTTGTAGGTCTTTAAAGTTCAATATGAAATGAAGGCAAACCATCTGTCAGTGGTAAACTTTATGTAATTTTACTGTAGATAGATTTAGAAATTTGGCAGTGTGGGTGCCCTCAATTATAATCTGACGTTATCAACCAAAATAGTTACAATAATTAATTTTGAAAAAAGTAGTGAACTAAATGACAATATATATATATATATAGAAATTAGTTTCTTATAATTGACTTTTCTATACAAAAAAATATAAAAACCACTGGTAATTTTTTTTAGACATTCCCAATTGGTGTCGATCGTCCCATGATTTATCAATACAATACAATACAATGACTCTTTATTGTACACCACAAATAATACAATACAGTTAAACAAGTAGATGAAAAAAAAGAAGTAAGGTAAGCAATGGGCGGCGATAACGCTTCGAAGCTTATCATTATTATTATTCTCTTTCTTTTGTCGTGACGAAACGTGACGAGAGGAAAGGTCTTTCAAGCGTACAGTTTCTTATAGCCTTCCCCTTTTCCAGGTTGACTCCTATCGCAGCCATCGTGTTGTGGTTCACTATCAGCTGGCTGCCGAAGCTAACCTCTGGCCCGCTGTGGGCGTGGTATGTGGACGCCGAGGCGGACGCGTGCGGCGAGCGCTGGTGGTATCATCTGCTTTATGTCCACAACCATCTGCCGCTCAATAAAATGTGCATGGGGCATACCTGGTAAGTTTGTGGGCGTACCTAGAAGGGGATGTTGAGTGTTGACGCCATAAAAAATAATTCGAAGACACTGATTGAAATTATTCCCTGTCCAACTAAGGAGTTCTGAAGAAATAAACATTAAAAAATCATAAAACCGAGCTGATAACCTCCTTTTTTTACAAGCTTATTGTTAACTTGCAATGTATCTACTTATCCATGTTTTTTCGGGTGGAATTTTCCAACTCAATCTTGAAGTAAATATCTTCAACAGATTGAGCTGAAATTTTGCATGCATGTATAAATCCGATTACAATGCAATATTATTATGGCATGGAGCTGACAAGCTGCGAGCGAGCTGGCAAGCGCAGCGTGGGACGTCCACCAACGAGATGGACGGACGATTTGGTGAAGGCCGCAGGTTCAGGGTGGATGCAAATCGCTTCCAATCGTAATGATTGGGCATCAATGAGGGAGGCCTATGTCCAGCAGTGGACGTCCTACGGCTGAAATGATGATGATGATGATGATGATGGAGCTGATCTGTGATGGAGCTGGAGGGTGGCCATGGCCATAGGAACTCTGTAATAAAACGACACGACCGCATCGAGTTTGGGCTCGTTTGATTCGTCTTGAACAGTTAGCGAAAAAAGCTTGTATTAAAAAATAATTTCTAACAAAAACTTATTTTGTAGTTAAAAACCGGCCAAGTGCGAGTCGGACTCGCGCACGAAGGGTGCCGTACCATTATCTATACAAAATTGCGGTTTACGATTTATGACGTATTAAAAAAAAACTACTTACCAGATCTCGTTCAAACCAATTTTCGGTTGAAGTTTAAATACATGGTAAATGTACATCATATATTTTTTTAAGTTTTATCATTCTCTTATTTTAGAAGTTACAGGGGGGGGGGGGGGGGCACACATTTTACCACTTTGGAAGTGGCTCTCACGCAAACTATTCAGTTCAGAAAAAAACGATATTAGAAACCTCAATATCATTTTTGAAGACCTATCCATAGATACCCCACACGTATGGGTTTGATGAAAAAACATTTTTCGAGTTTCAGTTCTAAGTATGGGGAACCCCCAAATTGTTTTTTTCTTCTATTTTTGTGTGAAAATCTTAATGCGGTTACATCTACTTGCCAAGTTTCAACAGCATGGTTCTTATAGTTTCGGAAAAAAGTGGCTGTGACATACGGACGGACAGACAGACATGACGAATCCATAAGGGTTTCGTTTTTTGCCATTTGTCTACGGAACCCTAAAAGGCGTTATTCAATCATGGATGAGTTCAATTATGATTGAATTTTTTTTTTTATGTTAGATAGGCCAGACAAACGAACTAGTGGGTCACCTGATGTTAAATGAACACCACTGTCCGTCCATAGACACCCGCAGCGCTTTACACGATGCCAGTGCGTTGTCGGCCCTAAAGGAGAGGGAATAGGGGAAGGGGGAGAGGGAAAGGGGTGAGGTATAGGGCCCCCGGCACTCTCACTGACCGTACGAAACGCAAGCAGGATTACTGCTGCTTCACGCCGGTGTTCTGTGAGAGGGTGGTACTGCCCCGGATGAGCCGGCCCATTCGTGATGCAGCGGCTAGCTACAACATGGCTCTACCACTACAAAAATATAGCGAAATCTTAAAACATCTCAATGTTTTCCAGGTACATAGCAGTAGACATGCAGCAGCATATTCTCGGCATGCTGTTGCTGCTGGTGCTGGTGCGGGCGCGTCGCGCGGCGCTGCTGGTGCTGGGGGGCTTGCTGGCGGGCTCGGCGGCCGCGGCCGGGCTCGCCGTCTACTGGTACCGGCTGACGCCCATCGTCACTGCTCAGTCGCCAGAGTGAGTTGACGAAATCAATACACTATTATTCAATATATAGTACCCGGACATTAAGAATGCACATCGGTCTTTGGAAAAAGACTCGGCAAATGTTGCCTTCGTAGAGCATTGTCGCACGCTACTTACTACAAGTAATGTGTGACAACGCTCTACGAAGCCGACGTTTTGCCGAGTCTTGTTCCAAAGACCGATGTGCAATCAATATGGCCGGGTACTGGACGGTCTAAGCCCTTTCATTCTGAGCACGTGTCCTGCAGGGAAGACATCTGCATTTTTTTTCCTTTTTAGGGTTCCGTAGTCAACTAGGAACCTTTATAGTTTCGCCATGTCTGTCCGTCTGTCTGTCCGCGGCTAAGCTCAGAGACTGTTAGTACTAGAAAACTGTAATTTGGCATGAATATATATATTAGTCACGCCGACAGTGGTTAAATAAAAAAAACTAAAAAAATTTTTTTTAGGGTACCTCCCATAGACGTTATGTGGGGGTGATTTTTTTTTCTCGACTAACCCTATAGTGTGGGGTATCGTTGGATAGGTCTTTTAAAACCATTGGGGGGTTGCTTACATGATTTTTGTATTCAGTGATTTGTTTGCGAAATATTCAACTTTAAAGTGAAAAATTTCATTAAAATCGACCGTCCCCCCCCTCTAAAATCTAGTGTTGGGTGGAAAAATTTGAAAAAATTCAAAATGGTAGTAAATATATTAAATTTACAAGGAAAATTATAGCGGCTAAGATTGCTTGGGAATTATTTGTAGTTTAAGAGTAAATAGTAGCCTAAGGTATTAAACATACCGTCACTACTTTGAAAAACTTGTATCTCAAATCAGCATGTAAACAACACTGAACCTTGATAAGCGCGTAATAAAGTTCACTTTGCCAGATTAACGATTTTGAGATACGAGCTTTTTTCAAAGCATTGACGATACCTAACTTGGAAGATTCCGTACACATACGAAATCCTTAGAAAAATATTACTTGTTTTTTTCGTAATGGCTACGGAACCCTATCTTGGGCGTGTCTGACACGCTCTTGGCCGGTTTTTTTTTATTTTTTGACGGTGCGGTGGAAGCATTCTACACTACCACTGAATTTCTTTAATTTTTATATTGTAATTTAAGAATGTCTTTTTTTGTAGTTATTATTATATTTTATTTTAAAAAATGACTTTCTGCCATGTTTCTTGTGGTGCATTCTTCTTGGCAATGATAGTCTTTCCGAAAGCGCTGGTTGTTTAAAAGAGTTCTTTACGGCCTTCTTGCAGAATAAACGTCTTGTTTTTTTTTGAGTGGGACGTATATTGGCTGGTATGATGATGACGATGATTATTCAATAATTTCACGAGAGCACTGTAATAAAAGACCAGTCAAGAGCGTGTGGAGCTCGCGCAAGCTCTCAAGGTTTACATACAAAAGTTAATTAACCATTCTTTCTGCTTCCAGAGACCTCCGCTCCTTCTTCGCAGATTCTTTGATCTTGCCGAAGCTGTATTTACCCATGTGGATGAACCTTCCAGGATACGTCTGCGGGCTGGCGGTGGCTTTCATACTCTACGAGCTGCAGAGTAAAGGCATCAAGCTGAAGGAGAGCAAAGTACTTAAACTAATAATAAAATAGAAGTAAAATAGAGTAGTGTAACTGTGACTTTTTTTATACAATACAGGCTTGCGTTTGACCACAATCACGCCTGATGGAAAGGGAAGATGAGGCCTACGATGGAGCTCGCTTGCCTAGTAAGTGCTCATTCACCCTAGACTTGAATTTAGGGGAATAAACAGAAAGAAGGCAGTAGAGAGAGGTGTTGCGAGCGCCCCCAAGCAGGGCAAACCGTATCCCAGCAGCGTAACAAAAACGAGGTACAGTAATCGGTACTCGTACGCTGCACAACTGCTCAGACCCTTCCACCAGAATGGCTTCTATAGGCAACAGGCCGGAACACGACGAGTCGCTTGGCGGCCTGGCTCAACCTATAGGGTGGTGACCAGCCGCGGCCGAAGCCTACCACAGGAGTTGTATCGCTCGTTTAGCACCACCCAGGGTCACGTGTAGGGTCTCGAGGTTAAACCTACGGACGCGAGCGATTTCGATCCCCAAACATATATACAGGACATAGATACAGGACTACATAGATACAGGACATAACTGTATTAGCATGAATACAGGACGCTTTTGGAGACTTGATCAGATCATTAGATGTCGTGATGGCCTAGCCTAGTTAGTGGTTTGACTTCTGGCCAATCAAACAGAGGGTCGCAAATTCGTTATAGAGGTGCAGTCAGAAGGAATTCGTGGAATTTCGCGTGGAATAGACAATGGTAAATTACAAATTTTATTTTATTGAATCAGGCGTTACTTTGCGGAGGTCCATATTAATGAACTAAAACAATTAATTTGCTCACCCGCGACCTTACAATAGTTACGTTTATGCAAGAAATGTGTGTTCATGCAGTTCCTCCACCTCCACACTGTACGAACACACACAAATCACATAAACACAACTATCACCACCACCAAGCTACACTGACGCGTTTCGAACTCAACCAGAGCTCATCCTCGGAGTTACCACAACCGTATGCTATGCTACCAAATGTTAAACTCCGAATCCCAAATGTTAAGTGTTTATGTGATTTGTGTGTGTTCGTACAGTGTGGAGGTGGAGGAACTGCATGAACACACATTTCTTGCATAAACGTAACTATTGTAAGGTCGCGGGTGAGCAAAGTAATTGTTTTAGTTCATTAAATTTTATTTTGCTTATAAATTCCGAAAAACTCAGAGATGCGAGTTCGGATTTGAACCCACGACCAGAGGGTCACGGCTTGAGAAGCAATAGGTCAAACCACTAGGCCACCACGGCTTACCATGAGCTTTACGGTGAAGGAAAACATCGGGAGGAAACGTGCACACACCTGAGAAGAAATTCAATGGTGTATGTGAAGTTCCCAAGCCGCACTTGGACCGTGGGAACTAGGGATTGCAATCCAGCAGCATTTTCAATCCAGCTGGATTTAAGCAAGATCCAGCGCGGATCCAGCAAAATATGGAATCAAAATAAATACATGATTTTTATATTTCTATTTGTTTATTTATGTTTAATGTTTAATGTTTAAGTATTTGGGCAAAAAATATCATTGAATCTTTTTACTACAAACTAATAAAATAATCATTTGGTCGTAACCATATCAATTTTGGTTCTTCTTTAATATCTGAGATCAAAATAATTGACTTAAAATAACAATACAAATACAACCACTTGTTCGTTATGTTCTATGAAGTAAATAAAATAAACAATAATAATAATAATAGTAATCAATATAAACAAAAAACAATAAATTATTTAGATTTTTGAGTTTTCTGGAAGTGAGACCTTAAAAAACATATTTTATCAATAGTCATATCGTTTAACCTACTTCGCACAGAACTGCATATGCAGCCGGCTGCAGAGAAGGCCCTTTCGGCCTCTACGCTGGTCGGTTTTAGGGGCTAATGAAGACATAAAGTAACTTTTTTTGAATTTGATAAGTTTGTGGATCCGTGCTGCTGGATCCAGCAAAAGAAGCGCTGGATCCAGCTGGATTGCTGGATGCTGGATCCAGCAATTGTAATCCCTGGTGGGAACTTCGGCCCAAGCCCTTTCATTCTGAGAGGAGGCCTGTGTCCTACAGTGGAACGTTAAAAGGCTAGGATGAGACAATGGTAGTTGTCCATGAAGGGTCTAGCAGGCTAAGCAAACAAGAAGTGCACCACCTGAAAGAATGACCAAATCCGTCGTTGGGGGCACTTCTTATTCGCTTAGCCTGCTAGACCCTTGCGCAGACAAAGTCGCGGGCAAAAGCTAGATATAAATAAGCTAAATCAATTGCTTTTAATTTACGTGTTTTTTGTATATTCCAGGTGTTCAACTTGGTGTACCACCTGTCTATCCCGACTGCGACGTGCGTAGTCTTCATCGGCGCCTGGTTCCTGGCCGCCGTGCCGCCTCCCCATTGGTCGGCTGTGGTCTACGGCGCGCTGGACCGCCCACTAATTGCGCTACTCTTCTCAATCTTCTTGTTAGGAGCCGTGACTAATTGCCATTGTAAGTACAACCATTAAAGGCGGGAATGGGGTTAGTTTTATATGAAAAAAAAACTACAGTGAAGACTGAATTAGTCAACTCTCCAGCCTTGTCCGTATTCATGGGGCTGAAACTTAGCATAGTGAACGGTTACGATACTCCGAGAATGAGCTATGAGATCGAAACGCGTCAGTGTAGTTTGATGATGGAGATAGTTCGGTTTGTGTGATTTGTGTGTGTTCGTACAGTGTGGAGGTGGAGGAACTGCATGAACACGCATTTCTTCCATAAACGTAACTATCATAAGGTCGCGGGTGAGCAAAGTAATTGTTTCAGTTCATTCGTTAAGTTAAGGTTAGGTCGGAAATATTTTTAGTTTTGCATTCAGTTCAGTGGCGGATTTACATATTTGCCACCAGGATGCAATCTCTGGTAAGCTAGTGTATCGCCAGAATTTCTCAGACTCAGCATTAATATATAAGCCAGGGGTGAATAGTGTATTCATCGACACTATTTTTCGTTTGTCAGCTTTCATTCGGTCCCTGATCGCGTGGCGCGGGTTCCATGTCCTCGGGCGGCTCTCCTACTGCGTGTTCATGTCACACTTCTTCATCCTTCGACTCCTGGTCACCAGCAGCCCCAACCTCGTCCATATTACATCTCTGTACTTGGTAAGTCTATAACTTTTAATCGTTTATGCATTTTTATCTTTTGTATATATTTTTTTAATTTACCTACACTGTTTGGATTGCATCAGTGGTTAAGTGAATTGTAATATAACTTTTGTTGTGAGAAAAAAATAGGTTAGGTAGACGACTAGGTCTACAGCTGCTGGCTCGTGCTGAGACACCGACTTCCAACAGTTCAGAGGATTTTCGTGGTTTTTTGGAGTCGGTTTCATTTTTACTTTAATTTCGCGTGACAACTGGTAAATAAGTAAATAGCAGTGGGGGAACTCTATTGTAAGGGGAGAATATCCAGGAATTTTTAAAAAAATAAACTGCTTTTATTCAAGAGTTTCAACCGCCTCATTTATAATATCACATTTTTAAGAAATGGTTGTTTGTAGATTTTGATGGGGCATTCGGTTTTATATTAGCGGTCTTGTACGTCTACCATATCCTCCAGAGGCCCACGAAAATATTGCTTCAATGAATTTTAAACTTTGTCACTTACGGGTGAGTTCGATATCACATTAGAATTAGTCCTTTATATAGGACTTACTTCTAATGTGATATCGAACTCACTCGCAAGTGACATAAAGTTTAAATTTCATTGAAACAAAATTTTCGTGGGCCTCAGGAGGATAAAACTGGAAATTGCATCAGAAACTTCTGCCATTTTTAAAGAAAATGTGACCAGATAAATAAGGCGTTTGAAACGCTCGAATAAACGCCTATTCAGCGTTCTCACGGCGTTTTTAAAAGAGATGATGCTCAAGGTCAACTTTTTGTGCAAACTAAAATCAGTCATCATTATCCCAGCTTACATAAGTCCCACTGCAGGGCGGGTATGTATTACAATACCGAAGTACGAAAGACCGAATGTATTAAAACATCGAATGGGTCAAAAGACCGACACGATTTTTTTCTGAAACCGTAAACTTCTCAGAATTTATTTAAACGGCATCATACAGAACCCATTAGGTTAGGTTAGGTTTGTTTTATAACAATCTTGAAAAATTAACGGTTTCAGAAAAAAATCGTGTCGGTCTTTTGACCCATTCGATGTTTTAATACATTCGGTCTTTCGTACTTCGGTATTGTAATACATACCCCTGCAGGGCACAGGCCTCCTCTCAGAATGAGAGGGCTTGGGCCGTAGTTCCCACGCGGGCCCAGTGCGGATTGGGAACTTGTTTTATCTTTACTTCCTCTGAATTCCCACGATTTCTATTACAAGCGTCACCTCCGCAAAATTCCTCGATTACAACGTGCTTACAACCTGTTCTTTATTATGTCATCTCGGAGGTTCGACTTTCGGAGTCGGCCGATGAATCTTAAACTGCGTCGCTCGCGCAAGTTTAAGGTTTAACGGCTTTAAAACTTGTTCAATGGGTCAATATTACAATAATATGCAATGCGAGTGTTTGGTTACGTGAACAGACGGATACTGTGTCATTAGGTGACCTTATTGCTGTGCGAAAAGACTCTGTTTTTAGGGTCCCGTACCCAAAGGGTAAGAACGGGACCCTATTAAATACTGAGGCTCCGCTGTCCATCCGTCTGTCCGTCCGTCTGTCCGTTCGTATATAAGCTGGGATGATGATAAAAGATAAAACCTACATTAAATATATTGTACAATCACAATATGGGATTGTTGAGCTACTGCTAATGACTGTAATTTGTAGCGATGTGCCGAGTACGACTTGACTCGAGCGAGTCAGACTCGATTCCTGTATGCTTAGTATAAGTTTTACTTCACCAAAATACTTCTCGATCGCGTTTACGTAAAAATTTCAATTCTATGGAAACATGGACAGCGCCTCCGCGCGCGCGCGTCCATGTTTCCATAGAATTGAAATTTTTACGTAAACGCGATCGAGAAGTATTTTGGTGAAGTAAAACTTATACTAAGCGTACTGCTTAGGACTCGCCTACTCGTGCGCAATAATATTTTGATTCGAGTACGCCAGACTCGATTCGGTACTCGAGTGAGAGAGAATCGGTTTCGTACTCGCTGACTCGATTCTATTATGCGAGTACAACTGACTCGAGTCTAGTATTCGAGTCAGATTGACTCGCTTGAATTCAATCTCTTTTTACTTAAGCAATGAATGAATACTATGCTGTTTGAAGATACTCCTTTTCGATTTTTCCTTTTTGTTATAAAATTGGTAACGGACTTGTTTTCTGGACTCGAATTTCTTGACTCGAGTAAACATTTGAATAAATACCAAACATAGACTCGAGTAGATCTTCACTGGACTCGAATCGCGGAAACGAGTCCGGATTCGAATAACATATTAACTGACTCGAGTCGCGGAATCGAGTCAGGATTCGAATACCACATAAAATGACTCGAGTCGACTCGATCCACCAAAACAGCGACTCGGCACATCACTAGTAATTTGGCTGTGTAATAAATTAAAAATTTTAAAAACCCTTCCGCAGCTAACAAAAGAGCTGATAACTTTATAACCGCTGAACCGATTTTGATGAAAGATATCTAAAAACTATCGCCAATAAACCTGCTTTCTATTAAACAAAACCGCATCCAAATCGGTGCACCCGTTTAAGAGCTATGATGCCACAGACAGACACACACACATAGCGGTCAACTTATAACACCCCTCTTTTTGTGTCGGGGGTTAAAAAAGCTATGCCTTCTCAAGCTAAGGGTCGTGGGTTCGAGCCCAAGCTCGCTCCTGAATATTTCGGAATTGACGCGCGAAATAACATTTCAAATTTACTATGAACTTTACGGTGAAGGATAACTTCGGGAGGAAACTTACACAAACTTCCGAAGAAATTCAATGGCGTGTGTGAAGTTCCCAATCCGCGCTGGCCCCTCGTGGTGACTACGGCCGAAGCCCTCTCATTCTGAGGAGATCTCCTGCAGAGCATAGCATGAATTGAATAAATACATTTTGCCTTTTTTATTTTTATCTATTTAATATAATCAAGAACGCAAATAAACTCCAAAGTTATTATGCCACTATTGGAAAACCCGCTAGGGGTTTGTGTAATAGTAGGCTAGTCACAGCGGTTACTGAACCTACTTACATGTTTTAATTAACTAAACTAAAGTACCACTAGGTAGGTACCTTATTGTCTAGGTAGAATTTTTTTGGTTTTGACTTTGAATACAATAAAGTACTTAATAAAGTACTTAAGCCACACAATTTTGCTTGTGGTCGCGGAGGAGCAAGCTAAAAGTTACTATTCTATTGCTATTTATCCTTTCAGTTCTCACTCGTCGTTACGACATCAGCGCTGGCACATCTGTTGGCCATACCACTTTGCCTTCTGGTGGAGCTACCATTCATCGAGCTATTCAAGGCCCTGACCGAGAAGCCGCGGCCCCTGAAGATCGTGCCTCTAGACCTGGTGGCCACGAAGAGTCCTGAAGTGTAGCTGTGAGACTAGAGTAGAAAGACTGAAAGTTAATAACTTACATCATTTTTTTTGTGGGAACGGCCGCCATAAGTCAGCGACTCCTGCCGATGACTCCTGATAGCATAGAGTAGTCATAAAAATCGAAATAAATAGGTAATAATTATTTGTTGTTATAGCCATTGTAATATACCTAGGTACACTCGACATATCTTCTCCGAAATGTAGATCTAAGCCAAACAAGCCCAGCTGTCACAAACTGCACACAAAATGCTAACGCGTTTCACTCTCTACCATGGCCGGATTAACGGTTAGATCTAAAATAACATTGTACAATACTTTTTATTATACCTACAAACAATAAGATTGAGAGGCGCTCTGAATCCAAACGAGCAATAATATTGCACAATTCGCAATATTGCGCAATATAATTGACCGTTTAGGGGCCGCCTTATAGGCAGAGTAGGCAACTGCCTAGGGGCCCCGCATCGCGAAACAAAAATATTAAAAAGGTTTCGGAGTGAAAAAATAATTGGAAAATTTGTATCCTCGATGACAATAAGAATAGGTACTTGGTATTTTTCGATGCATGGCACCAGTTGATATTAGATTTGACTTCTTGAAGAGTGCGGTTGATATTTGGTTGAAAGGAGGCCCTGAAAATTGTACGGCATGAGGGCTTTAACTTAGTTGATCCGGTCTTGCTCTGTAGGTATAAGTTCATCCTCAAAGCTATAAATATCCTCTTCTCGTATAGTATAAATCTTCCCAGGTGAATTTTTCGCTTCGAGCCCTTATCTTTCAAAACAAACGGTATCGTCATAGTATTAAGGTTCAAATTTATTGTAATGGCTCGAAGTGAAAAATTCACCTGGGAAGATTTATACTATAATAAGGTCCTGTTTGGGCATCGGATCCCTTAGAAACAGAAAAACATAATGTATCACTCTTGCGAGCAGCATTAAATGTATTTATTATGTGCAATTAGTCATATTAGGCAGGGATGTATTAAGGGGGTGTACTGAAAATCAGCGCTGTGCCAGTCGGGGCCTCCTGTGGGCACCTGACTCACAGCATATGCTGAGTGCATCCCCTTTGCCACAACTAATGGCACAGTGTTAGTTTTAGTTTAGTTTTTTTTAATATTAATTAATTATGTACCTACCTAATAAGTTTTCTATATTGTACTTTATGTTGTGGCAATAAATTAAATTCTATTCTATTCTATTCTATTCTATATACTTAGAGTTAAATCATTTTCTAACAAGACATTTTTTTGTATTCAGCAACATCGATATTTTCACTTTTGTGCAATCTTTAAAATGTTTTAATGTACTTTTCCATCACCAAAGAAACATTTCAAAGGTTTAAAATTAGGGTATAGTATAGTCGACTAAGTAAGTGGTTTATCATTTTTTGTGACAGTTCCCATATCAGTGAAAAAAACAATATGGCCGACTGACGCGTTGATTTGAAAGAGGTTTCGACGTCACGGGAGACCGAAGAGCTGGCAGCTACCTCGGACAAAGAATTAGCTTAGCTATGCACAGAGGAAACGCTGCCAGTATCCTCGGAACTAAAAGGACTCCTTTTTATAATAACGGTTTAGTTTTTTTTTCTAATGTAAGTACCTATTTTAAGTTTCGAGTATTTGTATACAGGCTGATTTAGGAGTCATGAGAAGGAGTGAAAGGGGTGAGGAGGAGGCCACACTGAGCAACTATCACACAGAAATAATAATAAAGAGGATAGAAGTGCCTTAGACGCGTGACCTTGGCGCCGCGCTTGTGACTCATAGGTCACAAGCGCGCGACTTGTGGCTCAGTGCTATTTGAAACGTGGGTATGATAACAAGTGCTTTAAAATGGTGTTTTGCAGCATTAGCAATTGCGGAAACTCGTCCACACTGTGTAATTACACTAATAAGGGGATTACATTTCATTGGTATGTATTAATTTAATGTAATAATGCGGTTTATATTAAAATACAACTTGAGAAAATATTTCATTATTAACACGAAACTTCATGTCCATTGCTGCTCATATCCTTAAAAACACAGATTGCTTTGAAGTATACGCAGCAATGTAATGTAATTTTTGATAAACCTTCTGCCTCGCGCACATTTTCATGGTACGAACACAAGACAGGTTACGACTACACTGGTGTACACTACAACCATATTGCCGACGCGGCCAATGAAGAACGCCGTTGTGTAAGTGTGGGTATGACTTACGGTGAGTGTTATTCAACGCTGTCTATAAGTGGTTAGGTTCATAATTGTTTGTAAGCAAAAATTATTAGTAATTGTGTGAGTGATTGCGTAGTACGGTTCCGGTCTTTTGCGTGTGTGCATTAATTGGGTCCCACTGAAAAACAGCGTTGCGGCTTGCCGCAACATTATGCTGAGTGGGGCCCAATTTATACTATTCGATGATTTATATTTGTATCTTTTCCTGTCAACTGTATTTCCTGTGTATCGAATATGTGTAAATAAACATCTCTCTCTCTCTCTCTCTCTCTCTCTCTCTCTCTCTCTCAATAGTAAGTAGAGGGGACAAACTAGCGCCACTGGTCCCGGAACAAAATAGAAACTAAGGCATTTCTATCCTCTTTATTATTATTTCTGTGAACTATCACTATGGGACCAGCCCGGAATAGCAAAAAAAATCTGGTGTTCCGGTGTACTTCCGTTTGGAAAATTATTTTTCCACACTGATTCATTTGGCAAATGTTTCATTTCCCAAAATTTTATTTTTTCTGAAACTGTAAACTATTTAGGATATACCTAGTTCAGGACTATTCTGTAGGTTAGGTTAGGTTTGTTTTATAACAATCCTGAAAAGTTTACAGTTTCAGAAAAAAATATACAGTTGGAAAATTAATCATTTGCCAAATGAATCAGTTTGGGAAAAAGAATTTGCGATAGTAAGCGACATTATATTACAAAAAATAGCGATTATCAAATAGGTACAGTTACAACTCGACAGCACTTAATATTTAGGTCAGTGCTTATTTAATATGTAGGTCTGTGGTCACATTTACAGACTGCAATGAAATGTATGGCAACACTGGCATAGATAATTAGATCGCTCGCTTTTGGCACGAAATTCAAACTTGTGATTTTATTTTGTTCAATATACAAAATTTACACACCCATTATCATATTTTCTCAAGTTTTTCGCGATTCCCAAGGTCATAGAATCGAATTGCTTTAAAATTCCAGAGAAATAATGCGTTGTTTGGGAGAAACGTGTCAAAATGGTGTTGTAGAGCGCCATCCCGCTCTGTCTCGTTTTTTTTATCCCGTTCTGGCCGTTCACTTTTATATTATAGATATTTCGGATAGTAAGCGATCAATTACCGATTAATTAACTATTGATTAGATGTTTTTTTCGCGCTTTCGGGTCTGGTTACAACTTGCTCAGTGTGAATCTCCCCATCACCCCTTTCACTCCTGCTCATAACTCTTTAATCACCCTGTATACATAATTACTTTAAAATGGTCTTTAATGTTTTAAGCTCCACAACTGACATCAAACCTTGCAATGGTAAAAGCAATACTTGGCCGACTATACAATTATACATAGTTATAAGAACACCATTTTGTTAGATTAACCCGTCACGCGTCCCAGGGACTACGATAGTCCCTAACTTTTTTTTGCGGGAAATGTCCTAGAGACTACTTCTGAAGTATTTAGGACATATCCCGCACAAAAATTAATTTTACTAATTTTAGTATGGTGGACGCGTGACGGGTTAATATCGCAGTGTATACTCTTACTACTTACAATGTCCACAGACGCGTATTTAGACGTCAATTAACTGCATGTATGATGTTATACGTTTAAAAAATGTTGGCTAACGTGTCTACGTGGTGAACCTTTAACCAGGGGTTAATTGTTTGTACATTGAAATTAAAACATCAAGTTACGTTTTGTTTTTTATTTTCGTTTACAAAAACACTCATTATATACTATTGTATACCTTGTACGGTCGACCAAGAAAGTGGTCTACCAGTTTTGTCAAAAGTTTCTGTGACATCTAAATATCCCTAAGTCACTGTCATCATGTTATTGCAAGGGAAAATCGACCTCGTTGTATCATGACGTGCAAATGAACTTCGACCGTAGGGGGGTAGACCATATTTTTGGCCGACTGTACTAAACTATTTAAATTATCATTATACCTACTAAAAGACTTGTTTCAAAAACGTTTTAAAAATTAAGGCTACCCAGAGTTGTACGAGGTAGCCTAGCCAAGCGATGCAAGAACAATCCACTAAAGGAAAAGCTGCGCTGAGCGAGGTTAGGAAAATGAGTAACTAGATCAGTTCCCCAAACTTGTTTGTTCCGCGTAGCAAAATTCTCAGTCGCATTTTTCCCAAATGCTTTTTTTCTCACTATATTTTTTTACTGAAGCTTATTTTCACAGTAGCGTTTTTTCCCAATTTGAATTGGCATTGAAATAGTGTTGACGGAGCTTCGCTCGCGCGGAGCTCCTTCTTTCGGGTTTTTTGACCCATCGGGCCGATGCAAACTTAACATAACCTAAACCTACCTACGTTTCTGTGTCGATTAAAGTTGGGAAAAGACGCGCGTCGGGGCAGATATTTGTATGAAAAATACAAATGTTTGTGCTCGTGTCTTGGATGTTTAATATGTATATAAGTATGTATTTATCTATATAAGTATGTTTAGCAGTTGTCTAGTACCCATAGTACAAGCTTTGCTTAGTTTCGGACTAGGTCAATTCGTGTGAATTGTCCCATGATATTATTATTATTATGTATTACAAAAGCAATAAGGTTGAATTTTCAAAGCAATGCATGTGGTCGGTAAATCGCCTCTACCTTTTTAAGGGGTATGTATTACAATACCGAAGTACGAAAGACCGAATGTATTAAAACATCGAATGGGTCAAAAGACCGACACGATTTTTTTCTGAAATCGTTAACTTTTTAAGATTGTTATAAAACAAACCTAACCTAACCTAATGGGTTCTGTATGATGCCGTTTTAATAAATTCTGAAAAGTTTAGGTACGGTTTCAGAAAAAAATCGTGTCGGTCTTTTGAGCCATTCGATGTTTTAATACATTCGGTCTTTCGTACTTCGGTATTGTAATACATACCCTTTTTAAGGGTTCACAAGATAAAATACCAGAAAAACATTTAAGGAAGTGTTCATTTTGTGCTATTAGGGTCAAACTTAGTACATAAATATGTGAAATTTCAGTTCAGTCGGATACCAGGCTTTACCACAAAATTTACATTTGCTGCCATTCTACTCTACACGGGTGCCCCTTTTCTCCCATAATCTTTTTTATCCGAATTTTGAAAGTCATAAATTGATGTCCATAATATTCTTGCTCATAAATATCGATGGTCATAATTTTTGTAAAGCATATCGCTTAATAGTTCTAACTGCAATGAGCCATAATCCCATTGATCATAACTTTAAAAAGTCATAATATTGAAATCAATAATATTTAAGGGAATATCGTTGATTATTCAGAAACGTTATAGGGCATATATCTTAAAGTAATAATTGTTTTTGGTCATAATTTTTCATTACCTAAAATGCACTAACCATCTACATTGAATTCTATAACATCCAAAGGAACATTGATAATTATTCAGAAACATTGTAAGACATATCGCTGGCTAGCTCCCGCCTTAGCCTTCGATGTTAGGTATTTTTTTTATGACAGCACAGAAAAGGATTATTACCTTTAATATTATGAAATGTCATACAACCATGACATTGAATGTTATTACAAAGTAATATTGTGCCTTAAAATAATTATGACCTGCGAAAAAAGACCTTGCAATAATTATTATGAGTGACTTTAGTACCTTTAATATTATGAAGTGTGATGCTTCTTGACACTGAATGATATGAGTTTACTTATTAGTCTTTACAATAATTATGACTTAAGAAAATCGTAGCTCCAATTTATGTTGTTTAATATTATGACTTCCGATAATATGACAAAGAAAAATTATGACAGAAAACGTTATGGTCTTGAAAATTCGGAACAAAAATTTTATGGGAGTCATTATAGACCCTTAAAATTCCGAAAACGAAACTCCTTTTTTTCATTTTCCAAATTATTGTTTACTGCCCGAAATTTTATTTACCATATTTTCTTTTGCCGAATGCTTTAAAATCCATTTTTTTATTTGACAAATGATTCAAAATCCAACTGCATGAAATTCCGTAGGATCATTTGCCTAATATATATTTATTCCGCAAAATCATTATCCCGCAAAGGTCAGTGGTACAAAAGGCGACCATACAATTATGTGTGAAGCGTAATATTCATTTCATTGTTTAATGTTTCCCAAATATTTTATTGAATTTGCTATGTGGGTAGGGGATTTTGTAGGTGGTTATAAAAAAAACAACTAACACCAAAGGCTAATGCGGGAGCTTCGCTCCGCTACGCTCCCGCATTAGCCTTTGAACCTAATCTAACCGAGTCGCTTCCGCTCCGTACCGTCTTGCTCGCTCGCTTCGCTCGCTCGCTGAAAATTAGCCAATGTTGTCTTAATCTAATGTTAGGTAAGGTAGGTAATAAAAACATACTTTCGGCTTTTCGTAACATTTAGATTATGAAAAGATGGCAAATGATTAAGTTGGCAAATAGAAAAAATGGATATTGTTTTTCGGGATTTTAAATTTGTTGGCAAATAACACTGTGATTAAATGAATCTGTGGAATTGTGAAGTTGTAGAAAAACAAAACATATGGATTTTAAAAGGTCGGTGATAAGTTTTCGGATAAATGAAATTCGAGTAAAGTAGTTTCTAAACATCGATAGGTTACCTTTTTATCGCAGCGATCAACTAGTGAAGAGAGAGTCCTCGCCGGCAGTGTGAACAGCCAGCGATCAACTATAAATATGTCTTCCTCTTTTACCGACACGGGACCTTTATCTTTTGTTCGTTTCTTGAGCGAGAAAATAGTTGATAGCTAGTCGTTTTCGCTTCCTTGGTGGGACTAGTGCCTTACATATAGAGCGCGCTGGGCCGGCTCCGTCACCGTCGTGCGCTTTGGTATGTAGAGGGCTTTAGGGAGTTTAGGGTCATGTACGTTGGTTCCGAATTATTTTCGTATTCACATTTTTTACCGATTGGCTTTAGATTTTGATGGCGTTTTGCATAATTTATTAGAGGTTTTGTACTTCTACCAGATAACTGGGAACTATATCAGAATCTTCTGTTATTTGTGTTGTCCACGAAAATAATTAGAAACAAACGCTCAATTAATTAACCTATAATAATAATAAATACTTAATAATATCACGAGGAAATTCACACCAATTGACCTACATAGTCCCAAAGTAAGCAAAGCTTGCGTATGGGTACTAGGCAACGATTAATCGTACTTCTATTTATATATACATACTTAAATACATATTAAACACCCAAGACTCTCAAGAACAAATATCTGCCCGACGCGGGAATCAAACCCATGGGACCTCACGCTTCGAAGCCAGGTTCTCTACCCACTAGGCCATTTGGTCGTCTGAATATCCCTCTCCTCTTCAGTTATAATTGTCCATCAAAATCCTTCCGGCAGATAGCCATGACAGTTGAGATCTTCTTCTCCTCTGGAGCGACCTTGGGTCCAGGGTTCAGGCAGACCTTCACCAGCTGGGAGAAAGGAGCCTCAATGAGCATCCAGCAAGGCGCCGCTATGATGTACGTGACTACCAGCAAGCCGCAGTAGGTGAGGAACTGGGGAGAAACATTCGAGTCATATATTATTTACTAGCTGTTGCCCGCGACTCCCTCTGCAAAGAATTCGTTTACCGCTATTTCGCGGGAACTATGCAAATCTGAGATAAAAAGTATGCTTTAAGTTAAGGTAATTAATTCAAGTTATAAATTATCTACAACACCATCTATCTACCTGTGCCTGTGCAACTGTCTGTGCCAAATTTCATCAGAATCCGTCAAGAATAAGAAACATCCACACATCCATCCATCCATCCATCTATACAAACTTTCTCGTTTATAATATAAGTGGGATGAATTGGGATAGAACATTAAAAAAGCTATGGTGACCTAGCTCCTCCTCTCGAGCAGAGGAACCTGAGTTTGAAAGCCATCCATCTTGTGGTTTCCAGTCCTTGGTTATTTTAGCTCACTGATTCGGAACCATGCTGCTGGCGTGGCCTAGGTGTCCAGTCCCACTTCGTCTTGGCAACCTTGGCACCTACAGTTGGGGTAAAAAAGATTCACCTATTGTTTTTTTAATAAACCTTAAAGTTGATCTTTGCTTTTTAAGCCTATTAAAAAATAAGCGTAGAAGTTAAAGTCCTTGAACAAATTAGAAAATTCTCTACAAATATACGGAGGGTGGTGTTGGGCCTGTCCCATATTCAACGCAACAGCGAGGTGGTCCTATTGCGTACGACCGCATGGAAACCGTCGGTGCGCGCCTCCGCGAACTTTAGCTAAGCCGCAGATAGACAGGTAGATGGAAGCTTTTATTTAGTTTCTACCGTTTCATCATCATCTTTCATTATTTCAGCCGCCGTCCACTACTGGACATAGGCCTCCCCCATTGGTACTCAATCATTACGGTTGATAGCGGCTTGCACCCACCTCGAACAAATTATCCGTCCATCTCATTAGTGGACGTCTCACGCTACGCTTGCCAGTCCGTGGTCTCCATTCGAGAACTTTTCGACCCCAACGGCGTCAGTTCTGCCTGCTTTATGGCCTGCCTATTGCCATTTCAACGAGCTAATCCGTTTGGTTATTTTTTTACCGTTTGGACTACCTAAAAGGCACTTACGATCTGGTAGAAGTTGGAGTGGATCAGAGAGGTTTGATTGGCTATGCTAGTTCGGATCACGATGACGTGGACCAGGTATGCGCAGTAGGATATGCGCCCAACCGGCGCCCAACCGCGCCACTCTAGTAAACCTCGGTATACATCTGGAACAACCAAGTTAACTTAAAGTTTGCCAGTGCAAATGGAAACTGAAGCCCTTCATTACTTTTAGGGTCCCGTACCCAAGGAGTGCCAACGGAACCCTATTACTGAGACTCCGCTGTCTGTCTGTCCGTCCGTCTGTCACAGAGCTATATCTCTTGAATCGTAGACACTTGAAATTTTCACCGATTATGTATTACTGTGGCCGCTATAACACCAAATACTAAAAATAAAATAAAGTTAAAAATTAAAGGGGGTTTTCATACAAGAAACGTAACTCCGACGACGGTTGCTAGGCGACCGCCGGCAGTTGCTAGGCGACGCGAGCGACCCTATGCTGTTCGGATGTCTACCTACATATAAGCTTGCTATTGTATAGTGCTTAAATTTCAGGGATTTTTTCATTGAACTGTTTTTAAGCCGTTGTACGCAGGTACGGAACCCTTCATTTACGAATCCGAGTCGCACTTGACCGGTTTTGTCTGTGTCTGTCCATAGACGCGGAGTTAGATAGCGGAGCGATGTTGCGAACTGTGTTTTGCCACACACGGAGCAACCCCGCGCTCGTTTTTCGGCCCCGCTTCTCCTCTTATCTTCCTCGCTCAGTACGCTTAGTATAAGTTTTACTTCACCAAAATACTTCTCGATCGCGTTTACGTAAAAATTTCAATTCTATGGAAACATAGACGCGCGCGCGCGGAGGCGCTGTCCATGTTTCCCTAGTAATTGATTTTTTTACGTAAACGCGATCGAGAAGTATTGAAGTGAAGGAAAACTTATACTAAGCGTACTGCTTCTCAGTTTTATATGAATTTTTAAACTACTTTTGCAACTCGCTGTGTGCCTTAAGTTTCATGATATCTTTGCCCACTTACTTTCCAGCTTAAAAATGGTTCCCGGGATTAAAATGAATCCGATGAGTCCAAAAACTGGCTTAATGGCACTGGAGTAGATCGCCCGTACTTCCAGCGGCAGGTGCATGCCGTCAATGTAGAATATACCACCAGATATGACGAGCAACAGCCCGAAGGGGATCGTGGCCCAGTAGACGAGACGGTAGTTCTGGAAGAGTTGTTAGTCTACGTTAGAATGTTGAAACTGAGGTGTACAGTAAAAATTGGTATATATTTTGTTGTACCTATGTTTCGACTTATTTTTAAATTGTGAAAATTGTATGTGATTTCTCCTCAGAATCACGAGCTTTACCTAACAAACGTAGTTATGTAAGTTTGTTACTAACCCGATATGGATCACGTCGTAAATTGTCCGAAATAAATGTTTATTTTGTTCGATCCTTCTAGGAGATAAAAAACATGTCCTTAAACTTCCATATAATTTTCAATTCTTCCATTTAGTTACGGTCATATAAAATCTATGAAAACTAGTAGCTCAACGGAAAAAAACTTGGTTCATTTTTATTCTCCTAGTAATAAATGTTTTATTTTCAAACCTTCTAGGAGAAAAAAACATGTCCTTAAACTTCCATATAATTTTAAATTCTTCCATTTAGTTACGATCATAAAGTCTATGAAAACTGGTAACTCAACGGAAAAAAACTTCGTACATTTTTGTTATCCTAGTAGGATTGAAAAAGCTCATGATTATGAGCAGATATAACATAAAATTTTCAAATTAGAAAAAAAACCAAAACATACAACAAAATAAAAATTGGCCCATGAAGATGTGCGATTTAATTTTAAAGGCCTTTGTTCCGTAAAAGTTAAAAATTAAGAAAACAACACGTAAACATTAGAAAAGCGAGTGTGAATGGTAAGAGAAGATAACACATACTTGCCAATCAACCACTACTTCACCCAGCAATGAAGTTTTGTGTTACAGGATAAGTGGACTTATTGATATGATGTATATTGTTGGTGGAATTCAGATATACCTTATACTTTTGCACGTCGAAGTTGCTTATATTTAAGTTATAGACCCACACGCCGAGCGCAAGTCCCATCACGTAGCAGACGAGGTTGGTATGCCCACGTTTGTACAGGTTGTTAAACGTTGGATCCTCTACGAAGAAATGACGAGTCACTCTGTAGAAAAAGAAGAAGTGAATTAACGGTAGTGCAATCCTTATAGCAGGGAAGCGGAAAGTTAGAAGTTATTTTACTTGAATCAACTCATCCACGGCCACTGTAATGTAGCCGAAACGTTCACGTTTCGTCGCGAGATAGCTCCCGTTTAAGGTAACAGTTAGTAGAAATATGGTCTGAAAAGCTAGTCCTGTCTAAGCTAACTACCTCAACTTTAGTAATTTCGTGGTTTAGTAGATATTTTATTTGACTATTGACGAAGCTTGTTAGTTGATGATTGCCAGACTAATTTTTAGGATTTCCAGAACAAGGATTGCATTATATTTTTAGAGTTGCTAAAACGAGGTCTGCTTTACATTTCTAGAGTTGCTAAAACGAGTTTTGTATTTTTAGAGCTGCCACGATGAGGTCTGCTTTACATTTTTAGGGTTGCCAGAACAGGCGCTACTTTATATTTTTAGAGTTGCCAGAACGAAGTCTGCTTTACATTTCTTATGCTAGGACTCGCTTGTCACATTCTACTCACTCAGGAGTAAGGAGTATAATGGCATTCAGATTCTGGAAGACCGTGTGAATGGCGGGGGTAGCGAGGCCAACGACGAAGAAGATTGCGATGGCGATCTTGCGTGCGCGCGCGCCGCTCAGCAGGCAGAAGATGACGAGGCCGAGGATGCTCAGTTGCATGTCTGATGCTAGGTACCTGAGGAGTTAAGGGGCTCGTTAAATGTTTATTGGATAGTACAACATTACTTTTGTCATGGAACAGTTGTATGCGTGTTTTTTGGACTTTCATTTCAAATTAATTTATGTGACGGTGTATTTCTGTGGTCATAACTGTTTTATATAATCAGCATGATAGTGTAATGACACATTTAAAAGATCCACTTTCGGTTTAATCAACGAATAGACGTTTTCATCTTAAAATATTACGTTTGATTCCTGGGGTAAGTAGGCAGTTTTTTTAATGAAAAGAGATACTTACCAAGCATGTGCCATGCACTGGGAGTAGTCTACGTAGTTGTTGAGGTACAACAGGTTGTAGAACCAGTCGCGCCTGCAGTCGTCCACCTCCACGACCACAGTCGGCTGAAACGGTAGTTCAATGACTCCAATAATTCCTCAAAAGGTTGCATTGTATAAAGGATATTAAAAAATTCGCAATGACTGCTTGGTAACGGACGAGAGGCCAAGTTACAAGTAATAGTTCTGGAAAAGTAACAAAAAAACCGGCCAAGTGCGAGTCGGACTCGCGCACGAAGGGTTCCGTACAATTATCTATAAAAATCATGTAAAATAGGGTGCCCAGAAATGAGAGAATAGACAGACTTACTCTCAAACCTTAATTTATATACATAACTATATACTAGCGCCACCACAAAATGTGTGCAAAATTAGAACTACTGAGGTGATTGGTTGTCAACCGGCATCGTTAATTAGCAAGCCATCTAGTTCGGCAAATACATTGTAGATGGCGCTGTAATAAACAAATCATGTTTGTTGTATGGGAGCCCCCTTAAATATTTCTTTAATTCCATTTTTTAGTGTTTGTTGTTATAGCGGCAACCAAAATACATCATCTGTGAAAATTTCAACTCTCTAGCTATCACGGTTCCCGAGATACAGCCTGGTGACAGACGGACGGACGGACAGCGGAGCCTTAGTAATAAGGTTTCCGTTTTGGTACGGAACTCTAAAAACCATGTCACTTACAAGGAAAGGTTCCCACCCAACTGTCCGGCTCGGATTTGATTTATTTTGATATATGTTAGAGAGTAGTCTAAAATAACAGACCCATATTTGTTTAGTTGCCCATACTCAATCTATTTGGAGAAATTATCCTTCAAAGCACTGAAAAGTGACGAAACTTTCTAACTTCTATAGAATTTTTTTATGAATAATTAATAAGCACGTGTTTTGTTATATCGGCTCAATTTCATAATGTCATAAAAAAAGCATCCTTCAAGGTTTTATATTTTCGATCGATTCGGTTTGAAGGAAGAACTGCGTTTAATTTTCGCCTTTGTTCCTTTGCTAGAACTAAAAAGGTTCTACTGCGACAAGGAACAAAGGCGAAAAAAAACCCAGTTCTTCCTTCATCTACATATTGTGATGGAACTAGTGCGAAAACAAACTCAATAGGTCCTTTGAAGGAACTGCGTACAGTCTGGTCGACTGCAATGCAATTGCGATGTATGGGTGGTCGGCAGTTGACAGTTGCCTTGCGGTTGCAGTGCGATCCGTCTATATCGGCTGATATCGGCCCTCAACACACGCAAGTCCGTTAATGACTCCGTATGCACCCCAATCTAGATAACTACAATCATAGAATTTAAAGATTTCGTAGCTGTTGGTTTATTAATGTATTTTCATCACACTTGCTCGTCAATGGTGTTATTCCATGCCCGTATACTAAATGACAATGGCCTAAATTGTTCTTAAGGGAGTTATGGATTTACGTACAGTTTTTCTACCCAAGGGAGTTCTACTTTAGTTTTAAAATTTGCAAACAAGTCATTTCAGACTAAGGAGGTTTCAAGTCAGCCAACGTTTTATTTATTATCTTTAAAATTTAGCTATAACCCAAATTTTACAACACAAAACTTATCTACGCTTCATGAAAATTCGTTATTTTTATATTTTAAATTTATATCAAATAGTTTTGCAATAAATTTAGTAAAAATATTTTTTTAAACATGTTGGCAGAATCTGGCTGTATGACCTTTCGAATTCTAAACTAAACACAGTTTACATTATCTATGGTAGATGACTCGAGAAAAGTAACAATCTGTATTGGCGGGTAGCCATTATTTTATTGAATTTAAGTGTTTAGAGACAAAATAATTATATTTTTGGATTTTTTTTCTCGCAATGTGATGAAAATCATTGTGTGTATTACGGGCAGTAAGGGGATTACAAACTCGAGTCATTAAAAGCCCTCCGCCTTCGGCGTCGGGCTTCTAATAGACTCTCGTTAGAAATCCCCTACTTACGGCCCTAGATGCACAATGTACTATTGTATCTTAATTTAATTTTTTTTTTACCGCGAATAATCCGACGTACCTTCCACATGGGTCCGCTCCCGATGTGTCGCAACCAAGTGGATACAAATGCCAGCACTGCAGCATACGGTGGGGTCAACCTGCAAAAATCCAGAAGAACATTTTGTTCATTCGTCATTTTTAGGGTTCCGTAGTCAACTAGGAACCCTTGTAGTTTCGCCATGTCTGTCCGTCTGTCTGTCTGTCTGTCCGCGGCTGAGCTCAGAGACTGTTAGTACTAGAAAACTGTAATTTGGCATGAATATATATATTAGTCAAGCCGACAAAGTGGTTAAATAAAAAAAACTAAAAAAATTTTTTTTAGGGTACCTCCCATAGACGTAAAGTGGGGGTGAACCCTATAGTGTGGGGTATTGTTGGATAGGTCTTTTAAAACCATTCAGGGGTTGCTTACATGATTTTTGTATTCAGTGATTTGTTTGCGAAATATTCAACTTTAAAGTGAAAATTTTCATTAAAATCGACCCCCCCCCCCCTCTAAAATCTAAACTGTTGGGTGGAAAAATTTAAAAAATTTCGAAATGGTAGTAAATATATTAAATTTACAAGGAAAATTATAGCGGCTAAGATTGCTTGGGAATTATTTGTAGTTTAAGAGTAAATAGTAGCCTAAGGTATTAAACATACCGTCACTACTTTGAAAAACTCGTATCTCAAATCAGCATGTAAACAAAACTGAATCTTGATGCGCGCGGAATAAAGTTCACTTTGCCAGATTAACGATTTTGAGATACGAGCTTTTTTCAAAGTATTGAAGATTCCGTACACATACGAAATCCTTAGAAAAATATTACTTGATTTTTTCGTAATGGCTACGGAACCCTATCTTGGGCGTGTCCGACACGCTCTTGGCCGGTTTTTCATTTTTTTTATGTTAGAGAGGCCAGACAAACGAACTAGTGGGTCACCTGTACCTCTACCTTGAGTTACACTAGTTTACAGTGACCGTACTCGCTAGCGACGGCGTAAATGATTTGTATGGAGAATTGTACTTCCGTAAGTGACCGCTAGAGGCGCTGTACACAATTCTCCATACAAATCATTTACGCCGTCGCTAGCGAGTACGGTCACTGTAAACTAGTGTAACTCATGGTAGAGGTACTGATGTTAAATGATCACCACTGTCCATAGACACCTGCAGCGCTTTACGCGATGCCAGTGCGTTGTCGGCCCTATAAGGGAGAGGAAAAAGGAAAGGGAATAGAGAAAGGGGAGAGGTATTGGGCCCCCGGCGCTCTCACTGACCGTACGACCGACCGACTGACGTGACCGTATTCGTGATGCAGCGGCTAGCTACAACATGGCTCTACCACTACAAAAATTTATTTATTTTGAGCCATCGGACATCCTCAGAGACGATGGCAAGAGACCGGATGGATATTGGGTCATGTGCTGGTGTGAGACACTATTTGCATAGAAAGAAACACTAAGCGGAACAGCTAAGCTAGTGCAGCAAGGGGCGGCTACTCGTAAAGAAAATGTAGAGGTCTCGGCTCCGAATGGATACAACTTTGTACCCTTCTGGGTTGAGACCGTATCCGTGGGACCCCAGCGCCCAAATGACGAACTCAACCAACGAAAACGAAACGCGTCAGTGTAGTTTGGTGGTGGTGATAGTTGAGTTTGTGTGATTTGTGTGTTTTCGTACAGTGCGGAGGTGAAGGAACTGCAAAAACACGCATGTTTTGCATAAACAATGGGTCGTGGGTAAGCAAAGTAATTGTTTCAGTTCATTGATATGAACCTTCGCAAAGTAACGCCTGATTCAATAAAGTAGGCTGTCGGTCGTCGATTGTTTATGATAGCTAGTGCACAGCCAAGCCTGACGTTTTTCTCACCTGACTAGTATGACGTCATTGGCGTATTTTACTTTGACTTCTGATGGACTTCTGCTTGATATCTGAGATTACGAGTAAAACAGGTTTGTATTCATAGTATATAAACACACGTTGAATTTATTAAAAAAAACTGGTTTTCAAAATAGCAAACTTCCTAATGTCAAATTAGGAACCCAAGAATGCAAAATCGGTCAAAACGTAAGGGGGTTACATAAAGTTATTATTAATGATCGTGGTGACCTCTAAACCAGACCGAGATCGAAACCGCACTCGCAACTCTGAGATTTTCTGAATTTATGCGAAGAAAATCTGCACACCAGCGAAGACATTCAATGGCGTATGTGAAGGGGTAATATAATACCGATACTCGGTATAATATAATATAATACCAAGGCATGAAAGACTGAATGTATTAAAACATCGAATGGGTCAAAAGACCGACAAGTTTTTTTTTCTGAAACCGTAAGCTTCTCAGAATTGATTCAAATCAAATAAAAAAAAAATCAAAATGTTTATTCTGCAAGTATGCCGCAAAGGGTTCTTTTACATGCCACTTTTTTTAAACTACCAGCGCTATCGTAAGGACCATCATTGCAAAGAAGAATGCGCCGCAAGAAACCGCCCCGAACTGACGACCACTTTAACGACCGCTTTAGCCTAGTTGGTAGTGAACCTGCCTACGAAGCAAGAGGTCCTGGGTTCGAATTTATTTGTGTGATGAGCACGAATATTTGTTCCTGAGTTATGGATGTTTTCTATGTATTTAAGTATGTATTTATCTATATAAATAAGTATGTTTATCGTCGTCTAGTACCCATAGTACAAGCTTTGCTTAGTTTGGGACTAGGTCGATTTGTGTAAGATTGTCCCCTAATATTTATTTATTTATTTTTTATTTAAACTTGGCAGGAAGTCATCTTTTCAAATGACAAACTAAAAAAACCATACAAATATATAATTAAATAAAGAAATAATAATTATATAAAAAAAAAACAATACAGGGATGTATTGGGTCCCTTAGTTAAAAAACTAAAAACAGACTATACCTACATCTTAACTATATCTACGTTCAGTGGAAATGTAGAATGCTTCCATCGTCAAAAAAAATAAAAAAAGGAAAAAATAAAAAATATTAATATTGGAGATAATCTTAAACGATTAAAACGGCGTCGTATAGAACCCATTAGGTAAGGTTAGTTTTTTTCGCGGTATCGTTTGGTTCCCTCAGTTACTATAATTGAAGGGTACTGGGAGAGAAAATGTCTAGTCAGCTAAGCAACTTTTAGAGTTATAGAGGTTTGAAAGTTAATCATCACGAACAACAACTATTTATTGAATCAGGCGTTATTTTGCGGAGGCCCATATCAATGAACTGAAACAATTACTTTGCTCCTTATGATAGCTACGTTTATGCAAGAAATGTGTGTCATGCAGTTCCTCCACCTCCACACTGTACGAACACACACAAACCCAACTATCACCGCCATCAAACTACACAAACGCGTTTCGAACTCAACCAGAGCACATCGTCGGAGTACCTAACGCAATTTTAATAAATTAAAATTAAAAAATTAATAATTTAAAAATTTAAATACGGAGCTTCGTCTCATGAACACTATACGTATAATTAGCCTACTAAACTAAACGGGACTTATCACGCAATCAATATTTATTTACCTCGACGTTTCGGCCACATTGCTGCAACCGTGGTCACGAGTTAACTATACGTATAGTGGACCCATTCTTTTTGTATTGCACTGGCATTGTAAACTGGGTGCGTGTGTATTTTACTTCATCACGCTAAAACGGCTCGCTAATTTGGATGAAATTCGGTATTCGGTAGTCGGGGTAAAAAAAGGTTCGTCACTTTTCGACCTTAATTCGTTGACATAGAGTCGAAAAGTGACGAACCTTTTCTTACCCCGACTATACGTACTTAGATAGGAAGTCTGGAATACAAGTAGGCTATACTTTGTATCCAGATATTTCCATGGGAATTTTGAAGGGGGAACTACGGCCCAAGCCCTCTCATTCTGAGAGGAGGCGTGTGCCCTGCACTGGGACGTATATAGCTG
Organism: Archips xylosteana; assembly: GCA_947563465.1. Lineage (NCBI taxonomy): Eukaryota > Metazoa > Arthropoda > Insecta > Lepidoptera > Tortricidae > Archips > Archips xylosteana. The sequence goes on from OX387359.1 coordinate 1,458,595, forward strand.
GCATGATGATGATGGTGGCACGAACTCTGTAGAGTGCGAGTCTGACTCGCGCTTGACCGTTTTTAGGGTTCCGTACCCAAAGGATGGCAACATGTATGTAGCGTTTCGTGTGTTTTGCCTACCCCCTTTGGAATATTACAGGCGTGATGTATGTATGTATGTAATGTACGAAGGTACGGAACCCTTTATGTACGTGTCCGACTCGCGCTTGGCCGTTTTTCATAACGTCCGCAAGGACATCATTTTATACGGTGTATACGGTAAGTTTGATGGCCAAAATAAAACTATGCGGGCGACCTTTATGACCGACTTCAAAAAACGGAGGAGGTTCTCAATTCGTCGGAATCTTTTTTTTATCATTCCGTAGTCAAAATGGTAAAAATGGAACTATTAGAGTTCCATACACTACCTGCTCGGGTTATTTTACTATCTGTAAAGTATGCATCACGTAACAATGAATAGCTGGGTTCGGTTGTACGGCCAAGCTATATTTTCCATTTCTCCGTGTTCCAGTTTCGGTACGATTTAAAGTATTTAAACAAACAACTATTGTGTAAATATTCTATTGGATGACCGATATTTGCATGAGAATGAAGTATTTATGTATATAACATATTTCGTATATTAAAGTAAAACAAACCTATATACGAGCTTCAAATATTTGCCAATCAATTTGTTAGCGTGTTAATATTATTTGTTCCGTTCCGCCGCGGCAAACTACACTAATATAATACACAAAACACTAATGTAAATCTACACTAATATTATAAAGAGGAATGATTTGTATTTTTGTATGTTTTGGCATTTTGAGTCGATGTTTTTTTCATCTTTCTCATATTTCGGCGTATAGATAAATAGGTACATAGTTATAAACAATTTTTTTTATACAAATAGGCTTGTGTTTGACCACAGTCACGCCTGGCCGGATGGGAAGTGAAGATGAGGTCTACGATGGAGGACGCTTGCAGGCCTACTATTAAGTAGGCATGAGCATTAGCTCATTTACCTTAGATTAAAAAACGGCTAGAATCAGACTTACCAACGATTCAGTGAAATACAAGCTTATAAAAAGAGGAAACATAAAATATAACACCTTAAAGTAAGTAATAAAATAATTATATTATTAGGGATGATCAAAATAAACGAAAAATGACAACTACTAATTTTATTTAATCACAATAGGTAAAGTTACAAATAATTGCAAAACGAACGAAAATATGGAGAAAACACTTTCTAATCTTAAAATTAGGCGCGAAAGGATAAGCTCAGAGCAATACGACCGTCCTATGCCAAGCGCCCGGTAAGAATGGCTCACGAGACTGAGCTCCGGCGCTCACCACTGACATAACGGCGACGGAAGTCAATTGACGATCTCTAAAATCAACGCAGTGGTGTTGCAAGTCTTATTTATTCCTAATTATATATATAAAATTATCTTAAACTAAAACTTGGTAAGTACTGAAGTGAGTAGGTACTTTTTTTTTATCTGTTAGAGAGGCCAGACAAACGAACTAGTGGGTCACCTGATGTTAAATGATCACCACTGTCCATAGACACCCTAGATACCCGCAGCTCTTTACGCGATGCCAGTGCGTTGTCGGCCCTAATGAAAAAGGAGAGAAAGGGGAGAGGGGAGAGGTATTGGGCCCCCGGCTCTCTCACTGACCGTACGAAACGCAGCAGGGAGTACTGCTGCTTCACGCCGGTGTTCTGTGAGAGGGTGGTACTACCGCGGACGAGCCGGCCCATTCGTGATGCAGCGGCTAGCTACAACATGGCTCTACCACTACTAAATCTAACTTGGTAAGATATCTGAAATTTTTTTTCACTTTTAAAGAAATGCTTACTTTCTTTCAAACTTTCAAACCGCTATAACTCAAAAAGTTGCTAAGGTGACTTTTCACGTACTTTCCGTGTATTTCAATTCTTTTCATCCATTAAGCAGATGGATGATGGTCGTTTCTAGTTCGTATCTTAGACAATTAGAGTAGGCTGCTTACCTGAGCCACCTCATCACTATCCCTTTGGGCAGCATCTGCCAGGACACCGGCTTCTTCTCCTCAATGATGAGGATATTGTAGGCCAGCAGGAACCCTGAGATGATGAAGAAGCTCTGCACGATCAAGTGGCCGTTGTAGAATATGTGGAAGATAGGGTTGTGGTATGTCTGGAAAAGCCATTGGAATAAATAAATAATCACGGGACAATTCACACCAATTGACCTAGTCCCAAAGTAAGCAAAGACTTTTCTTACTGTTTCCAGGAACTGTGGGTTGTTGGTGACGATGACAGCTGCCAGCGGCGCGTGCCCCATTACCACGAAGAAAGTGGTGAACGTTCTGAACCACAACAACAATTGCTTAATAAGTAAGTAAAGTTTAGTTTTTAACCAGCTGTGGGACAGGGAGGGAAGGAGAGAGAGGGAGATAGAGAGAAGGAGATTTGCACATATTCAGTACACAAGGAAAAAGTTACAAAGATCGAATAGTATAAATTGGGCCCCGTACAGTATAATGTTGCGGCAAGAGGATGAATATAGGTTGATTTGACTGATTGATATGATCCAGAAATGGCTGTAGATTTTGATGAGGTCTTGTAGTCTACCATATAACTGGAAACTGTATCAGAATCTTCTCCCATTTCATAAAGAAAGTGACCAGATAAATGAGGTGGTTAGTACTCTTGAATAAACGCCCAAAAGTATTATTTGTTTGTTGGTCCTTCAACAGGTCTTCAATTATTCAAAGGCTTGAAGGACTACCCTAAACATGGTAGAGACAACGATCTGGTAGACCATCCCAACTTATATACGTCTCATTGTAGGGTACAGGAGTCTTAGCACGAGAGAGTTTGTGCCGGAGTTTCTACGCGGGATCATCAACTCATCACACACCATTGGATTTCTCCGCAGGAATGTACAGGCAGATGAAACTAAGGAATTCTATTTGCTCACTTGATGCCGTTGAAGCACTTAAGTCGGCGGAGTCTTGGCTCTGGACCCTTGGCCGAAGGTGCCACCAGCCGCTCCCAGTTCTGCTTTACCGAGAAGCAGAGGAGTAGTCTACTTGCTGCAAAACCAAGCATGATGTAAGGAATCTTTGCATCAGGGGGCTAAAAACGTGATGCGTTTTCTCGACGCTCAGAGCGTGCGTTACTGTCGGACCACAAGCAATATTGTCTGATGCCCACTCATCTCTTCTTCAACCTTCTAATTACAAACATATTTTTTTGTTCATTAACTGCCTAATCATTGGCCCAAGTTTGATAACTACCCTAGTATTGTAGACAGTAAGGTTAATTACCAATCTACTTTGGTAATAAAATTAATCTTACTGTCTTTAGGTTTATATCCTAGCCTGATGATAGCTCAATGAAGCAGCCGTTTCTTCGTTAGTTCCCACGCGGGCCCAGTGCGGATTGGAAGCTTCACACACACCATTGAATTTCTTCGCCAGTGTGTAACTGTGCAGGTTTCTTCACGATGTTTTCCTTCACCGCAAAGCTCATGGTAAATCTCAAATGTAATTTCGCACTTTAATTCCGCAGAAAGGCAGGGGTGCGAGCCCGGATTTGAACCCAACGAGCTTCTGCTTGAGATACCATAGGTCAAACCACTTGGCTGCCACAGCTTCAGCAATTTACGGAAAATGAATTTATAGTAGGGGAGCCCAAGAGAGGATTTGTGAAGTTACTCGAGCGTGGCAGATTAATATACGGGGGGATACCTTATACCCTTTAGAGTACCCCCGTTGAATATGAGCACTTCATGTGGGCGGGTTTACCTGGGTCAAAAATCTTAATAAAAAAAATAGATTCTTTGAAATATTCGAGCGCGTCAGATTTTGATAATTTGATACTCCAGCCTGGCTTTATCTAAATCCCTAATGATTATTTGTCCTGATGTAATGTTTGTCCTAATGATCGTTTGTCCTAACTCTTTTTATTTAAAGTCTATTAATTGTTCTGGATTGTTATAAAACAAACCTAACCTAACCTATAGAGATCTACAGCATAATCACAAAAAAGTTCCTGAAAAATTCACGGTTTCCGAGAAAAAAAGTGTTAGGACAAACGATGTTAGGGATTTAGAATGAGACCCCTCCAGCCTGCCACTGATAATTAATGTATGACAATCTGCCACTTTGCATGGTGGGGGTGGCCATATGAGTGTCAAGTTTACAAAGGGGATGTTAATTCCAAAGACTGACGATTTGGAAGTGAGATGTGAATTGTTCTGCTAATAATTAACCCACCTTATCTTAATCTGACGCGCTCGAGTATTTAAGGAATCAATTTTTTTTACTAAGTATTTTGACGGGGTGCCTTAGGCAAACCCCCCCACATGAAATGCTCATATTCAATGGGGGTACTCTAGAGGGTATAAGGTATCCCCCCTTATATTAATCTGCCGCGCTCGAGTTACTTCACAAATCCCCTCTTGGGCTCCCCTACTATTACATACCTATTGTGTCTTTCGAAGGGGAGCAGAAATCGTGCAATGTTCCCAGTATATTCAGGATCGCAATGGTGATAAATACCAAAGCCACAATGATGTCACCACCATCTATTTCAATGGGGTCTTCATACTTAGTGCAGATGACTTTATCTTCCACGAGCCTGGCTTGGAGCTGACGGGTCCTTGTTAGAGTGCTGTTGAGGCATGCTTCTATGGAGGTGTTTAGGTCTGTGGAGTTACTGATGTAGTCTTTACATGTATTTGTGATACAGACGCCCCAGTGGATGAAGTTGTGGTTGTAATGTGTTACGTTGCTGGCTGAGTATTCCTACGAAAATAAGAGACGCATAAATAAGATATAGTTTTACGATTAAAATTGAGAACAGATCTTTGCTGGGAGAGAATACGATGATTAGTCTGTTTCGCAAGTTTAAAATCGTCAAGAATAGAGATAAAGGTCCTAAAAATATGTATGATAGCTCATTGGATTCGGAATGACCTCAAAAAATAAAAAAACGCAATTGTGGTAAACGAATTAAGTTGTAAAAAAAAGGTTTTTGTTTTGGCTGTAACTCAAGAAGTATTCATTCATACTTAAGAAATTATTCATATAGATCTTAGATATGGATCCTTAAAGAGGAGAAAATTTCCAATAAAATAATTAAACTCCCGGAGTTGTAGATTTACGATATATAATTTTAATTTAACGTTGAACACGGGATAGTCAATAGTCGTATTATTGACAATGACGGTCTTTCCGAAGACTAATAAAAGACTATACTTATAAGAGAGTCCTCTGATGATTTTGAAGTGTAGTTGTAACAATCACCTGTATTAATTTTAGCAGTTCGCTGTCAGTGTCAGATACTAGAAAGGCATCCACGTAGCAGTAGATATCGCCAGGTTTCCGTAGGCATGGGTAGAAATCATCCAGTTGAAAGATTGGTGGTAGCCGGTCATACTCCGTTTCTGGGAACACATTTACGTTTATGGTCACTTTGTACAGTCAAGGAATTTAATTTCCAACCAACCGAAGTTTGAATATCGTACATCAAACTGTTACCACAAGAGTTATAGCCAAACTGTTTAACTGAGTCCTCACCCGTGCGGTACAGGGGCTGGGGGGTATGACGACAAAGGGGGCCGGGACTCGGTTAAACGGTTTAGCTATAACATCATAATATTGCATTTGACATTTCGACCTTAACGAATAGCGAATAACGACTTTTTTACGAAATTATTTATTGAATCAGGCGTTACTTTGCGGAGATCCATATTAATGAACTGAATCAATTACTTTGCTCACCCGCGACCTATCGGGTCGACCTATAACATCGCGGGTGAGCAAAGTAATTGTTTCAGATCAGTTCATTAATATGAACCTCCGCGAAGTAACGCCTGATTCCATAAATTATTTGAAGAATTTTTTCTTTATTCAATTCAGGCATCAATATGAACGTCGAAGAATCTACCATCGGCTCGTAAAAACCCTGTTGAGAAAAATCAGGCAAGAAACTCAACAAGGTATATTTTTTCAAACAGATCTACATTGGTTATTTTATTAAATGACATACATATAAAGTATTTAATGTATTTTAAAAGACTTATCCAACGATATCCCACACTAAAGGGTTAGACGAGAAAAAAAATCACCCCCAATTTACGTCTATGGGGGGTACCCTAAAGAAATATTTTTCCAAATTTTATTTATTTCACTTTATCCGGACAATTGCTACACATGTTCATGCAAAATTACAGCTTTCTAGCCCTAAAAGTCTCTGAGCTAAGCCGCGGACGGACGGACTGACAAGGCGAAACTGTAGTATGGCAATTGGCCACTTTTACTGTTTAGAGCTCACTCAGACAGAGAGCGGTCTGGAGTTCCGAGTTCCGCGTTCAGTGTTCTGCGTTCTTTCGAATGTACTGAGTCTCTTACGATAACGCACACAG